>CM035848.1:204043061-206443061 GCA_020510985.1 Pholidichthys leucotaenia
GATTGGGAGAAACGGCCTGCCCGATCTGAACCCGAGTGGTGTTCAGTTATTGAACTTCTGTGCTAACCACAGTCTGTCCATAACGAACACCATGTTCAAGCATAAGGGTGTCCATATGTGCACCTGGCACCAGGACACCCTAGGTCGCAGGTCGATGATCGATTTTGTTATCGTATCATCAGACCTGCGACCGTATGTCTTGGACACCCGAGTAAAGAGAGGTGCAGAGCTGTCAACTGATCATCACCTGGTGGTGAGTTGGATCTGATGGCAGGGGAGGAAGCCATTCAGACCTGGTAGACTCAAACGTATAGTGAGGGTGTGCTGGGAGCGTCTGGCTGAGGCCCCTGTCCGGGAGGTCTTCAACTCCCACCTCCGGAAGAACTTCAACCACATTCCGAGGAAGTCTGGAGACATGAAGTCTGAATGGGCCATGTTCTCCACCTCTGTTGTTGAAGCAGCGGCCCAGAGCTGCGGCCGCAAGGTGGTCGGTGCATCTCGTGGTGGCAACCCCCGAACCAAGTGGTGGACACCAGTGGTGAGGGGGTCCATTAAGCTGAAGAAGGAGTCCTATCAAGCTTGGTTGGCTTGTGGGACTCCCGAAGCAGCTGAGGTGTACCAGCAGGCCAAGCGGAGTGCAGCTCGGGTGGTTGCTGAATCAAAAACCCAGGTATGGGAGGAGTTCGGTGAGGCCATGGAACAAGACTTTTGGTCGGTCTCAAAGAGATTCTGGCAAACTGTCCGGTGGCTCAGGAGGGGAAAGCAGCTCCCCGTCCACACTGTGTATGGTGCGGATGGGACACTGTTGACTTCGACTGGGGATATCGTCGGGCGGTGGAAGGAATACTTCGAGGATCTCCTCAATCCCACTGATACGCCTTCCACAGAGGAAGCAGGGTTTGGGGACGAGGGGGATGACTCGCCTATCACAGGGGCTGAGGTCGCCAAGGTGGTTAAAAATCTCCTTGGTGGCCAGGCCCCGGGGGTGGCCGAGATTCGCCCTCAGTACCTCAAGGCCCTGGATGTTGTTGGGTTGTCATGGTTGACACGCCTCTGCAACATTGCGTGGAGGTCGGGGGCAGTGCCTTTGGCATGGCAAACCGGGGTGGTGGTTCCTCTCTTCAAAAAAGGGGACCGGAGGGTGTGCTCCAACTTCAGAGGGATCACACTCCTCAGCCTCCCTGGGAAGGTCTATGCCAAGGTACTGGAGAGGAGAGTCCGGCCGTTGGTCGAACCTCGGATTCAGGAGGAGCAATGTGGTTTTCGTCCTGGCCGTGGCACATCGGACCAGCTCTTTACCCTCTCGAGAATTCTTGAGGGTTCGTGGGAGTTTGCCCAACCAGTTTACATGTATTTTGTGGACTTGGAGAAGGTATTTGACCGCGTCCCTCGTGGATTTTTGCGGGGGGTGCTTCGGGAGTATGGGGTATCAGGCTTGTTCTTACGAGCTATTCGGTCTCTGTACGACCGTTGTGAGAGTTTGGTTCGTATTGCCAACACTCGGTCAGAGTCATTCCCAGTGAGAGTTGGGACTCCACCAGAGCTGCCCTTTGTCACTGATCCTGTTCATAATTTTTATGGACAGGATTTCTAGGCGCAGCCAGGGAATGGAGGGTGTCATGCTTGGTGACCACAGGATCTCATCTCTGTTGTTTGCAGATGATGTTGTCCTGTTGGCTTCATCCAGCGGTGACCTGCAGCTCTTGCTGGGGCGGTTTGCCACTGAGTGTGAGGTGGCTGGGATGAGAATCAGCACCTCCAAGTCCGAGTCCATGGTCCTCAGCCGGAAAAAGGTGGATTGTTCTCTCCGGGTTGGGACAGGCTCCCGCCCCAAGTGGAGGAGTTTAAGTATCTTGGGGTCTTGTTCACGAGTGAGGGGAAAATGGAGCGAGAGATCGACAGACGGATTGGAGCAGCATCTGCAGTGATGCGGACATTGTACCGGTCTGTTGTGGTGAAGAGGGAGCTTAGTTCTTGGGCAAAGCTGTCGATTTACCAGTCAATCTACGTTCCTACTCTCACCTATGGTCACGAGCTTTGGGTAATGACCGAAAGAACGAGATCGCGGATACAAGAGGCTGAAATGAGCTTTCTCCGTAGGATTGCTGGACTCACCCTCAGAGACAGGGTGAGGAGCTCAGTCATCCGGGAGAGGCTCAGAGTAGAACCGCTGCTCCTCCACATTGAAAGGAGTCAGTTGAGGTGGTATGGGCATCTGATTAGGATGCCTCCTGGACGCCTCCCACTTGAGGTGTTTCAGGCACGTCCCACTGGGAGGAGACCCCGGGGCAGACCCAGGACTCGGTGGAGAGACTATGTCTCCCAGCTGGTCTGGGAACGCCTTGGTATCCCCTCTGAAGAGCTGGAGCAGGTGGCTGGGGAGAGGGAAGTCTGGGCTTCTCTGCTTGAACTGCTGCCTCCGCGACCCGGACCTCCGGAAAAGTGGTAGAAGATGGATGGATAAATTACATTTTTAAACTCTGAGCAAAAGAAAAGACATGAACATTCTGCATAAGTAACAGCACTAAAGACGATTACAGTTTAGTGATGTGGAATGTGTAGTGTAGTTATTTATAATATAATGTGAAGCACGGGGTGGTGGCTCCACCTTCTGGTCATACCACCACCCATGACTATAAAAGGGCTGAAGGCAGGAGGCTCGGTCTCTTTGGCCATCCTCTGCCTAGTGGCTGTGTGGGTTGCACCTGTGCCCTCCTTTAATAAACGTATGTTTGGTTCGACACTTGGCCTCATCCTTGGCTCCCAACCCAGACATAACATTTTGGTGAGAGGATAAAAAAGGATTAAGACGGTATGGAAGTGTGTGGATCTAGGGATCGGCTGTTTCTGGAGCTCCCGGGCGGGCCACCTGTTCCCTGGCCAAGGCGGTGCACTGTCTTCCTGGCATACATGGTGGCGCTGAACCCGGGGAGAATGGACAGGCTGAGGATAAGCACATTGTTGGTGCACAATTTGGGAACTTGAGGCCAGCGGATACTGAGAACGCTTGGCGGCTCAGACAGCTTTGAGGACGTGGCTGAGCTGATGGCGCACTATTTTCACGCCCTGCATGACATCACCGTCCAGAGGAGCAAGTTTCGACAGTGCTGCCAACAGCTGGAGTTCCCCATTACCACACAAATAGCGGACCCGGACAGCAATGGGAGCATGGAAGAAGATACGGGCGATGCCAACGCTGTGGATTTGAGGTCTGCCCCGGGGAAGCTGATGTGTATCGGCTGCGGGTCCTTGAAGTACCACTGCAAGGTCAGAGTCTGTCTGACAAGAGCGAGGCGCTGCAGCAAGTGTGGTTGCCGGCGTCATTTTGCCAGGGTATATCACATGTTCGATTGAGGAAGTCCGCAGTATAAAGTGGACCCTCCCGCCCCGACAGTTGTCCACACTGTGTCCCCGAGCACCAGTAGTTACACATTCTGTGCGGTGGAGTTGGATGGTGTGGAGGTGCCGCTGCTGATCGACACGGGAGCGGTGGGTTCCCTGCTGAATAGAACTACTGTGGGACGATTTTTCCCCCACTACAGGATTGGAGGTGACCCAGCTCCCCTTTGTGGATACGGAGGAGGACGGCTGGCCACGGTGGGAATGCTGAGACTGACGGCCTGGTACAAATCGGTGGAGGTGTCTGACCTGGAGTTCACTGTGATGGCCCGAGGTGACAGCATAATGGGCTGCAACTTTTTTTATGGTTTGAGCTTCGCCATTAAATGCGGTGCTGGAGAGGAGTGGTCGGGCTGTGGACTGTGGGACCGACCGACTCTGAGAGTGGAAGACGATGCAGTGTGGGATGAAGAACTGCCTGGCACCCCGGAAAGTGAGCAGGACCAGTATCACTCAGGGCCATCGCAGGAGGGTCCCTGTGCCAGAGCCCAGGTCGCCCAGGACAAGGGTACTGGGTGGCACGTGGGATGCCTGCGATGGCGGGTGATGCCGAGGAGCTGGTTTCATTTATTCCCGGAGCTCGGTTGAGGTGGGCCGGTGAACAGGGAGCCACAACGGCGATGGCTGCAGTGGATTCAAAAGAGGTTGGGGCTAGACCGGTAGGCACGGCAAGGCAACATGCCATGCAGAGACCCTGTGAGCCAAGCAAAACCCCTCTGGGACTCACGGACTGGATTCGGGAGGAGGGGCGACCACGGCAGGTATGGGCTGGTTGGCAGTTGAAGGAGCACCAGGGATGGTTACGTGTCGTGGCCAGAGGAGAGGATGCTCATCTCCAGCTGCCAGACGGTTTGTGGAGGCACCTGAATGAGCTGCGACATGCCCGGGAGGGGGCTGAGGGACGTGGGCCTGGACGAGCGGAGCAGCCGGTGGTGATGAAGAGGAGGCACACCGGTGCTGAGGTGACCTGCTGCAGCCCGGGAGGCTGGCTGCTTCCAGGGGCGGACTGATGATAGGGCGGTCCAGGGAGCCCACGGACTTGTTTTCTCCGCCCGTATGTATATAGGTTGATTATTACCTCCGCCAAGGAGATTATGTTTTTACCGGGGTTTGTCTGTCTGTTTGTTTGTCTGTCTGTCTGTTACCAACATAACTCAAAAAGTTATGAACGGATTTTGACGAAATTTTCAGGACAAGTCTGAAATGGGACAAGGAAGAAATGATTAGATTTTGGGAGTGATCTGGATCACCGTCTGGATCCAGGAATTTTTTAAAGGATTCTTTATTATTGCAAGATAGGGCCATTTTGACCATATGTGTATATAACTCCACAATAAATGGTCAGGACGCTTGCCAAAAAAATACATGATAAGATCCCAATAGGTTCTAGGAAATATCAAAGACTGATCCAGATCCTGAAAAAAATCCGGATACTGTGATCCAGAACAGGAAATAATAGGGGATCTTTGGAATTTTCATCACTGTAAGGTAACAAATTAACATATAAACATACAACAAACACCAAAATATAGCCAAGACACTGAGCAATCAGTAGTGTGCCAATGGATTTGTTGTATCTTCAAAAGCTATGGAGCTATATTCACCAGAAAACCGCCATTACCGAAAAAGTGATTTTTGTCAATAACTACTGAACTAATAAAGATATCAACGTGAATCCAACTGCTAAAGGTATGTTTTCATGGTCAAGGAATCTGAAAATATAGATAAAATAAATGTAGGACTATTATATTTGGGGAAAAACCCAATATTAGGGGGAACTGAGGTACTTGGTGGAGGTCTGTACTCTCCGAGTGCTTTTCTAGTTGTGCATGTGCTTGGAATCTTTTATTATGTGTGTATTATAAGTTGATTGTTATGCTTGTGTTCAGAATGATTTGTTGTTCATGTATGTAGTTCTGGGGGATTATTTTGTGTATTTTATTTTAGTTTAGGAACACGGCGGTCATTTTAATTTGTGGATGGACTTCTGTTTGATGGACTTTTGTTTTCGTACAAGCGGCAGAATAATCCACTTTGCTGTGTGGGGTGGGACGGCAGTCCACCCGTCCACCCTAGTTTAGTTGTTCTAGTATGAATGTGTTAGGCCACTTATGTTGTTTGTCATCTTAGTGCGTGATTCGGGTCCTAAATTGGGGTGGGTCTGAATTGTGTGTGTGTTTTGGACTTCTGTGAGGGGGGGGGGAATGTAGTGTTGCTATTTATAATATAACGCGAGGCACTGGGTGGTGGCACCGCCTTCTGGTCACGTCACCACCCATGACTATAAAGGGGCTGTAGGCAGGAGGGGCGGTCTCTTTAGCCATCCTCTGCCTGGCGGCTGTGTGGGTTGCACTTGTGCCCTCCCTTAATAAACGTATGTTCGGTTCAACACTCGGCCTCGTCCTTGTCTCCCAACCCAGACATAACAAGATGATGGGAGCTGTTGTCCGCTAGTCCTTTAAACAAAAACTAAATATTACTCTGTTATTATATGACAGCCGACAACTTTAATTACATGGAAAATTATCTTTTAAACTGACAAACATTAAATGTGTAACTCGTGGCAAAATTTGATCCGGATCAATAGATAATTTTGCTCTTGCCATTCATTTCAATGGAGAATTTTTTTTCAATTTAAGGTCCCATATGCACTGATCTGTATAAAAAACCTGGATAGCTCATGCCCCATTAGTGAGTACAGAGCATATGGAGTCAGGCAGGCCACTGATCTCTATAGAAAAACTGGATAGATCATTGGCTGCCAGAAGTGAAGCCCCTACCCGGCCACTTTTACCTCAATAACTTCCCCCAAAATTAACAGATTTTGAACTTCTTGGTATGGAGACACAGCTTGCACAACTGAGCTGGGAGAGCTGTCACACAGACAGCAAAGCAAGCCCAAATAAGCAACTACACGTTAAAAAACAACAAGCCCAAAAACCTGCAACTGACGAGATTTACAAGCGACTTTAGAAAAAAACAAGTCCAAAGTCACTTATAATAAGCTGACTTGGCAACTATGCTAGGCAGCTGTCAGCAATATCAGCAATACTGATATACGAGCGAGGGTGGAGTTGAATCCGATCTGTAGGCTGAAAAAAAAAACCCCACACAAATTTCTGCAATAATTAAACAATTAAAGAAAATTTGAACAAATTAACTGAAACGGTTCATTAAGATTTGTATGGGTAGTTAAAATGTGGAAAAAAAAAGTGCAATCTGTTACGACCCGAGCACCGGTCCTGTCCACGCTCGGGCCACACATAGCTCGCTGCCGGCCTTGACAGCTGTGGGTTGTATTCTGGCCTCACCGGGCTCTTATTGTGAAGGCGCTCGGTGGGGCTTCCGCCTGTCAAGGGCCGTCAGCTGGCTGTCATTACTGCTCGTTAGTGTGGTGTAATCTAAGGATTACATATGTGGAGCCACTAGGGGGCGACACAGACCGGATGTTGTCAGGAGTACAGCATGACGGATAATAAATATGGCGGAGTTCGTGTGTTAATGTTGTTCCAGCCAGTTAATAAAGGAGGCTCCGTGTTCACCCAAAGCAGCAGTCTTTATTTATAAAAGAACCCAACACAACATGGTGTCAGAAGTTGGCGCGCTTTGAGGTGAGAAAAGTCAGCTTTGCAACCGGCTAGCGGCTATGCCAGACGAAGTTCAAAGAGCTGCAGCTGCGCCAATTGATCCAGTAATGGCGGCGGCTACTCCAGCGGCAACTTTCACCATTAAACCACCGGAGCCCTTCGACTTTGCGAGACCCCAAGAGTGGGAAAAGTGGATAAGACGTTTTGAGCGTTTTAGACTGGCAAGTAACCTGAATAACTCATCTGAGGCGAACCAAGTTAATACGCTGGTTTATTGCATGGGAGATGAGGCTGACGACGTGCTAAGAGGGCTCGAGCTAACGAGTGTGCAGCGCCAGCAGTACGATGCCGTTAAAACAGCCTTTGATAGACATTTCGTTCCCAGAAAGAACGTGATTTATGAACGAGCAAAATTCAACAAGCGAGTGCAACAGCCGGCAGAACCAGTAGACTCGTTCATAACAGCACTGTATGCACTGGCAGAAAACTGTCAGTACGGTGCACTTCATGATGACCTCTTGAGAGACAGGCTTGTAGTGGGTCTGAAAGATTCGTCGCTGTCAGAAAGAATGCAGCTTGACAAAGATCTTACCCTAGCTAAAGCTATAACAATGGCAAGACAATCTGAAGAAATAAAACGACAACAAACTGACCTAAGAGGTGAAACTAGCATTATCAGAACAGCCGTGGATGCGGTACACATCAGAAAAGCCAAGCCAAACAAGTTCATAATCAAGGAACAAAAACAGATTAAGTCCTCAAGGCCTCAGCAGACAAAACAAGACAGTAAAGTTTGTTCCAAGTGTGGCAAAGCACCAGCACATGCAGCAGTACGGTGCCCAGCTAAAAACGCGGAATGCCATAACTGTAAAAAACGTGGACACTATATTAGAGTCTGTAGGTCCAACCCAACTGTGAATGAGGTCACTGACAATGCAGACAGACTTTTTCTGGGTGAAGTGGATCTAGGAGAGGATCCGTGGCTGGCAGACATAAATGTGAGAGGAAATAAAGTGACTTTCAAGTTAGATTCCGGAGCGGACGTCACAGCGGTTTCTGACCAAACATTTGAAATCTTCAAGAAGAAAAATGAACAGTTGGAAAAGGCACAAAAACCACTCTACGGACCGGGTGGAACTGCACTAACCGTGTTGGGGTCTATGACAGAGACTATTACATACGGTGACAAGAGCGCTACTGAGAAAATCTATATTGTCAAAAATCTGCGCATGGCACTACTGAGTAGAACAGCTTCCGTGAGACTGAAACTAATTGCCAGAGTTGACACTATAGACCAAGAGACAGTGAGAAAAGCGTACCCCAAGTTATGCGATGGACTTGGGCTTGTTCAAAAGCCATACACAATTAAACTGAAACCTGATGCTAAGCCCTTTTCGCTCAAGGTGCCAAGGCGTGTGCCACTGCCGCTCATGGCTAAAGTGAAAGAAGAGCTCGAGAGGATGGAAAAGTTGGGAGTCATCAGTCGCGTGGAGCAGCCAACAGATTGGTGCTGTGGCATGGTTGTAGCTCCCAAAAAGGACAAAGAAAAGGTGCGTATCTGTGTGGACATGACACCTTTAAACGAGTCAGTGTGTCGCGAAAGATACATCCTCCCGTCTGTGGACCAAACGCTAGGCATGCTCACAGGTGCTCAGTATTTTTCAAAGCTTGATGCAAATATGGGATTTTGGCAAATACCACTGTCTAAAGAGTCGGCCTTTCTCACCACATTCATTACGCCATTTGGCAGATACCACTTCAACCGTTTGCCATTTGGTATTTCCAGTGCTCCTGAACATTTCCAAAACATGATGGTGACAGAGGTTACATCGGGTCTCGACGGAGTCGTCTGTCACATGGACGATATCCTGGTCTGGGGATCCACCAAGGAGCAGCACGATGCAAGACTGCACGCTGTCTTGAAGCGCGCGGAGAAAGCCGGCGTTACGTTGAATATGTCAAAATGTGAGTTTGGCAAAAGAGAGGTCAAATTTCTTGGGTTTATTGTTTCAGCAGAAGGAATGAGGCCAGATCCAGACAAAACCCAAGCTGTTCAGGACATGAAAGAGCCAAGCAACGTGAGTGAGCTCAGGAGCTTTCTCGGAATGGTGAACCAGCTGGGGAAGTTCATTCCGAACCTTTCTGAAAAGGACAAACCATTGAGAGACTTGCTTTCAACAAAGAACATGTGGTACTGGGGGCATGAACAACAAAATGCGTTTTGTAATCTCAAACAAGAACTGTCCTCTGCTCCTGTATTGCAGCTCTATGACCCAAACAAACCACAGAAAATATCTGCAGATGCCTCTTCATACGGATTGGGGGCAGTCATGCTACAGAAAGAGAGAGACGTGTGGTCACCAGTTGCTTACGCTTCCCGATCATTGACACCTACAGAGCAGCGCTACGCCCAGCTGGAAAAAGAAGCGCTGGCTCTCACGTGGGCCTGCGAAAGATTCAATGACTTTATCCTGGGTCTGCACTTTGAACTAGAAACTGATCATAAGCCACTAGTGAGTCTACTGGGAGGACAAGCTTTGGATGCGCTTCCACCGCGTATACAGAGATTTCGTATGCGCCTAATGAGGTACTCATACACTATAAAGCACATCCCGGGCAAAAGTCTCACCACTGCCGACACGCTCTCACGCTTACCGCTCACAAACAGTGTTACTCACACAGACACAGATCTTATGGAGGACACTAACATTTATGTTGACTCTGTGCTAGAGGGACTCCCTACAAGCAGCAAATACCTTGCAGATCTCCAAGAGCAACTGCAGTCCGACAGCGTCTGTTCACAAGTCATGAAATACTGCACAGAAGGCTGGCCAGATCGTAACCAGCTACAGGGAGCGGTGAAGCACTACTGGTCTGAGAGAGCCGTTTTGAGTGTGCATAACGGACTACTACTGAGAGGCACGAGGTTAGTTATCCCTGCTAACATGAGAAATGCAGTTTTGGATAAGATACATGAGGGCCACCAGGGGGTGGTTAAATGCAGAGAGCGCGCCCGTCAGGCTGTATGGTGGCCAGGTTTAAGCAACCAGATCAGTGAAGTTGTACTCAAATGCAGAAAGTGCATACAGGAAAGAGTTAATGTGAGAGAGCCTTTAATGCCCACAGATTTACCAGAAAGGCCATGGCAGAAGTTGGGAGCTGATTTGTTCACGCTACAAGACAAAAACTACCTGTTATTAGTGGACTACTTCTCTAGGTATATAGAGATTGCCCAGCTCAGCCCAACTCGCTCTGCCAATGTCATTGTGCATTTAAAGTCTATGTTTGCACGTCACGGAATACCAGAGATACTGATCACGGATAATGGCCCGCAGTTCGCAAGTCAGGAAATGGAAGACTTTGCAAAGGAGTACTGTTTTGAGCACGTGACCAGTAGTCCCAGGTACCCCCAAAGTAACGGTGAGGCAGAAAGAGCTGTCAGAACAGTCAAAAATCTTATCAAGAAAGCCAGTGATCCATACCGAGCACTGTTAGCCTACAGAACCACAGCGTTGGCAAATGGCTACAGCCCAGCACAGCTTCTCATGGGGCGTAGGCTTCGTACCACCCTGCCAATGCTTCCAGAGGCCTTGCAGCCATGCGTGCCAAATCTGCAACAAATTCGTCACGTGGAAAAGGAGAGACGGATGAGGCAAACAGAATGTTTCAACAAAAGACACAGAACGAGAGATTTGGATAAACTGTTACCCGGAAACTCTGTTTGGATTACAGATGCAAAAGCACAGGGCACAGTGACATCTGTCCACAAAACCCCATGGTCCTATGTCATTAGTGGACCACAAGGGACAATCAGGAGGAATCGCACTCATCTTGTGCCTATGTTGATACCAGAGACTGAGATGGAACCACAACGGACCCAGTCAAATGGAAAAGACACTCCTACAGAAACTGTTTCTGAGCCCAATGCACAGGAAACACCAGGTGTTGTTAGAACCAGGTCTGGTAGAGAAGTGATAAAACCAAAGAGACTGGATCTGTAGAGTTGCATGTTAATCTTTGTGAAAACAGTGTTGAAGAGAGAAAAAAAAAAAGAAATGTTATATTTTGTGTTTTCAGCTAAAAGGGGTCAACTTGGCTTCAGTAAGGGGGATGTGGTGTAATCTAAGGATTACATATGTGGAGCCACTAGGGGGCGACACAGACCGGATGTTGTCAGGAGTACAGCATGACGGATAATAATGGTGGAGTTCGTGTGTTAATGTTGTTCCAGCCAGTTAATAAAGGAGGCTCCGTGTTCACCCAAAGCAGCAGTCTTTATTTATAAAAGAACCCAACACAACAGTTAGCGTGCACTTTTATAAGGTGGCCACTGACGGCAGTCCAATTGCAGGAGTATCGTCAAACCTCGTCGAGTTTGGTCGTCGTATGTTCGTCAGACCTTCATGTCAGGTTCGTTTTATCCTCGTCATGTCATAGTCTAGCTCGTAGTGGCTGGGGTTAGCTCTACGAGCCCCTGTATCTCATAGTGTGTGTGTTTTTGCCCTAGCGGCTCACAGTTTAGTGTTACGTCCTGTTTTGTTAATAAATACCATCATTGCAAACTCATCGGTGGACTCTTGGTGTCTTATGGTGATCCGCGAGGATCACCGCGTGACACAATCAGTGTGTCATATGTGGCCGAGGGGTTGGGTTTAATGACGTCAGGTGGGCTACGGCTGTAAATATTGTGTTGTTCATAACAATAAAAGGAGTTTGGTGTTCAGTTGAGAGAGGCTCCCGTCTCATGTTATTTAGACGTAACATTTGGCGACGAGGATTAAAATGGGGGCGTGCATCAAACAACCACCTCCGTTTTTGCAGTCTCCGGGCATGCCAGCTGTGCCGTGGTCCCGCTGGAGGGAGATGGTCGGCGTGTATGTGGTTGTGGCCGGCCTGAGTGACGCTGATGAGGAGAGACGGAGGAGCCTGATGGTTCACCACCTTGGTGAGGAGGGCGAGCGGATATTCTTTGGGCTGTGTGGCAACGGCTTGCAGAAAGACGGTTTGGAATTGATGGACTGTGTTTTCGGAGATCATTCCACCGTCATGGCGTGGAGGTATGAGTTTTTTGACCGTCAACAGCGAACAGGTGAGTCCACTCACTCCATTTTTATGGAGCTACGCAGCCAAGTAAAAGAGTGCACCTTTGGGCCTATCAAGGAGGAGCTGGTCTGGGATAAGCTAGCCCATGGTACTAATAACGTGTGGCTGAAGAGCATGCTAAAGCTAACTAGAGATCCTCTATTGATGGAAAACGTGTTCGAACTGGTTAGGCAGAATGAGTCCACAGTTCAGCGGAGTTTGCCAGTGTTGGCTAAAGGGAGTGTAGCCACTCGAGTTTCCTCACCAAGCACAGTCATGAGTAAGGTGGCTAATTCTCCGGGGCGCACCCTCGAGAGGCAGTGAACTGGGGCACGGGACAGGACTTATTCTACCACCGCTAAATCATTGGTGGCGGAGTCCAGAAACACGACACAGGTGTGTGTGGCACGCATGAAGAAGGAACATGAAGAAGGAACCATTGAAATGGTATGTACTAAAACTCGACGGAGTCGACGTGCCACTTATGGTGGACTCATGGGCCTGCAGGTCCATTCTAAGCATGGCTACTTTGAAGAGACTTTTCCCAAATAAAACAATCAATGCTGGGACAGTGAGAATGTTTGGATACGGCCATGCCGAGATCGAAATGGTGGACATGGTCGACTTTTCAGTGAAATGTGGGTCGAAGACGGTCCCTATGCTTACTTTCCAAATCTCGCGCCGGGGGCGGACTTGCTAGGGATAGAGCTGCTGGGTGAATTGTGATTTTCCATCAAGGACCCAGAGGGCTCAACAGTACTGACAGTATAGCCCGAATGGCATGTCTGCTGGCTGGTGCTGTTCAGAGGCCTGGGATGTATCAGCACGTTCCACCATCGCCCGCTCGTGGACCCGAGTGTGACGCTGAAAATTCAACCACTACGGCAGCTTCCCCTCGCCCTGCGGGATGATGTTACGGCGGAGTTGACCAAACTGCTGGAAGCAGGCATCATTGAGAGAGTGGATGCGTCACCCTGGATATCAGATATCGTGGTGGCCAAGAAAAAAATTGGGTGGCATCTGCCCATGTATCGATCTCAGGATGGTAAATGAGGCGATCGTCCCAGACAAGTACCCGCTTCCAACGATGGAGGAACTTCCCGCAACATTCAGCGATTCACAAGTGTTCACAAAGCTGGACCTTTGCCAGGGTTACCTGCAGGTGCCCCTCCACCCAGCCAGCAGGAACCTAACAGCGTTTGTGACCTAGATGGGTGTGTTCAGGTACACCCGCATGCCGTTTGGTCTGAGTTCAGCACCCAGCTGTTTCCAGAAAATAATGTCCACGATCCTGGCCGGCCTCAAGGGTGTGGTGGCATATCTTGATGACATCGTGGTACATGGCACGTCACGTGAGGAACAGGATGACCGGTTGGGATGGGTGCTGATGGTGCTACAGGAACATGGATTTACCCTGAACAGAGAAAAGTGTATTTTTGCAGCAGACTCCATCGAGTTTGTGGGGTTCCGGTTGACGGGGGAAAGGGGGGGGGCGGCTGTGGCCCTTACATTCGAATGTGGAGGCGGTCTTGCACCTCCCAGAACCATAGACACCTGCACAGATTTCCTCTTTTCTGGGTATGGTGAACTTTTATGGGCGTTTTATTCCCCGCTACTCGGAAACAATTGGACCCCTCCGGGCATTGCTGAAACAGGATGCGCCATGGCAGAGGACCCCAGCCTGTTCAGCCTGTTGCAGTTACTAAGCTGAAGCGGCAATTCACTTCCCCTCCGGTACTGGCCCATTTTGATCCAAAACGGCCTACCATTGTTACCTGGATGCGTCTGGCTCGGCAGTGGGGGTGGTTATGTCCCAGGTGTAGGACGGCACAGAACGCCAGGTGGCATTTGCATCAAGGTCTCTCTCAGCAGCTGAACAAAAGTATGCCGTGGGTGAGAAACAGGCGCTCGTCTGCGTCTGGGCGTGTGAACAGTGGCATATTTACCTCTATGGGCGCCATTTCACTCTACGGACAGACCACCGAGTGCTGATGATATTACTGGAGACGTCGGGTTTGGGACACAGACCTTTGCGGATGAGCGGCTGAGGGCCTACAATTTTACCACCCAGTTCACTCCTGGCAAGGATAACGTAGTGGCGGATCTCCTGTCCCACGCCATGGCCAACTCTATACTATTGGACGACAGCGATGATGGCGATCCAACAGAGACGGATCTGGTTAATATGCTGCACAGGGCCCTCCAGGATATAGTATCCCCCCAGGAACTTCGGGTGGAGTCGGAATGAGACCCTGTGCTGTCACAACTGTGCTCAGTGATTAGAGAGGGTTGGCTCGCAAAGGTGCAGGATGGGCTGGCACCCTTCCAACGGTTTAAAGATGAACTGAGCTGTTGGGATGACGTGTGTAGCGAAGGGACACTGCATGCTAATCCTGGTATCTCTGAGGCTGCGTGTAGCAACGCTCCATGAAGGTCACCAGGGCATGGTCAGAGTAAAGCAGCGCTGCAGGGATTCTGTTTGGTGGCTGGGTATTAACAAGGACATTGAAGCTATGGTGAAAAACTGTGTTCTGTGTTTGGAGAGCGGGAAGACTAGCAGACCACCCCCTCCACCCCTGCAGCCTCTGTCATACCCGGAAGACCCTTGGAAACACATACAGTTGGACATTTGTGGCGAACTGCATGCAGAACCCATGAACAGTCGGTTTCTGCTCGTGGCCTACGACTTGTTCTCAAAATGGCCGGAGGTGTTACCCCCTAACTCAGTCACGACGGATGTGGTTATGGGTTTCCTCTCGTCGCTGTTCGCCAGGTGGGGGGTCCCAAACGTGATCACGACTGACAATGGTCCGCAGTTCACCTCTGGGGTGTTTGAAGAGTTCTTGAGTGGTAGGGGCGTGGAACACAATAAAACCGCGTTCTACCATCCCCAGGCCAATGGGGGCATTGAATGTTTCAACAAAACCCTGAAAAATGGACTGAGAGCCCATTTGGCGGACAGCTTCACATTTCCAGGCGCCCTCCAGGGTACACTGCTTCACTTCAGGGCAACAGCCCATGCTACTACAGGATGCTCCCCAGTGGCTGTCATGCTGGGACGTGAACTGCTTTTACCTTTGGATCAACTTAGGCCAACCACGACTCACTCTCCAAGGAATACGGACTCTACATGGGACCGGGTCGCTGCACAACAGCATAAAATGAAGTGGCAATTTGACAGGAAGCACAGAACAAGAGCCCACGGACTGAAGGTGTCGGACCGAGTTTGGATTAAACACCCTAACTGCACACATAAGCTGCAACCACTCTGGACGAGGCCCCTGTGGATCACAAGGCAACGGGGCCAGGACACGTTCAAGCTCACACTCCAGCAGACTCAGAAAGTCACCACCGGAACAGAGGACCGGAACTACGACGAGACAGCCTGACATGGGGTGGGACTGTTTGGACTGGGGTGGCGAGAACTCAGACACAGCCGACAGTGCCTGGTGCAGAGTCCCCGCCTAGGGGACGCCCACCTAGGGGATGCCTGGCTAGGGTTTGTCAGTGGCCCAGGTACCTGGAGGATTATGTATTAAAGACAGCAATAACTAATGCATGTTGGGACTAAGCAGCAGAATAATCCACTCCAACACGCTGGGGCGTTCTGGTAGTCTACCCAGATGCCCATTTGGTTGGTTGAGTTTTGCATATTTAGTGTCATATATGAAAGACAAATGGAGAGACGACATTGTGTTTAGTTTTTCTGTTCTGGGGGGGTTCTTTGACTTTATGGGGGGGGTTATATGTGGGATTTGACTCTCGGGGCTTGCCGTAGCCTGGCCGAGGGGTTGGGGTTAATGACGTCAGGCGTGCTACAGCTGTAGTATATATTGCGTTGTTCATAATAATAAAAGGAGTTTGGCGTTCAGTTGAGAGAGGCTCCCGTGTCATGTTATTCAGACATAACACAATGACCCTTTTAACTGATAGGTAAGAAATAAAAAGAAAAGCAGTATTTTAAAATGTAGCTATTTTACCAAAGTCCCACTAAGGTTAAAATGTCCCTATGAAGACCCAAGGTAGCAGCCACACACTGACAACATAGTAAAATGAGGTAAATACAGCTGAAGTGACTTTAAAATCTAAAACAACATGAGCAATGACATTTCAAAAAGAAAAAAAAATGTCTTTCATTTTCTTTACAGCTCCTTTAAATTCTATAATATAAATGAGGTATTTTATATGAATTTAAAATCTCCTAGATTTTCAGTGTCCATAGTTTTACTTTATTTGAAGCTGTAGTGATGATCATGTGACGATTCCAGGCTGCCACCTGCTGGATTTTGGCCAGACGTGCAACATCGTCATTGCAACTTGTTTCTTAAAAAATATCCAAATAAACACCGTTCGGTGTTGTCCTTCATTAGATCTATACTTTCACTATAAAAATGTTAAACCACATACTGTGTATCAGTAAAGTTTAAAGTCTAACTGATAATAATTATAGTTATTACAAATGCACAAAATAAAAAGTTACCAAACTTGAGGAAAAAAGTATCTATCAAAAATACTTTAGTAGTAAGTGATGACCTTATTTTCACCATTTCATGTAGCTTTTCCTCTTGAGTTTGTGACTATTTTCTTATAAATTTGTGACTTCTTGCTTGTAAATTGCAGCTTTTTTTTTCTTGAAGCATTTTTCATAATTTAAAAAAAAAAAAATGAAATTTGCACATTGCTTGCACTGAAGTGCCTGTTCCGTGCTGACTAAGGGTTGACCCCTATAGTGTGGAATGGTTGAGAAGTGTGATCGCTCCTTACTGTTCTGCAGAACAGAACGTTTCCCCAGCTTTGGAACAGTGTGCAGAGGTAGTCTCAGGAATGGAACAAATGCAGATGTTGATGGGAGAAGGTGAAGAAGTCGGTGCTTCTATTGTCAGGGACCCCTTAAAGAAGTCTGGGAACGGTGCCAAACTAAAGCAGTGTGAGTGCGGGCCAGTGCAGACCCCCCACCGATAGAGGAGCAGAGGGCCATTTCACATTGGAACGGAACAAGTCAACTGGCTCCAGTGAGAGCACGCCCTTATATTTACAACTTATTCTCTGTATGTGCGATTTTTTTCATGTCCACATAAATTTTCTTCAGTAATAATTTTGAGTTTATTTGTATAAACTTGACACATTTGCTTGCAAAGATAAACCTTTTTTCCTCATAAACTTGTGACTCTTTTGACTGGAAAATTTACTTTTTCTTCCTACTTTTTTGTAATTTTATAACAGAGCCTGAATAGAAGAAAAAGATTATTTCAACTTAGAGCTCTGTTAAATAAAATCAAAAATTCTTTAAAATCGAACTATCTATACCGTGTATTCCAAATGAAAACAGGGAGATATTGGAGTCTAAAATTAGTCAAGAAGAAGTTGGGCTAGCCATTGATAATATGAAATCAGGAAAAAGTGCAGGACCAGATGGTCTTCCAGTTGACCTTTATAAGAAATTTAAGAATAAATTAATAAAACCTTTTTTGGAAATGGTTTTAGAAGCATTTCAAAATAATAATTTACCATCATACATAAATAATGCCTTAATTATACTGCTGCCAAAACCAGGTAAGCCCTCTAATAAATGTGAAAATATGAGACCAATAAGCCTATTAAACGCCGACCTTAAGATAATCTGTAAAATTTTAGCAAGACGAATACAAGAAATTTTACCAAATATTATTAATCGAGATCAGAATGGCTTTATAAAGGGAAGACAAGGCTTCCATAATGTAAGAAGACTATTTAATATTATTTATTTTAATAAAGAAGCACCGGATACAGCTCTCCTATAACTGGACGCCGAAAAGGCCTTTGATAGAGTTGAATGGCCCTTTCTTTTTGAAGTCCTACAAAGGTTTGGACTTGGAAATAATTTCATAAAATGGGTTCAAATAATATACAATAATGCTACAGCAGAAATCCTAACAAATAACAATATTTCAAAACCAATAAAAATCAATAGAGGATGTCGACAAGGCTGTCCACTTTCACCTTTACTGTTTACTATGGCAATTGAACCTTTAGCGATAGCGATACGTTTACATTCACAAATATATGGAATTAAAGTTGGACCAACAGAACATAAAATCTCCCTGTACGCCGATGACATAATTTTGTTTATGTCGAATCTAAAAAAATCAATTCCAACCTTGTTGAATTTAATAAAGAATTTTGGGGAAATATCAGGATATAAAATAAATAAAACTAAATCTTCAATATTAATGCTAAATGAGACCCAGAGAAATTACCCAGCCCCTGAGGTAAATCAATTCAATGTTGTAAATCAGTTTAAATATTTAGGAATCCAAATTGTGCCTAAGCTAGAATCAGTCGCCAGTGTCAACTATGAAGCCTTAATGTCAGATATCAATGAGTTAACTCAGAGATGGATGTCACTACCAATGTCGATGATCGGGAGAATCAATATACTTAAAAGTAATATTTTACCTAAAATACTTTATTTATTTCAATACATTCCCTTATCACCACCTTTAGATTTATTCTCAAGAATAAAAAAAAAGTTAGTGGAATTTATATGGAACAACAGGAGGGCTAGATTACGTCTGTCTTTATTATATTTACCATTTGATCGTGGAGGTCTGAAATGTCCAAATTTTATGTTGTATTATTGGTCGGCACAACTGAGGTCTATGACATATTATTTTTCATCAAATGATCTCCCTCACTGGACTGAAATGGAATCATACAATTTACCTTTACCTCTTCCCATATTCATATACTCAGATTCGGCAAAAAAATTACAAAAACAAGTTAAAAATCCATTTGTAAAGCATATGATCAAAATATGGTGTGAAGCTAAAAACTATTTAAAAGAACCACAGTTACTGTCACAATTTAGTCCAATATGGGGTAATCAATATTTTAAACCAGGGAGAGCGGACGCTGTATTTAAAGTATGGAATTTAAAAGGGATACAAAAGATTCAGGATTTATATTTGCCATGTGCAGATAACATAATGTCTTTTGAAGAGCTGAGGATCAAATTTAATCTCAATAGAACACATTTTTTTTTAAATATCTTCAACTTAGAAACTTTATTCGATCAAATCAAAATAAAGCTCTCACTCGACCTATTTATTCATCCTTGGAAAAAATGATGATGAAAGATAGTAAAAGAAAGGGTATTATTTCAGAGTTTTATAACTCATTGACACTATCTTCAAGTGAAAATTCACTGAAAAGATTAAACTACTGGAAAGAAGATCTGCAAACTGAAATTTCAGAGGAACAATGGGAATTGGCTTGTACAGAAGCTCAAACCAAATCAATAAATGTACGCCTTAAATTGATACATTTCAAATGGTTAATGCGGATGTATGTTACACCAGAGGAGTTAAATAGATATAACAAAAATATACCAGATACATGCACAAAATGCATGGAAAGTAAAGGAACCCTATTTCATTGTTTATGGGAATGTAGATTAATAAGAATGTTTTGGGAAGAGGTGAGGGTAACAATTGAAAAAATAATCTCAAAACAAATCATATTGAATCCTAAATTGTTTTTGTTGGGTCTGTACCCAGAAAAGCATAATTTTAATAAAAGTGAAAGAACATTCATAGACCTCAGTTTGCTTAATGCCAAAAAATGTATTGCACTATTATGGAAAAAGACTCATAGACCAGATGTGACTCAGTGGTTAAGACAGATGTTAACAAACCTTCCATTAGAAAGAATAACATATACTGAAATCAAAGGAAATTGTGTTTGAGAATATATGGAGACCTTTTATTGATTATGTAAAAAATTTAAACATAACTTTTGAAGAAGAAGGTGAATGATGTGTGTGGACCTTGTAAATTCCAAACTGGTGAACATAATATGTATACTTATGTATTGGATTGTCTAGACTAAACAGAGGAGCATTGTTGAAGACTTGATTTTGCTGGTGGTTGTTGGTGTTTTTAGTGCATCCTTTTTTTTTTTCTTTTTTTTTTTGTAGTACTTTAGTGTTAGTGTTTGATTGTATCATGTTTGTTAAAAAAAAAAAAAAAGGTTCAATAAAGATATTGTGGAAAAAAAAAATTCTTTAAAATTTTGTAAACGTTATTTAAATAGATGCATCTGAGTAAATGTAACTTGTTACTACCCACCCCTGCTTTCCCCCTCAACAGTCTGACTCTAATCTGGTTCTCTGTATCTTGTAAACAGGCTAAAGGAGCTGTCGGTGTATGCAATAACAACTGATCTGCAAATGTTGAAAAAACTAGATGAAAATTTATTATAACACAATCAAAGACATTCTTACACATGCATGGTACAAGTGAAGGACTGGGTCATACTTGGAATCCTTCTACATATATAAAATAGCACTGCTGTTACTTCTGCTGGGTATACAGTTTACAATATTGTGATGACACCCTGCACCCGACAGAACAGAAAGCATTATAAAATGGGCAGCAACTGTCTCACATGCCAAATTCACCACTGGAGCCCTCTGTCTTTAAAGCTGTACGCAAACATATTCATTCAATCTTCCCTCTTCAGTGGAGGGTTAAAGTGCGGTGTACTCTAGAGACATCAACACAATTAGAAGACACACAGGACCTTAAAATGGGTTTATGAAGAATAATTTAAAACAAAGTTGCCATACATTTCCAAAGACTGTTGTGGCTTGGCAGCTGTTGGGGAAACAAAATCAGCTTTCTAATGCAATTAAAACATTAAAACAAACCCCTATTACATGGTCACAATAAACAGATTACTGGGAATAAACCGATAATGGCAGTAATGAGTTTTCGCTTGTGTACATGTACAATAAATGGATTATTAGAGGGTAAACCATTTGAGTTAATGACCCCGGTTACATAGTCTTTATCGGATTATTCTGTTTACATGGCCACTTGAATAATCAGATAACTCCAGAAATCCAATGATAACTGGTTTATTTGTGTGCATGTAAACATGGTCCATGTAACCAAGGTCTTATGGATCATGTAAGCTGATCTGTTAAAAATTGCAGGATGTTTAGTATAAACCAGGTTTTAAAATAAGTTGACTAATTGCTGTCAATCATTCATCCCCGTCAGATCAAATGAACTTACAAAATAAATTCATTCAAAAATATGAAATTGATATTAAGCTGAACTTAAAGGGCACATAAAGTTTCCTAAAATTAAGCAGCCATTTCATTGACCTTTGAAGAAAAAATGTTTGAAATTGGTAACACAATACAGACGCGAGCCGTGTTAAGCCTACTGGGCGCTTCTGGGACACCACTTTATAATAAAAACATCAAATTAAACACATGGTGGCCTTTGAAACGTTATTTAAGAAGAAAAATCAGATCTCATAGCTTCATCACACGATTTAAGTTGCTCTGTAAAAAGGCACAGAGCATCTTAGAAAAATCTCACAATTTGTCAGAAAAAAACAGTCCAGCCATGTGACACTGCAGACAAACGGGCTTCGCTTTATTTCACCACTCTGCAGACCAAACAGTTGGTCAGATGGCGTATGCTTGTGAATGTGGCAAGGTGAAAAAATAACAAAAGAATTGTTTAAGCGGAAGGAGAAAACACAAAAACAGAGGAGAGCATCAGACATTAATTCTCGAACAAACTCATAACACACTGGCATCAAAACAGCAAAAATTAAAATCTGTGAATTCTTCTATAAACTGCCACACCACTCAGCTGTGCTCAAACTGTTTAAAATGCACGGACGAGTATATCGTAAAATACATCCTGATGTAATTTAACAACCATTATGCATTTTCCCACCTGTGCACCATATTGTGCTTCAGAGTACTGAACTGCTGCACTGAAAAATTCAAGCCTTTACACAAATTAATTATGATGCATCCTTGTATTACTAATGTTTTGACAAGTGCTGAAATGTTTCCATTACATACAATTGAAGAATGACATAAACAGGGGGTCCGAGAAGAATATGTGCTTTATATAACAAGAGTCCTTGGTGGCTGCAGGGCTTAATGGAAACAATGACAAAAGAGAAAACAAACCAGATGACTCCATCGATTAAGAGCCTGGGTCTGTGCTTCATCAGAGTGCAAGTCTACACGACATGGAGGAGAGATGGACTCATAGGAGGTATACGCTAAAACATTTCTTCAAAAACATTTAGTACAAGATTGACACGACAATAAAGATGAATAACAGCAAATATAATAAAAGAAAAAAGGGGACTAGCATTACAAACTGTACATTAACAGTCACCATTATCATGAAAGTCTATAAATGTCTATGCTAGGCTGCTTTGGTTGTTCGGCAGTCAAACTTAGATGCAGACCTTTTGACATATGATCAAACTTGCAACAGCAATGCAGAGATATACGTGTCCACTTTTCAGCAGCAAAAACTAGTGAGTTTAAGGGAATAAAATTCCTGTTTGTCTCTACAAGCTACTGAGACAATAACCGTGTTTCTGTTTGGACATGGACAGCACAGGAGAATAAACAAACACTTAAGATGCAGACAGGACCGATAAACAGGAGCTGAAATTCATCCTAAATCCTTGTAAATCTGTGGAGAGGTTCAGATTTAGGCAATCCTCTCTACACGTTTATGTCTGTGATGGATTGCTGAGTGGTTTCACAGCATTAATACACTACCAATCTGGGTGAGAAGACGGATTTTAAAGGTCCTATATTGTGCATTTTCCAGGCACTAAGTTTTAACATCCCCTAGAACATCCATATGAAGTTTAAAAGACCTACAGTGGTGTGAAAAAGTGGTTGCCCCCTTCCTGATTTCTCATTTTTTTTGTCACACTTAAATGTTTCAGATCATTAAATTTAAATATTAGACAAAGATAACACAAGTAAACACAAAATGCAGTTTTTAAATGAAGGTGTTTATTATTAAGGGTAAAAAAAAAATAAATCCAAACCTACATGGCCCTGTGTGAAAAAGTAATCCCCCCCATTAAAACATAAATTAACTGCGGTTTATCACATCTTTGGAAAGCTGAGTTCAATTTCTCTAGCCACACCTGTTTTCAATCAAGAAATCACTTAAATTGGACCTGCCCGACAAAGTGAAGTAGACCAAAAGATCCTCAAAAGCCAGACATCATGCTGCGATCCAAAGAAATTCAGGAACAAATCAGAAACAAAGTAATTGAGATCTGTCAGTCTGGAAAAGGTTATAAAGCCATTTCTAAAGCTTTGGGACTCCAGCAAACCACAGCGAGAGCCATTATTCACAAATGGTGAAAACATGGAACAGTGGTGAACCTTCCCAGGAGTGGTCAGCCGACCAAAATTACTCCAAGAGCACAGCGACTCATCCAAAAGGTCGCAAAAGACCGCACAACAACATCCAAAGAACTGCAAGCCTCACTTGCCTCAGTTAAGGTCAGTGTTTATGACTCCATCAAAAGAAAGAGACTGGGCAGAAATGGCCTGCATGGAGAGTTCCAAGACGAAAACCACTGCTGAGCAAAAAGAACATAAAGGCTCGTCTCAATTTTGTCAGAAAACATCTTGATGATCCCCAAGACTTTGGGGAAAATACTCTGTGGACTGATGAGACAAAAGTTAAATTTTTTGGAAGGTGTGTGTCCCATTACATCCGACGTAAAAGTAACAGCATTTCAGAAAAGGAACATCACACCAACAGTAAAATATGGTGGTGGTAGTGTGATAGTCTGGGGCTGTTTTGCTGCTTCAGGACCTGGAAGACTTGTTGTGGTAAATGGAACCATGAATTCTGCTGTCTACCAAAAAATCCTGAAGGAGAATGTCCGGCCATCTGTTTGTGAACTCAAGCTGAAGCACACTTGGGTTCTGCAGCAGGACAATCTCTGAATGGCTTAAGAAAAACAAAATGAAGACTTTGGAGTGGCCTAGTCAAAATCCTGACCTGAATCCAATTGAGATGCTGTGGCATGACCTTATAAAGGCAGTTCATGCTTGAAAACCCTCCAATGTGGCTGAATTACAACCATTCTGCAAAGATGAGTGGGCCAAAATTCCTCCACAGAGCTGTAACAGACTCACTGCCAGTTATCGCAAAAGCTTGATTGCAGTTGTTGCTGCTAAGGGTGGCCCAACCAGTTATTAGGTTTGGGGGCAATCACTTTTTCACACAGGGCCATGTAGGTTTGGATTTTTTTTCCCCTTAATAATAAACACCTTCATTTAAAAACTGCATTTTGTGTTTACTTGTGTTATCTTTGTCTAATATTTAAATTTGTTTGATGATCTGAAACATTTAAATGTGACAAACACAAAAAAAATGAGAAATCAGGAAGGGGCAAACACTTTTTCACACCACTGTACATCAATTTCTGTGTTAACGCTCATCAAGAACTTCTCCAGTCCACTATCATTTCACAATAGTGGCAGCATATATAGAGGTCAAGTGTTTCCTCTTGTGCAGATATGAATACACAGAGCCAGTTGGGTAAAATCCCCAAGGAGGAGGAGGTATTTAGGAGCATTTGTGACTGTGCTTCAGAAATGGAGAGAGAAGGAGAAAGTCAGCATGCAGTGTGGGTGGAGCCCAGCAGTTTACAGTATGTCAGTGTGTGGGGTGGGCCAATTGCCGAGGGTTAGCATTAGGGGTTAGGCTCTTAGACCAGACTGTCAATGATGGAGTAGCTCATTCTGGCCTCACAAAATCACCCCGGGAATGCTCAGATCTCCTGACCACTGACCTGGACCCTGAGTACAGCCTAGATGCAGACCCATGTATGATGTGCTTCACCTTTGACCTTGAGCACATCTTGGATGCAGACCCACCTGAGGATCATTGTGAGTGAGTCTGGTGAGCATCAGGGCAAATGTCTAGGAGGACTAGTGATTCTCGAGAAATGTGGACAGACAGATGAATGACATCGCATTAGCTCCTTTTGACTTTGCCAAAATGAGCTAAGAACTGATGGCAGGACTTGTTGGTTTTTGACATCATAAAACATAGGAAGTGCTTTACTCTCACTTCTTTAAGAGTCTAACTATACAGTTGCAATCAAAATTATTCAACCCCCACTGCAAATTAGGTTTATTGGCAAAATGTACAAATTTTCTGAGGAATCATAGCCCATTCGTCATGAGCAAAGACCTCCAGATTACTAATATTCTTGGGTTTGCGAGCTGCAACCACCTGCAACAGCCATGCTTCACTTTAGGCATGGTGTTCTTTTCAGCGTATGCTTCATTCGTCCTCTTCCAGATATACCGCTGATCTATAGGCCCAAAAAGTCAGCTCCAATTTGGTCAAAACTACATAAATAAGCTAAAAAGGTTTTGGGATTCTGTTCTGTGGAGCAATGAAACAAAACTGGAAGTTTTTGGGCCTATGGATCAGGAAATCCTAGGAGAAACTGACATGCTATCTGTGAGAAAGCTGAAGCCTGGGCATCATTGGACCTTCCTACAGGACAATCAAGCATACTTCAAAGTCCACCAAGGCTTAATTTCAGAAGAAGTCCTGGAAGATACTAGAGTGGCCATTACAGTCACCCGACTTAAACCCCACTGAAAATTTCTGGTGGGATTTGAATAAGGTGGTTGCAGCTTGCAAAGTCAAGAATATTAGTTAACTGGAGGTCTTTGCCCATGAAGAATGAGCTAAGAGTCCTCAGAACGCTGCTAGAAGCTGGTGTCTGGCTATGCATCACATTTGCAGCAGGTCATAACAGCAAAAGGGTGCTCTACTAAGCACTAAAGATGCTTGTCATAAAGGAGTTGAATAATTCTGAGACTGCAGTAGTCATTAAAAGTGGCATTTTGTGTTGAATTTGGAGAAACCACTTGTAATATTAGTTGTGTTGAACTATTTAAATTGTTCTTGTTTGATTTCTTTATTGCATTGCACATTTTGCCAGTAAACCTAATTTGCAGTGGGGGTGGATAATTTCAATTGCAACTGTATAAAGGTAATAGACATTTATTTGTGAAGTGAGCATTTTAAAATTTTAATGGTATACACGTGACCCATGGCCATATTTTAAAAGGATCAAACATACAAAAACACCATTTTCAACAAAATGGGACCACTAAATGTCCACTGAGCTAATTATGGAGCTATTGTCATTTGTATTCATTAGTGTTTCCCTTTCAAACAACTACTTCAGCTAATGTTCAACTCCAAATTATTGGCCTCTATTAAAGTGGCTTTGCATGATTTACTAGGGCCATATTACGACAGTCTAGTCAACAGTCCATTGTCTAAATTGCGGTGTGCATTTATACAGTAGATGTGTCCAAGTCCATTTTGTTATCTCAGCAGTGTAAAAATTAATTTTGCACCTGGCTGAAAGTGGGAATAGGCTGGTTTAATTATTCAGAGGAGTGTTTTGGGTAATCCAAAGCTTTCATGCACTTCTATACTTCAAACTGTGATCTTGGTGGCTTGGCTAGAAGATGGGTTTTGTGCTGGCGAAAAGGGAAAATGCGTGTGATAGTATGCTGCTTGGCATTAAGTCAGGCATTAATCACAGTCAATGCTCAGTCACATATTTTAGAAGGAAGATGACAATATGATTGAACAAATGAGCTGAACAATCAAGCTGAATTTAATTTAGATTTAATATAGCACGCAGAGATGCACACTTTTTTGCACTCCACACACTTTTTTCTCTTTGCAGTGAAAAACTGTCTACTGTCATTTGTAGACAGTTTGTAGTCATTTGTATTATACTGTCTTCAGGTTAACACATTTAACAGAAAAAAACAACTGCTGAGTGTGTGTTTTTCATTAACTCGGACAGGACACAAGATTGAGACATGATGTATATGGATAGAATACTTTGTCACAGTAGAGAGGTTTGTAGTTTGAAATCTTCAAATTGACAGCATCCCGTGTATTTTAGACATAACGTCCCCCTGTTTAACGGATTGACAACGGCCACTGCAACCACAGAGCCTCCGATACAGGTCTATTAGAAACGGTAACTGAGGCTGCACAGCTGAGGCTCAGTGGAGAGCGCATTCACGCCTACATGTAGTCTGTGAAAACAAACAAAACACACACACACTCTCTCGCTCCCTGTTCATTCACTCCCCTAAAAAAATTAATAAACATCTAATCTATAGGCTATACTCCGACGATACGTTCAAGATGAAAATGATGTGGATGGACTTTTAAAAGAGCTATCCAGTGTTTCACCATATTATAATAATTAAACTGACAGGTAACAATACTTTGATTAGATTATAACTGTTACAACTCTGTCTAGTAAAATAATTGAAAATCCCAGTGCATGCTGTGTTTCAATGTGTGCCCCTATCAGTAGGAGTGTGCCCAGGATTATAAAATGTACCACTGAAATAGCATTAACAAAGGATTTCTGACAACAGACCTGCCTTTTGCAGATCAAAAGTGCATTGACATGAAATGCACTAAAATAGCAATGTGCTGAGATTGTACTGGTGCCACACCTCTTTTTAGATTTTAGTCTCCACCTTGCAGCGTAAAGCGAATGCACGATCTACTGATAATTAGACACAAAGTGCGAAAATCAGACTATTCACTGTTATAACTTGACAAATCCACCAATGCAGCACAGGAAACGTAGTGCAAATGTGTTCCTTAGACTGGCGTAATAGGGCCCCATGTATTTTTAGACTTCAGGCTTTACTTTTTCCCTTTAACCCTCTCTTTAAACCAACATTTTTTTATAGCTAAAAACATTCAAACAGCATGTGCTCATGGCCAATCTGTAGACTTTATATACTATTATAGCCATGTTTAATATAAATATCCCGAAATGTGACCGTGTGGATAAAACACAAAATAAGGGAAAGCATGACTGTAACACCAAGTTACATCAAAGACAAGTTATTTGCAGAGGAGATAGATCAGATTACTTTTTCTCCAAAATTACTCAGCTTAGAGTAAATGTTCTCTACCACCGAATAGTGCGTCCATGCTCTATTATTTGCATGCCATTAAAAAAAACCCTAACTTTGATGCCTAAAATAAACCCTAACAACTATACTATTTCAGAAACTCCTCTTTCAACAACCATCATATCTATATTGAACGCTCGTGTTATTTCTTAGGTTTCATGCCATTCTTAACGAATTACACAAAATAGCTGTTATAATATGGACATGCTTGGCACAAACACTTGTTAACATTTATGTCAGTTGGCTCGTGTAAGTTTGTATACAAAGGTTTACACACTGCCAGAATTTGGTAGTGACAACTGCTATAATCAGCTGTGTTTAGCAGCACTGTGAACATGATCACTCACTTTATGTGTGGTGATAACATGCGTTATAGAAATAATTAGCAGCAGTTTCATTAGGGCAGTGGGTGACATCACTTCAAACTGCTTATGACAAGGTTTGATTGTCAAAGATGAAATGTCTAATGTGTTGGGTTATTTACTCTTCACAACAGGAATATTCAGTTAGTAAAGCAGTGGGTAAAAAAAAAAAAAAAAAGATCCACTAAATGGTTGCATTTAAAAATTCAAAAATTACAGCATTGTATGTGCTTACATATTTCAAATCCTTAATGTCACCACATGAAAACTACTGTAACAATATCATGTAGCCAAGTCTGAAACCTAAAAGCTGCTGGGAATTCACACCACTTGTTTTATTACTCAGAAGAGACCGCTGACATATTCTATAAATGTCCCAAGTATAAGTCCATAACATCAGTAAAACCTCTGGAGTTGTTGGCAGTGATTTTAAAATTATGAAGTCAAACAATCTGTGCACATTGCCAGTAATGAGAACTGAAATCTGGTCTTGATGAAGGCTTCAGCTCATGCTCCCAGCAGCACATGTGGCTTTCCAATCGGAAAACAAATGTCTCTGTGCCATGATTGGCTCAAACATCTTGACCATCTACTGTGTGACTACTTCAGGTGCTAGGTTAAGTGGACAAAAACTGGCCCATTATGTTGACAATGCCAGAAACAAAACAAGCAAGATGCCCACAGATGCAGGGGCCGTTTTTCAGCCACTGAAGATGGTGACTGGGTGTTATGAGCTAATTTGGCAGCATTTTTTAATTTGGTGATCTTCAGTCAGGTCACTTCATCCAAATGAGCCCTGGATGTGGCTATCTGTTGGATGTCCCCCGATCACTCATTCCTGCTACCATCCTCACTGTCTGTGTGATTTGTGCTTTTAACCTCAGCTCTGATTGGTGCTGGATTTGGAATCGTCACATTCGAGATCCGTAGATAGGTCAACCTCTGACATGTCTACCTCCATGCAAACAATGATGGAATTGTCTGAATCACTGCTGAGAGGAGGCTGGTGCTCACCTGTGGAATAAAAAAAAAGAGAAGTAAATCATTATGTGAGAACTGCTTTTGAACAGAGATGTTAACGTAATTTAAACCTGAGAATTTTTTTTTTGCACTTGATATGCTGTAAGAAGAAAGAAAAGATGAACTCAAAATCTGCAGTTAAGAAGCAACGGTATAAATTTTTTAAAGCTGTTTTAGTCAGATTATAAATTAAATCCCACATCCCTTCAGTTACAACCCATCACAGAGCCATTATCTGCACTATTATAAAATATAAAAACTGAACATACATCTATGGTTTGGACAGTCATTCTTAGACACACCCCAGAGAGGCTCCCCATCCACTACCGTGACCCATAAATTACCATTTCCTTCCCTGGCTGAAGAACTTCCCTTCAGAACCTGGGATCCAAGTGTGGCCTGTTAGCATCAGAGCTAACATTAGCTACTGGCTTCTTTAAAACAAAGTTTCTGTTGTGCTGTGAAGCTGCTTATTAGGAATGCTGTTGTCTCAACACTGTTAAGCCGCGCTTCAGACCAACAACCCGTAAGTAAATTATTTTAATATTTTATTGGCGAGTCTAAATAACTGGAGATTGTTGCTATTGAAGCTGTTAGAATAAGGGAAGACATGTACGTAGATGTGGGAATCACTCGGGCCATTGTTGCGATATCATCAGTCTTGGGATGCACTGAATATATTGCAATTTCCCATCCCATCTTTGTCTTATTCAACTCCGGGCCAGATTTCAGGATTCTCTCCTTTGCTGTGCTGACCTTACCAGACAGTGAGCATTTAGCACCATCTAATGGAATCAGTTTTTATTGCTCTGGTACCTAAATACGCAAGTTTGTATTTGCAATATATATTAATAACTTTAATAAAGTGTCACGATATTGGTATCTCTGAACTGATACAGTATCGCCACCATACAAACATCGTGATATTATGCTGTATCGTTTTTTTCCCCCCATCCCCGATGTATGCTTGGCTATCTATGACTGTACTGTAGTGGTTTCCTTTTTTTAACTGTTATAAATGCGTAGTAAGACAAGGGCCAACTTAGTAGTTTTTGTTAGTAGTTAGTTAGCTAGTAGGTTAATCGTGGGTTATTACTTTAGATTGGCCTTTACTGTGCTTAAACTGAAAAAAAACTTTGCCCAATCAGATATGGAGCTTATGAATGTAAACTTGTAGGCAGAAACAGAAAATAAAGGAGATGGAATGTTTTTATGAGCTGTAAAACAACACAGAAATGACTTTTTGTCTTCATAACTGTATAGATATGTCATCATCCAGAGATGAAGTGCACACCGGTGAAGCAGACTGCAAGAGCTGTGATTGGTCCGCTTTGTCTCCTCCTACACATTTCCTGGTTCTAGTCACTGCTCTGCCCGTTCACTGCGGCACAGCTTCCAAAGCGAGTCGGTTAAACAACAGTCTGATTTTAAAAGAATACTGAGGAAGTCGGTATTTACAGAACATATGTATGACTCATCCTAGCCCCATTAATTACATAGACTATCAAATGACAGCAGTGGCAATGGTCATACATACTGTTTTCTCTGTCTTTTTTCTCTGTTGCAGCAACTATATATAAAGTTGCTTTTGTAAAATTTATTAGCTCTAACTCCATCACTGTCTGTTCTTATCCGTTCCTATTTAATAAACAAAAACATAAACACAAATGATTCTGCACATTGGCAGAAACCCATTTTGGCAACGCAACAATGCATTCAAACCAGCACACAAGAAAAAAACTGCTCATCGCTAGGTTGGCGACGTCACATCAGCAATGGTGGCAACGTGACATGGGTGCATAAATCCAGCTTAATGATTTTTTTTTTTCTCCTCATTCACTGCCATTCTTTTAACAGAATGATTCAAAATGACTGGGCTGGGGACAGGAAAGTCTGGGCTTCTCTGCTTAGACTGCTGTCCCCACGACCCGGACCCCCAGATAAGTGGCAGTTGATGGATGGCTAGATTCAAAATGAAAGTAGAATCAGGCTTTATTTGATCTTGTCAAGGGACAGTCCCACAGTTTTTTTTTTAGTTAAAATACAACAATTTTTCATACAGCAGAGGGAAGATTAATGGGCCGCAGGCCAAGATCTGCAGTGCTGGATCTTCCGTGTCCCAAGATAATATAACTGAAGGACTTTTTACAACTCCGGCTGTCATAATCAGACAAAGGGAAAGACTGGCATAACCTCTGAACTGTACAGCTCTCATCTGTGCGTAATTCACTTCTGGCGCCACAAGAGTCGGCTGCCTTTTTGCAACAGCGACTCAATTCTGAGTTTTTCTTCCTATTTCTTATTTACTATCTGGCTTCTCTCACTAAATTTTCTGATCCGGCGACACCTTATCCATCACGGACACACAGATCACCCCAAATGTCTCCTGAGCCGGCGGATGGAGCCACTGTTTATAGCAGGAGACAGTACAACAGGGGCCAGCTGTGTAATATAAATGTGTTTTTAATGTGTGCCCTGATTTGTTTCTCAGTTGTTTTTATGTTTTAACAATCCAGTTCTCTTCCCATGATGAATTTATCTTAAGGCACACCATGACCTGGACAATATGACCTGTTTCTAGAAACTGTTTTCCTTAGCACAGCAAGTTTCTCACTCCTTAAATCACTGTTGCATGCTTATGAAACAAAGGCGTGACCTTTATTCCTCATGTGTGTGTGTGAAATGTAGCAGGTGTTCAGTTCACAGTATGTTTTGGGAACCGGGCAGAGTTGAATTGCCTGGGAGCAGAAAACTGGCCCTTCCTGCTCCCCACGCAATTCTATGATGGGGGGGGGGCTTGCTCGGAGCAGAGATGGCCACTCTGTTCTGTACCTAGCCTTCCTTTAAAAACAGGGGCTTTTCCTTAATACGGGGAGTCTGCCGTGAGTTTTTGCGCAGAACGTCCGGCTAAGGGAAAAATCACGCTCTTCCTGGCTGTGGGCTCCCGGCCATCTGTATCAAACGATAAGAGCTTGTGAAATGACATGAAATGCATTGATCCTTGTGTGAAGGAAATGTGTGACATGCAATGATTTCTCTTTTGTGTATGGAGATATGGTCTGTGGGGAATAAAGAGATACAGCTTATTCTAGCAGCCGTGTCTCAGTGTGAATCACTTGTCTCAGTGTGAATCACTTTCTTTCATATGCGCCGACTCCTCACGAACCTGTCTAAATATTTTCATAAAACAAGCTGTTAGCACTTAACTGGCCCACGGTGCTAACGCAAAAACTCGACATACCGTGAGAAATAAGACGGAAACTGCGTGGATGTCGAGCTGGAGTATGACGGCGGGCGAGGAAGGTATAAGGTACAGACCTGTCCTCCCATCCGTTATTATGGGGAACGTTCGATCGCTATTCAATAAAACAGATGAGCTAGTGGCTATGTCCTGCTACAAGAGCATCTTCAGAGAGATTAGCATGATGTTGTTTACTGAGATGTGGCTAACAGAACTAGCAACAGATGCTAACATCGAACTGGAGGGTTTCCACGCAACACGGGCAGACTGGACACCAGACAGTGGGAAGGCAAGGGGCGAAGGAGTGATAATGTATGTCAATAACAGCTGGTGTAAACCGGGACACATCACGGTTCAAGAGCAACACTGCAGCAAAGACACTGAGTTGCTAGCAGTTAGCATACGGCCTGTTTATCTCCCGAGGGAATACTCACACGTGATCTGCATTCTTATTTATGCAAATCCGACGGCGAATGCTGGGGCAGCGCGTGACGCCATCCACTCAGTAACTGGCAGGTTTCTGACAGAACACCCAGATGCTCTCCTCCTCATGTGAGGTGATTTTAACCATATCTCACTGTCCCCCATTTTGCCCACGTTCACCCAGTATGTCACATACCACACCAGAGACAATAAAACACTGGACTTATTCTATGCAAACACTAAGGAGGCGTACACCTCATCACCACTCCCCCCACTTGGGAGATCGGATCACAACTTGGTTCATCTCCTGCCGGTGTACAAAACCCTAGTACACAGACAACCTCCGGTTATGCGCACGGTGAAGATATGGTCTGAGGAGGCAATGGATGCTCTAAAGGACTGTTTTGAAATCACTGCCTGGGAGCAGCTCTGCGATCCACATGGTGAGGACATTGACAGCCTCACTCACACCATAACGGACTGCATCAACTTCTGTGTGGACAACACCGTACCCACCAAGATCATACGGCGTTGCTCAAACAACAAACCTTGGATCAACCCTGAGATAAAAACACTTCTGAGAGAGAAGAGGATCTTCAGGTTGGGGAACAGGGAGATGCTGAAGTCCGTACAGAGGGAGCTGAGGAGGAAGATCAGAGAAGGCAAGGACAGCTTCAGGAAGAAGATGGAGGACAAGCTGCAACAGAGTGACATCGGCGGGGTCTGGAGAAACCTTAAAACCATCTCTGGGCTCCAGAATACCTCCTCCCAGGCCACGGAGGGCAGGGAGTGGGTGAACAATCTGAACCTGTTTTTTAATAGGTTTGACCAACCGCCCTCCCCCCCGCCTGCACAACAACCACCGCTGCCTCTAAAGACATTGAGACCTGCTGTCCACCCCCCCCCTCCACCAACACCCCCCCACTCCCAGCACACAGCCCCCCAACCTGACCCTCACTAAGACCCAGGTGAGGGCGGAGCTGAGGAAGATCAAGGTGAGGAAGGCCTCGGGTCTGGACTGCATCAGTGCAAAGCTCCTCAAGTCCTGCGCAGACCAGCTGTGTGGGATTGTGGAGCACATCTTCAACCTAAGCCTGAAGCTGGGGAGGGTACCACAGTTGTGGAAAACATCTTGTGTGGTACCCGTACCAAAGACTTCCCACCCCAGAGACCTGAACAGCTACAGACCAGTGGCCTTGACGTCTCACCTGATGAAGACCCTGGAGAGACTGCTCCTTGCTCACCTCTGCCCTCTGGTGAGACCAGCGATGGATCCACTCTAGTTCGCCTACCAGCATGGCATCGGGGTGGAGGATGCAGTGATCTTCCTCCTTCACTGTTCCCTGTTCCACCTGGAGAAGCCTGGGAACGCGGTGAGGATCATGTTCTTTGACTTCTCCAGTGCTTCCAACACCATCCAACCAATGATCCTGAGGGACAAGCTGCTGTGCGCAGGGGTGGATGAGCACCTGTCATCGTGGATCCTAGACTACCTCACAAACCGGCCACAGTTTGTGAGAACCCGGGATTGTGTGTCTGACACGATCATCGGCAGCACGGGGGCCGCCCAGGGAACGGTTTTGGCTCCCTTCCTGTTCACCCTTTATACTGCAGACTTTTCACACAACACAACACAACACACTGCCATCTACAGAAGTTCTCTTACGACTCTGCGATCATCTGCCTCATCTCCAACGGAGATGAAGCTGAGTATAGAGGACTTATCCAGGACTTCGTGGACTGGTGCCATTGGAACTGCCTCCAGGTCAACGCGAGAAAAACAAAGGAGCTGGTGGTGGACTGCTGCAGGCAAGGACAACCCCTCACAGCACCAGTAAACATCCAGGGAACAGACATTGAGATGGTGACATCCTACAAGTACCTGGGTGTTCATTTGAACAATAAACTAGACTGGTCACACAATACCGACGCACTCTACAAGAAGGGACAGCGCAGGCTGTTCCTACTGGGGAGGCTCAGGTCTTTTGGTGTACAAGGGGTGCTCCTGAAGACCTTCTATGATTCGGTGGTGGTATCAGCCATCACTTTTGGAGTGATCTGCTGGGGCAGTGGCATTACAGCAGCCGATAGGAAGAGACTGAACAAACTGATCAAGAAAGCTAGCTCTGTCCTGAGGCAGTGCCTTGACCCAGTGGAGGAGATAGGAGAGAGAAGGACTGCGGCTAAGCTGTTGTAACACCCTGTAACCATGTGACACAGTATTACCCTGTGACACTTACTTGTCTCGCCAAATTTTGTAACAATATACCACTGTAACAATAGTATACACAGGGTGGTACAATACTTGCGGGGTAATTGGGGGTAACACCCACTAACACCTGCGCTCACCAGATTTTTGTGTGTAACCCTTACTAACACCCACTCACCCTACTCACTTTAGGTGTAGTACCCTTTTGGTAGTGTTGTGTTATGGCAATGCATTTACCTTAACTTTACTACCTGAGGGAAAAGGGATAATTGGGCCAGGTCAGACCGACTCTGGGTTCGTAGGAGCCTGGGAGGTGCAACAACAGACGACACATACACAGCCGTATATGGAACTTGCAACTATGCATATTATTTACAATTATGTACACAAAAATAAATACATAGCGCGATAAAACAGAAAAAATAAAAACAAAATACTCCAAATTATATTTACAATATTCACAGTTCTTGTTTTGGTCCTTTCCAGGTGACTAGTGGAGTCACCTTTAGCAGTTCATAGGGTTCAGGCTTCGGCTCGCCATTCAGATTTGGAGATCCACGCTCTGGTCAAACCAGTCCAAAGAAGAAGAAAAAAAGAAAGAAAGAACCTGACCATACCAAGTGGCTCGTGCTTCAATGGAGTTCCCGCGCTCAACGGCGTCGACAACCTTTGGATCCCAATCAATTTCAAAGGTTTTATCCAAGCAAAGGCTGCTATCAACACGCTAGCATCGCCATATCACCAAGGACAGTCTCTCTCTCTGGTATGTGTCTTTCGGCGTCTGGCGTGACTGAGCCAAAAATGCAAGTCATCCCAGACCCAGGGAGAGAGCGCTTAACCCACTGGGTGGCATGACCCAGCAACGGCGCAGCCATTGGTTACTCGAAATATCAACACACAATACTAGGAACTTTATCAGAACCTTCTAGAAAATGTTCCTACTATTTATGAATATATATTTATTTAAATATTCATATTCAAATTATGTATTCCCATTGTGAAATGGGTGTTTTTCTTTTCTAAAAGCGGTATCAATATTTATAAGTTAATTCACGTTAAACTATCTACTCCCATTGTGAAATGAATGTCTCCCCTTCTTCTTAAAGCGGTATCGACATTCATAATTTTAATCACGTTTTTAACACTGGGTTACACTGTCATCTCTGCTGGAGTCCGAGTCCCACCCTATGCAGGACATACTGAACGCACTGAGGAGCTCATTTAGCAGTAGGCTACATCATCCTAGGTGCGCGACTGAGAGGTTTTGCAGGTCCTTCCTACCTACGGCTGTCAGACTTTATAACCTAAGCAGGGCTGCTCGCAGAGATAGCAAAAAAACGTGATGACCTAATAGTATTGAATGCAAAAGACGCAACAGACTTACACAAAATGGTCCCCTCCAGTATACAACTAGGACAGTATCAATCGCTACAGAGGGTGGCAATATGTATGGGTACATATTCATACTATGGGGTAACTAAATAGACGGTTATGCTGTTTATTCCATCTAGCTACAATGCTCCGCACTATGTATATATATTTATATATATGTATGTGTACATATGTATATTCACTGCTCTTATTTTCTTATCTTCTAAATTATTGCTTTGAGTGTTGCTATCCCTGTGCTGTTGCAATCCTGGAATTTCCCCATTGTGGGACTAATAAAGGCTTATCTTATCTTAATTATGACTGCATCTCCCTAGTGCAAGCAGGGCTGTGGACAAGGAGGTTAATTTAAGCTCCTTGCTGTGGACATTCCTAAAGGCTGGGGAATAATTACAGCTAAAATGAATGCAGAAAGAAAAACTCAAATGACAAAAGAAATGGTCAAGGAGTGCACAAGGGTTAAATGCATTTAGACTTCGTGAGCAAGCTCTGCATTGTCCGCAGTGCAAAAACAGGTTTGTCCTCACATTAAATGCTGCCATATTAATATTGAGCCTTGCTCTTGAGCCCGTGTTTAGTGAAGGGGATAAGAGGAAAGACAACAATTGGTTTATTTCACGTTATTCCTAAAACATACCTCTGAGTAATTCAGAGCATCAGGACAGCCTCTTTGCACATTCCACCAGGTGCAAAATTAATTTATGCAATGCTGTAATAGTGAAATGGACTTGAACGCACCCATAAATGTGCTCTCCCCCATAGACAATTGAGTATTAACTGGATTGTATGGCCCTATAAATAAACAGGAAGAACAAAATTGAACCAGCAGCAACTAACAAGTCCTAAACTGGTCAAATAAGGTCTTTCCCCCCCCTTTTTAAGTGACTGGCTGACTGGAAAGAATGATAGCTGCAGCACCTTTTACAACAGTACTCATTACTCAGGCTAAAGACTCAACACGGTGTGCACTTCATCACTGCCAACACTTAGCAGCTGAGATCCTGACAGATCAACTTGTTCATCTCATGGTAACTACCTGTCGCCCGTTTGCTCATTGGGAACTGTGACATATGAGCCTCTAATTTACACTGTAATTAGTCTTAAGATTGAGCTTTTTTCTAGTGCCAAGCTGATCTACTGTGTGACAAACACAGAGAAGTGAATGCAAGTCTTTTGTCAACCAGCGAAGGTTCAGTATTTGGCTAAATAAACACTTTACTTGTCCTTGGCCTGTAGGAAATGACTGAATTCCTGAGCAATGGAAGCAGGGAGGAGTTTAAAGTACAAATACTGCTGTACCTAAAGCAAACATTATTACTTAAAGGTGTTCTATTATTTATTCTACAACCTGTTTTAACAAGGGTGTGCAAAACAACCGAAGCATCTCTCTGTTTAGGGCAATTCATTTTAAAAGCACACCCAGCTACACAGATTTTAACTGATAGTAAAATTTATTAAAGTACCTTCTAAAATAAGTTCAACAAAACCACTTAACGATCCATAATTGCATGCTGCATAATGCAGGAAAAATCAGAAACACGATTTATACACGGTTTTTGAGTGTATAGCATCAAGTGTGACAAATGTTTCAAAATTCTACAATCCTGTATTTTGGAAAATAAGTTTTAGGCTTCAGAGGTGACAGAATTGTAAGAAAACCTAAAGGAACATGCTTGACTTCAATCATATAAGCACACAGACAAGTAACTGCAAATAACTTGCAGTTGCTAAATAGTCATTAGCAGACACTGGAGATGACGGTATATAGTGGACAAATGTAATGAGCCAAGTCTCTGAGGCGATTTAGGAGGATGTGACCTTCACAAGCTTTCCCAGTCACGTTATGCCTCAGCAGCTCTACTGTAAAACACCAACCAGTTTTAGACCTTAGATTAAAATGCTCAAACCTGGACTGACAAAAGAGGCGAAAAGCAACAGAAAATATTGTATAGAAAACGCATTCTCTATTTATTATGTTTCAATAAGTGTGATGTAACATTGCTGGCACTGACTGACCTTGACACTGAAAAATGTGGTAACAGTCATATATACTGGCCCCCACTTATCAAACGTACGTAAGATAGAAAAACAGTTGTGCGATTATTTCAATGCAAGGATCGGTATTCATCAATCTGAACGTGTACGGTACGGTCAAATCCATGACAGATCTGAGCTTGTGGAAACTCCCAGCACAGCAGAGAAACCTGACTGTGTGGAAGAATCATTTAACCAGATTATAGTGCAGTGCAACCTTTCAGATGATCCGTTTGCCTTGTGTTATATATAGGTGAGTGTTTTGAAGATTTACTTTAGAGGCTGCTTTTAGTAATTATAAATGTTCTATACACATTCATGACACTGCAGCAAATATTAAAATAGATCTAAGCAGAACATTTTTAAAAACTATAGTTATTTGATGGAATGGAGGAAAGTGAAGTCGAGCCAAGTCTGGTGCAAACCAACTCCAAATGGTATTTACATCAGAGTTGGTGGTTTTTATGCAAATCTGTCCAGAATCTTTTTGAATAACACCATAAACAAGCAAAGAAATCCAGGCATTTACATAACCTTCATGTTAGAGACAAATTAAACGTCTGTACGTACCGCTGGCAACACCGTGACTGCCCCCTGCTCGAGGGGCTGGCTCTGCCTCAGGACGGACCTGCTGCAGGTCTATGGCTCTTCCTGCTGGATCCAACACTACTAAGCTCTCATTGACTGTGATTTCACTTGCCCCACTGATGGGATTGGTGGGAGGACCCCCCACAGATGCCTCATAGTCTGGAAGAATCTCATCTGAGCAGTCTGCACTGAACTGCAACACACCAGAGACATACCTTAGTCTGTATCATGTATCTTCACATTGTTTAGTTTCTACTGAAGAGATCATGCAGGCTTTTAAAAGACAATTAACAGCTGTTAGTTATCATTTTGTGATCATACAGTAGTGTGAATGTGAGCATAGATTGACTAGAATAAAACAAAATAAACTTACTGGGATTCCCAATGCTTTGAGTATGTTCATTTTGCACATGGGACAAGTTCGGTGGTCTTGTAGCCAGGGATCTACACAGTGCTTGTGGAACAAATGTCTGACAACAGAGTGAGACACGTACACAAATTATAAAACAATACGTGTTAAAGTGCAGTGTACAGTAGATATTGATGGCTATATCCTTTAATTTTTTTCTGTCTGCAAATAAAAAGAAACACCCAGTATTTAGGTATTATACTATACTGTATGTAGCAACCATCAGTCATGCAAATCTCACCTGCATGGTAATACTCGTACAATATCATTGGGCTTATAACCTTCAATGCACACTGCACAGTTATCAAAGTCTGACTCTGTCTCCTAAAGACAAGAAAAATAATAAGTACAGAAAATTGCAAAATATGCTTTAAGTTAAGTAACTTGTGAGTTACCTTGTCTCCTTTCTTAATGGTCCGTACTTGTAGCTTACTAATGGCCTTTTTGGCAATATCTCCCAGCCGCCTCTGTAGATATAGAAAAATTGTATCTGATTTTATTACTGAAGGGACCAGCAATAACTGTAAATATAGCTGCAAGCGGCAGTCATTGGGTTCCGAGTAGATGTAGACTTCAAGATCTTGTATTCTTTAGCAACAGCATTTAAAACCTAAGGTGTGCTATACATTAGTTTTTAAAGCGGCACTATCAATCAATCAATCAATCAATCAAAGACTTTATTCCAGACTCAAGGTCCATCAAGAGAAAAATAAACAAGTAAAGTAAAAAAAAAAACCAAGACAGTTGAAACAATCAAAAAGTTACAAGAAACACTAAGACATAACTGCTTAAAGAAGTACAAAGACAGTACAGACTTTAAAAAGACTTAAAAAGACTACTGTACCAGTGCCTTCTAAACTGTGACTGACAGCGAATAGAACTGAGCTTAATGCTAGACATGACTTGAATGATTTCATTTCTAGATACATCAAGCCGACAGATGAATTTATACATAAAATTCCTTATTACTGTATGCAGAGTATTTACACGTGATGAGACAAATAACTCGGAGGCACTGCACCATCGAGGCTTTTTAAGTAAAATTCTTAAGGCATCATTGTAGGCAACCTGTAATTTCTGCATACTTAGTTTCCTATAATTTATCCATAAATGAGCAGTGTATAAAGGTGTACAATAGGTTTTAAAAAGAACCAGTTTCACCTCATCTGAACAAAAACCAAATCTGCGTGCAAGAATATTTGCTTGCATGTAGATTTTGCAGCGTTGTCTGAAAATATCATCATCATCAGTCATTCTATCATTAATAACATGTCCCAGATATTTAATTTTATCCCTGACAATTAATTCCCTGCCTGCCAATTCAAAGACAGGGAATTTCATTAACAAATCTTCTTTAGTGCGGCAGATCAGCACACAACTCTTATTTGTATTATATTTTATGTCATTTTCCTCTCCATAAGCACTACACACTCTTAATAACTCCTGAAGACCAGCACTACTTGGACTGAGAATAACTAGATCATCAGCATACATAAAATGATTCACTAACTTATTCCCTATTAAACACCCAGTTTTACAGGCATTCAGTTGCTTTGACAACTCATCCATGTAAAGATTAAATAGAATAGGGGACAATATACTGCCCTGTCTGACACCACTGCTCACACCAAATGGTGATGAATGACTCTTCCCCCATTTCACCAGCATCTTCTGATGTGCGTACCAGTAAATCAGGATACGTACTAAGTACTTGGGCACCCCCCTGTCAATCATTTTCCTAAACAGTATCCTGTGATTAACACGATCAAACGCCTTGGAGGCGTCAATAAAGCACAGAAAAACTGAAGAATTTTGATTTCTGTACTTATTTATAATTTCTTTTAAGGCATATATGCACAGATCTGTTCCATGATGGGGTTTGAATCCAAATTGATGATCAGTAGATTTGATGAATACATTTAATTTTTCAAACATGATTTTTTCCAGTACTTTAGATATTATATTGGCTAAAGCTATGGGTCTGTAATTATCCAGGCTACACAGCTTGCCAGCTTTATCTTTAATGACTGGTACCAACACAACAGACAATAATGATTCTGGTAACATCCCATGAATCATGAAGCTGGTGAAACAGACTGCAAGAAGAGGAGCAATTCTTGAGCTAGCGTATTTAAGATGCTCAGCAGAAATACAGTCTAAACCACTCGCTTTGTTATCTGATAGCGCTCTAATGGCTTTGATCACTGCATGAGTGTCAATCAGGAGCGAATCGTCCCTTTCTACTTTCCCTACCTTGTAAGTTTCATCCTTAGTTGAATTAAATAATGAGTAAAAGTGTTGCCGCCAAAGATCCACAATATTTTCTGTACCTGAAATGCCTTCCAAAGTACAGGGCAAAGGCGTTTTACTGTTACTAATCCGTCTAAGCTCCTTCCAAAATTCTGTGACATTCTTATCTAACAATTTCTTGGCCAGGGAATTACTTCTCATAAGCTGCTCATTTTTAGAGATATGACGAATAGCATACTTAAACTTAGCATTTGTACATTTCTTCATCTCAAATTCTGGCCCTTGTCTGGGTCTCCCAGCCACCACCCATGGTTTATATGCTTCCCGAGCTTCAGAATAAGGCACAGCTACGGCCTCATTCCAGCCAGGTCTAACCTTATGTGTTTTACGTATTTTCTTTCTTTCAAAGGTCTTTTTATTATTATTAATTGAAGTATCAATACAATACAAAGTATTAGAAATTTTCATTTTTGTTTCAACCAAACAGTGAAAAACTAGAACTTAAAGCCAACAAATGTAAATGCTTCAAAGCACAAAAACCTTTAAATAAACAATAATTAAAAAAAAAAAAATTACAAAGAAAAATTGTGTGTGTGAAGTGGGGGTGGGGTAAAGGGGATATGAGCTACTCAGAAACTATAATCGTGGGTCTTTCAAAGAAATCAAGAAACGGGCGCCATAATTTATAGAATTTGTTTTCAGAGCCACAGACTGTATATCTGATTTTTTCTAAATCCAAACAGGACATTATATCTTTTATCCACTGTAAATGTGAAGGGGGCGAAGAGTCTTTCCACTTCAGTAATACAGCACGTCTGGCCAATAATAATGAAAATTTGAATACTTTTAATTTGGAACTTGGCAAGACAAGTTCTGGAGCCACACCAAAAATGGCGCATAATGGATCAGGTTTAATTTGATATTGCAGGACTTCAGACATAGTGATAAAAACAGAATGCCAAAAATTCAATGCAGGGCAGGACCAATACATGTGAAGCAAAGTGCCAGGAGCGCTACCACACTTTTCACAAGTTGGGTCTATATCCGAGTAAATACGTGCTAACTTAACCTTGGACAGGTGCATCCGGTGTACAATCTTAAATTGAATAAGAGCGTGACGAGCACACATTGATACAGTGTGAACCTGGCCAAGAATAGAGTCCCACAGTTCATCAGTAAAAGTAAAATTAAGATCTTGTTCCCAGTTCAATTTGATAGCGGCCAGAGAAGAAGATTGTAAATTTGAAATTTACAACGTATTTTCTTATAGTAAGGCTTGCTGTCCTTATACAGGGAGTTAACTATAGCATTGTACAGACTACAAAGGTCCTTCTTATGTTCAATAATGCTGCAGTTCACATCGCTGCACATTACAGCATCTCTAGGAAGACATATTTTACTCAAGGATTTATCTGTACGACCACAATATTCTACAATTTCTTCCTCAGAAAGAGTGTCCCAGTCTAATTTTCCCACCTCATCCTGACTGACATTTTGATAAAGTGCAGGTAGACAGTCAACATTAATTATCATCTCAAACGGTATATGATCAGACATTGCTAACCCATAATAAATACTCATGCCACCCAAAGAAGCATGTGCATCACCCGTGCTGATGCAATGATCGAGCCAGGACGTAGTGTGCCAAGCCTCACTTATATAGGTATAACTATCAGGAGGCATTAGTACCTTACTTGACAAGATTAAGATTACTTGACTATGTAACTTTCTTGTTCTTTGTAGAAAAACTGAAAAGGCCACAACCACGGTGACCATGACTCCAGTCCCAACAGCCAACCACAGGGCGCTTTGTTGTTGGTGGCTGAAGCTGCGTCTTGTGATTCACTGCTGGGACCGAGGCTGCAGCCCCTACAGCTTCTGTCCCCTCAGTGATACCACCAAAAAAAAAAAAAAAAAAAAAGCGCTGCTGCAGGAAATGTGAGCCCACTCAGGCTATAGAGGAAGTTACATTCACTCGGTCAAATGTTGGTGCACCATCAACATAATTTTGTAAACATTATTTTGAGGTGAAAGTCTTACATAGTGTTGCTTTGAAATGCACAGGAGAGGTATGCTGTACTTCAGTTATTGGTCAGAAGAATAAGACCTCCCTGGCAGGATTCAAACTTGGGACCTCCAACATACCAAGCAATCAACTTAACCACAACACCACACAAGACAAAATGAAATAAATCTACAATGGGGAAAATACAGGTTTGTAGCAGCAAAGAGATAGCAGCACTCAGAGCAATAACAAATAAGATAAAACTAAAAATGTTTCAACTCAACTCTAACTTTCTTAAATGTTTATTGTTCCAATTGAAAGGATTCCCAGTAGCAGCATTTAAAACTTAAGGTGTGCTACACATTGCTTTCAAATGCACAGAAGAGGTATGTTGCACTTCAAAGGAATGACACACTGCCAGGATGATTCGAGCCCTGGTTCCCAGCATGGCAGATGAGCATCTTAACTCCTACACCACACAATTGCTTTGGGTCTCATGACTTTCTCACACACTAACAAAATGTTCCATTGGCAAGACACAAAAGCTAATAGCTATTTCATAAAGATGATCTTTGGACCATTAACAGAATTTCATGAAATTTGGTGTTTTGCTGAAGAATACTGTTGTCATTGTGAGTGTGAAGTTTCATCAAATTTGGATCACTACATTGGAAGCCAAGCAAGTACAACTTGAGTGGCCTATAAAATCAAAATCTATGTAGGACAAGAGGTCTAGGAGAAGTTCATTTTATCTTCACTTGCACACTTTTGAAAATATGGCGCAGAAAACATAATTTTTTAGAACATAAGACCAGCAGAAAAAAGTTGTGGAAGATTTCAGAGAACAGAATGATGAAAGAATTTTGATTCTAGACCAAGTCATTCTTGAGATATTTGCAAAACCATTAAACTGTTTATTATAGCACCACCTACGTACACAGTACATTGATGTTTGGTCTCTGAGTAGTGTGGAGAATTTCTGATCAGACTGTAACATTTCATGTTTCTATGTATTACTATTTTTGTTCCCCATGCACTAGTGCAGCATGCATTAGTGGAGAAGAATCAGAAGAAGAATCACAACAAATACAATAGGTTTCCCGCAGCACAGCTACTTGGAACCCAAATAGTCAGATAATGTACTGCAAGCTCTTTGATTGGGCTGCATTACTCTCCTCTGCAACTTCTACTGGCCTTACTGTGGAAGTACAAGAGTTTTCATGTTATCGTTATCGGCCTCCGTCGGTCTATGATGACCATGGAAGAGAATCCTAGATGTCTACTCTGCTGGAACAGCACCGCCTGGGGCTGAACAGGCCGATGCGCGAATGGCAGTCCCTGTCACACAGGTCGCACTTGTAGATGGTCTCCGTGCTGCTGGGTCTGTGGCGGTTCTTAATGCGGGTCCTTTTTTCATCTGCTGCAGCAGTCAGTTTCTCTTCATCCGCCTTGAGCTGTCTGGTCAGGGTGCCTCTCCATTTGGAGCGGTCCGTTGTGAGGTCCTCCCAGCGCTCTGTGTTGATCTCCGACGTCTCTGAAGCGCAGCTGTGGGCGGCCAGCGTCTCTCCTGCCAGTCGCCAGTTCTCCGTAGAGGACGTCTTTGGGGATTCTGCCATCCTCCATACGGTGAACATGGCCTAGCCAGCGGAGCCTGCGCTGCCTGAGTAGAGTGAAAATGGAGGGAAGGCCGGCGCGGGACAGGACTTCTGTGTTGGACACTTTGTCCTGCCAGGATATGTCCAGGATGCGGCGAATGCAGCGCAAGTGGAAGGAATTCAGTCTCTTTTCCTGCCAGGCGTATGTTGTCCATGTCTCACTCCCATAGAGCAGTGTGCTGATGACGCAGGCGTTGTACACTGCCATCTTCGTCTTGACAGAGAGTTTGGGATTCTCCCACACTCATGTGGTGAGGCGAGCGAGTGTGGAGGTTGATTTTCCAATCCTCTTGTCGATCTCTGTATCAAGGGAGAGGTTGCTGCTGATCGTGGACCCCAGGTACGTGAACTGATTCACGACCACCAGCTCGTAGTCGTCGATGGTAATGGTTGGTGGTCCTTCCGTGCCTTGCGCCAAGACGTTAGTCTTCTTCAGGCTGATGGTAAGCCCAAAGTCCACGCATGCCTGGGAGAAGCAGTCCATCAGGGTCTGAAGCTCCTGCTGTGTGTGGGTCGTGACTGCAGCGTCATCTGCGAACAGCATATCTCTTATTAGAGCCTCACGTACTTTGGTTCTGGCTTTCAGGCGGGCGAGGTTGAAAAGCCTGCCGTCAGATCTTGTATGCAGATAGATTCCCTCTGTTGCTGTGCTGAAGGCATGCCTCAGGAGCATAGCAAAGACAATCCCAAAGAGGGTTGGCACAAGTACACAGCCCTGTTTCACTCCACTGTGTATATTGAATGGCTCTGAGACGTTGCCGTCGTACTGCACCATCCCCTGCATGTTGGTGTAAAACGATTCGATGAGGCTTTGCAACTTTGGTGGGCATCCTATCTTTGGCAGGATCTTGAAAAGGCCCTCTCTGCTGACCAGATCGAACGCTTTGGTGAGGTCGATGAAGGCGACATACAGGGGCATGTTCTGTTCTCTGCACTTCTCCTGGAGTTGGCGGATAGAGAATATCATGTCCACCGTCGAAAGCCCAGCGCGGAAGCCACACTGAGACTCGGGGTAGACACGTTCGGCAAGCTTCTGTAGACGAACGAGGACAACTCGTGCGTAGACTTTGCCAACAATACTGAGGAGGAAGATGCCCCTGTAGTTGCTGCAGTCACTTCTCACCCCTTTGTTTTTGTAGAGGGTGATGATCTTGGCGTCCCTCATGTCCTGTGGTACGGCACCTTCCTTCCAGCACTGGCAGAGGACGTCATGCAATGGCAGCAGTAGGGCAGTTTGCAGTGCTTGATCAGGTTGGGGTGTATGCCGTCGTTGCCGGGTGCCTTGTCAGTGGCCAAGCTATCAATGGCCTTGCTGAGTTCGTCGATGGTTGGCTCGGCGTCAAGTTCATCCATGGATGGCAGGCAATCGATAGCATCAAGGGCTGATGGTGTCACGGTGTTCTGTCTGGAGTAGAGGTCGGAGTAGTGTTCCACCCATCTCTCCATCTGCTTGTTCTTTTCTGTGATCATCTCCCCAGTGGAGGATTTGAGGGGGGCCGTCTTGCTCTGAGCCGGACCAAGTGCTTTCTTGATGCCGTCGTACATACCACGGATGTTCCCTGTTATGGCAGCGGTTTGAATGTCTTGGCTGAGCTGAGTCCAGTACTCGTTGGCGCAGCGCCGAGCAGTCTGCTGAACTTTGCTTCTCACAGCCCTGAGAATCTGGAGATTCTTCTCGTTTGGGTACTTCTTGTACTCAGCAAGTGCTGAGCGCTTGGCTTCAATGACGGGGGTCATCACGGTCGACTTGGCACCAAACCAGTCCTGTGACTTTGAGGTCTTCCTCCCAAAGGTAGCCAAGGCTGTGCGGTGGATGGTGTTTCGCAGCTCTTCCCACTTCTGCTTTGCAGACTCTCCTTCTTGTGGTTCACCAAGTTCCTTCACAAAGGTGGAGGCAAACTGCTCAACAAGTTCTGGTTGGGCCATCTTGCTGGTGTCAATCCATGCCTTTCCAGGCTGTCTGGCACGGTGGAATTTCTTCAGCTGCAGCTTGACCTTGCAACACACCAATGAATGGTCTGTGTCGCAATCTGCACTCTGGAACGAGCGGGTGATTAGCACATTCTTCAGTGAGGTGCGCCTGGTCAAGATCAAGTCCAGCTGGTGCCAGTACTTTGAGTGCGGACGTCGCCAGGAAACCTTGTGTTGGGGCTTGGTCTTGAAGAACAAGTTTGTGATGCACAGATCATGATGTGTGCAGAATTCGAGCAGCCGCTGTCTGTTGTCGTTCATTCTGCCCACGCCAAATGGTCCAAGACAGGAGGGCCAGGAGTCGTGGTCTGCACCCACTCTGGCATTGAAGTCTCCAAGGAGAATGAGTTGTTCAGAGTTGGGGATGATCCTGACAGTTGTTGCGAGATTCTCGTAGAACTCGTCTTTTGCCTCTGGTGTGGCTGTCAGTGTTGGAGCATACACACTGACAAGGGTGACTGGGCCTTGAGTGGTGTTAAGGCGGAGGGTGAGGAGTCATGCAGAGCCATTGCTGCCCGGTTCCACCATCTTCAGCAAGGTGTTCTTCACTGCGAAGCCTACTCCGTGTTCCCTGTGTTCATCACTGCCCTTTCCCTGCCAGTAGAACGTGTAGTCCTTCTCTCTCAGTGTGCCTGCGTCAGCCAACCGTGTTTCCTGGAGAGTGGCGATATCCACTTCCAGTCTCTTCAGCTCATTATTGATGATGGCAGTCTTCCTGATGTCGCTGATGTCCTTGAGGTTAGCAGCAAGTCCTGTCATCATAGTGCGGACGTTCCAAGTTCCCAGTTTTAGAGTTGGTCTCTTTTGTTTTGTTGTCTTGCCTGGTGCGAAGGTTCTCAGCCTGCCGTTCGGACTTCACTTCATCCCCATGCACCCAATGAGGAAAGCAGGCTGTGGTGGGACAACACCTTATTGGCTGGGGGCTGCCCAGCTTGAGGCCGGCGGTAGCTGTCCAGTGAGATCAGATGATCCCTCCCACCATCGGGAACAACCCCTGGCACCATGCTCTACGCCAATTGAGCGGTGGCTTATAACCGGTAACTGTCATTCCCAGTGTTTTGTCCACGCCGAAGACGAAGCTGGAGTGTCCTTTCCAGTGACGGTGTTCTACCTTCCAGCATTGGGCGTTGGTAGGATTCAAGCCTGGGCAGGAAGATATGGAAGACAAGATGCTGCCCATACAGCATGTCCCCCCTCTCTATGTCACTGATGAATCCAAAGGAACAGCAGGGCTGCTACAGTTTGGCACCAGCGCCATCGCAGGAGTTGCCAGAACGATGTTGAGCACAACAGAGAACTGCCTCAGGGACTCCGACTCCGGATTTTTCCTCAGGGTTGATTCCCGAAGCCTTTCCCGTGACCGGGTATGCCACAAGGCAGCGGAGGTTTGAAATCACGGTTTACCTTCCCCTAGATGGGCTACCTTCCCAGGTTAACGGGCCACCATCTACCCGAAGCATCTGGTTTTAAGGCGCCAGAAATCTGCCCTCGCCCCTTCTCCTATTAGTAAAAGCAGTTCCGCCGGGCTTAGAAACTAAACCACACAGGCAGGCTAGGAGTTGGACTTAGTTGCCAGAGGCTTTTTGAGACACACGCCATAAGGAGCATTTTATAAGCACTGGGAGCTTAACCCCAGTGCCGCTCCTGGCTATGACAACCTTGGAACCCATGTTTCATGTGTTGCACGGTATTTGAGTACACATGCTGCTTCAGTCTCCATTTAATGTTAAGACTTAAGAGCCAGGTTATAAAATAATTTGGAGCTTTTCTAGGGATGAACACAGCTAAAAACAAGAATCAGACCCACTTGACTGAACAATTATTTTTTACTGTTATGACCTCAGCTGCAATATAATATCGAAAATAAAGCAGAGTTTGTAGAAGTGACTGTTTCATTTGAACTGTTTTGTTTTTTAGGATATTGTACATGTGGTAGGATAAAACCAAGGGGCACCAGTGAGACAGCTTGGAGACTTAGTCTCTCCAGCATGTCCTAGACCTGCTCCGGGGTCCCCTCCCAGTGGGATGTGTCCAAAACACCTCCTATGGGAGTAGTCTGGGAGGCATCCTAATCAGATACACAAACCACCTTAACTGGCTCCTTTCAATGTGGAGGAGCAGCTTCTCTGAGCTTCTCCCAGATAACTGAACTCCTCGCTCTACTATAGGTAGAAGTGGTGACTGCTTAAATTCAGTACATGAAAGTGTAGTACTCAAGAGACCCAAGCAGTATAGAGATTTGGGGCATGTGGAAAGCCTGAATTTTTTTTCGTATTTAAAATGCATCTGCATACTTGCCGAATGCAATTGCATGCACAGTATCTGCTGGAGATTGCAGACATACAGGCAAGTAAACCCAAAATATACCTAAGTGTGGCTACACAGACCACCAATGTATTATGTAAAGTCATGTGAAAAAATTAGGACACCCTGTATAAGCCTGTATGTTTTTTTAACATATTTGGACATATGGATATTTAATATCAATGTTAAAAATACTGCAAGATCTATGTAATACAACTAAACAATAAAAAATGAATTAAAGACTTTTTTCAAATTTTCTGAAAAATGTAATTCTAAACAAATAGTGAGGAATAAAGTAGGACACCCCCCATCTTTTTAGGACACCCCCACATTCATTCCCACTTAAAATGGCTAAAATAAATGTTAAGAAATGCAAATAAAAACAAAACCAAGGTTAGACATAGATATGTGAACATTTCTTAATAAAGAACTGAATATTTAATGGGGTGTCCTAATTTTTTCACGACTGAATTTTAAAAGCACTTTTTAAAAAAAAAAGTACTTTACTTTTTTCTTCACTTTTTCTTCTGTATAAGCAATCCTGCATGAATTACAGTCACACAGGGATCATGGATGTGAACCCAAACTGTATTTTTCCACCTCTGCTTGTTCACACTGCAAATGTTCACAAGCGTTCGTCCATACAGGTCTATGTGATTGGGGCTTCACATAAAACCACAAACTACAACGATTATGAATGTGTTAAAAATGTATCCATATTACAAACTATATCCACTATGAGCTCTTCTGGCAGCCATTAATGTTCTTATAATCTATTAATTTTTTTAAACTAGCCAGAATTAAAACAGTTCAGTGACAATGTTTAACTTTATATGGGGGATTAAAAAACTGTTTGGGCCTGAATTATCAAAGTTTTGCTGTTGGTCTTCAGTATCACTAAAAATGCATCTTAACAAATGTGAAACATGGAGTCCATCCCAGCTTCTTTTGGTGGGAGGCGGGGTGACAGTTTGCCAGACCATCGCAGGGCCAATACAGAGAGAGGAATTTAGACACTAAATAATTGCCTATAGGCAATTTAGAATCCTCAAATTAAATTAAATTAACAAGCATGTTTTTGGACTCTGGGAGGATGCCAGAATATCCACGGAGAACATGCAAACTCCACACAGATAGGCCCCAGGTGGCCAGCTTATAGACTCAAACCCAGGATCTTCTTGCTGTGGGGCAACAGTGCTAACCACTGGACTACAGTGCTCCCCAGCTCTGGCTTCAGGTTACATTTAAACATTTCTTTACATTAAATCCAAGAGTTCTCAGTAATATGCATTTTCAGAATAGTAAAAACAAAGGTGTCTTATGCTTGTTCTCATTCACTGCAATTATACAGCACACACACACACTACAGAGATGAAGACTCATATCAAACATGATCAAAGTTTCAATCAGTAGTCCAACTCACCCATTGATCAGATCAAAACAGGGAGGTAGAAATAACAATACCAGTGTTAATTTTAACCCTTTGAGTGTGAAAATTTTGTGTGCCCCTAGTGGCAGAGTGCGGCACTGCACCTGTCTTCTCACTGACATTATCGCCTGCATTGGGGCCTGCATTGGAGATTTGTACTGAATTGTACTGATTTGCCAGTTTCAAAAGGTGGCAGACAGCCGTTGGAGGACTCAGTGGATGACACGTAATACACCAAAGAAGAAGAACTCCTCATTTCCTTTTCCTGTTTTTAGCATTTAGCCCAGAAAGCTAATATGGCCACAATCGGTCACAGTCACTTTTTCGGCTTTGTATGTGGAAAATAGCCGCGGGATACAAGCGAAATTTATGTGGGATAATCATAAGACTTTGTAGATGTGGTACAGACTTTAAATGACCGACAGAACACAAAATATGGACCATGATTGGTGAAAATGCAGCGACCACGCCAGCCAGCCACCCAGCCAGGCAGTCAGCCCCCCTTTGTCAACAATAAGTGACTTATTTCTGTTTTTTTTTAAATGTACTGATTTCTTGTTCATACAGCCGTGGACAAAATTGTTGGTACCCCTCTGTTAATGAAAGAAAAACCCACAATGGTCACAGAAATAACTTGAAACTGACAAAAGTGGTAATAAATAAAAATTCTATGAAAATTAACCAATGAAAATCAGACAATGCTTTTGAACTGTGGTTCAACAGAATTACTTTAAAAAACAAACTCATGAAACAGGCCTAGACAAAAATGATAGTACCCCTAGAAAAGACTGAAAATAATGTGACCATAGGGACATGTTCAACCAAGATGTGTCCTCTAATTAATATCACAGGTGTCTACAAACTTGTTATCAGTCAGTCGGCCTATTTAAAGGGTGACAAGTAGTCACTGTGCTGTTTGGTGACCACACTAAACATGGACCAGAGGAAGCAAAGGAGAGAGTTGTCTCAGGAGATTAGAAAGAAATTTATAGACAAACATGTTAAAGGTAAAGGCTATAAGACCATCTCCAAGCAGCTTGATGTTCCTGTGACTACAGTCGCACATATTATTCAGAAATTTAAGATCCACGGGACTGTAGCCAACCTCCCTGGGCGTGGCGGCAGGAGGAGACGGATAATACGAATGGTAACAAAAGAGCCCAGAACAATCTCTAAACACATTCATGGTGAATTCCAAGGTCAAGGTACATCAGTGTCAGATCGCACCATCCGTCGTTGTTTGAGCCAAAGTGGACTTCGTGGGAGACGACCAAGGAGGACACCACTGTTGAAAACAAATCATAAAAAAGCCAGACTGCAATTTGCCAAACTGCATGTTGACAAGCCACAAAGCTTCTGGGAGAATGTCCTATGGACAGACGAGACAAAACTGGAACTTTTTGGCAAGGCACATCAGCTCTATGTTCACAGACGCAAAAATGAAGCATACCAAGAAAAGAACACTGTCCCTTCTGTGAAACATGGAGGAGGTTCTGTTATGTTCTGGGGCTGCTTTGCTGCATCTGGCACAGGGTGTCTTGAATCTGTGCAGGGTACAATGAAATCTCAAGACTATCAAGGTATTCTAGAGAGAAATGTGCTGCCCAGTGTCAGACAGCTTGGTCTCAGTCGCAGGTCATGGGTCTTGCAACAGGATAATGACCCAAAACACACAGCTAAACACCCAAGAATGGCTAAGAGCGAAACATTGGACTATTTTAAAGTGGCCTTCTATGAGCTCTGATCTAAATCCTACTGAACATCTGTGGAAGGAGCTGAAACATGCCGTCTGGAGAAGGCACCCTTCACACCTGAGACAACTGGAGCAGTTTGCTCATGAGGAGTGGGCCAAAATACCTGCTGAGAGGTGCAGAAGTCTCATTGACAGTTACAGAAATCGTTTGATTGCAGTGATTGCCTCAAAAGGTTGTGCAACAAAATATTAAGTTAAGGGTACCATCATTTTTGTCCAGGCCTGTTTCATGAGTTTGTTTTTTAAAATAATTCTGTTGAACCACAATTCAAAAGCACTGTCTGATTTTCATTGGTTAATTTTCATAGAATTTTTATTTATTACCACTTTTGTCAGATTCAAGTTATTTCTGTGACCATTGTGGGTTTTTCTTTCATTAACAGAGGGGTACCAACAATTTTGTCCACGTGTGTATACTTTGAAGATAAAATGATGAGGTACCTCTGTACAAAAAATGGTGTCAAAAGACTGAACCTTTCTTTGTTTAAATACGTCCAAAGTCCAGTTTTGACTGAGTTATGGAATTTAAAGAGGTGCCGCGACATTATGCAAATTAGATGTGTAAATTTATTCCTTTCTGAAACTTTGGATCATATTTTACATCTTTCTAATTGACAGTAAGCCATTATCTCTTACCACTTTCAAGTTATAACCTTGGAAATCTGAACTATTTTACTGACAAAAAATATTTACCACTCTTGACCACTAGGGGTTATGTCGCAATTCGGCAACAGACACACTCAAAAGGTTAACTACATAAAGCCTGTTTTGTCCCCTGTGATGTCAGACAAAGAAAGTGGCAGCAGATTTGTTGCATATACAGTCATGAAAAAATTAGGACACCCTGTATAAGCCTGTGTGGTTTTTTTTGTTTTTTACCTATTTGGACATATGGATATTTAATATCAATGTTAATAATACTGGGAGATTCACGAAATACAACTAAACAATTAAACATGAATTAAAGTCTTTTTTTCAAATTTTCTGTAAAATGTAATTCTAAACAAATAGGAAGGAATAAATTAAGACACCCCCCATCTTTTTTAGGACACTCTCACATTCATTGTCACTTAAAATGGCCTAAAATAAATTTTTAAAAATTCAAATAAAAACAAAAACAAGATTAGACATAGATATGTGAACATTTCTTAATAAAGAACTGAATATTTAAAGGGGTGTCCAAATTTTTTCATGACTGCAGATGAATGTTTCATACAACTTAAATCAACCTAACTGAAACTGGAAACGTAACTAACAGTTGTCACAGCATCATGACGGGCATGCTGAGGTACTGTCTTTATAAACGTCACAAGAACGTCAGAGGCTGCTCATTTTAATGAGATGGCAAAAACAATATTTGCACTACTGGCTAAAACGGGGCCTGAAAGCTGAGCTGGCTGATGGTTCCCTGGGTTTCCCCACTTCTTTTTCAACAGCTGCCAGATCAGTTCCAACTCTTTATTGAGGCCTTGCGAAAACAATGCCATATGGAGAAAATGTGGGCAAACAGAGACCACTGCTGCAGTCCTGAAACTTTTTTCATTCATTCATCTTCTTCCGCTTAATCCTTTCCGGGTCGCGGGGGGGCTGGAGCCTATCCCAGCATCTTTTGGGCGAGAGGCAGGGTACACCCTGGACAGATCGCCAGTCCATCACAGGGCCAACACAGAGAGACAGACAACCATTCACTCTCACAGTCATACCTAAGGACAATTTAGAATCCCCAGTTTAATGCCAATTAACCTAACTTGCATGCTTTTGGCATGTGGGAGGAAACCGGAGAAATCCCGGAGTAAACCCACGGAGACAGGGGGAGAACATGCAAACTCCACACAGATCACTGTTGGTCGGGGGCTGGGATCGAACCCAGGATCCCCCAGCCAAGGGTGAGTTGCTGTGCTGCCGCAGTGCTAACCACTCCGCCACCGCGCCGCCTCAGTCCTGAAACTTTTCTGACAGAAATAACTCAGCAGCATGCAGTCGTACCTGATTGCGATCTCGTGCGTTAGCGTAGCGGAACCTCTGGATGTAGTAGAAGACAAGCCAGGCGAGGGAGATGATCATGAGGACGATGAAGGAGATGGAGACAAACACCACTGACGTTCTGCTCACATACTTCTGCAGGTTGCGGGTGCCTATGGTGATGTGCATCATGACTGGAATGCGTTGGTCCAGCAGAGTTACAATCTCACGACCTTTAGGCTCTGGGATCATGACGGCTATAACGTCGCCCGTATCTGCACAAGACACAGCAAGTACCAGTTTAGTCATGTAGACTTTAAAAAAAAATGTTTGGAACTTTGTACACGCAAATTTGTGACCCTTTTCTTGTAAATTTACATTTTTTCCTCTTTGTGTTTACAGCTTTTCTCATAAATTTAGCGCTTTCTTAAATATGCAAATTGGAATTTGTGACTCTCACAAATTTGCTGTTTTTTCACTTAAATTTGCAGCTTTTGTGAAGTTGAGACTTTTGTCCTTGCACATCTATGACTTTTACTTCTCTTGTAAATTTTAAGACTTTTTTCTCATAACCTTGTGTTTTCAATGTTGCAAATGTGCAACATTTTTCGTGTTATTATGCCACTTTTTAACACGGATAATTTTTCTCTTAAATTTGCAACTTTGATAGTAAATTGGTGATTTTATTGTTTTAAATTCATGACTTCACCCTTGCAAATTTGCAAGTTTTTTCTTGTGAATTTGAGACTTTTGTCCTTGCACATCTGTGACTTTTTACTTTACTTTTCTCATAAAATTGTGACTTTATTCCTGTAAATTTGAATCGTTTGTCTTGTAATTATACCACTTCTTTCTTTAAAAACATTTTTTTTCCTGTAAAATTTGCAACATTTGTCTTGTAAATTTGACACTTTTCCCCTCGTACATTTCAGATTGTATTTTTCTTCAAAACAACAGGGAGCCACAGGTTATGCGCAAAGGAGAAGTAAGTGGCACTGGAGCCACAGGTTGCAGACCCCTGCCATAGTTATGTAATGGCAATGCTGCAATACTGTAAACCAGCATTTAGTTGTATGACAGCTCAAGCTGCTAAGATTATTTCATTGAGTTGATGCTTAAAAATTAATCCCCAGTCTATTTCTCACAATCAATTGTGTGTGTGTGTGTGTGTGTGTGTGTTTTAAAGAAATTTATTTTTAAAATGAGGATCTCAAAGTATCACCACTAGCGTCAACACCATTGTCATAATTTTTATTCAGTAGGCTAAATATCTGCAGTGTAAATAGAGAAACACATTAAACCGGTAATGTTCAGAGAGGGCTGGTTATCGGTAGCTTAGGCAGGACAGCTGAACTAAGCCTCACTCAGAATGTCAGAGGTTTCCTGCCAGCAACCATCTGTTGCTTTCCTGCATCTTGTGCAGAATATAGGATTTAGAATTACAGAATCACCACAAATACCTCTATCCCTGCACAAAAGGCTTTTTTTCTATTTACAGTATGTGATCTCTCTGGGTATTCACATTTGCAGGACGGTGTTAAAGATGCACTCCAGTGGCTATAAATCCCCTAAAAAAGCAAATCTACATTGTCTGAAATAACATCTTATGCCCTTGTTTCGACAAAAAAAAAACCCTTTCATTGTCTTACAGGTTTGTGTCAACCCCCCCCCCCACACACACACACACACAAAAAGCCAGAATCAGTGACTAGACCCAACCCACATACCATAAGGCTAAAGTGGCTAGCACGACATTAAACAGCATAAATCCTGTGATAAAAACACTTACCGGTTGAAGGACATGACCAGTTGTATACACGGTGGCCCAGGATAATGACTGAAACTGCATCGGTCCTTACAGTGGTGTGAAAAAAGTGTTTGCCCCCTTCCTGATCTCTAATTTTTTTTTGTATGTTTGTCACACTTAAATATTTCAGATCATCAAACAAGTTTAAATATTAGACAAAGATGAATGAATGAATGAATCTTTATTTCGGATAGTACAGGTTAAAAGGAACTGAATAATATAACAAAGGGGGAAAGAAAATCCAACAAGGTCAGATTAGACAATAACTCCTCTGATTATACAGTTCAACATAAGTTATCCGAAATGGGTGATGGCTGAAGCCGCAGCTTATATTGCCCACCCATATTCCATCCAAGAATTCAAAAGAAAAAAAAAAAAAAACAAGACAAGAGCGATTACAATTCAAAAAAAAAACAAAGCTAAGACAAAGTGTGACAGAAAAAACTAAGCTACAACACAACACAGGCTGGATATGACAATCCTTATGTGATTTTACATGTCATCTTGTATATATGTTTGGAGTATTTCTTCCTTTAGTTTTAGTTTAAATTGTCCAAGCGTTGTACATGATTTTAATTCAGGTCCAAAATCGTTCCATAATCTGACTCCTTGCACTGAAACACCGTGTTGCTTGGTGGTAGTTCTCACTGTAGGTTTTTGAAATATACATGTTCCTCTAAAATTATATTGTTTCTCCCTTATTTGGAACAACTTTTGGATATTTGCGGGCAGTGATAGATTCTTCACTTTAAACATTATTATTGCAGTTTTAAAGTCAACCAGATCTTTCAACTTGAGAGCTTTTAGTTTAAGAAAAAGTGGGTTTGTTGGTTCCCTGTAAGCTGCTTTGTTTATTATTCTAATAGCTCTCTTCTGAAGCATAAAGAGTGGATATATGTTTGTTTTATATGTATTTCCCCATACTTCATTACAATATGTCATGTATGGGAGTATTAATGAATGATACAAGGTATATAGTGTGGGTTGGTTCAGCAAATATTTCACTCTGTGTAATATTGCAATTGATTTGGATATTTTACCTTTAATATAATTAATATGTGACTTCCAACACAGTTTATTATCAATTATTACTCCAAGAAATTTAGTTTCAGATACCCTTTCAATCTCTACACCATTTACACTGAGTTTAGATACCGAGTTGTTGTGATGGTTGTTAAAGACTATAAATTTTGTCTTACTTAAATTGAGCGTTAATTTGTTTGAATCAAACCACAGTTTAAGCTTTCCTAATTCCTTTCCGACTGTATCCAGAAGTTGTTCCAAATTGCTTCCACTGCATAATAGATTAGTGTCATCGGCAAACAATATTAAGTCCATTTTTTCTGAAACTTTACATATATCATTTATATACACTACCGTTCAAAAGTTTGGGGTCACTTAGAAATTTCCTTATTTTTGAAAGAAAAACACTTTTTTTTCAATGAAGATAACTTTAAACAAATCAGAAATACACTCTATACATTGCTAATGTGGTAAATGACTATTCTAGCTGCAAATGTCTGGTTTTTGGTGCAATATCTAGATAGGTGTATAGAGGCCCATTTCCAGCAACTATCACTCCAGTGTTCTAATGGTACAGTGTGTCTGCTCATTGCGTCAGAAGGCTAATGGATGATTAGAAAACCCTTGTGCAATCATGTTAGGTCTGCAATGCTGTAATTGCTGCAAATGGAGGATTCTTTGACGAAAGCAAAGTTTGAAGGAAAAAATTATTATTTCAAATACAAATCATTATTTCTAACCTTGTCAATGTCTTGACTATATTTTCTATTCATTTTACAACTCATGGTGGTAAATAAGTGTGACTTTTCATGGAAAACACAAAACAATTGTCTGGGTGACCCCAAACTTTTGAACGGTAGTGTACATATTGAATAATAATGGCCCCAAAACTGAACCCTGTGGGACTCCACAAGTAACCTTCAGTAACTGTGAGTTTTTGTTACCAACACATACATACTGATATCTATTCTTTAAGTAACTACTTAACCAGGACAGTGCTACCCCTCTAATACCACAATTTTGCAGTTTCTTTAATAATAAATTATGATCCACTGTATCAAATGCTTTTTTAAGATCCAGGAATACCCCAACTGAATACTCTTTATTTTCAATGGCAGTTGATATTTTTTCTATAAATTCCATTAGAGCAAATGCAGTTGTCCTCTTGTGTCTGAACCCATATTGCTGCTCACACAATAAATTATTCTTCAGTATGAAGTTGTCAATTCTCTCATAGAATATTTTTTCAAGTATCTTGGAAAATTGCGGCAATAGTGAAATTGGTCTATAGTTTGAGAATTCCCCTCTGTCACCCGTCTTGTATATCGGAATTACTCGAGCTATTTTCATTGCATTGGGAAATATACCTGTTTGGAGAGACAGGTTACAGATATACGTCAGTGGTTTCACTAAGCATTCAATAATAGTTTTGACTAAGAGCATGTCAATACCATCACAGTCCGTAGATGTTTTACTTTTAAACGATTTAACAATTTCAATGACCTCTCTCTCGTCTGTGTTCTTTATGAAAATGGAGTCTTTTATAGCAATGTTATTGCTTATTGTATCACCTGTAGGCGCCGTAGTGGGTGTTTCTCGAGCCAAATTAGGACCAATGTTAACAAAAAAGTTATTAAATTCATCTGCAGGTGAAGCTGCATTCATACTCTGAGTCGTTTTATTATTTTTTGAAAAATCGGTTGGGTAGCTTGTATTTCTGCTTTTATTTCCAAGAATACTGTTAAGTATTGTCCATGTATTTTTAATATTGTCTCTGTTTTTCTCCAGTTCTTTACTGTAATAGTCTCTCTTACTACATCTTATTATATATGTTAACTTATTTTTGTATGTTTTATACCGCTGCTCTGCTTCTTTTGTCCTTTTCTTTAGGAAAGCTTTATATAATAAATTTTTCTTTTTACATGCCTTTTGTAATCCTTTGGTTAAAAATGGCTTATTGGCAAATTTATGTTTAAGCTTTTTTTTTAACTAATGGACAGTTTTTTTCATAAAGAGTGGTTACAATGTTTATAAATGTGTCATAGGCTTCATTTACATCTGATACATAGACTTCTGTACAGTCTTGCTTCAGCAAGTCCTCTTTAAAAGAACTGATTGCATTTGGTGATTTGTATCTGAATGATTTTAAAATTTTTTCTGTATTGGACCCCGTGTGGCCATGGATAAGTGCAAAGGTTGGCAAGTGGTCACTTATATCATTTATCAATAATCCACTTTCTATTTTCTTATCAATAATATTAACAAACAGGTTGTCAATAAGTGTAGCAGTGTGAACTGTGATTCTACTGGGATGTGTTATTGTGGGATATAGACTCATGCTGTACATAGAGTTCATGAACTCTGTAATTACATTTTGTTGATGTGGATTTAGTAAATCAATATTGAAATCTCCACAAATTGCTACCATTTTCTTACTAGTAATATTATTGTACAGCTCAACTAATTTATCTCTGAATGTCTCAGTGCAAGTTCCCGGTGTTCTATATATACAACTTATAATTAGATTTTTTGTTTTATCCTGGTCAATCTCGACAGTAACACATTCCAAGATCCCTGGTAGTGCAAAGGACATTCCATTTACAAGCTTACACCTATACAGATCATCAATATACAGTGCAACACACCACCCTTTTTTTTGAGATCTGTTAATATGAAACATCTGATATCCCTCTATTGCCATCAGGGGAGCCTGCTCTTCATTAAGCCAGGTTTCAGAGACTGCAATAGCTGTAAATTTTCTGTCTAGCTGTTTTAAATAGTCCTGAATCTGTGGAAAGTTTTTGTTAAGACTTCTGCTGTTGAAGTGTATTATTGATAGTTTACCATCTAGCTGCACTTGACTTTTGAATTGCTTTTCAGTGTAATATTCACAATGGTTATGAATATTATTGAAAAAGTGGTTATCAGGATCAATATCATTCTCCATCTCTTGTAGTTTATGTTCAGCATAATGGCATATTTTCAGAGTTTGAGTATCCTCACTCTGTGTCAAATGACTTCCTCCAACTGGGGATAATTGATGTCTACTCAAGTCAGTCATAAGTTTTTGTTTGTTTTGCTTATTTTTTTTTTTAAAGTACTTTGACATGGTATATCAAAAGAACTATTCTTACCGTGTGTGTGAATATGGATTATCATTGTCTCTTAATTTTCTTAATCAGTGTTCATCTGTATTTATCTAAGTCAGTAACATCTCTGATCATTATACTCTTTGCTTGCTCAGGTGTTCCATTTAGTTTGATCCAAACTCTACAATTTCTTGTCCATGTTGCCTGTATCTTATTTTGTCTTTTCAGCATCCGTGCTTGCCGTGCTGTTTCAGCATTTGTTTTAGTTAGATAGCACAAGTAAACACAAAATGCAGTTTTTAAATGGAGGTGCTTATTATAAAGGGTAAAAAAAATCCAAACCTACATGGCCCTGTGTGAAAAAGTGATTGTCCCCTAAACCTAATAACTGGTTGGGCCACCCTTAGCAACAACAACTGCAATCAAGCATTTGCGATAACTGGCAATTAGTCTTTTACAGCTCTGTGGAGGAATTTTGACCTACTCATCTTTGCAGAATTGTTGGAATTCAGCCACAATGGAGGGTTTTCAAGCATGAACCGCCTTTTTAAGGTCATGCCACAACATCTCAATAGGATTCAGGTCAGAACTTTGACTAGGCCACTCCAAAGTCTTCATTTTGTTTTTCTTAAGCCATTTAGAGGTGGATTTGCTGGTGGGTTTGAATCACTGTCCTACTGCAGAACTCAAGTATGCTTCAGCTTGAGGTCACGAACAGATGGCCGGACATTCTCCTTCAGTATTTTTTGGTAGACAGCAGAATTCATGGTTCCATTTACCACAGCAAGTCTTCCAGATCCTGAAGCAGCAAAACAGCTCCAGACCATCACACTACCACCATCATATTTTACTGTTGCTATGATGTTCCTTTTCTGAAATGCTGTGTTACTTTTACGTCGGATGTAATGGGACACACACCTTCCAAAATGTTCAACTTTTGTCTCATCAGTCCACAGAGTATTTTCCCCAAAGTCTTGGGAATCATCAAGATGTTTTCTGGCAAAACTAAGACGAGCCTTTATATTTTTTTTTTGCTCAGCAGTGGTTTTCATCTTGGAACTCTGCCATGCAGGCCATTTTTGCCCAGTCTCTTTCTTATGGTGGAGTCATGAAAACTGACCTTAACTGAGGCAAGTGAGGCCTGCAATTCTTTGGATGTTGTTGTGGGGTCTTTTGTGACCTCTTGGATGAGTCATCGCTGCACTCTTGGAGTAATTTTGGTCAGCCGGCCACTCCTGGGAAGGTTCACCACTGTTCCATGTTTTCACCATTTGTGGATAATGGCTCTCACTGTGGTTCGCTGGAGTCCCAAAGCTTTAGAAACGCCTTTATAACCTTTTCCAGACTGATGGCTCTCAACTACTTTGTTTCTCATCTGTTCCTGAATTTCTTTGGATTGCAGCATGACGTCTAGCTTTTGAGGATCTTTTGGTCTACTTCACTTTGTCAGGCAGGTCCTATTTAAGTGATTTCTTGATCGAGAACAGGTGTGGCAGTAATCAGACCTGGGTGTGGTTAGAGAAATTAACTCAGCTTTCCAAAGATGTGATAAACCACAATTAATTTATGTTTTAACGGGGGAGGGGGGCCAATCCCTTTTTCCACACAGGGCCATGTAGGTTTGGATTTTTTTTACCCTTAATAATAAACACCTTAATTTAAAAACTGCATTTTGTGTTTACTTGTGTTATCTTTGTCTAATATTTAAATTTGTTTGATGGTCTGAAACATGTACACAAGTGTGACAAACATACAAAAAAATGAGAAATCAGGAAGGGGGCAAACACTTTTTCACACCACTGTATAAACAGTTTAATGGTAAAACTCATCTTAATGTGGGTCAAGTTTTCAAAGCAGTTTGTTAACTAGCCTGGAGGATAACTTTAGTCAGGCCAGAGAGTCCTTGTTGGCTCAACACTACCCATGTGCCAGCTTCATGTATAGTTACACCACCAAAAACGCGCCATCTCAATTCACCGTTTCTCAGGGGGCAGGTCTTAAGTGAAATTTTACAGCAAAAAATGGATATACGAGTCATTTGAGTGATTTCCTTCTTGATAGGTCTTTTAAGTCATAAAAAACATGTTACAGACATGTTAACAAGAAAAAAAACCTCTCTTTTTTGGCAGTTTCCTGATGAAGCAGCTCGATTTTGCCACTCTAAACCCAATTACAAAGCCCTTAAAAACACCCAGCACTTACTGCAGCTGTAAGTTTTGAGGGAGAAAATAGGAAGATCATCGGCCTCCGTCGGTCTATGATGACCATGGAAGAGAATCCTAAACGTCTACTCTGCTGGAACAGCACCGCCTGTGGCTGAACAGGCCGATGCGCGAATGGCAGTCCCTGTCACACAGGTCGCACTTGTGGGTGGTCTTCGTGCTGCTGGAGCTGTGGCAGTTCTTCCTGCGGGTCCTTTTTTCATCTGCTGCAGCAGTCAGTCTCTCTTCACCCGCCTTGAGCTGTCTGGTCAGGGTGCCTCTCCATTTGGAGCGGTCTGTTGCGAGGTCCTTCCAGCGCTCTGTGTTGATCTCCAGGGCCTTCATGTCTCTCTTGCAGACGTCTCTAAAGCGCAGCTGTGGGCGGCCAATGTCTCTCCTGCCAGTCGCCAGTTCTCTGTAGAGGATGTCTTTGGGGATTCTGCCATCCTCCATACGGTGAACGTGGCCTAGCCAGCGGAGCCTGCGCTGCCTGAGTAGAGTGAACATGGAGGGAAAGCCGGCGCGGGACAGAACTTCTGTGTTGGGCACTTTGTCCTGCCAGGATATGTCCAGGATGCGGCGAATGCAGCGCAAGTGGAAGGAGTTCAGTCTCTTTTCCTGCCGGGCGTATGTTGTCCACGTCTCACTCCCATAGAGCAGTGTGCTGATGACGCAGGCGTTGTACACTGCCATCTTCGTCTTGACAGAGAGTTTGGGATTCTCCCACACTCGTGTGGTGAGGCGAGCGAGTGTGAAGGCTGATTTTCCAATCCTCTTGTCGATCTCTGTATCAAGGGAGAGGTTGTTGCTGATCGTGGACCCCAGGTACGTGAACTGATTCACGACCTCCAGCTCGTAGTCGTCGATGGTGATGGTTGGTGGTGCTTCCATGCCTTGCGCCAAGACGTTAGTCTTCTTCAGGCTGATGGTAAGCCCAAAGTCCATGCATGCCTGGGAGAAGCAGTCCATCAGAGTCTGAAGCTCCTGCTATGTGTGGGTTGTGACTGCAGCGTCGTCTGCGAACAGCATGTCTCTGATTAGAGCCTCGCGTACTTTGGTTCTGGCTTTCAGGCGGGCGAGGTTGAAAAGCCTGCCGTCAGATCTTGTGTGCAGATAGATTCCCTCTGTTGCTGTGCTGAAGGCATGCCTCAGGAGCATAGCAAAGAAAATCCCAAAGAGGGTTGGCGCAAGTACACAGCCCTGTTTCTCTCCGCTGCGTATGTTGAATGGCTCTGAGACGTTGCCGTCGTGCTGCACTATCCCCTGCATGTTGGTGTGAAACGATTCGATGAGGCTTTGCAACTTTGGTGGGCATCTTATCTTTGGCAGGATCTTGAAAAGGCCCTCTCTGCTGACCAGATCGAACACTTTGGTGAGGTCGATGAAGGCGACGTACAGGGGCATGTTCTGTTCCCTGCATTTCTCCTGGAGTTGGCGGATGGAGAATATCATGTCTACCGTCGATCGCTCAGTGCGGAAGCCACACTGAGACTCGGGGTAGACACGTTCGGCAAGCTTCTGTAGATGAACCAGAACAACTCGTGCGTAGACTTTGCCAACAACGCTGAGGAGGGAGATGCCCCTGTAGTTGTTGCAGTCGCTTCTCTCCCCTTTGTTTTTGTAGAGGGTGATGATCTTGGCGTCCCTCATGTCCTGTGGTACGGCACCTTCCTTCCAGCACTGGCAGAGGACGTCATGCAATGGCAGCAGTAGGGCGGTCTTGCAGTGCTTGATCAGATCGGGGGGTATGCCATCGTTGCCGGGTGCCTTGCCAGCGGCCAAGCTATAAATGGCCTTGCTTAGTTCGTCGATGGTTGGCTCGGCGTCAAGTTCGTCCATGGATGGCAGGCAGTCGATGGCATCAAGGGCTGACGGTGTCACGGTGTTCTGTCTGGAGTAGAGGTCAGAGTAGTGTTCCACCCATCTCTCCATCTGCTTGTTCTTTTCTGTGATCATCTCCCCAGTGGAGGATTTGAGGGGGGCCGTCTTGCTCTGAGCCGGACCAAGTGCTTTCTTGATGCCATCGTACATACCACGGATATTCCCTGTTATGGCGGTGGTTTGAATGTCTTGGCTGAGCTGAGTCCAGTACTCGTTGGCGCAGCGCCAAGCAGTCTGCTGAACTTTGCTTCTCGCAGCCCTGAGAATCTGGAGATTCTTCTCGTTTGGGTACTTCTTGTACTCAGCAAGTGCTGAGCGCTTGGCTTCAATGACGGGGGTCATCTCGGTCAACTTGGCATCAAACCAGTCCTGTGACTTCGATGTCTTCCTCCCAAAGGTAGCCAAGGCTGTGCGGTGGATGGTGTTTCGCAGCTCTTCCCACTTCTGCTTTGCAGATTCTCCTTCTTGTGGTACACCAAGTTCCTTCTCAAAGGTGGAGGCAAACTGCTCAACAAGTTCTGGTTGGGCCATCTTGCTGGTGTCAATCCATGCCTTTCCAGGCTGTCTAGCAAGATGGAATTTCTTCAGCTGCAGCTTGACCTTGCAACACACCAATGAATGGTCTGTGTCGCAATCTGCACTCTGGAACGAACGGGTGATTAGCACGTTCTTCAGTGAGGTGCGCCTGGTCAGGATCAAGTACAGCTGGTGCCAGTGCTTTGAGCGCGGATGTCACCAGGAACCCTTGTGTTGGGGCTTGGTCTTGAAGTACGAGTTTGTGATGCACAGATCGTGATATGTGCAAAACTCGAGCAGCCGCCGTCTGTTGTCATTCATTCTGCCCACGCCAAATGGTCCAAGACAGGAGGGCCAGGAGTCATGGTCAGCACCCACTCTGGCATTGAAGTCTCCAAGGAGAATGAGTTGTTCAGAGTTGGGGATGATCCTGACAGTTGTTGCGAGATTCTCGTAGAACTCGTCTTTTGCCTCTGGTGTGGCTGTCAGTGTTGGAGCATACACACTGACGAGGGTGACTGGGCCTTGAGTGGTGTTAAGGCGGAGGGTGAGGAGTCATGCAGAGCCATTGCTGCCCGGTTCCACCATCTTCAGCAAGGTGTTCTTCACTGCGAAGCCCACTCCGTGTTCCCTGTGTTCGTCACTGCCCTTTCCCTGCCAATAGAACGTGTAGTCCTTCTCTCTCAGTGTGCCTGCGTCAGCCAACCGTGTTTCCTGGAGAGTGGCGATATCCACTTCCAGTCTCTTCAGCTCATTATTGATGATGGCAGTCTTCCTGGTGTCGTTGATGTCCTTGAGGTTAGCAGCGAGTCCTGTCATAGTGCAGACGTTCCAAGTTCCCAGTTTTAGAGTTGGTCTCTTTTGTTTTTTCGTCTTGCCTGGTGCGAAGGTTCTCAGCCTGCCGTTCAGACTTCTCCTCATCCCCATGCACCCAATGAGGAAAGCAGGCTGTGGCGGGACAACACCTTATTGGCTGGGGGCTGCCCAGCTTGAGGCGGGCGGTAGCTGTCCAGTGAGATCCGATGATCCCTCCCACCGTCGGGAACAACCCCTGGCGCCATGCTCTACACCAATTGAGCGGTGGCTTATAACCGGTAACTGTCATTCCCCGTGTTTTGTCTACGCCAAAGGCGAAGCTGGAGTGTCCTCTCCAGTGGTCCGGTGTTCTACCTTCCAGCGTTGGGCGTTGGTAGGATTCAAGCCTGGGCAGAAAGATATGGAGGACAAGATGTTGCCCATGCAGCATGTCCCCCCTCTCTACGTCACTGATGAATCCAAAGGAACAGCAGGGCTGCTACAGTTTGGCACCAGCGTCGTCGCAGGAGCTGCCAGAATGATGTTGAGCACAACAGAGAACTGCCTTAGGGGCTCCAACTCCGGATTTTTCCTCAGGGTTGACTCCCGAAGCCTTTCCCGTGACCGGGTGTGCCGCAAGACAGCGGAGGTTTGAAATCAGGGTTTACCTTCCCCTAGATGGGCTATCTTCCCAGGTTGACGAGCCACCATCTACCCAAAGCATCTGGTTTTAAGGCGCCAGAGATTCGCCCTCGTCCCTTCTCCTATTAGTAAAAGCAGTTCCGCCAGGCTTAGAGACTAAACCACACGGGCAGGCTAGGAGTTGGACTTAGTTGTCAGAGGCTTTTTGAGATGCACGCAATAAGGAGCATTTTATGAGCACTGGGAGCTTAACCCCAGTGCCGCTCCTGGCTATGACAACCTTGGAACCAAATAGGAAGATATTATACTTGTTTCCACTAGAATGTTTGTATGCCTCAGAGTTGAAAATAACATTTATCTAAAAATTGTGCTTTAGTGAAGCTCTTCTCAGATTTAATCCATTCATTTATAATAAACTAAATATTTAATATAAAAATGATAATACCACTTATAGTTACTATAAACTACAACAGTGACATTAGTATGTGTCTAAAAAAATCATCAGTACTCCAGCTATACTCTCCAATCTATCTAGGCAATGGGAAAGACAAATGGGCCGAAATGCCTAATTTTTTTTTTTGAATCCTTTATTAGTCCCACAATGGGGAAATTACAGGGCATCCACATGAGTGGATGAGGCAGCCACTGGTGCAGCGCCCAACCCTTTCACCATTCACACACACATTCACACCTGGGGCCACTTTAGAGTCTCCAATTAACCTAACTTGCATGTTTCTGGCATGTGGGAGGAAACCGGAGAAATCCCGGAGTAAACCCACGCAGACACGGGGAGAACATGCAAACTCCACACAGATCACTGTTGGTCAGGGGCTGGGATCGAACCCAGGATCCCCCAGCCAAGGGTGAGTTCCTGTGCTGCCGCAGTGCTAACCACTCCACCACCTGTTGCAGAAGTTCCTAGAACAATAGGGTAATAACAATGCTCTACTCTCTCAGCCATGCAATTGTAGGTTTATGATTCCAGGAACTGCTTCCACAGCCTGAGCACAGTTACATCATGTTCCCTGTGTTTAGTGCAGTCCCTGCATGGTGTCAGAAAGGCTCTCCATCAGTCACTATACAGTGGCAACCAAACCTGCCAACACAAAAAGCATTTCAGACACAAAAAGAATTACACTGAGGTATTCTTCATTTATGGTACGTTCTAAAAGGAGTTGGAGGCTTTGAGTCAAATAGATGTTATATTTAAACACGCCAACAACATCGCATGGGTAGGGTGCTCACTTCAGTCTGCGCATCCGTCCGGCTGTCTGCGTATCCTTGCTCTAACTCAAGAGGAAATTATGCTTAGGTGAGCAAACTTGGCACACAGGTTGACCACAGAAGTACCACATTTGGTTATGCTTTTGGGATCAAAAGGTCAAAGGACAAGGTCACAGGGTTACAAAAAAAAATCAGTTTGGACATATAGTGACCTCATTATGACAGACAGAACCACCCAATTTTAACACCGCCTAGACTGGGGTCTGGGACACTTCTTGTATGTCCAGTGACCTTGATCTTGCATTTGACCTTGAAGATCGGCGAGGTCTGAAAAAAGGTCATAGTGTCCGCTTCAAAGTCAGCCAGGGATTTTCCCTACTAAACGTATGACAGAGATGATCTAGTTCTAGTGTATAGTTGTAATGAGCGTCATGCTTATGAATCTCTTTATTGTAAGATTTTCACAGTTGTGATATTTTATAACTAAACTGACACTCCACCAAAAATTGAGTTTTTTTCTTGTTAACATGTCTCTAACATGTTTTTGAAGACTTGACAATGATGATGGATTGAGTCGTTGCTTGCGACAAATCTCCCTTCCCCATGATTGCATTATGTGATGCAGTAGTCACTGGGGAAGACACCTGCATAATGAATATTAAGGTGGCAGTGGAGTATGCAATTATAAACCACCCTCTCTTCCCAGAACCCAGCATTGATAACAGGTACAGAAACCGCAACGTGTAGCCACTGGAGTGGGCACAGCGGCTGGCCAGGATCCTCCATTTAAGGACTCCCCACACAGTTGCCGCAGACATCATCATCATCATCTGGTCATTTAACCCATGACTGGGTTACCGCCCGTAGCTCAGCCAGCAGGATGATGCTGTTGCCCGAGGTGTGGCCACTGCTGTGTCAAGGCAGCTACGGGGAGCCATACATGTGAGCTGAGGTGAGCGTGGGGACCAGATTAGTCAAGCCACCCAGAGGATCGGGGCATCCGTCCTCCTCCAAAGGTGCTACCTCTCCACTATGCCCCCTATACACCCCAAGGCATATCAAGAGCGAAATCACTCAAATGTCTCATGTCTGTTTTTTTGCTTTAAAGTTTCAGTTAAGCCCCATCCCCTGAAAAAAGGCAATTTTAGACAAGAGTGATTTTGGTGGCATAACTATACAGGTCTTTAGTGTTGAGCCAATCAGGACTCTCTGGCCTAACTGAAGTTAGCCTCCAGGTCCAGTTACCATTTCTGGACAGCTGCTTATACAACTTGACCGAAATTAAGACGAGTTTTACCATTAAATTGCTTTTAAAGGCCAAATGTCACGTAACAGGGTACTTTAAATATCTTGAAACTAGATATAAAAGGGAACCGATCCGTTCGGGTCTTGGTGCATATGCTTCAGTAACAACGGAATATTCGTTAATTTAAAACTGCCGCGCTTGGCCTGACACGGCCCCTGGAATCGCCTGGGGAAGAAGGCGGAAGTGACGAAATCGATTGTACCCTAGTTTGATGCTTGGGGTATTTCAATTGATTGTTTATATGGAGACTGGAAGGTTAAAGTGAGCAACAAGAAAGAAAAAATTGGATATTTCACCCATACCTTAAAACGGGACTATCAGGGACAGCTGGGTAATAAGGGACACTTCTCTGGGAAATGTTTTCATACCTGTCAAGTGAGACGTTTTCGCCGTACTTCAACACCGTAAAAAGCAGCTATAAGGAACGGCGGAGCAACAAGGGACACCTCTCTGGGATCTCTGTCTGTTCCGCAACCGCTGCACAGCTCAACGTGTTAAACCATTGTCCTAATGACTTCTCATTGTAGTGAGAACAGCTCAAGCTGAGCGATCAGCCCGCCCAGACAATTAAACTAATGAGTGACTCCACACTTCTCATGGTAGTGCGAATAGCTGACGCTGAGCGATCTGCCAGCACCAGCTGTGGCTGATCACACACAGGAGTGCTCTGCAAAACACTCAATTTTTTTTCCAGTATATTTTTCCTTTTGGGCGTACAGAAATGGCAATACGCCCGTTTTTGCTAAAATTGCATTTTCCCCGTATTTTCCTTAAAATATTTGACAATAACAACACGAACTACATTTAAAACATTTCCCAGAAAAGTGTCCACCACCACTCCGCCCACCAAAATACGGCGAAAACGTCTCCCTTGACAGATATGCGCCTCCATTTTCATATTGATCTGGTCAATTTCTTGACAGCAGCGGCTCTCCTCCACTGTAATAATAATGGCTTCCGAAAAATCAATATTTATGGGGCGCCCTCGACAGACCCCCTTCGGCTTCGCAATTCTGGAGGCGATTAATGTCCAGTTCAATGACATTTTCCACTGGTTCTGCTCTCTGGTCATCGGTGGAACTGTTGTCATCAGACAAAGCATCTGATTCCGTCTCGGACGGCTCGAACCTGTAAGGTTCTATGCCTCTGTCACTGTCTGAACCACTGACAAAAAAAAAAGACAAAAAAAAAAAAAGACAAAACTAAACTAATTTGTTCACAATCGCTGTCACTTTCCGTCATGATTGTCCAATGTTGATAAGTGTGAATGTGGATAGGCAGGGCAGCCAGGGTACAACTGGTGATGTCAAAAACATGGGCGTGGTCTGGACTGGCTGTCACAAGCCAGCAAGCAAGGTGGGGCCTTCACCTGGTGTATTTTGTGCAATTATGTAAATACAGGTGGGTGATATGGTCTCCGGTATGAATATTTGGTTTAAGCTATGTGTATTTTATCTAAATTCGTTGTCATTTAGAAAAAAAAATTACGTGACCTTTGGCCTTTAAGGACCGATGCAGTTTCAGTCATTCTGGGCCACCATGCATACAACTGGGCATGTCCTTCAATCGGTACATCTTTTTATCACAGGATTTATTCTGTTCAATGTAGCACTAGTCACTATTAGCCTTGTGGGATGTGGGTGGACCTAGTCATAGAACCCGGTGTTTTTTTTTTTTTAAAGGGCCTAAGATACCATTTTAGACAATGTAGAATTGTTTTTATAGGGAATTTATTTCCACCGGAGTGCGTCTTTAACATCCATGACGGATAAACGTCTGTATTGTACATATTTTTCTGGGGGGGGGGGGGAAGGAAACACATGACACTATTGTAACCAGAATATGTTAATTTTATACTATTTATTTCATTTTTTTTTAAATTTTGCACAGTAATATTGCATATGGAACTTACCATTTGAAATATTGTACAACCAAGGCTTGAATGCTGGATTACTGGGCCAGTTGGGGTCCCACCCAGACGTCCTGTGTTTGGACTTTTTAGTGATGTCATCCTTCTCTCTTCCCTCTGCTCTCATCTCTCCTGGACCCTCTGCCTGAACACTTTCCTCTCCTTGGCTCATCTCATCTGTCTCATCTTTCCCTCTCTGAGTCCTGTCTAATTCAGGTTCTTTCTCTGTCTATGGTGGTATACAAAGGTTAGAAAATACCAAGTGTCACATTTTGACCTGCAGGATTTTTTGTCATAGTTTACATAAATAACAAAAATATGTGTAATTTTTTTTAATTTTTATTCTAGCGTTTCTTTTTTTTCCATTGAGAGAGTAGGAGAGGGAAGGGGAAAAAAAACATTCATAATAGTAATTTACTATGCATACTTAAACTATATGGTCAGAGGTGGGTATAGTAGCTAGAAATTCTACTCATGTAAAAGCAGTGCTTTGAAATTAATAATTAAAAGTAGACAACCAATAATTTCTAGTTGAGTTAAGGGTGCAAAGATAACCCACTTAAAAACTTGAGTAATGACTTCAGTCTTGAAGGTTTGAGGTTCTTCTCCAAAATTTCTAACAATTTTTTATAGTTTTCTACTTTTCTCTGTAAATTTATCTAAATTTGAAACCACTTTCCTCAAATTTGTGATTTCCTCTTGTAAAATTGACTTTTCTTGTACATTTGAGACTTAATTATAAACTTGTGGATTATTTTATAACAAATTTTTGTCTATTTTTTTTTTATAAAATTACCTTTTTTTTTTTCTAAATTTGAAACAGACTGTTGTAAAATTTTGACTTTTGTTCCTCACACAATTGACACTTGTGATCATAATTTTGCAGAGCCAGAACAGAATAATAATTAACTCTGATTTCAAAGAAAAATATATTAATACAGTTATATTTAATGAAATAAATTAACTTAAATGACCAAAGATGCAGTTATTTCTGTTATAATGTTTCTATATATTTATAGGTTTTTTTTTTAGAAATCTCCTCACCAACTAGACAGCAGGAAAAAAACTCCCTTATTTTGAAATCCAAATGTTGGCACGTTTAGCTTGTCTGAAGGCTGCTGACGGATCAAAGTCACTGACTTCGTGAATTTCGGTCATCTTAACTTGCCAGGTACATAATAATGAACATAAATTAGTTAACCATGTAGTGGCTGGTGAAGTCAATCCTCAGCATTTCATCAGTCACTCTTGCCTTTCCCTGCATATGAAGCCTAACCACAGCTGTTTGTTAAGTGACTCTTCATTATTGTTCCCGTTACCAGCGGGTTAAAACCACAATAAATGCCTCCACTGCTTACATACCTCTTCTGGGTTTTTTTCCACGTTTAAAGTACTTTAATAAGCTCATGCTTCTCTCGGACAGCAACACTAGAGAGACACTTGCCTGCCAACTGGAACACGTGGGTGGGGCACTTCTGAACTCTGCGCGGTTGATGGTCACGTGCGTTGTTCGTGTGCGCGCTTGCAGAGTGTCATTCCTTCATATTTTTTTTCTTAAATTTATGTTTTTTTGGCATGGGGGCATAATTTCAGTGGTGGCAGCGTGCCACGTGGAAATGTTACCAGAGGAAACCCAGAGTCACAATGATTCTTACAAACGATGGGTTTGTAGAATCTCCCAGTTCTTACAAATTCTAGAATTCAAAGACATTCGTGGAGGGGGGCATAGTTTCCTACAGCTGCCATTCAATTCGTAAGAGCAACTTGAGGCATTCTTGAGAAATGACTTGAGGTGCTTTTCTGTCGTATAATGGCCCTAGGGTTCTTATGTTCTTTGTAACGGTGCCTTGGGATCTTCCTATGGCATACTTACTGCCATCTTACAACAAAAATTTTTGTGCAATTCACAGCACTCTCAAGTCGTTGGTAGGAAGATCTTATAGCTTTCAGCACAAATGTCGCATGAATGACGTACTTCCGTCTTATGAGTGCCGTACAAACGGGGATTCGTATGGCGTTTCCTACGACCGTTGTAAGGGGCCCTCAAGAACTTAAGGTGTTCTTGAGGTATACTTACAGCTAACATCTTGGATAGTTCTTACGCTGTTCCTATGGCATTCATATGGCCGCCCTACGATGAGGGGTTTTCGTGGGGTCTTTGTAGAAATCTTGGACCAGACCATCGACCTGGCCACAAACTTACGGTCTACGAACACTGGATTCTCCTACAGCTGCCTTAAGAAGGCTGTACGAAATAGTCTAAACATTGTTTGTATGGTGTTCGCAGCCATTCGTAAGGGTATTTGTGACCGTAGTGTCACTGAGCTTTTATGCAGTACTTGCCTGGATGACTGAGAATCTTCATCAAAGTAATGAATGTTTTACAAGTTACATTTTTTTTTTCTTTCCTTCAGTCTGACGTTCTTGTTATAAAATGACAAAACAAATTCTCCCTTTCATTGCACATCCCTGGCTTTTTTTTTTTTTTTTTTTTTTACAAAATTATTAACAAATGTTTATTACTTAAATCCTTTTTTCCATCTTTTCTTGCTGCTATGCTGTCTCACTTATGCAGCTACCGGTGGTCAGAGTCACATGACAGCACACAACCAGTGGAGCAGGAGTGGAGAGGGATGAACAAAACGGTGTTTATCAGGACATACTGTATACTTTTAGATGAAATGGCAGCAGTGTTATGAATGTAGGTGTCGGAAACTGAAACTACAGTATCGGTAAAACTGCGCTAGTTTGATATGATACTGATAACAGCACTGATATTGATATTATCGATAATTTTATCGACACGCCAATGCCTAATTTTACGCCTCATCAGATGGGAGCAACTGAACTGTACAAGGGCTGCTTCCTCAAAATGAGTTTGAACGTATAGAGGTTGTAAAGCAAGCAATAGAGAAAAAAATCCTTTGTTTGGACTGCAAACAGATGGTAATATGCTGCAGCACACCAGAGATTGAGCGTTTCACACCACTCACTGCTACATTCTCTCATGCAAGTTTTTGCTTATGTTTTTTTCACTCAGGGATTTTAAGTGAGGCATTCATTTTGGTTGTTCCAAGTCTCCTCCAAAGACTCTTTGGCAACACAAATATATAAATGTTGACTCTTTCATAGACCTCTTATTTTAACCCAACTGTGTAATCCTCGATACTCTCACTTGCTTGCAGATTTATTGTTTTATTAAACATGACCATATGGTGGAGAGGGAAATTCACTGACTTTGTAAACACAAGACAGATAAGACCATGCCACCTCATGTTTAAACTCTGTAGACCTTAAAAACTCATACATATGAGCAGCTTGATCTCCATAACTAGTGGAAATGAGCAAAGGGCATAATGGGGCATGTTAGGTTTCCCTAAGCCTTGACTCTTATCTCCTGCTTCAGCTCACAGTGACGCAGTCAGAGCAGACAAAAATAGCTGCTTCTAAAACAGGAGGGCAGTGTCTGAGACTGAGGCTGAATTATGAGAAAGAGCTGTGTTTTTAGACCCTCAACTAGCTGAAATGAAATGAAAGTAAGGAGAGATTAATACTTAATGAGGTTAATTTAGTCGTCGCCCGCCTGTTCAAGCTCTTTAGCAGGACCTACAGTAGGTCTGCTGCACCATGGATAATACAGAGACACCAAATTACAAATTTTAAATGCATGTACCTGAATGAAAAGTGAATGTCATGTCATCTATACCAGTGATTTTCAACTGGTAGATCGTGACCCAAAAGTGGGTCGCGGACCAGTTTTGAGTGGGTTATGGATAGCAGGTCAAAAAAAAAAAATAATATTCTGAGGTTTAGTCACGGACACTCAAGCTGTAGACAGTTTTTGCAATTTTGGGTTAAGTTTTACAACATTTCAACATGCAAAAATATTTTCAAAGAAATGCAGCAATAACACACCAACTGGCAACATAAGTTTACCGGTTGTAATAGTAACATTTTCATCAACTTAAAGAGGACATGAAACGCTCCACGTAATGATCATAATTCAAAACATGGACACTTAATCAAAAAACATTTTATTAATCTGACCCTCTAAATGTAACAGTAGTGGAATAAAATCTAACTGAAATTACATTTTTCAGAATTGAAAATCGCCATATTGGTCATGACGTCACTGGGTTGGTTGCTGCAGGCAGCAGTAGCTATGTCTATGAGCTAAACCCATCAGGATGAGAGTTATTTTTAATATTTAGAGTTGGATTATGAAGGCAGACTACGTTAAAAATATGGTAAGGAGCTTTAGAGACACTCGATGGTCTTTAAACCAGTGAGGAGAACAGCAGGAGGCTGGAGGTTTTACAGCAGCCACCACCTCCATTCAGGTGTGTGGAGACTAGAGATCAGTGCTGCTGCTAACCGTGATTCTGCTGTCAGGACATCAATGTGTTTGAGGACTTTTCCTACATAATCCATGTTTCAAGAACCAGTTGCTTTTCTGTGAGACGATTCTACTCCGTGACGTTCAGCTGAGCCGAAGCGGACTAATGAAGGTAATTAATGGAGCTATTTAGTGTCAACAAGGGAGCAAATTCACTTGTGAAAATGTGACTGAAAGCTTCTGCCTTCACAGAGCCACTAACATAACTGGAGAATGTAGTTACAGCAGTGTCTGTCTGATAAAACTAGACTGAAAGCCACTACAGCTGTTAGTAAGCTAGTTAGCATGCTAATGTTGCCGTTGCTAATGAGCTGCAATCAGCTGATGAGACGATACATGTTTAGACAACCCATTTCAATCTGACACACTTTTACAACCTAACATTACATTTTATTTTTTCAAAAGTGTCAATAATTGTGGTCTTATGTGACATCAGATTTTCAACAATGTGGTTGCTTTTGTCTAACACTATAGGCAGTTAATCTGCAATAGTAACTTTTATTCCTGTACTTATTTTAGTGAATACCACAGTTGCAGTATGTTCTATTTTTATTAATGTCTGTTTTCTTTTTAACAGGAAGGATCCAAACACAACTCTAGCCCTCATCATAGAGACAAGCCTTGTGATGATTTTCATATAATAAAGTCTGAAAAAAAAAATTGATGTGGTGTTTCTATTGAAAATGTTTTCCACTTTATAGGTTCAGTCCTTATGAATCATTAGAAAACAACAACCAGACTTGATAAGTTAAATTTTGGTAAGGATTTAAAACCTTCTACAACAGTTCAGGATGTGTGAAGTTTAGTGTAGCTACAGAAATGTCTTAACATTCAGAAGATCCAGGTGTTCAAGAGGACTGGTGAAGAAAAAATGGAGAGAGACTGAGACACAAACTGAAAGGGTTTTTAAACTTTGTTTACTCATGATTTTTTTTTAAATTTACTCATGATTTGAGCCTCTTATTTACAAGCAGCCTGAGGATGCATTATGCCAGAACTAACTAATAAAACCTTATGGGAGGTCTTTTTTCTCACATCTATTGCAGTCTATTACCTTTGAATTGACAATGAAAGCTAAACAAACTGTGGTCATTCAAATAGTAATGGACATATTTTTTTCTCCTGTAAGACAAATATAATGGCTTTTAATTATTTTCTCTCACTCTCTTTTTCATTTTTTTTTTAAATTTGTTGTATATTTTACACAGATTTTCAGATCTTCTTTAAATATTTTAAGTGTCCAGTTATCATATTCAGTCCTGTCATTTTTATGTGCTAGTCTTTGGGTTTGTAGGCATCAACAAAATACTGTAACTGATTTGTGTACTTGGTAAACTGGATTTAGTTCCAAGTATTTTTTAATTAAACCATTCATCTGGATGGAAGTAAAAGCCAAGTTCCTGTTAAAATGATCAGTTTTTACCAGAGGGAGAAAAAGAGCTTTTTTTTAATCCTAATGAAAGCAGTGATATTAGGGGTCCTCATCAAAGGTAAGAAAGCTGTTTATTAACTGATGGGTTGTTGCACATAAATGAGCTCATTATTACACTTAAAAAGAATGGGGGGAGACAGTTCACATCAAAACAGCAGCTGTGGGAGGCTATTCTGATATCTTGCACAGAAGTTCAAGCAAAAACTGTCACTTTCTGAGCGCAGAGGGATTCCTCCAGGCTCAGGTTGTCTGCCTTTGTTCATATTTGTACTGTGTTACCATTTTTTTGAGTTATCTCTTTTCCTGTGTTGTTTCTCAATATGATTTATTTTCTGGTCTACATTCATTATAGTCTGTTTATTGTATTTTTGAGTTTGCCTATCTCCATTCGCTGTCATATTGTTGTGTGTATTCTGTTGTGTTTTCTCCCTCTCGGGGTTGACAGCTGTCAGTGGATTTCTGGGGTTTCGCTCCGTGTGGGCGTGGCCCTGTCAGCTGCCAGCCTCGATTGCTCTTTTCTCCCTCATCATTCCCAGCTGGTCTAGATTGTTTCTTTGTTTTCTCCTGCCCGCTCAGGTTTACCACACCTGTTGTCAGTCAATTTAGTTTGGTCTTAGCCTTATTTAAAGGCCAAATGTCACGTAACAGGGTCCTTAAAATGTCTTGAAACTAGATATAAAAGGGAACCGATCCATTCGGGTCTTGGTGCATATGCTTCAGTAACGCCGGAATATTCGTTAATTTAAAACTGCCGCGCTTGGCCTAACGTTCCTACTCACGGCCCCCGGAATCGCCTGGGGAAGAAGGCGGAAGTGACGAAATAGATTGTACCTTAGTTTGATGCTTGGGGTATCCCGATTGATTGTTTATATGGAGACTGGAAGATTGAAGTGAGCAACAAGAAAGAAAAAATTGGATATTTCACCCATACCTTAAAACGGGGCTATAAGGGACAGCTGGGTAATAAGGGACACTTTTCTGGGAAATGTTTTCATACCTGTCAAGTGATACGTTTTCGCCGTATTTTAATACCGTAAAACGGGGCTATAAGGGACGGCGGGGTAATATGGGACACTTTTCTGGGAAATGTTTTCATACCTGTCAAGTGATATGTTTTCGCCATATTTTAATACCGTAAAACGGGGCTATAAGGGACGGCGGGGTAATAAGGGACACTTTTCTGGGAAATGTTTTCATACCTGTCAAGTGATACGTTTTCGCCATATTTTAATACCGTAAAACGGGGCTATAAGGGACAGCTGGGTAATAAGGGACACTTTTCTGGGAAATGTTTTCATACCTGTCAAGTGATACGTTTTCGCCGTATTTTAATACCGTAAAACGGGGCTATAAGGGACAGCTGGGTAATAAGGGACACTTTTCTGGGAAATGTTTTCATACCTGTCAAGTGATACGTTTTCGCCGTATTTTAATACTGTAAAACGCGGCTATAAGGGATGGCGGGGTAATAAGGGACACTTTTCTGGGAAATGTTTTAAATGTAATTCGTGTTGTTATTGTCAAATATTTTAAGGATTCATGGATATTTGACAATAACAACACAACTCAGCGTCCAGCTCAAAATAAAAAAAGCAGAATTCTGGATTTGGAAGGCGATTCCTTTCTGTTCCGCAGCCGCAGGACAGTTGAAAGTGTTAGGCCATCATCCTAATGACTTCTAACTGTAGTGAGAATAGCTCCCGCTGATCGATCTGCCCGCCCCGGCCATCAGCCTAATGATTGAGTCCACACTTCTAACAGTAGTGAGAATAGCTCCCGCTGAGCTATCTGCCCGCCCCGGCCATCAGCCTAATGACTGAGTCCACACTTCTAACAGTAGTGAGAATAGCTCAGGCTGAGCGATCTGCCAGCACCCTAGCTGTGGGGGTCTCACACACACGACGTGTTCCTCAACACACTCAATAATTTTTTTTCCCGTATATTTTTCTTTTGGGCGTACAGAAATGGCAATACGCCCGTATTTGCTAAAATTGCATTTTCCCCCGTATTAAAATACGGCGAAAACGTCTCTCTTGACAGGTATGCACCTCCATTCTCATTCTGATCTGGTAAATTTCTTGACAGCAGCGGCTCTCCTCCACTGTAATAATAATGGCTTCCGAAAAATCAATATTTATGGGGTGCCCTCGACAGACCCCCTTCGGCTTCCCAATTCTGGAGGTGATTAATGTCCAATTCAATGACATTTTCCACTGGTTCTGCTCTCTGGTCATCGTCGGAACTGTTGTCATCAGACAAAGCATCAGATTCCGTCTCGAACCTGTAAGGTTCTATGCCTCTGTCACTGTCTGAACCACTGACAAAAAAAAGACAAAGAAAAGACAAAAAAAAAGGACAAAACTTAGCTAATTTGTTCACAATTGCTGTCACTTTCCGTCATGATTGTCCAGTGTTGATAAGTGTGAATGTGGATAGGCAGGGCAGCCAGGGTGAAATGTGTGACGTCAAAATCATGGCCGCAGTCTGGATTGGCTGTCACAAGCCAGCGAGCAAGACGGGGCCTTCGCCTGGTGTATTTTGTGCAATTATGTAAATACGGGTGGGTGATATGGTCTCCGGTATGAATATTTGGTTTAAGCTATGTGTATTTTATCAAAATTCGTTGTCATTTAGAAAAAAAAATTACGTGACATTTGGCCTTTAAGGGGCTGTGCACCATTGTTGGACGCAGCACCCTACTATCAGCTTTCGACCCTCAACTACACATGTAAGTGTCTTTATATTGTTCTTTGTAATTCTCCTAGCATGCGCTCCACAACTAGTGTTCCCAAGTGAAGCCGGCACCTCCCCTCGCCTTAGCCTCCGCTATTTTGGCTTCACCTGTTTCTCTCCTTTTGCCAGTTTTTGGTTATATTATCCTTTGTAATCCTCCTAGCTGGCACTCTATGACAAGTGTTCCCAGGTGAAGCCGGCGCCTCCCCTTACCTTAGCCTCCGCTATTTCGGCTTCACCTGTTTCTCTCTTTTTGCCAGTTTTTTGTCTAATCTTGTTTGTGCATCTGTGCCTTATTCTCTATTAAAATCTACAAACTCATGGCCGGCGTTTGGAGCCTTATTTCTGCCTTAACGAGGGAATTATGACAGAAACTCTCCAAAAACTCACAAGTTCAATGGACGCAAGAATTGTGAAGGTTACATCAAAGAAGGGGTCCTATGTTAGCATATAACTTGGCCTGTTAAGATGTTTTTGATTGAAATAGCTTTTGATTTGAGTAAATATGACCTCCTGATGCTGCAAATTCAACTAATGACCATTTTCAGTTCTTTACAACCAATAAAATGTTTTGAAACTCTGTTGTGCATAATAATTTGGAACGGTGCATTTTGAGTTTTTTTATTTTTGCAAAAAAATAGTTATCATTGAGAGGTTTGTTCAGTAAAATTTGAATTACGCTCTAATGGTTGATGACTTGAAAATTATACTGACTGTTATTTGCATCGACTGTTTAGGAAAATCAGAGACAAGTATTATTTGCATAATAATTTGGAACACGGTGTATACAAAACAACGCAAGATCTCGAGAAAGACGAGAATGACAGCGATGAACCGATCACAATCAAGTAATAACAAGGAAGTGTGATATAGCCGCTCTCCACCTGGATTTTTGTGCTCTAATAATACGTAAATTGTGGAGAACGTGAAATGAAGATGCTGAATTTATTTCTCAATTCAGGTTTATTAATCATCTCACATCTCCAACGTCCTCTCAAACAGAAAAGAGGACCAACTTCTCCAATCCCCCCCTTTTATACCCGGGACATCAAAGTACAGAATCACATTGTCATTCAACCCCCCATAGACAATACATCTCCCCAGGTCTCTTCTTCCTCCACCTGACCCCTGGAGGTCAGGAAGTCCTTTCAGAGTCATTTCTAAAGGCACCTCCACCTCCTACTGTTATCCCCAGGAGGTCCAGACTTATTGTTCCTTCTAAGACGTGAGGTAACAATATACATATGCAGTCTAAGCATCTCAATCAATGTGCTATACATATGCAGTCTAAGCATCTCAAATATGTGTGCCACATAACCCTCCCCAAACGTCGAAGATGAAACAATACAACATAGTCCACACAACATGATAAAACCACATCATCAGTCCATATGCTGTCTGGGCTTCAACCGCCTTCCAAACTTGCTGTAAGCGGGCTTCGCCGCTCCTGCGGCGCCATCTTGCAGTGAATCTGCTATCTGAGGATGAGAACTGTTAGTTGATCCCTGCGGGGGCTCTGGGGCATGCTCCCTGGGGGGTCTGCCGCATCGAGCCCTCGCCACTTGCACAGTTTCATCGGCCATCACAAAAGCAGGTTTCAGTCTGTCTATACTAATTGTTTCCCTCCTGTCCCCCAAATCTAGCAAAAAATGCTTATCACCTGTTTCCAGCACTCTATATGGGCCATCGTAAGGTGGTCGCAGGGTTGGGCGCTGAGCCTCGTGCCTGACAAAAACAAACTCGGCATTTTTTAAAGATTTGGGCACAAAAACATGCAGAAAAGTGTGATGAACGGGGCCCGGAAGCATGTCCGCTCCCGTGTCGTTCAGTGACCGCTGAGCAGGGGGACGCCCTGACGCCGGATTATCTGAAAGAAACTCTCCTGGCAGCCGGAGTGGCTGCGCGAAGACCAACTCAGCTGGGGAGGCTTTTAAGTCCTCTTTAGGTGCAGAATGCAACCCCAATAAAACCCATGGTAGTCTGTTTACCCAATTTGCATCCGTAAGCGACGCTCTGAGGGCTGCTTTCAATGATCTATGAAAACGCTCGCATAAACTATTAGCCTGGGGGTGGTAAGCGGTAGTGCGGTGAATTGTCATACCTAAGCTGTGGGCCATCGCTGACCAAAGCTCGGACACAAATTGAGGTCCCCTGTCGGACGTAATATCCGACGGGACCCCAAAACGCGCTACTCAAGCCGTTAAAAACGCGCGGGCCACCTCTGCAGCTGTGGTTGATGCCAGTGGGACCACTTCCGGCCAACGCGTGGTTCGGTCCACCATTGTCAAAAGATGTGTGTACCCTTGCGACGATGGTAGGGGGCCTACGAGGTCGACATGCACATGATCAAACCTCTTGGCCGGGATGTGAAACGGCTCTAAGGGGGCTTTTGTGTGCTTGTGTATTTTGGCCCGCTGGCAAGCCATACAGGCTCTTGCCCAATCTTTAACGTGCTTGCGCAGGCTCGGCCAAACAAACTTCTCTCCTACCATTTTTACTGACACGCGCACCCCTGGGTGCGCCAGGGAGTGAATCGGCCATGCGGCCAGCACTACTGGACGCGGTCGTCCAGTAGAGACATCGCAGATTAGGGGGGGCATACCATTTTGCAGCCTCCTGTTCTCCAGCCTTAACCCTGTTGGTCCCGACTGGAGCGCGCACACGTCCGCATCGCTACCCTGATCCGCTGCCATGGCTGCATAATCTATCCCCACGTGGACTGGGGCCGCGTGCGCTTCCACGCTGTTATTTTGCTCTGCGGCTGCGGTAGTATAATCTACCTCTGCACGGACTGGAGCGGTTACCGCGCGAGAGAGGCAGTCTGCCACTACATTGAGTTTACCCGCTACGTGTCGAATATCAGTAGTAAACTCCGCAATTGCGGCCAGCTGCCTCTGCTGCCGGCCCGACCATGGTTCTGAAATTTTGGCCATCGCAAAAGTGAGCGGTTTGTGGTCGACAAACGCGGTGAAACGCCGACCTTCTAGCCAGAATTGGAAGTGGCGAATGGCTAAGTGGAGCGCTAACAGCTCCCTGTCAAATGCGCTGTATTTTCGCTCGGCCTCACGCAAGGACCTGCTGAAAAAGGCCAGCGGCTGCCAAACCCTGGCAACGTGCTGCTCCCCTACCGCCCCTATGGCCAAATCTGACGCATCAGTGGTGAGCGCTATGCGGGCCGTTGGGTCTGGATGAGCCAACAACGCAGCGTCTGCAAGGGCTTTTTTTACCTCCGCGAATGCGCGCTCCCGCTCCGGGGACCATTCGATTGCACTGGAGGGTTTTTGTTTTTTAAGCGCGGCATATATTGGTTGCATGAGCTGCGCTGCGTGGGGGAGGAAACGGTTATAAAAATTCACCATTCCCAAAAACTCCTGTAGTGCTTTGACCGTTTGTGGCTGGGGAAAATCTGCCACTGCGCGCACTTTGTCCGGTAGCGGAACTGCCCCTTCTGGGGAGACGCGGTGCCCCAAAAAAATCGATCTGCGCCACCCCGAACTGGCACTTAGCTGGGTTGATTATTAACCCGTGCTCTCCCAACCTCCGGAAAACTGCCGTGAGGTGTTTTTCGTGTTCTTCTTCGGACGCGCTGGCTACCAAAATGTCGTCCAGGTAGACGAACACAAAAGGGAGATCGTGTAACACCGCATCCATCATGCGCTGGAAGGTTTGCACGGCGCCTTTAAGCCCAAACGGCATGCGTAAAAACTCAAAAAGTCTAAACGGGGTTATCACCGCTGTTTTGGGAATGTCCTCCGCGCGCACTGGGACTTGATGATAACCGCGGACCAAGTCTATTTTAGAAAAAATGCGTGCCCCCGCCAGATGTACCGAAAAATCCTGAATATGTGGGAATATGTGGTTTGCTCTCTAGCTATGGCTACTAGCTCTTTTTCCTCTCCTCCTCTGGTGTGCTCTCTCTGTCAGATGTTTAGCTACACCTCTGCCTCTTTTAGCGATAACGGTAAATGTAATAAATGTTGTCTTTTTGAGGCGCTCGAGGCGAGGTTGTCTGATTTGGAATCCCGGCTCCGCTGCATTGAAACACCGTCTGCGCCAGTTAATCTTGACGGACGCCCATTAGCTGCAGCGGAGCTAGCTAGCTTAGGTCCCACTGTCAGCGGTCCCCCGGCTCTCCTCAGCAGCGAGGAGACTGGGTGGGTGACGGTGAGAAGGAAGCCTAGTCGCAAAGCCCCGGTACACCACCAACCCGTTCACGTTTCTAATCGTTTTTCCCCGCTCAGCGACACACCCGCTGAGGAAAAAACTCTGATCATTGGCGACTCTGTAGTCAGAAACGTGAACCTAGAGACTCCAGCGGCCATAGTCCAATGCATCCCTGGGGCCAGAGCAGGCGACATCGAGTCAAATCTGAAAATGCTGGCTAAAAGTAACTGTAAATACTCCACAATTGTTATTCACGCCAGCATTAATGACATCCGTCTCCGGCAGTCGGAAGTCACGAAACTTAATACAGAATCGGTGTGTGACTTTGCAAAAACGATGTCTGCCACTGTAGTATTCTCTGGGCCCCTCCCCAATCTGACCAGTGATGACATGTTTAGCCGCTCGTCATCCTTGAACCGCTGGCTGTCTGTGTGGTGTCCTAAAAATGACGTGGGCTACATTGACAATTGGAGCTCTTTTTGGGGAAAACCTGGTCTTATGAGACGAGACAGCATTCATCCCACTTTGGATGGTGCTTCTCATTTATCTAACAATCTGGCATCTTTTTTATCCAAATTTCCAAAACCCTGACTACTCAGAGTTGGGACCAGGAAGCAGAGTCACAGTCTTACACGCCTCTCTGCAGCTCCTCTTCATCCGCCACCCCTCAGCTTAGCCCCTGTCTTCCCCATCAGAGAATCGTTGTCTGCTCCCTCCAAAGTGAATAAAAATATAATGTATAAGCATCCCAAAGTGATAAAGCAAAATATTGGTAAAACTCAAATTAAACATAAAGCCTCTAAATTGAATGATTTGGCCTCTGTTCCTCCTCATAATTTAAAAATTAAATGTGGTTTACTAAATATTAGGTCTCTAACTCCCAAGTCTCTGTTAGTCCATGATTTGTTAATTGATCATCAGATTGATTTAATTTCCCTTACAGAGACTTGGTTAGGACAAGAGGATTATGTTGGTTTAAATGAATCAACTCCCTCTGGTTATTTAAACTGTCAAAATCCCAGAAGTTCTGGTCGTGGAGGAGGAGTAGCAACAATTTACCATTCCAAATTACTGGTTAATGTAAAGCAAAAAACATGTTATAATTCCTTTGAGGGCCTGGTCCTCAGTATTGGGCACTTTAGCAATTTTAGGTTAAACCCAATTTTATTTGCCATAGTTTATCGTCCCCCATCAACCTACTCAGAATTTTTATCCGAATTTGCTGATTTCTTAGCTGATTTAGTGCTGAAATCTGATAGAATAATTATAGTAGGGGACTTTAATATACATGTGGATGTAGATAGTGACTGCCTTAATGTGGCATTCAATTCAATATTAGATTCGATTGGGTTTTCTCAGAAAGTAGGAAATTCTACTCATTACCTCCACCATACATTGGACCTTGTTTTGACATATGGCATAGAAATAGAAAATCTTGTAGTGTCTCCTCATAACCCTGTACTGTCAGACCATTGTCTGTTAACCTTTGATTTTACTATTTCTGACTATTTGGCTCCTAAAGAAAAATATTATTACAGTAGATGCCTCTCAGATGATGCTGTTTCCAAATTTATGCAGATTGTTTCCTCTATGCCATGTGTCAACACAACGGAAATAAGCTATAGACAGCTTGCTCCTTCTGTAATTGATAACATAGTGGATAGTGTTTCAGCTTCTCTGCATCAGACTCTAGACTTGGTGGCACCCTTAAAAAAGAAAAAGTCTAATCAGAGATTTCTAACTCCTTGGTTCAACACAGAAACTCGTACCTTAAAACAGAAGACTCGCCAATTAGAAAGAAAATGGCGCTCTACTAATTTAGATGAAATCTATTTAGCTTGGAGAAATCATCTTTTAATTTATAAAAAATCTCTTAGAAAAGCTAGAACGAGTTATTACTCTGCATTAATAGAAGAGAACAAGAATAATCCCAGGTTTCTTTTCAGTACTGTAGCCAGGTTGACAAAGAGTCAGGACTCTGTCAATCCTAGCATTCCCTTAGAGCTTACTAGTCAGGACTTGATGAACTTTTTCAATAATAAAATTTCATCCATCAGAGATAAAAATCAATCAGATTCTTCCCACAGTTAACTTAAATACTGTAACTACTACAACTCCTTCTATTGATGTCTGTCTTGATGAGTTTACTCCAATCGACCTTTGTGAGTTAGACAAAATAGTTTCCTCATCCAAACCTTCAACTTGTCTTTTAGACCCTATTCCTACCAGGTTATTTAAAGAAGGCTTCCCACTTATTGGTAGCTTTATTCTTCATATAATCAATTCTTCATTAACTTTAGGCCATGTACCGCAGGCTTTTAAAACGGCTGTAATTAAACCCTTACTCAAAAAGCCAACGCTAGATCCAGGAGCTTTAGCTAACTATAGACCAATCTCTAATCTCCCTTTCATTTCAAAAATCTTAGAAAGAGTTGTTGCTACGCAATTATTTGACCACCTGCAGGGAAATGGTTTACTTGAAGAGTTTCAATCTGGGTTTAGAATCCATCATAGTACTGAAACAGCCTTAGCGAAGGTCACTAACGACCTCCTCATTGCATCTGATAATGGACTAGTTTCTGTACTTGTCCTTTTAGACCTTAGTGCAGCTTTTGATACTATCGATCATAATATTCTACTTGATAGATTAGAACACTATGTTGGACTTAATAGAACTTCGTTGCAATGGTTTAGATCTTATTTATCTGATAGGTTCCAGTTTGTTCATGTAAATAATGAGTTTTCTTTTAACTCAAAGCTTAGTCATGGAGTTCCACAGGGATCTGTGCTAGGCCCTACTCTTTTTAGTTTATATATGCTTCCGTTAGGCAACATTATTAGAAAGCACTGTATACATTTTCATTGTTATGCAGATGACACACAATTATACCTGTCAATGAAGCCAGATGATAGTAATCAATTAGCCAAGTTAGAAGCCTGTCTTAAGGAAATCAAAGCTTGGATGACTTGTAATTTCCTGCTATTAAATTCAGATAAGACTGAAGTCATTCTTGTTGGTCCAAAAAACCTTAGAAATTCCTTTCCAAATCAAACTTTCAGTTTGGATGCGGTTACTCTTTCTCTTAATAGCTCTGTGAGGAACCTTGGAGTTATTTTTGATCAGGATTTGTCCTTCAATTCACATATTAAATTTGTTTCTAAGACTGCCTTCTATCATTTGCGTAATATTGCCAAGATTAGGAGCATCTTGTCTCAGAGTGATGCTGAGAAACTGATCCACGCTTTTGTTAGCTCGAGATTAGATTATTGTAATTCTTTATTATCAGGCTGTCCTAAAACATCTTTAAAAAGTCTTCAGCTGATCCAAAATGCTGCAGCAAGAGTTTTAACAGGTACTAGAAAGAGAGGTCATATCTCTCCGGTTCTGGCCTCCCTTCATTGGCTTCCTATAGAGTTTAGAATTAAGTTTAAAATTCTTCTTCTTACTTACAAAGCTCTAAACAATCAGGCTCCTTTTTATTTAAAAGATCTGATACTACCGTATTATCCTAACAGAGCACTACGCTCCCAAAATGCAGGATTACTCGTAATACCTAGAATCTCCAAAAGTACAATGGGAGGCAGAGCCTTCAGTTATCAAGCTCCTCTCCTGTGGAATCAGCTGCCAATCTGGATTCGGGAGTCAGACTCGATCTCTGTTTTTAAGAATAGGGCTAAAACCTACCTTTTTGATATAGCCTACAATTAGGGAGGGATCATGTGTTTCTGAACCCTCCCTTAGTTATGCTGCTAATAGGTTTAGTCAGCCGGGGGACCTCCAGTAATGCACTGGGCCTCACTCCTTTCCTCACTCTCTATGAAATATTTTTTTTTGCTGGTCATTAACATCTGTTTGTTCTCTCCCATAGATTGAGTCCCCATCGTGCTGTTTGCTCTCTACATGTCTGTTCTTTTCTTCTTCTCTATCCCCTCACCCCCCAGCCAGTCGCAGCAGATGACTGCCCCTCCCTGAGCCTGGTTCTGCTGGAGGTTTCTTCCTGTTAAAAGGGAGTTTTTCCTCTCCACCGTCGCCAAGTGCTTGCTCACAGGGGATCGCTTGATTGCTGGGGTCTTTCTGCAACTGTGGGGGTTCCCCCCTACAGTTGATAGTGCTATGAGATGACTGTTGTTGTGAAATGGCGCTATATAAATAAAGTTGAATTGAACTGAAATTGAATTGACTGGGTAGTGGTCGTGCGCTGTGGCGTTGTTTAACCTGCGGAAATCACCGCAAGGTCTCCACGAGCCGTCAGCTTTAGGGACCATGTGCAGTGGGGAAGCCCATGGGCTATTCGAATGCCGGATGATGCCCAACCTTTCCAGGTTGGCGAACTCCTCGCACGCTATGGACAGTTTAGCTGCATCCAAGCGCCGAGCTTTCGCAAAGACGGGGGGGCCAGCGGTAGTGATAAAGTGCTCCACCACGTGTTTCGCAACTGTTGCCGAAAAAGTGGGAACTGTGAGTGCTGGAAACTGAGTGAGGAGTGTGTGAAACTTACCGCCTGCTGTGGTGAGGTTGGCCTGTGCTGGTGGCGGGGACACTCGAGCTGCACAAGGAACAGAGTAAAAGGAGAGTGCATTAACCAGGCGTCTATTGGGAAGATCAACTAACAACCCATGTGAGCACAGAAAATCAGCACCTAACATGTTGAAACTCACCGCTGCTATAATAAAAGTCCACTCATATGTGCAGCCGTGCAAGGACAGAAGCAGAGTCCTTTCACCGAAGGTCTTAATGCTCGAGCCGTTCGCTGCTGTTGCTCCGTCACCCCCGGGGCCTGCCAGCCGGTCAGCGTAGGTTGGGGTGATGAAACTCACTTGGGAGCCCGTGTCCACGAGGAAGTGTCTCCCAGAGCTCGCATCCGTCAGGTAGAGCAGCTTGTTCTGTTCACCGAGGGCCGCAGCTGCTAGCGACTCCCGGTCCTGGCGTTTCCCGAGCTTTTGAACTGGCACGGCGGTACACACTTGCGTGCCCTCTCTGCGAAACGACGATGGTAAAAACAGAGGTTGTCTCCTCCGTGGTGTCAGGGCTTCGCTGCCACCGTTGTTGGTGGGACCGCCTCTGTTGCCTCTGGCCCACCGCTGCTCCCGGTCACCGCGCCGAGGTCTGCCGCTGCTGCGGTGGCTGTGTGCTCTTCGCTGGCATTGAGGATCCGCTGCGCCTCCTGGGCCAGCGCGCGGAAGTCCCGCTGGGTCACAAAATGAGTGCCCGCCAGGGTCGCCCTCGTCTGCGATGGTAGGGTTCTCAGGAAGATGTGCGTGAAGAGGAAATCGTCGTTGTCTGAGCCTCTCAGCTTCAGCATGTCTTCCATCAGGTCGACAGGCGTGCTTCCTCCCAAGTCGTGCAGAGCCAGGAGCCTCCTAGCTCTCTCCTGGGCTGAGGGCGTGAAACGCTGGATGAGGGCAGCTTTCAACCCGCTGTATTTGTCGCCAGCGGGCGGGTGCTGCACCAGGCTCCGCACATGTCGAGCTGTGCGGCTGTCGAGTTTGGCGATGACGTGGTAGAATTTTGTGTCATCTGCTGTTATTCCCCCGAGCGCGAACTGGGCTTCGGCCAGGAGGAACCACGAGTCTGGGTTGTCCTGCCAGAATTCTGGTAGCTTGACTGAGACCGCGCTTGCTCGGCTGGTCCCTGGCGAGTCTGGTTCGGGGGAATTGTCTCTGGTCATTGTACGCCTTCAGGTCACCAATGTGGAGAACGTGAAATGAAGAGGCTGAATTTATTTCTCAATTCAGGTTTATTAATCATCTCACATCTCCAACGTCCTCTCAAACAGAAAAGAGGACCAACTTCTCCAATCCCCCCTTTTTATACCCGGGACATCAAAGTACAGAATCACATTGTCATTCAACCCCCCATAGACAGTACATCTCCCCCAGGTCTCTTCTTCCTCCACCTGACCCCTGGAGGTCAGGAAGTCCTTTCAGAGTCATTTCTAAAGGCACCTCCACCTCCTACTGTTATCCCCAGGAGGTCCAGACTTATTGTTCCTTCTAAGACGTGAGGTAACACAATATACATATGCAGTCTAAGCATCTCAAATATGTGTGCCACATAAGTAGCCCATTAATTTTAATTCTATGAAGTGTTTGTATGTTATGTCAAAGTTTTTATCTTCTCTGACACAGTGGTGAAGGAGTAGACCTCAGAAAATAACGGAGATCCTTCAATCGTTTTTAATGAACAAACAGCTAATAAATACCGCAACATACCACAGCATTTCTTTGCGGATTGGATCCGGCACCCGTCAAAAATAGACTGCTTGCCTTTCATTAGCGATCCGAATCTAGTGAGCCGGATTTGTTCCGTAGTGGTCCGGACCAGGTGGGGATCAGAACATTAATTAGAACGGGAACTATTTGCTGCAGAGTCCACATCGCAGCCGTAACAGACCGCATGTGCAGTCAGTGTAAATCCAGGGTAAAACTGGTTTCAAAGGTGTGGTGAATCCTCATAGACTTTAAGGCAAAACTACATAATTTTAAAAGACATGTAAATGTGGTGAATCTTTTTATAACCCTGGCCTGCAGGTCCACGGTCAGCATTTTTTTTTTTTTTTCACTGCAAGCACTCTGGAAAAAAAAAAAGGTCTGCACCCTGTATCCAATCAACAGCCTGACCTGTCACTCCCAGCTCGGTACTTCCCTGTTTTGCATGGAGACTTTTTGCACTCACTGCCAGTGAAAATGCCACATTCTAGAAAAGTTTGATATTTTTACTAATTTTTATGGAAATGGTCAATTAAAGGATGCAAATTATTTTTATACATCTTCAAAACAATATCAGAGATGGACAAGTGAAAATCTGTGCGTCAGCAATTTTCAAAATTGAACAAAACAGAAGCATCCTGACTTTCCGAAATCACAACAAAATGTCTGTCCTTTAAACAAAGTTCAATATGGAATATGGCCTCCATTTGCATTAATGCAGGGAGTAATACGCCTCCGCATGGACCTCACGAGCTGTCTAATGTTGTCCTGGAGGATATTTAGCCACTCCTTCTGCAATGTCACGACCAGTTCCTGTTTGTTCTGCAGCGCTGGTGCTCTGGCTGAAACATGTTGCCCAAGTTGATCCCGCAAGTGTTCAACGGGGAATAAATCCGAAGAATAAGAAGGCCAAGGAAGGACATCAAAGTTCTGTTGCTGCAGGTACTCTCTGGTGACGGGCAGCATGTGGATGAACACTGTCCTGCTGGAACACAGCCACATCGTGGCATCATGGAGATTTCATAACACAGTGCTATGCATTTTACTTCATCTTTATATAGAAAAGACGACCACTCCGTAAAATCACCCATTTTTGATTTTTGAGTACACGAAACAAACAATGAGCTCAAAAAGACTATAGAGCCAGAACTCAAAGGCAGTGAGTCATGACAGTGAGTACAACCACTGAAAATGAGATCTACAGTGCATCCGGCAAGTATTCACAGCGCTTCACTTTTTCCACATTTTGTTATGTTACAGCCTTATTCCAAAAGGTCATCCTTCCACTGATCATCCTTGAGATGTTTCTACAGCTTAATTGGAGTCTACCTGTGGTAAATTCAGTTAATTCGACATGATTTGGAAAGGCACACACCTGTCGATTATAAGGTCCCACAGTTGACAGTGCATGTCAGAGCACAAACCAAGCATGAAGTCAAAGGAATTGTCTGTAGACCTCTGAGACATTGTTGTCTCAAGGCACAAATCTGGAGAAGGGTACAGAAAAATGTCTGCTGATTTAAAGGTCCTGTTGAGCACAGTGGCCTCCATCATCCGTAAATGGAAGAAGTTCAGAACTACTAGGACTCTTCCTAGAGCTGGCTGGTCATCTAAACTGTGCAATCGGGAGAAAAGGGCCTTGGTCAGGGAGGTGACCAAGAACCCGATGGTCACTCTGTCAGAGCTCCAGTGATCCTATGTGAAGAGAGGAGAACCTTCCAGAAGGACAACCATCTCTGCAGCAATCCACCAATCAGGCCTGTATGGTAGAGAGACCAGATGGAAGCCACTCCTTAGTAAAAGGCACATGGCAGCCTGCCTTGAGTTTGCCAAAAGGCACCTGAAGGACTCTCAGACCATGAGAAACAAAATTCTCTGGTCTGATGAGACAAAGATTGAACTCTTTGGCGTGAATGCCAGGCATCATGTTTGGAGGAAACAAAGCACCGTTCATAACCATGCCAATGTTGGTAGCAGCATCATGCTGTGGGGATGTTTTTTCAGCAACAGGAACTAGGAGACTAGTCAGGATAGAGGGAAAGATGAATGCAGCAATGTACAGAGACATCCTAGATGAAAACCTGCTCCAGAGCGCTCTTGACCTCAGACTGGGGTGACGGTTCATCTTTCAGCAGGACAACGACCTTAAGCACACAGCCAAGATACGAAAGGAGTGGCTTCAGGACAACTCTGTGAATGTCCTTGAGTGACCCAGACTTGAACCCAATTGAAAATCTCTGGAGAGATCTGAAAATGGCTGTGCACCGACGCTTCCCATCCAACCTGATGGAGCTTGAGAGGTGCTGCAAAGAGGAATGGGCAAAACTGGCCAAAGACAGGAGTGCCAAGCTTGTGGCATCATATTCAAAAAAACTTGAGGCTGTAATTGCTGACAAAGGTGCATCAACAAAGCACTGAGCGAAGGCTGTGAATACTTATGTACATGTGATTTCTTAATTTTTTATTTTTAATAAATTTGCAAAAATCTCAAAAAAACTTTTTTCACATTGTCATTATGGGGTATTGTGTGTAGAATTTTGAGGAAAAAGATAAATTTAATCCCTTTTGGAATAAGGCTGTAACATAACAAAATGTGGAAAAAGTGAAGCGCTGTGAATACTTTCTGGATGCACTGTAGATGTATTTTGAGTCATACAAACACTATTACTCAAGCTCACACAGGATGGACTCATAAATATTTATACAAAAACTGTGTTGTGTGTTCATTGGCAGTGAGTATACTACACAACACCTCCCTTATAGTTTTTGCTTTCAAATACTGATCATGTTATCAGTCGGTATCAGACGGCGGGCGAGGAATATAAGGTACAGACCCGTCCTCCCATACGTTATCATGGGGAACGTTCGATCGCTACTCAATAAGACAGATGAGCTAGCGGCCATGTCCCGCTACGAGAGCATCTTCAGAGAGATTAGCATGATGTTGTTTACTGAGACGTGGCTAACAGAACTAGCAACAGATGCTAACATCGAACTGGAGGGTTTCCACACAATACGGGCAGACTGGACACCAGACAATGGGAAGGCAAGGGGCGGAGGAGTGATAATTTATGTCAATAACAGCTGGTGTAAATCAGGACACATCAGGGTTAAAGAGCAGCACTGCAGCAAAGACATTGAATTGCTAGCTGTTAGCATGCGGCCTGTTTATCTCCCGAGGGAATATTTACACATGGTCTACATTGTTATTTATGCAAATCCGACAGCGAACGCTGGGGCAGCGCGTGACGCCATCCACTCAGTCACTGGCAGGCTTCTGACAGAACACCCAGATGCTCTCCTCCTCATCTCAGGTGATTTTAACCATATCTCACTGTCCCCCATTCTGCCCACATTCACCCAGTATGTCACATACCACACCAGAGACAATAAAACACTGGATTTATTCTATGCGAATACTAAGGAGGCATACACCTCATCGCCACTCCCCCCCACTCAGAAGATTGGATCACAACTTGGTTCATCTCCTGCCGGTGTACAAAACCCTAGTACACAGACAACCTCCTGTTACACGCACGGTGAAGATATGGTCTGAGGAGGCAATGGACGCTCTAAAGGACTGTTTTGAAATCATTACCTGAGAGCAGCTCTGCGATCAACATGGTGAGGACATCGATGGCCTCACTCACACCATCACGGACTACATCAACTACTGTGTGGACAGCACCGTACCCACCAAGATCATACGGTGTTGCTCACACAACAAACCCTGAGATAAAATCACTACTGAGAGAGAAGAAAAGGATCTTCAGGTCAAGGAACAGGAAGATGCTGAAGTCCGTACAGAGGGAGCTAAGGAGGAAGATCAGAGAAGGCAAGGACAGCTTCAGGAAGAAGATGGAGGACAAGCTGCAACAGAGCGACATCGGTGGGGTCTGGAGAAACCTCAAAACCATCTCTGGGCTCCAGAATACCTCCTCCCAGGCCATGGGGGGCAGGGAGTGGGTGAACAATCTGAACCTGTTTTTAATAGGTTTGAGCAACCACCCTCCCCTCTGTCTGCACAACAACCACTGCTGCCTCTACCGTCATCGAGACCTGCCCCCCCCCCACCAACACCCCCCCACTCCCAGCACACAGCCCCCCAGCCCCAACCTGACCCTCACTAAGACCCAGGTGAGGGCGGAGCTGAGGAAGATCAAGGCGAGGAAGGCCTTGGGTCCGGACTGCATCAGCACAAAGCTCCTCAAGTCCTGTGCAGACCAGCTGTGTGGGATTGTGGAGCACATCTTCAACCTAAGCCTGAAGCTGGAGAGGGTACCACAGTTGTGGAAAACATCTTGTGTAGTACCCGTACCAAAGACTTCCCACCCCAGAGACCTGAACAGCTACAGACCAGTGGCCCTGACTTCTCACCTGATAAAGACCCTGGAGAGACTGCTCCTTGCTCACCTCCGCCCCCTGGTGGGACCAGCGATGGATCCACTCCAGTTCGCCTACCAGCATGGCATCGGGGTGGAGGTTGCAGTGATCTTCCTCCTTCACTGTTCCCTGTTCCACCTGGAGAAGCCTGGGAACATGGTGAGGATCATGTTCTTTTACTTCTCCAGTGCTTTCAACACTATCCAACCGATGATCCTGAGGGACAAGCTACTGTCCGCAGGGGTGGACCAGCACCTGTCATCGTGGATCCTGGTCTACCTCACAAACTGGCCACAGTTTGTGAGAACCCAGGATTGTGTGTCCGACACGATCATCGGCAGTACAGGGGCCCCCCCAGGGAACGGTTTTGGCTCTCTTCCTGTTCACTCTTTATACGGCAGACGTCTCACACAACACAACACACTGCCATCTACAGAAGTTCTCTGACGACTCTGCGATCGTCGGCCTCATCTCTAACGGAGATGAAGCTGAGTACAGAGGACTTATCCAGGACTTCATGGACTGGTGCCATCGGAACTGCCTCCAGATCAACGCAAGAAAAACTAAGGAACTGGTGGTTCCTCACAGCACCAGTAAACATCCAGGGGACAGACATTGAGATGGTGACATCCTACAAGTAGCTGGGTGTTCATTTGAACAATAAACTAGACTGGTCACACAATACCGACGCACTCTACAAGAAGGGACAGTGCAGGCTGTTCCTACTGAGGAGGCTCAGGTCTTCTGGTGTACAAGGGGTGCTCCTGAAGACCTTCTATGATTCGGTGGTGGCATCAGCCATCACTTTTGGATTGGTCTGCTGGGGCAGCGGCATCACAGCAGCCGACAGGAAGAGACTGAACAAACTGATCAAGAAAGCTAGCTCTGTCCTGGGGCAGCGCCTTGACCCAGTGGAGGAGATAGGAGAGAGAAGGATTGTGGCTAAGCTGTCATCTCTGCTGGAGTCCGAGTCCTACCCTATGCAGGACATACTGAATGCACTGAGGAGCTCATTTAGCAGTAGGCTACATCATCCTAGGTGCGCGACCGAGAGGTTTCGCAGGTCCTTCCTACCTACGGCTGTCAGACTTTATAACCTAAGCAGGGCTGCTTGCAGAGATAGCAAAAAAAACAACCTAATAGTATTGAATGCAAAAGACACAACAAACTTACACAAAATGGTCCCCTCCAGAATACAACTAGGACAATATCAATCGCTACGGAGGGTGACAATATGTATGGATAATTATTCATACTATGTGGGGTAACTAAATTGTCTGTTATGCTGTTTATTCCATCTAGCTACAATGCTCCGCACTGTGTATATATATTTATGTGTACATACTGTATGTATATTCACTGCTCTTATTTTCTTATCTTCTAAATTATTGCTCTGAGTGTTGCTATACCTGTGCTGTTGCAATCATGGAATTTCCCCATTATGGGACTAATAAAGGCTTATCTTATCTCCTCTTTTAGCCTAATTCTGATGGGCTGGAGGTTACAGAGGTGTGCCATTGACAGACAAAACAGTGCTCCAAAAGTCAAACCATTTTCAACTCTCAGCGCCCTGGGTGCTGTAACAAAAATGGCTGACCACCCAGAGTGTTTTTACACCAAGGATGTTAAGCACTTTAAATGCTCGACTCATGCCGCTAGGTGGCAAGTGAACACGCAGCGGCCTCTCTTCTCTCTTCGTGTTTTGTGCCACTTAGTGTTGTTTAAATTACGCTTAAGTGTATATTCATGTGGTTAATGTACATATATGATGCTGCGCACAAGCTACAGTCGCCACAGCCTTCTGGAGATAAGGAATATGACCAAACATTATGTCCTGGACCAGAGTGTTACAGAGGATCTCCATGGCCTGGGTATTCTCCACCAGTCCTCCACACCCCTGGACTCGAGTGCCATGTCTCATCCCAAATGGAAACGCTACAGATGGTGTGAGCAGTAACAAAAGAGAGGTAAACGTGGAGGTATCCAAACGAAACACTAGCCCGCACAGACTGCCGATTCCTTCACTCATTGTGGCCAACGTATGCTCACTCACGCTCAAAAAAGACCACATACAGCTCCTGAGAACTACACAATGTGATAAGCGGAACTGCTGTGTTTTATCTTTACGGAAACGTGATTAAATGACAATATACCAGACTCTGTCATCCAGTTAGCTGGGCTAACATGCTACTATAGCAACAGAGTGCACATGGAAGGAGGGAAAATGCGAGGCGGTGGGGTTTGTGTGTACATCAATGACGCCTGGTGCCGTGATGCTATTGTTGTGCATAAACACTGCTCTTCATTAGTGGAGTTTATGATCATCAAGTGCCAACCCTTTTACATGCCGAGAGAATTTTCAGCTGTCCTACTAGCCGCTGTGTATGTCCCGCCCACCGGCACCAGTGAGAGGAGTAAAGCACTAAAAGAACTCTATCAGGCTATAAGTGAGACACAAACACTGCATCCAGACAGATTCCTCATCACAGCAGGAGACTTCAGCCATGCAGATTTAAAGGCCCTCCTACCAAACCTGCATCAACATGTAGAGTTTCCAACAAGAGGAGATAATTTGCTGGACCTGGTGTACACAACTCATAAGAAAGCATACAGAGCCCCCCCTTCCCCCCTGGGTCTCTCTGATCACGACACCAATCACATCATCAAGTTTGCGGACGACATGGCGATGGTAGGCCTCATCACCAACAACAAGGAGGCCAACTACAGAAATGAGGTGAGCCAACTGGTCCAGTGGTGCAAAGACAATAACCTCTTCCTGAATGTGGGAAAAACCAAGGAGATTGTGGTCGACTTCTGAAGGGGTCACACACAGCACCCCCCTCTGATCATCAGTGCAGCTGTGGAGATGGTGAGCAGCACAAAGTTCCTGGGGGTGCACATCTCTGAGGACCTCTCCTGGTCCAACAACACCACATCACTGGCCAACAGGGCTCAAACTCCCTCTATTTCCTCTGCAAACTGAGGAGAGCATGAGTCCCCCCCACCCCCCATCATGTATTCTTTTTACTGGGGTACCATTGAGAGCATTCTCACCAGCTGCATCACGGTGTGGTATGGAAGCTGCACTGCCTCCTGTTGGAAGACACTACAACGCAGTGAAAGCAGCCAGCATGATCATCAGTGCCCTTCTGCCCCCCCCCCGAAATCTATCTCACCCGCAGAGCCATCAACATCGCAAGCGACACCTCCCACCCCTCACACTACTTCTTCAGCCCCCTGCCCTCGGGGAAAAAGTACTGAAGCCTCCGAGCCCGCTCCACAAGACTGCTTAACACCTTTGTTCATCAGGCCCTCAGGACCCTGAACTCTGTCCACTTCCTCCCCCCGGACGATAGCGCAATCACCCGCACAATAACTACCTCAGCTGTTGGCACAGAAAGACTGCCACACCAACAGTAATACATTTGCTGCTGTATGTCTCTGCACTTTAACCGCAACCATTTGCACAAATGCCATATCTGCTGCTGTCTGTCTGTCATTGCAATACTGATCATGTGCAGTCCTATCTGTTACTATCTGCACCTACACTACTGCACTGAACTGCAACTATGGGTATTACATCTCTAGTTGTCTGTATATAGGATTGCTGGGTTTTATCATCATTAATTGTTTATCTCTATTTGCACTATGGGAGGTCTGGGTCTATCTTTTGTCGCCATTTGCACTACGGGTTGCATTACTGTACATAGACTGCTGTTGTTGTTTTCTTTTTTTTCCAGCCTTATTCCTTTTATATTATGCACACCACTGAAGAGAGAGAGAAACTCCATTTCATTTCTCCTGTATGTCCTGTACGTATAGTGGTATTGAAAAATAAAATCTTTGAATCTTTGAATCTTGAATCTTAGGGCTGTTGCGATAAATGCAATTATGTAATACTGCGCTATGGACAAGCCTACCGCAGAGGAAAACCAGCAACCACAACAACCGCGGTGTTCACTTTTGTGTGTGGTTAAATCTTGTTGTTCACTTATGTGCACCTATTGATTAATAAATAAATAAATTGTTAAGTGTATTTTTATTGCCAACAGCATGTTTGGATCCTGTACTGATGGCGGCGGCACCGTGTGGGGCACTCTCTCTCCTGACAAACTCCAGCAGGTAGTCAGTGGTAGAAGTGTTTGGACTCCTTGCTAAATACAGCCATGACAGTGAGCACTGAAAGGGCACAAAGCATGTTATTTCCTTCTGAGCAAAGTGTTTATGATCCTGACAGTTGAGCTCTGCGTAGTGCATTGCTTGTTTGAACGTGATTTTTCGAACAGCGGCAAAAATCCAAAAATCACAGAGACAAGAGCCATACAGGGTGCTGTACGGAGACTGTCCTGTTTAAATAAGCTGAATGTCACTGCAGTCTCCAGTCCACACACACCGTAGTTGAAATACTGGAGTTCCCGCCACTGCTTTCTGAAAATGATCATTTTTTTTTTAAACAGAATCAGCAGTTCATGCCTAGTAAGACTGGAGCTCTGCACAATTGTTACAAACAAAAAGTTGAGGGCGGCGCTGCAGCGAGTTTCTCATAGCTTCCATCATTTGCCACGTTATGAACCCTGTTTAAATTATGAGACCAGAGGGTCCTAAAAACATTTGCAATAATACTGGATACCATGGTGTTGAGGTATCCACCGTCACTGCAAGGGAAATTCCTCTACCGTGACAGCCCTAGACTACATAGAAAATAAGCTGAAAACAGATGCTTTCCAGTGGGAAAGAGAAAAGAAAAAACTTTCTCTGGTCACTTAGTCTTAAGACATTATGCAGTGTAGTTAATGTACAAACAAATCCTAGTTAACAGGTATCTGGGTCTGTTGAACTTTGCAATCCACTTTTGTACACTTTAACCAAAACCTACACAGCAATATCTGCAACTAGAAATCAATAAATTCATGTGTCACATGATGTCACTGTGGTTCTTTTTTCCTTTGGTTTAAGAGATCTTTTTACATTCCTTTTATCCATGTTGAGGGAACAGTTTACAGTGGCAAGTGAACAAATAGTATTTACAATGTTAGTTTGAACATATATGCTTCTGAATTGTTTCATGTGAATCTGAAGAGCAACAAGCAGCAGCAAGACAAAACAGAAAAAAAGACAAGGGGGAAAAACAAAAATGAATAGGCCTAGAGATCTATGCAAATCACCTTGGAGATCTGAGTGATATTGGTGCAAGCAGTGAAGAAAAGCAACAACAGGATACAGTGAAATAAATCTCAGAATTTATAAACCCAAATTCTCTGATCTGCACTCATGGTTCCAAGCTGAATAGATGATTTAGTGCTCAGGCTTTGGAAGAAAGGGTTAAAATAAGACTAAGAGTTGTGGATTTATAAGCCCAGCTGTGTTGGCTCTGGATGCACTCCACTCTTTCCTTGGAAGCAGCCTCAAACTCAATCTACACATCAAGACTGTTCCTTTGTTCCAGCACTCTGTTCAACTTTTCTGTGGACCTCTCTTGGCTGCCTTTTCAAACCCTTAAAATGCATCTTAATTTATATTTATGCCAATGTTGGAAGAAAGGAAAGTTATAAAAATAGCCCCATGCCTTTTATTATTTAGGGGGAAATATAAAAAACTTAAAAATGTACAACAGACTGGCTGCATAAGTGTGCACACACTTAAATACTTTGTCGAAGCAGCTTTTAAACTGAACTGCAGGATTCTGTCTTTTAGGCTACACATCTGACATCAATTAAAGCAACTCTTTAACTCTAAATAAAGTTCTGATAATAAACCAGAAGTTTACATACACAAACCTCAGTTACACCAGTTCTGTCAGGAGGAATGGGCCAGAATTCCAGTAAACTACTACTGTGAGAAGCTTATGGAAGGATACCCCAAAACATTTGACCCAAGTCATACAGTTTAAAGGCAAAGCTGCCAAATACTAAAGAAATGTATGTAAACTTCTGACTTTAAAGTAATAAAAAATTCTCTTAAAAAAGTACTAGTCTGATTTAATGTCAGACAGTGAGAAAAAAAGGTTATGTGTCTTTTTATTTAGTGTATGTAAACTTCTGGTTTCAACCGTACATAAGTTTGTGCAGCTTTAATTTTCACCTCAATGCCAATTCAGGGCAGCCATAAGAGTTTACTCATCACTTTTAGCTCAGACTAGAGATAAGAAAACCATGAAAGTTTTGAGCGAAAATCTCATATCAGGTTGCCGAAATTCAGCGAAAGCTCAAGATGTGCAATCTGTTTTAAAGTGCTTTGACAGTTGTGTCAGCAGGTGTTGGGGTTTTATAGTGTAGTTGCAACATCTGCTCAGTACATTGCTTCTGACAAACGGTCTTCGTGCTCTGTGCTGCTGTTTACCACATTAACAGTGAAACATTTCCAGGAGAAAAGAACTGATGTATGCATTGGGTGTCTGAGCCTTACTTTTGGGAGGGACTTGGACTGACGTGGGACATAAGGACAACTTTTATTAACTTAGAAGTATTCAAAAATCTGAAAATTTTTGGGGAAGTGGCTACCCTTTTGCATCCTGCAGTGGGTCACTGATATGGCAAAACAGGTAAATAGATCTGCCAAAGTTCTCACAAAAAAAAAGCATTTTTTCCAGTTACCTGTGGATCAGCCTGCAACAGCCTCCAGCAAAACCAGCAGGAAAGGTGTGACTCTTCTTTGAATAACACATTCTGCATGTATTAAGTCAAAAAGTGTGTTCTGTGGAATAATTTTCTAATTTCCATTCTTGAATATGTGCTTTAGCAGTGTTCTTGGTGATGTTAAAATTCCATCCATCCATCTTCTACCGCTTTTCTGGAGGTCCAGGTCATGGGGGCAGCAGTTCAAGCAGAGAAGCCAAGATTTCCCTTTCCCAGCCACCTCCTCTAGCTCCTCAGAGAGGATACCATGGCGCTCCCAGGCCAGCCAGGAGACGTAGTCTCGCCGGCGTGTTCTGGGTCTGCCCTGGGGTCTCCTCCCACTGGGATGTGCCCGAAATACCTCAAGTGGGAGGCATCCTGATCAGATGCCCAAATGACCTCATCTGGCTCCTTTCGACGTGGAGGAGCATTGGTTCTCCTCTGAGCCTCTCCAGGATGACTGAGCTTCTCATTACCCAAAGCTCATGACTATAGGTGAGGGTAGGGACATAGACTCAGTGATAAATTGACAGCTTTGCCTAATAACTCAGCTCCTGCATCACCACAACAGACTGGTACAATGTCCGCATCACTGCAGATGCTGCTCCGATCCGTCTGTCAAATTCCCGCTCCATTCTCCCCTCACTCGCGAATAAGACCCCAAGATATGTAAACTCCTCCACTTGGGGCAGGACCGTGTCCCCGACCTGGAGAGGACAATCCACCATGGGGTCCGGTGCTATGTGGATCAGGTGGCGGTTGAAGGCAGAGACCTTGGCGGCCTGATGCCCAGCTTTCTAAACTGGCTTTTGGGATGTTTGCTGTCACAAATTTGCAAATCGTTTTTGGGAAATTTTTGTAATGTCCAAAAATGTGCCTCTTTTTGTTATAAAATGTAAACGTTTCTTGTGAATTTGTATAAGCACCTCTACCTTTTTGAGCATTTGTCTGTCTAGAAGAATTTTGCAAAAACTACTGACCTGATTAAATGAAATTAGGTAAAACTGTGGCACTTGAGACACAGTATGTAGAACCAGTTAGATTTTGGGGTAAACCCAGGATTTTTTTTTAACTTCCTTGAATATTGGGAGATATACTGATTTTTTTTTGGCATTCTCATTAATTTCTCTGAGACTTAAGGTGCCTTGACAACAAATGCGAACGGGTGGCGCAAATGCATACAAAGTCAATGGAAAGAGGCGAGCACAAGCAAAATCGTGCAGTCGCGTGTTCACGTCCGAGGGATAGCGCTAGCTTTGAGATTCTGCCGTCACTGGAGTAACAGTTTCAACATTAGAGAGTAAACGAGTTTGAAAATGAGACTGACAGTCATCTGGAGACAGAAGGACCGGCAGCTTTTCAGATGAATCGGAATGTCGGAGTTATTTACCTACGGATTCCTGCCATGGACGTGCTAACAAGGCTAGCAAGCTAGCAATGTAAACACCCATCATCTTGTGAAGTTTTGAAGGCAGGGACAACTTTTTGAGGACGGCCCCCCGTCGGATAATGTAAACCTAAGCATGACGTTATTTTGGGGATTTCCACAGCAGGTTGAACACTGCTGCAGAAGTTATAAAGACAACTTTGTCTGTCTGCATCTCACTCAGATGATGAATTCACATCTATTTGTATGTTTACATTGAGTTATAATGTAATCACCTTTAAAGTGACACGCTGGTCAAAATCAAGTTTTTTTTTCTTCTTGTTAACATGTCTGCAACATGTTTTTTATGACCCATAAAACATATCAAGAGCTAGATCACTCTTACGTGTCATGTCTGTATTTTTCTGCTGTTAAGATAAGATAAGATAAGCCTTTATTAGTCCCACAACGGGGAAATTCCAGGATTGCAACAGCACAGGGAAAGCAACACTCAGAGCAACAATCAGAAGGCAAGAAAAAAAACAAGCAAGCAAGAGCAGCTAATATACATATGTACATATTACTATAAAATATATATATACACACACACACACACAGACACACAGTGCAGAGCATTGTAGCTGGATGGAATAAATATATGAATATATGAACACACAGTGCAGAGCATTGTAGCTAGATGGAATAAATATGTAAATATATAAACACCCACAGTACGGAGCATTGCAGCTAGGTGGAATAAATATGCAAGTATATAAACACACACAGTGCGGAGCAATGTAGCTAGATGGAATAATATGTAGATATATAAAAACACAGTGTGGAGCATTGTAGCTAGATGGAATAAATATATAGATATATAAATATAAACACACCCAGTGCTGAGCATTGTAGCTAGATGGAATAAATATGTAAATATATAAACACACACAGTGCAGAGCATTGTTGCTAGGTGGGATGAAACAGCATAACCGTCTATTTAGTTATCCTACATGGTATGATTATGTGCCCATACATATTCTCACCCTCCATAGCGACCGGTATGTTCCTAGTTGTATGCCGGAGAGGACCATTGTGTAAGTCTATTGCATCTTTTGCATTCAAAAAAAACTATTAGTTTGTTACGTCTTTTTGCTATCTCTGCGAGCAGCCCTGCTTAGGTTGTACAGTCTGACAGCCGTTGGTAGGAAGGACCTACGAAACCTCTCGGTTGTGCACCTGGGATGATGTAGTCTGCTGCTAAATGAGCTCCTCAGTGCATCCAGTATGTCCTGCATAGGGTGGAACTCGGACTCCAGCAGAGATGACAGTTTAGCCACCGTCCTTCTCTCTCCTATCTCCTCCATCGGATCAAGGCGCTGCCCCAGGACAGAGCTAGCTTTCTTAATCAGTTTGTTCAGTCTCTTCCTATCGGCTATGTTAAAGTTCAGTTAAGTCTGCCCCCGAAAAAGACAAGTTTAGACAGTGTTTTTGTGATGTCACTATAACAGGTGAACCAATCAGGACTAAGCACTGGCTATGGCCTTGGAGAAAGACAGACTGTTTTGTAAATTTGCAACTTTTTAGCCCCTCTGTCTTGGGAGATCCTACCAGGGTCACGTTGCCCCCAACAACATACGAGGGGGAGTTGAAAAATTCATAGGCTGAAAAGCTCATTGTGGTCAAATTTGACCACAATGTGGTTTATTTTTCAACCGCAGGGACCCAAACACTGCAACACCGATGGAAGAAGTATGTGGACCGAAGGGGAGACCATGTTGAAAAATAAACCACATTTGGTAAAATTTGAACACTATGAACTTTTCAGCCTTCCCTCGTAGCTCCTGGGGTCATAAGGACATACAAATCCCTCCACCATGATAAGGTAGCGATCATGGGAAGGGTTCATGTAAATTTGTGATTAAAATAATAATAATAATAATAATAAATTTACAGTTTTATTCCTCATCTAACAAAACTGTACCTTTTTTTTCTTGCATGCATGCTTGCTATGAGCAAGCAACTGAGCTCACCGGAGTGGTGGCTCAGTTGGTAGAGCATCCGCCCCACACCCGGGAGGCAGGGGTTCAAATCCCGGCCGGGTCATGCCGAAGACCATATAAAAGCGGAATTTCCTGCCATCCAGCTTGGTGCTCAGCAATAATGGAATGGAGGAGGGAAATCTGTGGCGGTGCATTGCATGGCAGTGGCCTTTTGATTTCTACATATGGGGCGTGTGTGATTAACGCTCTAGATAGGAAAAACACAATTTCGTTCTAATGTACATGATTGGTTCTATGGTGGAATGACAATAAAGGGTGATTTTATCCAATAAATTGCACACGTTTTCAGTTTAAAAGAAAAAATAATAAAAATGAATGCCTGCCCCGGAGTTTATTCGTCACCCTGTTGTTGGCCCTTGGGAAAACTGAACTTGACATCCTTGATTTTCTTTTTCACACCCTTGATCTACAACTTACAAGGAACGTGCTCTCTGAGTACTTTTTTATCAATGTGTTGCTGTATTTTCCCCCTTTGCACGAAGCCAAAGAGGCCAATTGTATTTTGCAAAAGAGCCACAGGTTCCAACTTCTAGAGCCCTGATCTGATCCTAGCCCGCATGCATTCATGCATTCAGCGTCCGGGTGTCCCTTACCTGGATGGAGCATCGTTATGGTGTCGTTGGCGCCGCTGGAGCCCACGTTATATATAACAACAGCAGAAGCGTTGCGGTTCGCCACGTTGCGGATCTTCTCCCGGTACGTACAGTTCCCCGCCGCCACCAGAGCCACCCAGGCGGTGTTTGGAGGGACCGGGGGAAACCTGACGCCTGGGTCGCAGGCCCCTCTGTCTTGCGGTAGGACGGGAACCACGACCGGACCGCGGGCTTCCCTCTTTGGCGAGTGCTCGCCGTAGCGGCCGCACTCGGTTTTCTCCGTCCGGACCTCCGACGTGGCGGGGTCCAGGTAGGTGATGTTGACGAAGGCCGTGTACCACTCCTCCTTCTCCGCCACCGTGAAGTCCAGACACAGCAAGTGGACGAAACAGAAGGACAGCAGCCACGTCGAGAGCGCCAGACTGCGGCAGGCTCGGATGAGGGACGGTGCCATGGTGGTTCAGGAAGGGGGGGGCGCCCTCTCAGAGGAAAGCCCGCATCACGGCCCTCTTAAAACAAGAGCAGTTAAACCCGCAGCACTCCCATAACAGACCGGGGTAGGCAGCAGCCCTACACGCCGACAGCGGGCAGAGTTGGCGAGCAGCAGCAGCCGCAGCGGAGCACCGAGCCACTCTCTGTTGTTGCTCGCCGTCAGCTGCTCTCTGTCCTCGCGCTGGACTGGCTGGTGGAAGCTCAGCACGTGCCGTGGGCGTGGACGCCGCTGATGTCAGGTGGGGGGAAGCAAACACAAACAAATTAATGTTTAGAAAAACCTCCAAAAGTAAAATTTTACGCAGAACCACAAAACAGTATTTTTTTTTAAGAAAATGATACGATTACTTATTTTTGTTGTAAACACCACAGACTGTATATAATAATGTGCTAATACAATGATAGCAATGGTGTTATGATAATAATAAGAGATTGTCAAGATAATGAATGGTGATATAATAAAATATTGTAGTAATAATGAAAATGATGTTTAACTATGATAGTCATTTTACTGTCTGATGCAATTATTATTGTTGTTGTAAAGATAAGCATAAACGCTTCAATATAAACGTTATTTTACTAGTGAAAAATATATTCATAAAACCAAAATGGCTGTATTTTTATACAACCATACACATTTGTAGTTGTATTTTTATACATATTAATGGTTGTATTTTTATACCATCATACCATACAACCATTTATACAACCATTTTGGCAACAATCAATGCCTGTTATGAATAGCTATTATGAAAATTTTGTATAAAGTAGGAGTTTGCTATTTATTTCAATTTTTCAGCTTAACTTTACTTGTCCGTTTTTCACCTTTCATGCTTGTATTTAGGGGCAAATAACAATTGCATGTTTGAATGCGAATGCTGGAAAAGGAAAAAGAAAAAAAATCACGATAGGCTCCTTAATTTCATTGGGAGAATTAGGTGTAATTCTTTATCAACATAATCTTCTACTTTTCTTATTATGGCTTTTATCGTGCAATGGCAAATTCCCGAAGGATAAATAAATGACCCTAAAGGACATGAAGATCTAGCCACGTCTTTGTAAAACATGCCCACTGGAGACCCCCGTTATAAAAATAAAATGAAATGCATTTCTAAAAATGCTGTTTACTTGTATTTGGTGTGAAGGACTGCCAGCCTGACTAGGAACTAATGTTCGTGTTATGTGTTTCGGCGGAAACATTTTAGGGGCGGCATTTGCGACGCTCTCAGCGGATCATTTCGGTAAAAAAAAAGTAAATTTTACCGTGATATTGCAAATGTCATTTGTGTATAAGCGTTGGGACAGCTGGGTTTAGCAACAAGATAGCCTAAATATCGTGTGTAAACATTTTAGTTAGCGTTAAAGTTAATATATGATTAAATTATGTGCGTTCAGCGTAAGATTTATCTTCATGTGTTAGCAGAAACGGAAAAATCGCAAACTTTTTAGCTGGATTTTGGTGTTTGCCCTTTAACGTGTTACTCGATTTGTTACTCTTCTCTATATATTTAATAACAATAAAAGTGAAATAAAGCGGTATCTTTTCATCGGTTTGCTTCCTCTCTGTTAGAGTAGTTTTTTCCCTCCAGCCCACGCTCTGAGCTCCACACACATCCCAGCAAAATGCCCAAAAAGAAAACCGGGGCCCGAAAAAAGGCCGAGAATCGTAAAGAGCGAGAGAAACAGAATCGAGCCAACCGAGAACATGTTGATGTGGCCAAACATCCCTGCAACGCCAACATGGTGTGTACCTTCCCCAGCTGACACCTGCACCAGTTTTACCACGGATCCAGGTCAAGTGGACCCCCGACCAGGTGGACCCCGGGATCCAGTCTGTGCGTGTACAAGTACATTCTCAGTCCAGTGATTTGTAAATGCAAAGGAGAACAGCAACAAGAATTTGTGTAAAGACTTCTCTCGGTCACCAAGAAGTGTAAAAATACATATATTTGTAAGATGACAACTAATCTGACCCGGAGAAGGTTTTGGCTCCGTTTCTGCTTTCAAAAGGCTTTTCTTCTCCACCGCTGCTGCTCGTCACCGCTGGCTGCCCCAGATAAAAATCCACAGAATAGGTATGTGGGACTATAATTTTCTCAGTGAGGTTTTAGAAAGCTCTGAATCAGTCTGTAAATCACTGGATTGAAAATGTACAGATTGAACCCTGGAGTCCACTTGGGGTGCTCACATGGGCTGCTCACTTGGTCAGGGGTCCACTTGACCTGTTCCCTTTACCACAACTGACATGCATCGTATTTTTTCCATTTTTTTTCTCGCAGGAATGTGACAGATGTCAGAGGTACAGTAAGTGAGCTGCACTGCTTCCTGTGACAGTGTGAAGTGCACAAAGACTAAACGGAACATGTTTTTTCTTTTGTAATCCCACTTTTTAGGAAACAGAAAAACAGAGCCTTCTGCTACTTCTGTAACTCTGTGCAGAAGCTGCCTGTCTGTGCTCAGTGTGGTGAGTAGCCTGTCTGAAGTGTTGCGTTAATACTATTTCATGGTGGGTTATTACTTGAAGATCCTAAAAACTAGACAGTAAAACTATTTTTGCAATTCTCCTGCAGTACACATAGAGCTCTGGGGGAAAAAAAGAAAGAAAACTGTGATTATATTGGCCATGTGTTTTGTCACCTCATGGCTAAAAGGTTCTAAAAGTTGCCAGCAGGATCTTTCTGTGGGGGTTTTGCATGTTCTCCCTGTGCCTGCCCTCAGCATTACTCTGAGCTCTCCAGTTTCCTACCACAGTCCAAAAGGATAGTCATTAGGTTAAATAAATCTCACTATATAGTGAGAGACTGTGCTTATGTTTCTCTCTGTGTTGGTCCTGTGATGGATAGGTGGTTTCTCTAGCATGTTCCGTTCCCCTCACCTAAATTAGTCTGGAATAAGCTCCTGTATTATCTTAAAGGAAGCACTCAGAATTTTTATGCAATACTGGGTGTCGCGCTATAGCTGTGGTATACGCCAAAACAAAGCATGAAGCTTGGCCACTTCTCCTAACACCGGCTGCTACCCTGTCCTCTTCCACCTTCCTTCTGCCAGCAGAATCCATTCAAGTGACTAAATCACAGTTTTGTCAGCGGCACTGAAATTGATGGCCAGCAGTTGGTCGGCTCCTTTTCCTTTTTCTGTTGCCTTTTGTTGATCAAGGGTCTGCTGTCCAAGCCAGTGAGTCTATAGTGGTTCCTTTGTGGCTTCCAGCGAGTGGAGCCGAACTGGCACCCATCAGAAGAGCCTTTGCCACTGTTCAACCAGGTATTGCTTGCTGAGGCTCGGGCGCAGGACAGACCATGCCTGGCCTCGCTATGGAGTAGAGGTCGGCTCCCGGTATCCAACCATGTCCCACACCCGGGGCACATGTGCAACAGATGCCAGAGAGGAACCTTGAGAGTGACCTGCAGGCTGAAAACGGGAGACGGCAAAGGCTTGAAAAAGAGCAAGCCGGTGTGGACAGTTGGCTGTCAGAGTAGGAGAAGTTAGCAGTAACACTAACAACAATAAATGGTGGATGTGCACACAAATTCATAATAAAAGAAGCCGCATAATCATTGGGATTAAGGCATGTTTTGGTTTGTTTCACAGGTGTATTACATTTACAACAAATGTCACAAACAAAATCAAACCTATTTTTGTCTCACTTTCAACACGTGGCGAATACAGTAGTACAGTCATTGCAATGGAAACGTAGTTGATAATAATTGCTGTACATATAAACTTTTTATATTAGCTCTGTGGTTCTGAAATAATGGACGCAATGTGTTCGCATAAATCTGAAGCACTGAAAAACCTCTGCCAGTTAAAAAGAAAAATGAAACCAGGGTTGACTGAATAAGGTAAAATATTTGCATGTTGAGTGTTTTGCAGATTCATATTAAACTAGAAAAGCACCCAGAGCGCATACCTCCACCAAGCCTCCTTCCATCCCTCATGGATCACCTCCAAAATGTAATGGGTTTGTGTGCAGGCCTACAGCCACTTCTGGTGAAAATTGCATCAAAGTCTGTCCATCAGTTTTGGAGTGTTGTTGCTAACACACTGTGAGAAGATAAGAGCCTTGGCTGAGGTATGCATTCTCGGATCATCACCAAAATATAATGGGTTCCTCTCTAGCCCAAGAACCACCTCTGGTGAAAATTTCATCCAAAGCCATCCAGTAGTTTTTGTGTAATCCTGCTGCACAAATAAATACAAAGCCCTTGGTGGAGGTATGCACTCTCAGATCATCCCCAAAATCTAAACATCTTTTCCCCGTGCCATTACACACCTTTCCTGAAAATTTCATCGAAAGCTGTTCATAACTTTTTGAGTTATGTTGCTAACAGACCAAAAGACAAACCAACCAGCACCACTAAAAACATTACCTTCTTCCTTGGTGGAGGTAATAATCACTTATTCAGTGCTATAGCACAGTGTTTTGCATCACTTGTTATGATTGCATAATGATGGCAGTCAAAATGCTATTTATTGGTCAGCACAAGTGTTTATGTATTAACAGAAGGTAAATGCTATTCTTAATGTGAGGAATCAGTTTAACATAAAATTGGTCTTTATGTTACATCTCTTTATTTTGGATATTAACAATAATAGAAGTCTATCAGAGATTTGTAAAGAAATCGTTCCTTTAAGTTAGTGAGCTGTTCATTTAAAAAATAAAACACTGATCAAAGGTCAAGTTTAGAATCATCCCAGAATGCATCCTGGTCTTTTCTTTTGTTTGACCCTAATAGGTGCTGTATATGATATTTTGTTTTTATTAAATATTGTGCTACAGTGCAGCTTTAGCTCCCGTAAAGGCGATGTTAGTCAGTCTTGCAACTATCTTTATTATCACAATGTTCAGAATTATACTTTAAACACAGAATTAAAATTGGTCCCTTTTTTCTCTGTGTTTTTAGGTAAAACTAAGTGCATGAAGTCATCGGACTGCGTCATCAAGCATCCTGGCGTCCACAGCACTGGGATGGCCATGGTGGTGAGTTCTTTGTAACATTTCATTTAAAAAAACTGCAATTTACAATTAGAATCACATAGCAAGACTATTTTTATGCTTTCTGATGCAGTTCTGCTCTTAATGTTTAGTTTAGTTTAATGTTTATTTGAACGGGACATTACCTACTAATGAACATTAAAACAAATGTAAGTATGCCAGATTTAGCAATACTGCTAATTTGCATCTGTAATTCCCCTGTGGGTCACAAAAACACACAAACAAACAATCATACACAAGAAGATCTGCAATGAAACTGTACAAAGTGGATGTGCTAAAGTGCAAGAGTGAAAGTGCTAGAAAACAAAACATTCAAGTGTCACACGAGTGAAGTGCTGTGTATGCGTACACACACACATGCACCCAAGCACCTCACAGCAGCAACAAACAACAGCAGCAAACAAGAGGCGGGGCATACAGCTGTGGACAAAATTGTTGGTACCCATCTGTTAATGAAAGAAAAAACCCACAATGGTCACAGAAATAACTTGAATCTGACAAAAGTGGTAATAAATAAAAATTCTATGAAAATTAACCAATGAAAATCAGACAATGCTTTTGAATTGTGGTTCAACAGAATTATTTTTAAAAACAAACTCATGAAACAGGCCTGGACAAAAATGATGGTACCCTTAACTTAATATTTTGTTGCACAACCTTTTGAGGCAATCACTGCAAGCAAACAATTTCTGTAACTGTCAATGAGACTTCTGCACCTCTCAGCAGGTATTTTGGCCCACTCCTCATGAGCAAACTGCTCCAGTTGTCTCAGGTTTGAAGGGTGTCTTCTCCAGACAGCATGTTTCAGCTCCTTCCACAGATGTTCAATAGGATTTAGATCAGGGCTCGTAGAAGGCCACTTTAGAATAGTCCAATGTTTCGCTCTTAGCCATTCTTGGGTGTTTTGGGTCATTATCCTGTTGCAAGACCCATGACCTGCGACTGAGACCAAGCTGTCTGACACTGGGCAGCACATTTCTCTCTAGAATACCTTGATAGTCTTGAGATTTCATTGTACCCTGCACAGATTCAAGACACCCTGTGCCAGATGCAGCAAAGCAGCCCCAGAACATAACAGAACCTCCTCCATGTTTCACAGTAGGGACAGTGTTCTTTTCTTGGTATGCTTCATTTTTGCATCTGTGAACATAGAGCTGATGTGCCTTGCCAAAAAGTTTCAGTTTTGTCTTGTCTGTCCATAGGACATTCTCCCAGAAGCTTTGTGGCTTGTCAACATGCAGTTTGGCAAATTGCAGTCTGGCTTTTTTGTGATTTGTTTTCAACAGTGGTGTCCTCCTTGGTCGTCTCCCATGAAGTCCACTTTGGCTCAAACAACGACGGATGGTGCGATCTGACGCTGATGTACCTTGACCTTGGAGTTCACCATGAATGTGTTTAGAGGTTGTTCTGGGCTCTTTTGTTACCATTCGTATTATCCGTCTCCTCCTGCGGCCACGTCCAGAGAGGTTGGCTACAGTCCCGTGGATCTTAAATTTCTGAATAATATGTGCAACTGTAGTCACAGGAACATCAAGCTGCTTGGAGATGGTCTTATAGCCTTTACCTTTAACATGCTTGTCTATAAATTTCTTTCTAATCTCCTGAGACAACTCTTTCCTTTGCTTCCTCTGGTCCATGTTTAGTGTGGTACACACCATGTCACCAAACAGCACAGTGACTACTTGTCACCCTTTAAATAGGCCGACTGACTGATTACAAGTTTGTAGACACCTGTGATGTTAATTAGAGGACACATCTTGGTTGAACATGTCCCTATGGTCACATTATTTTCAGTCTTTTCTAGGGGTACCATCATTTTTGTCCAGGCCTGTTTCATGAGTTTGTTTTGTAAAATAATTCTGTTGAACAACAATTCAAAAGCATTGTCTGATTTTCATTGGTTAATTTTCATAGAATTTTTATTTATTACCACTTTTGTCAGATTCAAGTTATTTCTGTGACCATTGTGGGTTTTTCTTTCATTAACAGAGGGGTACCAACAATTTTGTCCACGTGTGTATGTGTGTGACGCACGGGCACATATGCTACTCACAAAAAGTTAGGGATATTCGGCTTTCGGGTGAAATTTCAGGATGCACCTAAAATGCACTATAACCTTTCCTCATGAACTTAATTTGACCCTCTCTAACCTTTTGAATGCACATGTCCAACTGTTCAGTGTTTCAGTACTTTTTGCATAACTTGCTGTTCTCTAACAAGGTGCTTAACAACAAAATTCACAACAGCTGTTTGATCCATGAATCGACCAATAAATTTTCTGGTTCAGTTACAACTGGTATTTAAACAGTCCTCTTCATCATGCTGTTCACATTTTGACATCATGAGACCAAGACAACACCTAACAATTGATCAACAGTACCTCGCCATTGCGAGGCTTCAAACAGGATGTTCTCCAGAGGAATGTGGCCACTGAGCTTAGAGTGTCACAGAGTGTCATCAGCAGGTTGCAACAGAGATACAGAGAGACTGGAAGAGTCATAAAAAGGCATAGAAGTGGACGCTCTTTGGCCACATCCCATGCTGATGACCGCTTCATTGTGAACAGTGCCCTGTGGAACCGGATGATGAATACCACTCAACTCCAGGCACATTTAAGGAAGGTGAGAGGCACCCAAGTGTCGCGCTAGACCATTCAAAACCATTTCAGGGATGTGATTTTTCCGCTAATACGCGGAATTCCGCTTTTTTTTATCTTCCAAAATAAAAAAATAAAATAAATAAAAATATTCCCTAACCGTAATGAAACGACGCGCCTGATTGGCTGATCGTCCTTGCAGTGACCAATGAACGCGGCTGTTTCTTATCTTAAAGGCAATCCTTTGTTTTCCTCGCTCTCGCATAGCTGACTTGACTTGCATTGCAGTGATGTCGGTGATTGAACGTAAAGATGCTCCGAGAATTAAAGAAATTGACAAGATCGTGAAAAACAAATTTCGTTGGGATTGGCTAGAAAAGGAGATTGCAACGGATGTTGGGAAGAAAACTGACAAATTTGTTTAGCGATTTTATATGGAAAATCGACCGTGCCGGGAAGGCGATATGCACGTGGTGTCACGACACGATTGACTATGGTGGAAGAGGATTTAAGTCTCTTGAGAGTCATGCTAGGAGCAAAAAACATGTACAAGAGGTCAAATCGAAGTCCACTAATTATTCAATTGCTGGAACTTTCGGTGTTCAGAAAAAAACATCGAAACCATACGGCCTCCACCCTTTGTTAACGACATGATCGGACACGGAAATCGAAAGGAATGATCCACCCCAACAACCAGTGCCAGTTGTGGATAGAGTAGTGAATTTTGAGGTATGTAAAGATATATTTTTGTATACGTGTCATCTAGTTAATATTTTCTTCATCTTGCCTGCTGAAGATGTTTTGGACTTTATTTAAAAAATATTTTTAACGCCACACATACTTAGAATTACGTTTAAAAAAAATAGCAAAACAATTTAGTTAGATTACTTTTATGATTCCAAACCTTTTGAAATTGACAGTGCACAGTGGACATTGACTCATAACTTTTGAATATTTCTAAGACTTGGCTACATCAGTGATTGTGCAAAATGAACTGCTCAAGACTCAATGGAGATTGAAACTGGTGATCTGAAATGAATGCTGAAATTATAAAAAGTAACGGTATGTTGGAATTTTATTTCTATTATGGAATAGATAAAATTAACTGATTTTGATTTGATCAAGTGTTAAAGCATGTGATGGATAATGCTTGTTGGAATATTTTAGGAATGCTGTCTTCTTGGAACATAAGTCAATATTACACAGTAATAAGTGGCATTCAGCTGTTTGTTTTATGTCATTTAAGCACAGTTCTGGTACTTAAAAATCATAAAAACTCAGGAGCTTCGGGGGGCTTCGCCCCCCTTACCCCCCCACCAGGGCTCTGCCCCGGACCCTGCTGGGGGACTACATCCCCCAGACCCCCTGCTGAATTTTCAGATAATTTCCCCAACCCCAAATCACATCCCTGCCATTTACATCAGCGTGGTCTGCGTGCTCAACGACCTGCAAGGGTACCTGACCACACCACCAGGCACACGCGTCATCATTTGCATGAGCCAGGGAGCATTTACACTGTACAAGGGACCAGTGGGCCTCAGTGCTGTTCTCTGGTGAAAGTCGATTCATGTTGAGCAGAAATGATGGCCGCCAACGATGTTGGAGACGTCAAGGAGAGTGCTATGCATCAGCCACTATTGTCACCATGTTACAGTCTGGGCAGGTGTGTCTGGTCAATACAGAACTGCCCTACATCTTGTGAATGGTACAGTGACAAGCTGGTACTACCTGAATAACGCTGTTAATCCAGTCATTGTGACCCTGCATGAACAACACAGGCCTAACTTCATCTTCATGGACAACAATGCTCCAGCTCATCAAGGTCGCATCATCAGGGAGTGGATGCTGGAGGCTGGGGTACTTCAAATGGAGTGGCCTGCACTTTCTCCAGACCTGAATCATCATAGAAAACCTAAGGGATCAGCTCAGTCGCCGTGTAGAGGCTCGTAACCCTGCACCACAAAACCTCAATGACCTGAGGGCCGCCCTTCAAGAATAGTGGAATGCCATGCTTCACCAGACAATAAGTCAACTTGTGAACAGCATGAGACGTCATTGTCAAGCTGTAATTGATGCTCAAGGGCACATGACAAGTTATTGAGACACTGACACTTTTTGTCATGGTATACCCACCACTGTTGGTGGCTTTTGTTTCAATAAATTGTTTGAGATGAGGAAATCACCATTGCATGCTTCTACTTAAATACCCTACTTTCATGATATTATATCACTGTAGCATGAACTTTTTACATTTTCCATAAATTTCACCTGAAAGCCAAATATCCCTAACTTTTTGTGAGTAGTGTGTGTGTGTGTGTGTGTGTGTGTGTGTGTGTGTGTGTGTGTGTGTGTGTGTATACAGACGTGGACAAAATTGTTGGTACCCCTCTGTTAATGAAAGAAAAACCCACAATGGTCACAGAAATAACTTGAATCTGACAAAAGTGGTAATAAATAAAAATTATATGAAAATTAACCAATGAAAATCAGACAATGCTTTTGAATTGTGGTTCAACAGAATTATTTTAAAAATCAAGCTCATGAAACAGGCCTGGACAAAAATGATGGTACCCTTAATATTTTGTTGCACAACCTTTTGAGGCAATCACTGCAATCAAACGATTTCTGTAACTGTCAATGAGACTTCTGCACCTCTCAGCAGGTATTTTGGCCCACTCCTCATGAGCAAACTGCTCCAGTTGTCTCAGGTTTGAAGGGTGTCTTCTCCAGACGGCATGTTTCAGCTCCTTCCACAGATGTCCAATAGGATTTAGATCAGGGCTCATAGAAGGCCACTTTAGAATAGTCCAATGTTTCACTCTTAGCCATTCTTGGGTGTTTTTAGCTGTGTTTTGGGTCATTATCCTGTTGCAAGACCCATGACCTGCGACTGAGACCAAGCTGTCTGACACCGGGCAGCACATTTCTCTCTAGAATACCTTGATAGTCTTGAGATTTCATTGTACCCTGTACAGATTCAAGACACCCTGTGCCAGATGCAGCAAAGCAGCCCCAGAACATAACAGAACCTCCTCCATGTTTCACAGTAGGGACCGTGTTCTTTTCTTGGTATGCTTCATTTTTGCATCTGTGAACATAGAGCTGATGTGCCTTGCCAAAAAGTTCCAGTTTTGTCTCGTCTGTCCATAGGACATTCTCCCAGAAGCTTTGTGGCTTGTCAACATGCAGTTTGGCAAATTGCAGTCTGGCTTTTTTATGATTTGTTTTCAACAGTGGTGTCCTCCTTGGTTGTCTTCCATGAAATCCACTTTGGCTCAAACAATGACGGATGGTGCGATCTGACACTGATGTACCTTGACCTTGGAATTCACCATGAATGTGTTTAGAGGTTGTTCTGGGCTCTTTTGTTACCATTCGTATTATCCGTTTCCTCCTGCGGCCACGTCCAGGGAGGTTGGCTACAGTCCCGTGGATCTTAAATTTCTGAATAATATGTGCAGCTGTAGTCACAGGAACATCAAGCTGCTTGGAGATGGTCTTATAGTCTTTACCTTTAACATGCTTGTCTGTAAGTTTCTTTCTAATCTCCTGAGACAACTCTCTCCTTTGCTTCCTCTGGTCCATGTTTAGTGTGGAACACACCATGTCACCAAACAGCACAGTGACTACTTGTGACCGTTTAAATAGGCCGACTGACTGATTACAAGTTTGTAGACACTTGTGATGTTAATTAGAGGACACATCTTGGTGGAACATGTCCCTATGGTCACATTATTTTCAATCTTTTCTAGGGGTACCATCATTTTTGTCCAGGCCTGTTTCATGAGTTTGGTTTTTTTTAAATAATTCTGTTGACCCACAATTCAAAAGCATTGTCTGATTTTCATTGGTTAATTTTCATAGAATTTTTATTCATTACCACTTTTGTCAGATACAAGTTATTTCTGTGACCATTGTGGGTTTTTCTTTCATTAACAGAGGGGTACCAACAATTTTGTCCACGTCTATATATATATACAGTATATATACATATATATATATATCGCAGAGCAACCACTTGTTATGGATACAGTTTTGGTTGTTTAAAAGCCAGTTTTTAAAATGCGTCTTAAAAGTGTTTTGTGTGGTACGTTCTCTGATTGCAGGTGGTAAATTATTCCAGATCTTGGTGCCCCTCACTGACAGCACAGATTGAGCAAATGTTGTGCATCTGTGGAGGACCTCACAGTCTCCTCTAGTGATTGCTCTGGTGGTTGTGCCAGTGACAGTCCTCAGTTTAACATATTCTCCCGGGGGGGGAGGGGTGTACATAGCCATTTAATATTTTATAAATTTGAGAGTTTTATCATTTTCAAAAGACAGAAAAATGTGTTTCTTGTAAATGTGACAACAATGATATGTTGGACCTTTCTTATCAAAGATTTTTATGGCTTTTTTGTATAAAGATTCAGTGGGTTTGATTATGGTTATACCAGTGAGTGACCAGTTGGTAAAACAGTAATCGATGTGTGAGAAGATCATTGCATGCAGGAACATTTTGTCAGCAACAACTGTCAGCAATGGTCTAATTTGTTTAAAATTTCTTAGATTGAATTTGATTAAATCCCAATGCTGGAAAATTCAGCATCTTATGAGTAGATTAAATAGATGTGTTTGGTTGCACTGAAACAAACAACAACAACAACAACAACAAAGAGTATGCCTGATTGTGTAATTGCTCTACTACAGCATACATTAGGTTTGTTATACTTGGGGTGCATCCCAATTCACCCCTTAGCCCTAACCCTCCGTTCTGCGCATTCATGGTGAATGTGCAAAATGGAGGAGTAGGGCTAAAGAGAGAATTGGGTCACACCCTTGGTGTGCAGTTGTATGAGATTCATTTAATCAGTGTAAAGTAAAAACATAGTGCAAGTAATATTTGCAGACAGTGGTAACATTTTAAAAAAATTGAGGCTTGTACTATCTCATCAAGTCGATAAAGTGCAAGGAGATCTTTTGTATTAATTTCAGTCTCTCCTGCACATCATAAATCAAATGATGATGCATAGAACATTTAATTTTGAAAGTTTGTTTTCATAATTCACTTTGATTTATAAATAAAAAAAATGCTGGTGAAACCAAAGAGCCTTCAGAAGAATAAATGCATAATTAATACACAAAATAATGTTTAAAGAGTCCTTATGGTCCAAAATGTTTTTTTTTTCATGAGTTTTAATTTAATACAATATTGGGCAACATGTACTATATGGAATTAATATTTAAAATGCTTACTTGATGGAGAAATGCACGCTGCTTCTACTTAAAGGGGCTACATGCAACTATAAATTAATGCCAACTATCAACACCAGGTGGCAGCATTGTGCCTAAACAGTGAATGTCTCACGTGGACAAAATTGTTGGTACCCCTCTGTTAATGAAAGAAAAACCCACAATGGTCACAGAAATAACTTGAATCTGACAAAAGTGGTAATAAATAAAAATTATATGAAAATTAACCAATGAAAATCAGACAATGCTTTTGAATTGTGGTTCAACAGAATTATTTTAAAAAACAAACTCATGAAACAGGCCTGGACAAAAATGATGGTACCCTTAACTTAATATTTTGTTGCACAACCTTTTGAGGCAATCACTGCAATCAAACGATTTCTGTAACTGTCAATGAGACTTCTGCACCTCTCAGCAGGTATTTTGGCCCACTCCTCATGAGCAAACTGCTCCAGTTGTCTCAGGTGTGAAGGGTGTCTTCTCCAGACGGCATGTTTCAGCTCCTTCCACAGATGTTCAATAGGATTTAGATCAGGGCTCATAGAAGGCCACTTTAGAATAGTGCAATGTTTCACTCTTAGCCATTCTTGGGTGTTTTTAGCTGTGTGTTTTGGGTCATTATCCTGTTGCAAGACCCATGCATGACCTGCGACTGAGACCAAGCTGTCTGACACTGGGCAGCACATTTCCCTCTAGAATACCTTGATAGTCTTGAGATTTCATTGTACCCTGCACAGATTCAAGACACCCTGTGCCAGATGCAGCAAAGCAGCTCCAGAACATAACAGAACCTCCTCCATGTTTCACAGTAGGGACAGTGTTCTTTTCTTGGTATGCTTCATTTTTGCGTCTGTGAACATAGAGCTGATGTGCCTTGCCAAAAAGTTCCAGTTTTGTCTTGTCTGTCCATAGGACATTCTCCCAGAAGCTTTGTGGCTTGTCAACATGCAGTTTGGCAAATTGCAGTCTGGCTTTTTTGTGACTTGTTTTCAACAGTGGTGTCCTCCTTGGTCATCTCCCATGAAGTCCACTTTGGCTCAAACAACAACGGATGGTGCAATCTGACACTAATGTACCTTGACGTTGGAGTTCACCTTGAATGTGTTTAGAGGTTGTTCTGGGCTCTTTTGTTACCATTCGTATTATCAGTCTCTTCCATTTTTCATCAAGTTTCCTCCTGCGGCCACGTCCAGGGAGGTTGGCTACAGTCCTGTGGATCTTAAATTTCTGAATAATATGTGCAACTGTAGTCACAGGAACATCAAGCTGCTTGGAGATGGTCTTATAGCCTTTACCTTTAACATGCTTGTCTATAATTTTCTTTCTAATCTCCTGAGACAACTCTCTCCTTTGCTTCCTCTGGTCCATGTTTAGTGTGGTACACACCATGTCACCAAACAGCACAGTGACTACTTGTCACCCTTTAAATAGGCCGACTGACTGATTACAAGTTTGTAGACACCTGTGATATTAATTAGAGGACACATCTTGGTTGAACATGTCCCTATGGTCACATTATTTTCAATCTTTTCTAGGGGTACCATCATTTTTGTCCAGGCCTGTTTCATGAGTTTGTTTTTTAAATAATTCTGTTGAACCACAATTCAAAAGCATTGTCTGATTTTCAGTGGTTAATTTTCATAGAATTTTTATTTATTACCACTTTTGTCAGATTCAAGTTATTTCTGACCATTGTGTTTTTTTCTTTCATTTAACAGAGGGGTACCAACAATTTTGTCCACGTCTGTATGAACAAAGGCAGACAACCTGAGCCTGGAGGAATCCCTCTGCGCTCAGAAAGTGACAGTTTTTGCTTGAACTTCTGTGCAAGATATCAGAATAGCCTCCCACAGCTGCTGTTTTGATGTGAACTGTCTCCCCCCATTCTTTTTAAGTGTAATAATGAGCTCATTTATGTGCAACAACCCATCAGTTAATAAACAGCTTTCTTACCTTTGATGAGGACCCCTAATATCACTGCTTTCATTAGGATTAAAAAAAAGCTCTTTTTCTCCCTCTGGTAAAAACTGATCATTTTAACAGGAACTTGGCTTTTACTTCCATCCAGATGAATGGTTTAATTAAAAAATACTTGAACTAAATCCAGTTTACAAAGAACACAAATCAGTTATTTTGTTGATGCCTACAATCCCAAAGACTAGCACATAAAAATGACAGGACTGAATATGATAACGGGACACTTAAAATATTTAAAGAAAATCTGTGTAAAATATACAACAGATTTAAAAAAAATTGAAAAAGAGAGTGAGAGAAAATAATTAAAAGCCATTATATTTTTCTTACAGGAGAAAAAAATATGTCCATTACTATTTGAATGACCACAGTTTGTTTAGCTTTCATTGTCAATTCAAAGGTAATAGACTGCAATAGATGTGAGAAAAAAGACCTCCCATAAGGTTTTATTAGTTAGTTCTGGCATAACGCATCCTCAGGCTGCTTGTAAATAAGAGGCTCAAATCATGAGTAAATTTAAAAAAAAAAAATCATGAGTAAACAAAGTTTAAAAACCTTTTCAGTTTGTGTCTCAGTCTCTCTCCATTTTTTTTCTTCACCAGTCCTCTTGAACACCTGGATCTTCTGAATGTTAAAACATTTCTGTAGCTACACTAAACTTCACACATCCTGAACTGTTGTAGAAGGTTTTAAATCCTTAACAAAATTTAACTGATTGTTCAGCTGAACGTCACAGAGTATTAAATTGCGAAAACTGTCTACAGCTTGAGTGTCCGCGACTAAACCTCAGAATATTCTTTATTTTTTTGGCCTGCTATCCATAACCCACTCAAAACTGGTCCACGATCCAAAAGTGGGTCGTGATCTACCAGTTAAAAATCACTGGTATAGATGACATGACATTCACCTTTCATTCAGGTACGTGCGTTTAAAATTTGTAATTTGGTGTCTCTGTATTATCCATGGTGCAGCAGACCTACTGTAGGTCCTGCTAAAGAGCTTGAACAGGTGGGCGACGACTAAATTAACCTCATTAAGTATTAATCTCTCCTTACTTTCATTTCATTTCAGCTAGTTGAGGGTCTAAAAACACAGCTCATTCATTCATTCATTCATTCATTCATCTTCTTCTGCTTAATCCTTTTCGGGTCGCGGGGGGGCTGGAGCCTATCCCAGCATCTTTGGGCGAGAGGCAGGGTGCACCCTGGACAGATCACCAGTCCATCACAGGGCCAACACAGAGAGACAGACAACCATTCACTCTCACAGTCATACCTAAGGACAATTTAGAATCCCCAGTTTGATGCCAATTAACCTAACTTGCATGTTTTTGGCATGTGGGAGGAAACTGGAGAAATCCCGGAGTAAACCCACACAGACACGGGGAGAACATGCAAACTCCACACAGATCACTGTTGGTCGGGGGCTGGGATCGAACTCAGGATCCCCCAGCCAAGGGTGAGTTGCTGTGCTGCCACAGTGCTAACCACTCCTCCACCACGCTGCCCTAAAACACAGCTCTTTCTCATAATTCAGCCTCAGTCTCAGACACTGCCCTCCTGTTTTAGAAGCAGCTATTTTTGTCTGCTCTGACTGCATCACTGTGAGCTGAAGCAGGAGATAAGAGTCAAGGCTTAGGGAAACCTAACATGCCCCATTATGCCCTTTGCTCATTTCCACTGGTTATGGAGATCAAGCTGCTCATATGTATGAGTTTTTAAGGTCTACAGAGTTTAAACATGAGGTGGCATGGTCTTATCTGTCTTGTGTTTACAAAGTCAGTGAATTTCCCTCTCCACCATATGGTCATGTTTAATAAAACAATAAATCTGCAAGCAAGTGAGAGTATCGAGGATTACACAGTTGGGTTAAAATAAGAGGTCTATGAAAGAGTCAACATTTGTATATTTGTGTTGCCAAAGAGTCTTTGGAGGAGACTTGGAACAACCAAAATGAATGCCTCACTTAAAATTCCTGAGTGAAAAAACATAAGCAAAAACTTGCATGAGAGAATGTAGCAGTGAGTGGTGTGAAACGCTCAATCTCTGGTGTGCTGCATCATATTACCATCTGTTTGCAGTCCAAACAAAGGATTTTTTTCTCTATTGCTTGCTTTACAACCTCTATACGTTCAAACTCATTTTGAGGAAGCAGCCCTTGTACAAGTTCAGTTGCTCCCATCTGATGAGGCGTAAAATTAGGCATTGGCGTGTCGATAAAATTATCGATAATATCAATATCAGTGCTGTTACCAGTATCATATCAAACTAGCGCAGTTTTATCGATACTGTAGTTTCAGTTTCCGACACCTACATTCATAACACTGCTGCCATTTCATCTAAAAGTATACAGTATGTCCTGATAAACACCGTTTTGTTCGTCCCTCTCCACTCCTGCTCCACTGGTTGTGTGCTGTCATGTGACTCTGACCACCGGTAGCTGCATAAGTGAGACAGCATAGCAGCAAGAAAAGATAGAAAAAAGGATTTAAGTAATAAACATTTGTTAATAATTTTGTAAAAAAAAAAAAAAAAAAAGCCAGAGATGTGCAATGAAAGGGAGAATTTGTTTTGTCATTTTATAACAAGAACGTCAGACTGAAGGAAAGAAAAAATGTAACTTGTAAAACATTCATTACTTTGATGAAGATTCTCAGTCATCCAGGCAAGTACTGCATAAAAGCTCAGTGACGCTACGGTCACAAATACCCTTACGAATGGCTGCAAACACCATACAAACAATGTTTAGACTATTTCATACAGCCTTCTTAAGGCAGCTGTAGGAGAATCCAGTGTTCGTAGACCGTAAGTTTGTGGCCAGGTCGATGGTCTGGTCCAAGTTTTCTACAAAGACCCCACGAAAACCCCTGTACTTATGATGTGCAGGAGAGACTGAAATTAATACAAAAGATCTCCTTGCACTTTATCGACTTGATGAGATAGTACAAGCCTCAATTTTTTTTTAAAATGTTACCACTGTCTGCAAATATTACTTGCACTATGTTTTTACTTTACACTGATTAAATGAATCTCATACAACTGCACACCAAGGGTGTGACCCAATTCCCTCTTTAGCCCTACTCCTCCATTTTGCACATTCACCATGAATGCGCAGAACGGAGGGTTAGGGCTAAGGGGTGAATTGGGATGCACCCCAAGTATAACAAATCTAATGTATGCTGTAGTAGAGCAATTACACAATCAGGCATACTCTTTGTTGTTGTTGTTTGTTTGTTTGTTTCAGTGCAACCAAACACATCTATTTAATCTACTCATAAGATGCTGAATTTTCCAGCATTGGGATTTAATCAAATTCAATCTAAGAAATTTTAAACAAATTAGACCATTGCTGACAGTTGTTGCTGACAAAATGTTCCTGCATGCAATGATCTTCTCACACATCGATTACTGTTTTACCAACTGGTCACTCACTGGTATAACCATAATCAAACCCACTGAATCTTTATACAAAAAAGCCATAAAAATCTTTGATAAGAAAGGTCCAACATATCATTGTTGTCACATTTACAAGAAACACATTTTTCTGTCTTTTGAAAATGATAAAACTCTCAAATTTATAAAATATTAAATGGCTATGTACACCCCTCCCCCCCCGGGAGAATATGTTAAACTGAGGACTGTCACTGGCACAACCACCAGAGCAATCACTAGAGGAGACTGTGAGGTCCTCCACAGATGCACAACATTTGCTCAATCTGTGCTATCAGTGAGGGGCACCAAGATCTGGAATAATTTACCACTTGCAATCAGAGAACGTACCACACTAAACACTTTTAAGACGCATTTTAAAAACTGGCTTTTAAACAACCAAAACTATCCATAACTAGTGGTTGCTCTGCGACATATATATGTTCAAAATAATAGCAGTGTGTTGAAAAATGTGAGTAAACGTCAAAATTCTTCAAATAAATTGTATTTTAATGAACACAAATGCATTGGGGACACTGCACATTCTATTTCAAAGCAAGAAAATTGGAAAAAGTAATTGAATTTGATAATATTTTACAGAAAGTCAAGAAATATAATGTTCAAAAAAATAGCAGTGTTGACATCTGTCTTTACAAACTCAAAAATGTACTGTATAAACTAAGAAATGCTTGAAGATTCAACTTTCCTGAGAATCATAAACTAATATTTAAGATAAGATAACATAAGTCTTTATTAGTCCCACAATGGGGAAATTCCAGGATTGCAACAGCACAGGGATAGCAACACTCAGAGCAACAATCAGAGGGCAAGAAAAAACAACATCTAGTCAACATATGTCCATATTACTATAAATGTATATATATAGACACACAGTGCAGAGCATTATGGTTGGTTGGTGAATGTGCAGCAGAAAGTCTAAGCTCTCTCTCCGCGGATGCGGCGGGCCAGCTGGAAGTCTTTGGGCATGATGGTGACCCCCTTAGCGAAGAAGACACCACCAGGTGGGCCTCGCTGGTCTCCTGCAGAGCCATGACGGCGAAGCTCAGGAAACGCAGGACGGTCTTGAAGTCCTGAGCGATCTCCCTCACCAGGCGCTGGACGGGCAGCTTACGGATGAGCAGCTCTGTGGATTTCTGGTAGCGACGGATCTCTCTCAGAGCCACGGGCCTGTGACGGCGAGGCCTCTTCACTCTGCCGGTGGCCGGAGCGCCTCTCCGAGCAGCCCTGGTGGCTAGCTGTCTCCTGGGGGGCTTCTTCCTCCAGTAGATTTTACGGGCGGTCTGCTTGGTTCTTGCCATCGCTCTTTATTATTCTGTCTTATATTTCTTGCACGCTGCCTAAACTCCAGCCCGGCACCCGCGTCGTTTTCGCTACAGCTCCCGGTATGTCGAGTTTCCCATTAGCACCGGGCGGCGGCCAAGTGCTAGCTAGCACTAGCTCCTCCCCGCTGTAATGTCTCCCGCTGCAAACCGTGGCTCCGTCCGCCGACCCGGGAGACCCCCGGGGCGATCCGTGTGTCCGTGATATATATACAGAGTGAAAGGTGTAGAAAGAAGAAGGAAGATAAAAAAAGGCTGTTGCAACGGGCAGCCTACTCGTGTGGCGCCACCGGTCCGGCGGAACCGGAAAATTGCATAACCACGGTTTCTGATAACTGCTTCACATCTGTGGTGCATGGAGTCGACCAACTTCTGGCACCGGTCAACAGGTATTGCAGCCCAGGACAATTGTACTACGTTCCACAATTCCTCTGCATTTCTTGGTTTTGCCTCGTGAACAGCATTTTTTATGTCAGCCCACAAGTTTTTTATGGAATTAAGGTCCGGGGATTGTGCTGGCCACTCCATTACTTGAATGCTGTTTGTCTGGAACCATGATTTTGCTCACTTGCTGGTGTGTTTGGGGTCATTGTCTTGTTGAAACACCCATTTCAAAGGCATTTCCTCTTCAACATATGGCAACATGACTTCTTCCAGTATTCTGATGTACTCAAACTGATCCATGATCCCTGGTATACGATAAATAGGACCAACACCATAGTACGAGAAACTTCCCCATATCATGATGCTTGCACCACCATGCTTCACCGTCTTCACTGTGTACTGTGGCTTGAATTCAGTGTTTGCAGGACGTCTGACAAACTGTCTGTGGTCCTTAGACCCAAAAAGAACAATCTTACTCTCATCAGTCCACAAAATATTGCGCCATTTCTTTTTAGGCCAGTCAATCTATTAGGCCAGTCAATCTATTCAATTTTCTAAAGCCCATCCAGGGACAAGAGTTGCAAATTAGCTAATAGCTATGCACTCTATGTGCAACACATCAGATTGATTGTCTTTGATTAATTGTCTATGTTTATTGCACTGTCCCTGTCAAATAAACTAATCTACTACTACTACTACAATGTGTTCTTTGGCAAATTGTAACCGCTTCAGCACACGTCTTTTTATTAACAGTGGGACTTTGCGGGGGCTTCTTGCTGGTAGCTTGGCTTCACATAGACATCGTCTGATTGTTACAGTACTCACAGGCAACCTTAGATCTTCTTTGATCCTCCTGGAGCTGATCATTGGCTGAGTCTTTGCCAGTTTGGTTATTCTCCGATCCATTCGAATAGTCTCGCCTTTTTGGTTTTGGCTGCCATTTTAAAGCGTTTGATATTATTTTAGCTGAACAGCCTATCATTTTCTGCACTTCTTTATAGGTTTTCCCCTCTTTTATTAATTGCTTAATCAAAGAACGCTCTTCTTCTGAACAGTGTCTTGAACAACCCATTTTACTCTGTTTTTCAAGGACAAATGCACAGCCAGCATATGCAGCGTCAGTTGCCTTGATCCTTAAATAAGGGCCACCTGTTTAACACCTATTTTTTTCACAGAATCAATGACCTCACTAAGTGAACTCAGCACTACTATTTTTATTTAACACTCCCCTTTCAGTTAATGATTCAGTTTCACAGAATCAGCAGCATGCACGTCATGCCTGTTGGGTCTGTTGGTTTTCTATACCTTTACTTAACCTTCTAGAAACTTACTTGCAGTGTAGAAGTTGAAATTCTAAAAAAAACTGATTTATCTTGCTAGTGATGTGGGACTGCTATTATTTTATATATTTTGTCCACGTATATACATATATATATATATATATATATATATATACTGTGTATATATATATATATATATATATATATACTGTATATATACTGTATATATAGTATATGTACATAGATAGACGTGGACAAAATTGTTTGGTACCCCTTATTAATGAAAGAAAAACCCACAATGGTCACAGAAATAACTTGAATCTGACAAAAGTGGTAATAAATAAAAATCTTATGAAAATTAACCAATGAAAAATCAGACAATGCTTTTGAATTGTGGTTCAACAGAATTACTTTAAAAAAACAAACTCATGAAACAGGCCTGGACAAAAATGATGGTACCCCGAGAAAAGATCGAAAATAATGTGACCATAGGGACATATTCAACCAAGATGTGTCCTCTAATTAACATCACAGGTGTCTACAAACTTGTAATCAGTCAGTCGGCCTATTCAAAGGGTGACAAGTAGTCACTGTGCTGTTTGTTGACATGGTGTGTTCCACACTAAACATGGACCAGAGGAAGCAATGGAGAGAGTTGTCTCAGGAGATTAGAAAGAAAATTATAGACAAGCATGTTAAAGGTAAAGGCTATAAGACCATCTCCAAGCAGCTTGACGTTCCTGTGACTACAGTTGCACATATTATTCAGAAATTTAAGATCCACAGGACTGTAGCCAACCTCCCTGGATGTGGCCGTAGGAGGAGACGGATAATACGAATGGTAACAAAAGAGCCCAGAACAACCTCTAAACACATTCAAGGTGAACTCCAAGGTCAAGGTACATCAGTGTCAGATCGCACCATCCGTCATTGTTTGAGCCAAAGTGGACTTCATGGGAGACTTTTTGGCAAGGCACATCAACTCTATGTTCTCATACGCAAAAATGAAGCATATCAAGAAAAGAACACTGTCCCTTCTGTGAAACATGGAGGAGGTTCTGTTATGTTCTGGAGCTGCTTTGCTGCATCTGGCACAGGGTGTCTTGAATCTGTACAGGGTACAGTGAAATCTGAAGACTATCAAGGTATTCTAGAGAGAAATGTGCTGCCCAGTGTCAGACAGCTTGGTCTCAGTCGCAGGTCATGGGTCTTGCAACAGGATAATGACCCAAAACACACAGCTAAAAACACCCAAGAATGGCTAAGAGCGAAACATTGCACTATTCTAAAGTGGCCTTCTATGAGCCCTGATCTAAATCCTATTGAACATCTGTGGAAGGAGCTGAAACATGCCGTCTGGAGAAGACACCCTTCAAACCTGAGACAACTGGAGCAGTTTGCTCATGAGGAGTGGGCCAAAATACCTGCTGAGAGATGCAGAAGTCTCATTGACAGTTACAGAAATCGTTTGATTGCAGTGATTGCCTCAAAAGGTTGTGCAACAAAATATTAAGTTAAGGGTACCATCATTTTTGTCCAGGCCTGTTTCATGAGTTTGTTTTTTTTTTTTTTAAAATAATTCTGTTGAACCACAATTCAAAAGCATTGTCTGATTTTCATTTGTTAATTTCATATAATTTTTATTTATTACCACTTTTGTCAGATTCAAGTTATTTCTGTGACCATTGTGGGTTTTTCTTTCATTAACAGAGGGGTACCAACAATTTTGTCCACGTGTATGTGACAGGCATGTGTCAAGACTCACCCTGCTAACAAAACAGTGGCACAGCAGGAAGGAATGTCAGACTCTCAGGAAAATTCTTTATACATCTCTTAAGTGCATTGGCATAGTGCCGTGACTGTGGTTTTAAAATACTCCAATTACACAGGGTTACAAAAACAATTTTTTTGTAAGTTGGCTGTGTTTTTTCAACTGATTTAAGACAATTTTGCACCACTGAATCCAAAAATGACATCCATTTCTCTTGATCAGGTGCTAAGTAAAACCCTGTACTTACTTAGTACTTACTTAGTACTGTGCGTGTAAGGTAAGTACATGTAAATTGAATGTTACATCATCATTGTTCAAAATTCAGAGAATTTCAAGACATAAAAAAGAATTTTGCATCATATAAAGCGAAAATTCCCGTACATGTAAACAAAAACGTATAAAACAACATGTGGCCATAATTAAAAAAGTTGACCTGATTGATCAAAACCAATGTGATTTTTGGATTCAGCACATCAAAATTGTCCTAAATCAGCTAAAAAAAACCTTAGACAATAAATTTGGTGTTGACCAGTGTTATAATTGGAGGGAAAACTAGTATGTACACCACCGTTCAAAAGTTTGGGGTCACCCAGACAATTTTTGTGTTTTCCATGAAAAGTCACACTTTTATTTACCACCATGAGTTGTAAAATGAATAGAAAATATAGTCAAGACATTGACAAGGTTAGAAATAATGATTTGTACTTGAAATAATTTTTTCCTTCAAACTTTGCTTTTGTCAAAGAATCCTCCATTTGCAGCAATTACAGCATTGCAGACCTAACATGATTGCACAAGGGTTTTCTAATCATCCATTAGCCTTCTGATGCAATGAGCAAACACATTGTACCATTAGAACACTGGAGTGATAGTTGCTGGAAATGTGCCTCTATACACCTATGTAGATATTGCACCAAAAACCAGACATTTGCAGCTAGAATAGTCATTTACCACATTAGCAATGTATAGAGTGTATTTCTGATTAGTTTAAAGTTATCTTCATTGAAAAAAAGTGCTTTTCTTTCAAAAATAAGGAAATTTCTAAGTGACCCCAAACTTTTGAACGGTAGTGTATAGTTCATGTAAAGAAACGAGTGGATTGCACTTCTGGGGTAATATGATGCTATCTATCTGTCTGCACACAGGAGACAATGTTGTTTGTTCAAAGTGAACTTTCCACTGCTGGGATAAATAACGTAAAAGATGCATAATATAACATCACATCACATCACTCACCATCCTCTATAGCATAATATCACGGCTTTCAACTGCTGAAGTTGGGTGCTCCCACGGCCGTAAATTCATTTCGGGTGGCTCCATCTAGTTCCCTCTGGATTCTTTCATCAGCTGAAAGGCACAGAAAACTCTGCTGGACTGCGGTGTTGATTTCTGTGGGTCTGATTTCTGTGAAGCCATTCTATCATTGTTGTTTATACTGACGCTTGCTTGCTGGCTTACGGACGAATCTTTGCAAATGGTGGCTCGAGATCCTGTAATTCAGCCTTAAAACGTCGCTCTCATGACGTTACGCCTGGACCAATCGGTGGCCTACAGTCTTTTGATGTCACATTTTCAGGTCAGTACGGCACGCTTTGAACCACTCAGGAGCAGGTCCAAAAAATCAGGACCGAAACCTGACAGTTCCTAATGGAAAAGCCTACAAAGTGTGCCGAACCAAACTGAACAGAGCCAGACAGGTACTAGTGGAAAAGGGGCTTATGTTAGCAAAAACAAATGCACCCTGCCTCCCTCCTTACTTGTAACTGGTCCTCTCAGAAAACGTTTATCCAATCAGATTAGGGGCTCATAAATATTAATGAGCAGGTTGAAAACAACTTGGTCAGACTGAACTAGGAGGCTGTAGTTCATTCATTCATCGTCTTCCGCTTAATCCTTTTTGGGTCGCAGGGGGGGCTGGAGCCTATCCCAGCATCTTTGGGCGAGAGGCAAGGTACACCCTGGACAGATCGCCAGTCCATCACAGGGCCAACACAGAGAGACAGACAACCATTCACTCTCACAGTCATACCTAAGGACAATTTAGAATCCCCATTTTTGTTTTTTTGTTTTTTTTGATGCCAATTAACCTAACTTGCATGTTTTTGGCATGTGGGAGGAAACCGGAGAAATCCCGGAGTAAACCCACGCAGACACGGGGAGAACATGCAAACTCCACACAGATCACTGTTGGTCAGGGGCTGGGATCGAACCCAGGATCCCCTGGCCAAGGGTGAGTTGCTGTGCTGCTGCAGTGCTAACCACTTCGCCACCGTGCTGCCCACAGTTTACTGAGTTAATTAATGCAGTAAATACTCCTTGGACTGAACATTAAAGAGCTTATTTAGTGAGCTATAAGAAAACACAACTGTTTTTTGTTCTTTTAAATTACATACAGTGGATATAAAAAGTCTGCACACTTCTGTTCAAATGCCAGGTTTTTGTGATGTAAAAAATTGAGGCCAAGATAAATCATATCAAAACTTTTTCCACCATTAATGTGAACTATAACCTGTACAACCTAATTGAAAAACAAACTGAAATCTTTTAAGGGGAAAAATAAGAAACTTACAATAACCTGGTTGCATAAATATGCACACCCTGTTATAACTGGGGATGTGGCTGTGTTCACAATTAACCAATCACATTTAAACTCATGGGAGTCAGCACACGCCTGCCACCATTTAAAATGCCTCTGATTAACCCCAAATAAAGTTCAGCTGTTCTAGTAGGCTTTTCCTGACATTTTGTAGTCACATCTTACACCACAAGCCATGGTCCGCAGAGAGCTTCCAAAGCATCAGAGGGATCAAATTGTTCAAAGGTATCAGTCAGGAGAAGGGTACAAAAGAATTTCCAAGCTATTAAATATACCATGGAACTCCGTGAAGACAGTCATCATCAAGTGGAGAAAATATGGCACAACAGTGACATTACCAAGAACTGGACATCCCTCCAAAATTGATGAAAAGACGAGAAGAAAACTGGTCAGGAAGGCTGCCAAGAGGCTGACAGCTATGTTGAAGGAGCTGCAGGAATTTCTGGCAAGTACTGGCTGTTTAGTACATGTGACAACAATCTCCCATCTTCTTCATATGTCTGGGCTATGGGGTAGGGTGGCAAGACAAAAGCCTTATCTTACGAAGAAAAATATCCAAACCCGGCTACATTTAGCAAAAACCATTTGAAATCTCCCAAACGCATGTGGAAAATGTGTTTTGGTCCGATGAAACCAAGGTTGATCTTTTTGGCCTTAATTCCAAAAGGTATATTTGGCGCAAACACAACACTGCTCACCACCAAAAGAACACCTTACCTACAGTGAAGCATAGTGGTGGCAGCATCATGTTTAGGGGCTGTTTTTCTTCAGCTGGAACTCGGGCCTTAGTCAAGGTGGAGGGAATTATGAACAGTTCCAAATACCAGTCAGTGTTGGCACTAAACCTTCAGGCTTCTGCTAGAAAGCTGAAGATGAAGAGGAACTTTATCTTTCAGCACAACATTGACTCAAAGCACACATCCAAATCAACAAAAGAATGGCTTCACCAGAAGAAGATTAAGGTTTTGGAATGGCTCAGCCAGAGTCCAGACCTGAATCCGATTGAACATCTGTGGGGTGAGCTGAAGAGGGCTGTGCACAGAAGATGCCCTCGCAATCTGACAGATTTGGAGCATTTTTGCAAAGAAGAGTGGGCAAATATTGCCACATCAAGATGTGTCACGCTGATAGACTCCTACCTAAAAAGACTTGAGTGCTGTAATAAAAGCCAAAGGTGTTGCAACAAAGTATTAGTTTAAGGGTGTGCATATTTATGCAACCAAGTTATTGTAAGTTTGTTATTTTTTATTTTTCCCCTTAAAAGATTTCAGTTTGTTTTTCAGTTGTGTTGTGCAGGTTATAGGTCACATTAATGGTGGAAAAAGTTGTGAAATGATTTATCCTGTTCTCATTTTTATACATCACAAAAACCTGGCATTTGAACAGGGGTGTGTAGACTTTTTGTATCAACTGTGGGGTTTTTTTTGTTTGTTTTTCTTCCCTAGTTTGATTATAGGGTCGGGGAAAAAGTGCAAGAAGAGAAAAATTGATGCATAGGGTAAGGGAATTTAAAGACAGATGCTAAAGTAAATACATGTTTGCGCTGAGGAGACAAACCCGTATGTTTTCTTTGCAATGAGGCGGTGTCCAGGAATACAATTTACATCATCCATCCATCCATCCATCTTCTTCCGCTTAATCCTTTTCAGATTGCGGGGGGGCTGGAGCCTATCCCAGCATCTTTGGGCAAGAGGCACGGTACACCCTACAGATCGCCAGTCCATCGCAGGGCCAACACAGAGAGACAGACAACCATTCACTCTCACAGTCATACCTAAGGACAATTTATAATCCCCAGTTGATGCTAACTTGCATGTTTTTGACACGTGGGAGGAAACCGTAGAAATCCCGGAGTAAACCCACGCAGACACGGGGAGAACATGCAAACTCCACACAGATCACTGTTAGTCGGGGGCTGGGATCGAACCCAGGATCCCCCGGCCAAAGGTGAGTTGCTGTGCTGCTGCAGTGCTAACCACTCCGCCACCGCGCAAAAAGATGCTGCTGTAAAAGTTGATTTTTTTTTTTTTAAAGCCAATGCTAAAGGTATGTGAGCAGGTGTGCCCTGATTAGAAACACTTTTAATAACGACAGCCTGTCAAACACTATCGCAGGCTGAGTTTGGGAATGTGATTGGTTAATTCTGAACACAGCCACATCCCTAGTTATAACAGGGTGTGCACATTTATGCAACCAGGTTATTGTAAGTTTTTTATTTTTCCCCTTAAAACATTTCAGTTTGTTTTTCAATTAGGTTGTACAGGTTATAGGTCACATTAGTGGTGGAAAAAGTTTTGAAAGGATTTATCTTAGTCTCTTTTTTTACATCACAAAAATCTGGCATTTGTACAGGGGTGTGTAGACTTTTTATATCCACTGTATATATGTCACTGAAGATAATTAATCCCTACAAAATGCACAATATTGGACAGTGTTCGCTGACATTACTGGGCTCTTCTCACTCATTTGGCTTCAGTCCAAAATGCTTCTACACTGGAGTTTTGGAATTCAGTCTCCTGTTTATTCTTCCAAACTTTCTGGAATTGTGCAGCTGTCAGGAAACTCATCCATGAACAGTCCTCCTGTGCTATGTTGTAATTTGTTTATACTCAGTGTGAAACGCGGTGCGATTACATATAAATCAGCATTGATATTCCGCCATTACCAGGAAAATAAGTTGGTTTGAAAATGAGACTTACCAGGGCAGAAGGATGGATGGGCCGGCAGAGCTCCATGACTCTCACCTGGTTTATGCCCCATTCACATGCTTGATGGATCCCTGACGTGGAGAAGGCGTGGGACCTTCCGTCAACAGATGCCTATGTGGACCCGTAGCATGACCGTCTCCAGCTGCCGTGGGGCCGACACCAGCCTGTCCTGGTTTGGTGCTGGGCAGTCCCCCTGTTCAGCTCTACTCTGTGCTCATCTGTGCATCCTGGCCCCGCATTAGTTTTTGCCCCTGTAATGCTCTGCTCCTCTTTTCTGTGACAGCCCCCTCCAAAAAAAGATGTATCCTGCTATGTGTGGCACTGGACACGAAAAGTGACACACAAACACATGGCCCGACCAAATAATAGTGCAAGCGTACACACTCACATTTTACATAATGATGGTAGTTATGTAAAATGTATAGACAATGTGTATTCCAGTCAACCACTGATCTGCACTGAGTGTGACACGGGGCAATAAAAGACTTGTAAAAATGCCATTTACTGTCTCATCAGGCTCACATTGCATTTGTGTGACATCAGCGATGTGAGGACATGAAACTTGATACACCTGAGGAATGCACTGTTATTTGCAGGAGATTAGACCTGTGTCTCCTTAAAGTTTGAAAAAGCCACAGATTTATGCTGATGGAACCTGGATCTGCGGCTTGCCAATTGTAGTTTGAAAGTGGCATTAGAGAATTTCCCACAGCACCCCAAACAATCTCTAACGGCACCTTAAGGTGCTGTGGCACCCCGGTTGAAAAACATTGACATAGGACCTTTAAAACTTTTCTTTTTTTTTTTTTTCCACAATATCTTTATTGAACCTTTTTTTTTTTTTTAACAAACATGATACAAACAATCAAACACTAACACTAAAGTACTACAAAAAAAAAAAAAATGCACTAAAAACACCAACAGCCACCAACAAAATCAAGTCTTCAACAATGCTCCTCTGTTTAGTCTAGACAATCCAATACATAAGTATACATATTATGTTCACCAGTTTGGAATTTACAAGGTCCACACACATCATTCACCTTCTTCTTCAAGAGTTATGTTTAAATTTTTTACATAATCAATAAAAGGTCTCCATATATTCTCAAACACAATTTCCTTTGATTTTAGTATATATGTTATTCTTTCTAATGGAAGGTTTGTTAACATCTGTCTTAACCACTGAGTCACATCTGGTCTATGAGTCTTTTTCCATAATAGTGCAATACATTTTTTGGCATTAAGCAAACTGAGGTCTATGAATGTTCTTTCACTTTTATTAAAATTATGCTTTTCTGGGTACAGACCCAACAAAAACAGTTTAGGATTCAATATGATTTGTTTTGAGATTATTTTTTCAATTGTTACCCTCACCTCTTCCCAAAACATTCTTATTAATCTACATTCCCATAAACAATGAAATAGGGTTCCTTTACTTTCCATGCATTTTGTGCATGTATCTGGTATATTTTTGTTATATCTATTTAACTCCTCCGGTGTAACATACATCCGCATTAACCATTTGAAATGTATCAATTTAAGGCGTGCATTTATTGATTTGGTTTGAGCTTCTGTACAAGCCAATTCCCATTGTTCCTCTGAAATTTCAATTTGCAGATCTTCTTTCCAGTAGTTTAATCTTTTCAGTGAATTTTCACTTGAAGATAGTGTCAGTGAGTTATAAAACTCTGAAATAATACCCTTTCTTTTACTATCTTTCATCATCATTTTTTCCAAGGATGAATAAATAGGTCGAGTGAGAGCTTTATTTTGATTTGATCGAATAAAGTTTCTAAGTTGAAGATATTTAAAAAAATGTGTTCTATTGAGATTAAATTTGATCCTCAGCTCTTCAAAAGACATTATGTTGTCTGCACATGGCAAATATAAATCCTGAATCTTTTGTATCCCTTTTAAATTCCATACTTTAAATACAGCGTCCGCTCTCCCTGGTTTAAAATATTGATTACCCCATATTGGACTAAATTGTGACAATAACTGTGGTTCTTTTAAATAGTTTTTAGCTTCACACCATATTTTGATCATATGCTTTACAAATGGATTTTTAACTTGTTTTTGTAATTTTTTTGCCGAATCTGAGTATATGAATATGGGAAGAGGTAAAGGTAAATTGTATGATTCCATTTCAGTCCAGTGAGGGAGATCATTTGATGAAAAATAATATGTCATAGACCTCAGTTGTGCCGACCAATAATACAACATAAAATTTGGACATTTCAGACCTCCACGATCAAATGGTAAATATAATAAAGACAAACGTAATCTAGCCCTCCTGTTGTTCCATATAAATTCCACTAACTTTTTTTTTATTCTTGAGAATAGATCTAAAGGTGGTGGTAAGGGAATGTATTGAAATAAATAAAGTATTTTAGGTAAAATATTACTTTTAAGTATATTGATTCTCCCGATCATCGACATTGGTAGTGACATCCATCTCTGAGTTAACTCATTGATATCTGACATTAAGGCTTCATAGTTGACACTGGCGACTGATTCTAGCTTAGGCATAATTTGGATTCCTAAATATTTAAACTGATTTACAACATTGAATTGATTTACCTCAGGGGCTGGGTAATTTCTCTGGGTCTCATTTAGCATTAATATTGAAGATTTAGTTTTATTTATTTTATATCCTGATATTTCCCCAAAATTCTTTATTAAATTCAACAAGGTTGGAATTGATTTTTTTAGATTCGACATAAACAAAATTATGTCATCGGCGTACAGGGAGATTTTATGTTCTGTTGGTCCAACTTTAATTCCATATATTTGTGAATGTAAACGTATCGCTATCGCTAAAGGTTCAATTGCCATAGTAAACAGTAAAGGTGAAAGTGGACAGCCTTGTCGACATCCTCTATTGATTTTTATTGGTTTTGAAATATTGTTATTTGTTAGGATTTCTGCTGTAGCATTATTGTATATTATTTGAACCCATTTTATGAAATTATTTCCAAGTCCAAACCTTTGTAGGACTTCAAAAAGAAAGGGCCATTCAACTCTATCAAAGGCCTTTTCGGCGTCCAATGATAGGAGAGCTGTATCCGGTGCTTCTTTATTAAAATAAATAATATTAAATAGTCTTCTTACATTATGGAAGCCTTGTCTACCCTTTATAAAGCCATTCTGATCTCGATTAATAATATTTGGTAAAATTTCTTGTATTCGTCTTGCTAAAATTTTACAGATTATCTTAAGGTCGGCGTTTAATAGGCTTATTGGTCTCATATTTTCACATTTATTAGAGGGCTTACCTGGTTTTGGCAGCAGTATAATTAAGGCATTATTTATGTATGATGGTAAATTATTATTTTGAAATGCTTCTAAAACCATTTCCAAAAAAGGTTTTATTAATTTATTCTTAAATTTTTTATAAAGGTCAACTGGAAGACCATCTGGTCCTGCACTTTTTCCTGATTTCATATTATCAATGGCTAGCCCAACTTCTTCTTGACTAATTTTAGAATCCAATATCTCCCTGTTTTCATTTGGAATACACGGTATAGATAGTTCGTTCAAAAACCCATTTAGTTTTGTTAAATCAGGTTCATTTTTGGTATCATATAATTTTTCATAGTAATCTCTAAAGGCTCTATTAATTTCTAAAGGATCTATAACTACCTGTCCGTTACTTATAATACTGGTAATTGGTGTTTTAATTTCCAATTGTTTAATCTGCCATGCTAATAATTTTCCCGATTTTTCACCTTGTTCATAAAAAGATTGTTTCAATCTTAGAAGACTCGAGGCAGCTCTATTCGCTGATTTTTTGTCGTATTCAGCTCTCAAAATCAGTAATTCATTCTCCAACCTTGGGTCACTTCCTGCATACACTTTTTCCTGAAGATTTTTTATTTTATGTTCCAATTTAGCTCTCTCCTCTCGAGTCTTCTTAGATTTTGATCCTGTATAACTAATAATATGTCCCCTAATAAAAGCTTTGAAAGCCTCCCACTTTACACATGCTGATGTTTGTGTAGTATTGATGTCAAAGAACTCGTCTATCTGTTTTTCTATATACTTGACAAATTCCTTATCCTGAAGCCATTTATGCTGAAATTGCCATCTACCTGATTCCTTTGTCAATTTTTTATCTACATATATTAGACAACAGGGTGCATGATCAGAGATCACGATGTTATCATAAAAGCAGTTTTGAATCTTGGACCTTAATTCTGTGGAAATCAAAAAATAATCAATACGTGAGAATGTCTTGTAGGTACTGGAATAACAAGAATAGGCTTTAACTTGTGGTTTCATTTCTCTCCATATATCTAACAATCTCAATTCTTTCATAAAATGATTAATAGTCATCCTACATCCAATGTGCGTACAATCCAGTCCTGTTGATCTATCCACACCTGGATTCAATGTACAATTAAAATCCCCTGCTATTATATGTTGCCCTGTAAGTGATGATAAGATGAGAAATAAATTAGCAAAGAACTTCTGATCATCTATATTGGGACCATATAAGTTCACAAGATTTATATTTTCTAATAGCAAAGAACCTTGAATGATTACATATCTTCCAAATTTGTCTCCAATTACATTTTTCACTTGAAAAGGAACTGATTTATGTATGAGAGTCATAACTCCCCTGGCTCGGGATGAAAATGAAGAGGTGAATACACTTCCCTGCCATCTACTCCTAATTCTTTTAACATCCTCCTCTATCAGATGAGTTTCTTGTAAAAACACAATTCTTGAACCCATGTCCTTTATTTTATTCATAACTTGTTTAAGTTTTTTTAAATTTTGTAGACCTCTGCAATTCCATGAAGTTAAATTAAGGTTAACACTTTGGTCCATGATCAATGGAGAGTTTGGGATTACCTTGCAGTGTAAACATGCTCATACAGAGAAGCAAAAACATGAGTGGTTGAACATTCATCCTACAAACTACACACAAACAAATTTCCCCTTCCCACACTTGTGGCAAACCCCCCAAAATCAAAAGAAAAATTCTGTCTCCCGATATAGCCATCGACCGTTCCACACCCACGGGGACCAGCCTAAGCCACTCCTTCTTCATCCTCCCAATCACCCTAACTCTACTGCTTTTAATGACGTAACATTAACTCTCCTCTGTAGTTTTCCAACTTAACTCCAAAATTTTTAACAACTTTGTACATCATAGTTTTTTGTTTGTTTGTTTGTTTTGTTTTTGTTTTGTTTTTTAATATATAATACAATCTATATTTTGTAAACTTACTATTTACTTCAAGTCAGTCAGATGCCTGTGCAAATGCTTAATTATTCTACCTTATATTTTGTTCATGCTTAGCTCCCACCAGTCTCTTCTTCTTCTTTGATCTTCTTGATGAACTCCTGCGCCTCCTCTGGGGTCTTGAAGATGTGGGTTCTGCCCTCATACGTGGTCAGCAGTCTCGCAGGATAGATTACACCATGACGAATCCCAAGGTTGCGCAGCTCCTTACGTACGGGATCAAACTGCTTCCTCAATTGCTGGATTCCTGTGGCCAAATCTGGGTAGAACCGCACCTGCTGGTCCTGGTGTTTAATCTCTCCTTTAGCACGTGCAGCGTTGAAGATCTTCATCCTGTCTCTGTTGCTAAGAAACTTCATAATTAAGGTCCTCGGCGGTCCCTTATCTCTCCGTGGGCCAATACGATGTGCTTTTTCCAGAACCACTGCTGATTGCAACTCCTCGCTGCCCAGCACCTCCGGAATCCACTTTTCCAGAAAGGAACATACGTCCCGACCTTCTGATTCCTCTGGAAGACCCACCAGCCTCAAATTATTCTGTCTCGACCGAGATTCCAAATCCAAAATATTATCTTCCAGAGATTTATTTTTTTTTTCCAAAGTGCGCACCTTTAATTGAAGACGGGTGACGTCATCTTCAGCACTAGCGAGACGGAGCTCCATCTGCGCCGTTCGTTCTACACAGTCACCCAATTCCTTTCTTATTCCTTCCAGCGCTGTCATAATCCCATCAAATCTAGAGGAAAAGTCCGCTCTCATTGAACTCATGGCAGCCATCAGCGCATCTGCGCCATTCCCCGCAGAAATCGCACCGCCGCCAGCCTCCTCCGCCATATATGGAGCCTTGTTTGCTGCGTCACAGACCTGAAAGTCCGTTAATTTGGACTGTTTCGGCGGCTCGCTTTTTCCTTTTCCTGGTTTTCCAGCCTTAGGCTTCGCCGACATATCCTCGCCCAAATGCTGGGATACGTTCTGTCCCAAATGAGAGAGTTATTTGCCGATTTTTTTTCTCCAGGAGCAGAGCAGAGCGAGACACGTCCGTCCTACGTGGCAGCCATAACCGGAAGTCCCCTTTAAAACTTTTCTGATTCATTTACTGGTAATTTTCTATTTGATCCCAAGGGGGCAGTGTGTGACTTCTGTGAAGCCTGGGTGTGCCATGGTAGAAAATGTCTGAGTACCCACGCCTGCGCGTGTCCCCTGACTGATGCCGACTGCATCGAGTGCGACCGTGGTGTCTGGGATCATGGTGAGACCACCGCTGTTTGATTAATTCACTGTCTTACATTAGTGCGGCACTAACAAAAATCACTACTGGCTGTTTTCTTCTTTCTGTGCAGGCGGGCGAATCTTCCGTTGTTCCTTCTGTCAAAACTTCTTATGTGAGGATGATCAGTTTGAACACCAGGCAAGCTGCCAAGTTCTTCAGGCTGAAACTTTCAAATGTGAGTCATTCATTGTTCACTCAATGGGCTGAATGTGGAAAGTAAAGTGTAGCTTATCCATTCATCAGAATAATGTCCAGAGGCTGTGTGTGAAGTGGAGAGAATGTGAATGCTTTCTGTTGTTGTATTTCAGGTGTTTCCTGTAATAAACTGGGACAGTATTCCTGCCTGCGATGTAAGGTGAGGAAACACATTTAAGATAAAATAAAATAAGATAAACTTTATTGTCCCTCAAGGGGAAATTTGTCTTGGAATTTGTCTTGAAATTTCCAGAAACTAACTTTCATTTTAATTTAGAATTACACCCATCCCCTTTACATTCATTACCATAGATTTCCTAAATGACATGAAACTTTAGATTCTGCTTTTCCTTTGGCTTTGGTTTTAATTGCCTGATTATGGGACATACATACTGCATACAGGAACTGTACAGTTAAAACTGAAGACCACTGAAAACACCAGGGGGTGCTGATGCCTCAGTGTATGTCTGTGGACAGACACACTAATACACAGACACAGTAGCCACGGTTACATGGGCAAAATTTCTTCAATCTGATTTCAGTTCAGATCGTAACTTTACTGTTTACATGAATCCTGAAAAAGTTGACCCGATTAGGACGTGCGTTTCTATGTGTCACACGTTTGAACGGACTGTATCATTTTGACATGCGCACAATTATCTTCCGGAAACAGTAGAAGAAGAAGCAACTTCCGATGTAAGCAAACCCCGCTTTGTGTCTTTCTCTTTTTGAAATGGACCTGCACTGTGTTATTCAGACTGTACTTTTGCTTCTGCTGGTCTCCGTAATGAAGCTACAAGTACATACTGTACTTATGCATATGACGAACAGAGGGAGACAGCAGGATGTTACAGACCAGTTTTGTTTTACTCCCGCCATGTCTTCCGCTAGCTGCTGTAAAGGCAGAAATATGTCATGTGGACATGTAGCTGACGTACAGACATGTGCAGTAAACATATTTTCTACCCAAGCTTCGGAATAAGTGTTTATATGCGCACCAATCGGAATAACAATCGGCATAACCCACCCGTCTCAATTGGAAGGAAATTTTGATCCGAATGAGTGTGATCGGGTCAGAATATTCAGATTGGCGTGTTTACATGAAGCATTTTTATTCTGATCAGGCTTTTAATCTGGTTACTTGTGTCCATGTAAACATGGCTACTGACAGACTATTGTATGCCTCATTTCACGGAGGCATAAAAGGGAAACAGCAGCTAGAGGATTCCAATCAGGTAACAAAGGATTTGCTAGAACTGCTACAATCTCTTTTTTTCTTTCCAGCAGTGAGATTGAGAAGCATTTAGTTTGAGATTTGTTACATGATTCCCCCAACAGCTAAAAATAGTCACTTATGTCTTCTAAGGGTTACAGGGCACTTCACATTGAGCATATTTTTTTCAAGTGGAAAGTACAAACCAATAATAAAATATAAGTGCACACTTCTGCAAAATTCAAGATTCAAAGATTTTATTTGTCAATACTACTATATGTACAGGACATACAGGAGAATTGAAATGGTGTTTCTCTTTCTCATCAGTGGTGTGCACAATATTAAAAAAAGAAAAAGGAATAAGGCTATAAAAACAACAACAGCTGTCTATGGACAGTAATGCTACCTGTAGTGCAAATGGCGACAAAAGATAAAACCCAGACATCCCATAGTGCAGGGGTGTCCAACCATGTGCCATGGAGAGCCAAGACCCTGCAGGTTTTACCTCCAACCAGTGTCTTCAACAGCAGATTTCAGTGAACTTCTTCCCACTGATTGCTGATAAGTGAAAACACCTGCTGAAGAGACTGGGTAGAAGAGAAAACCTGCAGGGTCTTGGCTCTCCATGGCACATGGTTGGACACCCCTGCCATAGTGCAAATAAAGATAAACAATGAAACTCAGCAATCCTATATACAGAAAAGGTAGAGCAGTTATACTCATAGTTACAAGTTCAGTGCAGTAGTGTAAGTGCAGACAGTGACAAATAGGACTGCACATGATCAGTATTGTAATAACAGACAGCAGCAGATATGGCATTTGTGTAAATGGTTGCAGTAAAGTGCAGAGACATACAGCAACAAATGTATTACTGTTGGTGTGCCAGTCTTTATGTGCCAATAGCTGAGGTAGTTATTGTGCGGGTGGGTGCGTTATGGTCCGGGGGGGGGGGGGGGGCAGAGTTCAGGGTCCTGATGGCCTGATGAACAAAGCTGTTTAGCAGTCTTGTGGAGCGGGCCTGGAGGCTCCGGTACCTTTTCCCCGAGGGCAGGGGGCTGAAAAGGGAGTGTGAGGGGTGGGAGGTGTCGCCTGCAATGTTGATGGGTCTGCGGGTGAGGCAGGTGAGGTAGATGTCTGAGAGAGGGGGGCAGAGGGGCACCGATGATCTTGCTGGCTGCTTTCACTGTGCGTTGTAGAGTCTTCCGGCAGGAGACGGTGCAGCTTCCATACCACACCGTGATGCAGCTGGTGAGGATGATCGCAATGGTGCCCCGGTAGAATGAGCACATGATGGGGGGTGGGAGTCATGTTCTCCTCAGTTTGCAGAGGAAATGGAGGCGAGTTTGAGCTTCTTGGCCAGTGATGTGGTGTTGTTGGACCAGGAGAGGTCCTCAGAGATGTGCACCCCCAGGAACTTGGTGCTGCTCACCCTCTCCACAGCTGCACCATCAATGATCAGAGGGGGATGCTGTGTGTGTCCCTTCCTGAAGTTGACCACAATCGAAATAAAAGCATTATCACTTTATTTTGTTAGATGACATAAATATTTCATCAGAAATATAATCTCTGCTGTCCTTACCTGCTCAGGGAATTCCCCTGTCATTCATAGCAATGAAAAACCAAACCCACAGTCCCACTTAGTTTGACATTTATCTGAGGCTAAGATGAGGCTTCAGCACTTTTAGCCAGAAAAAAAAAAAAAAAAAATTAAGCAGGTCAGTTCCTCTGGTTCTCTGGAAACCAAGCACATGTGAGAACCAAGAAGCTTTGTTCAGACTTACAATGCCGCTCAAATGCACAATTTACAGTTTCCTCTGGGTTGGATATAGGCAGTCTAAGCAGGTTAATACTACACACATCCTCCGCAATCTAACAGCATGCTTATTAAATACAATTAGTACTTGACAAAGGATGTTCACTAAAGGAGACCAGAAGTTGAATCTATGGAAGACAATTGTTATTTATTTTTTATGTGATGCATCTTTTATATCACAGTGTCTCTATTTTTCAACCAGGAGTCCCTGAAACGTTCAGGTTTCTGTGGGAAATTGTCTGATTTCACTCCTTAAGTGGTTTAAAAATTGCAAATAATTTGCCATTGTTGTGCATTGGTTCTGCAGGCACAATAAAGTGGCACTCTACAGAGGGGGAGGTAATGCCACAAATTAAATAAAAGAAATTAAGATATGTATAGGAATAAATGTAACTGATGGTGATTAAATTCCACTCGGTTTATTCACCATAACTATAACTCATATATAAATATAAAACTCTTATATAAATATAAATATAACTCACCATAACGTACATTTGCTGGAGATGGTGCTGAAAGTACTGTATTGTAAAAATGGTGTGAAAGCCATTTCAGATAAACCCAAAATATATTTCAGAATATTTTCTGTGTGAGTGAGAGAGAGAGAGAGAGAGATTTTTTAAAAAAATGCCTTTATTGCACAATTCAAAAAAATGAAAGAGCACCAATATTATTCCACCAAGTGTCTCACATTGGAAAAGTGCAAACATAAGTCACCCCACCACACACACACAACACAAAGTATTCCCTGCAGTCCACCTATTCCACATTGCCAGTGGCAGTAGTCCGAGTCTTCCTTGTAGTCCGTGCAAAGACGAGCCACAGGCCTCCAGTTCTTAAGCAAGGCCAAGTCCCCTTCCTCCAGCAGCAGAGATAGCGCTGCGTGCCCGCAGCCAGTTCCGTTGTACGTCCCAGAGACATTTTCCTCATCTCAGATGGATTGTAGTCCTTAGACCATGCAGGATTTTTAAGCAAGTCATCGTTGCAGCAGGTTCGTCCAGATTGTAGAAAGAAAACGTTGGGGCATCCATGCCCTACAGGCAAGTAAACCGTGACCTTGTAGTCCGTGCAAAGAATAGCCACAGGCCTCCCGTTTTCAAGCCAGGCCAAGTCCCCGTCCTCAGGCAGCAAAGATGGTGCTGCGCGCCGGCAGGAGACCGGTAAAGATCCAGTTCTGTGACAGTCAATTACAGTCAATTAGAAACGTCATAAAAGTGTGATCGAACAATAGCCCAACTAGAAAAGCACTCATAGAGCGCATATCTCCGCCAAGGCTCCTTCCGTTTGTCATGGATGAACTCCAAAATGTAATGGGTTTGTGTGTAGGCCTATAGCCACTTGTGGTGAAAATTGCATCAAAGTCTGTCCATCAGTTTTGGAGTATTGTTGCTAACACACTGTGAGAAGATAAGCGCCTTGGCTGAGGTATGCATTCTCAGATCATCACCAAAATATAATGGGTTCCTCTCTAGCCCAAGAACCACCTCTGGTGAAAATTTCATCCAAATCCATCCAGTAGTTTTTGTGTAATCCTGCTGCACAAATAAATACAAAGCCCTTGGTGGAGGTATGCACTCTCAGATCATCCCCAAAATCTAAACATCTTTTCCCCGTGCCATTACACACCTTTCCTGAAAATTTCATGAAAATCCGTCCATAACTTTTTGAGTTATCTTGCTAACAAACAGACAGACAAACCAACGCTGATGAAAACATAACCTCCTTGGCGGAGGTAAAAATGCGTAAAACAGGCAGAGGAATGACTGCCATTTATTCCTTCTGTCGGGCGCGCTTGACCCTTGTTCCCCCTGCTGCTTTACGCAGGGCTGTCAGGTGTTTTTTGAGGCGAAAACGTTTCCTTTCATCCAGGAGGTCAAGACCAACCTGCCTTCTTAGCACATTAACAGACTTGATGAATTTATCAGTGTCACTGAAGTAGTCAGTGACTTTAATGGCCTTGTTATAGGTTTCATCCAGAAAAGCATTTATTTCTTCCAGTGAATACAAACTCGTGTTTGTACTGCATTTTGCCTCAGTAGACTCAGTATTAGACACAGTGTCGGGATCAGATTCCATTTCCTCGTCAGCACAACTCAGCTGACTGTTTGGTTCATCTGGCCCAGTGGATTCATCATGGGCCACATTTTCCTGGACGCCACCCACAGCAGCTGACTGTCGCTGCTCCGTCTCCTGCTCTGAAACGGTAGCAGCCTCCTGAAGCACAGCCGCTGATGTCACACAACGAGATTCTGGCGCACCATTAGTGACATTTTGGGCGCCATCACCAGCGACGCTCCCGGCCGTAAGCTGGGCTGCGGGCGCCACAGCTGGGCTGTCCACAGACACAGCAGCAGGCTCCAGAGCAGGACCGGCGGAAGGCCCCGCAACGTCGTCCGTAGTAGCGGCGGGAGCAGAGGCCGCGCCGGCAGCCTCAGCTGCGGCGGAAGGCCCCGCCACGCCGTCCGCAGCAGCGGCATGAGCAGAGGGCGTGCCGCCGGCACCAGCCGCGGCTCCATCAGAGCTCCCCGGCCACTGCCTGTGCGGACAAGCGAACCATTTATGGCCCACGTCTCCACATTCAAAACACTTCATCTGTCCTGAGCTTGCATACACCATATGGGAGCCGTCCCCGTGTTTGACCCGGAAGGACACCACTTCCAGTCGCAGTTGGCGAGAGAGAGAGAGAGAGAGAGAGAGAGAGAGTTGTAAAAAATGCCTTTATTGCACAATTCAAAAAATGTAAGAGCACCAATATCATTCTACCAAGTGTGTCACATTGGAAAAGTGCAAACATAACTCATCCCCCTCCCCCACACAACACAAAGTATTCCCTGCAGTCCACCTATTCCACATTGCCAGTGGCAGAGAGAGAGAGAGAGACTGGTATTTCAGCACAGAGGTATGTCAGTCAGACTTGATTTACGTGGCACAGACTGCTGCTGTGTAGTTAGACACAAAGTTCTGTAACATGGGGAAGTATTCAGCTGTTGAATTTTACAGACACTTGATTATGTCTGATTCCCTATGAATGTTAGACCAGAGAATGGATTTGAGGTTTTCCAGCTTCATGAGGATAAAAATTCAATTCACTGATTGTTTTAGAACAGTACTGCTGCTGTGAGAAAGTGCACAATGTCAGAAAGACAGCGCAAGACATTGATTTTTGTTGTTGAAGCAAAATGCAAAAAATGTTTCTGTCACAGTTTTGGATGAATGACCTTACTCATCTCGTCCAAACAGGCCCAGAGTGCGTTCTTGTATTTCAGAACAGAGCAAGCACTGTTTTGGGATTACGCTTTTTGCTCTACCACTTCCTTGTTCTAATGATTAATGTATTAATTCTTCTATATGTTTGCAGGCTTGTTACTGTGATGACCATGCCAAGAGTAAGGTCTTCAAACACGAAAAAGGCAAAGCTCCACCTTGTCCCAAGTGTGGTCACAAGACGCAGGAAACTAAGGACCTCAGCATGTCTAGTGAGTGTTTCACAAACTGGATGCAGCTGTCCTTCCTGTAAAGCCTCTTAAATTGAGGAAATCTCTAGGAAGTCACAACAGCTTCAACTTCTCTGCTGAAACAGAAAGTATGAACTCATCAACTTTCTTATTCACTCAGAGAAAGCTTGTTCTCAACAAGAGCTTTCCTTAACTGTCATTGGCTCCTGCTCATTGCTTCTCAGTTCAGTTATGTCACTAGCTAGTAAATCCAAAGTGTAAAGAGTGTGGCTAATCTTTGACCCTGCCAGTTGGAGTTTGAAAGAAGTTTGGGCGCAGTGAAGGGTGGCAAATAAATGCTGATCACGTGGTTGTGCAATGCAGACTATTAATTTTACTGAGTTGCATTAAAGTTCACAATTTATGTGTCGTTCTGAAGTGGCAAAATTAGCTAAATCATCAAACATTTGGCTTTAAACATTAAAATGTTCATAAACTGACACACAAAGTTGCAAATTTACGGAAAAAATCTCTTTTACTACAAAGAAGGGAAAAATAAAAAATGCATTTGAAACAAAATTACACTTAGACGAAAAATATGCATATAAATTTAGGAGTTATATAGGCCTTGTATAGGGCCAGCCCTCTAGTGCTCTAAAATTTCCTGGTAGACAACTGTGCTGACTTTGGTCTTGATAAAACACAGTGGACCAACACCAGCAGATGTCATGGTTCCTCAAATCATCACTGACTGTGGAAACTTCACACTAAACCTCAAGCAGCTTAGATTCTGTGCCTCTCCACTCTTTCTCCAGACTCTGGGACTTTGATTTCCAAATGAAATGCAAAATTTACTTTTATGTGAACTAGGGATGGGCATTCGGTGAAATTTTCTTGGTCGATCGTCGGGAGAATTAATGATTAATAATCGGTTAATCATTAACATTTTTATATTAAAAAACAATCACATTTAGGCCTATGATGCCTATACTCTTTATGTATTGAGAATAATAATAAAAATAAATACAGAGTGTTTTTCTTCGAGGATGAATTTATTAACAAGACAAGTTTGCAGTAAAACGTGAACACATGCGCATTGCGCAAACGAGGGAGGCTTCAAGTTGCGAGCCAGACAATAACGGAAGACACATACAGGACACATAACGGAACATATATTTCTTTTACTTTTTTCTTTTCCTTTGTTTAAAAATAAGGATATCAAAATAAGAAAGCTACACAACAATTTGCCTTTACGTAGGCTATCCCATTATATCACGGCGTCAGAATTATAGGCCTGCTTTTTGTTAAAAAAAAAAATGCGCTTGTTCAGTGTTTGGCAGTAAAACGTGAACTCATGTCAGTGACAACATAACGGAACAGCCGTTTTTTTTACCCTAAATAAAAATAATAAAACAACAATCTCGAAAAGCCTGTAACAAGGCAACAAGGCCTTTGTATATCCAATTATCAGGATAGCATCACGACGCCAGTATTATTACAGACGGCTACCCATTTTTGTTTAAAAAGATGCTCCTCCGTGCTAGCATCGAGTCCAGGCTAGCCTGGGTTAGAGATGATGAACCGCCGCCACCGTCTTTTACCAGGCTTGGATGAGTGGTGTTCAAATGATACATCATTTGTGTTGTCGATGAGGTATATTTGTATGCTGCATTGCAGTGATTGCAGTACACCTGGTCATTTTTTAAATTAAAGTGGTCCCACGCAACACTTGCCGCGACCTCTTCATGATTTGGCGATTGACCTACGGAAGCTCGCATGTATCAACTGAGGCACGCCAGGGTACGGCGATGGTGAAATGTTGCCCCCTGGTGCCCAAATTTTGCCAGTGGCACAGTTAAATGCATTGCATTGTTTGAGGACGGCCGTGCACTAGGCGTAATAACCTACATTCGGATTGTTTAAAAAAAAAATTGGTTTGTCGACGAAAATGAACTTCCTCGGTGAAATTCTTAATGATCAATTATCGATTAATCGATTAACTATGCCCATCCCTAATCTGAACAGAGGTCATCTGCTGGTGTTGGTCCACTGTGTTTTATCAAGACCAAAGTCAGCGCAGTCGTCTACCAGGAAATTTTAGAGCACTTCATGCTTCCCTCTGCTGACAAGCTTTATGGAGAAGCTGATTTCATTTTCCAGCAGGACTTGGCACCCCCCCCACACACACACACACACACACACACACACACACTGCCAAAAGTATCAAAACCCTGCTTTAATGACCATGGCATCATTGTGTTTGATTAGCCAGCTAACTCTCCTGACCTAAACCCCATAAAGAATCTATGGAGTATTGTCAAGAGGAAGATGAGAGACACCAGACCCAACAATGCAGACAAGCTGAAGGTCACTATCAAAGCAACCTGGACCTTCATAACACCTCAGCAGTGCCACAGGCTGATCACCTCCATGCCACACCACATTGATACAGTAATTAAGCCAAAAGGAGCCCTAACCAAGTATTGAGTGTGTACATGGACATACTTTTCAGTCGGCCAACATTCCTATTAAATAACTATTTTTTAAAATTAATTTTATGTAATATTCTAATTTTTTGAGAAACTGAATTTGGGGTTTTCATGGGCTGTAAGCCATAATCATCAAAATTAAACTAAACTAGAAAAGCACTCGGAGAGCGCAGATCTCCACCAAGCGCCACAGTTCCCCCCATACAGTGTTTGTGTGTACGTTTTCAGATTCCTTGACCATGAAAACATATGACTAGCAATTGGATTCACAATGATAGGATTAGTGGTTCAGTAGTTATTGACGAAAATGGCATTTTCCATAATGGCGGTTTTCTTCTGGACGGTGATCCGGAGCACCACCAAAATCTAATCATCTGTAGGATACCCCATTTCTGACAATCTGTGAAAATTTCATGAAAATCCGTCCATAACTTTTTGAGTTATCTTGCTAACAAACAAACGGACAGACAAACAAACAGACAGACAAACCAACGCCGATGAAAACATAACCTCCTTGGCAGAGGTAATAAACACTTGAAATATATCACTCTCTGTGTAATGACTCTATATAATATATGGGTTTCACTTTCTGAAATGAGTGACAAAAATATTAAACTTTTTCATGATATTCTAATTTTTTGAGATGTACCTGTAGATGTGCTTTTTTGTTTTCATATTCAGACTCAAGCAGTTATTCAAGGGACTGCAGTTTTTGAATAATTTCATTTGTCAACCTTGGCAGCTGCCTCTTAGTTTTGTCACTTGACCCATCCCACTCAGTGAAGCCTGGGCTAATGTCACATCTGTGTTTGTTTATTTCTACAGCCCGCACTCTGAAGTTTGGCCGGCAGGCTGGGGGTGACGATGAAGATGATTACTGCGACGGGGCATCAGGGTACGATGCCTACTGGAAGAACTTAGCATCTGGAGGAAGAGATCAAGATGAGTACGGAGAGGATGATGACTATGAAGAAGATGAGGAGGAGGAGGAAGATGAGGAGGAGGAAGAGGAGGAAGAGGAGGAGGAAGATGATGATGAGGAAGATGGGGAAGTGGAAACTCCTTCCAAATCTGTGGCCGGTCTTAAATTGGACGGGACTGCTGGCTAAACTTAGATGGTGTGCAAAATGATGATTTTGACTGAATGATCATTTGTTACAATTAAGGAATAATTAATAGGGAGCTATCATCACAGCTTTACACTTTAGGACTCAAACTCAGCATCAACACAGGTGCTGATGTAATATTCAGTTTTCTGTAGTAATACCTTCTCTTCCAGTAGGTTATATTTAGTTGTGTTTTTAGAAATGTTCTCACAAGCAGTTGTACAAAGAGTGGGAGAACAAACCGTTATAGCACAAAGTTTTATTTAAACCAGTAATTCAGTGGCTCAGTGCTGAAAACCCAGCAGTTTGTACCAAAATGGTATCAGAATTTCAAAACCCAGTCCAGGATATGAGTTATTTGCTCCATGTGATGTTACACTCGGGACTTGTTTACTAGAAGATCCTGTAAACCTATTTAGTGGTGATTGTGGTGATCAATAAAAGTATTTTCTTGCAGTCTGTTGCTAGAATGTTTGTAAAGAGCCTAATGTCAAAGAATGTAACCTGCTGTGATCAGCTGTTCCTACCAGAATCGACCTAGAATGCTGCTTTTGATTGGTTAAAAGTTTCAGGATGTGCCAGTGCTCTGAAAGTCTTTTTTTAATCAAACTGCTGAAGAAAATCTGAATGGATGCAAGTTTAAAGCTGATTCTACTGAAGTGTAAAGGGGATGATAACATCAGGTCTTTTTTTAGTGTCAAATCAATAGTGAACTGTAAAATAAATCCTAAAAATAAAAGTAATGTATACAAATTCAGTAACCTAAATTACATTTAAAGTGCAACAGTGACCAAATTGTGACATAATTATTATCCAGTTTATTATCTGTTTACTGTGCTTTTCGGGTTGACTTGGGGTTAAGCAACCTCTACAGAGCTTTGAATGTTTACGCCTTAAAAAATCTGGATGGAGCCATAAAATACAGAAGAAAATTACATTGAACACAAAATAGCAGAGTTACTGAATATTTCCGAGTTTGTCAACATCAGTGATTAGTAAACTTTTATTTGTAATTTTGTAATTTTTTCTTTTTGAATTTATGACTTGTAACTTAGCATTTTTGTGCTTGTCTAAAATCTGAGACTTTTGCTTAAAGTAACAACTTTTTCTTGTAAATTTTCAGCTTCTAAAAGAATTACTTTTTTAAATAAAATTATAGCTTCTTGTAACTAATTTTTTCACATAAATTTGTAGCTTATTTGTGTATGTGGGTTTTTTGTTTGTTTTGGTACCAATTTGCCACATTATTTTGTGAATTGGAAACTTCAGGACTAAATTTGATATTTTTCCTCATAAAATTGTAACCCTGCACAAATTTTCAACTTTTTTCTTGAAATAACTGGTGTGGTAAATGTAATATTTTTTTTTCAAGTAAATATGAGTTGTTTTTTTCTTTCTTTTTTTTTTTTTTCTTTTTTTTTTTTTTTTTTTTTTAGTAATTTCCAACTTTTTATTTGTAAATTTTTGACCTTGCTCATGAATTTGGGACTTTTTTCTGTGAAGTTTTTGATTTCTCTTCCCTAAATATGCAATGTTTAACCATGATAAAACATTGCATTGCCTGGTCAAACATTGCATGGTCAAACATTGCCAACACAGCCATGGTTAACCAAAGGATTACAAAAGGCATGTAAAAAGAAAAATTTATTATATAAAGCTTTTCTAAAGAAAAGGACAAAAGAAGCAGAGCAGTGGTATAAAACATACAAAAATAAGTTAACATATATAATGAAATGTAGTAAAAGAGACTATTACAGTAAAGAACTGGAGAAAAACAGAGACAATATTAAAAATACATGGACAATACTGAACAATATTCTTGGAAATAAAAACAGAAACACAAGCTACCCAATCAATTTTTCAAAAAATAATACAACGACTCAGAGTGTGAATGCAGCTTCACCTGCAGATGAATTTAATAACTTTTTTGTTAACATTGGTCCTAATTTGGCTCGAGAAATACCCATTACGGCACCTACGGGTGATACAATAAGCAAAAAGACTCCATTTTTATAAAGAACACAGACGAGAGAGAGGTCATTGAAATTGTTAAATCGTTTAAAAGTAAGACATCTACGGACTGTGATGTATTGACATGCTCTTAGTCAAAACTATTATCGAATGCTTAGTGAAACCACTGACGTATATTTGTAACCTGTCTCTCCAAACAGGTATATTTCCCAATGCAATGAAAATAGCTAAAGTAATTCCGATATACAAGACGGGTGACAGAGGGGAACTTTCAAACTATAGACCAATTTCACTATTGCCACAATTTTCCAAGATACTTGAAAAAATATTCTGTGAGAGAATTGACAACTTCATAATGAAGAATAATTTATTGCGTGAGCAGCAATATGGGTTCAGACACAAGAGGACAACTGCATTTGCTCTAATGGAATTTATAGAAAAAATATCAACTGCCATTGAAAATAAAGAGTATTCAGTTGGGGTATTCCTGGATCTTAAAAAAGCATTTGATACAGTGGATCACAATTTATTATTAAAGAAACTACAAAATTGTGGTATTGGGGGGTAGCACTGTCCTGGTTAAGTAGTTACTTAAAGAATAGATATCAGTATGTATGTGTTGGTAACAAAAACTCACAGTTACTGAAGGTTACTTGTGGAGCCCCACAGGGTTCAGTTTTGGGGCCATTGTTATTCAATATGTATATAAATGATATATGTAAAGTCTCGGGAAAAAATGGATTTAATATTGTTTGCCGATGACACTATTATGCAGTGGAAGCAATTTGGAACAACTTTTGGATACACTCGGAAAGGAATTAGGAAAGCTTAAACTGTGGTTTGATTCAAACAAATTAACGCTCAATTTAAGTAAGACAAAATTTATAGTTTTTAACACCCATCACAACAACTCAGTATCTAAACTCAGTGTAAATGGTGTAGAGATTGAAAGGGTATCTGAAACTAAATTTCTTGGAGTAATAATTGATAAACTGTGTTGGAAGTCACATATTAATTATATTAAAGGTAAAATATCTAAATCAATCGCAGTAGGCTACTACACAGAGCGAAATATTTGCTGAATCAACCCACATTATATACTTTGTATCATTCATTAATACTCCCATACATGACATATTGTACTGTAGTATGGGGAAATACATATAAAACAAACATATATCCAGTCTTTATGCTTCAGAAGAGAGCTATTAGAATAATAAACAAAGCTGTGGGGAGACTTGAATAACGAAACCGAATTGCCTTTCATTCCAGTTTATTCAAGTAATCATTCCACTGTCTGCTCTCATTCCTGAGCAGCGAACAAAGAGAGTGAACACACCAAAGTTCTCCCTTTTAAACATTCTCACATCAACCCATTTCCCTCATAGGGGAATTCACACATCTATATCAAAATCCTTTTATTCACATTCGTTAACTTTCTATTTACATAACTCCCCCTTCTCTCCTCTCGAGCCTCAGCGGTCAGGAAGTCTTCTGTCCCCTGTTCTCCGCAGGGGGTCCAGTCTCTGTGGCTCCGCACCGCAGGGGGCTGCAGCTCTGTGGTTCTCCTTCATCGTGAGATTAAATCACATATGCAGTGTCCAACATATACATGTCTAACAACACAGCCATATAACCCCCCCCAAACGATGAAGAACAGACTAATTCCTAAAATTTAATAGCACCTTACTCATTACTGAATAATCAACACCAACATTCAGTCTGTGCGCCGCTTGGGCTTCAGCCGTCTGCCGAATCTGCTGTGAGAGGGCCCCGCCTTGCCTGCAGCGCCTTTCTGCTTCGGCTCTGTTGACTGAGGAAGAGAGTGATTATTTGTCCCTTGCGGGGGCCTGCCTCGTCGAGGCGCCACCGCGACCGGTACAGATTCGTCCTTCATGACAAAAGCAGGTTTTAGTCTGTCAATACTGACTGTCTCTTTTCTGTCTCCAAAATCTAGCACAAATTGCTTATCACCTGCCTCCAGCACTCGAAATGGCCCTTCGTAAGGCGGTTTGAGCGTTGCTATTAGGGCTTCGCGCGTGACAAAAACGAAGTCGGCATTTTTCAAAGCCTTGGGGACGAAAACTCGTGGAAAAGCGTGATGAACCGGACCCAGGAGCGTGTCTGCTCCCGTGCCGACTAACGGTCCCAGAGCAGAGAGGGGTGGGGGCTCCGGGTGTTCTGGTAAAAACTCGCCCGGCAGCCTCAGAGTTTGTGCGAATACCAGCTCCGCTGGGGAGGCGTCTAAGTCCTCTTTAGGCGCAGAACGCAACCCTAATAAAACCCATGGCAGTTTATTTACCCAATCTGCACCCGTGAGCGACGCTCTGAGTGCTGCCTTCAAAGACCTATGAAAACGCTCGCATAAACCATTAGCCTGAGGGTGGTAAGCCGTAGTGCGGTGAATTTTGGCTCCTAAGCCGTTGGCCATCGCTGACCACAGCTCAGAGATGAATTGCGGTCCTCTATCGGACGTAATGTCCGACGGAACCCCGAAGCGCGCCACCCAAGCCGTTAAAAAAACGCGAGCCACCTCCGCGGCCGTGGTCGTTGCAAGTGGGACCACTTCCGGCCAACGTGTGGTGCGGTCCACCATTGTCAAAAGATGCGTGAACCCCTGTGATGCCGGTAGGGGGCCGACCAGGTCGACGTGCACATGGTCGAACCTCCTGGCAGGAATGCGGAACGGTTCTAACGGGGCTCTTGTGTGCTTGTGAATTTTGGCCCGTTGACAGGAAATGCAGGTTTTTGCCCATTCCTTCACGTGCTTGCGCAGGCACGGCCAAACAAACTTTTCCGCCACTAGTTTCACCGACGCGCGCACCCCCGGGTGCGCCAGTGAGTGGACCGAGTCAAAAACACGGCGGCGCCACGTGGCCGGAACCACCGGACGCGGGCGCCCCGTCGACATGTCGCAGATCAGGGGGGGCATACCGGTTTGTAAACACTTGCTCTCCAGCCTCGACCCTGTTGGTCCAGACTGGAGCGCACGCACGTCTGCGTCCGCCCCCTGGTCCGCTGCCATGGCTGCGTAATCTATACCCACGTGCACCGGGGCTGCGCGCGCCACCGTGCCGCTCTCCTGCGGCGCGGTCACGGTGGTCCATTCTGCCTCTGCGCGTGTTGGGGTCGTGAACGCGCGTGAGAGACAATCCGCTACTACATTGAATTTGCCCGCGACGTGCCTAATGTCAGTGGTAAATTCCGAGATTGCGGCCAGCTGCCTCTGCTGCCTGCCAGACCACGGATCTGAAATTTTGGCCATGGCGTATGTGAGCGGCTTGTGGTCCACATAAGCGATGAAGCACCGTCCTTCCAGCCAGAACTGGAAATGACGAATAGCCAAATGCAGCGCCAACAGTTCTCTGTCAAACGCGCTGTATTTTCGTTCAGCCGCGCTTAAAGATTTGCTAAAGAAAGCCAAAGGCTGCCAAACTCCGGCTACCTGTTGCTCAATAACGGCCCCTATGGCTAAATCTGAAGCGTCTGTCGTCAGCGCGATACGTGCTGCAGGGTCTGGGTGGGCCAGGAGCGCAGCGTCAGCCAAGGCTTTTTTAACCTCTGTGAACGCGCGCTCCCGCTCCGGGGACCATTCGACCGCCTGGGTCGGTTTTTGTTTTTTGAGCGCGGCATATAACGGTTGCATGATTTGAGCTGCGTGGGGCAGGAATCGGTTATAAAAATTCACCATCCCCAAGAATTCCTGTAGTGATTTGACCGTTTGTGGACGGGGAAAATCCGCTACCGCGCGTACTTTCTCTGGTAACGGAACCGCACCCTCCGGGGAGACGCGGTGACCCAAAAAATCGATCCGCTCGACGCCGAACTGGCACTTGGCTGGGTTAACTATTAAGCCGTGCTCTCCCAGCCTCCTAAAAACTGCTGTGAGGTGCGTTTCGTGTTCGTCCTCTGAAGTACTCGCGACCAAAATGTCGTCGAGGTACACAAACACGAAAGGGAGATCGCGTAACACGGCATCCATCATCCGCTGAAATGTTTGCGCCGCCCCTTTGAGACCAAACGGCATGCGTAAAAATTCGAAAAGTCCGAACGGGGTTATTACCGCTGTTTTAGGAATGTCCTCCGGTTGGACTGGGACTTGGTGATACCCGCGAACTAGATCAATCTTTGAAAAAATGTGCGCCCCCGCCAGGTGCACCGAAAAATCCTGAATGTGCGGGATGGGATAACGATCGTGCGCCGTAGCGTTGTTTAGCCTGCGGTAATCCCCGCACGGTCTCCAGGAGCCATCGGCTTTCGGTACCATGTGCAGCGGCGAAGCCCACGGGCTCTTCGACCTACGAACAATGCCCAGCCTCTCCAGGCTGGCGAACTCCTCGCGCGCAATGGCGAGCTTAACTGCATCCAAGCGCCGAGCTTTTGCAAACACGGGAGGGCCAGACGTGGGGATAAAGTGTTTCACCCCGTGCCTCGCGACCGTCGCTGAAAAAGTGGGCACAGTGAGCGCTGGAAATTGGGTGAGGAGTGTGTGAAACTTACCACCTGCTGTAGCGACGTGGGTCTGTACTGGTGGCGGGGACACTCGAGCTGAACAGGGGAGAGAGTAAAAAGAGAGTGCATTTACCAGCCGTCTATTAGCAAGATCAACTAACAGATTGTGTGAACACAAAAAATCCGCGCCCAACATGTTGAAACTCACCGCCGCTATTACAAAAGTCCATTCATATGTGCGGCCATGTAAGCACAAAGGCAAGGTCCTTCTCCCGTAGGTGTTGATGTTCGAGCCATTTGCCGCTGTAGCTCCGCTACCGTGGGGTCCAGCCACCCGGTCCGCGTATGTTGGGGTGATGAAGCTCACTTGTGCTCCGGTGTCGATGAGGAACTCTCGTCCGGAGCGCGCATCCGTGATGTAGAGCAGCTTGCTGCGTTCTCCGAGGGTCGAAGCTGCTAGCGACCCCCGGTCTTGCCGTTTCCCGAACTCCTGAAGATGCAGGGCGGCACACACCTGCGTGCCTTCTCTGCGAACCTCCGATGGTAAAAGCAGAGATCTTCTCCTCCGCTGTGTCGTGTCCGCGCCTCTGCCGCCGGGCTATTGGCTCCACCTCGTCGCGGCCGTGCTGCCGCCGTCGTCGGCCAGTCTGGTTCTGCCGCCTCTGGCTCCCCGCTGTCTCGGGTCGCCGCTGTGGTTGCTTGCCCGCCGCAGGCGTCCAGGATCCCATCTGCCTCCTGGGCCAGCTCCCGGAACTCCTCCAGGGTGTGACACTTTTTGCCGGCCAGCGTGCTTCTCGCATGCGCCGGGAGGTTGGAGAGGAAGATGAACTGAAAAATGAAATCATCGTTGTCCAACCCTCTCAGCTGTATCATCTCCTCCATCAGGGCGCTCGGCCTGTGTCCTCCTTGGTCCAGCAAAGACAGGATCCTCCTCGCCCTCACTTCGGCCGAGGGGGTGAAAAACTTGATGAGGGTGGATTTCAGCTTGCCGTACCTGTCGGTAGTGGGTGGCTGCTCCACCAAGCTCTGCACGCACCGAGCTGTGCTGTTGTCCAGCTTAGCGATGACATGGTGGAACTTAGTGTCATCCACCGTTACTCCTGCGAGCGCGAACTGCGACTCTGCTTGCAGAAACCACGACCGTGGGTTATCCTGCCAGAAATCAGGCAGCTTAACGGCCACTGCGCTCGCCAGCTCTGAGCGCTGTGAGTCCGGGACCCTGAGAACGTCGTCGTTCATTCTCAACGTCGGGGTCACCAATGTGGGGAGACTTGAATAACAAAACCGAATTGCCTTTCATTCCAGTTTATTCAAGTAATCATTCCACTGTCTGCTCTCATTCCCGAGCAGCGAACAAAGAGAGTGAACACACCAAAGTTCTCCCTTTTAAACATTCTCACATCAACCCATTTCCCTCATAGGGGAATTCACACATCTATATCAAAATCCTTTTATTCACATTCGTTAACTTTCTATTTACATAACTCCCCCTTCTCTCCTCTCGAGCCTCAGCGGTCAGGAAGTCTTCTGTCCCCTGTTCTCCGCAGGGGGTCCAGTCTCTGTGGCTCCGCACCGCAGGGGGCTGCAGCTCTGTGGTTCTCCTTCATCTTGAGATTAAATCACATATGCAGTGTCCAACATATACATGTCTAACAACACAGCCATAAAAGCTGCTTACAGGGAACCAACAAACCCACTTTTTCTTAAATTAAAAGCTCTCAAGTTGAAAGATCTGGTTGACTTTAAAACTGCAGTAATAATGTTTAAAGTGAAGAATCTATCACTGCCCGCAAATATCCAAAAGCTGTTCCAAATAAGGGAGAAACAATATCATTTCAGAGGAACATGTATATTTCAAAAACCTTCAGTGAGAACTACCACCAAGCAACACTGTGTTTCAGTGCAAGGAGTCAGATTATGGAACAATTTTGGACCTGAATTAAAATCATGTGCAACGCTTGGACAATTTAAACAAAAACTAAAGGAAGAAATACTCCAAACATACAGTATATACAAGATGACATGTAAAATCACATAAGGATTGTCATGTCCAGTCTGTGTTGTGCTGTTGCTTAGTTTTTTTTGGTCACATTTTGTCTTAGCTTTGTTCCGAATTGTAATCGCTCTTGTTTTGTTTTTCTTTTGAATTCTTGGATGGAATATGGGTGGGCAATATAAGCTGCGGCTTCAGCCATCACCCATTTTGGATAACTTATGTTGAACTGTATAATCAGAGGAGTTATTGTTTAATTTGACCTTGTTGGATTTTCCCCCTTTGTTATATTATTCTGTTTCTTTTAATCTTTACTTTTAATCTATCCAAAATAAAGATTCATTCATTAATTCATTCATTCCTTCAATGTTTCAACTTTATTCCAATAATTTTGTAAACTTTTCTCTCATAAATTTGCAAGTTGCAACCTTCTACATGCACACACAGACACACACCATGGGCTGTCTTCACTTATGTAAAGGTGAAATGTTTTGTTTATATAGCTGGCTGTGGCGGTTCGTTTTAACCCCACAACAGACTAAGGACACTCAGCCCTCTTTTCTCTGTTTTCCTGCTACACTACTGAGATGCAATGTGCCATTCATGTATTTGTGATGCAAACATGCATGTATTGTGATGTAATGCGCCATTCTGTATAGTGTGCATATGGCTTGTCCTTACTGTGCTTTTTCTGAGCATCTTACACATGTAGATGTGCTTTGGTGTATTAATGTCTACAGGTAGACGAGTTTCTTCTGTCTCACCTATGTGATGTTAATCGTTGCCTTTCATGCAAAGTGTTCATGCATTTTGCCCTTACTGTGACCTAGAGACTCAGATCAATATGTAGATGTGCTTGTTAGCCTCTTTGTCTGACACTTGGAGCGAGGTCTAGCTAATCTGCCCATTGTGATGTATGTCTTACAAATGCAAATACCTCCTGCCTGTTCGGTTATTGCTTTGATCATTCTAACTGTGGGGTATGTCCCTTTGATGTATTGTTATGGTCAAGTATTTAAGGTGCAACTCTGTAACGCACTCTCTCTCTCTCACTCTGATCCTGCAACTGGTAGACACACACGTGTCCACCTCTCTTCTTCTTCACTGAGAGCCTGAGGAATTCGGCTTCAGCCTGCTCACGCTATGGGCTGGAGCCGAGTTCCCGTGACGGCGGTATGATTAATAAAACCTGCTTAAAACCACAGCATCGCTGCTTATTTTTTCATGCCGCTGCACTGGCAATTTTTTTTTCAACAGAGTTTTTCAGCTTTTTCATATAAATTGGGAACTTTTTCTGGCAAGATTGTAACTTTTTTGTTTCTTGAAATGTAAAAACAATTCAGAATCAGAATCAGATTTATTGCCATTGTTCATGTAGTACACAAACTAGGAATTTGTCTCGGTGCAATGCTGCAACATTAAACATGATAAAAATAAAAGATAGAAATAAAAACTATACATGCAATAAAATGTAGAATATGAATGAATAATACTAGACAAAGCAATTTTTAAATATATTAGCGAGCAGCAGATATTGTGGAGTACCCCATAGTGCAGTCGGTAATGCAAAAAGAAAACAGTGATGATTGACATGAGTCTGGTTGAGCTGCTGTACATAGTGCACGAGAGTCTAATAAGTCACTTAGTGTTCAGCAGTCTGATGGCAGAGGGGAAGAAGCTGTTCATGTGACGGGAGGTTTTAGTCTGAATGGGCCGAAGTCTTCTACCTGAGGGGAGGGGGGCAAACAGTACGTGACCAGGGTGTGAAGGATCGGCTATGATCCGGCCTGCACGCCTCCGGGTCCTGGAGATGTACAGATCCTGGAGGGATGGGAGCTTGCAGCCGATCACCTTCTCAGCAGCGCGCACGACGCGCTGCAGCCTTAGTCTGTCCCTGGCAGTGGCTCCTGCATACCACATGGTTATGGAGGTGGTGAGGATGGACTCGATGATGGCCGTGTAGAACTGCACCAACATCTTGGTGGGTAGCTTGAACTTCCTCAGCTGCCGCAGGAAGAACATCCTCTGCTGGGCCTTTTTGATGAGGGAGCTGATGGTCGGCTCCCACTTGAGGTCCCGGGTGATGGTGGTGCCCAGGAAGCGGAAGGAATCTGCAGTGGTGATGGGAGAGCCTGTGAGGGTGAGGGGGGGCAGAGGGGTTGTGGCTTTCCTGAAGTCCACGATCATCTCCACTGTCTTCAGAGCGTTCAGCTGCAGGTTGTTGTGGCTGCACCAGGACGCCAGCTGGGCTACCTCTTTCCTGTAGACGGACTCGTCGCCGTTGGAGATGAGCCCGATGAGGGTGGTGTCGTCCGCAAACTTGATCAGCTTGACAGACTGGTGGCTGGAGGTGCAGGAGTTGGTATAAAGGGAGAAGAGTAGGGGGGAAAGTACACAGCCCTGGGGTGATCCGGTGCTGATGCTAACAGAGTCAGAGACAGTCTTTCCCAGCCGCACATGCTGCCTCCGGTCCGTCAGGAAGTCGGTGATCCACTTGCAGAGGGAGTCAGGCACGTTGAGCAGGGACAGCTTGTCCCGGAGCAGAGCGGGGCGGATGGTGTTGAATGCAGAGCTGAAGTCCACAAACAGGATTCTGGCGTAGGTTCCCGGGGAGTCCAGGTGCTGCAGGATGGAGTGGAGGGCCAGGTTGACTGCGTCGTCCACAGACCTGTTGGCTCGGTAGGCAAACTGCAGCGGGTCCAGGAGGGGAGTGGTGATGGACTTGAGGTGAGACAGGACCAGGCACTCAAAGGACTTCATGACTACAGAGGTGAGCGCTACAGGTCTGTAGTCGTTAAGTCCAGTGATCCGTGACTTCTTGGGGACAGGGATGATGGTGGAGGTTTTGAGGCAGGTCGGCACGTGGCATAACTTCAGGGAGGTGTTAAAAATGTCTGTGAAGACAGGAGTCAGCTCATCCGCACAGAGTCTCAGGGTGGAGGGAGACACGCCGTCCGGACCGGGGGCCTTGCGCGGGTTCAGTCTGGAGAACTGTTTGTGCATGTCCTGCTCACTGATGACAAGGGCAGGGGGGGAGGGGGGGGGGCGCCTTTGATGAAGTGGGGACCGTGGAGGCAGTGGCACTGGGGGGAGGGGGGAGATGGACACAGCTGATGAGGTGTCAAAACGGGCATAATGTTGGGACAGTCTTTGACAAAGGGCTATGTCATCCTGACCTTTAGAAGCCTGAGGCCGATAGTTGGTGATTTGTCTCAGTCCTCTCCACACAGAAGCAGAGTCGCTAGCAGTGAACTGCTGCTGGAGTCTCTCAGAATACACAGATTTAGCTCTCCTCAGCTCTCTGCAAAACCGATATTTGACCTCCCTGTAGCAGTCCCTGTCTCCACTTTTCAACGCTGCTTCCTTCTCCTTCCTGATCTGTCTGAGCTTAGCAGTAAACCAGGGCTTGTCTTTTTTGAGTACCTCACCCTGGTGCGCGATGGAAGAATGCTCTCTTTACTTTATTAAAGTAAAGAATTCACTTTAATTATCCAATTTGATTGAAATTTTCAGCCTTTTTGATGCATTGCCAAGGTTTTTTAAACACAGAAAAGCATTTTCTCCTAAATTTACATATTTTACCCTCTAAGCATGCCTTTTTTTTTGGTACTTTTGAATTTTAACAGGCCTTACTCAGGAACCATGCAATACTAACAGATGTGACATTCACCAGTCTTTTAGTGTTTATTGATTTTGTACAGGCACTAACAAAATTTATGGTTGAGACAAGCATCATGGGCGGATATTTCCTTTTACTGTTGGGGTGGATAAACAGAACATTTTATCAAGAGTAAATACAGAGGAGGAGCCCCTCATTTCCATTGTACTGACTGCAAAACTTATGGGTAAACAACTTAAGGGTTGTACCAGAATGTCCTATATCCAAAGTGGTCCTTGCCTTGCTCTACGCCTGTGACCAGAGACATATAAATGGTGTGCTGTTATTACGGCTGCCAAGGAGGTTATGTAATTGGGGTGGTTTGTCTGTCTGTCTGTTTGTCCGTTTGTTTGTCTGTCTGTTAGCAGGATTACGCAAAAACTATTTTTGATGAAAAATAGTTTTGAAAATGATTTTGATGAAATTTTCACCAGAGGTGGTTCTTGGGCTAGAGAAGAACTCACAACATTTTGGTGATGATCTGAGAATTCATACCTCCACCAAGGCTCTTATCTTCTCACACTGTGTTAGCAAGAATACTCCAAAACAAACCTGTTGTACTGTAAATGATGCCTTTATTTGTGAAGTGTGGTGTAGTGGCGGCCACTTCCTCTTCCGCCACTGCAGTGCCCCATAAATACCAGGCGGGCATTTCCATCCGGCCTCTTTGCTTCCAGCATCCCAATGTGATTAAACAAAAAGCTGGTAAAACTCAAATTAAACATGAAGCCTCTAAATTGAATGATTTGGCCTCTGTTCCTCCTCATAATTTAAAAATTAAATGCGGTTTGTTAAATATTAGGTCTCTAACTCCCAAGTCTCTGCTAGTCCATGATCTGTTAATTGATCATCAGATTGATTTAATATCCCTTACAGAGACTTGGTTAGGGCAAGAGGATTTATGTTGGTTTAAATGAATCAACTCCCTCTGGTTATTTAAACTGTCAAAATCCCAGAAGTTCTGGTCATGGAGGAGGAGTAGCAACAATATACCATTCCCAAATTACTAGTTAATGTAAAGCAAAAAACACATTATAATTCCTTTGAGGGCCTGGTCCTCACTATTGGGCATTTTAGCAATTTTAGGATAAACCCAATTTTATTTGCCATAGTTTATTGTCCTCCATCAACCTACTCAGAGTTTTTATCCGAATTTGCCCAATTCTTAGCTGATTTAGTGCTGAAATCAGATAGAATAATAATAGTAGGGGACTTTAATATACATGTAGATGTAGACGGTGATTGCCTTAATATGACATTTAATTCAATATTAGACTTGATGGGGTTTTCTCAGAAAGTAGGAAATTCTACCCATTATCTCCACCATACGTTGGATCTTGTTCTGACATATGGCATAGAAATAGAAAATCTGGTAGTGTCTCCTCATAACCCTGTACTGTCAGACCATTGTCTGTTAACCTTGTAGCAGACACAAAATGCATATTGTAGAGACTAGGGGAGTCAGACAGCGTCTCAGTCAGGATGCAGTGGTTAAACATAAGAGGACAATAGTCAGGGGCGTCATGGGGAGTTGGCAAGGAGAGGGAGACGGGGGTTCAAGGAGAATGTATTGTGTTGTTAGATGTCATGCAGTGTGATGTGAAGTGTCATGCAGAGGTGAGATGATCTGTTGGGATATAAGGAAAAACTGCTTAGCTGTATCATGCTTTTTCTGCGTATGACTGATGTTAATAATTGATGGTTAATAAACTTCGTCTGTTCGTAAACCTGCCTCCTCATTTCCCACACTCTCCACACTGGTGACCCTGGACGTATTATGGAACACGAGGCAAGAACCCCGGAGTCGGCCCGGACAGGAAGCCCCAGCAACGTGGCAAGCATCCCACAGACGGCCCGGAAGGGAACCCCCAGCAACGCATGCGCTCTTTCAGTCAAGCTACCGGACTTTTGGCAGCACAACCCGCGCTCTTGGTTCCACCACACCGAGGCCCAGTTCGCCCTCCGGGGAATAATGGCAGACGACACCAAATTTTACTATGTGGTTGCAGCGCTGGATGCTCGCACAGCTCAGCAGGTAGCGAGCCTGCTCGACCAGCCCCCGGCCCACCACAGATACAAGGCTCTCAAAGCTGCGCTGACCTGGCGCTACACGCTCTTGGACTGTGAGAGAGCAGAGAGGCTCCTGAGACGTTCCGAGTTAGGAGATGGTTCGGCTGTTGATCTGATGGAGAAGATGTTGGCGTTAATGGGCACGGACGACGGGCATTTTCTGTTTGCCCACCTTTTCCTCCGGAACCTTCCAACAGAGGCGAGAGCGGTTCTGGCCAATTCACCGTTGCTGGCCGCGCGTGACTACCGTGCGCTAGCCCAGGAGGCAGACCGGATCATCCTCACCACCAGAGCGCTCACAGTCAATGCGGCCGCGTCGGAGCCCAGCGAGACGACCAGAGGATAAGATAAGATAAGATAAGATAAGATAAGATAAGATAAGCCTTTATTAGTCCCACAACGGGGAAATTCCAGGATTGCAACAGCACAGGGATAGCAACACTCAGAGCAACAATCAGAAGGCAAGAAAAAAAACAAGCAAGCAAGAGCAGCTAATATACATATGTACATATTACTATAAAATATATATATACACACACACACACAGACACAGTGCAGAGCATTGTAGCTGGATGGAATAAATATATGAATATATGAACACACAGTGCAGAGCATTGTAGCTAGATGGAATAAATATGTAAATATATAAACACCCACAGTACGGAGCATTGCAGCTAGGTGGAATAAATATGCAAGTATATAAACACCCACAGTGCGGAGCAATGTAGCTAGATGGAATAATATGTAGATATATAAAAACACAGTGCGGAGCATTGTAGCTAGATGGAATAAATATATAGATATATAAATATAAATACACCCAGTGCTGAGCATTGTAGCTAGATGGAATAAATATGTAAATATATAAACACACACAGTGCAGAGCATTGTTGCTAGATGGGATGAAACAGCATAACCGTCTATTTAGTTATCCTACATGGTATGATTATGTGCCCATACATATTCTCACCCTCCATAGCGACCGGTATGTTCCTAGTTGTATGCCGGAGAGGACCATTGTGTAAGTCTATTGCATCTTTTGCATTCAAAAAAACTATTAGTTTGTTACGTCTTTTTGCTATCTCTGCGAGCAGCCCTGCTTAGGTTGTACAGTCTGACAGCTGTTGGTAGGAAGGACCTACGAAACCTCTTGGTTGTGCACCTGGGATGATGTAGTCTGCTGCTAAATGAGCTCCTCAGTGCATCCAGTATGTCCTGCATAGGGTGGAACTCGGACTCCAGCAGAGATGACAGTTTAGCCACCGTCCTTCTCTCTCCTATCTCCTCCATCGGATCAAGGCGCTGCCCCAGGACAGAGCTAGCTTTCTTAATCAGTTTGTTCAGTCTCTTCCTATCGGCTGCAGTAATGCCACTGCCCCAGCAGACCACTCCAAAAGTGATGGCTGATGCCAGAGGAGATGAGGAGCCACTGACGGTAGCGGCAGCAGGGGCCAAGGAGCGCCAGAGAGACATGCTCTGCTTCTACCACCGCCGCTTCAGAGAGAACGCATGCAGATGTGCGCCACCGTGCCAATTCAAGCACTCAGGAAACGCCAAGGCTGGCAGTCGGTAGCAGCTGCGACCGCCGGTGAAGAAAACAAGCTGCTCTACGTGATGAACTCGCGCTCAGGGAGGCGTTTCCTCGTAGACTCCGGAGCCCAGAAGAGCATCATCCTGCCGACCTACGCCGACCGGCTGGCAGGACCTAGCGGCCCCGGGCTGGTGGCAGTAAACGGCTTGGGCATTAAGACCTTTGGTGAGAGAACGCTGGCTTTATCTCTACACGGCCGTACATACGAGTGGACTTTTGTCATAGCAGCACTGAGTTTCCCAATCCTGGGAGCTGATTTTCTGTATGTGCATGGTTTACTAGTTGATGTTGCTAACAGGCGCCTGGTTAATGCACTGTCCTTTGACTCTCTTCCCTCTACAGCTCGAGGGGCCGGGCCAGTAACACAAGCCAACATCACAGCTCCAGGCGGTAAGTTCCACACATTGCTCACTCAGTTCCCAGCACTCACGGTCCTGACGTTTTCGGCGGCCATCGCTAAACATGGGGTGGAGCACTTTATCACCACCACCGGGCCGCCTGTTTTCGCACAACCTCGGCGCTTGGACGCAGCTAAACTGGCCATAGTGCGCGAGGAGTTTGCCAACCTGGAAAGGCTGGGCATCATCAGGTGATCGAACAGCCCATGGGCATCCCCGCTACACATGGTCCCTAAGGCTGAGGGGTCATGGCGACCGTGCGGGGATTTCCGCAGGCTGAATAATGCCACAGCGCACGACTGCTACCCGATACCCCACATTCAGGATTTTTCTTTTCACTTCGCCAGAGCACACATTTTTTCTAAAATAGACCTGGTCCGCGGTTACCACCAGGTCCCAGTGCACGCGGAGGACATACCCAAAACAGTGGTAATAACTCCGTTTGGCTTGTTCGAGTTCCTGCTCATGCCATTCGGATTAAAAGGAGCGGCACAGACGTTCCAGCGCATGATGGACGCGGTGCTGCGCGATCTCCCATTTGTGTTCGTCTACCTGGATGATATCCTGGTAGCCAGTGCGTCCGAAGACGAACACGTAACCCACCTCAGGACGGTTTTCCAGAGGTTGGAGGAGCACGGGTTAATAATCAACCTGGCGAAGTACCAGTTCGGCGTGATGGGGATTGATTTTTTGGGGCACCGCGTATCACCGGAGGGAGCGATACCCTTGCCCGACAAAGTGCGCGCCATGGCGAACTTTCCCCGGCCTCAGACGGTCAGGGCGCTGCAGGAATTTTTGGGGATGGTTAACTTTTATAACCGTTTCCTCCCCCGCGCAGCTCAACTCATGCAGCCATTGTACGCCGCGCTCAAGAAACAGAAACCCGCGGATGGAATCGAATGGACTCCGGAGCGAGGGCAGGCGTTCTCTGAGGTTAAAACAGCCCTGGCAAATGCCGCACTGTTGGCGTACCCAGACCCGGCGGCCCGGATAGCGCTCACTACCGACGCCTCGGACGTGGCCATAGGGGCCATCGTGGAGCAACGTGTCGCCGGTTCTTGGCAGCCGCTTGCTTTTTTCAGCAGGGCTTTGCGCAACAGTGAGCGTAAATACAACGCGTTCGACAGGGAGTTGCTGGCTCTCCACCTGGCCATACACCACTTCCAGTTCTGGCTGGAAAGGCGCAGCTTCACCGCGTTCGTGGACCACAAGCCGCTGACGTTCGCAATGGCCAAGGTTTCGGAACCATGGTCGGGCCAGCAGCAGAGACAGCTGGCCGCGATCTCGGAGTTTACGACCGATATTCAGCATGTGTCGGGTAAACTGAATGTGGTGGTGGACTGCCTCTCGCACGCGGTAGTGGCCCCGGTCTGTGTAGGGACAGATTATACAGCCATGGCTGCAGAGCAGATTAGCGATACGGATGTGCGCGTGCTCCAGTCTGGACCAACAGGGTTAAGGCTGGAGAGCAGAGTACTGCAAGACGGCAAGCCCCCCCAATCTGCGACGTCTCCACAGGACGCCCGCGCCCGGTGGTCCCGGTCACGTGGCGCCGCCGTGTGTTTGAGTCAGTTCACACTCTGGCGCACCCAGGAGTGCACGCGTCAGTCAAAATGGTGGGAGCGAAATTTGTGTGGCCAGGCCTGCACAAATAAGTGAAAGAGTGGGCGGCACACGAAGGCTCCTTTGGAGCCGTTTAGTATGCTGGCTAAAAAGATTTGACCATGTTCACGTGGACCTCGTGGGCCCTCTCCCGCCATCACAGGGGTGCACACACCTTCTGATAGTGGTAGACCGCACCACAAGCTGGCCAGAAGCAGTCCCGCTGGCGGCAACCACGTCCGCGGACGTGGCGCGCGCTTTTTTGACAACATGGGTGGCGTGTTTTGGAATCCCGTTGGACATCACGTCCGATAGGGGGCCTCAGTTTGTTTCCGAACTTTGGTCCGCGATGGCCCGCAGCCTGGTTGTCACAATTCACCGCACAACCGCGAACAAGCCACAGGCAAATGGGTTGTGCGAGCGTTTTCACAGGTCACTGAAAGCAGCACTCAGGGCTTCGTTGACGGATGCAAATTGGGTTGACCGGTTGCCGTGGGTTTTATTGGGGTTGCGTTCTGCACCAAAAGAGGATTTGGAGGCTTCCCCGGCTGAGCTGGTTTTTTCCTCAACCACTGCGGCTGCCCGGGGAATTTTTGCCAGATAATCCCGCGCCGGACAACTGCCCGTCTCAGCGTTTGCCGCGTAGTGCAGACACAGGCACGCTGCCCAGCCTGGCCCACCACTGTTTTCCACGCGCTTTAGTGCCAAAAACTTTGAAGAACGCGGAGTTCGTGTTCGTCAGACACAATGCCCACTGCCCTCCATTGCGGCCACCCTATGATGGCCCATTTAGAGTGCTGGAAACAGGGGACAAGCATTTTTTTGTTAGACTTGGGGGGGCGTCGGGAGAAAATATGCATAGACAGACTTAAACCCGCCTTTGTAGTGGCGGACGAGCAAGTGCTGCTGGCTCGGGCCCCATGGCGTGGAAGACCCCCACTGAGAACTCCCCAAGCAAACGATTCATCAGGACAGCCACACGGGCAAAGCGGATCCCCCCCCCCCCCCCGCCATGGCCCACCCGCAGTCAGACGCATGTCCAGCAGCCCCCTGCCGGCATAGAGACCCCCGTTACAGCAGATATGGGAGGAGACTGAAGCCCAAAAGACATGCGGACTGAAACTCTGTCTGGGGGGGGGGGGGGGGGTGTAGCAGACACAAAATGCATATTGTAGAGACTAGGGGAGTCAGACAGCGTCTCAGTCAGGATGCAGTGGTTAAACATAAGAGGACAATAGTCAGGGGCGTCATGGGGAGTTGGCAAGGAGAGGGAGACGGGGGTTCAAGGGGAATGTATTGTGTTGTTAGATGTCATGCAGTGTGATGTGAAATGTCATGCAGAGGTGAGATGATCTGTTGGGATATAAGGAAAAACTGTGCTTGGCTGTATCATGCTTTTTCTGCGTATGACTGATGTGAGAGGGTTAATAAACTTCGTCTGTTCGTAAACCTGCCTCCTCATTTCCCACACTCTCCACAACCTCTGATTTTACTATTTCTGACTATTTGGCTCCTAAAGAAAAATATTACTACAGTAGATGCCTCTCAAATGATGTAACCAAATTTATGCAAATTGTTTCCTCTATGCCATGTGTCAACATAACAGAAACAAGCTGTAGACAGCTTGCTCCTTCTGTAATTGATAGCATGGTAGATAGTGTTACAGCTTCTCTGCATCAGACTCTACACATGGTGGCCCCTTTAAAAAAAGAAAAACTCTAATCAGAGATTTCTAACTCCTTGGTTCAACACAGAAACTCATAACTTAAAACAGAAGACTCATCAATTAGAAAGAAAATGGTGCTCCACTAATTTAGATGAACTCTATTTTGCTTGGAGAAATCATCTTTTAATTTATAAAAAATCTCTTAGAAAAGCTAGAACGAGTTATTATTCTGCATTAATAGAAGAGAACAAGAATAATCCTGGATTTCTTTTCAGCACTGTAGCCAGGCTGACAGAGTCAGGACTCTGTCAATCCTAGCATTCCTTTAGAGCTTACTAGTCAGGACTTTATGAACTTTTTCAATAATAAAATTTCATCTATCAGAGATAAAATCAGTCAGATTCTTCCCACCGTTAACTTAAATACAGTAACTACTACAACTCCTTCCACTGATATCTGTTTGGATGAGTTTACTCCAATTGACCTTTTAGAGTTAGATAAAATAATTTCCTCATCCAAGCCTTCATCTTGTCTTTTAGACCCTATTCCTACCAGGTTATTTAAAGAAGTCTTCCCATTTATTGGTAGCTTTATTCTTCAAATAATCAATTCTTCATTAACTTTAGGCCATGTACCACAGGCGTTTAAAACTGATGTAATTAAACCCTTACTCAAAAAGCCACCGCTGGATCCAGGAGTTTTAGCTAACTATAGACCAATCTCTAATCTCCCTTTAATTTCAAAAATCTTAGAAACAGTTGTTGCTATGCAATTATTTGACCACTTGCAGGGAAATGGTTTATTTGAAGAGTATCAATCTGGGTTTAGAATCCATCATAGTACTGAAACAGCCTTAGTGAAGGTCACTAATGACTTCCTTATCGCATCTGATAATGGACTTGTTTCTGTACTTGTCCTTTTAGACCTTAGTGCAGCTTTTGATACTATCGATCATAATATTCTACTTGATAGATTAGAACACTATGTTGGACTTAATGGAACTTCATTGCAGTGGTTTAGATCTTATTTATCTGATAGGTTCCAGATTGTTCATGTCAATAATGAGTTTTCTTTCAACTCAAAGCTCAGTCATGGAGTTCCATAGGGATATGTGCTTGGCCCTACTCTTTTTAGTTTATATATGCTTCTGTTAGGCAACATTATTAAAAAGCACTGTATACATTTTCATTGTTATGCAAATGACACACAATTATATCTGTTAACGAAGCCAGATGATAGTAATCAATTAGCCAAGTTGGAAGCCTGTCTTAAGGAAATCAAAGCTTGGATGATTTGTAATTTCCTGCTATTAAATTCAGATAAGACTGAAGTCATTCTTGTTGGTCCAAAAAAACCTTAGAAATACCTTTCCAAATCAAACTTTTAGTTTGGATGTGGTTACTCTTTTTCTTAATAGCTCTGTGAGGAACCTTGGAGTTAATTTTGATCAAGATCTGTTTTTCAATTCACATATTAAATTCCTTTCTAAGTCTGCCTTCTATCATTTGCGTAATATTGCCAAGATTAGGAGCATCTTGTCTCAGAGTGATACTGAGAAACTGATCCACGCTTTTGTTAGCTCTAGATTAGATTATTGTAACTCTTTATTATCAGGTTGTCCCAATACATCTTTAAAAAGTCTTCAGTTGATCCAAAATGCTGCAGCAAGAGTTTTAACAGGTACTACTAAGAGAGATCATATCTCTCCGGTTCTGGCCTCCCTTCATTGGCTTCCCATAGAGATCAGAATTAAGAAGAATTAAGTTTAAAATCCTTCTTCTCACTTTCAAAGCTCTAAACAATCAGGCCCCTTTTTATTTAAAAGATCTGATACTACCCTACTATCCTAACAGAACACTACACTCCCAAAGTGCTGGATTACTTGTAATACCCAGAATCTCCAAAAGTACAATGGGAGGCAGAGCCTTCAGTTATCAAGCTCCTCTCCCGTGGAATCAGCTGCCAATCTGGATTTGGGAGTCAGACTCGATCTCTGTTTTTAAGAATAGGGTTAAAACGCTCGCGCACGCAGCGACCAGCGGCCGGTGGCTTGTCACCAGACTGCAAACCAAGTCTACCTACGGGTACAAATAAGTAACAAAAAAAAAAAAAAAAAAAAAAAAAAACCTTCCTTTTTGATATAGCTTGCAATTAGGGAGGGATCATGTGTCTCTGAACCCTCCCTTAGTTATGCTGCTAATAAATTTAGACAGCCGGGGGACCTCCAATGCACTGGGCTTCACTCCTTTCTTCACTCTCAATGAAATATTTTTTTTTTTTTGCTGGTCATTAACATCTGTTTGTTTTCTCCCATAGACTGAGTCCCCATCGTGCTGTTTGCTCTCTACATGTCTGTTTTTTTTATCTTCTCTATCCCCTCACCCCCCAGCCAGTCGCAGCAGATGACTACCCCTTCCTGAGCCTGGTTCTGCTGGAGGTTTCTTCCTGTTAAAAGGAAGATTTTCCTCTCCATCATCGCCAAGCGCTTGCTCACAGGGGATCGCCTGATTGCTGGGGTCTTTCTGCAATCGTGGGGGTTTCCTCTACAGTTGAAAGTGCTATGAGGTGACTGTTGTTGTGAAATGGCGCTATATAAATAAAGTTGAACTGAATTGAATTTGCTGATGCCCCTGCCTGGTGGCTGTAGTGTGTGTGTTCAGCCCTCAATAAAGCTAAGTTCCATCGTGCACCTGGTCTTGTCATTCAAGAGGCAATTTCATACGTAACATTTTGGCGACGAGAATAGAAAAATGGAAGCGTGTGTTTCACTGCTTCAGCCCTTCCTGGAGCTCCTGGGTGAGCCACCTGTGCCCTGGTCAAGATGGTTTGCCGCCTTTCAAAACTATATCGTGGTGCTTAACCTGGGTGAGCTAGATAAACGGAGGGCACGTGTGCTTCTGGTGCATAATTTGGGGTTCGAGGGCCAGCCTATCCTGCGTACACTCGGGGATACCGACTCGTATGAGGATGTGGTTGAGTTGCTAGTGCATCATTTCCACACCCCGGACAACATCACTGTCCGGAGGATTCGGTTCCGACAACGACACCAGTGAGTGGGTGAGCCTGTCCGCCAGTTTGTCGCCGACCTACAGTAACTGCCTGGTGAGTGTTGTTTTGGGCCATTGGAGGAGGGAATGGTTCATGACCAGCTGGCGGAATGGTCAACTCGCAATGCTTCTGGAATTTCCCCGTTGTGGGACTAATAAAGGCTTATCTTATCTTATCTTATCTTTACAAGCTGGGCTGCTTTCGGCTCCGAGTGACCTGACATTAGCCGAGGCTGTCGAGCTAGCTCTCCAGGTGGAGACCGCAGACAGGCTAGTTTCGGAGCTAAAGTGGCACCAATCACAAAGGCAGCCGGGGCCTGCCACTGCAGCATTAGTAGCGGACCCTGTCAGCGAAGATAGCGCGGCTGACGACAGTGCAGAAACTAACGCTATCAACCTGAGGTCTGCCCCAAGAAAACCCGTATGTATGGGTTGTGGGTCCGTGAAGTGCCAATACAAGGCTAGGGAATGCCCGGCTAGAGGGAAGTGCTGTGGCATGTGTGGACGCTTGAACCATTATGCCAGGGTGTGTCGTGTGTCTGAGCCAGAGAGCCCACAGAGAAAAACAACTTTACCTGTCCCGATAACTACCCACGCGGTGTCCCCGAGTACCAGCGGGTTCAAGTACTGCAAGGTGATGCTGGATGGTGAGGAGGTGCCGCTGCTGATTGACATGGGGGCAGAGGGATCGTTATTGAATTGGGCCACGGTGAGGAAATTTTTCCCCTACTACAGAATAAGAGGTAACCCAGTGCCGCTCTATGGTTATGGAGGTGGGAGACTGCGCACAGTTGGAACACTGGAGGTAATGGCTTGGTACAAGTCGGCGGTGACGGCTGACGTTCCATGTGACGGCCCGAGGCGACAACATTATGGGCTGTGACTTGTTTTATGGACTGGGGTTTGCCATTAGAGATGACACTGGGGAAGAGTGGACTGGTTGTGGCCAGTGGAACCGTCCGGTTCCGGTGGTGAAGGACGACACGGTGTGGGGGGAAAATTTATCTTGCACCACGGTGGTCAAGCAGGACCAGCCTCACTCAGGTTCGACACAGGAGGGTCTCAGTGCCGGCGCTCGGGATACCTTGGACGAGGGTACCGAGCGTAACGGCGAGGCCCCTGTGTCGACGAGTGAAGCCGACAAGCGAGCCCCAGTTTCCTCCGGCGCTTGGCCCCAGTGGGCTGGAGGATCTGGAGCTTCAACGGCGACCGCTGCAGCAGCTTCACAAAGAGTCGGGGCCAGACCGACAGGCACTGAGGGACCGAGTGCCTATCAGCAACACTGCAGGCTGAGCAGTGCTCCCCTGAGAATTACGGACCTGGTCCGGGTTCGTGGGGAGAGATGTCCACGGTGGATGTGGGCCAATCAACAGTCAGAGGGTCACCAGGAGCAACTGTGCATTGTGGCCAAGTGGGGCGCAGCCTGCTTCCAGCTGTTGGACGGCTTGTGGAGGCATGCCAATGAGCTGCAGTGTGCTCAGGAGGGGGCTTCAGATGGCGGGTCCGGACGAGAGAGGTAATCAATGGCAAAGAGAAGAGGCGCTCTCGTCTATGAGGTCAGCTGCGATCCTGGAGGGATGCTGCTTCCAGGGGCGGGTCTACTGAGGGGCTGCCTGGGGCCTCCTACAAGCCAGTTCTACCCTTTTCTGCCAAATGGACAGTAGTGTGGGTTTGTTAAAAAACAAACAAACAAGAGAGATAGAGCTCCAATGTTATGATGTTTGTGTGTTTGCATGTGTTTAAAAATAAAGAATCATACTGGTTGCATTTAGGCGCATTTGCAGATTCTTGCTGCATGATAATATGGTATCAGAAGACAAACCCTCTGTGTGTATAGTATGTATATATATTATATATATATATACAGTATATATACTGTATATAGTTTATGTATATTTCTCTGTGTGGTTTTAGTTGTTAACACTACTTTATGTTTGTATACTGTTATTGTTCTGTGCTTTTAGTCTAGGAAATACGGCAATGTTTTGGTTTTAATAGACTTTTTAGAGGATTACAGGTAGAAGAATAACCCACATTGCCATGTGGGATAGGACGGTAGTCCATCTGTCCTCCCTAGTTTAGGTTTTGACTGTTAAAACATGCATGTTAGGTTAATTGGCTGTTCTAAATTGTCCCTAGATATTTGTTTCCTATAGGCCCTTAGAATAGAGGGTTAGTATTAATGAAAGCGCTTTGAGTGGTCTTTGTGACTAGAAAAGCGCTATATAAGTGCAGGTTAGTTAGTTAGTTTTGGTTGTGTGAATGTGTTAGGCCATGTGGTATTTTCAGTTTTTGTTTTATTAGTGCGTCATTTGGGTCCTAAATTGGGGAGGGTCTTAATTGTGTATGTGATTTTGGACTTTTCGGGGGGGGGGGGTTGTATTGTAAATGATGCCTTTATTTGTGAAGTGCGGTGTTCCTCTTCCACCACTGCACCGTCCCATAAATACCAGCCGGGCATCTCCATCCAGCCTCTTTGCCGGTGTCCCTGCCTGGAGGCTGTACTGTGTGTTTTCAGCCTTCAGTAAAACTAAGTTCCACTGTGCACCTGGCCTCGACATTCAAGAGGCAATTTCATACATAACAAAACCCATTACATTTTGGAGGTGATCCAGGAGGGACGGAAGGCGCCTTGGCGGCGGTATAAACTCTCTGAGTGCTTTCTCGTTCTTACTGTATTTATATGCTATCGTAATCAGTTTAATCGGATAGCACTGTCAGTATTGTAGCGAACTCAATATGAGCACCCTACTTGGCTTGCCAAGTGGATTGACCCTATTGGCGACACAGGTAGGGTGCGGGACTCCGGAGCGGGAGGCGTGAGTTCGAATCTCCCAGTGGGACGTCGCCATGTCGAGCAGCACGTTACAGTATCTCAGCAGGAATATGGCAGTATTAGGGCGTCGGTTATGCAAATCTCGTGAACCCGTGCTCACTTACGCACAGGTAGAATTAATCATTTTTTGTTACAGAAATTTGAGTTACTTTTTTCTGTCATCAGGTGGTGTAGTTCCGCAGCTTGCACACCAGGCCCTGACACTGTAACGAGCCACAGATGCTGACGCGCACTTGCGCAACATGTGGCAAATTGAAGGCAATCATGATTTGATTGCCTTTAAATAACATGTGCAGTGAAATCCGTGACGTGCCCAGCGGCAGTGACTCCCGACAGGAGAGGAGAGGAGGGGTGAAGTCTAATGACGAGATAGGGGCGTGCGCATTCGCTCTGCTCCGCAGCGCCCGCTCGCCCGCCCCGAGTGCTAATAACGCTGGGGACACACCAATGAGACAAAGCAGCCGCCACACTATCGCTTGTGAGATGCAAAAATGTGATCTTGGTTTGTTGCTCCGCTGGCCAGGAGAGCAGCCGCTGCGCAGATGACAGACTTCAAGAAGGTGCCCCCGGTGACCCTCCTCCAACACTCCTGCCCCGGAGACCAGGCGGTAAGGCGCTCTGAAACTGTGGAAATGGTGCTGCCAACCTGCTACCTAAACTCACATTCAGACTTGCCAACATGCAGGTTCTGGTTCTGACTTGGTAGCTGGCAGGAAATAAATGGTGCGTTTAAAAAAAAAAAAAAAAAAAAAAACAATCTTGGAGGCGTGTCGAGTTTGGTGACCCACGTGGGGGGTTATTCCCCAATCTGCCGTGGGTGGACAGGCTGTTATGGTTATTTAGTTAAAAACCAGGAAACCCGCGAGCTGTCGCCGAATCGGTTTCACTTTCGGTTCAGTTGGCCGTGAAGTCACCGACATGGTCGTCCTCCTCCCTCCGTTCAGCTCCGGCTGTGCGTGGCGTTTATGCTGTGGACAAACGTCTGTGCGGCTGTTCCAGTTTGAGACGTGTACGCATTAGTACTTGGGCAGAGGTAGGTGCACCAGCCAGAAATGATATTCATGGAAAAGTTAGGCTGGCTGAGGATGTTAATTCCCCAAGTGAGTAGTTAGAAGAAATCATGGGGAAGCGCAAGAAAGCTTTCAGAGAAAAACCTTCTCGACAAGAAGGTATCTCCTAAAAATATTACTTTAGTAGTTTGTAATTGCTCTCATCAGTCTTACTCCCTGAAATTTGACTTCTCATCAGATTTTTAAATCATGAATTTACTAAATATTTCCATTAAATATGCTGCTTTTTAAAACAATTTCCTCATAAATGTGACCTTTTTTTTTTTTTTTTTGGATTTATTTTGTACCCGTAGGTAGATTTGTTCTGCAGTCAGGTGACAAGCCACCAGCTGCCGGTCGCTGCGTGCGCAAGCGCCCCTTAACTCCCTAACCTGCATGTTTTTGGCATGTGGGAGGAAACCGGAGAAATCCCAGAGTAAACCCACGCAAACACGGGGAGAACATGCAAATTCCACACAGATCACTGTTGGCCGGGGGCAGGGATCGAACCCACGATCTCATGATCCCCGCGATCCCCTGGCCGAGGGTAAAACTGTGCTGCCGCGGTGCTAACCACTGCGCCACTGTGACCCTTTTCCTCTAATGTCTTACTATTTTTCTTATATGTTAAACATTTTTTTCCCCCCACATAAAATGTAAAACGTGTTTCTTTGTACATTTCCAGCACGTTTCTTCTAAATTTGTACCAGCTATGTCATCAGAATATTTGTCTAGATTGGTATTCTGTGTACAAGTTTGACTTTTGGATATTCAGCCTAATTTACAGACTGATTTTAAATGTAAATTAAATGACAAATTCTGGAGAAGAGGAACAAAACTCAAACTTGAAGGGGGGGAAAGAGGAAAATTGGTGGTATAAAAAACATTTATCTGGAAAAACTAGCAAATAAAAAGGTAAAAAAAACCCCATTTGTTTGAAGAAATTGAAATTTCTGATAAAACATTGTACTCCACCTGGGAAGAAAGAAAATGGAAAATATTTGGATGTACAGTCTGGATTACGCTGAATATTTAAAGCCCCCAAAACACCTTACCAGTTTGAGATTTTTCTTCAATGTGTTATTCTGAGGGAAAGATGACATAAGAGTCAATAAGCACTTTTCCACGGGCCCCGCTTTCCCCAGCACCGCCCCATTGTCCCCGCGTTTGCGCATTTTCCAGTAGCCCCAGCACCGGTTAGCAGGCGCTATTTTCGTACCTGATCCAGGGCAGGGTCCATCACGACCGGCCCGGGGCCGAGATGTGACGTCAACAGACTGGTCGCCGCTGATTGGTCAGGTCATAACGTCACGAAATCTACTGTCTTCCCCGTCTTCTGATAACCGCCATTTGCAATATTGTCATGGACTAACTGTCACGGAGTAAATATGATATTAATACAGACAGCGTTGTAGGTTTTGCGGCACTCTACACCGTGGTCCAATGAAGAGGTGCGGAGTTTTCTCTGCTTTGTGGCAGATCCACAGTGAGGAGTGACCCGGACCTATGGCTGCACAGCATAGAAACCGCACTATGGACAAGCTGTAGATGAAAACCATCATGGTGAGTGATTTGTAATAATGTGCATCTGCTTGCTTATTTATCCTATTGGTGGTAAGCTCACTTTTTTTGAGCCATTACAGTGCTGTTCTGTGCTGGCTAACGTTTTAAAGCTAACGTTTTTAATTTGCTAGCTAGCAAGTACCAACTGGTGAATCGCGCATGTTTTCTCCTAAATATTCGCTTGTGAGAGCAAAATGATGAAATATGTTAATCCTGGTTAAAGTCCTGGTTTGAGTTTTGTATTGCACTTTGGTCCTGTGCATTAAATTGTGTGCTGTTCTGTGCTGCTAACGTTTTTTAGCTAACGTTTTTTTTTGCTAGTGCTAACTGCTGAATCGCGCTGTTTTCTCCTAAATATACGCTTGTGAGAGCAAAACGATGAAATATGTTAATCCTGGTAAAAGTCCTGGTTTGTGTTTTTGGATAAAAACTTCAGATTTTGACTGAGTGACTCCATACTCAGTGATTCACAGCATCAGTTAAAGTACTAGATTCCATTCAAGTGAATGTATTAATTCATTCTGATTGCTGAGGCCACAGTAAAAGCAGATGATTTTTAATGTAACGCAGCCCTTGAAAAATCTACCGAAGCGCAGCTACATGAAAACTGTGGTTAAATACAACAACGAAGTACTTTATTGTCACATTCAAATTGTAATCGCTCCTGTTTTGTTTTTCTTTTGAATTCTTGGATGGAATGTGGTGGGCAATATAAGCTGCAGCTTCAGCCATCACCCATTTCAGATAACCTATGTTGATCTGTATAATCAGAGGAGTTATTGTTTAATTTGACCTTGTTAGATTTTTTTCCCCTTTGTTATATTATTCTATTTTCTTTTAATCTTTACCTTTAATCAATCCAAAATTAAGATTCATTCATTAATTCACATTCCACCACTGGCTTTTAGCAACAAGTGTATTTCCCAAATATGTGTTAAACTTGCTTTAACTAACCACCACCCATTTGTCTTTTGTGTAGGCAAGACGGAAAATGTCCACCCCAACTGGACCTTGCCTCACTATTTACAGAGATGCAGGCTGAAGATCTGCTGGACCAGGACCAGGGGCTGATCCGGTTGCTTCTCAGTGAGGCAGCGTGGCAGCTGTGTGTGACCCATTCCAGTTTTATTCTTTTTTACAGTTTGAATTTTGCACATTCTGAATAATCTGGAATTTGCTGCTGATTGTAATAAAGAATTTAGTGACTTAAGTGTTTGCATCATGATTTTCCATTTTGTCTGTTAAGACACCGGTGGGAAAAGAGTCAACTGTACAAAGGATTTATCTGTGACCTTGAAAATAAAGGCTCATTTTTAAGAAAAAAAGTAACCAACACAGTTATTTTATTAACTGAAGACTGTATTGTTGGATGTATATGGAGGAATTCTGGGTCATATTAGCATCTGCTCTTCATCATAATGGGTTTGGGCAGGGGTGTCTAATCATGTGCCATGGAGGGCCAAGACCCTGCAGGCTTTACCTCCAACCAGTGTCTTCAACAGCAGATTCCACTGAACTTCTTCCACTGACTGATCAGTGAGAACATCTGCTGAAGAGACTTGGGTAGAAGAGAGAACCTGCAGGGTCTTGGCCCCCCATGACACATGATTGGGAAGCCCCCGGATTAGGTTTAATGGGATTTAACATTTTAACACAAACTGTTTTATGGTTCATTATATTATATAATATAATATGGCTCATAATTTTGTTGACAGACTTACACCAAACCAAAAGTGATTTCTCAAAATGCTGGATTATTCTTAGCTTTTCCAGTCTTTCAGTATTTAATTTGTGCCACATGGTGGTAACCTTCAGATATATAAAAAAGAGACATCTGCAAAAACTTCACAGGTTTATTGTCAGTGCAATACTACATGAATGCATGTATAGTACATTGTTGATGCAGAGAATATACATTTCTACAGTACATGTATCAAGGAAATCAATTATTTTCCATGTAACCTTATGACTAATTACATAAAGGCAATTAAAATAATGCAAAGTTTTTGACTTTATACAAGATGGTACTACACATACTGATCTTCCAAGTATCACATCAGTCTCCAAAAAGGATAAATAAATAGGGTGAAAAAAATATATATGTATACATATACTGTATATGTGGGTGATTACAAAGCAAGGATATCAGTGAGGGAAGGCAATAACCCCCCAGGAGGGGAAAAAAAAAAAAAAAAAAAAAAAACAGGGAAAGAGAAAAAGACAGGCCTTCATTAACATTACCTATTTTTACCTGTTTTACCTAATTGCCTTTAATCCTAGATCAAGTTTGTTTTGGCCTATAATACATCTTAACTATAAAATATATCTTATTATACGTAACTAGTACTGTTTACTTTTTGAATAGATATTTTGTGGCTAATATAAGCCTGTTTTCCACTAGCCCAGCACACCTCGGTACGGCTCGATTCACTTCAGTACGGCTTGGAATGCTTCTGTCTCCATTAGCACGGTGTTGTGCTTGTGCTGTGTTTTTTTTTTTTTTTTTTTTTTTTTTAGGAGGTTTTAGAAGCGGGGCAGCAGCAGATTCTCAGCGAGGCGGGGCCACACTCCCGTGACGTTACGCACCCGACTGAGTCCTTATTTACACGAGACAAAAAAGGATCCAAGGATTATTGCCTTGCTGGCTCTGTGGATTTATCTCACAATGAATTTTATCTCATAATTAAGCTGCAACAACACAAGTCACTTTTGTTTTGAATTAACTGCCAAATGACCTAGAAATAATGAGCTGAAACTTGTTTTTATTCGTATTAAATAATGAGACGGTGGCACACTGGCCAACACCAAATTATTATTTTTTACATCCTAGGGCATTTTGGATGTACTGAATTAAAAAAATTCATGTTTTTCACCTTCAGGTCAACGTTTGGAACAACAGTATTATTATTTTCCGTTTAGATGATGCTACACTCCTTCTAAAGTATTGTAAATCTCTGAATTTGGAATGCCGATAGAACATTCAATTTACATATACTTACTTTTTTACATACTTTGACTTGTAAGCTTGATCAGTCTCTCCTGCTGCATTTAAAGTCCAACTGTGCAACTTCTTATAAGTTAACATAAAAAATGTACCCAAAGTTTAGAACTGGATCATGTGGGGCTAATTTTTTATGATATTTCAATAAAAAGAACAGAAAGCTTACAAAAAGATTTCTTTTTTGGTCGAGTTAAAAATTACATTACCTTTACAATGGTTGACCCTGACAGGAAGATCAGTATCATTTTGATCAGATTAGGCAATGGAATTTCTATGTAATTATACTGTTTTATAATTCAGTGTTATAACAGACAAACCACACTTTCCAAAACAATCCCATTTTATTATATACAAAATATTAAAAGGAAAAAAAAAATTTTGCAACACAACATGAAGGTTAATCGACATTTTATACACGCCGACCACTGAGTGTCTACACCAGCTTCCCAAACTGGGTCACGACTCGGATGAATGAAGGCGTCTCTGCCAGCTGTGGGTCAGGAAGGCTCGGTTGAATAATCCGGACGGGCTGTCGCGGCGGACGCGTGGGATGATTCTACAAGGAAAATGCACACAATAAAATACAGCACGTAAGTGCAAGATATACAGAAAAGACAATAGTTTTTAACAAGAATACATAAGCTTATTTCAGCGTATTGTTCACATGAATAATTAAAATAAAAGCTTTAGTCCCCATTGTGCTGCAATAAAGCAGCGATCCATCCACAAATGAACAGCTTTTTTATTGCATAAATAAACTGAGCCTCTTACTGAATATATTTGCGAAAAAACGCACAATAAAAAAAAATTAAAACTCACCGTTAAAGGACTCCGATGTCGAGACCTCCCGGTATATTTTTTCATTCCGGGCGGCTCCGTCTAACTCGCGCTGCATACGTTCGTCTGACAATGCAGTGAGCAGACACTGCAGCTCCTTACTGGTCCATGGAACACCCTTATTACGCGAAGCCATTTTTGATAGAGAATAAATGAAAATAGCACAGCAATACACTGAAAAGGAACCGCCAACAGTGGTTGCGTGCTGAGTAAAGGCGGTCATGAAGATTCTTTTTTTTTTTTTTTTTTTTTTTCTCAAAAACTTTATTGAGAAGGTCGTGAAGATTTGGTAGATGAGGAGGAGGAGAGGGGCGGTTACAACCTGACCAATCAGCGCCGGTTACGACCTGACCAATCAGCGGCGACCAGTCTGTTAACGTCACAACACGGCACAGCTCAGCACTGCTGTACCCTGCCCTGCAGCGGGGCTGAGAATTGCGGCTGTTAAACCGTGTTGGGGCTTGTGGAAAAGCGTACAAAGCGTGCTGAGCCGTCCCATGTCGCGCTAAAGCGTGCTAGTGGAAAAGGCCCTATAGTTATCAATCTGGTGATCAAGTTGTCAGCTGATCATTTTTTTCTATGACAGCATCTCAGACTCTGCTGCAGAAGTAGGTACGCCCATGATGTCTCAACAGTCTCTCCATGATTTTCACGCAGAGCAGAGCAATTTGTTGTACAGTAAATAAACGTTTCTACAGACATTCTTAAGCTCTACAACCACTGATCGTTGGTGAAGCTGTGCTGACATCAGTGACAGGCTGATGACAGTGAGAGGCGTTGCTGAGCCAGAACGACCATTTGAAGAGGTAATTTCTCAGCAACAGAGCCATCTGAAACACACACACACACACAGCATATATATTTTAGTACCTAACTTGCAGACATTACAGTGTAGCACGACGTACTTACAGCAAACTAGCATTAGCAACCATTAGCTTACCGTCCTATGACCTAGTTTGTATCCTCATGTCTTCGGCTCTCCCAGAAGCTGCAGAACTATTCCAGAGTGTTTAGTCTCGCTGCCTGTACCCTTATCTGGCGGTGCTTTTTGGTATTTACGGCGAAAAAAGCCACAGACCGAGGAGTTGCCTTGTAGAGCAGCCATGTTATGTTTGTTTGGGTCGCGCGCCTCACGTCACGAGAGTGAGGCGCCGCCTGGCTGTTAAGAAATCCCACGCACCCGCGGCCGGGCTGCAGTACTGTTGAAAACCAATCGAGGGACCATGGAGCCGCGCCGACCGGAGTCGTGTTCTCTGGCCGAGGCTGACCGGGGCCCGTGGAAAAGTGCCTAATGTGTCCTCTAATATAATCCATATCATAAAGAAATGGTACAAAACCAAATAATTTGAGCCAGAAAACTATTTCAGCACTGAAGGGAAGAAAAATTTATACTGTGGAAATGTGAAAATGACGAGGCAGAGTTTCTCACGAGTCAGGTTTATTCACATCTTCCAACATCAGCAAAGCAGAAAGAGAAAAAACACAGAAGCATTCATCCTTCATATACCAGGACTCTCCCAGTTCACAGTCACATTGCATTTCAATCACAAGTAACAATGCATCTACTCTTTGATCCTATAACCTCCTTTTCATAGTCTTCGGCCACCCGGAAATCCCCCAAGGCCATCTCTTGCATACCAAAGGCTAAACTTTCACATCCTCCTGTTATCTCCAAGGAGACTCAGTTCTTTGTTCTAATCTGAGATGTGAGGCCTAAAACAATACATATGTGTCCCACATGACCCCCCCCCCAAACATCTAAGATGGAACAACAGAATAACAGTCTGCATGTCATGATAAAATCATTACACATCAACCCACGTGCTGCTTGGGCCTCAGCCTCCTCCCGTATCTGCTGTAAGTGGGCTTTACCACTTCTGTGGCACCATCCTGCTGGGGAGCTGCTGTCTGGGGGTGAAAACTGTTTGTCAGTCCCTGTGGGTGTTCTGGGGAATTTCCCCGAGGGGGTCTGCCGTGCCGAGGAGCCCTGGCCAACAGCACATCCTCGTCCGCCACAACAAAGGCGGGTTTGAGCCTGTTAATGCCAATCTTTTCCTTCCTGCCCCCCAAATCTAGCAAAAAATGCTTGTCCCCTCTCTAAACGGTCCATCATAAGGTGGCCGCAGCGGTGGGCGATGAGCATTGTGTCTGACAAAAACAAACTCCGTGTTTTTCAAAGTCTTAGGTACAAAAACGTGCGGAAAACTGGTGAACGGGGCCAGGCAGCGTGCCCGATTCCTTGCCACGCTGCAACAGCTGAGACTGGGAGCTATCTGGCGCAGGATTATCTGGGAGAAACTCCCCGGGCAGCCGAAGTGGCTGCGCAAAAACTAGCTCAGCCGGGGAGGCTTCTAAGTCCTCTTTAGGTGCAGAACGCAACCCCAGTAAAACCCACGGTAGCTTGTCTACCCAATTTGCATCCGTAAGTGACGGCTTGAGGGCCGCTTTCAATTACCTATGAAAATGCTTGCATAACCCATTAGCCTGCGGATTGTACGCGGTTGTGCGGTGAATTGTGACACCCAGGTTGCGGGCCATTGTTGACCAAAGTTCGGAAACAAATTGAGGGCCTCTGTCGGACGCAATGTCCGACGGGACTCCAAAACGTGCCACCCACGCAGTTAAAAATGCGTGCGCCACCTCTTCGGCTGTGGTTGACGCCAGTGGAACCACTTCCGGCCAGCGCATGGTGCGGTCCACCATTGTCAGAAGGTGTGCGCACCCTTGTGATGGCGGGAGGGGGCCTACGAGGTCCACGTGAACATGATCGAACCTCTTAGCCGGGATGTGAAACGGCTCCAAGGGAGCTCTCGTGTGTTTGTGTACCTTGGCTCGTTGACACGCCACGCAGGCTGCTGCCCACTCCTTAACTTGTTTGCGCAGGCTCGGCCATACAAATTTCTCTCCTACCATTTTGACCAACGCGAGCACTCCTGGGTGAGCCAGAGAATGAATCGAGTCAAAAACGCGGCGGCGCCACGTGGCCAGTACCACAGGACGCGGTCGTCCAGTGGAGACGTCGCAGATTGGGGGGGCATACCGTCTTGCAGCACCCTGTTCTCCAGCCTTAACCCTGTTGGTCCAGACTGGAGCATGCGCACATCCGCATCGCTAGCCTGATCCGCGGCCATGGCTGCATAATCTATCCCTACGCGGACTGGGGCCGCCACGGTACACGAGAGGCAGTCTGCCACTACATTAAGTTTACCCACCACATGCTGAATATCGGTAGTAAACTCTGAGATCGCGGCCAGCTGTCTCTGCTGCCGGCCTGACCACGGTTCTGAAACCTTGGCCATTGCGAAAGTCAGCGGCTTGTGGTCAACGAACGTGGTGAAATGGCGTCCTTCCAGCCAGAACTGGAAGTGGTGAATGGCCAGTTGGAGAGCTAATAACTCCCTGTCAAACGCGCTGTATTTACGTTCACTATCGCACAAAGTCCTGCTGAAAAAGGCGAGCGGCCGCCAAGCCCCGGCTACATGCTGCTCCACGACCACCCCTAAAGCCACATCTGATGCGTCAGTAGTGAGCGCTATGCGGGCCGTTGGGTCCGGATGCGCCAACAACGCAGCATTGGCCAGGGCTGCCTTGACTTCCGAGAACTCTCGCTCCGGGGACCATTCGATTTTATTCGCGGGCTTTGTTTTTTGAGCGCGGCGTACAGTGGTTGCATGAGCTGCGCTGCGCGGGGGAGGAAACGATTATAAAAATTCACCATTCCCAAAAACTCCTGTAACGCCCTGACCGTTTGTGGCTGGGGAAAATTTGTTACCGCGCGCACTTTGTCAGGTAGCGGAACCGCTCCTTCTGGAGAGACGCGATGCCCCAAAAAATCAATCTGCGCCACCCCGAACTGACACTTCGCTGGGTTGATTATTAAACCGTGCTCTCCCAACCTCTGGAAAACTGCCGTGAGGTGGTTTTCGTGTTCGTCTCCGGACGTGCTGGCTACTAAGATGTTGTCCAGGTAGACGAATACGAAAGAGAGATCGCGCAGCACTGCGTCCATCATGCGTTGGAACGTCTGCGCAGCGCCTTTAAGCCCAAATGGCATGCGCAAAAACTCGAATAGACCAAACGGAGTTATTACCGCTGTTTTGGGTATGTCCTCAGTGCGCACTGGGACTTGGTGGTAACCGCGGACCAAGTCTATCTTAGAAAAAACGCGCGCCCCCGCCAAATGAACGGAAAAATCTTGGATATGGGGGACTGGGTAGCGGTCGTGCGCTGTGGCGTTGTTTAACCTGCGGAAATCTCTGCAAGGTCGCCACGAGCCGTCAGCTTTCGGGACCATGTGAAGCGGGGAAGCCCACGGGCTGTTAGAATGCCTGATGATGCCCAACCTTTCTAGGTTGGTGAACTCCTCCCGCGCTATGGTCAGTTTAGCTGCATCCAAACGCCGAGCTTTTGCAAAAACGGGCGGGCCAGTGGTAGTAATAAAATGTTCCACCCCGTGTTTAGCGACGGCTGCTGAAAATGTGGGAACCATGAGTGCTGGGAACTGAGTGAGCAGTGTGTGGAACTTACCGCTTGCAGCTGTGATGTTGGCTTGTGCTGTTGGCGGGGCCACTCGGGCTGTACAGGGAATAGAATCGAAAGTGCATTAACCAGGCGCCTGTTAGCGAGATCAACCAACAAACCATGTGAGCACAGAAAATCAGCTCCCAACATATTGAAATTCACTGCTGCTATGACAAAAGTCCACTCGGATGTACGGCCGTGTAAAGACAGAAGCAGAGTCCTCTCACCAAAGGTCTTAATCTCCGAGCCGTTCGCTACTGCCACCCCGGGACCTCTGGAAACTGCCAGCCGGTCAGCGGAGGAAGGTGTGATGAAACTCAACTGGGAGCCTGTGTCCACGAGGAAATGCCTCCCCGAGCGTGCATCCTTCAAGTAGAGCAGCTTGTTCTCCTCCCCGAGGGTCGCAGCTACTACCGACCCCCGGTCTTGGCGTTTCCCGAGCGCTTGAATTGGCACGGTGGTATACATTTGCGTGCCTTCTCTGCAAAGCGGCGATGGTAGAAACAGAGGGTGTCTCCTCCGCGATCCTTGTCCCCCGCCGCCGCCGTCGTCGGTGATTCTGCTACCGCCGTCTCTGGCCCCCCGCCATCTCCAGCCGCCGCGCTGAACTCCGTCGCTGCTGCGGTGGCCGCGCGCTGTTTGCTGGCGTTGAGAATCCGATGCGCCTCCTGGGCCAGCGCGCGGAAGTCCCGCTGGGCCAACAATGGCGAACTGGCCAGGGCCGCTCTCGTGGCCGACGGTAGGGTCCTGAGGAAAATGTGGGTGAAGATGAAGTCGTCGTCGTCGTCGTCTGAGCCCCTCAACCTCAGCATGTTCTCCATCAGGTCAATGGGTGTGCCATCTCCCAAGTCGTTCAGAGCCAGGAGCCTCTCCGCTCTCTCCTCGACTGAGAGAGTGAAGCGCTGGATAAGCGCAGCCTTCAATCCGCCGTATTTGTCGTTGGCCGGTGGCCGCTCCAATAGGCTCTCCACATGCCGAGTCATGCGGTTGTCGAACTTTGCAATCACATTGTAGAACTTCGTGTCATCTACCGTTATCCCCCGGAGGGCGAACTGTGCTTCGACCAAGTGGAACCAGGAGCGCGGGTTGTCCTGCCAAAAGTCCGGTAACTGGACCGTAGTGGCATACACTTGGCTGGGAGCTCCTGACTCGGCTGGCCCGGGGGAATTCCTTTCGTCCATGATACGTCTTAGGGTCACCAGTGTGGAAATGTGAAAATGACGAGGCAGAGTTTATCTCACGAGTCAGGTTTATTCACATCTTCCAACATCAGCAAAGCAGAAAGAGGAAAAACATAGAAGCATTCGTCCTTTATATACCAGGACTCTCCCAGTTCACAGTCACATTGCATTTCAATCACAAGTAACAATGCATCTACTCTTTGATCCTATACCCTCCTTTTCATAGTCTTCGGCCACCCGGAAATCCCCCAAGGCCATCTCTTGCATACCAAAGGCTAAACTTTCACATCTTCCTGTTATCTCCAAGGAGACTCAGTTCTTTGTTCTAATCTGAGATGTGAGGCCTAAAACGATACATGTGTGTCCCACAATACAAAAATTGGAAATGGTTTCAGTTCAAATCAGTGAGCTCAAGCCACTGGAAGAATATGATCAAATGTACTAGAATCTAGTACATTATTATCTCGTAATAATGTACTAGATAATACTAGATATCTAGTATCTAGTATTATCTGTTAACTCTTCTTCTTCCGGCTTCCAGAGAGAGCAGTCGCATTTTTCCACCCCTCTTATCCTGCCTTCCTGACCTAAATCCCAGCTGGCTGTCTCAGTGATTGTCTGTGCCTGTTCTCCTTCTCGCTGATCTCAACCCAAACGGGAAAAACGAAAATGGATTTTATTAGCTGGGCTTTAAATGCAATTGACACAATCTTTTCAACCAGGAAATCGGGCCCAGGGGAGCCCAAATGTCCCGCAGGCACTTCGGCTGCGGGTTATGTGAGAGATTCATGGGACAATTGGAGACTCATGTGTCTGTGTGATCTTTCCATCGAAGATGCGGAAGATCTATATTTATTTGGCTTCATGGTCGCAGGATACCTTTTGATTGGCCTGGGGGTCTTCCTTGTGTACCGCAAATCTAAAAAATTGGAAGGAGCTAATCAAAAAGCGGACCCGGCTAAGCTTCTCCATCAATTTGACCAGATTGGAAGAGCGCTGATGGCGGCGAATGCTGAACTGAATCGAAAGGTTGGTTACATCTCGGAGTCGCTGAATGTTCTTCAAGGAATGAACTTAAAGCCAGTGAATGTTAATTGGAATTGTGATGCACAGAATCGAAGAGAAGAAAATCCTACACTCTAAGTTTCTGTGCAGATTCGACCTTGATCGGCGCCCCTGGACAACACTCCTCCAGAGTTGAGATAAGCAGATGTGTGAGCTGGCTCTGTAACCCAAACACTGCCGCTGCTGTGCGATAATCAGAACTGTCCAAGGACAGCGTTCATGAGACTAACATGGAGCTTTTACCATCTGACATGAAGAAGAGATAACTCTGGACATGTTCAACTATGTTTATAAACATGAAAATATAACATCCTTCGTTGCCTAGGAGACTATCTTTGTTGTACTTCAGTAACTGATACACTCAACACTGCACACACACTGACTTCATCATACTGATTTTTTTCACACACTGCCTTCTCTCTGCTGTCTTGTTTTTGTGAGGTATGTTTGTCTGCTCCTTGCCATTGAGAGTTTTTTTTCTCTGTAATCATAATTTGGCTTACAATTATAAGCTGTATTCTGATAATGAAGTTTTTTTCTCTCCGCCTATTGTGTCACTTTTCCCTTTCCTTATCTTCCCTTATCCCCCATCTTTTTGATTAGGCGCCTAATTACGGCCGCTGCGTCATTGTGATATGCTTACATAGCGTGCCAATGTCAAGTCAAATTCCTCGTGTGTTTTTTACATGCTTGGCAATAAAGCTTTTCTGATTCTGTTAACTAGATAATTACCCCCCACCCACACACACGTACACAACATGCACTCATCAACAGGTGCATCTCAAAAAGTTTTTAGTAACTCGATTCAAAAAGCAAAGCTGATTGTATAGATTTATTACACAGAGATATTTCAAATGTTTATTTCTTTTAATTTTGATTATGGATTACAGCTAATGAAAACCCAAAATTCTGTTTCTCAAAAAATATGAATATGCCATGAGATTAACTGAAAATGTATTAATTGAAATGTTAAAAAGTATGTCCATGGACATGCTCGGTACTTGGTCGGGGCTCCTTCTGCATGAAATACTGCATTACTGCTGAGGTGTTATGGAAGCCCACCTTACTTTAATAGCAGACTTCAGATTTGGATTGTAATACTTGGGTCCCGATACGATTCAATGATAATCACAATATTAAGTATCATAATCCAATATATTTCATTTTTTTCACCTTATTCAATCTCAAATCATGTCCCAAAGTAAAACTGTCATCTCTTTCATATAATAACGTATTGTCGGGGCTTCATTTTCAGCAGAGATGTGTCTCTGCACACAGGGAGGGCGATGGACAGTGTTGTTTGGAATAGACTCACACTTCAGCTACAGTGGTGTGAAAAAGTGTTTGCCCCCTTTCTGATTTCTCATTTTTTTGTATGTTTGTCACACTTAAATGTTTCAGATCATCAAACAAATTTACATATTAGACAAAGATAACACAAGTAAACACAAAATGCAATATTTAAATGAAGGAGTTTATTATTAAGGGGGAAAAAAAGTCCAGACCTACATGATCCTGTGTGAAAAAGTGATTGCCCCTAAACCTAATGACCGATTGGCCACCCTTGGCAGCAACAACTGCAATCAAGCATTTGTGATAACTGGCAATGAGGCTTTTGCAGCACTGTGGAGGAATTTTGGCACACTTGTCTTTGCAGTAAAAGCATCTTCCTCATAACCTGTTTTGCCCAAATTCTATCCTAAGGCCTTCTAAGGTTTCTATAGCACGCGTAATGCTCCCATCTGGGCTCTTGTGATTAGGGATGAAGGTACAGCAGACAGAACCAAAAATTTGACACACTCCTCCTGACTCTGCTAAAAGCATGTCAAGGGCAATGTGGTTCTGATAGGTCATGAGGGAGGTTGCCTTTAATTGCTCATGCATTCTTTTAAGAGTGTCTACAGTATAACTTGGTTCTGCGGCTTTTGCACAGTGAGTCACGTACATCCAGTTAACCTTCCTTTTTTCCAAACTTGCACTGCATGTGATGTGGCTTTTTCACTTTTAAAGGTCCTTGCCACTTAGGAGAGTCCCATTGGGGCCTTACTACTTTTTGCCACACCCAGTCACCAGGTTCCAATGGGGCAGCACTCCCCTGGGTTCTCCTGTTGAGAATGTCCGCAACCTGTTGAGAGAGAGCTTCAGATATTTTCCTTGTGTGGTGCACATATGTAGTTTCACGGGCTCACATGTGTATGACTGTTCATATGCTCTCATGTGTATTCCTGTGTGCTTATTTTGGCTTCACGTCTGAAGAGGAACAAAAGGTCTGGACCTCCTAGGGATAAGAGGAGGATGAGGGAGTTGGCCTTTTGATATGCAAAGAGATGGACATGAATGATTCCCTGACCACCCAGGTTGGGGTGGAAGTGAGAGGAACTGCAGGGGGGATGCATTGTGTTTGGGATTTAAAGACGATGGGATTTTGTACTTTGATGTCAGGGGTATAAGACTGGCAGATGTTGGGGGTTTTTCCTTCTTCAGCTTTTGAACGTTGGAGAGTGTGTTGTGAATAAAATGGAACCTGAGCAATAACTCTGCCTCATCCTTTCCACACTATCTCCACACTGGTGACCTTAAGACGTATTATGGCCGGAGACGATTCTCCTGCACCGGACTCATCAGGAGCCAGCCAAGCTAATGCAGCTACCACAGTCCAGCTTCCGGGCTTCTGGCAGAACAGTCCGCGCTCCTGGTTTAACACAGTCGAGGCACAGTTCCATCTTCAGAAGGTTTCAGCAGATGCCACGAAGTTCTACCATGTAGTTGCAAAGCTGGACAACCACACAGCCCAGCGTGTAGAGAGCCTGATCAACCACCCGCCAGACGACAAGTACGGCACTTTGAAGGCTGCTCTCATCCGTTTTTTCACCCCCTCGCTGGGAGAGCGAGCAGAGAAGCTCCTGGCGTTGACTGAGTGTGAGGTCGACAGACCTGCAGACCTGATGGCGAAGATGCTGAGTTTGAGAGACGCCGAAGATGATGGCTTTATTTTCGCCCACCTTTTCCTCAGGACACTACCGCCAGCGGTGAGAGTTACCCTGGCCAGTTCACAGCTGCTGGCCCACCGAGACTACCACGAGCTGGGCCAGGAGGCGCAATGACTTGTCGATGCCCATAGACGACACACAGCCACGACCGCAGCAGTGGAGCTGGGCGCAACATCCGGAGATGGCAGGGGGCCAGAGGCTGCAGCACCAGACTCACCGACGACGGCAGCGACGGGGGCCAGGAGGCGCGGAGCGGACGACGTCTTTTGCTTTTACCATCGCCATTTCGCCAAGAGGGCACGCAAGTGCATTCCACCGTGCCAATTCAAGCGCTCGGGAAACGCCCAGACTGGGAGTCGGTAGCAGCTGCGGCTCTCGGTGAGGAGAACAAGCTGCTCTACTTGAGGGACACGCGATCGGGGAGGCACTTCCTTGTGGACACAGGCTCCCAGCTGAGTTTCATCACACCTTCCTACGCTGACCGGCTGGCGTCTTCCAGTGGCCCTGTGGTGTCAGCAGCGAACGGCTCCGCGATTAAGACCTTCGGGGAGAAGACCCTGTCTCTGTCGTTACATGGCCGCACATTTGAGTAGACTTTCGTCATAGCGGCAGTCAATTTCAACATGTTAGGTGCTGATTTTTTGTGCTCGCATGGTTTGTTGGTTGATCTTGCTAACAGACGCCTGGTTAATGCACTCTCTTTTTCTTCTATTCCCTGTACAGCGCGAGTGGCCCCGCCAACAGCACAAGCCAACGTCACAGCTGCAGGTGGCAAGTTCCACACACTCCTCACTCAGTTTCCAGCACTCACGGTGCCAATGATTTCGGCGACCGTGGCTAAACACGGGGTGGAGCATTTTATTACTACCACCGGACCACCCGTTTTTGCAAAAGCTCGGCGCTTGGATTCAGCTAAACTGGCCATAGCACGCGAGGAGTTCGCCAACTTGGAAAAATTGGGCATCATCCGACGTTCAAAGAGCCCCTGGGCTTCACCGCTTCACATGGTCCCTAAAACTGATGGCTCGTGGTGGCCGTGCGGTGATTTTCGCAGGCTGAACAGTGCTACAGCACATGACCGCTACCCAATCCCACATATCCAAGATTTTTCAGCTCATTTGGCGGGGATGCGCATTTTTTCTAAGATGGACCTGGTACGCGGTTATCATCAGGTCCCAGTCCGCGCTGAGGACATACCCAAAACAGCGGTAATAACTCCTTTCAGGCTTTTTGAGTTTTTGCGCATGCCGTTTGGGCTTAAAGGCGCAGCGCAGACTTTCCAACGCATGATGGACGCGGTGTTGCGCGATCTCCCTTTCGTGTTCGTCTACCTGGACGACATTTTGGTAGCCAGTGCGTCCGAAGACTAACACGAAAAACACCTCACGGCAGTTTTCCGGAGGTTGGCGGAGCACGGGCTAATAATCAACCCAGCGAAGTGTCAGTTTGATTTTTTTGGGGCATCGCGTCTCTCCCAAAGGAGCAGTTCCTCTGCCTGACAAGGTGCGCGCGGTGGCAAATTTTCCCCAGCCACAAACGGTCAAAGCGTTACAGGAGTTTTTGGGAATGGTAAATTTTTATAACCGTTTCCTCCCCCGCGCGGCACAGCTCATGCAACCATTGTACGCTGCGCTTAAAAAAACAAAAATCCGCAAATAAAATCGAATGGTCTCCCGAGCGGGAGCGCACATTCTCTGAAGTCAAAACAGCCTTGGCAAACGCTGCGTTGTTAGCGCATCCAGTCCCAACGGCCCGCATGGCGCTCACTACTGACGCATCAGATGTGGCCATAGGAGCGGTTGTTGAACAGTATGTGGCTGGAGCCTGGCAGCCACTCGCGTTTTTCAGCAAGACTTTGCACGATAGTGAGCGAAAATACAGCGCATTCGACAGGGAGTTGTTAGCTCTCCATTTGGCTATTTGTCACTTCCAGTTTTGGCTGGAGGGACGCCGTTTCACCGCGTTCGTTGACCACAAGCCGCTGACTTTTGCGATGGCCAAGATTTCGGAACCTTGGTCGGGCTGGCAGCAGAGACAGCTGGCCGCAATTTCGGAGTTCACTACCGATATCCAGCATGTAGCGGGTAAACTTAACGTAGTGGCAGACTGCCTCTCGCGTGCTGTGGCTGCTCCAGCCCGCGTAGAGGTAGATTTCGCAGCTGTTGCCGCGGACCAGGGTAGCGGCGCAGTAGTACATGCAGCCCCAGTCCGCGTAAGGATAGATTACGCAGCCATGGCCGCGGAGCAGGGCGGCGACGCGGACGTGCGCGCGCTCCAGTCTGGACCAACAGGGTTAAGGCTGGAGGACAGGGTGCTGCAAGACGGTATGCCCCCCCTAATCTGCGATGTTTCCACCGGGCGACCCCGTCCGGTGGTTCCGGCCTCGTGGCGCTGCCGCGTTTTCGACTTGATCCATTCGCTGGCGCACCCAGGGGTGCGCGCTTCGGTCAAAATGGTAGGGGAGAAATTTGTATGGCCGGGCCTGCGCAAGCAAGTTAGAGGGTGGGCGGCAGCCTGCATGGCCTGTCAGTGGGCCAAAGTGCATAGACACACGAGAGCTCCTTTGGAGCCGTTTCATATTCCAGCTAAAAGGTTTGATCATGTCCATGTGGACCTTGTAGGCCCCCTACCGCCCTCGCAAGGGTGCACACATCTTCTGACAATGGTTGACCGCACCACGCGCTGGCCAGAAGTGGTTCCCCTGCCATCAACCACAGCCGAGGAGGTGACGCGCGCTTTTTTAACTGCATGGGTAGCGCGTTTTGGAGTTCCGTCGGATATTACGTCTGACAGAGGCCCACAATTTGTTTCTGAACTTTGGTCAGCGATGGCCCGCAGCCTGGGGGCAACGATCCACCGCACGACCGCGTATCATCCGCAGGCTAACGGGTTATGCGAACGTTTTCACAGGTCGCTGAAGGCGGCTCTCAGAGCGTCGCTTACGGATGCAAATTGGGTTGACAAACTACCATGGGTTCTATTGGGGTTGCGTTCTGCACCTAAAGAGGATTTAGACGCCTCCCCAGCGGAGCTAGTGTTCGCACAGCCACTTCGGCTGCCTGGAGAATTTCTCCCTGACAACCCAGCGCCAGAGTTCTCCTCGGCTCAGCAGTTGCAGAATAACATTGGCCCGAGTGTCCTACCAGGCCCCGTTCACCACAGTTTTCCGCGTGTTTTTGTGCCTAAAGCTTTAAAAAATGCGGAGTTTGTTTTTGTCAGACATGATGCCCACCGCACAGCTCTGCGACCGCCTTACGATGGACCATTTAGAGTGCTAGAAACAGGTGATAAGCATTTTTCGCTAGATTTGGGGGGCAGAAAGGAGATGATTGGCATAGACAGACTCAAACCTGCTTTTGTGATGGCTGACGAAACTGTGCAGTTGGCGAGGGCCCTGCGACGGGGTAGACCCCCTAGGGAGCATTCCCCAGTACACCCACAGAGATTGACTAACAGTTTTAATCCCCAGACAGCAGCTCCACAGCAAGAGGATGCCGCGGAAGAGGTTAAGCCCGCCTGCAGCAGATACGGCAGATGGTTGAGACAAAGACAGCATGTGGACTGATGTATGGCGATTTTATTATGACATGCAATCTGTGTTAGTTTGTTCCGTCTTAGACGTTTGGGGGGGGTTATATGTGGTGCACATATGTAGTTTCACGGGCTCACATGTGTATGACTGTTCATATGCTCTCATGTATATTCCTGTGTGCTTATTTTGGCTTCACGTCTGAAGAGGAACAAAAGGTCTGGACCTCCTAGGGATAAGAGGAGGATGAGGGAGTTGGCCTTTTGATATGCAAAGAGATGGACATGAATGATTCCCTGACCACCCAGGTTGGGGTGGAAGCGAGAGGAACTGCAGGGGGATGCATTGTGTTTGGGATTTAAAGACGATGGGATTTTGTACTTTGATGTCAGGGGTATAAGACTGGCAGATGTTGGGGGTTTTTCCTTCTTCTGCTTTTGAATGTTGGAGAGTGTGTTGTGAATAAAATGGAACCTGAGAAATAACTCTGCCTCATCCTTTCCACACTATCTCCACACTTGGACTCTTAATGTATTGTGACAGTTCTACAGCTTGACTATTCCTAGGAGTCAAAAGTGAATCAACAAATGGTCCTGGCATCTTTCTCCATGTTAGCAACTCATGAAGAGTCAGACAGAGCGCCATGTTGGGGGTGGATCGCAGTGCCATCAGCGCAAATGGCAGTGCATTGACCCAGGTCATGCCTATCCCCATGCATTGCATAGCTAGCATTCTTTTTAGAGTCCTATTTGCACTCTCTGTGAGCCCTTGGGAGGATGGATGCACTACTGAGCCAAATTTATGCCTTGAGCCTAAGGTGCATTCAACTTCCTTTAAATGTTTATTTGCAAAATGACTGTCATTGTCTGACCTGATCACTCTTGGAAAACCATGTCTGGGAATCACCTCTTCTGTCAGCCATTTAATCACTTCTTTTGCACTTTCTGTTTTACATACTTTTGCCTCAACCCATCTTGAAAATGTATCCACAGACACCAACAGATATTTGTAGCCTCTGCATCTGTTTTCTGGGCCCATGTCTGTGAAATCTATCACTATGTCCTTCCATGGCCCCTTAGGGGCTGGAAAAGCTCCTGTAGAGGCCTTTAATGTGCGTTTGGGATTAAACTTTTGGCATGCCTCACACTCAGATAGCACTAGTTCCACCACATCTGACAAATGAGGATGACACCAGTGTGTTTCAATCAGTTGATACTTTTGTTTTTGAAACATGGCCTTTTGTATGTGCCTCTTTGCACAGCAGCAGCAATGCCTTAGCAGGGGCTACCAATCTTCCATCTGCAGACCTCCACAGGCCCTCCTCATCTTTCTTTGCTCCTTTCTCTATCCACCTGCTTGTTTCCTCAGGACTTGCTTTCTCCTGCAACTGCTTAATTTTCTCTGTGCCTAGTTCCAAGTACTCCTGTTCCTCTTTCTGAATCATCATATTTGCCTGTGTAACATAGCCACCTGCTTGTTTAGCAGCTAAATCAGCAGCTTCATTTCTTTTCGCCACAATTGCATTTCTTTTTTGATGCCCTTTACACTTCAGAATCGCTACCCTCTTTGTTTGACCCATGGCCTCCAACAGCTCAACCATTTCTGTTAAGTGTTTAATTGGTGTGTTTGATGAAGTGAGAAATCCCTTCTTTCTCCAGTGTGGTAAATCAACATTTGCAGCCTGGTGGGCATAAGCTGAATCAGTGTATATGTTTACTTCTTGTTGTTTTGCATATTGACATGCTTTAGTAAGAGCTACAATTTCAGCTTTTTGGGCAGAGGCAGGCTGGTCTTCCATTCCTGCCTCTACAATTTGAAATGCACCTGTCCTCTCATCATATTTTGCCATGGCATATGAGGCACTCAGAGACCCATCTGCTTTCCTGTAGCAACAGCCATCACAAAAAAAGGTTCAAATTTGGATATTCGATAGGTTCAGATTGAAGATTAGGGACAGCTTTCATGTCAACCTCCATAGCTGCTAGACAGTCGTGAGGTTCACCTGTAAGCATGTCCTCTGCCATGTTTGTCCCTTCACTTGTGTAAATGACATTTGGTGCCTGCAGTATTCTTTTCAACCTTTGTGTTCTTTTAGCTGAGAGTATGAACAGTACTCTTTGTAAGTAGGAGGCTACTCCATGCATGGTGTGTACAATCACAGTGTTGCTGCATTGTTATGTGAGAGGTTTTTTTCTAATTCCTTAGCTATTGCTGTGACATGACATGTGCATAGTGGGTGTCCTCCTTCTATGTTGAGCTGTAATGCATTAGAACTGACCTGGACCCTGTACCTTCCCCCTTCTGATACAGTACGGCGTTCATAACGCCATTCTGTTCAGAAATGTCTAGATGAAATGGTGAAGCGTAATCAGGTGGTTTGAATGAACATGTATGTGACATCAGTTGTTTTAGTTCAATGAAGGCACCCTCAGCTGAAGTCATCCATCGCAATGGTGATGTGAGATTTTTATGTCCTGCTTCCTTAAAAAGGTTGCACAGTGGTTGAATAACCGCAGTATAATTTGGAAAATTTCTGCTGTATCTGGTAAGACCCAAAAATGACATTTCCCTCACAGTGCATGGTTTAGGGTGTGAAAATTGATGACCTTTGTGACAGTGACACAGAGGAGTCGCTGGATGTGATTAGCCTGCCTAAATGGTGAACTCTGGGGTGACAACACTATACTTTTTTGTGGCTTAATTTGTAGTCTTTCTGGTAGAGCTGTTTCAGGAGGAGCTCCGTGGCTGAGAGCACAGAAGCAGCAGTAGGGCCTGCCAATAGCAGATCATTAACATACTGCAACAACAATGTGCCAGAGGGAAGGAATAAATCCTGCAAATGTTGACGCAGTACGTGATTAAAAATGGCCAGTGAGTCAACAAAACCTTGTGGTAGTCTACTGTAAGTGTATTGCTGACCTTGATGGGTAAATGCAAAAAGAGGCCTGCTGTCTGCATGGAATGGAATGATGAAAAAAGCATTAGAAATGTCCACTACTGTAAAAAAAAAAAACATGTGTTGTGAGGTACAGTAATGTTATTCAGCAGCAGGTAGGGATTTGGAACAGTGTAATTTGTAGGCAGCACCATAGAATTGATTGGTCTCAAGTCATGGACCATCCTGTAGTCCTTTTTTCCTGGCATCTCTACAGGAAAAATAGGAGTGTTCCATGGGGACTGTGTTGGCACTAGAACCCCTGCCTGAAGAAGACCCTGTGTTGTTCCTGCTATGCCTGTTTCCTTCTCGATTGTGAGAGGATACTTTCCTCCCAGCTCCGGCTTCTTATCTCTCTCCTTTCCTAACTGACTGGATCCCAGCTTGCTATTGTCTGTCTGCGTGCCCTTACTGCTGATTATCAAACGAAATTATGGATTTAATAAGCTGGGCTTTGAATGCAATTGACACTGTTTTTTCAACGAGAAAAAGTGGCCCGGGGGAGCCGATTTGCCCCACAGGTACAGCGGCCGCGGGTTATTTGAAGGACACAAGTAATTGGAAACTCTTGTGCCTGTGTGATCTCTCTATCGAAGATGTTGAAGATTTATACCTCTTCGTAGCAATGGTCATTGGAATTTTACTGATTGGATCTGGGATTGTTCTGGTGTACCGCAAATTGAAGAAGATGGATGGAGCCTATCAAAAAGCGGACCCGGCGAGGCTTAACCATCAAATTGACCAACTGGGCAGGACTCTGACAGCGGCTAATGGAGAACTGTCTAGGAAAATGGATTACATCACGATCACGCTGAGAGCCGTCCATGATAATTTCAACGTCCAGCCATGAAGGATTTGAGCACTGAATCTGTAAGAGAATATAAAGTTTTTTTTCTCTAAAGTCAGTGCTATTCGACCTGTTTTGACGCCCTCAGCTCACAGTCCTCCAGATTATCTTCAGTTTTTACTTGTTTTCATAACATGGCGGGCAGCATTTGACTCTCAAGGACAGCCAGCTGTCTGGCAAACTATTCCATCTGCCGTGCCAAGGACACGTGCGTTGCCCAGACGGTAGACAAAACATCTGCTGCTGAAGAGACTTTGTTGTCCTTAACTGATATCAACACCCTCACTCAACACCCTCACTCACACTGACTCACCATACTGATGTGAAGATTACTCATTCACTGCTGTCTTTGTGTCATTGTATGGATTCTATTGTCTGCCATTTGTGCATTGAGTTTTTTTTCTTGTAATCATAATATTGATCATATATATGAACTGTATTCTGACAAACGATGCTTTTTTCTCTCTCCTATTGTGTTTATCCTCTTTCTCCCCCATTGCTTCCTGTTCCGATTCTGCTGACAGGCGCGTCACTGACGCTGCCACGTCACTGAAAATGTCAACTATGTCGTTCTCAGTGTCAAGTCAAATCCCTCGTATATTTATCAGTTATTTACTGTGAATGTACTTGGCAATAAATCTTTTTCTGATTTGGTTGGGAGCCATGTGTGATTGTTGTGGTTGCTCTGGTGCAGAGGACTGGTCAGGCCACACCCCTGGTGCTAGGGGTGGAATAGGTGTATAGGCCATTCAGGCACGCCCTCTACCAGGAAGTGGAGTACTGCAGTTACTGTATGAGCCCAATGGCCTCGTCTGCCACACCTAAGGCATATATCCTGTGGCAGGCCAGGTAGTCTTCCATTTCCTTTGTATACACCTCTCCCAGGCCCTGGTTGTGGTGGGCAAGGATACCATTGTTGTTGGGGTGCCAACACAAAGGGTTCAGCAGGAATTGGACCAATAATGGCCTGAGGGGTTGCCACTGTAATGGCTGGAGCCGGTACAGTAGTTTTTTTGTGTTTTGTCTTCATTACATCCCTAGCTGCTTTCAGCTGGGCTTTTACCAGCTGGTTTGATAAATCTGGTGTTTGTCTGTTTTTCATCTTATTTTTTACTGTATTGTTTCACATAATGATGCACATGTGACAGCCATTCTGCCCAAGGGCAAGTATTCAATCTCACTACCCCCTCTGGTGCAGCTCTCACAGGCAGTGGTACTAAGGTCTGTATCACATTGCGGAATACCGCTGATGTGGTAGCATTGTTACATGGGTTTTCCCCAGACATGTCAGTCCAAAGTGCCAAACACCTATCCACATAGGCTCCTGCTTCCTCTCCTTTTTTCATTGGTATGTCTGTTAACTCTGCACTAGTTAGATCTACAGGGAACATCTTTCTCATTACTACAAAAATCTCGTCCCTGTGTTCTCTGAATGGAGCCTCATCAGGCTCATCAGTGGTGCCAGCCTCTTCCTCTGTTCTTAAGCATAGATGCTGAAGTATGAGTAGCCACTATCCTTCTAATATCTGCTAAGCACAAACGGCAACCAACTGTGGCCTCTGCATAGCTCTGATCCACGGAGAGGCTCCTGAGGTTAGCGGAGGCAATGTGTCACAAATGCCTTTTAGGTCCTTAAATGACCATTCTACATATTGTGCCGCCCCAGTTTTAGTAGCTATCATGAGCATTTGTGTATAGTTTACTTTAGGTATGACTCCTGTTTGTAAACATGTACGCTGAGGTGCCTTTTTGGTCAGATTTTCTATTGTGGATCCATAATCACCAATTTTCCATGGTTTCATGTGCCTGTAGGTGCTTTTTTGTCTGTGTAGTCAGTTACTTTCTTATGGGTGGCTCCCTCACCAGTACTTGACATGTTTCCTAGCCTAGTTAAAGTCTGGCTCAAGTGTTCATTAAACTCACCTGTATAGGCGTCAACAGGGTCTTCATCTACTTGGTTTGTTGTAGGGGTGGAGGCAGCAGGTATGCCTGTATTGACAGGGGCTTCCTCCTCCTGTCTGTTATATTCCTGTTCAGCCTGATTCATAGGTTCTATGGGAGTGCATTGACTGATAACTTGGTGCATCTGATCTCCAGCTGTCTTGCTATCATTTTTGGATAACATTGGCCTCATGTGTAAGGATGTAGGTGGAGGATCCTCCACCACGAAACTGTAAAAATTATTTTTGGACAGTTAGCAGAATCTTTTCAGTTAACCAACCAATAATCACAGAAGAAATACTATTTCTCAGCTTAACTTTTATTGAATCACACAAGTAGTCAACACAGCCGGGTCTCAGCAGCACAATCTGTTCCAAGACCCCGAACAAAAAAATTCTCTCCTACATATAGCTTCTGAGTTGGGGGGCGGTTCCTATCCTCTGTTCCAACAATACATGTCCATTTGTCCAAGCCAGTCTTCTCAGGTCCAAATAGCTCCCACTTCCTTCCTCTCAGCGGCTCCAGATATCTTCTTTATGGCTGCTTTTTAGTTCATTTATGGCATTCACATCCTGTTTAGGACTCTTCAACCCCACGCAACCCCCATGCCCATATGTGGATGCAGGAAATGGAGACTAGAGGTTTTATGGGTGTGCATGTATGCGTGTGTATGTGTGTATAGAGCTAAAGCACTTTTTGGATGTGTGTGAATATGGCTTGTGAGAGCACTTTGTGTGAAATCTAACTAATCTTCACTATTTGTTTTATTCTAACAAGCCTTTTAAGGATTGTCTGTGTGAAACAATTCCGTATAACATACCACAACTTGTACGTGGTATATTCAATTCAATTCAACTTTATTTATATAGCGCCATTTCACAACAACAGTCGTCTCATAGCACTTTCAACTGTAGGGGAAACCCCCACAATTGGAGAAAGACCCCAGCAATCAGGCGATCCCCTATGAGCAAGCACCTGGTGACAGTGGAGAGGAAAAACTCCCTTTTAACAGGAAGAAACCTCCAGCAGAACCAGGCTCAGGGAGGGGCAGTCATCTGCTGCGACTGGCTGGGGGGTGAGGGGATAGAGAAGATGAAAAGAACAGACATGTAGAGAGCAAACAGCACAATGGGGACTCAATCTATGCGCGAGCACAAACAAATGTTAATGACCAGCAAAAAAAAAAAAAAAAAATTAATTGAGAGTGAAGAAAGGAGTGAAGCCCAGTGCAATTATTGGAGGTCCCCCAGCTGTCTAAACCTAATAGCAGCATAACTAAGGAAGGGTTCAGAAACACATGATCCCTCCCTAGTTGTAGGCTATATCAAAAAGGAAGGTTTTAACCCTATTCTTAAAAACAGAGATCGAGTCTGACTCCCGAATCCAGATTGGCAGCTGGCTCTACAAGAGAGGAGCTTGATAACTGAAGGCTCTGCCCCCATTGTATACTGCTCAAAAAATAAAGGGAACACTTTGAAAACACATCAGATTTTAATGGGAAAAAATAAGCTGGATATCGAAATTGTGGCAGGCTAGTCCAGCTTACTCAGATTAAAAAGTGTTCCTTTAATCTGATGTGTTTTCAGAGTGTTCCCTTTATTTTTTTGAGCAGTATACTTTTGGAGATTCTAGGTATTACAAGTAATCCAGCATTTTGGGAGTGTAGTGCTCTGTTAGGATAATAGGGTAGTATCAGATCTTTTAAATACAAAGGGGCCTGATTGTTTCGAGCTTTAAAAGTGAGAAGAAGGATTTTAAACTTAATTCTAAACTCTATGGGAAGCCAATGAATGGAGGCCAGAACCAGAGAGATATGATCTCTCTTTCTAGTACCTGTTAAAACTCTTGAAGCAGCATTTTGGATCAACTGAAGACTTTTTAGAGATGTTTTAGGACAACCTGATAATAAAGAGTTACAATAATCTAATCTAGAGCTAACAAAAGCGTGGATCAATTTCTCAGCATCACTCTGAGACAAGATGATCCTAATCTTGGCAATATTATGTAAATGATAGAAGGCAGTCTTAGAAACAAATTTAATATGTGAATTGAAAAACAGATCTTGATCAAAAATAACTCCAAGGTTCCTCACAGAGCTATTAAGAGAAAGAGTAACTGCATCCAAACTAAAAGTTTGATTTGGAAAGGTATTTCTAAGGTTTTTTGGACCAACAAGAATGACTTCGGTCTTATCTGAATTTTAATGGCAGGAAATTACAAATCATACAAGCGATTTCCTTAAGACAGGCTTCTAACTTGGCTAATTGATTACTGTCATCTGGCTTCATTGACAAGTATAATTGTGTGCCATCTGCATAACAATGAAAATGTATACAGTGCTTCCTAATAATGTTGCCTAATGGAAGCATATATAAACTAAAAAGAGTAGGGCCTAGCACAAATCCCTGTGGAACTCCATGACTGAGCTTTGAGTTGAAAGAAAACTCATTACTGGCATGAACAAACTGGAACCTATCAGATAAATAAGATCTAAACCACTGCAACAAAGTTCCATTAAGTCCAACATAGTGCTCTAATCTATCAAGTAGAATATTATGATCAAAAGTATCAAAAGCTGCACTAAGTTCTAAAAGGACAAGTACAGAAACAAGTCCATTATCAGATACGATAAGGAGGTCATTAGTGACCTTCACTAAGGCTGTTTCAGTACTATGATGGATTCTAAACCCAGATTGAAACTCTTGAAATAAGTGGTCAAATAATTGCGTAGCAACAACTCTTTCTTAAGATTTTTGAAATGTAAGGGAGATTAGAGATTGGTCTATAGTTAGCTAAAACTCCTGGATCCAGCATTGGTTTTTTGAGTAAGGGTTTAATTACAGCAGTTTTAAAAGCCTGTGGTACATGGCCTAAAGTTAATGAAGAATTGATTATTTGAAGAACAAAGCTACCAAAAAATGGGAAGACTTCTTTAAATAACCTGGTAGGAATAGGGTCTAAAAGACAAGTTGAAGGCTTGGATGAGGAAACTGTTTTGTCTAACTCTAAAAGGTCAATTGAAGTAAACTCATCCAAACAGATATCAATTGAAGGAGTTGTAGTAGTTACTGTATTTAAGTTAATGGTGGGAATAATCTGACTGATTTTATCTCTGATAGATGAAATTTTATTATTTGTATATATACAAATGGTATATTTGTTATATACCAACAGTTAAATATATGTTAGTATATTTGTTATATACCAACAGTTAAATTATTTTTATTCAGTCAAACCTTTTATCTGCTGTGATCTGAAAAAAGTTTTATAACCTTAAGGCAGACTTTTTCAACCACTCATGACCACTTTAAACCAGAATTTGGAGAGGGTTTTGGCTGTCTGTGCATCTGCTTGTTCTTTTACCATCCCATATGACTTGAGCTTTTGTACAGGGAGGGTAATTGGGGGGAAAAAACCTTTATTAAATCAGTCTACAGTTTTTTTTTAACATTCAAACTTCCCTCCTAGTGTTCTGTCCACCTTATGCCAAACCGTCTACAGCTTTATGTCAAATGAGCCTTAAATGGCATCTCCATTTGGCTGTCTGGCCACCACTCAAAAGTGTTTGATGTACACACATGCACACTCGAAAGTTCATTTGGTTTTATCTCCCGACACATACGTAGGTCTTACCTTTTTGAAAAACTTCCCTCTGTCTCATGTCCCTACTGTAGAAATCCCAATCTATTTTCACTACAGGAACAATCCTTTGTTTTATACAGACATTTATCAACTTTGTAATCATTCAAAAAAACATTTTTCACGATGAATTATTGTATGAAAAAAACTGTGAAAACCATTCATTCATTCATTCATCTTCTTCTGCTTAATCCTTTTCGGGTCGCGGGGGGCTGGAGCCTATCCCAGCATCTTTGGGTGAGAGGCAGGGTACACCCTGGACAGATCGCCAGTCCATCGCAGGGCCAACACAGAGAGACAGACAACCATTCACTCTCACAGTCATACCTAAGGACAATTTAGAATCCCCAGTTTTTGAAGCCAATTAACCTAACTTGCATGTTTTTGGCATGTGGGAGGAAACCGGAGAAATCCCGGAGTAAACCCACGCAGACACGGGGAGAACATGCAAACTCCACACAGATCACTGTTGGTCGGGGGCTGGGATCGAACCCAGGATCCCCCAGCCAAGGGTGAGTTGCTGTGCTGCCCAGTGCTAAACACTCCGCCACCGTGTATATACTTCTTCCATCAATAAAGAGAGACTTGTGACTCAGGTTTTTTTTTATGCTAGTTCACCGTCATCTGAAACAGTCTTAAGGCAAAGCTTTACTTTAGTTAAATACTAATACTTGAAACAACCAGCATGTGCTTATATCTGTTTGATATCACCACCTAAAACCTCTATGGCAGGATGTAACGTTTATCCCTAGTACTTTTAACAGCACTAACAATCAAAGATTTAATTTTTTCAAAACTTTATCATTTACAAGTTGAAAAGTTTGCTACAGTTTAACAAAAATGATTTTCATTATTGACACAAGTCTCAGAAGCATTATACTTTCAACAAAACTTAGATGCAACTTTCCAGCATACTTGCAAAATTATTCCACTTGCATTAATCAAAGACTTATTCTTTTCAAAAACTTCATCATTTAAAAGTGTGGTTTATTTTGCGGTAGCAAATTTAACATTCTTCTGGCTGACAGCCCCCCCCCCCCCCCCCAAACAGTCACCAGACGTGACACATCACCCACCAGTCTCAAAGTGTTTGACTGACACACACACACACACACACACACACACACACACACACACACACACACACACACACAGAGCATGGTGATCAGATTCTCTGCAGCATGCTACTTTTTTCATACCTGCAAAATTATTCCAGTTACATTAATCACACCATGTTAGAAAAAATCTTTCTAAACCTTCAGTCAAAAACCAGGCTGGATCAGAGTTTCAGCAAATTTAACTACACTGGGTAGTGGAGAACAATACAAAATAGTCTCAGAGCCTATTCACGCACCATTCTGACTCAAACACACATCACTCAGTTCTTTAAGCCCTCCATTATCTGAAAGGTGGAGGGGCAAATTGGCTTTCATGATTGGTCCAGTACATCTGGTCAAAACTTGGTGTACAGATTATCTTTTTCTCAGGAACCATGACACTCACTCAGTACCAGTCACACGGGAGCCACACAGAATGGGCTAAAAACAAGATAACTAGTACAGCTGCAACCTTGACACTTTTACACAGACTCTGAGACAAAGCAAATACAAATATAAAATTTTTCTATCATTCTTCCCCCCTTGATGCCATGCAAGGCATAAAAAAGAACTGTTCATGGCATCTAAAACCCCATCTGACAGTTATGCTAAGCTCCAATGCATTTGTGTGCAACAGATCCTAACTAGCTATCGACGGGGAAAGTCTGCCATCGGCCCTGCTTCCCCAGGCACCGGCTAAACATTTTAGTCCTTTAGAAGGAGAAATGAAACAATAAACTCATTAATCATTAAAGAAAATCATTAATGGTAAATACAGTGAAAGCAAAATGATGATGATAAAATGTTAAAAGGATATAAGGGTATATGTGTGTTATAGTTATGTCATTGCAGCTTATACTGTATAAAAACACAGAATAAAACAAAACAACATAAAACAAAACAATCAATAATAGTGTAATGATGTAATATAAAAATAGAAATAAAGCAAAATAAAGGTAATATTTCAAACTTTATAAATGTATTTACAAGTAGTACATTTCAACTTCACATCATGATCATGCAACTCCTTTTGGTTTTCTGCATGTCAGTCATACTTTTACTCTGTACTTGGGTCATGGAGAGACACCTTGAGCTCATGCTGTTTGTTCATTATCCCCACCATCCCCAGCAACTGCACCATAGTACATCACTAAATTAACATGAACAAGTCTCTTCATCATACTACAGATACAGGGAATGACACAGGAAAAGGTCAAAAATGATACCACCAAAATCACTAACAGGTTCATGATGAGACTTCTCCATGAAGAGAGTAACCAACTTTACCAGGTTTGTTCATCAGTAACATTGTCCTTGGCCGTGACAGCCTATAAGGCAGTGAGGATGTGTATGGCCAAGGCAATCACATGACCATCTGCATCATTTTCAGAGTTAAAAGTACAACAATAATCACCTACAATTGTACACACGCCCCCTCGGGCGGGAGTTATTTTGGGTCAGCATAAGTCTAAGAGCCGTTAATTCCTCATCTGTACCAGAAAAAGCAGATAAAGAAAAATTCACAAATGACTGTAATCTATAATTAGTTGTTTCAATCCACAAGGTATTTTTAGCCACTCCCACCCAGAGAAACAGTGCATGAAGTACCTTCTGCCCTGTTGTTTCTAACAGGGCAGGAGTTACTTCCTGGAACAGTTAGGGCTCTCTAACTGTCCCAGGCACCGTTTGGCAACATAACCCCTAGTGGTCAAGAGTGTTAAAGATTTTTTTTGTCAAAAAAAAGTTCATATTTTCAAGGCTATAGCTTGAAAGTTGCAAGAGATAATGGCTGTCAATTAGAAAGAAGTAGAATATGATCCAAAGTTTCAGACAGGAATAAATTTATGCATCTAATTTGCATAATGATGCAGCAGCTACATCGAATTACATAACTCAGTCAAAAGTGGACTTTGGACATATTGACACAAAGAATGGTTCTGTTTTTTGACAATTTTTTCCTATTGGGGTATGTTGTTATCTTATCTTCAAAGTATATGAACCAGAAAATCAGTACAATGTAAAGAAACAAAGAAATTCGTCACTCACCGCTGGCGAAGGGGGGCTCGCCCGCTGGTGTGATCACTCCGTTCTCGTCAATCGTGGTTATTTTGCATTTTTTTGGTCATTTACAGTCTCTACCACATCTACAAATTCTTATGATTATCCCATGTCAAATTCATTTGTATTCCGTGGCTATTTTTCATGTATGACACAGTTTTATCTGACAATGCATGACAGCCATATTGATCTTGTAAGCTCAAAGCAGGAAAAAGGCAAAGAATAAGAATAAGGATTTCTTCTTCTTTGGTGTATTCCATGTCAGCCATGATTCCTCCGTGTGTCTGCCACCTTCTGAAATGGCAGATCAGTACAAATCCTCAGTACAGCTGGGAAGACAGATTCAGTTGACAGGCGCAGTTGCTGCACTGTGCCACTAGGGGTGCATGAAAATCTGGCTATTTAAAGGGTTAAATTCCTTCAGCACATCTGTGCCCCAGATGGGATCATGTGGTGCAAAGGAGACATCTCTCTTCACTCTGCCCACCTGTCCTGCCGACAATATGATGGTGTGGTCAGTCACAACTACAGGGGCACACAACCCTCCCCAATTCATGGGCAGGTGTGAGTAGGCACGATGGCCATACAGCTACCATCCCTCTGTCACCATATGCGTGCCTTGCTTGTAAGAATCACAAATGGCAGCGCTACAGAGCTCCTGCAGGGTGACATTGCCTTCCAAACTGCTAGACTGACAAAAAAGATCTTCAGGGTAACTTTTTCCCACTTTGTTGGTCCAGCAGGTAGCAGTACAGGGGTGAGACGCACTATGCACCGTTGCACACTTAGAAACCGGTAAGCTGCCCAGAGAGACGTTTCCACACCCTTTCAGACAAAAGGAGAAATTCCCCAGCGAGATTAACCTTGCCTTCACCGAGTAAGGGGTGTCATTGTGTCTCCGGTCAGTGGAGTCATAAGCGATGTGACGGGTGTGATTCAAAGTAATGCTTGCTGTACTATTTCTATACATAGCCTCTTGCAAGAAACAAACGGCTTCTGATAGTTCCATTACTTTAGCAGTGACAGATATTTGGCCAGCTGAGAGTGGGAACAAAGAACACACATAGCAATTTGAACGATTAGCTGATTTGGCTGTGTAATTAGCATACTTCCACCACACATTACCAGCATAGACATGATCCTGATAACCTGGACCTTCCAGCCAGTCATGGTGTGTGTGAGTAATGTATCTAGCCCTAGATAGATGGGTAATGTCCCTAAAACTAACCAAAATACCGGAGTACCAAGTACAATACCAAGTACCGGAGTGGTGGCTCAGTTGGTAGAGCATCCGCCCCACACCCGGGAGGCAGGGGTTCAAATCCCGGCCGGGTCATGCCAAAGACCATATAAAAGTGGAACTTCCTGCCGTCCAGCTTGGTGCTCAGCAATAAATGGAATGGAGGAGGGAACTCTGTGGCGGTGCCTTGCATGGCAACGGCCCTCTGATTCTGCACTTGGGGTGTGTGTGATTTACACTGTAGATGGGTAAAGCACAATCTCGTTCTGCTGTACGTGATTGGTTGTATGGTTGAATGACAATAAGGGTGATTTAAAAAAAAAATAAGTGTTACCACAAGGATGATGATGATAAAAAAAAAAACAGGTGTACCATTCACATCTTTCAGCTGCCAACCTTCTCTCTCTGGCATTTTGTCTCTCCATGATAAACAACAGGAAAAAACAGTTAAACAATCACTTGTTGGGGATCTCCCTTTTTTGTGATGTAGTTTGCAATGGGGATTAAAATAGAAATAGTCTTGCTGAGGGAATGGGGATTACTTTGTTTCTTGCTGGGGGTTTTGTACGGGGTAAAGTTTGCAATGTGTCAAATGCACCCAGGAGTCACAGCCTTCGATTTTCACTGCTGTTGGTGTCACTAGAATGACTGTGTACTTCTTGCCAGGGAGCATCGGCCCAGTTTTTCTTTTTGATGACTTTGATAAGGACCAGATCCCCCGGCTTGGCCAAGATGGGTGCTTCCCTGTGGTCCCTCCTGGGAAGAGCAGCATGAACAACATCTCTGTCAGTCAACATTCTTCGCATGTAATCAGCTAAGCACACTTCCTGATCACCTGGATTAAATGGCTTTAATGGTGGGAGTAGGTAGGGTTTGCCATACATTATTTCAAATGGGGATAACCCCCCCTTTGGTGGGAACTATCCTCATGAAAAACAAAACTAGGGGTAGGCAATATATCCAATTTTGTCCTGTTTCTGCCATTGTTTTTCTCAGCCCTTCTTTAATGGTTCTGTTTGTGCGTTCCACCAATCCTGCAGATTGTGGATGGTAAAGTGAATGGGTGTTTTTTTAGGTTAATGTTGAGTGCTGTGTCTAAATGTGATATACTCTGATTTACAAAATGTGTTCCATTATCTGAGTAAATCCTTTCAGGTATTCCAAATCTGGGCACAGTTTCTGCTAACAGTTTCTTTGCTACTGTAGCAGCATTTGGGTGAGTGCAAGGGAAGACTTCTGTCCATTTGGTAAACATGTCACAAATAACCAAACAGTATTTTTGGCTTCACATTTATTTAACTCAATCAAGTTAGGTTAATTGGCATCAAAACTGGGGATTCTAAATTGTCCTTAGGTGTGACTGTGAGAGTGAATGGTTGTTGGCCCTGTGATGGACTGGCGATCTGTCCAGGGTGTACCCTGCCTCTCGCCCAAAGATGCTGGGATAGGCTCCAGCCCCCCCCCCCCCCCCCCGGCGACCCAAAAAGGATTAAGCAGAAGAAGATGGATAGATGGAAATCCATGCAAATGTTTTGAAATGGATAGGTTGATGTGGGAAAGGTGCCTTTTTCAGGCCTTAAGTTCCCTTGAGCATTGTTTTCTGCACAAATTATGCATTTGTTACAAAACTGAATAGCAAATTGACTAAACCATAAGCAATAAAAGATTTATTTAGCATGGAGATCATACCCCCCTTTGATATATGGGAAAACCCCATGCAACAATGTGGAGGCCTGATGGAACAGTTTGCATGGTAAAATGAGTTTGTTTTTGCTGCATTTGTAAAGATTGGTGGTGGTGTCAAAAGTCACTCCCTTTTGGATCCATCTGTAAATTTCAGCTTGTGGTGCTGCTTTCTGAGCCTCAGTGGGCTCATTTCCACCAAAATAAGAGCCAGTGCTAGTTTGATTCTGGGGCTGGTGTCAGTGCTTAACCAGTTCGACTGTAGTGCCTCATAAGAACCAGTTGGTGTTCCACCGATATGGAGCTAGTCGGGGAATACGCCAGGGCTACATCATTATGTAGTATGAAGCGCCTTTATGCAACCCCGCAGAACACCACAGTACACACTCTTGTACAGTAGGTGGCGGTATGCACCTTTCAGTTGTTTGCTATCCGCCAATAACCAAGAGAAGAAGAAGAAGAAGAACACCACCACAGAAATAGCAGCGCTAGCTTGTCAACATGTAGGATTTTGTTGTCTCTTTGTGAGCGCTGCTTTTATTATGCCAAACCTGTATTACCATCCAAAAACAGTTTTATTCTTAATGGCAGAGAACAGTGGCTACGTTTAAGGAGACCGGTAATTATCAATATTTCAGTTATCAGCTGTTGTTAGATCAAGTCTGTAATGCAAGCATTTACACTTTTAAACATAATATTTATGTCAGTTCAGAATCAGAATCAGAATCAGAATGAGCTTTATTGCCAAGCATGTTTACATTGTAAACATACGAGGAATTTGACTTGACATTAGGCGCGCTCGATAAGCGCTTCCTAATGACGCAGCAGCCATGCAAGGCGCCTGTCATACAGTGGGGGGTAAAGAGGGGAAGGGGGAGGGGGAGGGAACACATTGGGCAGAGAGAAAAAAACCATATTTATCAGAATAGCGCTCGAATGAGCAAGATTATGATCATATAGAAAAAAAACCCTCAATGCACACTTAGCAGACAAGTTACAATACACACGTTACAAAGCAAGAGCAAGAGAGAGACCAGTGTGTGTATCAGTCATGAGATATCAGTATGAATGCAGTGTGAATGTATCAGTTGCTGGTGCACAACAAAGGACATCTCCTAGGCAACGGCTGGATGTTATGTTTATGTATTCTAAACATAGATAAGCATGTCCACAGAGTCCCTCTCTCTTCAGTGCATGCCAGATGGTAAAGTTCCATATTAGACACATGATCACGCTGTCCTTGAAGAGTTCAGGTTGCTGTACAACAGCAATTGTTTAATTGTTTGGGTTAGAGAAGAAGCCAAAACTCTCTACTGCTTTATCTCTTCTCCTGGAGGAAGGACGCCGAATCAAGGCCTGATAAGCACAGTTCACTTAGAGCATAGAAATTTCCTCTCTTATGCGAATCTGTGCATCACAATTTACATACACAGGCTTTAAAATCATTCCCTGGAGAGCACCCAGCGACTCCAGATGTATCCCACCTTCCGAAACATAGATAAACATGTCCACAGAGTCCATCTCTCTTCAGTGCATGCCAGATGGTAAATTCCATGTTAATCACATTTGCCGCTATCAGTGCTCCCCCCAGCTGGTCGAATTTGTTGGAGGAGCTACGCCGGGTCCGCATTTTGATTAGCTCTCCCAATTTCTTAAATTTTCGATACACCAGGAAAACTCCAGGGCCAAACAACAGAAATCCTGTGATCATGAATCCAAAACAGATCGAATCACGCAGACACGAGTTCCAATTGTTCCATGAGTCTCTCCCCTTGGGCTCCCCCTGGCCCGATTCCCTGTTGAAAAGTGGTGACAATAGCATTAAAGCCCCAAAATTCCATAATTTCCGTTTGGATCGAGATGCAGCAGAAGAAGAGCGAGACACAGACAGGACACAGCAAGCTGGGATCAGTATCAAGGGAGGAGGAGAGGAGAGGAGGAGAAATGCGTCTGCTCTCTCTGAAAGCCGGAAGAAGAGTGTAATAGGTTCTGTAATAGGTGGTGTTATGGCGCATTACGAGAAGGAGGTCGCCTGTTATGTCGTGCTAAAAAGTGATCAGCTGCCCAAAAAATGATCACCAGGGGCCATATTGTTATGGGTTTATATTAGCTGTTAAATATATATATTTCAGCAGATAAACAGTACTTGGTTAGGTATAACAAGATATATTTAACACTTATGGTGCATTTTGAACCCTAAACAAACTTGTTCTAGGACTAAAAGCAATTAAAATGATGCAGTCACGACTTCCGGTTATGGCTGCCACGTAGGACGGACGTGTCTCGCTCTGCTCTGCTCCTGGAAAAAAAAAAATCGGCAAATAACTCTCTCATTTGGGACAGAACGTATCCCAGCATTTGGGCGAAGATATGTCGGCGAAGCCTAAGGCTGGAAAACCAGGAAAAGGAAAAAGCGAGCCGCCGAAACAGTCCAAATTAACGGACTTTCAGGTCTGTGACGCAGTAAACAAAACTCCATATATGGCGGAGGAGGCTGGCAACGCTGCGATATCTGCGGGGAATGGCGCAGATGCGCTGATGGCTGCCATGAGTTCAATGAGAGCGGACTTTTCCTCTAGATTTGATGGGATTATGACAGCGTTGGAAGGAATAAGAAAGGAATTGGGTGACTGTGTAGAACGAACGGCGCAGATGGAGCTCCGTCTCGCTAGTGCTGAAGATGACGTCACCCGTCTTCAATTAAAGGTGCGCACTTTGGAAAAAAAAAATAAATCTCTGGAAGATAATATTTTGGATTTGGAATCTCGGTCGAGACAGAATAATTTGAGGCTGGTGGGTCTTCCAGAGGAATCAGAAGGTCGGGACGTATGTTCCTTTCTGGAAAAGTGGATTCCGGAGGTGCTGGGCAGCGAGGAGTTGCAATCAGCAGTGGTTCTGGAAAAGGCACATCGTATTGGCCCACGGAGAGATAAGGGACCGCCGAGGACCTTAATTATGAAGTTTCTTAGCAACAGAGACAGGATGAAGATCTTCAACGCTGCACGAGCTAAAAAAGGAGAGATTAAACACCAGGACCAGCAGGTGCGGTTCTACCCAGATTTGGCCACAGGAGTCCAGCAATTGAGGAAGCAGTTTGATCCCGTACGTAAGGAGCTGCGCAACCTTGGGATTCGTCATGGTGTAATCTATCCTGCGAGACTGCTGACCACGTATGAGGGCAGAACCCACATTTTCAAGACCCCAGAGGAGGCGCAGGAGTTCATCAAGAAGATCAAAGAAGAAGAAGAGACTGGTGGGAGCTAAGCATGAACAAAATATAAGGTAGAATAATTAAGCATTTGCACAGGCATCTGACTGACTTGAAGTAAATAGTAAGTTTACAAAATATAGATTGTATTATATATTAAAAAAACAAAACAAAAACAAAACAAACAAAAAAAAAAACTATGATGTACAAAGTTGTTAAAAATTTTGGAGTTAAGTTGGAAAACTACAGAGGAGAGTTAATGTTACGTCATTAAAAGCAGTAGAGTTAGGATGATTGGGAGGATGAAGAAGGAGTGGCTTAGGCTGATCCTCGTGGGTGTGGAACGGTCGATGGCTATATCGGGAGACAGAATTTTTCTTTTGATTTTGGGGGGTTTGCCACAAGTGTGGGAAGGGGAAATTTGTTTGTGTGTAGTTTGTAGGATGAATGTTCAACCACTCATGTTTTTGCTTCTCTGTATGAGCATGTTTACACTGCAAGGTAATCCCAAACTCTCTATTGATCATGGACCAAAGTGTTAATCTTAATTTAACTTCATGGAATTGCAGAGGTCTACAAAATTTAAAAAAACTTAAACAAGTTATGAATAAAATAAAGGACATGGGTTCAAGAATTGTGTTTTTACAAGAAACTCATCTGATAGAGGAGGATGTTAAAAGAATTAGGAGTAGATGGCAGGGAAGTGTATTCACCTCTTCATTTTCATCCCGAGCCAGGGGAGTTATGACTCTCATACATAAATCAGTTCCTTTTCAAGTGAAAAATGTAATTGGAGACAAATTTGGAAGATATGTAATCATTCAAGGTTCTTTGCTATTAGAAAATATAAATCTTGTGAACTTATATGGTCCCAATATAGATGATCAGAAGTTCTTTGCTAATTTATTTCTCATCTTATCATCACTTACAGGGCAACATATAATAGCAGGGGATTTTAATTGTACATTGAATCCAGGTGTGGATAGATCAACAGGACTGGATTGTACGCACATTGGATGTAGGATGACTATTAATCATTTTATGAAAGAATTGAGATTGTTAGATATATGGAGAGAAATGAAACCACAAGTTAAAGCCTATTCTTGTTATTCCAGTACCTACAAGACATTCTCACGTATTGATTATTTTTTGATTTCCACAGAATTAAGGTCCAAGATTCAAAACTGCTTTTATGATAACATCGTGATCTCTGATCATGCACCCTGTTGTCTAATATATGTAGATAAAAAATTGACAAAGGAATCAGGTAGATGGCAATTTCAGCATAAATGGCTTCAGGATGAGGAATTTGTCAAGTATATAGAAAAACAGATAGACGAGTTCTTTGACATCAATACTACACAAACATCAGCATGTGTAAAGTGGGAGGCTTTCAAAGCTTTTATTAGGGGACATATTATTAGTTATACAGGATCAAAATCTAAGAAGACTCGAGAGGAGAGAGCTAAATTGGAACATAAAATAAAAAGTCTTCAGGAAAAAGTGTATGCAGGAAGTGACCCAAGGTTGGAGAATGAATTACTGATTATGAGAGCTGAATACGACAAAAAATCAGCGAATAGAGCTGCCTCGAGTCTTCTAAGATTGAAACAATCTTTTTATGAACAAGGTGAAAAATCAGGAAAATTATTAGCATGGCAGATTAAACAATTGGAAATTAAAACACCAATTACCAGTATTATAAGTAATGGACAGGTAGTTATAGATCCTTTAGAAATTAATAGAGCCTTTAGAGATTACTATGAAAAATTATATGATACCAAAAATGAACCTGATTTAACAAAACTAAATGGGTTTTTGAACGAACTATCTATACCGTGTATACCAAATGAAAACAGGGAGATATTGGAGTCTAAAATTAGTCAAGAAGAAGTTGGGCTAGCCATTGATAATATGAAATCAGGAAAAAGTGCAGGACCAGATGGTCTTCCAGTTGACCTTTATAAAAAATTTAAGAATAAATTAATAAAACCTTTTTTGGAAATGGTTTTAGAAGCATTTCAAAATAATAATTTACCATCATACATAAATAATGCCTTAATTATACTGCTGCCAAAACCAGGTAAGCCCTCTAATAAATGTGAAAATATGAGACCAATAAGCCTATTAAACGCCGACCTTAAGATAATCTGTAAAATTTTAGCAAGACGAATACAAGAAATTTTACCAAATATTATTAATCGAGATCAGAATGGCTTTATAAAGGGTAGACAAGGCTTCCATAATGTAAGAAGACTATTTAATATTATTTATTTTAATAAAGAAGCACCGGATACAGCTCTCCTATCATTGGACGCCGAAAAGGCCTTTGATAGAGTTGAATGGCCCTTTCTTTTTGAAGTCCTACAAAGGTTTGGACTTGGAAATAATTTCATAAAATGGGTTCAAATAATATACAATAATGCTACAGCAGAAATCCTAACAAATAACAATATTTCAAAACCAATAAAAATCAATAGAGGATGTCGACAAGGCTGTCCACTTTCACCTTTACTGTTTACTATGGCAATTGAACCTTTAGCGATAGCGATACGTTTACATTCACAAATATATGGAATTAAAGTTGGACCAACAGAACATAAAATCTCCCTGTACGCCGATGATATAATTTTGTTTATGTCGAATCTAAAAAAATCAATTCCAACCTTGTTGAATTTAATAAAGAATTTTGGGGAAATATCAGGATATAAAATAAATAAAACTAAATCTTCAATATTAATGCTAAATGAGACCCAGAGAAATTACCCAGCCCCTGAGGCAAATCAATTCAATGTTGTAAATCAGTTTAAATATTTAGGAATCCAAATTATGCCTAAGCTAGAATCAGTCGCCAGCGTCAACTATGAAGCCTTAATGTCAGATATCAATGAGTTAACTCAGAGATGGATGTCACTACCAATGTCGATGATCGGGAGAATCAATATACTTAAAAGTAATATTTTACCTAAAATACTTTATTTATTTCAATACATTCCCTTATCACCACCTTTAGATCTATTCTCAAGAATAAAAAAAAAGTTAGTGGAATTTATATGGAACAACAGGAGGGCTAGATTACGTCTGTCTTTATTATATTTACCATTTGATCGTGGAGGTCTGAAATGTCCAAATTTTATGTTGTATTATTGGTCGGCACAACTGAGGTCTATGACATATTATTTTTCATCAAATGATCTCCCTCACTGGACTGAAATGGAATCATACAATTTACCTTTACCTCTTCCCATATTCATATACTCAGATTCGGCAAAAAAATTACAAAAACAAGTTAAAAATCCATTTGTAAAGCATATGATCAAAATATGGTGTGAAGCTAAAAACTATTTAAAAGAACCACAGTTATTGTCACAATTTAGTCCAATATGGGGTAATCAATATTTTAAACCAGGGAGAGCGGACGCTGTATTTAAAGTATGGAATTTAAAAGGGATACAAAAGATTCAGGATTTATATTTGCCATGTGCAGACAACATAATGTCTTTTGAAGAGCTGAGGATCAAATTTAATCTCAATAGAACACATTTTTTTAAATATCTTCAACTTAGAAACTTTATTCGATCAAATCAAAATAAAGCTCTCACTCGACCTATTTATTCATCCTTGGAAAAAATGATGATGAAAGATAGTAAAAGAAAGGGTATTATTTCAGAGTTTTATAACTCATTGACACTATCTTCAAGTGAAAATTCACTGAAAAGATTAAACTACTGGAAAGAAGATCTGCAAATTGAAATTTCGGAGGAACAATGGGAATTGGCTTGTACAGAAGCTCAAACCAAATCAATAAATGCACGCCTTAAATTGATACATTTCAAATGGTTAATGCGGATGTATGTTACACCGGAGGAGTTAAATAGATATAACAAAAATATACCAGATACATGCACAAAATGCATGGAAAGTAAAGGAACCCTATTTCATTGTTTATGGGAATGTAGATTAATAAGAATGTTTTGGGAAGAGGTGAGGGTAACAATTGAAAAAATAATCTCAAAACAAATCATACTGAATCCTAAACTGTTTTTGTTGGGTCTGTACCCAGAAAAGCATAATTTTAATAAAAGTGAAAGAACATTCATAGACCTCAGTTTGCTTAATGCCAAAAAATGTATTGCACTATTATGGAAAAAGACTCATAGACCAGATGTGACTCAGTGGTTAAGACAGATGTTAACAAACCTTCCATTAGAAAGAATAACATATATACTGAAATCAAAGGAAATTGTGTTTGAGAATATATGGAGACCTTTTATTGATTATGTAAAAAATTTAAACATAACTCTTGAAGAAGAAGGTGAATGATGTGTGTGGACCTTGTAAATTCCAAACTGGTGAACATAATATGTATACTTATGTATTGGATTGTCTAGACTAAACAGAGGAGCATTGTTGAAGACTTGATTTTGTTGGTGGTTGTTGGTGTTTTTAGTGCATTTTTTTTTTTTTTGTAGTACTTTAGCGTTAGTGTTTGATTGTTTGTATCATGTTTGTTAAAAAAAAAAAAAAAGGTTCAATAAAGATATTGTGGAAAAAAAAAATGATGCAGTCACAAGGTTACATGGAAAAATGCATAGATTTACTGCATATATACATGAAGATACTGTATAAATACATATTCTATGTACCTCCAAACAACGATGTTTTTCCATATAAATATTGCAATCAGATAAATTCTATGTTGTTTTCCAAACTGCAACACTTTGGCCAACACTATAATTTTTCAGATGTGATAAAACCTCAAAACATTTAGACACATTGTAGGTGGACTGAGACCAGGCAGTACACCTTTAACAAGTGGGCACTCCTGGCTCCTGTAGACTGTGATCACTTTTTGGCACGACACCGGATTTCATCACCCAGCCAACCCCATGCAGAAGTGGCTGATGAAAACCTTTTTGGACACAGGCAGACTTACCCCTGAACAACGTAACTGCAACTGCCGATGAGCCGTGCACGTTCAGTTGTGGAAATGACTTTTGGCTGCTTGAAAGGACAATGGAGGTCCCTCCTGACAAGGAATGACTTCACCCTGAAGCTGTTAGCTGTCCTTCATGGACTACTCGACAGGTCATTTCTTCATAGGAGTTCTTGATCAAGTTGACCAGTTTGGTTGGCACTCCGTAGTGGCGAAGCAGCTTCCAGAGGGTTTCGCGGTCCACGCTGTTGAAAGCCTTCTCGTAGTCAATGAAGTTGATGTACAGTGAGGAGTTCCATTCTAAAGACTGCTCGACGATGATGCGCAAGGTAGCGATCTGGTCAATGCACGATCTGTTCTGGCGGAAGCCGACCTGCTGGTCTCGGAGGAGGGGGTCGACAGCACCTTTCATTCTCTCAAGTAGGATCCTGTTGAAGACCTTCCCTGGCACTGACAGAAGCGTTATTCCTCTGTAGTTGGCGCAGTTGCTGAGGTTTCCTTTCTTGGGTAGCTTGATGAGGTAGCCCTCCTTCCAGTCTGCTGGTACTTCTTTTTCTTCCCATATCTTCTCGAAGAGAGGGTACAGCATCTCTATGGCGGTCTCCAGGTCTGCCTTGAGTGCTTCTGCAGGGATGTTGTCTGGTCCTGATGCCTTGCCGTTCCTCAGTAGCTTGATTGCTTTCCTAATCTCCTCCCTGGTCGGCTTCTCACAGTTGATGTCCAGGTCAATGTCAGCAGGGTCGATGTCCGGGGGATTCGGAGGGACAGGTCTGTTCAGGAGCTCTTCAAAGTGCTCTGCCCATCTATGCAGTTGTCGCTCTGTTCCCAGTACGGTGTTTCCTTCCTTGTCCTTGACTGGTTGCTCGGGCGTGCTGTACTTCCCTGACAGTTTCTTGGTGGTATCGTACAGCTGTTTCATGTTGTTACTGGCTGCTGCTTCCTCGGCCTCCTCTGCCAGACTGTTGATGTACTTGCGCTTGTCTGCTCTTGCGCTCCTCTTCACTTCTCTGTTGACTTCTGTGAAATCTTCTTGTGCCTTGGCCTTTGCTGCTCTTGTTCGGCTGTTGTTTACTGCTCCCTTCTTCTGCTTTCTCTCCTGGACCTTGCGTAGAGTGTCTGCCGATATCCACTCCTTCTGTTGGTGTCTCTTGGGGCCTACTACTTCCTGACAGGTTGACACAAGTATCTCCTTCACTTTCTGCCACTGGTTCTCAGTGGTGACCTCTTCTTCAAGCAGTTCTTGTAGCACTTGGTACTTGTTGGTGAGTCTGAATTCTTCTCTGGTCTTGGTATCTTTCAGCATGCTGACGTTGTACTTCAGCCTCTTCGTTGTTGCCCCCATCCAGTTCTTCTTCAGCTTCAGCCTGGCTACCAGCAGGTGGTGGTCAGATGCGACGTCTGCTCCTCTTCTCACCCCTACATCCTGTAGGGACCTCCTGAATTTCTTGGCCATGCAGATGTGGTTGATCTGGTTCTCAGTCACTAAGTCCGGTGATACCCAGGTGGCCTTATGTACTCTTCTGTGGGGGAAAGTGCTGCCACCGATGACCAGGTTGTTCATTGCACAGAAGTCTGCAAATCTCTCGCCGTTCTCGTTTATCACTCCCAGTCCGTATCTTCCCATCACTTCCTCATATCCGGTGTTGTCTTGTCCGATCTTGGCGTTGAAGTCGCTCATGAGGATGTTGACGTCTTTCTCTGCGTACTTGGCCATGACGTTTTGCAGTCTGTCGTAAAATCGGTCCTTGACTTCTTCATAACTGTTGTTGGTTGGGGCGTAGCACTGGATAACGTTCATCTTGATCTTCTTTGTTTTGAAGGATGCTGCGATTATTCATGATCCATGTGCTTCCCATCCTATCAGAGCTCGCTGTGCAGGTCCTGACAACATGAGTGCGATGCCTTCTGTGTGTAGAGCGTTGTCTTCTTCATGGCCGGAATACAGCAACATCTCTCCGGTGAGCAGTCTTCTTTGTCCTGACTGTGTCCAACGGGTCTCGCTGATTCCAAGCAGTGTGAGGTTGTAGCTTGACGTTGACGGTCGTAGTTGATAGAAGGGGGGTTGGCCTTGTAGCTTCCGTAGACTCACGGCTTTCACCACACAGCATCATATGTCCTCTTGATGAGGACCCTTCCTCTCCCAGGGCAGTAGTCTCTTGGTCTGTTGTTGGTGTTTCTGTAGCATGCAGGGTTTTTACGGGGTGGGGTTGCTAGCCCCACTCCCAACCCTCCTCCTTTCTCATCCGGGCTTGGGACTGGCCATGGCGGAGTTGGAAAGCAACATGGCGGTCAGTAATGTTTTGAAGCTGGTCGGTTAATCACGCCCATGGCTGTGGATGTAACCAACGTAAACTGGTGCTACCGCTGGCCCAGCTAGGAGTTGGGGCCACGATAGCCCCACTTTTAAGAGCCTGGGAATGGTGCTTTAGTCGGTGGAAAACCAAAGAACTGGTGCTAATCAGGCTCTGGCTCCAATTAAGCACTGGAACCGGTTTGGTGTAAAAGACCTAAGTGAGAATGTCACGTGATAAATCTTCTCAGTGTCAAAAGAAAACCTGGTGTTGTGTCTTTTGGAGTCAAGCCGAGGGCAGCGGCTTTAGCCGTTTGCTCTGCAAAGTTATTGCCCTTAATTGCCCTTAAGTTAATTGCTGGTATTGTTAAAACACTGTCAAACTCAAAAACTAATGATATCTACAATATGAGCACCTCCTTTCTCAAAATGCACAGCAAAATATTAATCAAACCACTGACTCATCTCATTAATCTCTCCATTAGGTCTAGTACATTTCCATCTGGCTGGAAAAAAGCTGTCGTCATACCAGTTCATAAATCAGGCAGTAAAGACGATATATGCAATTACCGCCCAATCTCTATCTTACCAGTCCTATCTAAGGTTCTTGAAAAAGTTGTAGCTACACAGCTGATAGACTACTTACAAGACAATCAACTTCTTCATCCACATCAATTTGGTTTTAGACCAGGATACTCAACAGAAACAACAAATTGTTGCCTTATTGAAAACGTCAAACAGTCCTTGGACAGGGGTAATGTGGTAGGAGCTGTTTTTCTAGATCTCAAAAAGGCTTTCGATACTGTAAACCACAGTTTGCTTTTATCCAAAATGGTATCTTTTAACTTCTCCCCAAATACATTAGAATGGTTTGCATCTTATCTCCAGAATAGAGAACAGTGTGTAAAAGTTCACCAGGATAAATCCTCATTTTTAAACAACCGCATGGGTATCCCACAAGGGTCCATTCTTGGTCCTTTACTTTTCAGCATTTTTATTAATGACCTGCCGTTACACTGCTCAGCTGCAACATGCCAACTTTATGCAGATGATGCAGTTATTTACACAGCTGCCAAGACTCCAGCACAGGCTGCAGATGTACTGTCTACAAGTATGGTTGATGTCCAAGAGTGGCTCCTCAAGAACCATCTATTGCTGAACCTTCAGAAAACAGTCTCAATGTGCTTTTCAATCAAAAAATGTAACCTGCAACATTTTAAAGTTAATATACATGATCATGACATCAGTTTAGCTACAGAATTCAAATACCTTGGCATTGTACTAGATCCTCAACTCAAATTTAATCTTCATATAAAGAAAATTTCAAAAACAGTAAAAAAAAATCTGAACTGCTTTAAATTAATTAGATATTACATACCTTACGAAGCAGCTGCACTGTATATGCATTCTATGGTTTTTTCTCATATATCATACTGTTTGACAGTCTGGGCTCAAGCAGCCCCTTCCACAATAAGACATATAGGTTCATTATATAATCAAACCCTAAAAATCTTGGACAAAAAGCCCATTAGGTGGCATCACTGTAATGTTTTAAAAAAATACAACCTATTGAGTTTTGAGAGCTTCATTGACCTCTGTCTTCTGAAATTAACGTTCAAATGTTTCCATAAATCAGCACCCGAGCCACTTGCTGGTTTTGTCCAAAGACAGGACAGCAGCAGAGCCACCAGGAGTTCTGTTAACAATAACTGTAAAATATTCCACCGCAGAACCACATTTGGACAAACAGCTTTCTCTATAAAGGGCAGTCACATCTGGAACACAATGCCAAATGAAATTAAAATAATAACGGACTTTAAAACATTCACTAAAAATGTTAAAAACTGGCTGAAAAATAAACAAGAATGTACTCATGTATGAATTAATTGTCTGCAAAGTGAGAGTGAATGAAGGGAAGGAATAAATGTGTTTGTTTATAGTGAGTGACGAAGGGAGGGAGGCCTGAAATAGGCAAATATGAGTTATGTTATATGTGTTAAATGTGAGTCAGGCTGTTATATTTGTGTATTTATAATATTTATAATATTTATGTTAAATGTGAGTCAGGCTGTTATATTTGTGTATTTATAATATTTATAATATTTATAATTGTGTATTTATAATTTTTCTGCATTGATGTATGTGGTTATTGTGTATATTTTTTATCTTGATTCTTTTTTCTAAAGCCCATCCAGGGACAAGAGTTGCAAATTAGCTAATAGCTATACACTCTATGTGCAACACATCAGATTGATTGTCTTTGATTAATTGTCTATGTTTATTGCACTGTCCCTGTCAAATAAACTAATCTATCTATCTACCTTAGAAATTGGATCTGTGCCACTGGTGTGTACTGCACATTTGCATATGGCTAATTTAGATGGAAGTTTTACACTAGCAGTTTTAAAATGAGGGTTTTGTGTTGGATTGGCTTCCCTGTTGATGTAATCATGCCTCTTTTCTTCCACTGTTGTGCAAAGTGATGGATGGTAGAGAATGCATACTGACGGTCAGTGTACACCATGAGTGCTTTCCCTTGGCCTAATTTACAAACTTCAGTTAGAGCAGTGCCTCTCAATTATTTCCTGTTACACCCCCTCTAGGACGATGAAAACATTTTGCGCCCCCCCCCCACTCTCCACTGCGACTATAAATAGTATCATTTGTCTATAAAATTGTTATAAGTACACCTCTGCATAACATTGTATCCTTATTAACATTAAAGAAAACAAAAAAGGAAAAAGAAATATAGCTCAACTTACAACAAAGAATAACTTTATTAACGTTTTTTAGTCTGTAACAGAAAAGATTTAAAGTGCATCAATTTGCCTGAAATTAAAAAAAAAAAATTAAATCCTTATTCAGAACGTTTGTCTTTGAGTTTATCTACCAGCTGTTCTTTAAGATCGTTAGCAATGTCATTTATACGTCTGGCGACAGTGTCATTGGACAGAGGGATAGTTTTTATTTTTGCAACACTTGCATCATCCAGCATGACAGAGTCCATGTGCTGCAGGCAGTATCTGCTCCTCTGCTATGGTGTGGGTTTTTTTGCACTGAGCTATTTGGTACACCACCTTATATGATGCTAACTGTGCTTGCTGGTTTACTGAAGTAGCATTCACAAAGCGGGATGATTGTTGGCAATATTTGGCACGTTTTCGCTGGGAAAAAAAAAAAAAAACTCAAGCGGCTTATCAGCGTGACTAGGGTGTAATGTCTTTAAGTGACGCCTTAATTTATTTGGCTTCATGCTGTCCGCTGCCAACATTTTTAGACACAGTAAACACACCGGTCTTTCCTCGTCTCCCACCGTAGTCACAGTGAAGCCAAGCGCTACATACGCTTCGTCATATTTCCTCGGCTTAGCTTTCGGGAGACTTTCGTTTGTCTCATTATCTCCGTCTCTCTCCACCTTTCTTTTCATCACTGTTAAATATTTTTCCATGGTGTCTCTTGAGGGTTTGTTCACTGCACTTCATATCTCCTGCTCTGTGCTGTGTGTGTGCGCATGCACGGTGCAAAAAACCCTTCACCATAGAGCTAATACTCCCTGCACACACTCGGACAGTGAGAGCGCCACTGCCACCTACTGTAGTGGATGTACAATTACACTTTATTCTAGTACAGCAAAAAAAAGCATGTTCCCCGGGGTCACACGCGCCCCCCCGGCGCCTGCCCCACTATTTGAGAAGGACTGAGTTAGAGCAACTACTTCAGCTGCCTGTGCAGAATAATGTGATGGGAGTTTTTGTGCTTATCATGGATGACAACTGCAAAACCAGATAAGTTTGAACCAGTACAGTCACGTTTGGATTAGCCGTCAACAAACGGTGTGAGATCACACTTCTCCAAAGGTGTGTCCTGTAAATCAGAGCATGGTAGTGTTTCACTCTCAATTTCTGCCAAACAATCATGAGGTTCACCTTCTGTTGAGATTGGCGAAAAGCTTGCTGGATTTGTTACCATGCAGTGTTCAATGGTTAAATGAGGCTGTGATAATAGCACTGTCATGCATGCAAGGTGTCTGGGTGGTGAGAGGACTGATATTTTACTTTGTGACAAAATGACTGATACTGCATGTGTGACCTTCAGGGTCAAGGGATGAAAAAGAACAAGCCCTGCTGAGGCCTGCACTGCCATGGCTGCAGCTATGACAGCCTGCACACATGGTGGCAGAGCTCTCGCGACAGAGTCAAGTCTTGTGGAGTAATATGCTACTGGGCGCATTTTTGTGCCACTTGGCTGGAGGAACACTGATGTCATGTGCCCCTCTTTACAATCAGCTATTTGTACAAATGGCTTTTTGTAATTGGGGAATGCCAGGACATCAGTGCTGACCAAATGTTTTTTCCATCTGCTTCAGGTGTTCACTCTGTTCCGTCCACCTGAGCCATGGGTGTTTTGTAAATGAGATCAGACAAGGGTTGCACTTCAAATGAATAATTTGCAATCCAAGAGTGACAATAATCTAGGGTACCCAAAAATGACATGTCTCTTTTTGTGATGGGTTTTGGTGCTGACAAAATAGCTTGTTTGCGAGCTGGATCGACATGTCTGCTTTCTGCTGACAAAATGTGGTCTAAATATTTAACTTTTTTTTTTCCACAACTGTAATTTTTCCTTGTTGACTTTGTGACCTTGTTCTGCTAAAAATTTCAGTAAGGCAATGGTGTCTTGTCTGCATGTTTCTTCATCAGGTGATGCCAGCAAAATGTCGTCAAGGTAAAGGAGCAACTGGCTCCCATTAAGAGGAATTAAACTGTGCCAAGTTTGCTGACATTGCCTGTGAAAAAATGGTTGGTGATTCACAGTAACCTTGTGGTAGTCTGGTGAATGTGTACCTCTTGTTTTCAAATGTGAATGCAAACAAAAACTGAAGATCTGGATGTATGGGGATGCTGAAAAAAAAAGCATTGCTGATGTCATCACTGTGAAATATTTCATTTGCGGTTGTAGGTCATTCAACAAAGTGTGTGGGTCTGAGACTGAAACAGCCCTTGGAATAACAGCTTTGTTTACTGCCTGAAGGTCTTGGACAATTCGTCATCCGGAGGATGATCCAGCCTTCCTCACAGGAAACAAAGGTGTGTTACATAGAGAATTTGGGCCTGGAATATTGACACCTGCTGCTTTCAGGTCCTCTATGACCGGTTTAATGCTGTCTTGAGCTTCAGGACGTAGAGGATGCTGTCTTTCGTAAGGCCTAAAATGAGATTTAGTATTAATTTTAACCAATTTTTTATTAAGCCTAAATCTGCCTTTCCTGTCGACCACAGAGAATTTGGAATTTGTGAGAGTGCGCGTTCCTCTCCTTCTGTTAATGTAAAAAGTGATCACATGGGTGAGTTGGGAACATCAATGTGGACGTCTTTCTGTACTGTGGTCACCCAGTTCAAAGGCAGTAAGTAGGTGTTCAGTTTTGAGGAATGTTGAACTCTTGGATCAGGAGTTTCTTTCCAAGATTGACCATATTCCTCTGCTGTTGTTACAAAGCGACCAACATCCTTCCAGTGCACGCGTTTGGGTTTGATTAGTAGTATGTGGGGTGCCTCCCAGTGTTTAAAATGTCTGTTGTCTTCATCACATAACACGACAGATGCTCCCACAAAGCCCCTTGGTGAAAAATACAGATTTTTAATCACCAGTGTGGAGGATGGCTTTGCAAAGAATGTTTTTTCATAATTTGGATCTGGGCCACTCAGATGTCTGTCATACATACTGCAATGATATTGGTCTGTGGCCTGCTGTGTAGTAGGGATATTGGACTTAAATATTGCATAGCTTTCGTGTGTAGGTCTGATGTCACAGAGCTCGACCTGGCCGAAACCAAATGCAGTGAGTAGCAGTACCCTGGCACACTGAAATCCTGCAATACATTTACTCCTGTCACATGTGGAAAATGTGATGCTCTCATACCGTTCTCCGTTGGGAAACTTTATTGGAATGTCCTAAACCTGCAGTGTCACGTCGGGTAAACACTGCATTGTTAACATCAAGTCAAAGTCAGGTTATGTCAGTGTTAGCGTCAACAGTTTTCTCACTTCTTTTTCCTTTTTCTTTCCTTTCCTCCTCTATTATCTCTGCATGTTTGGCATAAATTAACACATTGCCAAATGTAATCAGCCAGGTGTGGGTGCATGTTTTGCAAAAAGACACTTTTCAAATGCTGCCAATAAGATCCTACACCTGAATCATTAGCAGCCTTAGTTAAATCAGAATGCCCATCAAACCTCTTGTAACCTGGTTCTATAAGCTTCACCGCTTTCATCGTTACCTTGTTTGTGGTTTGGATTGTCCCATATAAGCTGTATTTAAAGTTCAATCATAGAATATTATTCAGTGACAGCATTTTTCCATAATCTTCAGTTTAAATGATCATATTGATGGTGAGTGTGGAGTGAACATGTGTGCACATCTACTTAACTCTTGGGCGCCCCGGTGTGGCTACTCTGGGTAGAGGGGTGGAGACGAGCGGAGGTGAGGTGACATCAGCCGCAGCTTCTCCAGCCTGGAGTTCTGTGAGATCAGGGTATGGGCTGAGCAGCAGGGGAGCATGGAGGAGGAGGAGCAGAAGCACAGCTCCCTGCCCCCCACGCCAGACTCATCATGCAGCATAGAAGAGAGAGAGCACATATTAGTCAGATCTTTTCCCTTCCTTTTACCATGGTCAATTTTTCAGATTTATCATCAGATTTTGATTTTACTGTCCAAGTCCAGTCCAAGTCAGCCTGTCACCCCCCTTTTTCCCCCCATCTGGAGCCACGGTTACCCCTCAGTTGGAGAGATAATGCAACTGGGAGCTAGAGAATACAATTACACTGCAAAAGTCAAATATAAGTAAAATGAAATGACCTAATGCTGTTTACCTTCCTTCAGGCATCCCAAACAAAAGAAAAATGAAATTTTCTTGCTCTGCTGGCAGATAATTTTACTTAAAATAAGCAAAAATTCTGGCAATTGATAATGTTAGTTATAAAATAAAAACATTTGCCAACAAAGCAAGATTGCATTGCTTAATTTTTATTTATTATTTATATGTTTATTTGTCAGGGGCAGTGCAATAAACATAGACAAAAAAAAATCTGATGTGTTGCACAGAGAGTGTATAGCATTAAGCTAATTTGCAACTCTTGTCCCTGGACGGGCTTTAGAGAAAAGAAACGGATAAAAAGAGAAAAAGATGAGGAAAAAACAAAATGAAAACAGTATAAACAATATCCACATGCATCAATGCAAACAAAATTATAAATACACAATATAAAAACCTGATTCACATTTGCCTGTTACAGTAAAATGCCTGTTACACATTTGCCTTCCCTTCTTCACTCACACCCTGCAATCATTTCATACATGGGTACATTCTTGTATATTTTTCAGACAGTTTTTAACCTTTGTAGTAAATGTTTTAAAATCCATTATTATTTTGATTTCATTTGGCATTGTGTTCCAGATATAACGGCCCTTTATAGAGAAAGCTTTGTCCAAATGTGGTTCTGCGGTGGGATATGTTACAGTTGTTGTTAACAGAACTCCTGGTGGCTCTGCTGCTGTCCTGTCTTTGGATGAATCCAACAAGTGGCTCTGGCGCTGATTTATGGAAACATTTGAAAAATTAATTTCAGAAAACAGAGGTCAATGAAACTCTCAAAACTCAGTAGATAATATTTTTTTAGAATATAACAATGATGCCACCTAATGGGCTTTTTATCCAAGATTTTTAGAGTTTGATTATATAATGAACCTATATGTTTTATTGTAGAAGGAGCTGCTTGAGCCCAGACTGTCGAACAGTATGATATATGCGAAAAAACCATAGAATGCATATACAGTACGGCTGCTTGGTGTGGTATGTAATGTCTAATTAATTTAAAGCAATTCAAATTTTTTTTTACTGTTTTAGAAATCTTCTTTAATACAAGTAACTATCATAAAGCCAGCAGAAATCCCCACAAAAAAACTGCACAACAAAAGAAATTATTGTCAAAACTATCTTGAGATGAAAAGAAGGCATCTAATGCCTTTAGTCTTACCAGAATCCCCAGTTCAGTGTGACCTTATTACAGCTTCAGCACAAAACAAGCTAGTCCTTTCACACACGCGCACACACATATAATAGCAAGCTTAAATGAGCACACACGTTAGTAAACAATCCCAAAGCCACTTGTAATAAGCAGATCTGGCAACCCAAGGTTCTCATTGACAATAATCTTCTGCCGCTCTGAAAACACATTCATTTTTCCCATCTTTGTCACTTACCAATCTCCCGTGCACAAATTTGCCACTTCCCACGAAACAACTCATTATTGTCCTCTTGCACTTCACAACAAGAAAAAACAACCTCGACTTCTGTCTCACTGCCTGACTTCCGCATTCTCACATTCTGTTTTTTCTCTTTTTTTCTCAGTTTTTTTCTCTTTTTCTCACCAAAGTAAACCATGAAACATTAAAAACACACGAACAAGCACGCGAACAACTGGACAAACAAACTGCAGTTATTTATTTGATGTATTTAATTTATTATAATTTGGGGTTATTTTATTGTGTGTATATATTTTAAGGAATTATTTTTCTCTATTTTAGACTTGTTTTGAATTATGCCTTAAGGTATTTTGCTTCTTATTATCACATCGGAGTTTATCCTTACTACATTGGCGCTATTTTTTTTTTCCACAATATCTTTATTGAACTTTTTTTTTTTTTAACAAACATAATACAAACAATCAAACACTAACACTAAAGTACTACAAAAAAAAAATGCACTAAAAACACCAACAACCACCAACAAAATCAAGTCTTCAACAATGCTCCTCTGTTTAGTCTAGACAATCCAATACATAAGTATACATATTATGTTCACCAGTTTGGAATTTACAAGGTCCACACACATCATTCACCTTCTTCTTCAAGAGTTATGTTTAAATTTTTTACATAATCAATAAAAGGTCTCCATATATTCTCAAACACAATTTCCTTTGATTTCAGTATATATGTTATTCTTTCTAATGGAAGGTTTGTTAACATCTGTCTTAACCACTGAGTCACATCTGGTCTATGAGTCTTTTTCCATAATAGTGCAATACATTTTTTGGCATTAAGCAAACTGAGGTCTATGAATGTTCTTTCACTTTTATTAAAATTATGCTTTTCTGGGTACAGACCCAACAAAAACAGTTTAGGATTCAATATGATTTGTTTTGAGATTATTTTTTCAATTGTTACCCTCACCTCTTCCCAAAACATTCTTATTAATCTACATTCCCATAAACAATGAAATAGGGTTCCTTTTCTTTCCATGCATTTTGTGCATGTATCTGGTATATTTTTGTTATATCTATTTAACTCCTCCGGTGTAACATACATCCGCATTAGCCATTTGAAATGTATCAATTTAAGGCGTACATTTATTGATTTGGTTTGAGCTTCTGTACAAGCCAATTCCCATTGTTCCTCTGAAATTTCAATTTGCAGATCTTCTTTCCAGTAGTTTAATCTTTTCAGTGAATTTTCACTTGAAGATAGTGTCAATGAGTTATAAAACTCTGAAATAATACCCTTTCTTTTACTATCTTTCATCATCATTTTTTCCAAGGATGAATAAATAGGTCGAGTGAGAGCTTTATTTTGATTTGATCGAATAAAGTTTCTAAGTTGAAGATATTTAAAAAAATGTGTTCTATTGAGATTAAATTTGATCCTCAGCTCTTCAAAAGACATTATGTTGTCTGCACATGGCAAATATAAATCCTGAATCTTTTGTATCCCTTTTAAATTCCATACTTTAAATACAGCGTCCGCTCTCCCTGGTTTAAAATATTGATTACCCCATATTGGACTAAATTGTGACAATAACTGTGGTTCTTTTAAATAGTTTTTAGCTTCACACCATATTTTGATCATATGCTTTACAAATGGATTTTTAACTTGTTTTTGTAATTTTTTTGCCGAATCTGAGTATATGAATATGGGAAGAGGTAAAGGTAAATTGTATGATTCCATTTCAGTCCAGTGAGGGAGATCATTTGATGAAAAATAATATGTCATAGACCTCAGTTGTGCCGACCAATAATACAACATAAAATTTGGACATTTCAGACCTCCACGATCAAATGGTAAATATAATAAAGACAAACGTAATCTAGCCCTCCTGTTGTTCCATATAAATTCCACTAACTTTTTTTTTATTCTTGAGAATAGATCTAAAGGTGGTGATAAGGGAATGTATTGAAATAAATAAAGTATTTTAGGTAAAATATTACTTTTAAGTATATTGATTCTCCCGATCATCGACATTGGTAGTGACATCCATCTCTGAGTTAACTCATTGATATCTGACATTAAGGCTTCATAGTTGACACTGGCGACTGATTCTAGCTTAGGCATAATTTGGATTCCTAAATATTTAAACTGATTTACAACATTGAATTGATTTACCTCAGGGGCTGGGTAATTTCTCTGGGTCTCATTTAGCATTAATATTGAAGATTTAGTTTTATTTATTTTATATCCTGATATTTCCCCAAAATTCTTTATTAAATTCAACAAGGTTGGAATTGATTTTTTTAGATTCGACATAAACAAAATTATGTCATCGGCGTACAGGGAGATTTTATGTTCTGTTGGTCCAACTTTAATTCCATATATTTGTGAATGTAAACGTATCGCTATCGCTAAAGGTTCAATTGCCATAGTAAACAGTAAAAGTGAAAGTGGACAGCCTTGTCGACATCCTCTATTGATTTTTATTGGTTTTGAAATATTGTTATTTGTTAGGATTTCTGCTGTAGCATTATTGTATATTATTTGAACCCATTTTATGAAATTATTTCCAAGTCCAAACCTTTGTAGGACTTCAAAAAGAAAGGGCCATTCAACTCTATCAAAGGCCTTTTCGGCGTCCAATGATAGGAGAGCTGTATCCGGTGCTTCTTTATTAAAATAAATAATATTAAATAGTCTTCTTACATTATGGAAGCCTTGTCTACCCTTTATAAAGCCATTCTGATCTCGATTAATAATATTTGGTAAAATTTCTTGTATTCGTCTTGCTAAAATTTTACAGATTATCTTAAGGTCGGCGTTTAATAGGCTTATTGGTCTCATATTTTCACATTTATTAGAGGGCTTACCTGGTTTTGGCAGCAGTATAATTAAGGCATTATTTATGTATGATGGTAAATTATTATTTTGAAATGCTTCTAAAACCATTTCCAAAAAAGGTTTTATTAATTTATTCTTAAATTTTTTATAAAGGTCAACTGGAAGACCATCTGGTCCTGCACTTTTTCCTGATTTCATATTATCAATGGCTAGCCCAACTTCTTCTTGACTAATTTTAGACTCCAATATCTCCCTATTTTCATTTGGAATACACGGTATAGATAGTTCGTTCAAAAACCCATTTAGTTTTGTTAAATCAGGTTCATTTTTGGTATCATATAATTTTTCATAGTAATCTCTAAAGGCTCTATTAATTTCTAAAGGATCTATAACTACCTGTCCTTTACTTATAATACTGGTAATTGGTGTTTTAATTTCCAATTGTTTAATCTGCCATGCTAATAATTTTCCTGATTTTTCACCTTGTTCATAAAAAGATTGTTTCAATCTTAGAAGACTCGAGGCAGCTCTATTCGCTGATTTTTTGTTGTATTCAGCTCTCAAAATCAGTAATTCATTCTCCAACCTTGGGTCACTTCCTGCATACACTTTTTCCTGAAGACTTTTTATTTTATGTTCCAATTTAGCTCTCTCCTCTCGAGTCTTCTTAGATTTTGATCCTGTATAACTAATAATATGTCCCCTAATAAAAGCTTTGAAAGCCTCCCACTTTACACATGCTGATGTTTGTGTAGTATTGATGTCAAAGAACTCGTCTATCTGTTTTTCTATATACTTGACAAATTCCTCATCCTGAAGCCATTTATGCTGAAATTGCCATCTACCTGATTCCTTTGTCAATTTTTTATCTACATATATTAGACAACAGGGTGCATGATCAGAGATCACGATGTTATCATAAAAGCAGTTTTGAATCTTGGACCTTAATTCTGTGGAAATCAAAAAATAATCAATATGTGAGAATGTCTTGTAGGTACTGGAATAACAAGAATAGGCTTTAACTTGTGGTTTCATTTCTCTCCATATATCTAACAATCTCAATTCTTTCATAAAATGGTTAATAGTCATCCTGCATCCAATGTGCGTACAATCCAGTCCTGTTGATCTATCCACACCTGGATTCAATGTACAATTAAAATCCCCTGCTATTATATGTTGCCCTGTAAGTGATGATAAGATGAGAAATAAATTAGCAAAGAACTTCTGATCATCTATATTGGGACCATATAAGTTCACAAGATTTATATTTTCTAATAGCAAAGAACCTTGAATGATTACATATCTTCCAAATTTGTCTCCAATTACATTTTTCACTTGAAAAGGAACTGATTTATGTATGAGAGTCATAACTCCCCTGGCTCGGGATGAAAATGAAGAGGTGAATACACTTCCCTGCCATCTACTCCTAATTCTTTTAACATCCTCCTCTATCAGATGAGTTTCTTGTAAAAACACAATTCTTGAACCCATGTCCTTTATTTTATTCATAACTTGTTTAAGTTTTTTTAAATTTTGTAGACCTCTGCAATTCCATGAAGTTAAATTAAGATTAACACTTTGGTCCATGATCAATAGAGAGTTTGGGATTACCTTGCAGTGTAAACATGCTCATACAGAGAAGCAAAAACATGAGTGGTTGAACATTCATCCTACAAACTACACACAAACAAATTTCCCCTTCCCACACTTGTGGCAAACCCCCCAAAATCAAAAGAAAAATTCTGTCTCCCGATATAGCCATCGACCGTTCCACACCCACGGGGAACAGCCTAAGCCACTCCTTCTTCATCCTCCCAATCACCCTAACTCTACTGCTTTTAATGACGTAACATTAACTCTCCTCTGTAGTTTTCCAACTTAACTCCAAAATTTTTAACAACTTTGTACATCATAGTTTTTTTTTTGTTTGTTTGTTTTGTTTTTTGTTTTTTAATATATAATACAATCTATATTTTGTAAACTTACTATTTACTTCAAGTCAGTCAGATGCCTGTGCAAATGCTTAATTATTCTACCTTATATTTTGTTCATGCTTAGCTTCCACCAGTCTCTTCTTCTTCTTTGATCTTCTTGATGAACTCCTGCGCCTCCTCTGGGGTCTTGAAGATGTGGGTTCTGCCCTCATACGTGGTCAGCAGTCTCGCAGGATAGATTACACCATGACGAATCCCAAGGTTGCGCAGCTCCTTACGTACAGGATCAAACTGCTTCCTCAATTGCTGGATTCCTGTGGCCAAATCTGGGTAGAACCGCACCTGCTGGTCCTGGTGTTTAATCTCTCCTTTAGCACGTGCAGCGTTGAAGATCTTCATCCTGTCTCTGTTGCTAAGAAACTTCATAATTAAGGTCCTCGGCGGTCCCTTATCTCTCCGTGGGCCAATACGATGTGCTTTTTCCAGAACCACTGCTGATTGCAACTCCTCGCTGCCCAGCACCTCCGGAATCCACTTTTCCAGAAAGGAACATACGTCCCGACCTTCTGATTCCTCTGGAAGACCCACCAGCCTCAAATTATTCTGTCTCGACCGAGATTCCAAATCCAAAATATTATCTTCCAGAGATTTTTTTTTTTTTTTCCAAAGTGCGCACCTTTAATTGAAGACGGGTGACGTCATCTTCAGCACTAGCGAGACGGAGCTCCATCTGCGCCGTTCGTTCTACACAGTCACCCAATTCCTTTCTTATTCCTTCCAACGCTGTCATAATCCCATCAAATCTAGAGGAAAAGTCCGCTCTCATTGAACTCATGGCAGCCATCAGCGCATCTGCGCCATTCCCCGCATATATCGCACCTTTGCCAGCCTCCTCCGCCATATATGGAGTTTTGTTTGCTGCGTCACAGACCTGAAAGTCCGTTAATTTGGACTGTTTTGGCGGCTCGCTTTTTCCTTTTCCTGGTTTTCCAGCCTTAGGCTTCGCCGACATATCCTCGCCCAAATGCTGGGATACGTTCTGTCCCAAATGAGAGAGTTATTTGCCGATTTTTTTTCTCCAGGAGCAGAGCAGAGCGAGACACGTCCGTCCTACGTGGCAGCCATAACCGGAAGTCACATTGGCGCTATTTTACCTTTATTTTAAGGTTATCCCTCACTTTATCAGTGCCCACTTGGGATATTAAAAAGATCTTGCATTGATTTTAATACTCCCGCATGCACTTTATTGGTCCATTTAACGCAGTGGAAATGCACATTTCTGTTGCGGCCTTGAACCAGGACCACCAGACCTCTACCTCATCTAAAACCCGATTTGGACTTTGCGGTATCAAACGCTTGGCTTACAACTCTTACGCGTATTCTCAGACTGACCGCAGACTGTAACCAGGCGTCATCAACAATTAAAGTTACTCACTGTGATCCCCCTGCGGGTTGGCTCCGTCACTCTCCGGCTCCCAGCGTCTCAGGACCGTGCCTAACTTCCACAAAGCTGACCCACTGGGGACGCGGGGGAGGGCTTTCTCCACAGTTGTGCACAGCTGTCTGTGTTCCAAAAACACCGGAAGTCCGAGGAAAGATATTTGGAGTCCCTGTGGTTCGGGCGCCAACTATGGTAGAAAAATTCTTCTAAACCTTCAGTCAAAAACCAGGCTGGATCAGAGTTTCAGCAAATTTAATTACACTGGCCAGTGGAGAACAATACAAAAATAGTCTTGGAGCCTATTTGCGCACCATTCTGACTCAAACACACATCACTCAGTTCTTTAAGCTGTACGTTATCTGAGAGGTGGAGGGGCAAATTGATCATCATGATTGGTCCAGTACATCTGGTCAAAACTTGGTGTACAGATTATCTTTTTCTCAGGAACCATGACACTCACTCAGTACCAGTCACACGGTAACCACACAGAATGGACTAAAAACAAGATAACTAGTACAGCTGCAACCTTGACACTTTTACACAGACTGAGACAAAGCAAATACAAATATAAGACAAATATGAAATTTTTCTGTCACACCACTAACAAAGATTTACTCTTTTTAATACTTTACAAGTGTAAGTTATCTAAAAATGCATTAAGCACACAAAATTTAAAAGAATACTTTTCTTAAGTATTTAGTTGTTTTTAAAAAAGTGACAAACTGCATTTTTTTGTACTCACACAAAACATAGGTTTATCATTTACAAATGTAGTTACCGTGCCAAATTCTAAAAAAATGTTTTTAAAAAATGAGCTGATAACTTTTTTGTCTGCATTACTTGATGGTAGCTAGAAAGGTAAAGTTTCCTTTTTAGGTATGGCTTTTTTTTTTTATTTCTCTTGTGAAAAATACTGACTAACCAGCTGGTATGTTGTAAGCAAGTATTGATAAAATATTATGTGATCACTTGCTTTTCTAAAATACATCTTTTGAAATCGCAGCTACCATTTTAACTTGATCACTCTGCCAATCAGTGTTTATTCCTTCCTGCTTTTTGGAAGGAAAGTTTAGCAGGCTATGTTTACCAGATTCAGCACACAAGAGACATCTGTGTCATTACACCTAAGAATCAACACGACTCTACAGTTAAAAACAATGATAAGGAACTAAAACTGACCTGTAGCATCATGTCCCAGTTACTATGGACTTTTTAAAAAGAATTTGATATGTAGATCATACTATTTTACCGTCTAAATTACAAAAATATTAAAAATATTAAAAGAACAGAAAACATGTTCAGTTTTCAGGTATAAAATCCACCTGTCTACACACTGAAATGCAGGCCGGCAGAATATTCTGCCCTCAGACCTAAACTTTTTAGCTCAGGCAATAACTTGAACGTTTTACCACCAAACATTGAAAGTGAAAGGGTTAGGCTTAAAAACATGGTTTGATAAAAAGAAGTCATCTTAAATTTGAAGAAAACAAAGTTTGATTTTTTTTTTTTTTTTTTACTCATGCATTGACACACAAACCAAAAAGTAAAAGATTTTTTTATATGTTGTTATTTTGTGTGTATTATGAGATGTATGAACAGATAAAATGGGAGTATTCTCAAGTGTGAAACGTCTATCATATCCCGTAGTTCATGAATTTGGTTACCCACCAACCTCTATAAGCTTGCGACCCGCCTTAACCAATAAGAGGGCAGGGAGGGTTTGATGGCCTGTTCAATGATGACCTAGAGGTGGCGCCCGACATTCAACCAATGAAACTACAGGGGTGGAGTGTACAAAAACTGGATAAGTAGCCCCAAATCAGAAAAATTAATGATCTTCGCAAAAAAGACGGGGGAAAAAAAAACTCACCATGACTAAGAGGCCTAGTGACCTTCATCTGATCAGGGAGACACCTGTCTGTACCTTCCTCCAAACTGGTCCAGGATTAGCCCCAAAAAAGAGAATGTTGTATCTGTGGTGCGTCCAGACCCCTGCGACTGGGAGTCTTCAGGAGGAATTTCAGTTAGAAGCTGAAGGTAGATGGGGTTATGTGTTCAACTATGCAAGTAGCGAACTGTATTTTTACCAGCTGGATGAAGGGGAAACCTTTGGTCTGCTCTCCAGAAAAGCCACACAGGAAGTGACTGGAGTGTACTGGAACATGTCATCTGCGCTGATCTGAAAACAAACTATGTACATCACCAACAGACAGAGGTAGGAGACAAGCCTGGTACAAAAGACAAACAGACCCAGACACCTGTGCGAGTGAAAGAACAACAACTGCCATTCATTACCAGGAGAGTGTTGGTTAGTAGTGTGTGGGAGACAAAGTCTTCGCCATCTGGGAGGTGGTACTTCTGTGTCAATGGGTGGCCAGTCATCTGATGACAAATTTGTCTTGCAGTATTTCAATTCTAAATGCGGTGTGTCCCAGACAACGCTATGCCATCCTACAGCAGTGTGGGTCAAAATGGTTGATGAGAAAGGCGAAAAGCTCAAAGCCCTCTTCATTTCCAGCTGTACCGCAAGAGATGTGGTAATGGTGGAAAAAAACCCCTAGCTTTCCCAGATGACGCCACTCCCATGACCTCCCACAACTAACCCCGCCCTCCGATTTTAAAAGAAGACCGCCCGAACAGCCATTTTACCCAGACCAAAATACAGGTAAACCCGTGTGTGACTCTCCAACAGCATTATGAACAAGACCCTTGTGAAAAATTGAGCGAGGATGACCGCCCGGCTTCACAAACATGCTCCCTGGATGGCAAGGGTCCTCCTCAACCGTCTTCACCTACCCTCCCTTCTGCAATGGAGCAGATCTGTTCTATGGATGCTGAAGAATACACCACTGACCCTCCACACGGTTCTCCTTCGACAGGCCTCAATGTGGTTTTGGAGGAAGATGACCAGATATATACGATAGATCATCTACCTCCTGTGTTTCTGGACGTAGTAAAATTTTGGTTGATAATATTTCTCGATGTTGCCATCAACAAATACAGAGAAGAAATATGCGACGGTTGTCGGATCAACCACTTTGATCAAAACCACCATGATTGCCCAGTGGAGTCCGAGTATTTCTTTCTGGCTCACTTTGAAGAGATCACAAAAAGACTGTGGAACAGGCGCTTCATTGCAGCGTTCCAGAGACTGACTGACTTAAACTACATGTATACTTATACCGGTGTACGTCGGAATTACAGAGGCTTTCCTTCCCAAACTTAGACAAACACCACACATCACCTCCATGATTTCTGAAATTTCAGAAACGCTGTTTTCGGGTGAAGAGAAGATGGCTCATTATTTGCAAAGAGTTGGACTATTGGCAGGGTCGTCTGGATGTTGAGAAGTTTTGGGAGGAGGATTTTGTGGGCAATTCTGATGACAAGGATTTTGTGGGTGATTCTGATGACGAGAAGAGTTGTGTTATGGACGGTGATAAGATAAGATAAGATAAGATAAGCCTTTATTAGTCCCACAACGGGGAAATTCCAGGATTGCAACAGCACAGGGATAGCAACACTCAGAGCAACAATCAGAAGGCAAGAAAAAAACAAGCAAGCAAGAGCAGCTAATATACATATGTACGTATTACTATAAAATATATATATATACACACACACACAGACACACAGTGCAGAGCATTGTAGCTGGATGGAATAAATATATGAATATATGAACACACAGTGCAGAGCATTGTAGCTAGATGGAATAAATATGTAAATATATAAACACCCACAGTACGGAGCATTGCAGCTAGGTGGAATAAATATGCAAGTATATAAACACACACAGTGCGGAGCAATGTAGCTAGATGGAATAATATGTAGATATATAAATATATAAACACACCCAGTGCTGAGCATTGTAGCTAGATGGAATAAATATGTAAATATATAAACACACACAGTGCAGAGCATTGTTGCTAGATGGAATGAAACAGCATAACCGTCTACTTAGTTATCCTACATGGTATGATTATGTGCCCATACATATTCTCACCCTCCATAGCGACCGGTATGTTCCTAGTTGTATGCCGGAGAGGACCATTGTGTAAGTCTATTGCATCTTTTGCATTCAAAAAACTATTAGTTTGTTACGTCTTTTGCTATCTCTGCGAGCAGCCCTGCTTAGGTTGTACAGTCTGACAGCCGTTGGTAGGAAGGACCTACGAAACCTCTCGGTTGTGCACCTGGGATGATGTAGTCTGCTGCTAAATGAGCTCCTCAGTGCATTCAGTATGTCCTGCATAGGGTGGAACTCGGACTCCAGCAGAGATGACAGTTTAGCCACCGTCCTTCTCTCTCCTATCTCCTCCATCGGATCAAGGCGCTGCCCCAGGACAGAGCTAGCTTTCTTAATCAGTTTGTTCAGTCTCTTCCTATCGGCTGCAGTAATGCCACTGCCCCAGCAGACCACTCCAAAAGTGATGGCTGATGCCACCACCGTGTCATAGAATGACTTCAGCAGCGCCCCTTGTACACCAAAAGACCTGAGTCTCCTCAGCAGGAACAGCCTGCGCTGTCCCTTCTTGTAGAGTGCATCAGTATTGTGTGACCAGTCTAGTTTATTGTTCAGATGAATACCCAGGTACTTATAGGATGTCACCATCTCGATGTCTGTTCCCTGTATATTTACTGGTACTGTGAGGGGCTGCCCATGCCTGCGGCAGTCCACCACCAGCTCCTTAGTTTTCCTCGCGTTGATCTGGAGGCAGTTCCGATGGCACCAGTCCACGAAGTCCTGGATAAGCCCTCTGTACTCAGCTTCATCTCCATTGGAGATGAGGCCAACGATCGCAGAGTCATCAGAGAACTTCTGTAGATGGCAGTGTGTTGTGTTGTGTGAGAAGTCCGCAGTATAAAGAGTGAACAGGAAGGGAGCCAGCACCGTTCCCTGGGGGGCCCCCGTGCTACTGATGATCGTGTCGGACACACAGTCCCGGGTTCTCACAAACTGGGCCGGTTCGTGAGGTAGTCCAGGATCCATGATGACAGGTGCTGGTCCACCCCTGCGCGCAGCAGCTTGTCCTTCAGGATCATCGGTTGGATGGTGTTGAAAGCACTGGAGAAGTCAAAGAACATGATCCTCACCATATTCCCGGGCTTCTCCAGGTGGGACAGAGAACGGTGAAGGAGGAAGATCACCGCATCCTCCACCCCAATGCCATGCTGGTAGGCGAACTGGAGTGGATCCATCGCTGGTTCCACCAGGGGGCGGAGGTGAGCAAGGAGCAGTCTCTCCAGGGTCTTCATCAAGTGGGACGTCAAGGCCACCGGTCTGTAGCTGTTCAGGTCTTTGGGGTGGGAAGTTTTTGGTACAGGTACCACACAAGATGTTTTCCACAGCTGTGGTACCCTCCCCAGTTTCAGGCTCATGTTGAAGATATACGTCACAATCCCACACAGCTGGTCTGCACAGGACTTGAGGAGCTTTGCGCTGATGCCGTCCGGTCCCGGCGTCTTCCTCGCCTTGATCTTCCTCAGCTCCGTCCTCACCTGGGTCCTGGTCAGGGTCAGGATGGGGGGGCGGTGTGTTGGGAGTGGGGGGGTGTTGGTGGAGTGGGGAGTGGGCAGCAGGACTTGATTTCTTTAGAGGCAGCAGTGGTTGTTGTGCAGTCAGGGGGGAGGGCGGTTGGTCAAATCTATTGAAAAACAGATTCAGGTTGTTCGCCCACTCCCTGCCCCCTGTGGCCTGGGGGGAGGTATTCTGGAGCCCCGAGATGGTTTTGAGGTTTCTCCAGACCCCGCTGATGTCGCTCTGTTGCAGCTTGTCCTCCATCTTCTTCCTGAAGCTGTCCTTGCCTTCTCTGATCTTTCTCCTCAGCTCCCTCTGTACGGACTTCAGCATCTCCCTGTTCCCTGACCTGAAGATCCTCTTCTTCTCTCTCAGAAGTGTTTTTATCTCAGGGTTGATCCAGGGTTTGTTGTTTGAGTGACGCCGTATGGTCTTGGTGGGAACGGATTTGTCCACACAGAAGCTGAGGTAGCCCGTGAAGGTGTGAATGAGGCCATCGATGTCCTCACCATGTGGATCGCAGAGCTGCTTCCAGGCGGTGGCTTCAAAACAGCCCTTTAGGGTGTCCATTGTCTCCTCAGACCATAACTCCACAGTGTGCATGGCCGGAGGTTGTCTGTGCACTAGGGGTTTGTACACCGGCCGGAGATGAACCAAGTTGTGATCCGATCTCCCGAGTGGGGGAGTTGTGATGAGGTGTACGCCTCCTTAGTGTTTGCGTAGAATAAATCCCAGTGTTTTATTGTCTCTAGTGTGGCATGTGACATACTGGGTGAACGTGGGTAGAATGGGAGACAGTGAAACATGGTTGAAATCGCCTGAGATGAGGAGAAGAGCATCTGGGTGTTCTGTCTGCAGCCTGCTGGTTACTGAATGGATGACGTCACGTGCTGTCCCAGCGTTCGCCGTCGGATTTGCATAAACAACAATGCAGATCACGTGTGAGTGTTCTCTCGGGAGATATGTAGGCCTCATGCTAACAGCTAGCAACTCAATGTCTTTGCTGCAGTGTCGTTGTTTAACAGTGATATGTCCCGGTCTGCACCAGTTGTTGTTAACATACATTATCACTCCACCGCCCCTAGCCTTGCCACTGTCTGGTGTTCGGTCAGCTCGTATCATGTGAAAACCCTCCAGCTCAATGTTAGCATCTGCTGCTAGTTCAGTTAGCCACGTCTCAGTAAACAAAAGGAGAGAGCACTCCCGGTATGTGCTATCATAACGGGAGATAGCCGCTAGCTCATCTAACTTTCCCAGTATCGACCTTACATTTCCCATGACAACAGATGGAAGGGAGGGTCTGTACCTTATAATTTTTGTCCTCCGCCTTACTCCAGCCCGGCAGCCGCGGCGTTTTCGCCTCAGTTCTCTCGGTATGTCGAGTTTTTCCAATGGGACCGGGTGGCGGTTGAATGCTAGCAGCTGTTCTCTGCTGTATCGTATCCTGCTATAAACAGTGGCTCCGTCCACCGGCTCAGGAGACATTTAGGACGATCTGTGTGTCCGTGATATAAGTGGGGTGAAAGAAAAAGACGGATCAAAAGAGAGAGGAAGGGAAAAAGACTCGGAATCGAGCCGCTGTTGCAAAAGGCAGCCTACTCGTGTGGCGCCGAGAGAAAAAAAAAAAAAAAAAAAAAAAAAACGATTATCGATTCTGACTCGGAGTCTGAAAAAACTGACACGGAGATGTAATAAAATGCCTTTTTTTAAATTAAATTTGCATGATTTACTTAAACTATCTTTGTTTCACAACAAACTGCCAGCTAGGATGAAACAAAAAGAGGGTTGTACATCGCAAACGTGTATCCCTGTATAATTTGCTTTTAGGTAGTGTTCACTTGAATGCATGGAGAATGTAGGGGTGTGTGTGTGTGTGTGTGTGTTTAAAAAAAGTTTCCGTAAAACTCTTGTTACACTATTGGAGCTTTTTTTTTTTTTTTTTTTTTTTTTGTCTAACCTTTGTTGTGATTGTAAGAACAAAATAAATCTGTTCCATTTACTCAAGTATGGGTTATTTCTCTTTTTCATCCAAATTATTTAAAAAAAAAATGGATAAATAGTTGAGTTTTGTTGTTCCTTAGGCCTTGTCTTTTATTACGCAGCAAAAAAAAGTGTGTTGAAAAAGGTGTTGAACTGAACATGTTGAATTTCAAAAAATGCCTTGTTACTCAGGTTTTTATTACCTCCGCCAAGGAGGTAATGTTTTTACCGGGGTCTGTCTGTCTGTCTGTCTGTTGCCAACATAACTCAAAAAGTTATGAACAGATGTTGATGAAATTTTAGATAGATAGATAGATAGTTTATTTCGAACACAAAAAATATAACAAAAAACAAGCAAATAGCAAATGCAATAAAGTTACAGTATACACTGTTCGAAAGGGAGAAGGAAGAAGTGAACACTTATTAATTCCAACTCCTCTTTTCCATCGATACACCCATGTGAATTTTATACAAATTACTACCTTTAATACCCCAAGTAAACAATTTACTGTATTTTTTACAGATCAACATTAACACCTGTCCATTCTAACATACAATGAAGTCTATATTTCAAAACCAGTCTCAAACGACACAGTGCTGTCCCACCCACCATTCCATAGTGTCCCATAATGTCCCAGAGTGAACATAATGAATCGTACATGTAAATTCTACCCTTCTAACATACTGTATATCCTTTCAACAAATGGTGCTTATACCTCTTTTTTAAATTGATTTCTGTTTGTACATAGTTTCAGTTCCGGCTCCAGACTGTTCCACAAATCCACCCCACAGACAGATATGCACATACTTTTCTTGGTTGTACGTATCTTGGGTTTTGTGAAGTTTAAGTCTCCTCTCAAATTATGATCATTGTCTCTTTTTTTAAATATTTTTTGTATATTAGTTGGGAGTTGATTGTTAATTGCCCTGTACATTACTTGTGCTGTCTTAAATTTAACTAAATCGATGAACTTTATGACATGTGACTTCAAGAACAACGAATTGGTATGGTCTCTATATCCTGCATTGTTTATTATCCTTATAGCTCTTTTTTGTAATGTGCATATTGCTTGTAGGTTGGTCTTGTAGGTGTTTCCCCAGACTTCTACACAGTAGTTAAGATAAGGTAAAAACAGTGAATTGTACAATAAGACCAGTGATTTATAGTCCACGATGTGTCTTGTCTTCCCCAGTATGCCTATACATTTTGCTAATTTAGCCCGGATGTGACTGATGTGAGGTTTCCAGCAGATTTTACTGTCTAGCGTCACCCCCAGAAACTTATTTTCCTGTACTGTTTGTATTCTGGTATCATCTATCGTTATCATTATTTCATGATTTATTTTATAATTTCCAAACAACATAATCTTTGGTTTTTTTTAGATTTAGAGATAATTTATTTTTGTTGAACCACTGCGTTAATTTTTCCATTTCAGTTGTGACCACCTCTAAAACCTGCTGCAAATTCTCACCAGTGCAAAGGATATTTGTGTCATCCGCAAACAAAATAAATTTCAGAATTTTTGATACTTGGCATATGTCATTTATATACAAGATAAAGAGTTTGGGTCCCAAAACTGACCCCTGGGGCACACCACAAGTGATGTCCATGCAGGGTGATTTGTGCTCTCCAATTTGTACAAATTGTTGTCTGTTACTTAAATAACTTTCCACCCAACTCAGTCCTACCCCTCTTATCCCATACCTTTCCAGTTTCCTTAGAAGTATTCTGTGGTCAATGGTGTCAAAAGCTTTCTTTAAGTCTATAAATACTCCTACAGCAACCTTTTTTTTGTCTATACAACTAGTAATTTCTTCTATAAGTTCGATCAGTGCCAAAGATGTAGATTTATCTGCTCTAAAACCATACTGGCTATCTGTAAGGAGGTTGTGTTTTTCAATGAAATCATCCAGTCTCTTAGTGAATATTTTTTCAAGTATTTTGGAGAATTGTGAGAGTAAAGAGACTGGCCTGTAATTTGTGAAACAATGACTGTCTCCTGTTTTGTAAAGAGGTGTTACTTTTGCTATTTTCATTTTGTCTGGAAATGTACCAGTTTGAAATGACAGGTTACAGATGTGGGTGAGTGGCTTAACAATTCCCTTAATTACTTTTTTCACTATTGTCATGTCAATTTCATTCCAGTCCATTGATTTTTTTGTTCTTAAATTTACTCACAGTCTCGATAATTTCCTTTTCAGTAACTGCACCCAAAAAGATTGTGTTTGGGTTTCTATCCTCTATTTCATTCACAGACCCACTGTGGTTTGTTTCTGGAGTCGCTATTGATTTTGCTAATTCAGGACCAACGTTTACAAAAAATTTATTGAAACCACTGACCACATCTTCCATATTATTAATCAAACTGTCGTTTTCGATAAAATATTCTGGATAATTTGCATACTTAGGACGATTACTAATAATCCCCTTGAGTACTTGCCATATTCCTCTTATGTTATTTTGTTATCCTCTAGTATTCTGTTGTAATATTCTTTCTTACAGGTCCTCATTATAGTGGTAAGCTTATTTTTATATCTTTTATATTTGATCTCAGCTTCCACCATTCTGCATTTAATGAATTGTTTATATAATGTATTCTTCTTTTTACATGCATTTATTAACCCCTTGGTGATCCAAGGAATATTTTTTTGTTGTCTGTCACTGTATTGTTTTATAGGACAGTATTTATTGTACAATGATTGAAATATTTGTAAAAATTTATCATATGCTCCATTTGTCATTTTCATCATAAACTATCTTCCAATCTTGTATTAATAATTCCTTTGTCAGTAAATACATTGATTCTTCGGTTCTTATTCTTTTGTATTTAATATTTTTGGTATACTTTTTCTTCCTATAATCACATTGATAGACAACAAAAATCGGCAGGTGGTCGCTGATATCATTCAATAAAAGCCCACTCCTGATATTATTTTCCATAATGTTTGTGAATATGTTATCTATTAGTGTGGCACTGTGCGACGTGATTCTGCTAGGTCCTGTAATTGTTGGATGTAAGCCCATACTGTACATTGTGTTGATAAATTCTTCTGTCAAACTATGTTGTTTTGAGTTCATCAGATCTATATTTAAATCACCACAGATGAACATAACTTTATGAGTTAGTTTTGCGTACATTTTTTCCATCCAGTCCTTAAATAAGTCAATGTTTGATCCAGGTGTTCTATATACACAGCTCACTACTACATTCTTCACATTGTCCAGACAGATTTCTATTGTAATACATTCAAATAAATCATCCACAGTTACTGACAGATTTTCAACAACCTTGTATTTCAAGCTCTTGTCAACATAAATTGCAATTCCTCCTCCTTTTTTCACTTTTCTATTTATATAATTTAATTCATAGCCATCCATGGTAAAATCCGCTCCTTTCTCTTCACTGAGCCACGTCTCTGATATTGCCACAATATTGAAGGGCTCTTTAAACTGATTTAAATAATCTTTAATGTTATTAAAGTTTGCATAGAGACTTCTGCTGTTGAAGTGGATCATAGAAATATTGAAATCAGATGTGACCATTGTGTTAACCACTTGCACTCCGGGCAATTTTCCTAAAAATGCCAAAAAATAACGTGCCCAAAGTAAATCGAAAGCTGTTATTCAACCCTTTGCAGCATCTTCATGGGGTTGGTCTCATTTAAAAGAAAACACTTTGAATTTTTTGGCAAAAAAAACATAATCTCTCTACGTGCTCCGGCCACTGAGTTACAGTCATCTAAACATACTGAACTTGAAGAAAAAAAAAATTGGACACAGTGTTTTTTTGGATACAAATGCTTGTAAATAACACACAGCTGTCCGATCCGGCTGGAAAATGCAACAGAAATGTAGAACCAAGTGTTATCCAGCTGAGATCCAAATTTGGTAACAATACCACAAAAAATGAATATTTTACACAGCTTTGTTCTCAGGCTGTTCCCAGGCGTTATGGAACTGTGCCAAATTGTGCCAAATGGCACAGTTTGGAAAAACGTCTGTAACTTTTGAATAATTCAGTGTAGAATCTTCATTTTAGGCTCTAATGAAAGGTCACACTCAGGGCTGTGTCTGTGTGTGTGTGTGTGTGGGCGGGGGGGTTGTTTCCCCCCCCCCCCGCTACCAAGGTCCAAATTCGGCCCTCGCTACATGACGGAATACACTTTTTTTTTTTTTTCCTTGCATGTTTTCACAGCGGCTCCCCCCCCCTCGCTACTGTGTGTGTGTGGGGGGGGGGGGGGACCGTGAACGGACCGTGAACGCCCCCCCCCCTCGCTACAGAAGAGGGCCATCGCTACATGATGGAATAGACTGATATGCTTCCCCCCGCGGACTGGGGAGCGTTCGGACCGTGGCCCCCCCCCGCTCCTCTTCTGCAGCAGGGGGGGGGGGGGAAGGTTCACGGTCCGAACACGGCAAATGAACCGTTTATCGCGGCGCACGCACTTCGTACTTCGTGCGCAGTACAGTTGTAATTTACCGATCGGTCAAAAGTCATTTTTGGATTACAGTTTTCAGGGATAAATAATAATTTTGCTTATAACACCTTACCTCTTCAAAGCAGCAGAGTCGTGGCGAACAGCTCTTCCCACGCGTCAGACGAACGCGACGCTGCTCCGCTCATGGATCCCGATCAACATAATTCCATTATTGCCGTTTTGGCGAATGATTTGCGACCTTTGTCGTCGGCTTCCGTCTATTCTGTTGGAATGAGTGTAGGTCCCACTTGTGGGTGTTCTCCATGCTGCTGGGTGAGCCTGGGTCTGTAGTAGATTCGTACAGAGTCCTTCTGCAGCAGTAAATATCGCTTCACCCAGCCTGAATTTCTGTGCTTCAATTGGCTCCTGCGTTCACAGTAGGCGGGTCCTCCTTCCTAGATTTTCATTCATTGGCTCCTCAAGGTTTCAGAAACCCAATTCAAGGCTCTTATTAGTCGAATGAGAGGTCAATCAGATGAACTAATCTGTTCGCGGCTGTGTTTGCAGATTTTTTTTTCAGTGGCGCTTGGAGGGCACACCACCTACACCATCACCATCAATATCCTTATTATGCGTCATGCGCACGAGGGCGCACGAGCGCGCTCTCGCGTGCCCTCGTGCGTCATAGGACGCAGAGACTTGCCCGCCCGCGGAACAACGGAGCGCAAGTGGTTAAACTGTTCATCTGTGTAATAATTACAGTCATTATTGATTGAGTTAAAAAGATTATTATCAGGGTCTATGTCATATTCTATGTCCTGTGGGTTATGCTCTGTGTATTCAAAAACTTTCAGTTCCTGTTGTTCCTGTTTGATGATTTTTTGATTCATACTGTAGAATGTTTTGTTGCAGATGAGTAAAATCCTTCAGTGTCCTATATTTGTCTGAATTGTTGCTGTGCCTCCAGATCGTGTTTGTCCAGTTCCATAATATTATGGATGTTAATGACCTTGGCTTCTTCAGGCGATCCGTTTAATTTGATGAATATTTTACAGTTTGATGTCCAGGTGTTTTGAATTTTTTTCTGCTTTTTCATGTATCTTGCTTTCCTGGCTATTTCTGCGTTCTCTTTCGTGAGGTGCTCGTTTATGAAGATGTTGGTTCCGTTCAGCTTCTTACCTTGTTTCATTAGCGCCGTCTTGTGTTTTCTGTTTACAAACCTCATGATCACAGCAGGTTTGTTGCCGTTTTTCCTGGGCAGAGGGTGGCAGGACTCGATGTTGGTGCAGTCCAGCTGGATTCCTTTTGACTGCATGAAGGCCGTCACCTGTTGCTCAGCGGATTCCTCATCCAGCTGACTTCCACTGCTGTCTGCGGCCACTGCTCTCGCGTATGATCGGGGTTTGATGTGGAGCCCCGTGATGATCACGTCGTTTGCCCGAGTTCTCTGGTCCATCTCAGCCAATCTGCTTTCCAGATACGCCAGCCTCTTGTCTTTTTCAGCGTTCTGGCTGCGCAGCGCTTTAATTTCTTCCACGAGGTCCAGTATACCTCTTTGTTGTGATTTTAGAGCAGCCATTTCTTCTGCCAAGAAATCCAGCGCTTTTTTTTATCTCATATTCATTTGGCAGAGCTCTTTTGGGACCCATTATTCCGGCCGATGATCTCTGATTTGGATAGCTCGGGGAAAAAAAAAAAAAAAAAAAAAAAACGCACGTGGGAGTAATCTCTTTGTTTGAGCGCAAGGTGCGGGGGGCGCGGGGCCGCTTCACAAGTTTCACCAGCTACTACCGGCAAATTCCTCGTTACTCTTCACGAGCAGGTTCACTCCCCAGCGGCAGCAGCAAAAAAAAGCTCAAAACGCCAGCTCCAAACTGCGTTCTAACTGCGTTTAACTGCCTTTTGCCTTTTAACTGCCATTACACACCTTTTTCAGGAAAGGTGTGTAATGGCACGGGGAACAGATGATTAGATTTTGGTGATGATCTGAGAGTGCATACCTCCACCAAGGGCTTTGTATTTGTGCAGCAGGATTACACAAAAACTACTGGATGGATTTGGATGAAATTTTCACCAGAGGTGGTTCTTGGGCTAGAGGGGAACTCATTATATTTTGGTGATGATCTGAGAATGCATACCTCAGCCAAGGCTTTTATCTTCTCACAGTGTATTACCAACATAACTCAAAAAGTTATGAACGGATTTTGATGAAATTTTCAGGAAAGGTGTGTAATGGCACGGGGAACAGGTGGTTACATTTTGGTGATGATCTGACAATGCATACCTCAGCCAAGGCTCTTATCTTCTCACAGTGTGTTACCAACATAACTCAAAAAGTTATGAACAGATTTTGATGAAATTTTCAGGAAAGGTGTGTAATGGCACGGGGAACAGATGATTAGATTTTGGTGATGATCTGAGAGTGCATACCTCCACCAAGGGCTTTGTTTTTATTTGTGCAGCAGGGTTACACAAAAACTACTGGATGAATTTGGATGAAATTTTCACCAGAGGTGGTTCTTGGACTAGAGAGGAACACATTATATTTTGGTAATTATCTGAGAATGCATACCTCAGCCAAGGCTCTTATCTTCTCACAGTGTGTTAGCAACAATACTCCAAAACTGATGGACAGACTTTGATGCAATTTTCACCAGAAGTGGCTATAGGCCTACACACAAACCCATTACATTTTGGAGGTGATCCATGACAAACGGAAGGAGCCTTGGCGGAGGTATGTGCTCTATGAGTGCTTTTCTAGTTGTTGATGATATTGATTCAAAAAATTAAAAAAACGAGGGTTTTAATGTTTAATTTGTGGATGCAGCCACTCTAAAAAAGGGGGTAGCAAAACCAGTTAAAATGTTTGAAAAGTAAATCAGTTATGTCTGTCTAGAGGGAAAAAAAATCACTTACCTACAACAAATCTGTTATCCAAAAATGGGTTTGTGAAATATTTTACTATGACAAAAAAAAGTTGTGTGGAAAGAATAAACTAAATCAAAAGTTACTAATCAAGTAAGATTCTGGGGTACTTGTGTTTTATCACATTACACGTAGCATGTTAATCAGGGTGAAGTATCTTTGCTTGATATCGTTTCATTTGAGTCAGGTTTATCTTCATGAAGCATTTAAAACTGTTTTTTGTCAACAGAAAAGCATAATTGTGTATGACACAACATGGACAGCGCTATGCTAAATTCATCAAACATCACCACCATGTATGTTGTGGAACAAAAAATAGGGTAAAACAATTTTTCTTGCACTCCCACTACAAAATATAGGGTTAGGGTGTTAAGTTTGTACAAAAACACCTAAAAACTACAACCACAATAAGAACAGGGTGTTTACAAACTTGTTTAATAAAATAATTTTTAGTACAAATGCACTGACTTGTTACAAAAATAAGGAGGTTAAAAACTCTTTTCTTTAAACATGTAAATGTACTTCACACATGCTTGCAGATTAAACACAACTCAGTAAAAATGGTCTTATGCAAAAAGGAGTGTACATATAACAAAACTAGTTTCTAGCACGTGTTGAGGCTAAATATTATACCAGACACGATCTGGTAAGAAATCAAGCAGACCTAGTTGTTTCTCAGCTGAATTCTCTATTGTGCTCTCGAGGCTCGAGCATGCTGCAGGCAGAGTGCAAAACAACACAGAAACCAGGATATTAGCAGAGCACAAAGTAGGATGACAAAGCTAGGGACAAGGTGACCTCAGCTTGACCTAAGGCCAGGTCATTTCCTTATCTACAGTGTTCCCTTTTTGACTGCTGGGCAGGAAGAAAAGAAGCCCACTGTTAACTTGATGTTAACTTAACCCCTTGCACTCTGGTCAATTTCCCTAAAAACGCCAAAAAAATAAATCAAAAGCTGTTCTTCAACCCTTTGCAGCATCTAAGCAGGGCTGCTTGCAGAGATAGCAAAAAGACGTGACAACCTAATAGTTTTGAATGCAAAAGACGCAATAGACTTATACAATGGTCCCCTCCGGCATACAACTAGGAAAATACCGGTCGCTATGGAGGGTGAGAATATGTAGGGGTACATAATCATACCATGTAGGATAACTAAGTAGACGGTTGTGCTGTTTCATCCCATCTAGCAACAATGCTCCGCACTGTGTGTGTTTATATATTTACATATTTATTCCATCTAGCTACAATGCTCCGCACTGTTTATATACTCATCTCTCTCTCTCTCTCTCTCTCTCTCTCTCTCTCTCTCTCTCTCTCTCTCTCTCTCTCTCTCTCTCTCTCTCTCTCTCTCGAGAAATTATTCAGTAAGCAGATATTATGGGAAAAAAAATGGTTTCCTATGCCGAGAACAACTTTCATCCACCAACCTGTCCCTAAAGGTAAATACAGGGCAGCGCATTACTGCCAGTAATGTGAAATATGCTGTAGTTCAGCCTCTGAAGAGAAGGAAAACATAAGTCTGTACTCATGAGGAACAACAGTTCTCTCTCTCTCTCTCTCTCTCTCTCTCTCTCTCTCTCTCTCTCTCTCTCTCTCTCTCTCTCTCTCTCTCTCTCTCGTGCGCATGCGTGGGCGTTTGTGGGAGCAGGGGTGGGGAGTGGTGTCGAGTGAGTACTTTAAACTTTGTATTTTCTAACTTTTTCTCTATCTTGTGTGTTTGAGGTGTGTGTGTTTAATATAGTGGGTTGAGTGTGTGTGTGCTGGGGTGTGAGTGTTGGAGTGAGTGTGTTGGGGAACGGTAGCTTCTGCTGCCGGTTTTTCCCGGCCGGCATCATGCCGGTGATTGATGGTGGTGTGGAGTTTGAGCGCTTAACCCGGCGTCATGGTGTGAGAATCCTCCCGACAGTTCCCTGTTCTGTGGAGGAGGCCAGCCTCGCTGTAGGACAGGTGGTTGGGCATGGCAGCATAAAATCAGCATCGAGGATGAACAGCGCAATTGTGATCTTTCTGGATTCGACTGAGAAAGCTGATCAGGTGGTGGCACAGGGAGTGGTCATAGGTGACACTTTTACTCCCGTTTTACCGCTGGCGAATCCGTCTAGGAGGATCACCATCTCAAACGCTCCTCCTTTCGTTAAAAATGATCAGCTGATTAGAGAGTTGTCCCGTTTTGGCCAGGTTGTGTCCCCTATCAGAATGGTCTCTCTGGGTAGTAAATCACCCCTGCTGAAGCATGTTGTATGTCATAGGAGGCAGTGTTTCATGGTGTTGAAAGACAGCTCTGCTGAACTGAACGCGTCTTTTAATTTCAGGATTGACGGCTTTAGCTACTTGGTGTTTGCAACATCTGAAACCATGAAGTGTTTTGCGTGTGGCGCAGAAGGCCATCTTATTAGGTCATGTCCTGAAAAGGCGAACACAAAGAGCACTGGCGGTAAGAAAGGTGACGCCGCTGTTTCTGGTGGTCCGGAGGGTAGCGCTACATGTGGTGCGGCGGATGCCGCTGCGGCGCCCGCTTCTGCTGGGGCGGTCGCGGCCGCAACTGCGGCCGCGGTCCGCTTCTACTTCTGCGGGGGCGTCCGCGTCCGCTTGTGCTGGGGCGGCCGCGGCCGCCTCTGCTGGGGTGGCCGCGGCGGGCGCGGTAGTTGTCCCCCCAAACAGTGATGGTGGGGAATTTCTGTCTGGCGGCAGCTCTGATCATTGTGACGAGCCTGTCGCCCGGGGTAAAGAGGTGGAGGGTGTAAGTAAAAGTGCAGTTAAACGAAGGAACGTGAATGAACAGACTTTGCAGGCGGGGGAGGAGCGGTTTGAGGCTGTAGCGGACACACAGAGCAAACACTGCATGACAAACGTTGCGTTTCATGAAGAAATGCAGGAATGTAGTTTTGTTGAAGAGGATCCTTTTAAAGCTGCACAAAAAAGGAAAAGTGCGGAAAACTTGCAGAGCTCTGCTAAATCTAGTAGGGTTGGGAATTTAGATTTACTGAATGAGAGCGCTTCTGACGAAAGTGGAGATGAGTCTGAACTGATGCAGACGCAGACGCAGGAGGAGCAAAGCTCCTATTGTTTTACTAAAATTAGGCAATTTCTCCAGGTGACTAAGGGGAGCAGAGCTGTGAAAGTGGAAAATTACTTTCCAGATCTGGAGTTATTCGTGGCATCAGCTCGCAAATTTATGAAACTGAATGATGGGAATGAGACTTTCACTGATCAGGAAATTTATCGTTTAAAGAAACTGGTTGCTAAACTGAAATTGCAAATTACTAACAGTCATGTTGACTCTTAGTTTGTTTCTTCCCTTTTATGCTATGTGTGTGTTTTTTTACTGTACCCTATTTTTATCCTTTTTAATGCCCCACCTTAGAATTGGCACTCTCAATATTAATGGGGCCAGGGATGATGTAAAAAGGGCCTCTTTATACAAGCTTTTTAATTTAAAGAAACTTGACGTGCTGATGGTCCAGGAGACTCACAGCACTGTGGACATTGAGAGCCATTGGAGAAAAGAGTGGGATGGCTGCATTTTTTTTTAGCCACAAATCCAGTAGCAGTGGGGGGGTGGCTGTACTTTTCTCTAGGGGTTGTGTGCCTGTCTCTTATGAGGTAGAAGAGGTGGTGAGAGGTCATTTCCTCTTATTAAAGGTACAGTTTGAAAACGTGAACTTCGTTTTTATAAACGTGTATGTGCCAACACAGAGAGCAGAGAGGATCAGGGTCTTTGACGTGCTTTCGGATACGGTTAAGTCCTGTGATCCAAATAGTTTTTTATTTCTGGGGGGTGATTTTAACTGTACATTAAACCACAGACTAGACAGGAACCATCAGGAGCCTCACCCTGCTTCTGCCAATAGGCTGAGAGAACTGGTGAAAACACATGAAATGGCCGATGTGTGGAGATCACATCATGGGGACCAGAGGCAGTACACCTGGAGCCATGTCAAAGATAACCTTTTATCTATGGCTAGGTTAGACCGTTTTTATGGTTTTAAACATCAAATGAGTGTTTTTAAAAATAGTTGTATCTGTCCTGTTGGTTTCACTGATCACTGCCTGCTGTTTTGTTCTGTGTTTATTGAAAATGTAAAGTGTAAGAGTGCTTTTTGGCATTTTAACAATACACTTTTAAATGATGTGTTTTTTAAAGAGGTTTTTTTCATGATGTTTGGAAGTCACACAGGGAACAAAAACCCTCTTTTAGTTCTCTCCAATTGTGGTGGGATTTTGGTAAGGCCCAGATAAAACAACTCTGCCAACAGTACACTCAAAATGTCACTCGTAGCTTGACCCAATCCTTGAAAGTTCTGGAGACTGAGGTGGTAGAACTAGAGGAGTTGCTCAGTTCTACAGGAAAACAGGTGCACTTAGAGGCTCTCAAGTCAAAAAGGTCAGCCTTGGCTAGCTTGCTAGGGGTCACCGCACAGGGTGCTCTGGTCCGCTCACGCTACATGGATGTAGCTCTGATGGACTCGCCCTCCCAGTACTTTTTTGGACTGGAGGGGAAAAATGGACAGAGAAAGCTCATTCACTCCTTGTTGGGCGATGACGGGAGAACAATCTCCACAGCAGCAGAGATCAGGAAACACGCTGCTAGCTTTTACAGTGAATTGTTTAGAGCAGAGTGGAGGGAGGACACGTCACTGGGCCAGGTTTTCCTTGATGGTCTTCCAGTGCTCTCAGAGGACCTTGTTGCCGGCTTGGATGCTCCACTGTCTCTGTCTGAGCTGCATACGGCGCTAATGAGCCTCCAGAATGGAAAATCACCAGGCATAGATGGTCTCTCTGTGGACTTTTTTAAGGAATTCTGGCCCCTGCTTGGTCCAGACCTGCTGGAGGTTCTCCAAGATAGCTTGGAAAGGGGGACCCTACCCACGACCTGCAGGAGGGCCATCATCACACTGTTGCCGAAAAAGGGGGACCTCCAGAGCCTAAAGAACTGGAGGCCAGTCTCTCTGCTCTGCACAGACTACAAGATTCTCTCAAAAGCTCTGGCCCGAAGACTGAGAAAGGTGATGAGCGAGCTCATTCATGTAGACCAGACTTACTGTGTGCCTGGCAGGCTGATTAGTGACAACGTCACTTTAATTCGGGATGTTTTGGAGGTCTCTGGTTCATTGGCGGTAGAAACTGGTTTGATTTCAATTGACCAGGAAAAGGCGTTTGATCGGGTTGAACACCAATATTTATGGACAGTTTTAACAGCTTTTGGGTTCAGCCCAGGCTTCATAGCCAGGATACGGGTCTTGTACAGTGACATTGAGAGTGTGCTGAAGATAAATGGGGGCCTGTCTGCCCCTTTAAAAGTCCAGAGGGGGGTTCGGCAGGGCTGCCCTCTCTCAGGGATGCTGTACTCCCTCGCCATAGAGCCTTTGCTTCACTGCCTGAGAAGGGATCTATCAGGAGTTACTTTTCCTGGCTGTGACACCACGTTCAAGCTGTCGGCCTATGCAGATGATGTAGTCATTCTGCTAAACAAGCAGAGTGACATTGACGTTCTGGTTAGGAGTGTCAATCTTTTTGGCCAACTTTCCTCTGCAAAGATAAACTGGGGAAAAAGCAAGGCTCTGATGGTGGGGGAGAAACTAGAAAATCAGCTTACGCTGCCGGGTGGGTTGATTTGGAAAAAAGGAGGTTTTAAGTATCTTGGTGTCTTTATTGGAAATCAGCAGTTTGAGCAAAAAAATTGGGATGGGGTCATAGAGAAGATTAACGGGAGACTAAACAAGTGGAAGTGGCTAATGCCAAGAATATCTTTTAGAGGAAGAGTGCTCATTTTAAATAATCTTGTTTCCTCATCCCTGTGGCACTGCCTCATGTGCATGGACCCCCCTGCTGGTTTGTTGTCCAAAATTCAGTCTGTTTTGGTGGACTTTTTTGGGGGGGGTGGACTCCACTGGGTTCCTCAAGCCCTGTTATTTCTTCCCAAAGAGGAGGGGGGGCAAGGAGTGATTCATTTAGCTAGTAGAGGTGCTGCTTTTAGACTGACTTTCATACAGAGACTACTGACGGGCCCCCAGGACCTGGTATGGAGGCCTTTGGCCTGTGTTATTTTACAGAGAGTCCTTAGGCTTGGGCTAGACCTCCCTGTGTTTTTAATGGATTTTAAGAACTCTAATGCACTGTCTTTACCCAGTTTTTACCGCAGTCTCTTTTCAGTGTGGACTCTTTTTAAAAAACAAAGAGGGCCATGCGATTCCCTCTACTGGTTGTTGAGGGAGCCGCTGGTTTTTGGTGGTCGCCTTGGTGTCCTGCCGGGAGTTGGAAGGACCTTCCTTGATAGGCTGTGTTCCAGGAACATTCTCACTCTGAAGCAAGTGGTGGAACTGGCTGGTCCTGGCCTCAACAACGCCTCAGCTTTAGCAGCTCATCTTGGTGTCAGGTCGAATCGTTTCATCGATGGTCTTCTTGCACACTGGAAACAGGAGCTTCATGGACTTGAGCACTCCCTACTCTTGGACTTTAGCAATGGCACGCTGCAGCCAGAAAGCACTGACCCTTTTCCCTCTCTCACGCTCTATATGGACTTTGACGTCGCTCCTTGCTCCTTACTGGCATTCTGTGCTCCCACTGGTGTGGACTTTGGAGGAGCCAGTGGTAAGGCACTCTACAGACTGGTGGTGATGGCACTCAACAAGGACCGATTGAACACCTGTGTGGACACTCCTTGGAGAGCCTATTTTAAACTAGGAAAAGGGCATCGGCCTGCCTGGAGGGCTCTTTACAAAGCCCCTCTCCCTAAGAGGCATGGAGACTTACAGTGGAGGGTCCTGCATGGTATTATAGCTGTCAATGCTTTTGTTTCTGTGATTAACAGCAGTGTCAGTGATCAGTGTGTTTTTTGTTCCTCTAGGGAGACTGTTTTTCATTGTTTTATTGAATGTCAGCGCCTGAGTGGCCTCTTTGAACTTCTCACAAAACTTTTTCATATTTTTAAGGAAGTTTTCTCTAAGCAGGTTTTCATTTGTGGTTTTATGTACAATCGTCGTTTTAAGCAGAAGTGTCAACTACTGAACTTTGTTTTAGGACAGGCAAAGTTGGCTATCTATGTAAGCCGGAGAAGAAAACTTGAAAATGTTGAGAATGATGTTGTCAAAATTTTATTTGTGAGGCTACTTAAAGCCAGAATCAGGCTGGACTTTCAGTTTTTTATGGGGAATGGGGATGTGGAAGGTTTCAGGACCCTCTGGTCCCTGGAGAATGTCCTCTGTTCAGTTCATGATGGACAGCTTTTTTTTGGGCGTTTTTTGGGGGATTAATTTTCTGTGTAACATAGCATGATATAGAAATTGTATTGACTGATGGACAAGTGTGTTTATTAAAGATCTTTTAAAAATCAAAAAAAATCTCTCTCTCTCTCTCTCTCTACTTGCTGCTCCTGCTTCTTTTTTTTTTTTTTTCTCTTGCCTTCTGAGTGTTGCTATCCCTGTGCTGTTGCAATCCTGGAATTTCCCCATTGTGGGACTAATAAAGGCTTATCTTATCTTATCTTCATGGGGTTGGTCTCATTTAAAAGAAAACACTTTGATTTTTTTGGCAAAACAGTCATAATCTCTCCAAGTGCTCCTGCCACTGAGTAACAGTCATCTAAACATACTGAACTTGAAGAAAATAAATTTCGCCTGGGTGTTTTTTTGGATACAAATGCTTGCAAATAACACACAGCTTCAGATACTGGCTGGAAAATGCAACAGAAATGTAGAACCAAGTGTTATCCAGCTGAGGTCAAAATTTTGTAACAATCCCACAAAAAATGAATATATTACACAGCTTTTTTCTTAGGTTGTTCCCAGGCGTTTTTGAACTGTGCCAAATTGTGCCAAATGGCACAGTTTGGAAAAACGTCTGTAACTTTTGAATGATTCAATATAGAAGCTTCATCTTGGGCTCTAATGAAAGGTGACACTTAGGGCTGTGTGTGTGTGGGGGGGGGTTGTTTATTCATTCATGAAGGAATGAATGAACAAACAAGCCCACACACACAAAGAAGCATGCCACGTAAAAAATGTGTGGCTTTTTTTTTTTTTTTTTTACAAGAAAAAATAACCTACAGTGCACTAAAAATTATACTAGAATATTTGTAATGTAGAAGATAACAACTGCCCCCCCCCGGCTACAGAGGACGGACATCGCCCATCGCTACATGACGGAAAGCAGTGACAGTGCGCCGCGGTCTACTACGTACAGTTGCACTAAAATATCTGCAATATATCTGCAATCCGCTACAGAAGAGTAGCCGGGGGGGGGGGGGGGGGGGTTCACAACATGACGGGGGGGGCCGTTCGCAACATGACGGACCCGGACCGGAGCGATAACGCACAGTTGTAATTTACCGATCGGTCAAAAGTCATTTGGATTACAATTTTCAGGGATAAAGAATAATTTAGCTTATAACACTTACCTGTCCACAACAGCAATGTCGCTGGCGAACTTCTCTTCCTCATTGTCAGACGAACATAACGCTGGTCCCCTTGTTACGGACTCGTGGTTCTGGTCACGCGACCCGGTCAAACCATAATTCCATTATTGCGGTTTTGTGCTTCCATGATTGCGGTTTTGGCAAACGATTTTTCAAAACAAATAAGAACAGTAGTTAGAAAAAAAGACTGGCGAACGCCTGTGTGTCACCCAGCCTTACACAAAACAGCTTTCGAACTTCTGTGCTTCAATTGGCTGGCTGTATTCGCAGTCGTTGGTAGGCGGGTCCTTCTTGCTAGGTTTTCAGTCATTGGTTCTTCAAGGTTTCAGAAACCCAATTCAAGGCTCTTATTAGTCGAATGAGAGGTCAATCACATCTAAACCAATCAAAGCACTCCTTTGGCTTTCTGTTCGCGGCTGTGTCTGTAGTGGAAGAACGGAAATGCAGCTTTTTTTTTTTTTTTTTTCAGTGCGCGTCCTAGGACGCCCTCGTGTGCCCTAGGATGCAGAGACGTGTCCGCCCGTGGTACACCGAAGTGCAGCAGGTTAATGAAATTGATTTTTATTTTATTTTACTTTTTATTTTATTTATGAATTTATTTATTTTTTACTGTGGTTCTTGTGTTAGCGCCCTTTGTGTTAGTGCCCTGCTTTTATGCTCTCTTGCTGTACAGCACTTTGTGTAGCGAGTGTTGCTTTTAAAGTGCTTTATAAATAAAGTTGATTGATTGAACTTTTACAACCTGTACTCTTGACGTCCCACTTGATGAAGACCCTGGAGAGACTGCTCCTTGCTCACCTCCGCCCCCTGGTGGAACCAGCGATGGATCCACTCCAGTTCGCCTACCAGCATGGCATTGGGGTGGAGGATGCGGTGATCTTCCTCCTTCACCGCTCTCTGTCCCACCTGGAGAAGCCCGGGAATATGGTGAGGATCATGTTCTTTGACTTCTCCAGTGCTTTCAACACCATCCAACCGATGATCCTGAAGGACAAGCTGCTGCGCGCAGGGGTGGACCAGCACCTGTCATCATGGATCCTGGACTACCTCACGAACCGGCCTCAGTTTGTGAGAACCCGGGACTGTGTGTCCGACACGATCATCAGTAGCACGGGGGCCCCCCAGGGAACGGTGCTGGCTCCCTTCCTGTTCACTCTTTATACTGCGGACTTCTCACACAACACAACACACTGCCATCTACAGAAGTTCTCTGATGACTCTGCAATCGTTGGCCTCATCTCCAATGGAGATGAAGCTGAGTACAGAGGGCTTATCCAGGACTTCGTGGACTGGTGCCATCGGAACTGCCTCCAGATCAACGCGAGGAAAACTAAGGAGCTGGTGGTGGACTGCCGCAGGCATGGGCAGCCCCTCACAGTACCAGTAAATATACAGGGAACAGACATCGAGATGGTGACATCCTATAAGTACCTGGGTATTCATCTGAACAATAAACTAGACTGGTCACACAATACTGATGCACTCTACAAGAAGGGACAGCGCAGGCTGTTCCTGCTGAGGAGACTCAGGTCTTTTGGTGTACAAGGGGCGCTGCTGAAGTCATTCTATGACACGGTGGTGGCATTAGCCATCACTTTTGGAGTGGTCTGCTGGGGCAGTGGCATTACTGCAGCCGATAGGAAGAGACTGAACAAACTGATTAAGAAAGCTAGCTCTGTCCTGGGGCAGCGCCTTGATCCGATGGAGGAGATAGGAGAGAGAAGGACGGTGGCTAAACTGTCATCTCTGCTGGAGTCCGAGTTCCACCCTATGCAGGACATACTGAATGCACTGAGGAGCTCATTTAGCAGCAGACTACATCATCCCAGGTGCACAACCGAGAGGTTTCGTAGGTCCTTCCTACCAACGGCTGTCAGACTGTACAACCTAAGCAGGGCTGCTCGCAGAGATAGCAAAAAGAGGTAACAAACTAATAGTTTTTTGAATGCAAAAGATGCAATAGACTTACACAATGGTCCCCTCCGGCATACAACTAGGAACATACCGGTCGCTATGGAGGGTGAGAATATGTATGGGCACATAATCATACCATGTAGGATAACTAAGTAGACGGTTATGCTGTTTCATTCCATCTAGCAACAATGCTCTGCACTGTGTGTGTTTATATATTTACATATTTATTCCATCTAGCTACAATGCTCAGCACTGGGTGTGTTTATATATTTATATATCTACATATTATTCCATCTAGCTACATTGCTCCGCACTGTGTGTGTTTATATACTTGCATATTTATTCCACCTAGCTGCAATGCTCCGTACTGTGGGTGTTTATATATTTACATATTTATTCCATCTAGCTACAATGCTCTGCACTGTGTGTTCATATATTCATATATTTATTCCATCCAGCTACAATGCTCTGCACTGTGTGTCTGTGTGTGTGTGTATATATATATATTTTATAGTAATACGTACATATGTATATTAGCTGCTCTTGCTTGCTTGTTTTTTTCTTGCCTTCTGATTGTTGCTCTGAGTGTTGCTATCCCTGTGCTGTTGCAATCCTGGAATTTCCCCGTTGTGGGACTAATAAAGGCTTATCTTATCTTATCTTATCTTATCTTAACCTGAGCAGAATTAACCCTTACAACCTTCATTAGTCCCCAAAGGAGGAAATTACAATTACGGTTAGGATACAAGTCTGATCAACAAAGTTTAATTTTGTTGTTTGCAAATCAGTTTAGCCTAACATTTTTCTGTACAACTAAACAAAGTGTTTTTTGTAAATCTTCCAAACAAATACTTGTCAATGTTTCTTTCTTTCTTTTTTTTTTTTAAACTAGTGAACATTTTAACCACAATGCTGAAGCAAGTTTGCATGAAAGTAACAAAGCAGGTGAACGAAATATATACAAGAAATTTCAGTTTCAATTTGTGGGACACAATTTTTAAAAACAGTTTTTGTAAACAGAACAGCATAATTGTGTATGCCACAACATGTACAGCGTTATGCTAAATTCATCAAACACTGGCACCATGTATGTTGTGTAACAAAAACAAATATATAAAGGGTGTTTAGTTTGTACAAAAACATCTGAAAACTCCAACCACAATAAAAAAAAAAAAACAAACAGGGTGATGTCAACCGTTTACAAACTTGTTTTAGGTGTTTAATAAACAAATGTTTAATACAAACGTACTAACTTGTTAGATGTTCACTTAAAGAAAAAACGGTGTTGAAGAGAAGACGCTTACTAGGAAAAAAAACAACAACATTTCAATGTGGAAACAAATCTGTTTCATCCTCTGAATCCGTCACCTCATTGTCTGTGTCCATAGCTAATACCATGAGCAGTATCTCCCCAGGATCAAAGGACTCAGTACTCCCCCATTCATCATAGACTTGCCTCAGGAGTATTTGCCTTGAGTTCTGGGAAAAGGAGGGACGATCAAAATCTGTTCTTTTCAAAAAATATATAATAAATAATGGAGAGATTTTTTTTTTTTTTTTTAACTAGCCGCGAACTTTGATAAAATTACTCATAAAAAAACTTTGTGAACCATGCATATAGCTGTATGGGTGACTTACAAAAGGACAATGTATTGTACGACAATGAGTCAATATCGGTTAAGGAAAATGTTTTGTCCATATTTGTTGGTGATACAAAGACAGCATTCAGACATTCAGATAGCAGTCAGAGGTTTTCTGTACTCCAAAAACAGTAGGAGGTTGTTGGCAGGATAACACTGGTCAACACCAAATTTATTATCCAAGTTTTTTTTAGCTGATTTAGGACAATTTTGATGTGCTGAATCCAAAAATCACATTGGTTTTACTCAATCAGGTCAACTTTCTGAACTATGGCCACATGTTTTCTTACACTTTTGTTTACATGTACGGGTATTTTCACTTTATATGATGCAAAATTCTTCTTTATTTCTTGATTCTCTGAATTTTGAACAATGATGACATAACATTCAATTTACATGTACTTACCTTTATCAATATCTACTATTCAATTTACAGTACAACTGTACAACTGCTTATAACTTAACATAAAAACCTGACCTGATCGAGAGAAATGGATGTCATTTTTGGATTCAGCGGTGCAAAATTGTCTTAAATCAGTTGAAAAAACATTGACAACTTACAAAAAAAATTTTTTTGTTATGTTGTGTTATGAAAATCATTTTTGTTAAACTGCAGCAAACGTCTCAACTTGTAAATGATAAAGTTTTGAAAAGACTGTATCTTTGATTGTTAATGCTGTTAAAAGTATTAGGTATAAATGTTACATCCTGCCATAGAGGTTTTAGGTGGTGATATCAAACACAGATATAAACACATGCTGGTTGTTTCAAGTATTGGTGTTTAACTATAGTAAAGCTTTGCCTTGAGACTGTTTCAGATAACAGCGAACTAGCATTAAAAAAACCTGAGTCACAAGTCTCTTTATTGATGGAAGAAGTAAATACATTTAATGACAATTGGTTTTCAGTTTTTTTTAATACAGTAATTCATAGTGTGAAAAATGTTTTTGAATGATTAGAAAGTTGATAATGTCTCTAAAAAACAAAGGATTGTTCCTGTAGTGAAAATGGATTGGGATTTCTACAGTAGGGACATGAGACAGAGGAAAGTTTTTCTAAAAGATAACACTTACACTACCGTTCAAAAGTTTGGGGTCACCCAGACAATTATTTTGTGTTTTCCATGAAAAGTCACACTTATTTACCACCATGAGTTGTAAAATGAATAGAAAATATAGTCAAGACATTGACAAGGTTAGAAATAATGATTTGTATTTGAAATAATATTTTTTTCCTTCAAACTTTGCTTTTGTCAAAGAATCCTCCATTTGCAGCAATTACAGCATTGTGCAGACCTAACATCAGAATCAGATTTATTGCCATTGTTCATGTAGTACACAAACTAGGAATTTGTCTCGGTGCAATGCTGCAACATTAAACATGATAAAAATAAAAGATAGAAATAAAGAACTATACATGTAATAAAATGTAGAATATGAATAAGTAATACTAGACAAAGCAATTTTTAGATATATTAGCGAGCAGCAGATATTGTGGAGTACCCCATAGTGCAGTCGGTAATGCAAAAAGAAAACAGTGATGATTGACATGAGTCTGGTTGAGCTGCTGTACATAGTGCACGAGAGTCTAATAAGTCACTTAGTGTTCAGCAGTTTGATGGCAGAGGGGAAGAAGCTGTTCATGTGACAGGAGGTTTTAGTCTGAATGGACCGAAGTCTTCTACCTGAGGGGAGGGGGGCAAACAGTACGTGACCAGGGTGTGAAGGATCGGCAATGATCCGGCCTGCACGCCTCCGGGTCCTGGAGATGTACAGATCCTGGAGGGATGGGAGCTTGCAGCCGATCACCTTCTCAGCAGTGCGCACGACACACTGCAGCCTTAGTCTGTCCCTGGCAGTGGCTCCTGCGTACCACACGGTTATGGAGGTGGTGAGGATGGACTCGATGATGGCCGTGTAGAACTGCACCAACATCTTGGTAGGTAGCTTAAGCTTCCTCAGCTGCCGCAGGAAGAACATCCTCTGCTGGGCCTTTTTGATGAGGGAGCTGATGGTCGGCTCCCACTTGAGGTCCCGGGTGATGGTGGTGCCCAGGAAATGGAAGGAATCTGCAGTGGTGATGGGAGAGCCTGTGAGGGTGAGGGGGGGCAGAGGGGTTGTGACTTTCCTGAAGTCCACGATCAGTCCACGAACATGATTGCACAAGGGTTTTCTAATCATCCATTAGCCTTCTGACGCAATGAGCAAACACATTGTACCATTAGAACACTGGAGTGATAGTTGCTGGAAATGGGCCTCTATACACCTATGTAGATATTGCACCAAAAACCAGACATTTGCAGCTAGAATAGTCATTTACCACATTAGCAATGTATAGAGTGTATTTCTGATTAGTTTAAAGTTATCTTCATTGAAAAAAGTGCTTTTCTTTCAAAAATAAGGAAATTTCTAAGTGACCTCAAACTTTTGAACGGTAGTGTATGTGTCGGGAGCTAAAAACAACTGAACTTGCGCACATGGGTGTGTGTGTGTGTGTGTGTGTGTGTGTGTGTGTGTGTGTGTGTGTGTGTGTGTGTGTGTGTGTGTGTGTGTGTGTCAACATCAACACTTTTAAGTGGTGGCCAGACAGCCAAATGGAGACGTCATTTAAGGCCCATTTGACGTTAAGCTGCAGACGGTTTGACATAAGCTTTGACATAAGCTGGACAGAACAATAGGGAGGGGAGTTTGAATGCTGAAAAAAACTGTGGACTGATTTAATAAGGGGTTTTTTTTTCAATTACCCACCATTGTTATGGTTCGAGCACCAATCTCGTCCAAACTCGAGCCATGCACCATTCCTGGCCATCTGGCAGCTGTGAGCCTCTTTTGCTCTCCGAGCTCTTATTGTGACAACGCTCGGAGGGGCTTCCGGCTGTCAAAGTTGTCAGCTGTGTCACATTTTGCCTCATCAGCAGTCCCCTACTTTAGAGGGCAGTTGGGAGCGAAATGTGCAGCAGTCTCGTCAAAAACCTCTCCATTGTCAGACGTGAGCGAGCATCCCTCTGTTCGTACGCTGACCATTCTACTTCTGGGATCGTAAGTGTGCTTCCTTATGTACCCATTTTTCCCTGTCGTCGTCTGTATGTTGTTGTAGTGTGTTTTAGCCCCCCATGGCTGGTTATTTTGTGTTCTTTTCTGTTCTCTTAATAAACCGTGCAAACTCACCGGTGACTTGTGGCGTCTTATGGTGGCTTGCGAGGGCCACCGCTGACAGTAGGCTGCCGCCAGGGCACCTAAACCGAGACGCCAAACCGAGACGCCGTTCCCGGTGACTTTGCTTTTATTGGACAATTGTTCTTTCCTGTCTGGGTAACTGTGTGCTGTGAGAATGCTGTCGCGGAGGGGCCACGCTCAGAGTCGGGACTTCGAGCTGGCGGAGGCTTTGGAGTATGTGGACGAAACGCTCATCGCTGCCTCCCTCCTCGACTATCACAGCGACGTACGCTGGTACGTGGACTGCGCTGAGGATGTCCTTAATCATCTCCCTCACGACGCTGACCATCCTGAAGTCGACGCTAGGAGGGCCGACATCGCCACACAGCGCGAGATTCTCCGTTTGGTGGAGGTGGACTACAGCAGGAAGCAGAGGAGGAGGCATCCCCGCTCCCCGCTTTGGAATCCTGTTCCTGTCCTCGATCCAGTCCAGGAGTTCGCGCCATCCGGGGGCCGTCGAAGACGTCGGTGCCACGGCCAAGGTAAACCTCAGCAAGATCCCCGTCCGGATCCAGTTCCGGGTCGTCGCAAGGGCTGCACCTCTCGGACAGCTGCCACTCCTGCATCTCGTCTGGAGTGAACCCCCGCAGCCTCTTCCCCCGGGTCATCTTACCCTGCTGTCCCGTCAGCTCATCATGCCCGGTTTGGCTTGGCCGTCGCCCCTTCCTCCTCGACGTCTTCCCCGGCTGCTGTGTGTGCCAAGAGTCCTGCTTCGGTGAGCCCCGTCCTTGAGCTATCGCGAGCGGCTCCTCCTCGTCCTTCCAGGGGGCCCTCTGTCACCATCCAGCGGGGAAAGGGAGGAACAACAGACAAGTGCAAGTTCATTCTTTCCATCATAATTGTGATCTGTCTTGTCTGACTCCTTGGGGCAGAGTTCGGGGTTCGCAGTCCCCCGAGCTCCTACCACCTGCTGTAGCTGCAATTACTAAACCTGCTGCCTCTGTGCCTCCCTCCGCTGAGTGGTCCACGATGCCAGGCCTACGTCACCGGACGAGGAGGGGGCCTGCAGTTCTGGAGAGCCTGGTTCCAGCCCCGCAGCCACGTCGTGGGCAGAGGAGAGGAGCGGACTGCAGCCTGGAGCCTGCACCGACGATAAAGCGTCCCTGGGTCTCCACGCTGGAACGGTTCGAGCCAGCGGGTCGAGGGTCCCCTGCCACCACGCCGTGTGGGTTATCTGTGTGGATACCTGTGCTGGAGGATCCACAGGCTGCGGAGAACATCATGCCAGCTGCAGAGCCCGATGACGATCTTCTTCCCTCTGAGCCTGGATCGTCGAAGTCCTGGACGGCGACAGAACTCGAGTACAGGCAAGTGCTCTACTTTCTTTTTCTTCTTTCTATTTTAGAGCATTTTTGCCTGTCTCTCGGGGAGACGAGCCAAGGGCAGCCATCCGCTGCACCTGAGCTCGTCTCGCTGGGCTCTGTCGCTACCGGTGATCCTGATCCCGGTTCTTTTTCTTCTCCCGAGCCTTCTCCCAGGGTCACTGGTGCGGAGTCTATTCCAGTTGCTGTGCTGGAGGTCCGGGGTTTGGGGTTGGAGGTCGTTATCGGTGCTGCGCCGACCCAGTCGGGGTCCATCGCGGGAGTGGCAGTGACCCAATCGGGGTCCATCGTGGGTGCTGACGAGACCCAATCGGGGTCCATCGTGGGTACTGCTCCGATCCAATCGGGGTCTGACGTGGGTACTGACGAGACCCAATCGGGGTCGATCGCGGTTGCTACTCCGGCCCAATCAGGGTCCGTCGTGGGTGCCGCATTGACCTGGTCGGGGTCCAATGGGGGTGCAGCGCCGGTTTGGTCCAAGGTCGGTGAGGGAGCTGCAGATCCTCTGCCACCTGACACTGGACTGACTCATCATCATCGTCCTCGTAATCTTCATCCCAGCTAATCTCCACCGGGGGCCATTGGGGCTCCTAATACTCAGCCCGGCTCTCCCCCTTCTTCCCCCTCTCCAGGGCGGCCATCTTCAATTTCTCCCCTACGGTTCCGGTGGCTGAGTGATGCGGGTCGGCCGCCTGAAGAGCTGTTTCGCCGGTTGGGCGTTCTGGGTCGGCTTCCCGACAAACTTTCTTGTCTGTTCGGCGACCTGGCCCAGCCGCCAGGATTGTGTTTCCTGGCATGGGACTGGGGTAGGCCGCCAGAACTGTTCCTTTTCCCCCTGCCAGCGATATGGACGCTAGATGCAGGGCGGCCCCCCAAACTTTTGGCTTTCATGCCATGGGGTTTAGACTGCCTTCATCCCTGAGTTGCTTTTCTGTTCTCCTGTAACCTTTTGGGATGTGCGGGGGTCTTGCGTATGAAATTCTGTATGTTGAAATGGTATATGTCACCACTTCCTAGCGGGTGTTTTTGTTTCTCTTCTGTTTAAATGTGCATTTGTTGCCTGTTCAGTTTGTGTGTATGGAACTAAACTGCCGGGTTTCAACGTATGTAGTGGGATTTTTTTTCTCCTCTCCCCCCTTTCCTTTGTTGGGGGATGATATGTTTTTCCTTTGTAACCATGTATCTGGGTCGTTGACCTGAGTTTCTGTTCATGGCCGATGGGCTTAGTGTCCCTTGTTTTTGGTGTATTATCCCGTCTGTGGGTATTTTATGGGGTATTTTTGTGTTTTCTTTTTCTCTCCCACTGTGTAATTGCCCCATTTGTTCCCTGTATCCGTCTTGGTTTTTTTTTTTTTTTTCCCCTTTTCTTCTCCTCTCTTGCTGGCTCTCACCCTCCTGGCCTGTGCCCCCATCTGCCCACCCTGGGGGGGGGGGGGGGGGGGCATAGGGCGCTCGTAGTTTGCCCTTGGGGGGGGGGTACTGTTATGGTTCGAGCGCCGATCTCGTCCGTGCTCGAGCCATGCACCATTCCTGGCCATCTGGCGGCTGTGAGCCCCTTTTGCTGTCCGAGCTCTTATTGTGACAGCGCTCAGAGGGGCTTCCAGCTGTCAGCTGTGTCACATTTCGCCTCATCAGCGGTCCCCTGCTTTAGAGGGCAGTTGGGAGCGAAATGTGCAGCAGTCTCGTCAAAAACCTCTCCATTGTCAGACGTGAGCGAGCATCCCTCTGTTCGTACGCTGACCATTCTACTTCTGGGATTGTAAGTGTTCTTCCTTATGTACCCATTATTCCCTATCGTCATCTCTATGTTGTTGTAGTGTGTTTTAGCCCCCCGTGGCTGGTTATTTTGTGTTCTTTTCTGTTCTCTTAATAAACCGTGCAAGCTCACCGGTGACTTGTGGTGTCTTATGGTGGCTCGCGAGGGCCACCGCTGACAACCTTGTACAAGAGCTCAAGTCATATGGGATGGTAAAAGAACATGCAGATACACAGACAGCCAAAACCCTCTCCAAATTCTGGTTTAAAGTTGTCATGAGTGGTTGGGGGGGGGGGGTCTGCCTTAAAGTTATAGAACTTTTTTTCAGATCACAGCAGATGATAAAAGGTTTGATTGAATAAAAATAATTTAACTGTTGGTAAATATCATGTACAAGTTGTGGAATGTTTTACAGAATTGTTTCATGCAGACAATCCTTAGAAGGCTGTTGTATGGTCATTTAAAAATGTAAACACAAAATATAAAATGTTTTTATAAGAGAAATGTTAAATTTGTTAGTATCGGCACAAAATAACTCTAATCGCCAAAAAATGGAAAATATAAATAGGACAAATGTTAAATTTCCTAGTATCAGCACAAAATAAACTCTAATTGTCACAAGCATACAGAATTTTTTTTTTTTTGAAGTTGTTAAACTAACATTTTTGTCATTGTTGGGTTGTTTGATTAAGGAAAAAAGGAGGGAAGTGGGTGCAGAAATGCACGTTTAAAGGCTTACTTTTTGCACAGTTCAATCTATCCCAATTTCGCCCGAAGACCTCTGGATCACCAATGCACTGTTTTTTTGTTTTGTGTTTTTTTTTTTTTGTTTTTTTTTCCCTACGTCAGGTTGACCCCTGACTGGGGTTGGGGATCACTCCCCCTCTAGAATGCCATTGGCTAGGCCGTGAGGTCTATCTCCATTTTGGCTTGGGCAAAATTGCTGGTTGGGTGGTCTTTTAAAATCGGAGGGCAGGATTAGTTGTGGGAGGTGCTGTCGCCCACAGGGGTCTGGATGCAGCTCAGACAATCCTCCCCCCCCCCACTTAATCCTCGACTGGTCTGGATCAAAAGCTGGAGGCAGGTGTCTCGCTAACCTGCACTCGTGGTGAGTTTTTTTTCTCTTTTTCATCATTTAATTTTCTAATTTTATTTAATAATCCAATTCTCACACGCGCCGTGGTGTAGTTTCATTGGTTAACCATAGGGGTATGCCTCGACGTCCTCATTGGAGGTCAAACCCTCCCTCGCTGCTCACTGGCTGAGGCCGGATCAAAAAGTTTATAAACCTCAAATATCATCCATCAATTTGAATGATTTATTTGAACATGTTGCATCAGTACAAATAAATACATTTAAATAGATGGATGGATGGATAGATGGATAGATAAAATGACATTCATAATACATAAAAACACAATCAATATACCCGTGGGAATGGTGGAGTGGGCGAGGGAGTGGTGTGTGTGTGTGTGTGTGTGTGTGAATAGCAGGATCTGTAAACCCCCTTGCTCATGAGAAAAAGCACTATTGCTGTTTACCATTTTATTTTGTTGAAATTTAAAGTTTATTGTTTAATGTTTAGTTCTGCGATTGTGCATTCTCTTCTGTGTGGCGTTAGTTCAGCCATATGTATATAAAACCCTGCAACAACACACGCCATCCCCACCGTTTCCCGTATGTTAACATTCCATTCCCACGCTCAGTCCTCAGGGCGGGGGTCAAAGGTCATCATGGATCAAAGGATGATTACGGATCAAAGGTTGTCGCTGATCAAAGGATAATTACGTATCAAAGGTTGTCGCTGATCAACGGATAATTACGGGTCATAAAGGTTGTTGCTGATCAATGGATAATTACGGGTCATAAAGGTTGTTGCTGATCAAAGGATAATTACGGATCAAAGGGGAGGTCAAGGGCAGGTCAGGTCAAAGGGGGTAGCTTGTGGGTGAGGAAAAGGGAGGAGCTGTGGGCGGGGCTAAGGGGTCATAAACCTGTCAAAAGCAGTTTGATGGAAGCTGGCCTATTAGCATCTTCTACCACAGTTAATTTATGTTTTAATGGGGTGGGGGGAAGTAATCACTTTTTCACACTGGACCATGTAGGTTTGTTGGTTTTTTTTTTACCCTTAATAATAAACACCTTCATTTAAATACTGCATTTTGTGTTTACTTGTGTTATCTTTGTCTAATATTTAAGTTTGTTTTTCCACACTTAAATGTTTCAGTTCAAACATACAAAAAAATGAGAAATCAGGAAGGGGCAAACACTTTTTTACACCACTGTATATTTAGCTGACTCTGGACTCCTTTAAATAGCAGCTGAAAATATTTTTAGTGAGGCTTTCCGTTGAGTTTCAATTCAACTGCTTTTTAATGGGAAGTGTATTTTAAAATTATTCTTGTTTTAACTTGTTTTTGTATGTTTCAATTATTTTTATTTATCAACTTTTTATTCTGTTTTATTGTACAGCGCTTTGTGACTATATGTCTCTGAAAAGTGCTTTATAAATAAACTTTACTTGCTTGGTGCTCGGAGAAGAAGCAAGCTCCATGCTGGTGTCTCTTTAGCTTAGCCGTTGATCATGCTGATCCAAGATGTGTGCTGTGTTCCGAGTGGGTTTTTTGTTTTTTTGTTTATTTTTTGTGCAGCACTTCTTGCAGGTTCCATTTTTGTTATAAAATCCAAAAAAAGTACCTGCATTTGACCTAACTGCTTCCTAACTTTCAAAGCTGGCTGCATATCTCGCGAGACAAGCTATGACTTCACTTGACTGGGTACTTGCTTCGTGCCATGTAGTGGGCTGAAAATGCAATTGGTTGAATATACAAGAGAGTATGCAGCATTTGCAGGAATATATTTTTAATTAAAAATTCAACCCATGCGTTTACACCGTGTTCCAAATTATTATGCAAATGATGTCTCTTATTTTCCTAAATAGTCGATGCAAATAACAGTCAGTATAATTTTCAAGTCATCAACCGTTGGAGCATAATTCAAATTTTATTGAACAAACCTCTCAATAATAACTATTTTTTTGCAAAAATAAAAAAAAACTCAAAATGCACTGTTCCAAATTATTATGCACAAGAGTTTCAAAACATTTTATTGGTTGTTAAGAACTGAAAATGGTCATTTGTTGAATTTGCAGCATTGGGTCATATTTACTGTAATCAAAAACTATTTCAATGAAAAACCTCTTAACAGGACAAGTTACATGTTAACATAGGACCTCTTCTTCTTCACGATTCTTGCATCCATTGAAACTGAGTTTTTGGAGAGTTTCTGCTTGAATTTCTTTGTAAGATATCAGAATGGCCTCCCACAGCTGCTGTTTTGATGTGAACTGCCTCCCACCCTCATAGATCTTTTGCTTGAGGATGCTCCAAAGGTGTTCAGTAGGGTTGAGGTCAGGGGAGGATGGGAGCCACACCATGAGTTTCTCTCCTTTTATGCCTATAGCAGCCAATGACACAGAGGTATTCTTTGCAGCATGAGATGGTGCATTGTCATACATGAAGATAATTTTGCTATGGAGGGCACGGTTCTTCTTTTTATACTATGGAAGGAAGTGGTTAGTCAGAAACTTTGTCAAGGTCATTTTCACACCTTCAGGCACCCTAAAAGTGCCTACCAGCTCTCTCTCCATGATTCCGGCCTAAAACATGACTCCGCCACCTCCTTGCTGATGTCACAGCCTTGTTGGGACATGGTGGCCATCCACCAACCATCCACTACTCCATCCATCTGGACCATCCAGGGTTGCATGGTCATCATCATAGCAGTCTGTCAGGGGTGACAATGACTGTTTTATTTAGGTCTGATCAGATTCATCCACGCAGCTCTGCCCTTCGCCTTACGCTGCCAGGAACTCCTGACCTTGTTAACCCAGGTGACCTCCAAGCCGGTATGAGTTGCTTTCTGACTGACCATTTCATGAAACTGCTTGCAAAGTATTTGAGTACTGCTAGCTTTTACTGGACTAGTGGCACATTCTTGGCAGGTAGAGGTATTATCAGTGGCAAGGACAGGCCAAGACAAACTGCCCCCAGTATCTGTTGCAGTGACTGACCAGATGATAGGTTTGTTTATCTCTGCTCTTTGTGTGGTGCATCGTGACATGCACTACACAGACTGGCAAAAGTCCACCACAGACCTTGTGACAGATGTGCTTATCTGCCAGGATGTCCAGTCTCATCCCGTGTAACTGGGAGTGGTCCACCACAGACCTGTGACGGCTATTGTTTTTAGTTCTACCAGGATGCCCAGTTTCACCCTCAATGCCCTCGGAAGGGCGGGGTTGCCGGTTGAGTTGCTGACGGCCCAACCCATGAGACAGGTAGTACCGGTCTTCGTGGTTATCCGGTAGCAAGCAAACCAATGCCTGACCTGACATGGGTTGCATGGTACTCATCAGAAAACAAGACTGTTTGAAAATTAGTCTTCATGTATTTCTGGGCTCACTGCAACCATTTCTGCTTGTGAGCATTGGTTAGGGGTGACTGAATAGTAGGTTTATGCACAACTGCAAGCCTCTGGAGGATCCTACACCTTGAGGTTCGTGAGACTCCAGAGGCACCAGCAGCTTCAAATATCTGTTTGTTGCTTTGTAATGGCATTTTAGCAGCTGCTTGTCATGACCCGAGCTCTAGGTCTTGGTGCTCGGGTTATTCCTGTCAGGGTTTGACAGTGGCGTTGTTATCCTAGTTTCCCGAGCTCTTATTGTGACAGTGCTCGGGGAGGCTTCCGCCCAGCTGTCAAACCCTCAACAGCTGTGCTGCATTTGTGGTCGTTAGCGTTCAGGCTATTTTAACCCACGCTGGCGATCGCATCCTCGCAGCAGTGTCTGTTCACTTTCCCTGTTAACTCTCCGTCACGCTACGGATGCTTTAGGATTTATTCCTACCACATCTGCTTGGGTTGACCGTCGTGCCCCCCGGACTAGTAAGTGTGCTGTATAGCCTTACCCCTCCCGGTGTGTCTTGATCTTTGTGTGTCTCTGCCTTAGCAGCCGGTGTTATTAATTATCACCAACCTCGTCTGTCTGTACTTGACCGTCTCCTCCTCTGGACCTGAAGTGAGCTGTATAGCCCTATGCCTCCTGTTGCGAGTAGACTCTTGTGTCATTGTCTCAGCAGCTTGTGTTGTCACTTTTTCACCGTAAATAAAACTCACTAAACTCACTGGTGACTGTGTGCCATCTTATGGTGGCTCGCGAGAGCCACCCTTGACAGTACACTGCTGCCAGAACGGCGTTTACGGTGACGCCAACCCGGGACGCAATTCACCAGTGAGTTTGAGTTTTTCGGACAGTTGCTGTTTCCGTCTGGGAACTGTGTGTGTGGGAGGAATGTCGTCGCGGAGGGGCCGCGCTGGGAGCCTGAGCCACAAGCTGACAGGCGTTCTGGAAGTGGTGGATGAGATGCTCATCTCCGCTTCCCTGCTGGATTACCATCACAGCATACATTGGTACCTAGACGCTGCTGAAGACGTTCTTCGTCATCTCCCTTCCCGCTGGGCTGACCACCCGGAAGTCGACGCGAGGAGGGGGGATATCGCCGCACAACGCGAGATTTTCCTGATGCTGGAGGAGGAACGCGGCGTGAAGCAGGAGAAGAGGCACTTCTGCTCTTGGCCTACGGATCCTGATCCCGTCCTTGATCCAGTCCTGGAGTTCGCACCATCTGGGGCCCGGCGGAGGCGTCGGCGCCGCGGCCGAGCACGTTTTCAGCAAGCTCCTGCTCCGGATCCAGTTCCGGGCCGCCGGAATGACCCGCTCAACCAGCCAGTGGCTGAGAGCGATCTGAGTCCTGTGCCGGTGAGCCCCGTCCATGGGTCCTGTGTTACCATCCAGCGAGCGAGGGAAGGAGCAACGTCCTCTACAGCTGGCACCATCTTCCCTGCAGGAGACGGGCAAGTTCAATTTCACTTACCTATCCATCATAGTGATCTGTCTTGTCTGACTCCTGGGGGTGAAGCTCGGGGTTCGCAGCTCCCCGAGTTTCCTTCTCCAGCTGTAGCCTATAACACTGAACCTGCTGCCTCTGTGTTTCCTCCTGCTGAGCGGTCCTCGGCATCAGTTCCACGCCGTCGGATGAGGGGGAGGCCTGCGGCTCTGGGAGATATCCCGGCCCTGCAGCCTTGTGTTGGACAGAGAAGGAGAACTGACTGCGGTGAGGAAATGGTATATGTCACCACTTCCTAGCGGGTGTTTTTGTTTCTCTTCTGTTTAAATGTGCATTTGTTGCCTGTTCAGTTTGTGTGTATGGAACTAAACTGCCGGGTTTCAACGTATGTAGTGGGATTTTTTTTCTCCTCTCCCCCCTTTCCTTTGTTGGGGGATGATATGTTTTTCCTTTGTAACCATGTATCTGGGTCGTTGACCTGAGTTTCTGTTCATGGCCGATGGGCTTAGTGTCCCTTGTTTTTGGTGTATTATCCCGTCTGTGGGTATTTTATGGGGTATTTTTGTGTTTTCTTTTTCTCTCCCACTGTGTAATTGCCCCATTTGTTCCCTGTATCCGTCTTGGTTTTTTTTTTTTTTTTTCCCCTTTTCTTCTCCTCTCTTGCTGGCTCTCACCCTCCTGGCCTGTGCCCCCATCTGCCCACCCTGGGGGGGGGGGGTGTCATAGGGCGCTCGTAGTTTGCCCTTGGGGGGGGGGTACTGTTATGGTTCGAGCGCCGATCTCGTCCGTGCTCGAGCCATGCACCATTCCTGGCCATCTGGCGGCTGTGAGCCCCTTTTGCTGTCCGAGCTCTTATTGTGACAGCGCTCAGAGGGGCTTCCAGCTGTCAGCTGTGTCACATTTCGCCTCATCAGCGGTCCCCTGCTTTAGAGGGCAGTTGGGAGCGAAATGTGCAGCAGTCTCGTCAAAAACCTCTCCATTGTCAGACGTGAGCGAGCATCCCTCTGTTCGTACGCTGACCATTCTACTTCTGGGATTGTAAGTGTTCTTCCTTATGTACCCATTATTCCCTATCGTCATCTCTATGTTGTTGTAGTGTGTTTTAGCCCCCCGTGGCTGGTTATTTTGTGTTCTTTTCTGTTCTCTTAATAAACCGTGCAAGCTCACCGGTGACTTGTGGTGTCTTATGGTGGCTCGCGAGGGCCACCGCTGACAACCTTGTACAAGAGCTCAAGTCATATGGGATGGTAAAAGAACATGCAGATACACAGACAGCCAAAACCCTCTCCAAATTCTGGTTTAAAGTTGTCATGAGTGGTTGGGGGGGGGGGTCTGCCTTAAAGTTATAGAACTTTTTTTCAGATCACAGCAGATGATAAAAGGTTTGATTGAATAAAAATAATTTAACTGTTGGTAAATATCATGTACAAGTTGTGGAATGTTTTACAGAATTGTTTCATGCAGACAATCCTTAGAAGGCTGTTGTATGGTCATTTAAAAATGTAAACACAAAATATAAAATGTTTTTATAAGAGAAATGTTAAATTTGTTAGTATCGGCACAAAATAACTCTAATCGCCAAAAAATGGAAAATATAAATAGGACAAATGTTAAATTTCCTAGTATCAGCACAAAATAAACTCTAATTGTCACAAGCATACAGAATTTTTTTTTTGTTGAAGTTGTTAAACTAACATTTTTGTCATTGTTGGGTTGTTTGATTAAGGAAAAAAGGAGGGAAGTGGGTGCAGAAATGCACGTTTAAAGGCTTACTTTTTGCACAGTTCAATCTATCCCAATTTCGCCCGAAGACCTCTGGATCACCAATGCACTGTTTTTTTGTTTTGTGTTTTTTTTTTTTTTTGTTTTTTTTTCCCTACGTCAGGTTGACCCCTGACTGGGGTTGGGGATCACTCCCCCTCTAGAATGCCATTGGCTAGGCCGTGAGGTCTATCTCCATTTTGGCTTGGGCAAAATTGCTGGTTGGGTGGTCTTTTAAAATCGGAGGGCAGGATTAGTTGTGGGAGGTGCTGTCGCCCACAGGGGTCTGGATGCAGCTCAGACAATCCTCCCCCCCCCCCCACTTAATCCTCGACTGGTCTGGATCAAAAGCTGGAGGCAGGTGTCTCGCTAACCTGCACTCGTGGTGAGTTTTTTTTCTCTTTTTCATCATTTAATTTTCTAATTTTATTTAATAATCCAATTCTCACACGCGCCGTGGTGTAGTTTCATTGGTTAACCATAGGGGTATGCCTCGACGTCCTCATTGGAGGTCAAACCCTCCCTCGCTGCTCACTGGCTGAGGCCGGATCAAAAAGTTTATAAACCTCAAATATCATCCATCAATTTGAATGATTTATTTGAACATGTTGCATCAGTACAAATAAATACATTTAAATAGATGGATGGATGGATAGATGGATAGATAAAATGACATTCATAATACATAAAAACACAATCAATATACCCGTGGGAATGGTGGAGTGGGCGAGGGAGTGGTGTGTGTGTGTGTGTGTGTGTGTGAATAGCAGGATCTGTAAACCCCCTTGCTCATGAGAAAAAGCACTATTGCTGTTTACCATTTTATTTTGTTGAAATTTAAAGTTTATTGTTTAATGTTTAGTTCTGCGATTGTGCATTCTCTTCTGTGTGGCGTTAGTTCAGCCATATGTATATAAAACCCTGCAACAACACACGCCATCCCCACCGTTTCCCGTATGTTAACATTCCATTCCCACGCTCAGTCCTCAGGGCGGGGGTCAAAGGTCATCATGGATCAAAGGATGATTACGGATCAAAGGTTGTCGCTGATCAAAGGATAATTACGTATCAAAGGTTGTCGCTGATCAACGGATAATTACGGGTCATAAAGGTTGTTGCTGATCAATGGATAATTACGGGTCATAAAGGTTGTTGCTGATCAAAGGATAATTACGGATCAAAGGGGAGGTCAAGGGCAGGTCAGGTCAAAGGGGGTAGCTTGTGGGTGAGGAAAAGGGAGGAGCTGTGGGCGGGGCTAAGGGGTCATAAACCTGTCAAAAGCAGTTTGATGGAAGCTGGCCTATTAGCATCTTCTACCACAGTTAATTTATGTTTTAATGGGGTGGGGGGAAGTAATCACTTTTTCACACTGGACCATGTAGGTTTGTTGGTTTTTTTTTTACCCTTAATAATAAACACCTTCATTTAAATACTGCATTTTGTGTTTACTTGTGTTATCTTTGTCTAATATTTAAGTTTGTTTTTCCACACTTAAATGTTTCAGTTCAAACATACAAAAAAATGAGAAATCAGGAAGGGGCAAACACTTTTTTACACCACTGTATATTTAGCTGACTCTGGACTCCTTTAAATAGCAGCTGAAAATATTTTTAGTGAGGCTTTCCGTTGAGTTTCAATTCAACTGCTTTTTAATGGGAAGTGTATTTTAAAATTATTCTTGTTTTAACTTGTTTTTGTATGTTTCAATTATTTTTATTTATCAACTTTTTATTCTGTTTTATTGTACAGCGCTTTGTGACTATATGTCTCTGAAAAGTGCTTTATAAATAAACTTTACTTGCTTGGTGCTCGGAGAAGAAGCAAGCTCCATGCTGGTGTCTCTTTAGCTTAGCCGTTGATCATGCTGATCCAAGATGTGTGCTGTGTTCCGAGTGGGTTTTTTGTTTTTTTGTTTATTTTTTGTGCAGCACTTCTTGCAGGTTCCATTTTTGTTATAAAATCCAAAAAAAGTACCTGCATTTGACCTAACTGCTTCCTAACTTTCAAAGCTGGCTGCATATCTCGCGAGACAAGCTATGACTTCACTTGACTGGGTACTTGCTTCGTGCCATGTAGTGGGCTGAAAATGCAATTGGTTGAATATACAAGAGAGTATGCAGCATTTGCAGGAATATATTTTTAATTAAAAATTCAACCCATGCGTTTACACCGTGTTCCAAATTATTATGCAAATGATGTCTCTTATTTTCCTAAATAGTCGATGCAAATAACAGTCAGTATAATTTTCAAGTCATCAACCGTTGGAGCATAATTCAAATTTTATTGAACAAACCTCTCAATAATAACTATTTTTTTGCAAAAATAAAAAAAAACTCAAAATGCACTGTTCCAAATTATTATGCACAAGAGTTTCAAAACATTTTATTGGTTGTTAAGAACTGAAAATGGTCATTTGTTGAATTTGCAGCATTGGGTCATATTTACTGTAATCAAAAACTATTTCAATGAAAAACCTCTTAACAGGACAAGTTACATGTTAACATAGGACCTCTTCTTCTTCACGATTCTTGCATCCATTGAAACTGAGTTTTTGGAGAGTTTCTGCTTGAATTTCTTTGTAAGATATCAGAATGGCCTCCCACAGCTGCTGTTTTGATGTGAACTGCCTCCCACCCTCATAGATCTTTTGCTTGAGGATGCTCCAAAGGTGTTCAGTAGGGTTGAGGTCAGGGGAGGATGGGAGCCACACCATGAGTTTCTCTCCTTTTATGCCTATAGCAGCCAATGACACAGAGATATTCTTTGCAGCATGAGATGGTGCATTGTCATACATGAAGATAATTTTGCTATGGAGGGCACGGTTCTTCTTTTTATACTATGGAAGGAAGTGGTTAGTCAGAAACTTTGTCAAGGTCATTTTCACACCTTCAGGCACCCTAAAAGTGCCTACCAGCTCTCTCTCCATGATTCCGGCCTAAAACATGACTCCGCCACCTCCTTGCTGATGTCACAGCCTTGTTGGGACATGGTGGCCATCCACCAACCATCCACTACTCCATCCATCTGGACCATCCAGGGTTGCATGGTCATCATCATAGCAGTCTGTCAGGGGTGACAATGACTGTTTTATTTAGGTCTGATCAGATTCATCCACGCAGCTCTGCCCTTCGCCTTACGCTGCCAGGAACTCCTGACCTTGTTAACCCAGGTGACCTCCAAGCCGGTATGAGTTGCTTTCTGACTGACCATTTCATGAAACTGCTTGCAAAGTATTTGAGTACTGCTAGCTTTTACTGGACTAGTGGCACATTCTTGGCAGGTAGAGGTATTATCAGTGGCAAGGACAGGCCAAGACAAACTGCCCCCAGTATCTGTTGCAGTGACTGACCAGATGATAGGTTTGTTTATCTCTGCTCTTTGTGTGGTGCATCGTGACATGCACTACACAGACTGGCAAAAGTCCACCACAGACCTTGTGACAGATGTGCTTATCTGCCAGGATGTCCAGTCTCATCCCGTGTAACTGGGAGTGGTCCACCACAGACCTGTGACGGCTATTGTTTTTAGTTCTACCAGGATGCCCAGTTTCACCCTCAATGCCCTCGGAAGGGCGGGGTTGCCGGTTGAGTTGCTGACGGCCCAACCCATGAGACAGGTAGTACCGGTCTTCGTGGTTATCCGGTAGCAAGCAAACCAATGCCTGACCTGACATGGGTTGCATGGTACTCATCAGAAAACAAGACTGTTTGAAAATTAGTCTTCATGTATTTCTGGGCTCACTGCAACCATTTCTGCTTGTGAGCATTGGTTAGGGGTGACTGAATAGTAGGTTTATGCACAACTGCAAGCCTCTGGAGGATCCTACACCTTGAGGTTCGTGAGACTCCAGAGGCACCAGCAGCTTCAAATATCTGTTTGTTGCTTTGTAATGGCATTTTAGCAGCTGCTTGTCATGACCCGAGCTCTAGGTCTTGGTGCTCGGGTTATTCCTGTCAGGGTTTGACAGTGGCGTTGTTATCCTAGTTTCCCGAGCTCTTATTGTGACAGTGCTCGGGGAGGCTTCCGCCCAGCTGTCAAACCCTCAACAGCTGTGCTGCATTTGTGGTCGTTAGCGTTCAGGCTATTTTAACCCACGCTGGCGATCGCATCCTCGCAGCAGTGTCTGTTCACTTTCCCTGTTAACTCTCCGTCACGCTACGGATGCTTTAGGATTTATTCCTACCACATCTGCTTGGGTTGACCGTCGTGCCCCCCGGACTAGTAAGTGTGCTGTATAGCCTTACCCCTCCCGGTGTGTCTTGATCTTTGTGTGTCTCTGCCTTAGCAGCCGGTGTTATTAATTATCACCAACCTCGTCTGTCTGTACTTGACCGTCTCCTCCTCTGGACCTGAAGTGAGCTGTATAGCCCTATGCCTCCTGTTGCGAGTAGACTCTTGTGTCATTGTCTCAGCAGCTTGTGTTGTCACTTTTTCACCGTAAATAAAACTCACTAAACTCACTGGTGACTGTGTGCCATCTTATGGTGGCTCGCGAGAGCCACCCTTGACAGTACACTGCTGCCAGAACGGCGTTTACGGTGACGCCAACCCGGGACGCAATTCACCAGTGAGTTTGAGTTTTTCGGACAGTTGCTGTTTCCGTCTGGGAACTGTGTGTGTGGGAGGAATGTCGTCGCGGAGGGGCCGCGCTGGGAGCCTGAGCCACAAGCTGACAGGCGTTCTGGAAGTGGTGGATGAGATGCTCATCTCCGCTTCCCTGCTGGATTACCATCACAGCATACATTGGTACCTAGACGCTGCTGAAGACGTTCTTCGTCATCTCCCTTCCCGCTGGGCTGACCACCCGGAAGTCGACGCGAGGAGGGGGGATATCGCCGCACAACGCGAGATTTTCCTGATGCTGGAGGAGGAACGCGGCGTGAAGCAGGAGAAGAGGCACTTCTGCTCTTGGCCTACGGATCCTGATCCCGTCCTTGATCCAGTCCTGGAGTTCGCACCATCTGGGGCCCGGCGGAGGCGTCGGCGCCGCGGCCGAGCACGTTTTCAGCAAGCTCCTGCTCCGGATCCAGTTCCGGGCCGCCGGAATGACCCGCTCAACCAGCCAGTGGCTGAGAGCGATCTGAGTCCTGTGCCGGTGAGCCCCGTCCATGGGTCCTGTGTTACCATCCAGCGAGCGAGGGAAGGAGCAACGTCCTCTACAGCTGGCACCATCTTCCCTGCAGGAGACGGGCAAGTTCAATTTCACTTACCTATCCATCATAGTGATCTGTCTTGTCTGACTCCTGGGGGTGAAGCTCGGGGTTCGCAGCTCCCCGAGTTTCCTTCTCCAGCTGTAGCCTATAACACTGAACCTGCTGCCTCTGTGTTTCCTCCTGCTGAGCGGTCCTCGGCATCAGTTCCACGCCGTCGGATGAGGGGGAGGCCTGCGGCTCTGGGAGATATCCCGGCCCTGCAGCCTTGTGTTGGACAGAGAAGGAGAACTGACTGCGGTGAGGAGCCAGAGCCGATGAGTAAGCGTCCCCAGGTTTCATCAGAGATGCAGCCCGAGTCAGCAGGTCGAGGGTCCCCTGCCCCCACGCCACGCGGGTTATTGGTGTGGACGCCAGCGCGAGAGGATCCAGCTGCAGACACCATCAGGCCGGCTGTGGAACCCGACGCAGCCAAGTGGGAGCCCGACGACGAGCGTCTGTCTGAACCTGGATCGTCGAAGTCCTGGACGGCTCCAGAGCCCGAGTGCAGGCAAGTGCTCTTCTTAGTTTTCCTTCATGGTGTGTTAGAGCATTTCTGCCTGCCTCATGGGGAGGCGAGCGAGGGGCAGCCGTCTGCTGCACCCGAGCTTGTCTCGCTGGGCTCTGGTGCTGCCGGTGAGACTGATCCCGGTCCTCTCCTGTTCTCTGAGCCTCTCCACAGTGTTACCGGTCTGGAGTATGTCGAGGTCACAGGACTGGAGGTCCCAGGTTCGGGGATGGAGGTCGTCGCCGGTGCAGTGCTGACCCAGTCGGGGTCCGACGCATGGGCCGAGGTGACCCGGTCGGGGTCCGACGCACGGGCTGAGGTGACCCGGTCGGGGTCCGACGCGGGGGCCGAGGTGACCCGGTCGGGGTCCGACGCGGGTGCAGAGGTGACCCGGCCGGGGTCCGACGCGGGTGCAGTGGTGACCCAATCGGGGTCCGTCCTGACCCAGTTGGGGTCCGACTCGTGGGCCGAGGTGACCCAGTCGGGGTCCAGCGCGGGTGCGGCTGCGACCCAATCGGGGTCCGACGAGGTCCAGTGGGGGTCCAGCGCGGGTGCGGCTGCGACCCAATCAGGATTCAAGCACGTCCAAGCTCTTGGTTGTTCCCCTCTCAGGAGCCACCAGCTGGGGGCCGTTGGAGGTGTTTGTTTGGCAGACTGGCACTCGCATGTCTGGCCTTCATTAGGCGGGCGGCGGCATGTAATTCCTCCACGGTTCTGGTGGTTGTGGGATGCGGGTCGGCCACCCGAGGAGCTGCTTTGTGCATTCGGCATCTCGGGGTGGTCGCCTGATAAACTGTGGTTGCTACTGGGTGGCCTGGTTCGGCCACCAGAGGACTTGTTTCCGGGGGCCTGGGACTGGGGCAGGCCACCTGACCATGTACTGCTTGTGGGACTATCCGTGGGCCATCAGGGGGCAGGGAGGTCGCCGGAGCTCTGCCTGGGGGGCGTTGGACCTCCGCCGATCATCTCTTGTTTTGGCCCATACGGTGTTTGGTCATGTCTAAGTTTTGTTAAGCAATATGGATTGCCTCATGAGTTTTTGTTTTTTTTTTTGAAATCCATGGTCTGGGTCTTGGTGTTTTTTTTTTGTTCCTTTGTTATCGGGTGGTTGCATGTATTTCTGGCTGTGTTTGTGTTTTTTTTGTTTTCCATAGTCAACATGTGTTAGTATGTGTTTCTTGTTCTTTGTCATCATGTGTTTGCATTTACGTCTTGTTTTTTTTTTGCTCCCTTAGTTACGATAAGTTCGTATTCATTTTTTGGTTCTATGCCCATAGTTGCCGTCATGTATTTCTGGTTCCTTTTTTTTTTTTCCCATAGTTATCTTGTGTTTGCATTTTATTTTGTTTCCATAGTCTTCGTCTTGTAATTCTTTCCTCCCCCCCCCCATGGTTATGTGTTTCCATTTAGTTCTTGTTTTGTTTCTATAGTTACTGTGTGTTTGTGGGTTTATTGTTTTTTTTTTGGTCGGGTTATGTACACTGGGGTTAGACGGGTTGTCTGTGGTCTCGGTGGGTAATTTTTCAGGGTCTGGTGTTTCTGTCTCATATGATTGTGTTCTTCTTGTTTTGTAGTCATGTCTTGTTTTGTTGTTTTTTTTCTCTCTGGGTTTTTTTTCTTTCTCTCGTCATGGTTCTGGGAAAATGGGATGGATATGTCAAGTGATGTATTCTTTTCCTTTTCTTTTTAGGGGTTGTCAGGTTTTGTTTGGCTCCCTCCTTGCCTGCTCCTCAGTCCACTCGCCCTGTGGTTGGGGGGGGGGGGCTAGGTGTTATTGGACGTTCTGAGCCCGTCAAGTGAGGGGGGGGCTACTGTCATGACCCGAGCTCTAGGTCTTGGTGCTCGGGTTATTCCTGTCAGGGTTTGACAGCGGCGTTGTTATCCTAGTTTCCCGAGCTCTTATTGTGACAGTGCTCGGGGAGGCTTCCGCCCAGCTGTCAAACCCTCAACAGCTGTGCTACATTTGTGGTCGTTAGCGTTCAGGTTATTTTAACCCACGCTGGCGATTGCATCCTCGCAGCAGTGTCTGTTCACTTTCCCTGTTAACTCTCCGTCACGCTACGGATGCTTTAGGATTTATTCCTACCACATCTGCTTGGGTTGACCGTCGTGCCCCCCGGACTAGTAAGTGTGCTGTATAGCCTTACCCCTCCCGGTGTGTATCGATCTTTGTGTGTCTCTGCCTTAGCAGCCGGTGTTATTAATTATCACCAACCTCGTCTGTCTGTACTTGACCGTCTCCTCTGGACCTGAAGTGAGCTGTATAACCCTATGCCTCCTGTTGCGAGTAGACTCTTGTGTCATTGTCTCAGCAGCTTGTGTTGTCACTTTTTCACCGTAAATAAAACTCACTAAACTCACTGGTGACTGTGTGGCGTCTTATGGTGGCTCGCGAGAGCCACCCATGACACTGCTCTCTTAATCCGAGGAATTTGTCTGGCAGAAACCTTCCTCATTATGCCTTTATCTGCATGAACCCATCAGTGCTTTGCTTTGAATCAGCCACAAATTTCTTCACAGTACAATGATCATGCTTAAGTTTTCATGAAATATCTGTTTTCATACCTTGTCCAAGGCATTGCAGTGTTTGTTTTTTGGCAGCAGAGAGATCCTTTTTCTTTCCCATATTGCTTGAAACCTGTGGCATGCTTAATAATGTGGAACATCCTTCTTAAGTAATTTTCCTTTAATTGGGCTCACCTGGAAAACTAATTATGACAGGTGTCTGAGATTGATATCAGTGATCCAAAGAGCCCTGAGACACAATACCATCCATGAGTTTAATTGAAAAATAAAAAAATTAATGTTTATGACACTAAAATCCTATTTGCATCATAATTTGGAATGCGATGTAGGGATCTTTGCATTGTTGTTAGTGTCTAGTATCACAATCCATCACTGAATCGATCTTTTGTCCAACCCCTAGACTTCAGCTCGTCTGCATTGTTGGATCTAGTGGCTCATCTTCCTCTTGAGGCGGTTTAGGTCAGGAGAGTTTGCTGGCCAATCAAGCACAGTGACATCATGGTCATTAAACCAGGTATTGGTACTTTTTGCAGTGTGGGCAGGTGCCAAGTCCTGCTGGAAAATGAAATCAGCTTCTCCATAATGCTCGTCAGCAGAGGGAAGCATGAAGTACTCCAAAATTTCCTGGTAGATGGCTGTGCTGACTTTGGACTTGATAAAACAATGGAACAACAGCAGCAGATGACATGGCTCCCCAAATCAACTCAACTCAGCTTTATAAAGCACTTTGAAAGCAACACTTGCTACACAAAGTGCTGTACAGCAAGAAAACATAAAAGCAGGAAGCAGGGCACTAGCACAAAAACAATATAGAACCACAGTCAAAATAAAATGAAATAAAATAAAAAGTAAAATAAATAAATAAAAATCCATTTCATTTAGTAAAATCAATGTTTCACCCTGGGTCGAAGGCCAGGGGGTAAAAGTGTTTTTTAAGACGGGTTTTAAAAATGGACAGTGAAGGTGCTTGTCTGATGTCCAGGGGTAGATCATTCCATAACCTGGGTGCCATGATCGAAAAGGCTCTGTCCCCTCTGAGCTTCCGCCTCGCCTTTGGCACCCCCAGAAGCAGCTGTTCAGCTGACCTGAGGGACTGGGTGGGAGCGTAGGGATGCAGAAGCTCGGAGAGGTAAGGCGGAGCAAGACCATTCAAGGATTTAAAGACAAATAAAAGAATTTTAAAATGAACTCTAAAATGCATGGGCAGCCAGTGGAGTGAAGCTAAGATGGGTGTGATGTCAGGTGCAAAGTTCTGTCATGTGGAAATCAAGGTTCCAGAGTCTGGAGGAGAGACATTGAATTAAAGATGCTTGAGGTCCAGTGTGAAGTTTCCAGTCTGTGATGATTTGGGGAGCCATCTCATCTGCTGTTGTTGGGCCACTGTTTTATTAAGTCCAAAGTCAGTGCAGCCATCTACAAGGCAGTTTTGGAGCACTTCATGCTTCCTCTGCTGATAGACTTGATGGAGATGCTGATTTCGTTTTCCAGCAGGACTTGAAACCTGCCTACACTTCCAAAAGTACCAAAACCTGGTTTAATGACCATGGTATCGCTGTGCTTTACTGGCCAAAAAAACCTCCTGACCTAAACCCCATAGAGAATCTATGGAGTATTGTCAAGAGGAAGATGAGACACTAGACCCAACAATGCAGACGAGCTGAAGGCCTCTATCAAAGCAACCTGGGCGTCCATAATACCTCAGAAGTGTCACAGGCTGATCGCCTTCATGCCACGCTGCATTGATGCAGTTATTTATTTAGCGAATGCAAAGTCCTTAAGCCAAGCAGTTGCCTCCTGGTTTGCTGTATGGAGGGTGTGTAATCCTCCTTCCAGTCTTTGGAGCGGGCAAGCCTCTATGATGTGTTCCATTGTTTGCTCCTCTCCACATGCGCACAGTGGGCTAGGGCTACTGCCCCATCTGTAAAGGCTGGCCAAGCAGGGGCCATGTCCAGTCCTGAAGCGATTGAGTGTAGACCACTGTCTCCTTGGGAGGTTGGTGCCCGGGACCTGTTGGTTGGGGTTTATCACCAGCTGTTTGTTTGGGACCTCCTTGGTCTCCATTCCTCTTGCCAAGCTGTCTGGATGGTAAAGTCAGCTGGGGGAGGGTTTTTTCCAAATCGGCCGTCTGATGAAAGTCGGGCAGTGGGTGGAGTGTAGATATCTGCATGGATTGGTAAGTGAGGAGAATCTTTAACTTTTTTGGAGCATCCTTTGAGTTAATGCTGCTCGCCGGATGTGTGGAGGGGCTATGGTTTGACAGTACAGAGAGCCAGGGAGTGGTGTTGAGCGGATTGTTCCAGTTATAGTTCTCATGGTTGTGTTGAGCTGGGTGTCTACATGGTGTGTGTAAGATGACCTGGACCAGACAGGGGCACAATATTCTGCTACAGAGTATGAAAGGCAAGTGCTGAGGTGCGCAGGGTGGAGACTGCCGCCCCCCATTTTGCACCAGCGAGCTTGCAGAGCAGGTTGTTTCGTACCTTCACCTTAGCAGCCGTCCCCTTTAGATGTTCCTTGAAGGATAAGGTCCTATCAAGGGTCACTCCAAGATAAGTTGGAATTTGGGGCATGCTTAAGCTTGAGTCCGCTCAGGTGGATGTTTAGTTCTCTGGCAGCTTTTGCATTGTGGAGATGGAATACACTGGAGACGGTTTTTGCTGGGCTTGGTTTTAGGCGCCAGATTTTGCAGAACTGGTCCAGTTTGGCAAGATCTTCCGTGAGCACCCGTTCCAGTGGTTCAAAGTCTGGTGCTTGGAATGCCAAACGTTCTCGTTCTCGTCGCGCCCTCCGCCAGTACCCGGGCTCGCCTGGGGAAGCTAATGATCCTACCAGCAGACTAAATTCGAAGAGACGACGCCTCTGTGCCAAGTCAAAGAAGAATCCTAGTCACAGTCCTAAAGCCGAAAGCATTGATGCAGTAATTCATGCAAAAGGAGCCCCAACCAAGTATTGAAAGTGTACAATGGAGTTTTTTTTCCCCACTGTTGCCTAGTGCTTGCTCATAAGGGATCGTAGGTTTTCTCTGAACTACTGATTCATGCCTTATGTATCTAGTGCCTTGAGATGGCTCTTGTGATTAGGCGCTATACAAATAAACCTGAATAAGGCTGATGGGAAGAGGGGGGGGGCGTGCAAAGAGAAATGGGCGGACTCTGGCTATGTTGACCAAAGGCTCACCCCAATTTATTTTACTAACAGGATTCTGATTGCTTTTGTAGTTGTTTTCAGCAGACACTCCATCAGCCATTATGAGCCTAATTGTTCCTAATGACACTGAATAATTTAGTTGAGTATTAAGCTGCAGAACAAAATGGCATCTAAAAGATGCCCAAGTTCTGGACTCAAGTAAATGTATTTGAATTACACATCTATTGCAGTTAATGACTTAATTTGAGCTAGATGGTCAAATATGACTGTTTCATAGTTTCATCACAAAGTGGAAATTTCCTTTAGAAATGTCTGAAAATATTTAATTTTTCATTACATTTTTGGTTGTCTTTAGGCAATTAAAATACTGGTCTAAGTTTAATATAATTGCAGCTTACTATGTACAACTGAAGAATTTTAACAATGTCATGAGCTTGTGTGGCAGAAAACTTTAAAAACTCCTATCAGCTCAAATCACTCCAAAGTGTTTTTACTTAAACTTACCAGGATTCAGTCGATTTCTGCTAAAAATTTGTCTGGTAACAACATTTTCATGGATGCAGGTTATCAAAGTCATGCTTGTGGATCAAAAAACTTTTTAATTGTGCCCTGAAAATGGTGGCTGGACCTTTTTTCCTCTTTAGTTTGCAGTGTTTGTGATCCAAAAACACTTCGCGCCTAGGAATTTTTGGGCACAAGTACAATCTTCAAAACAAAAGGTGACTGATGGCAAATGGCAGTGAGAGCACATCATCTCTTAACTGGGTATCAAGGATGGAAGAGGTGTTGAAGGGGAAAATGTGGGCATCCCAAGAAAATGTTCAAAATGAGCACTCTGAGGTGAGTGCAATATCCCCCACCTCTTTTTTTGGAGATCCCAATATCTTACTGAAAGAGGGCAGTTCTCAACTTTTCCAGGCACATCACCAGTATATATCAAACTTACCAAATTTCAAAACATTTGGAACTAAACTGTAGGAGTTGATTTCACACAACGGGTACCTTTTTGTGGATGGACAGACTTGCACTGTCATAAAATAATCCCGTCTCTTTCACTTGTGGGGATAAAAATCAGGATTCTTTGTGCAGTTGGTTTTGTGGTCTAAAAACATCACTATTAAGTTGGTTCCAAATCGAATCCATCGATCTTCTACCACTTATCCGAGTTGCAGGGGCTTCAGTCCAGGCAGAGTCGCCCAGACTTCCGCCCGGTTCATATACAGTAGCACCATTTCGTTTTATTTATTTCATTCTTAAAACAAACAAACACAAACGATCCAAAACAAAAATGAAAAGGAGCAGGAGGAAGAAAAATCTTAGAAACTGTCCCTTTTTTACATGACCCTATTTACAAAAAGATATAAAAGAAACATTAAAATATAACATAAAATAATGAATGAATAAAATAAGGCTGATATAGCCTATCATAACTACCTGCCAAGGCACACCTCATTTTAACATATCGTAACCAAACAGAAAGCTCTTAGCAGTTATATTTTTTTAACATGTTGACTTTTATAAGCTTTTTAAACATATTGCTTGATTTAGCTTCTTTGATTTTTGAGTCCAGACTGTTCCACAAACTAATTCCTTTTACAGAGATTCATCATTCCTTCAGTTGGGTTCTAAATCTGGGTTTATTAAAAATCTCTTTTCCCTTTAAACCGTGTTTACTGTCTCTTTTTTCACAAATCTTTCCTGAATGTTTTAAGGCAGTGTGTTCCTATGAGTTTTGTACATCATTAGTAAAATACTGTAATCTACCAATTCATGAAACTTTAACATCTTTAATTGAATAGCCGATGATCCCTCCTGCAGGTGGTAAGCCCACTGGAGGGCGGACCCATGTGTCTCCTTTGGGTCCACTGGGTCTTTGATTTGTTTTTCATGGACATCCAGTGGACTGTTCTTGGTGTGACCCTTCACCCAGGACCAGTTTACTTTGGGAGACCTACCAGGGGCAACATGGCTCCTGGTATCATTTGGCACTCAAACCCCTCCAGGATAAGGTGGCCGTCCGTGGAAGGGCTAAATCAAATCATTTGAGCAAATCAAGCATCTGCCCCCACCGCCCCACTACCAGTTTAGTCCCCATGGTAATAGGGTGCACACCTTCCCTCCTTTAAAATGACTGTAATGAGAAATCCAAGCAGATAGTAGTATCGAGGAGTGACTGGACTTCTGTTTCTTTCATGAATGGTCTTGTAAACTTTACAGAATAACATGAATAATGATATATTCTTTTCTTTTACTACATCTAGAAAGGATTCCAGTGGACCTGTAAGCTGTGCCGAGAGAGCCACAAAACTCAGGTGTGGCTTTGTTTCTTAGTTCTGAGGTAGGCATGTTAAATAATACTTGTAATGAATGGGGGTGGGGGTGTATGACACATGTCCAGTCAGATACAAAACCATGTCAGTAGGGTCAACTCGTATCTGTTGATGAAATTCCAAAGAAAGCATTTCATATTGAACATGGGGCAAGCTTGAATGACACGGTGGCTCCTTGTGGAATTTGGTCTCAATCATGAATGTTGCATATATTTATATGAAATTTTGTTTTTACCTATAAAGTTGTCTTTCAAAACATTTTTGGCACATTTAAGTACTAAGAATTCAATCTTAAACTTGAAAGACTTTTGAAAGTACTTAAGTCATTGTAGGTTATTTAATCTAAGAAAATTAAAGGACCTGTCGTAGGTTAAAGCAAGTGACTCCTCAGAAAATGGTTTAAAAAAAATCCTGATTAAAATCATGGTCATTTCTGTGCCTTTTAATGAGCTGATGACATTTGTGTTCCCTTTGGCTTTTTGTTGAAGGTTTGTTGAGCAGAATTTTCTTAAATTTGATAATTTGACATAGAACCATGATGGTCTGTTCACTCATTTCCTGTCATCCATGTATTTTATGCTACTCAAGCATCATTTTTAAAAAGAATCCAATCCAACTTTATTTCTAAAGCACTTTATTTATTTTTTTTAATTACTTATTTTGTACCCGTAGGTAGATTTGTTTTGCAGTCTGGTGGCAAACCACCAGCTGCCGGTTGCTGCGTGCGCAAGCGCCCCTTAACTCCCTAACCTGCATGTTTTTGGCATGTGGGAGGAAACCGGAGAAATCCCGGAGTAAACCCACGCAAACACGGGGAGAACATGCAAACTCCACACAGATCACTGTTGGCCAGGGGCAGGGATTGAACCCACGATCTCACGGTCCCCGCGAGCCCCGGCCGAGGGTTAAAACTGTGCTGCCACAGTGCTAACCACTGCGCCACAGTGCTGTACATCAGGAATAAATAAAATGTCAAAGACATGTAAGACAAAAATAAATAAGACAATGAAATACAACTGAAAAAGTATAAAACAAGACAGAAATGACAACCATATAATAACATCAGTAAAGTAAAGTATCATCAATGTCTCATGCTGGGTTGAATAAAAATACCTTATTCTGATGGGAATTGAACTTTTCTTTAACTGATGAATGCGGACCCTGGTGTCCCTTCCCTAAACGCTGAGGTGGCTGTTTTACCAGGCTGGACCTTTAATCAAATCACCATGTCAGTCTCTGCAATTGTATAATCACATGAAATGCTGAATTTATTTACAGGTACATCTCAAAAAATTAGAATATCATGAAAAAGTTCAATATTTTTGGTCACTCAGTTCAGAAAGTGAAACCCATCTATTATATAGATTCATTACACAGAGACTGATATATTTCAAGCGTTTATTTTAATTTTGATGATTATGGCTTACAGCCCATGAAAACCCCAAATTCAGTTTTTCAAAAAATTAGAATATTACATAAAATTAATTTTAAAAAATTGTTTTTAATAGAAATGTTGGCCGGCTAAAAAGTATGTACACACTCAATACTTGGTCAGGGCTCCTTTTGGATTAATTACTGTATCAATGTGGTGTGGCATGGAGGTGATCAGCCTGTGGCACTGCTGAGGTGTTATGAAGGTCCAGGGTGCTTTGATAGTGACCTTCAGCTCGTCTGCATTGTTGGGTCCGATGTCTCTCATCTTCCTCTTGACAATACTCCATAGATTCTCAATGGGTTTTAGGTCAGGAGAGTTTGCTGGCCAATCAAACACAGTGATGCCATGGTCATTAAACCAGGTTTTGATATTTTTGGCAGTGTGGTGGGGTGCCAATCAGCATCTCCATAAAGCTTGTCAGCAGAGAGAAACATGAAGTACTCTAAAAATTTCCTGGTAGACCACTGCGCTGACTTTGGTCTTGATAAAACACAGTGGACCAACACCAGCAGATGACATGGTTCCTCAAATCATCACTGACTGTGGAAACTTCACACTAAACCTCAAGCAACTTAGATTCTGTGCCTCTTGACTCTTTCTCCAGACTATGGGACTTTGATTTCAAAATTAAAGCAAAATTTACTTTTATCTGGACAGAGGTCATCTGCTGGTGTTTGTCCACTGTGTTTTATCAAGACCAAAGTCAGCGCAGTCGTCAACCAGGAAATTTTTAGAGCACTTCATGCTTCCCTGTGCTGACAAGCTTTATGGAGAAGCTGATTTCATTTTCCAGCAGGACTTGGCACCCCCCCCCCCCCCCACACACACACACACACACAATGCCAAAAGTATCAAAACCTGGTTTAATGACCATGGTATCACTGTGTTTGATTGGCCAGCAAACTCTCCTGACCTAAACCCCATAGAGAATCTATGGAGTATTGTCAAGAGGAAGATGAGAGGCACCAGACCCAACAATGCAGATGAGCTGAAGGCCGCTATCAAAGCAACCTGGACCTTCATAACACCTCAGCAGTAACACAGGCTGATCACCTTCATGCCATGCCACATTGATACAGTAATTAATCCCAAAGGAGCCCTAACCAAGTATTGAGTGTGTACATGTACGTACATACTTTTTAGCCGGCCAACATTTCTATTAAATAACTATTTTTTAAAATTAATTTTATGTAATATTCTAATTTTTTGAGAAACTGAATTTGGGGTTTTCATGGGCTGTAAGCCATAATCATCAAAATTAAAATAAACACTTGAAATATATCAGTCTCTGTGTAATGAATCTATATAATAGATGGGTTTCACTTTCTGAACTGAGTGACCAAAAATATTGAACTTTTTCATGATATTCTAATTTTTTGAGAGATACCTGTAAATACTGTTATTTATTAAGAGTACTATACAAATTTGTGTTTTGAGACATTTAATATTTGCGCTGAAAAACATTTGAAAATGAATCTATTTATTCTGCATTTTCCTTTAACAAAGCAAGCAGGCTCATGAAACATGTTTAAAAAAAACCTAGTTTTTTCTTATACATCTCAATCGATTAAACATCACTGAAAAGTTGATTTCAGTAATTCAGTTGAAAAAGTGGAACTCCTATATTGATTCATTGCACAGTGATATATTTCAAGTGTTTTAATGCTGATGATTGTGACTTGCAGTTAATGGAAACCCCAAATTCAGTGTCTCAGAAAATTAGATTATAAAAGATCAATTAAAAACACGGATTTGTTTTTTTAAATGGAAATGTTGTCCTACTGAAAAGTATGTCCATGTACACACTCAGTACTTGGTCGGGGCACCTCTTGTATGAATTACTCCTTTTGCATCACAGCAGCATGTCATGGAGGTAATCAGCCTGTGTTACTGTTAAGGTGTTAATGGAAGCCCAGGTTGCTTTGATAGCAGCCTTCAGCTCCTCTGCATTGTTGAGTCTGGTGTCTCAGCTTCCTATTGACAGTACTCCATAGATTCTCTATGGGGTTTAGGTCAGGAGAGTTTGCTGGCCCAACTGAAACACAGTGATACCATGGTCATTAAACCAGGTTTTGGCACTTTTGGCAGTGTGGGCAAGTCCAAGTCCATCTCTTTAAAGCTTGTCAGCAGAGGGAAGCATGAAGTGCTCTAAAATTTCCTGGTAGGGATTTTCATTAGCTGTAAGCCATGATCATCAAAATTAAAATAAATGAATGCTTGAAATATATCACTGTGTAATCAATCTGAGTTTCACTTTTTTAATTTAATTACTGAAATCAACGTTTCCAATGATATTCTAATTTAAGGAGATTCACCTGTCGTAACATTTGTTTCACTTTAACTTGGCAGCACACAAATCTTTCTCAGCTCACTATAAAGGCATGATCTCAGCAGGTTCATATCACCCAATAACATATACGTACATGCCACCTGCTTGGCAACCATCCCTACAAGTTTAAGGCAGTGAAAACAAAAGAAGTCTTCTGAGACTTCCGGTTATGGCGGCCACGTAGGAAGACGTGTTTCGCCCTGCTCTGCTCCTAAAGATAAAAAGTTGGCAAATAACTCTCTCATTTGGAACAAAGTCTATCCCAGCGTTTGGGCGAGGATATGCCGGTAAAGCCTAAGGCTGGGAAATCAGGTGGAGGAAAAACTGAACCGCTGAAACAGTCCAAGTTAACGGACTTTCACGTTCGTGACGAAGCAGAAAAATCTCCAGATATGGCGGAGCAAGCTAGTGGCAGAGCGGTGACTGCTGGCGACGGCACAGGTGCGGTGCTCGCTGCCATTAGTTCAATGAGAGCAGACTTTTCCGCTAAATTTGATGGGATTATAGTAGCGATAGAAGGAATGAGAAAGGAGATAAGTGACTGTATGGAACGAGTAACGCAGGTGGAGCTCCGAATTTCCAGCGCTGAGGATGACGTCACCAGCCTACAATTAAAGGTGCGCACATTGGAATTAAAAAATAAACGTCTGGAAGATAATGTCCTGGACTTAGAATCCCGGTCGAGACGGAACAACCTGAGGCTGGTGGGCCTCCCAGAGGGAACTGAGGGTCGGGACCCATGTTCCTTTTTGGAAAAGTGGATTCCAGAAGCGCTGAACAATGCGGAGCTGCAGTCATCAGTCGTTTTAGAGAGCGCCCATCGAATCGGCCCACCGAGAGATAATAAGGCACCACCGAGGACGCTGATTATGAAGTTCCTCAGCTACAGAGACAAGATGACGATCTCCAACGCGGCGCGAGCTAAAGGAGAAATTAAATACCAGGATCAACAGGTGCGGTTCTACCCAGATTTGGCCACAGGAATCCAACAATTAAAGAAACAGTTTGACCCCGCCCGTAAAGTGCTGCGCAGCCTCGGGATTCGTCATGGAGTGATTCATCCTGCAAGATTGCTGGTCACATATAAGGGCAGAACCCACACCTTCATGACCCCTGAGGAGGCGCAGGAGCTCCTCAAGCAGATCCAAGAAGAGACTGGTGGGAGCTAAGCATGAAGCATGAACAAAATATAAGGTAGAATATTTAAGCATTTGCACAGGCATCTGACTGATCTGAAGCATATAGCAAGTTTACAAAATATAGATTGTATTATATATTTAAAAAAAAAACCTATGATGTACAAAGTTATAAAATTTTGGAGTTAAGTTGGAAAACTACAGAAGAGAGTTAATGTTACGTCATTAAAAGCAGTAGAGTCAGGGTGATTGAGAGGATAAAGGAGTGGCTTTGGCTGGTCCTCGCGGGTGTGGAGCAGTCAATTGCTATAGCGGGAGACGGAATTTTTTTTTGATTTTGGGGGGATTACCACGAATGTGGGAAGGGGGAATTTGTTTGTGTGTAGTTTGTAGGATGAATGTTCAACCACTCATGTTTTTGCTTCTCTGTATGAGCATGTTTACATTGCGAGGTAATCTCAAACTCCTTATTGATCCTAGACCAAAGCGTTAATCTTAATTTAACTTCATGGAATTGCAGGGTCTACAAAATTTAAAAAAAACTTAAACAAGTTATGAATAAAATAAAAGACATAGGTTCAAAAATTGTGTTTTTTACAAGAAACTCATCTAATAGAGGAGGATGTAAAAAGAATTAGGAGAAGATGGCAAGGAAGTGTATTCACCTCATCATTTTCATCCCGAGCCAGGGGAGTTATGACTCTCATACATAAATCAGTCCCATTTCAAGTGAAAAATGTAATTGGAGACAAATTTGGAAGATATCTAATCATTCAAGGATCTTTGTTGTTAGAAAATATAAATCTGGTGAACTTATACGGTCCCAATATAGATGATCAAAATTTCTTTGCTAATTTATTTCTTATTTTATCATCACTTACAGGGCAACATATAATAGCAGGGGATTTTAAATTGTACATTGAATCCCGGTTATAGATAGATCAGCAGGACTGGACTGTACGCATAATGGATGCAGGATGATCATTAATCATTTTATGAAAGAATTGAGATTGCTAGATATATGGAGAGAAATGAAACCACAAGTTAAAGCCTACTCTTGTTATTCTAATACCTACAAGACATTCTCACGTATTGACTATTTTTTGATCTCCACAGAATTAAGGTCCAAGATTCAAAACTGCTTCTATGATAATATTGTTGATCTCTGATCATGCACCCTGCTGTCTAATATATGTAGATAAGAAATTGACAAAGGAACCAGGTAGGTGGCAATTTCAGCATAAATGGCTTCAGGATGAGGAATTTGTTAAGTACATAGAAAAACAGATGAGTTCTTTGATATCAATACTACACAAACATCAGCATGTATAAAGTGGGAGGCTTTCAAAGCTTTTATTAGGGGGCATATTATTAGTTATACAGGTTCAAAATCTAAGAGACTCGAGAGGAGAGAGTCCAATTGGAATATAAACTAAAAATTCTTCAAGAAAAAGTGTATGCAGGAAGTGACCCAAAGTTACAGAACGAATTACTGATTCTGAGAGCTGAATATGACAAAATATCAGCGAATAGAGCTGCCTCGAGTCTTCTAAGATTGAAGCAATCTTTTTATGAACAAGGTGAAAAATCAGGAAAATTATTGGCATGGCAGATTAAACAATTAGAATTTAAAATACCAATTACCAGTATTATAAGTAACGGACAGGCAGTTGTAGATCCTTTAGAAATTAATAGTGCCTTTAGAGATTACTATGAAAAATTATATGATACAAAAAATGAAACTGACTTAACAAAACTAAATGGGTTTTTGGACGGATTATCTATACCGTGTATTCCTAATGAAAACAGGGAGATACTGGAGTCTAAAATTAGTCAAGCAGAAGTTGGGCTTAGCCATTGATAATATGAAATCAGGAAAATGTGCAGGACCAGATGGTCCTTCCAGTTGACCTCTATAAAAATTTAAGAATAAATTAATAAAACCATTTTTGGAAATGGTTTTTAGAAGCATTTCAAAATAGGTAATTTACCACCATACATGAATAATGCCTTAATTATACTGTTGCCAAAACCAGGTAAACCCTCTAATAAATGTGAAAATATGAGACCAATAGCCTATTAAATGCTGACCTTAAGATAATCTGTAAAATTTTAGCAAGACGACTACAAGAAATAATACCAAATATTATTAACCAAGATCAGAATGGCTTTATAAAGGGAAGACAAGGCTTCCATAATGTAAGAAGACTATTTAATATTATCTATTCTAATAAAGAAGCACTGGATACAGCTCTCCTATCATTGGATGCCGAAAAGGCCTTTGATAGGGGTCGAATGGCCCTTCCTTTCTGAAGTCTTACAAAGGTTTGGACTTGGAAATATTTCATAAAATGGGTACAGATAATATACAATAATGCTACAGCAGAAATCCTAACAAACAGCAATATTTCAAAATCAATAAATATCAATAGAGGAGGTCGACAAGGCTGTCCACTTTCACCTTTACTGTTTACTATGGCAGTTGAACCTTTAGCGATGGCAGTACGTTTACATCCACAATTATATGGAATTAAAGTAGGACCGACAGAACATAAAATCTTCCTGTATGCCGATGACATAACTTTGTTTATGTCGAATCTTAAAAAATCAATTCCGACCTTGTTGAATTTAATAAAGAATTTCGGGGAAATATCAGGATATAAAATAAATAAAACTAAATCTTCAATATTAATGCTAAATGAGACCCAGAGAAATCATCCAGCTCCTGAGGTAAATCAATTCAATGTTGTAAATCAGTTTAAATATTTAGAAATTCAAATTGTGCCTAAGCTACAATTAGTCGCCAGTGCCAATTAATGAAGCCTAATGACAGACATTAATGAGTTACTTCAGAGATGGATGTCACTACCAATGTTGATGATTGGGAGAATCAATATACTTAAAAGTAATATCTTACCCAAAATACTTTATTTCAATACATTCCTTTACCACCACCTTCAGATCTATTCTCAAGAATTAAAAAAAAGTTAGTGGAATTTATATGGAACAATAGGAAGGCTAGATTACGTCTGTCCTTACTATATTTACCATTTGATCATGGAGGTCTGAAATGTCCAAATTTTATGTTGTATTACTGGTCAGCACTACTGAGGTCTATGACATATTATTTTTCATCAAATGATCTCCCTCACTGGACTGAAATGGAATCACACAATTTACCTTTACCTCTTCCCATATTCATATACTCAGACTCGGCAAAAAAATTACAGAAACAAGTTAAAAATCCATTTGTAAAGCATATACTACATAACTGTATCACAGTCTGGTATGGGAGCTGCTCTGTCGCTGACCGCAAGGCACTGCAGCGGGTGGTGAAAACCACCCAACGCATCACAGGGACTCCACTTCCAGTTATAGAGGACGTCTACAGGAAAAGATGTCTGCGCCGGGCACGCAGCATTCTTAGGGACTCCAACCATCCTGCTCATGGACTGTTCCAGCTTCTCCCCTCCAGAAGATGTTTCAGAAGCCTTCGGACTAGAACCAGCAGGTTTAGGAACAGTTTCTTTCCAACAGCTGTCACGTTATTGAACTTAGTTCCCCGCTGACTCTCTTACCATCATCTCTTACCATCCTCACCTGTACATAACTGCATAACTACATAACTACATCTAACTTATTGCACATTATTTGCACATAACAGTACTCTTAACTTTCTGCACTGCTGCATATATTTGCATATATTTGCTTAAATTGCACATACTGTTAATTACCGTATATACTGCACTGCTGTCCTTTGCACTTCTGATTGGATGCTAAACTGTGTTTCGTTACCTTGTATTCATACATGTGTAATGACAATAAAGTTGAATCTATTCTAATCTAATCTAATATGATCAAAATATGGTGTGAAACCAAAAAATATTTAAAAGAACCACACTTATTGTCACAATTTAGCCCAATATGGGGTAATCAATATTTTAAACCAGGGAGAGCGGATGCTGTATTTAAAGTATGGGAATTTAAGAAGGGATTCAAAAGATTCAAGACTTATATCTGTCATGTTCAGATAACATAATGTCTTTTGAAGAACTGAGGATCAAATTTAATCTTAATAGAACACATTTTTTAAAATATCTTCAGCTTAGGAACTTTATTCGATCAAATCAAAGTAATGTTCTCACCCAACCTACTTATTCATCCTTGGAAAAAATTTTGACGAAAGATAGTTAAGAGAAAGGGTATTATTTCAGAGTTTTATAACTCATTGACACTATCCTCAAGTGAAAACTCACAGAAAAGATTGAATTATTGGAAAGAAGACCTGCAAACTGAAATTTCAGACGAACAATGGGAATTGGCTTGTACAGAAGCTCAAACCAAAATCAACAAATTTACGTCTTAAATTGATACATTTTAAATGGTTAATGCGGATGTATGTTACAACCGGTGGAGTTAAATAGATATAACAAAAACATACCAGATACGTGCACAAAATGTATGGAAAGTAAAGGAACCTTATTTCATTGTTTATGGGAATGTAGAAAAATTAGAATGTTTTGGGAAGGAGGTGAGGGGTAACAATTGAAAAAATAATTTCAAAACAAATCATATTGAATCCTAAATTGTTTTTGTTGGGTCTGCATCCAGAAAAGCATAACTTTAATAAAAGTGAAAGAGCATTCATAGACCTCAGTTTGCTTAACGCCAAAAAATGTATTGCACTATTGTGGAAAAAGACTCATAGACCAGATGTGACTCGGTGGTTAAGACAGATGTTAACAAACCTTCCACTAGCAAGAATAACATACATACTGAAATCAAAGGAAATTGTGTTTGAGAATATATGGAGACCTTTCATTGATTATGTAAAGAATTTAAACATAACTTTTGAAGAAGAAGGTGAATGATGTGTGTGGACCTTGTAAATTCCAAACTGGTGAATGTATAATATGTATACTTATGTAATGGATTGCCTAGAGTAAACAGAGGAGCATTGTTGAAGACCTGTTCTTGTTAGTGGTTGTCGGTGTTTTTAGTACTTTTTTTTATTACTTTAGTGTTAGTGTTTGATTGTTTGTGTTATGCTTGTAAAAAAAAAAAAAAAAAAAAGGTTCAATAAAAAATATTGTGGAAAAAAAAAAGAAGTCTTCTAGACTTCTTTTCAGCGTCTAGACTAGACGCTGAAAATATACACATCCTAGATTGGTCTACATGGTAATGCTGAAGTTGGAACAGCTGCTCTTGTAAAGTCCTTTAGCTGAGCTACTGTATAACTATTTATGCAGCTAGCAGTAACATTGGGTCCCATAGAGTGGTCTCACTCCACTCTATGGGAGTGAGGACGTGGACAACATACGCCCGGCAGGAAAAGAGACTGAACTCCTTCCCACTTGCGCTGCATTCGCCACATCCTGGACATATCCTGGTAGGACAAAGTGCCCAACACAGAAGTTCTGTCCCGCGCCGGCCTTCCCTCCATGTTCACTCTACTCAGACAGCGCAGGCTCCGCTGGCTAGGCCACGTTCACCGTATGGAGGATGGCAGAATCCCCAAAGACGTCCTCTATGGAGAACTGGCAACTGGCTAGAGAGACGTTGGCCGCCTCACAGCTGCGTTTTAGAGACGTCTGCAAGAGAGACATGAAGGCCTGGAGATCAACACAGAGCGCTGGAAGGACCTTGCAACGGACCGCTCCAAATGGAGAGGCACCCTGACCAGACAGCTCAAGGCGGGTGAAGAGAGACTGACTGCTGCTGCAGATGAAAAAAGGACCCGCAGGAAGAACCGCCACAGACCCAGCAGCACGGAGACCACCCACAAGTGCGACCTGTGTGACAGGGACTGCCATTTCGCGCATCGGCCTGTTCAGCCACAGGCAGTGCTGTTCCAGCAGAGTAGACGTTTAGGATTCTCTTCCATGGTCATCATAGACCGACGGAGGCCGACGACGAGTAACATTATTGATTAGTTATAATTATCTCCAACACAGAAAATGGCATGACCAGGATCAAGCCAAAGGTGATGCACTTTTGTAAATCTTAGCAAATGCTACCAATGTACAAACACCAACATGATAAATCTTTAACATCAAGCATTAGATGTTACTTAATGAGCCATGAAATATTGCATAGAGTAACACTGCCTTTTCTTTTAACGTGTAAACATTGACATCGAGCTGACCCACCACCTTAACGGAGTGCAGTGCTGCACATCCCAATCCTTGTAACTATAAACGGTATTAATTTGTAAGTTTTCCATGGTCTGCAATCTAACAGCAACACATCCAGAAGTCTGCCATGCTTCGTAGATAAAATAATTCTTTTATAAGGGGTCTCTATTAATTCTCTTAAGCTCAGTAGGTAATCACTGAAAATTGCTGAAATTTGTTACCTTCATCTACAGCTACTTCGTCATTGTCATATGTTTTAGTCATTGGTCCTGAAGCTCAGAAAATTTTACCAAAATTACATAGTCTGTCCTTTACCCCATCCCACATGTTAAGAATTTGGGCGTCATTTTTAGACTCTGAGCTTGGTTTTACTCCACACATTAAAAATATAACATGAACAGGATTTTACCACCTAAAGAACATAGCCAGAGTCCGCCTGTTTCTCTCTCGAGCAAACACGGAAATACTGATGCATGCTTTTATCACCAGTCGTATTGATTACTGTAATGCCCTGCTCTCTGGTCTTCCCAAAAAGACAATTTCAAATCTGCAGTTATTACAGAATTCAACTGCACGTGTTCTGAGGAAGACCAGATGGCAGGCTCGCATCACACCGATTTTAAAGTCACTGCATTGGCTCCCTGTGTCCTTTAGGACTGATATTAAGGTTCTTTTACTGGTTTATAAATGTCTGCACGGTATTGGGCCTTCTTATTTATCAGAACTACTTTTACCATCTGAGCCCCCATGGCCTCTGAGGTCCTCTGGCATTGGTCTTTTAATTATCCCTACTGTCAGAACATGCACCCATGGTGAGGCTGCTTTTAGTTGCTATTGCCCACGTCTGTGGAACAAGCTGCTGGAGAACATCAGGGCTGCTGAGAATGTTCATGTTTTTAAAAGCGGGCTCAACACCTACTATTTTGACATGGCTTTGATTAATTCCCCTTTTTAATTATCTTAATTTCTGATTTTAAATCTGCTTTGTTCTGGTCACAACTACTTATTTATTTTACTGCAAATTATTAATACATCTGAATTTGTCTGATTGTATTCAACTGTTATTCTTTTAACTATCTTAATGGTCTAGTTTTTTTTTTTTTAACCAACAAATTCTCATTTATCAGTGATTATTTTTTATCATCCTGTCTAAGCTCCAGCATTTCCTTATAGGGAGCCCTCCCACTGGGAAATGTCTAGTTTTCTGGCTGCAAGGTGCTGGCCTGTGATTGCCCTGGTCTACCCAGCTGAGGGATCGTACACTATGGCACCACACCTGCAGTGTCGACCCCTCGGATTGGACTTGGGCGGTCTCAGAGGGGGTGTCCCTGTAGCTGTGGACTCGGCACTTTCCCTGCTGGTGATGGCTCCCTGGTGATGGTGCTTCCACACCTGGATCCTTTGTGCTCAGCCATAAGTCTCACACAGACAAGTGTGTGTGTTCATATGTGGGGGGTTTAATTGTTTTATTTCAATGTGTGAAGCACTTTGTGTTATAACTTTTTGTATGAAAAAAGTGCTATATAAATAAAGTTTTGATATATTTTTTTAATTGTCTTTGTTCCCCTGAAGCCTCTTGAGTACATCTACATTCGCCTCTGAGATTGACACACGAAGACTTCAGCAATGTTTGAGAAACCTGAGACCTTTCATTGAGGTGAGAGAAGATACCATTGTTGTGCTTTGCCTCCTTCACTTAAGCTTATCTCTACTAAGCTTTTGTTCAGGTTTTTGGCAAACTGTTTGTTTTACATTTGGAATATATTTATTTGATTTGTATAAGAACAGAAAAGATTAACATAGGACGGATGTCTGAAATTATGTGTTTTTTGCCACATGTTGACACTGTTCTAGAGGTCGAGGAACTGACATGACTTGGTCACAATGCATCAGCCATTTCAGTGCATGTTTCTTTAAATGCTCATGACCCCCAGTTCACCCAACCCTCTCTCTTTTATCACCAGCCTAAGTTTGGTTGAGGTGAGCCAGCACCGTATTGAAGTCAAGGGTAACTGGCTAGCTGGTGGCTCCAAATTGTGATGACTGACTAAGCTAACTAGCTAACAACTAGTGACTGAGTTTTGGTAGAAGCCCCAGTAATTCATTATCAAGCACAGGGGCATGAGGTGTGAGTGGTCCAAAGGACTTGGCCGGTCCCTGGGATACAATAAGCACAAATCGTGCTAAGTGAATGAATAGCTAACTCTTAACACAAGGTGAGCTATGTTTTTGCTTTCCCTCTACCTCGGTGATCTCAATCAGTAGACAGCCTTGCTAGGTGAGCCAAGAGGCTAGCTCTGCAAAATGCTGGTCTGTTGCATCATATATTAAAATGAGTCTAAATGATACCCCACCTCATGCAAGAATACATTAGTATGTGTATATTACACATATTTTCTTAGGGTACTTAAATACCTAAATTTGTTTACTTTGGTCCGAATCAGTTGTTACTTTGTATCATTTTCTCCTTGGTTTGGTTCCCTTTCACACAGGCAAAAATTTAAGTTGCGTCATGTTAAATTCCACCAGACTTGCATCAGAATGTTCTGTTATTGGTCAGATTTTTTTGCCACGAGAACAGGAAAGGTAAATGATTCAATTCAGCTTTATTTATATAGTGCCATTTCCCAACAACAGTCATCTCATAGCACTTTCAAATGTAGGGGAAACCCCCACAACTGCAGAAAGACCCCAGCAATCAGACGATCCCCTGTGAGCAAGCGCTTGGTGACGGTGGAGAGAAAAAAATCCCTTTTAACAGGAAGAAACCTCTAGCAGAACCAGGCTCAGGGAGGGGCAGTCATCTGCTGCGACTGGCTGGGGGGTGAGGGGATAGAGAAGATGAAAAGAACAGACATGTAGAGAGCAAAAATTAAAGGAGTGAAGCCCAGTACATTATTAGAAGTCCCCCGGCTGTCTTAAATCTATTAGCAACATAACTAATGGAGGGTTCAGAGACACAAGATTCCTCCCTAATTGTAGGCTATATCAAAAAGGAAGGTTTTAACCCTATTCTTAAAAACAGCGATTGAGTCTGACTCCCGAATCCAGATTGGTAACTGGTTCCACTGGAAAGGAGCTTGATAACTGAAGGCTCTGCCTCCCATTGTACTTTTGGAGATTCTAGGTATTACAAGTAATCCAGCATTTTGGGAGCGTAATGCTCTGTCAGGATGATAGGGTATATATATTTATAGGGATGATAGGGATATATATTTAACGGCTCATATGCTACAATATGGCACCTACTGTAGCTGATCCATGTTTTGCCACGACACCACTGGCTGGAGCAGGTAAATCCCATGACGTCTCAACAGTCTCTCCATGATTTTGACACAGATCAGAGCAATTTGTTGCACAGGAAGCTAAACATTTCTACAGACATTTTGCAGTTTCTAACCACTTTGCGTTCGTGAAGTTGGGGTCACATCACTGTGTTGCATGTTCATGCTGACTGTTTGAAGCGATATTTTTGCCACGAGAGCCATCTGAAACACACAAACAGAGAATACATATTTTAGTACCTAATATCGATAACTTGCCGACATTACAATGTTGTACGGCGGACTTAAAAGCAAAGTAGCATTAGCATTCATTAGCTTACCGTCATACATAATGTAGTTGGTATCCTCATGTCTTCTCCTTTATACTGCTCTATGGTTTCCTGAACGCTCCAGTACTTTTCCAGAGTGTGTCGTATCGCCGGCTTTGCATTCTGTTCTCCGTTTTTGCCTTTATTCTGGCAAAAACAGCCAGAGAATGCAGACGCCACGTATCCTGCCAGCTTGTGTTTTGCGTAACATTACGCTTGTTTTACGCCAGTTAAGCTTGCTTTACGTAGCGGGAGGGAGAGGGTTGCGCCACCTCCCTGTAACTTCATTCCCACCCACTTCAAATGGGACCTAGTGCAGTGGAAACACAAAGTGGACCAAACTGTACCGTCCCATCTTGTACCGAACCGTACCGTACTGACCCTAGTGGAAAAGCACCTTAAAGTGAGAAGAAGGATTTTAAACTTAATTCTGAACTGTATGGGAAGCCAATGAAGGGAGGCCAGAACCAGAGAGATATGACCTGTTAAAACTCTTGCAGCAGCATTTTGGATCAACTGAAGACTTTTTAAAGATGTTTTAGGACAACCTGATAATAAAGAGTTACAATAATCTAATCGAGAGCTAACAAAAGCGTGGATCAGTTTCTCAGCATCACTCTGAGACAAGATGCTCCTAATCTTGGCAATATTACTCAAATTGTAGAAGGCAGTCTTCGAAACAAATTTAATATGTGAATTGAAAAACAGATCTTGATCAAAAATAACTCCAAGATTCTTCACAGAACTATTACAAGAGAGTAACCGCATCCAAACTAAAAGTTTGGTTTGGAAAGGTATTTCTAAGTTTGCTTGTTTTTTTTTGGACAAGCAAGAATGACTTCAGTCTTATTTCAGAATCAGAATCAGATTTATTGCCATTGTTCATGTAGTACACAAACTAGGAATTTGTCTCGGTGCAATGCTGCAACATTAAACATGATAAGATAAAAGAATAAAAACTATACATGCAATAAGTGTAGAGAATGAGTAATACTAGTCAAAGCAGTTTTTAAATATATTAGCGAGCAGCAGATATTGTGGAGTACCACATAGTGCAGTCGGTAATGCAACAGAAACAGTGATGATTGACATGAGTCTGGTTGAGCTATTGTACATAGTGCACGAGAGTCAATAAGTCACTTAGTGTTCAGCAGTCTGATGGCAGAGGGGAAGAAGCTGTTCATGTGCCGGGAGGTTTTAGTCTGAATGGACCGAAGTCTTCTACCTGAGGGGAGGGGGGCAAACAGTACGTGACCAGGGTGTGAAGGATCGGCTATGATCCGGCCTGCACGCCTCCGGGTCCTGGAGATGTACAGGTCCTGGAGAGATGGGAGCTTGCGGCCGATCACCTTCTCAGCAGTGCGCACGACGCGCTGCAGCCTTAGTCTGTCCCTGGCAGTGGCTCCTGCGTACCACACGGTTATGGAGGTGGTGAGGATGGACTCGATGATGGCTGTGTAGAACTGCACTAACATCTTGGTGGGTAGCTTGAGCTTCCTCAGCTGCCGCAGGAAGAACATCCTCTGCTGGGCCTTTTTGATGAGGGAGCTGATGGTCGGCTCCCATTTGAGGTCCCGGGTGATGGTGGTGCCCAAGAAGCGGAAGGAATCTGCAGTGGTGATGGGAGAGCCTGTGAGGGTGAGGGGGGGCAGAGGGGTTGTGACTTTCCTGAAGTCCACAATCATCTCCACTGTCTTCAGAGCGTTCAGCTGCAGGTTGTTGTGGCTGCACCAGGACGCCAGCTGGGCCACCTCTCTCCTGTAGACGGACTCGCCGCCGTTGGAGATGAGCCCGATGAGGGTGGTGTCGTCCGCAAACTTGATCAGCTTAACAGACTGGTGGCTGGAGGTGCAGGAGTTGATATAAAGGGAGAAGAGTAGGGGGGAAAGTACACAGCCCTGGGGTGATCCGGTGCTGATGCTAACAGAGTCTGAGACAGTCTTCCCCAGCCGCACATGCTGCCTCCGGTCCGTCAGGAAGTCGGTGATCCACCTGCAGAGGGAGTCAGGCACGCTGAGCAGGGACAGCTTGTCCTGGAGCAGAGCGGGGCAGATGGTGATGAATGCAGAGCTGAAGTCCACAAACAGGATCCTGGCGTAGGTTCCCGGGAAGTCCAGGTGCTGCAGGATGGAGTGGAGGGCCAGGTTGACTGCGTCGTCCACAGACCTGTTGGCTCGGTAGGCAAACTGCAGTGGGTCCAGGAGGGGAGTGGTGATGGACTTGAGGTGGGGCAGGACCAGGCGCTCAAAGGACTTCATGACTACAGAGGTGAGTGCTACAGGTCTGTAGTCATTAAGTCCAGTGATCCGTGGCTTCTTGGGGACAGGGATGATGGTGGGGGATTTGAGGCAGGTCGGCACGTGGCATAGCTTAAGGGAGGTGTTAAAAATGTCTGAAGACAGGAGCCAGCTCTTTCGCACAGTGTCTCAGGGTGGAGGGAGACACGCCGTCCGGACCGGGGGCCTTGCGCGGGTTCAGTCTGGAGAACTGTCTGTGCACATCCTGCTCGCTGATGACAAGGGCAGGGGGGGAGGAGGGGGGACCACTTTTGAGGAAGTAGGGACCGAGGAGGCAGTGGAGCTGGGGGGAGGGAGGGAGTTGGACACAGCTGACGAGGTGTCAAAACGGGCGTAATGTTGGGACAGTCTTTGACAAAGGGCTTTGTCATCCTGACCTTTAGAAGCCTGAGGCCGATAGTTGGTGATTTGCCTCAGTCCTCTCCACACAGAAGCCGAGTCGTTAGCAGTGAACTGCTGCTGGAGTCTCTCAGAATACACAGATTTAGCTCTCTTCAGCTCTCTGTTAAACCGATATTTAACCTCCCTGTAGCAGTCCCTGTCTCCACTTTTCAACGCTGCTTCCTTCTCCTTCCTGATCTGTCTGAGCTTAGCTGTGAACCAGGGCTTATCATTAGAGTAACTCACCCTGGTGCGCAATGGAAGGATGCTCTCCTCACAAAAGTGGATATATGAGTTCACAGTGTCCGTGTACTCATCCAGATCATGTGTGGCTCCTTTAAACATGCCCCAGTCAGTTATTTCCATGCACGTTTCCAGCTTCTCCTCAGTTTCACTGGTCCATTTCTTCGTAGTGGTCACAACAGGTTTAGTGAGCTTCAGTCTCTGTATGTATGTGGGAATGAGGTGGACCATCACGTGATCAGATAGTCCGAGCGCAGCGCGGGGAACAGCGCGATACGCGTCCTTCACTGTAGTGTAACAGTGATCCAGCGTATCTGAATTTAATAGCAGGAAATTGGTGTTTTTATAGCTGTAGGTAAACAAGGGGGACAAGTCTTTGAGCTATCTGGAGACATCTCCTGAAGACAGTCTGTCTAATCTATAGCACATTCCTGGTATCCTAAACAGGGCAGGTCAATATAACAAGAGCTTATCCTGGGTCATTATTTACGTCTTTGCTGACCTAACCTTCACAGGCATCCACACGCACATCCACTCTGCACTCAAGACTCTGGGACATGAAATTCACATAGACAAATGATGGCTCATACAATGCACCAAAAATACATCTGATATAATATATGAAAGAATAATACAGAGGAATAGATGAACTTATTCTACATGGAATGCACATATAAACATCAGACATGAAATGGGAATGTAATAATATAGATAATGTGGAATTTTTTTATTTTATTTTTTTTAAAAATCATATTGCCCACTTGATGCTTAACCCCTTGCACTCTGGTCAATTTCCCTAAAAATGCCAAAAAATAATGTGCCCAAAGTAAATCAAAAGCTGTTCTTCAAACCTTTGCAGCATCTTCATGGGGTTGGTCTCATTTAAAAGAAAACACTTTGAATTTTTTGGCAAAACAGTCATAATTTCTCTAAGTGCTCCGGCCACTGAGTAACAGTCATCTAAACATAGTGAACTTGAAGAAAATAAATTTCGCCTGGGTGTTTTTTTTGGATACAAATGCTTGCAAATAACACACAGCTTCAGATCCGGGCTGGAAAATGCAACAGAAATGTAGAACCAAGTGTTATCCAGCTGAGGTCAAAATTTTGTAACAATACCACAAAAAATGAATATATTACACAGCTTTGTTCTCAGGTAGTTCCCAGGTGTTTTTGAACTATGCCAAATTGTGCCAAATGGCACAGTTTGGAAAAACGTCTGTAACTTTTGAATGATTCAATATAGAAGCTTCATCTTGGGCTCTAATGAAAGGTGACACTCAGGGCTGTGTGTGTGTTTGTGTGGGGGGGGTTGTTTATTCATTCATTCATGAATGAATGAACAAACAAGCCCCCACACACAAAGAAGCATGCCACGTAAAAAATGTGTGGCTTTTTTTTTACAAGAAAAAATAACCTACAGTGCACTAAAAATTATTCTAAACTATTTGTAATGTAGAAGATAACAACTGCCACCCCCCCACCCCCCGCTACAGAGGACGGACATCGGCCATCGCTACATGACGGAACAGTCATGTGGCGATGTGGCGACCGCGGCGCACAGTCCCCGGGCCCCCCCCCCGCTACAGAAGAGTGGGGGGGGGGGCGTTCACGGTCCGGACGCGGCGCACGAACCGTGTACCGCGGCACTCGGACTTCGTGTGCCGCGGTCTACTATGCACAGTTGTAATTTACCAATCGGTCAAAAGTCATTTTTGATTACAATTTTCAGGGATAAAGAATAATTTAGCTTATAACACTTACTTGTTCACAACAGCAGCGTAGCTGGCGAACTTCTCTTCCTCATTGTCAGACGAACATGAAGCTGGTCCGCTTATTACGGACTCGTGGTTCGGGTCACGCGACCCGGTCAAAATATAATTCCATTATTGTGGTTTTGCGCTTCCATGATTGCAGTTTTGGCAAACGATTTTTCAAAACAAATAACAGTAGTAATAAAAAAAGACTGGCAAACGCGTGTGTGTCACCCAGCCTTCGTCGTTGGCCTCCGTCGGTCTATAATGACCATGGAAGAGAATCCTAAACGTCTACTCTGCTGGGACAGCACTGCCTGTGGCTGAACAGGCCGATCCGCGAATGGCAGTCCCTGTCACACAGGTTGCACTTGTGGGTGGTCCCCGTGCTGCTGGGTCTGTGGCGGTTCTTCCTGCAGGTCCTTTTTTCATCTGCTGCAGCAGTCAGTCTCTGTTCACCCAGCCTTACACAAAACAGCTTTCGAACTTCTGTGCTTCAATTGGCTGGCTGCATTCGCAGCCGTTGGTAGGTGGGTCCTTCTTGCTAGGTTTTCAGTCATTGGTTCTTCAAGGTTTCAGAAACCCAATTCAAGGTTCTTATTAGTCGAATGAGAGGTCAATCATATCTAATCTGTTCGCGGCTGTGTCTGTAGTGGAAGAATGGAAATGCAGCTTTTTTTTTCAGTGCGCTCTAGGACGCAGCGCCCTCATGCGCCCTAGGACGCAGAGACGTGCCCGGCCACAGTACACCAGAGTGCAAGAGGTTAATAAAGCATCATGATTAAAAGAAAAATAATCAAAGTGGTAGTAAAGTGAATTGAATAATAATGAATAATGATTTAAAGATATATACACTACCGTTCAAAAGTTTGGGGTCACCTCAGACAATTTTGTGTTTTCTATGAAAAGTCACACTTTTATTTACCACCATGAGTTGTAAAATGAATAGTAAATATAGTCAAGACATTGACAAGGTTAGAAATGATGATTTGTATTTGAAATAATTTTTTCCTTCAAACTTTGCTTTTGTCAAAGAATCCTCCATTTGCAGCAATTACAGCATTGCAGACCTAACATGATTGCACAAGGGTTTTCTAATCATCCATTAGCCTTCTGACGCAATGAGCAAACACTTTGTACCATTAGAACACTGGAGTGATAGTTGCTGGAAATGGGCCTCTATACACCTATGTAGATATTGCACCAAAAACCAGACATTTGCAGCTAGAATAGTCATTTACCACATTAGCAATGTATAGAGTGTATTTCTGATTAGTTTAAAGTTATCTTCATTGAAAAAAGTGTTTTTCTTTCAAAAATAAGGAAATTTCTAAGTGTCCCCAAACTTTTGAACGGTAGTGTAGGTGTACAGATTTACATGTTATGCGTCTTTAGCAGACTAGCAGCAATCTTATGAGGTGGTTTAAACTTAAACAAGGCACATATGTAGCAACAGAAGTGAATGTGTAATATAATCAAAATCAATTCTAGACTGAAAATGATATGGAAAAAACTCAAAATAGATTTAGACAACATTGCAAACTTCATACTCCTTAGGCTAGTATCGCCCCTTTCACCATCCTCATCATCTGCAGAAGTTGTATGAAGACATATCACTAAGTTTACACGGACCAGTCTCATCACCATGCTTCAAGTGATCAAACCATTAACAAGTCCATGATAAGATTTCTTCATGAAGAGAATCACTACTTAATCAATTCTGTTATCATTGCCTGCAAAGCAATGAGGCTGTGTGTAACCGAAGTAGTACTATGATCATTTGCATTATTTTCATGGGTAAAAGTACAACAATAACCTCCTATAACAGGGCACACACCCCTACGGGTGCCAATTAATCAAAACCATTTTATGTTATGTCATATATTTTACAAATAATTGTAGCTTATAGTTAAGTGTTTCAGTCCATAAGGTGTTCTTGCCCACTCTCACTCAAGGAAACAGTGAATAAAGGGACCCCACTCCTGGTATATCCGTGCCCCAAATGGCATCATGTGGTAAGAAAGCATCTCTCTTCATCCTGCCCACCTGCCCTGCCGACATGATGAGGGTACAGTCAGCCGCCAAAACGGGGTACACAACCCTGCCCAGTTTCCGGCCAGGTGTGGGTACACCCAATGACTACCAGCCCCCATTTGACAATGTAGATCTTTAGTATAACATTTTGTCGCTTTGTTGGTCAAGCAGGTAGCAGTACAGGGGAGAGACGCACTGTAAGCTGTTGCACACTTAGTGTTAAGCTCTCATCAGTGCTTCAGAAAAGAGGAATTCCCTGATGAAATGAACCTTGCCTTCGCAGAGTAGGGAGTGACATCATGTTTCCGATCAGTGGAGTGCTAAGTGTTGTGACAGGTGTGATTCAGAGTGATGTTTGCTGTGTTATTCCTGCATATGGCCTCTGTTAAGAAACAAACAGCCTGCAATAGCTGCATTATTTTAGCAGTAACAATTCTCTACGGTGTATAGTCAGTGGGAACAACTTAAAAATAACCAAAACAAAAATGTCACTATGAGGATGAAAAAGGCAACATTTCCAACCGCACCTTTCTTTCCCTTGCATTTTTGCCTTGCCAAGATAAACAAACAGCCTGCTTTGCTATGCAAAAGCCGTTACTGGGCCAAGGGGCTGTCAGCTGACACTTGCATAGAGAAACAGTTAAACAGTCACTTGTTGAGGTTTTTTTTTTTTTAAAGGAGTATGTAATGTGTATTAAACAGTCTCTTGCTGAGGGTTCCAAGTGGGGTAAACCGTTAAATGCACCCTAGTGTCACGTCCTTCACCTTTCACAGCTGTTGGTGTTGCCAGGATAACCTTTGTTTTATCCTTGCCAGGGAGTTTTGGTCCAGTTTTTTTTCTTTGATGACCAGATCCCCTGGTTCGGCCATAAGATGGGTGTACCTCCAATGGTTTGTTCGTCACATGGTCCCTCCTGGGAAGGGCAGTATGGATAGCATCTCTGTCAGTTGTCATTCTTTGCATGTAATCAACCAGAAACCCTTCCTCATCACCTAAGTTAAATGGCTTCAATAGTAGGGTTTGCCATTCACACTTTTCATATATTTATTTTTACTATTTCCCTAATCCAGCTTTCATAATCCTATTTGTGTATTATGCTGATCCTGTAGATTGTTGATGGTAAGCTAAATGGTTTCCTAGGTAAATGTTGGGTACCAACAATTTGGGTACTGTACCTAGAAGTGATATGATTTGATTTACAAAGTGTATTCCATTATCTAAGTGAATCATTTCAGCTATTCCAAATCTTGATATTGTTTCGGTTAAGGGTTTCAGTGCTACCACAGCAGTGTTTAGATTATTGCAATCCATAGCACTATTTGGATTAGTGCAAGGGAAAGCCTTTGTCTATTTAGTATGTGTGTCAATAATTACTAAACAACATTTTTGCCTTCACACTTACTTAACTTGACGAGATCCATGCAAATGGTTTGAAAGGAATACATTTATGCAGGGAAGGTCAAATTATTTTGCTTTGAGCTCCCTAAAGCATTGTTTTCTTCTTACAGTAAGAATCTGTTTTGTCTTTGTAGTAGATTCTAAATCGAGTCCCTCCAGTAAGCTCCATCCATCCATCCATCCATCTTCTTCCACTTAATCCTTTATGGGTTGCGGGGGGGCTGGAGCCTATCCTAGCATCTTTGGGCGAGAGGCAGGGTACACCCTGGACAGATCGCCCGTCCATCGCAATAAGCTTCATCAGCATAAATTGGACCTTCCTTAGACATTTGGAACTTCTCCCATACATTTGCATGATTTTCTGTTTCCTTATCAGTTTCCTTTATTTCTTATAAACATGATATACATTTTTACAATAATCTGCAAATATTTTTCAGCACATAATTTTCTGAATTACCTGCAAATCTATTGATGTAAATTTAACTTCTCCTATTGAATGTTGTGATTCCAATATTACCAAGCAGTTTCACCTATATTTTTCTTTCCTACATTATTGATCACTTATTGATAATTTTTATTTATTATCTAATTTTCTGAGGATTTTTGCTAATTAATTATTATGGTACCCCCCCTCCCCGATGCAGGGAAACGCTTATGCATCAAAGTTGCGGCGTACTTGAACAGCGTGGTAGGTTATCCCCTTTTTTTTGTTGGAAGAAGGAAATCTTTTCCTCAAAGACAGAATATGTGCCAGTAGTATATGTGGCACATGATTTATTTAGGTGAAACTCTGTGAGTAGTAGAACACCCTCAAAATGAGGTTTCTGTAATCATGCCTCTTTTTGTGAGTGTCCTCCCTTGACCTAGTTTACAAATGTCAGTTAGGACAATTAATTCAGCTGTCTGTGCAGATTTAATGTGATTTAGCATGTATTGTAACCAGTTCTGAATTAGTCATTAAGGTGACGTCTGTCTGTCCTGTTGAACACAGACATCTTGAATTTGTGTTAGTGCATCTTTGTGAAAGGTTATGTCCCACCCCTTCTGTTAATGGAAAGGTGGACATATTGCTTAATTAGAATCTGGCTTCATTTTGCACAAGGAATGCTTCATTCCTTGCGGTGGTCTCTTCTTCGCTAAGGGGGTCACCATCATGCCCAAAGACTTCCAGCTGGCCCGCCGCATCCGCGGAGAGAGAGCTTAGACTTTCTGCTGCACATTCACCAACCAACCATAATGCTCTGCACTGTGTGTCTATATATATACATTTATAGTAATATGGACATATGTTTACTAGATGTTGTTTTTTCTTGCCTTCTGATTGTTGCTCTGAGTGTTGCTATCCCTGTGCTGTTGCAATCCTGGAATTTCCCCATTGTGGGACTAATAAAGGCTTATCTTATTTCCCATGTTTCTTCCTAAATTTTGGTGTGGTCTGTAGTCCTGAGGCCCAGCTCAGCTGAGGCCAAGCACCGGGAGCACAGCCCAGCTCTTTAGCACATCAAAATCATACAACACAATTATTCCTTATCCTCGTCACATTTCTGAAATGTGATACTGTCATACCATTATCTGGTGAGAGGCATCATTGCAATGTGTAGACCTGCAATGTCATTTCATGTAAACACTGCATTTTCAAAGTCCAAGTCAGTTAAATTGATATGCGTTATGTCATTGTCAATGTCATTTGTTTTACTTAGCTTTGGGTCTGCTTGTCACACCGTTGTTATGGTCCTCTGTGCCCCCCCCCCCCTGCACACTGCCACTGCCCCCAGCCAGTGAGCCTGATGTCCAGGTATGACAAACGTCGTGTTCCCCTTGCCACAGCCAGCCTGCCCTACACCGCTGTCCGTCCTCCCATCCACCACGAATGTCCAATGCCGGGGGTCATCCTGGGGAAAAAAAAAAAAAAAAATTGGGGGGAAGCCATAGGCTTCCACCCTGTCCTTGCGTCAGATATTACACAAACAGGAGTGCAAATTTGGTTTTCTCATAAATTGTTTTTGTAAGTATTACTGTTATAGTCATTCAACTTTTATCCTTTTAGGTTTTTACAGTGCTTATCCCACTGTTGATGATAATTTTTAATGTTAGGAAACCCAAGTGAATTGTTTTTGTGTATTTTGGTCACCAAGGATTTTTTTTTTTTTTTAGAATTAAAGCTAATGGTGATCGTTTGATTGTTTTCACCTTTTGACTTTTCAATTTTAAATCCTGGTGAAAGCTAAATAGTTGATTAATGCTTTCCTTTTCCTGTAAAAAAACAAAAAAACAAAAAACCATGAACCCAGAATAACACAATGAATTTAAATAACACCTAAAGCTTCTATCAATTGAAAGTGATTTTTGTAATTACAAAAACAACTTTTCACTAAATATTCAGTGAATCACTAAATCCATCCATTTTCTTCCGCTTAATCCTTTTTGGGTCACGCGGGGGGGGGGGGGGGGCGCTGGAGCCTATCCCAGCATCTTTGGGTGACAAGCAGGGTAATCTTTTACCAATATGCACAGGTTAGCATTACTTTAAGATCACTCTTTTTCAGGTTCAGGTTACTTTATTTGTACCCGTAGGTAGATTTGTTTTGCAGTCAGGTGACATCCATATTTACAAACCACAATTACATTGAACATAAACACAAACACAGGCACCCATGAAGCTGACTATGAACATGATAAAAATACTCAAGGCTCCATCAATCAGGATATAAGACAAAGAGATGAGAGAAAAAAACAGAGATAAGAGAGAAGGGTCATATTAAAAAGTTAAAGACTAGTCAAAGAGGTTAAAAACTCAAAGGTCTAAAACTCAATAAAAGATTTAGAACCCAAATAAAAAACCTACAAAAATAAGTAAATATAAAATGAAATTAATAAATAGGTAACTAAATTATGTGCAATATATTGTTACATCTTATTCAACTCTTCGACAGCAGCAGGAACAAAGCTGTTTTTGTAGCGCTGGGTTTTACTTTTTGGGACAGCAAACCTCCGTCTGGAGGGAAGAAGCTGAAAGTGGCAGTGCAAAGGGTGGGAGTCATCATTTAAAATGGCGGTAGCAATCCTCTGTACCTGTCTGGTGTACAGGGATGTCAGGCTCAGCTGTGACTCACCAAGCCAACAACTGGACCATCTAACTACCTAATCCAAGGATTTCCTCTGTTTCAGTTTTATCTGACCAAACCATGACACTAAAGAAAAGGATAAAACAGATTCAATAAAAGCCCGATAAAACATTATCATTATGGTTCGGTCAATTTGGAAGCATGCAAGTTTCCTTAAACAATGCAAATGTTGCAGACACTTTTTGCACACCCTTTCACAGTTCTCTTCAAAGTTTAAATAACTATCAATAATCGTCCCAAGATATTTGTAGGATTGCACACATTCAATGGTCTGGCCTTTTAGTACAGTGACTTTGTGCCTGGGAGTTTTCCTCCTAAAGTCAATAATCATGTAGGAATCCTCACACCAGTGAACAAAATCATCAACTACTGGGCCGTGGCCACTCTCACCATCCTGGAGGAGACTGACAACAACTGAATCATCAGCATACTTTATAATGTGTCTGTTGTCATGTCTGCTCCGACACATGTTTGTGTACAGGATGAAGAGTAGTGGTGACAACACACACCCCTGAGGAGAGCCGGTAGAAGAGCACTTTTGGTCAGACAATGTACCATTGACCCTTACGCTCTGTGTCCTGTTGGTTAAAAAATCCAGAATCCAACCCACCAGATTATTGCTCAAATCAAATTGTTGCAGGAGCCTTTCAACTAAAATATAAGGTTGGGACTTCCGGTTATGGCTGCCACGTAGGACGGACGTGTCTCGCTCTGCTCTGCTCCTGGAGAAAAAAAATCGGCAAATAACTCTCTCATTTGGGACAGAACGTATCCCAGCATTTGGGCGAGGATATGTCGGCGAAGCCTAAGGCTGGAAAACCAGGAAAAGGAAAAAGCGAGCCGCCGAAACAGTCCAAATTAACGGACTTTCAGGTCTGTGACGCAGCAAACAAAACTCCATATATGGCGGAGGAGGCTGGCGGCGGTGCAATGTCTGCGGGGAATGGCGCAGATGCGCTGATGGCTGCCATGAGTTCAATGAGAGCGGACTTTTCCTCTAGATTTGATGGGATTATGACAGCGTTGGAAGGAATAAGAAAGGAATTGGGTGACTGTGTAGAACGAACGGCGCAGATGGAGCTCCGTCTCGCTAGTGCTGAAGATGACATCACCCGTCTTCAATTAAAGGTGCGCACTTTGGAAAAAAAAAAAAAATCTCTGGAAGATAATATTTTGGATTTGGAATCTCGGTCGAGACAGAATAATTTGAGGCTGGTGGGTCTTCCAGAGGAATCAGAAGGTCGGGACGTATGTTCCTTTCTGGAAAAGTGGATTCCGGAGGTGCTGGGCAGCGAGGAGTTGCAATCAGCAGTGGTTCTGGAAAAAGCACATCGTATTGGCCCACGGAGAGATAAGGGACCGCCGAGGACCTTAATTATGAAGTTTCTTAGTAACAGAGACAGGATGAAGATCTTCAACGCTGCACGTGCTAAAGGAGAGATTAAACACCAGGACCAGCAGGTGCGGTTCTACCCAGATTTGGCCACAGGAATCCAGCAATTGAGGAAGCAGTTTGATCCCATACGTAAGGAGCTGCGCAACCGTGGGATTCGTCATGGTGTAATCTATCCTGCGAGACTGCTGACCACGTATGAGGGCAGAACCCACATCTTCAAGACCCCAGAGGAGGCGCAGGAGTTCATCAAGAGGATCAAAGAAGAAGAAGAGACTGGTGGGAGCTAAGCATGAACAAAATATAAGGTAGAATAATTAAGCATTTGCACAGGCATCTGACTGACTTGAAGTAAATAGTAAGTTTACAAAATATAAATTGTATTATATATTAAAAAACAAAACAAAAACAAAACAAACAAACAAAAAAAAACTATGATGTACAAAGTTGTTAAAAATTTTGGAGTTAAGTTGGAAAACTACAGAGGAGAGTTAATGTTACGTCATTAAAAGCAGTAGAGTTAGGGTGATTGGGAGGATGAAGAAGGAGTGGCTTAGGCTGTTCCCCGTGGGTGTGGAACGGTCGATGGCTATATCGGGAGACAGAATTTTTCTTTTGATTTTGGGGGGTTTGCCACAAGTGTGGGAAGGGGAAATTTGTTTGTGTGTAGTTTGTAGGATGAATGTTCAACCACTCATGTTTTTGCTTCTCTGTATGAGCATGTTTACACTGCAAGGTAATCCTAAACTCTCTATTGATCATGGACCAAAGTGTTAATCTTAATTTAACTTCATGGAATTGCAGAGGTCTACAAAATTTAAAAAAACTTAAACAAGTTATGAATAAAATAAAGGACATGGGTTCAAGAATTGTGTTTTTACAAGAAACTCATCTGATAGAGGAGGATGTTAAAAGAATTAGGAGTAGATGGCAGGGAAGTGTATTCACCTCTTCATTTTCATCCCGAGCCAGGGGAGTTATGACTCTCATACATAAATCAGTTCCTTTTCAGGTGAAAAATGTAATTGGAGACAAATTTGGAAGATATGTAATCATTCAAGGTTCTTTGCTATTAGAAAATATAAATCTTGTGAACTTATATGGTCCCAATATAGATGATCAGAAGTTCTTTGCTAATTTATTTCTCATCTTATCATCACTTACAGGGCAACATATAATAGCAGGGGATTTTAATTGTACATTGAATCCAGGTGTGGATAGATCAACAGGACTGAATTGTACGCACATTGGATGTAGGATGACTATTAATCATTTTATGAAAGAATTGAGATTGTTAGATATATGGAGAGAAATGAAACCACAAGTTAAAGCCTATTCTTGTTATTCCAGTACCTACAAGACATTCTCACGTATTGATTATTTTTTGATTTCCACAGAATTAAGGTCCAAGATTCAAAACTGCTTTTATGATAACATCGTGATTTCTGATCATGCACCCTGTTGTCTAATATATGTAGATAAAAAATTGACAAAGGAATCAGGTAGATGGCAATTTCAGCATAAATGGCTTCAGGATGAGGAATTTGTCAAGTATATAGAAAAACAGATAGACGAGTTCTTTGACATCAATACTACACAAACATCAGCATGTGTAAAGTGGGAGGCTTTCAAAGCTTTTATTAGGGGACATATTATTAGTTATACAGGATCAAAATGTAAGAAGACTCGAGAGGAGAGAGCTAAATTGGAACATAAAATAAAAAGTCTTCAGGAAAAAGTGTATGCAGGAAGTGACCCAAGGTTGGAGAATGAATTACTGATTTTGAGAGCTGAATACGACAAAAAATCAGCGAATAGAGCTGCCTCGAGTCTTCTAAGATTGAAACAATCTTTTTATGAACAAGGTGAAAAATCAGGAAAATTATTAGCATGGCAGATTAAACAATTGGAAATTAAAACACCAATTACCAGTATTATAAGTAAAGGACAGGTAGTTATAGATCCTTTAGAAATTAATAGAGCCTTTAGAGATTACTATGAAAAATTATATGATACCAAAAATGAACCTGATTTAACAAAACTAAATGGGTTTTTGAACGAACTATCTATACCGTGTATTCCAAATGAAAACAGGGAGATATTGGAGTCTAAAATTAGTCAAGAAGAAGTTGGGCTAGCCATTGATAATATGAAATCAGGAAAAAGTGCAGGACCAGATGGTCTTCCAGTTGACCTTTATAAAAAATTTAAGAATAAATTAATAAAACCTTTTTTGGAAATGGTTTTAGAAGCATTTCAAAATAATAATTTACCATCATACATAAATAATGCCTTAATTATACTGCTGCCAAAACCAGGTAAGCCCTCTAATAAATGTGAAAATATGAGACCAATAAGCCTATTAAACGCCGACCTTAAGATAATCTGTAAAATTTTAGCAAGACGAATACAAGAAATTTTACCAAATATTATTAATCGAGATCAGAATGGCTTTATAAAGGGTAGACAAGGCTTCCATAATGTAAGAAGACTATTTAATATTATTTATTTTAATAAAGAAGCACCGGATACAGCTCTCCTATCATTGGACGCCGAAAAGGCCTTTGATAGAGTTGAATGGCCCTTTCTTTTTGAAGTCCTACAAAGGTTTGGACTTGGAAATAATTTCATAAAATGGGTTCAAATAATATACAATAATGCTACAGCAGAAATCCTAACAAATAACAATATTTCAAAACCAATAAAAATCAATAGAGGATGTCGACAAGGCTGTCCACTTTCACCTTTACTGTTTACTATGGCAATTGAACCTTTAGCGATAGCGATACGTTTACATTCACAAATATATGGAATTAAAGTTGGACCAACAGAACATAAAATCTCCCTGTACGCCGATGATATAATTTTGTTTGTCGAATCTAAAAAAATCAATTCCAACCTTGTTGAATTTAATAAAGAATTTTGGGGAAATATCAGGATATAAAATAAATAAAACTAAATCTTCAATATTAATGCTAAATGAGACCCAGAGAAATTACCCAGCCCCTGAGATAAATCAATTCAATGTTGTAAATCAGTTTAAATATTTAGGAATCCAAATTATGCCTAAGCTAGAATCAGTCGCCAGTGTCAACTATGAAGCCTTAATGTCAGATATCAATGAGTTAACTCAGAGATGGATGTCACTACCAATGTCGATGATCGGGAGAATCAATATACTTAAAAGTAATATTTTACCTAAAATACTTTATTTATTTCAATACATTCCCTTATCACCACCTTTAGATCTATTCTCAAGAATAAAAAAAAAGTTAGTGGAATTTATATGGAACAACAGGAGGGCTAGATTACGTTTGTCTTTATTATATTTACCATTTGATCGTGGAGGTCTGAAATGTCCAAATTTTATGTTGTATTATTGGTCGGCACAACTGAGGTCTATGACATATTATTTTTCATCAAATGATCTCCCTCACTGGACTGAAATGGAATCATACAATTTACCTTTACCTCTTCCCATATTCATATACTCAGATTCGGCAAAAAAATTACAAAAACAAGTTAAAAATCCATTTGTAAAGCATATGATCAAAATATGGTGTGAAGCTAAAAACTATTTAAAAGAACCACAGTTATTGTCACAATTTAGTCCAATATGGGGTAATCAATATTTTAAACCAGGGAGAGCGGACGCTGTATTTAAAGTACGGAATTTAAAAGGGATACAAAAGATTCAGGATTTATATTTGCCATGTGCAGACAACATAATGTCTTTTGAAGAGCTGAGGATCAAATTTAATCTCAATAGAACACATTTTTTTAAATATCTTCAACTTAGAAACTTTATTCGATCAAATCAAAATAAAGCTCTCACTCGACCTATTTATTCATCCTTGGAAAAAATGATGATGAAAGATAGTAAAAGAAAGGGTATTATTTCAGAGTTTTATAACTCCTTGACACTATCTTCAAGTGAAAATTCACTGAAAAGATTAAACTACTGGAAAGAAGATCTGCAAATTGAAATTTTAGAGGAACAATGGGAATTGGCTTGTACAGAAGCTCAAACCAAATCAATAAATGCACGCCTTAAATTGATACATTTCAAATGGTTAATGCGGATGTATGTTACACCAGAGGAGTTAAATAGATATAACAAAAATATACCAGATACATGCACAAAATGCATGGAAAGTAAAGGAACCCTATTTCATTGTTTATGGGAATGTAGATTAATAAGAATGTTTTGGGAGGAGGTGAGGGTAACAATTGAAAAAATAATCTCAAAACAAATCATATTGAATCCTAAACTGTTTTTGTTGGGTCTGTACCCAGAAAAGCATAATTTCAATAAAAGTGAAAGAACATTCATAGACCTCAGTTTGCTTAATGCCAAAAAATGTATTGCACTATTATGGAAAAAGACTCATAGACCAGATGTGACTCAGTGGTTAAGACAGATGTTAACAAACCTTCCATTAGAAAGAATAACATATATACTGAAATCAAAGGAAATTGTGTTTGAGAATATATGGAGACCTTTTATTGATTATGTAAAAAATTTAAACATAACTCTTGAAGAAGAAGGTGAATGATGTGTGTGGACCTTGTAAATTCCAAACTGGTGAACATAATATGTATACTAATGTATTGGATTGTCTAGACTAAACAGAGGAGCATTGTTGAAGACTTGATTTTGTTGGTGGTTGTTGGTGTTTTTAGGGCATTTTTTTTTTTTGTAGTACTTTAGTGTTAGTGTTTGATTGTTTGTATCATGTTTGTTAAAAAAAAAAAAAAAGGTTCAATAAAGATATTGTGGGAAAAAAAAATATAAGGTTGGATTGTATTAAAGGCGGAAGAAAAGTCCACAAATAAAAGCCTGGCGTGTGTCCCATTAAAATCCAGATGTTTAAAAAGCATGTTAAACAGAGTGACAGTGGCATCCTCCACTCCTCTGTGAGGCCTAAAGGCAAACTGCAGAGAATCCAATGCATTCTCAGTCTGCTTTAGGACCTCAAATCTGACCAGTTTTTCAAAAATTTTCATTAAAATTGAAGTCAAAGCAACTGGTCTAAAGTCATTTACCGTTTTAGGACAGCTGGATTTTGGAACGGGGGTAACCACGGCATCTTTCCAGATCTTAGGCACATGTTGTGTCTGTAAGGACTTATTGAAAATGTAGTGAAATACAGGACTCAATTCATGTGCACAGGACTTTACCAAACACCCACATATATTATCAGGGCCCTGACTTTTGTTCACTTTTACAGCACAGAACGCCCTTTTAATATCCTGCACCCTCAATATTAAAATGCTGATTGTCTTTGAGTTTCTGTTTCAAATCTTGGGTTTCTGTGCTAAAATCAAAGGAATCAAAACAACCATAAAAACAATTAAGGGCATTAGCCAGCTCTGTGTCTGAATTAAAACCATCTAAAAACACACAATTACTGCGCTCTGTGCTCTGAAGGTCTGCAATAGTTTTCATACTGGCCCAGGCTGAACCAAGCTTCGTTGTTGCCATCTTGCTTTCCAGCTCTGATTTATAATTCTGTTTTGCTCTTAAAATTTCAGACTTCAGCTCTTTTGTGGCAACCTGTAGCTCAGAAACAACCCCCTGTTTAAAGGCAAGTGCTTTCCTCTTTAAGCAGGATTTAACTGATTTTGTAACCCATGACTTGTTGTTGGGATATATTTTGACACGTTTATGTGGAACGATCATGTCTCTACAGAAAGCCATGTATGAGCATATGACGTCCACCAAAGAGTCCAAATCATCTCCACAGGACAGTGTGAACACCTCCCAGTCCGTACAGTTAAAGCATTCCTGGAGGCAGTGCACTGAATCCTCTGTCCACACATCTATGTCTCTGGTCTTTGCCTTGCCTCTTTTTAGAGCAGTTTTATATGTGGGCAGCAAATGTACACAGTTGTGATCTGAGGATCCTAAAGGAGGAAGGGGAAGTGATTTATAGGCCCTCTCTATGGATCCATAGCACAGGTCCAGTGTCTTTTTTCGCCTGGTTGAGCAGGAGACATACTGATAAAAGTTTTTAAGTGTCTTCTTTAAAGAAACATGGTTAAAATCCCCAAGAATAAAGTTTGGAGCTTCTGGGGAAATCGACTGCAACCGCTGGACCACATCGAAGACGGTGCTGGAGGCGGAGTCAGCATCTGCCCTCGGGTGAATGTACACAGTCGTTATGAAAAGTTGGGGGAACTCGCGGGGCAGATAAAAGGGGTGTAGCGATACGGACAAAAGCTCCACATCGGGTGTACAGATGCGCTCTCTGACCGTGACGGATGTACTGTACTGTTTATTAATGTATAAACATACGCCACCCCACTGACGTTTCCATGTTACCTCTTCCTGCCGATCCGAGCAAAGTGGGGCTCCAAAGCCGTCAATCCACAGGTCCGCATCCCGGTCATGCGCTGTAAGCCATGTCTCCGTGTAAGCCATGACACAGCAGTTCTTGAAATCCTTCTGATAAGATAAGATAAGATAAGATAAGCCTTTATTAGTCCCACAACGGGGAAATTCCAGGATTGCAACAGCACAGGGATAGCAACACTCAGAGCAACAATCAGAAGGCAAGAAAAAAAACAAGCAAGCAAGAGCAGCTAATAAACATATGTACGTATTACTATAAAATATATATATATACACACACACACAGACACACAGTGCAGAGCATTGTAGCTGGATGGAATAAATATATGAATATATGAACACACAGTGCAGAGCATTGTAGCTAGATGGAATAAATATGTAAATATATAAACACCCACAGTACGGAGCATTGCAGCTAGGTGGAATAAATATGCAAGTATATAAACACACACAGTGCGGAGCAATGTAGCTAGATGGAATAATATGTAGATATATAAATATATAAACACCCACAGTACGGAGCATTGTAGCTAGATGGAATAAATATGCAAATATATAAACACACACAGTGCAGAGCATTGTTGCTAGATGGAATGAAACAGCATAACCGTCTACTTAGTTATCCTACATGGTATGATTATGTGCCCATACATATTCTCACCCTCCATAGCGACCGGTATGTTCCTAGTTGTATGCCGGAGAGGACCATTGTGTAAGTCTATTGCATCTTTTGCATTCAAAAAACTATTAGTTTGTTACGTCTTTTTGCTATCTCTGCGAGCAGCCCTGCTTAGGTTGTACAGTCTGACAGCCGTTGGTAGGAAGGACCTACGAAACCTCTCGGTTGTGCACCTGGGATGATGTAGTCTGCTGCTAAATGAGCTCCTCAGTGCATTCAGTATGTCCTGCATAGGGTGGAACTCGGACTCCAGCAGAGATGACAGTTTAGCCACCGTCCTTCTCTCTCCTATCTCCTCCATCGGATCAAGGCGCTGCCCCAGGACAGAGCTAGCTTTCTTAATCAGTTTGTTCAGTCTCTTCCTATCGGCTGCAGTAATGCCACTGCCCCAGCAGACCACTCCAAAAGTGATGGCTGATGCCACCACCGTGTCATAGAATGACTTCAGCAGCGCCCCTTGTACACCAAAAGACCTGAGTCTCCTCAGCAGGAACAGCCTGCGCTGTCCCTTCTTGTAGAGTGCATCAGTATTGTGTGACCAGTCTAGTTTATTGTTCAGATGAATACCCAGGTACTTATAGGATGTCACCATCTCGATGTCTGTTCCCTGTATATTTACTGGTACTGTGAGGGGCTGCCCATGCCTGCGGCAGTCCACCACCAGCTCCTTAGTTTTCCTCGCGTTGATCTGGAGGCAGTTCCGATGGCACCAGTCCACGAAGTCCTGGATAAGCCCTCTGTACTCAGCTTCATCTCCATTGGAGATGAGGCCAACGATCGCAGAGTCATCAGAGAACTTCTGTAGATGGCAGTGTGTTGTGTTGTGTGAGAAGTCCGCAGTATAAAGAGTGAACAGGAAGGGAGCCAGCACCGTTCCCTGGGGGGCCCCCGTGCTACTGATGATCGTGTCGGACACACAGTCCCGGGTTCTCACAAACTGAGGCCGGTTCGTGAGGTAGTCCAGGATCCATGATGACAGGTGCTGGTCCACCCCTGCGCGCAGCAGCTTGTCCTTCAGGATCATCGGTTGGATGGTGTTGAAAGCACTGGAGAAGTCAAAGAACATGATCCTCACCATATTCCCGGGCTTCTCCAGGTGGGACAGAGAACGGTGAAGGAGGAAGATCACCGCATCCTCCACCCCAATGCCATGCTGGTAGGCGAACTGGAGTGGATCCATCGCTGGTTCCACCAGGGGGCGGAGGTGAGCAAGGAGCAGTCTCTCCAGGGTCTTCATCAAGTGGGACGTCAAGGCCACCGGTCTGTAGCTGTTCAGGTCTTTGGGGTGGGAAGTTTTTGGTACAGGTACCACACAAGATGTTTTCCACAGCTGTGGTACCCTCCCCAGTTTCAGGCTCATGTTGAAGATATACGTCACAATCCCACACAGCTGGTCTGCACAGGACTTGAGGAGCTTTGCGCTGATGCCGTCCGGTCCCGGCGCCTTCCTCGCCTTGATCTTCCTCAGCTCCGTCCTCACCTGGGTCCTGGTCAGGGTCAGGATGGGGGGCTGTGTGTTGGGAGTGGGGGGGTGTTGGTAGAGTGGGGAGTGGGCAGCAGGACTTGATTTCTTTAGAGGCAGCAGTGGTTGTTGTGCAGTCAGGGGGGAGGGCGGTTGGTCAAATCTATTGAAAAACAGATTCAGGTTGTTCGCCCACTCCCTGCCCCCTGTGGCCTGGGGGGAGGTATTCTGGAGCCCCGAGATGGTTTTGAGGTTTCTCCAGACCCCACTGATGTCGCTCTGTTGCAGCTTGTCCTCCATCTTCTTCCTGAAGCTGTCCTTGCCTTCTCTGATCTTTCTCCTCAGCTCCCTCTGTACGGACTTCAGCATCTCCCTGTTCCCCGACCTGAAGATCCTCTTCTTCTCTCTCAGAAGTGTTTTTATCTCAGGGTTGATCCAGGGTTTGTTGTTTGAGTGACGCCGTATGGTCTTGGTGGGAACGGATTTGTCCACACAGAAGCTGAGGTAGCCCGTGAAGGTGTGAATGAGGCCATCGATGTCCTCACCATGTGGATCGCAGAGCTGCTTCCAGGCGGTGGCTTCAAAACAGCCCTTTAGGGTGTCCATTGTCTCCTCAGACCATAACTCCACAGTGTGCATGGCCGGAGGTTGTCTGTGCACTAGGGGTTTGTACACCGGCCGGAGATGAACCAAGTTGTGATCCGATCTCCCGAGTGGGGGTAGTTGTGATGAGGTGTACGCCTCCTTAGTGTTTGCGTAGAATAAATCCAGTGTTTTATTGTCTCTAGTGTGGCATGTGACATACTGGGTGAACGTGGGTAGAATGGGAGACAGTGAAACATGGTTGAAATCGCCTGAGATGAGGAGAAGAGCATCTGGGTGTTCTGTCTGCAGCCTGCTGGTTACTGAATGGATGACGTCACGTGCTGTCCCAGCGTTCGCCGTCGGATTTGCATAAACAACAATGCAGATCACGTGTGAGTGTTCTCTCGGGAGATATGTAGGCCTCATGCTAACAGCTAGCAACTCAATGTCTTTGCTGCAGTGTCGTTGTTTAACAGTGATATGTCCCGGTCTGCACCAGTTGTTGTTAACATACATGATCACTCCACCGCCCCTAGCCTTGCCACTGTCTGGTGTTCGGTCAGCTCGTATCATGTGAAAACCCTCCAGCTCAATGTTAGCATCTGCTGCTAGTTCAGTTAGCCACGTCTCAGTAAACAAAAGGAGAGAGCACTCCCGGTATGTGCTATCATAACGGGAGATAGCCGCTAGCTCATCTAACTTTCCCAGTATCGACCGTACATTTCCCATGACAACAGATGGAAGGGAGGGTCTGTACCTTATATTTTTTGTCCTCCGCCTTACTCCAGCCCGGCAGCCGCGGCGTTTTCGCCTCAGTTCACTCGGTATGTCGAGTTTTTCCAATGGGACCGGGTGGCGGTTGAATGCTAGCAGCTGTTCTCTGCTGTATCGTATCCTGCTATAGACAGTGGCTCCGTCCACCGGCTCAGGAGACATTTAGGACGATCTGTGTGTCCGTGATATAAGTGGGGTGAAAAAAAAATATATGATATCGTACATTCCCTTGAATTTCATCCACTTTATTTCTCAGGGATCGTACGTTCCCCATGTTAATGGAAGGAAGAGGAATGCAGTTAAGCTGACGCCTCCTCAGGCTTAATTTTACGCCTCCATGCTTTCCGCGTTTCCTCCTCTTGTCTCCTTTTCATCGCTGTGTCTATGAAAATCTCTTAAAATAAAATCCGGCAGTTGCGGCACAGACTCAAACACAGATGCTGCATTATCCGTGTTTAAATGCAGTAACATGTCTCTGGAATACTGTATTCTTCCCGGCATGATCGCGATTGCGCTTACCTCCAAAACAAAGAGCCGGTAGTAAAGAAATGACAGTGCAAAAATAAGGAGGAAATCCATTCTGATGGAACCAGGGAGCTCTTCGTTAAATAGTCCACAAACATTCAAGGAAAAAACGACAGAGAATTTCATTAAAACACATTAAAGTGCATATAATTTTGTTAAAACACATTAAAGTGCATGTGTAACAGTGTCATTTATTAGAATCCTTAAGTTTAATGGGCTTCCTGTGGTTTATAAATCACACAATGCAGCACTTAAAAGAAAGCAAGCACACATATATAACTTTAAAACTTCACAATTGTTGCTTAAATGTTGAGTAAATATTGTTTTAACTTAAAAGATTAAAATGTGTGGTTACATATGTGATTAACTGTAAAGTGTAGGCTTCATGCATTTCTGGCATTCATTTTGCATTGGGCCAATGATTCACCACATGAGGATAACCTTTCAACAACCAACAAGTTTCTTTTCCTTCTGTTTTGGCATAAAACTTTGTATTGGTGTTAAATTTAGGTTATTCTAAACAATATGGACTGCTTTGAAGTTAATTTTAGAGCGCGATTTATTTATTAAATCAGCTTCGTAGATTTGCTTTGTTTTAGATGTTATTAAAGGATGCAATTGCTATGGTTGACCACAAGATGGAGACAATTTTGGATGAGGAGACAGTGATGTTGCCCCAGAGGCGGAGTATCGGTCTCAACTCCAAGATGGCAACTAAGGGTGCTTCCCTCCTTGTACCAAGCCCTTAAGCGTATTTCATTTCATTAAAGGAAAAATTCCAGACTATGTTTTTTTTGTTTTTGTTCTTTTAAACGTGAAACTCAGACTGGAACCTTCTGACTTCCTTCTCTAGATAAAGTTTTAAGCATTATAGTACTAAAGGATTAACATAAACTTTTCTTTTCATTACTTAATCCAAAAACTCATCAAAATTAACATCCTTGTGTTCTTTGATATTATAATAATTTCTTCTAAGTAAATACCATAAATGATATTTTTTTACTTTGAATTTTGGTGATTCATTTTCAGTAGGTTAAAGAAAAATAAGATGGTTCCTTTTACTCAAGCACACCCATATAAATAGTAAGACAGAAAAAGTGGTGATGTCTACTTTCACATAGTCTGTCATTCCTTTAAATTGACAAGACAGTAAACCAACCAACTGGCCTTTTTTTTCCCCCCTCATCCCATTTGGTCACAGTGGGCATTTATTATCTGTCTCCTTGAGCCATTATATCTCCAGGAGTGTTATCACACAGGGAAAATTTACAGCATGAATCCAAACATGCAGCTCTATCAAGACGTTATAACTCAGTCACCCAAAATTTCTGAGACCCAAGGCCAAAATGAGATACTGTACATATAAATAATTCCATATTGATGCTCAAATTGTTTTTTCCCCCCTCTTCTAAATCCTATAATCCTTCAGAGCTTTGCTGTTTTGTCATGAACAGTAAAATGATTAAAACTTTAATAATCACATACTCATTCCTTAAGAGTGACCTTACTATGTCTAAAAGAACAACAATAATATGACACAGAAGCATTAAAACCTCTGTTTGATATTTAGCAGCCTCAAGGAAATCATATGCACAAACATTGTCATGATCACCTTGTTCTGTGCTTTGAATCATGCCATATAAGCTGTATATAAAGCTTTCAGTCATTGGGCATTATTAAGCAACAGCATTATTCCATAATCTTTAGTTTAATGTGCCATACTGATGATGGTTACAGTGATTAATATACATGCGCTTTTACTTAACTTATTGGCTATCCAACATGGCTTGGTTGTCGATGGGAGGAATGCAGTGAGCGGGGTGAGGCGACGTTGTTAGCTGGGCTCCTGAGGCAGGGTCATGGCTGAGCAGCACAAGAGCGAGTAGCAGGAGGAACCATGACCCTTAGTCCGTCGTCCAATCAGAGAGATAATGCAACTGAGTTACTAAAAATTACACTGATACTTCAAAAAATGAATAAAAATAGCCCAATGTTGCTCATCTGCCCTCAGGTATCCCAAAAGATAAAAGTTAAAAAAAAAAAAAAAATAAGGAAAAAAATCTGATAACTGAAAATGTTGGCTTCAAAAATATAATATTTACCAGTTATGCAACATTAGATTCAAAATCCCACAAAAAGAAACTAAAAACTCCTAAGCTTTGCAAAAATACCCATATGTGTGTGTGTGTGTGTATGTATATATATATATAATTTTTTTTTTTCCTTCTTCTCACTCACTCTCAGACACAAGCGCCCCCCCCCCCACACACACACACAGCTCTCTCCCTTTATCTCTCCAAGGTCACTTTTGGGCAGCTGCTCACACACACAGAAGCAGTAAGATAGCCTTAAAACAAGCATGAAATGACAACCCAGGGTAAAAAAAAAATACTTGTAAAAACAAATTTGGCAACCCCACATTCTCATGTCAACTTTTTGCCCATCACTCTGAGAACACAATTCATTTTCTTACTCAAAAGTATTACTTGTAAGCTCCCACAATTTTCATTATCACCCCGTGAGCCAATAATCACATAACCGTCCCTTTACTCTCCACAATAACCAGAAAAACAATGGATAAACACGGCTTCCAACCATCACGCCACTTGTACTTCCGCCTCTGCGGTCTCACCGGGACAAACCATATAACACAGAACAACCAGACAGACAAACAAAGCTGCAGTTATTTTTAAACCAGCGCTATTACTTAAAGGTTAACCCTCCTTATACCGGTAACTTTAATCAGTGCTCACTGCAATTAAATCGGAGAATCTTGCACCGATTCGTAAATCAGGGCTCACTGCGATATTATTGAAGAATCTCGCACAGATTCAGTGCTCACTTTGCAACAGTATTGCAGTCTCTTGCTCCAATTCCCACGCGGACAACACAGCTAAGCATTCACCTCGTCAAAACTCGAACTGCTCCAGACCGAAAACCGGATTGAACCGAACCACGGCTAAGGCGAGCAGAAGCATATCCAGACTTTGCGGTGTCAAGCACTCAGCACAACATTTTACCCTTGGGAACTTTCTCATCCCAGGGAACAAACACAACAACATTATACCCTCGGGGAGTCTCTCATCCCAGGGAACACAATCTTTTTACCCAACAAATAAGTGGACTCATATCCAAGCCACCTTTAGGGTTCTTAGACCCGTCACCCAGTCCGTTCAGGTGCCTCGGTTCTGAAATGCCCTCACTGCAGTAACACTGAGCCTTGTACTCAGCCTGGGAAGGCCTTTTGTCAGCTGTGCACTCGCTGAAATCGGGCACAGGTGCTGGAAGGAAGGAGCTATCTGGATCTGCTGTTTGGTGCGCCAAATGATAGAAAAAACTTGAATTGAATGAGATTGAGTCAAAAAATCAATAGGCGGTTTCCAAGTTGTGAGCCATTTATTCAAACTCCAACCAGAGGAGAAAACAGGTACATCAGACCATCCCACAGAGTCATACATGCACCTCTTCCCTCCCATGAATTCTAAGTCTAGTGTTTTTATAGCTGTACAGTAGGTAAACAAGGGGGACAATTCCTTGAGCTATCTGGAGACATCTCCTGAAGACAGTCTAAGTGTCTAATCTATAGCACATTCCTGGTATCCTAAACAGGGCAGGTCAATATAACAAGAGCTTATCCTGGGTCATTATTTACGTCTTTGCTGACCTAACCTTCACAGGCATCCGCACACACATCCACTCTACACTCAAGACTCTGGGACATGAAATTCTCATAGACAAATGATGGCTCATACAACGCACCAAAAATAGATCAGACGTAATATATGAAAGAATAATACAGAAGAATATATGAACTTATTCTACATGGAATGCACATATACAGTGGGGCAAAAAAGTATTTAGTCAGCCACCAACTGTGCAAGTTCTCCCACTTAAAAGATGAGAGAGGTCTCCAATTTTCATCATAGGTATATCTCAACTATGAGAGACGAAATGAGAAAAAAAAATCCAGAAAATCACATTGAAGGATTTTTAATGAATTAATTGGTAAATTCCTCAGTAAAATAAGTATTTGGTCACCTACAAACAAGCAAGATTTCTGGCTCTCACAGACCTGTAACTTCTTCTTTAAGAGGCTCCTCTGTCCTCCACTTGTTACCTGTATTAATGGCACCTGTTTGAACTCGTTATCAGTATAAAAGATACCTGTCCACAACCTCAAACAGTCAGACTCCAAACTCCACTATGGCCAAGACCAAAGAGCTGTCAAAGGACACCAGAAACAAAATTGTAGACCTGCACCAGGCTGGGAAGACTGAATCTGCAATAGGTAAGCAGCTTGGTGTGAAGAAATCAACTGTGGGAGCAATTATTAGAAAATGGAAGACATACAAGATCACTGATAATTTCCCTCGATCTAGGGCTCCACGCAAGATCTCACCCATGGGGTCAAAATGATCATGAGAACGGTGAGCAAAAATCCCAGAACCACATGGGAGGACCTAGTGAATGACCTGCAGAGAGCTGGGACCAAAGTAACAAAGACTACATCAGAAACACACTACGCCACCAGGGACTCAAATCCTGCAGTGCCAGACGTGTCCCCCTGCTTAAGCCAGTACATGTCCAGGCCCGTCTAAAGTTTGCTAGAGAGCATTTGGATGATCCAGAAGAGGACTGGGAGAATGTCATATGGTCAGATGAAACCAAAATAGAACTTTTTGGTAAAAATTCAACTTGTCGTGTTTGGAGGAGAAAGAACACCATACCTACTGTGAAGCATGGGGGTGGAAACATCATACTTTGGGGCTGTTTTTCTGCAAAGGGACCAGGACGACTAATCCGTGTAAAGGAAAGAATGAATGGGGCCATGTATCGTGAGATTTTGAGTGAAAACCTCCTTCCACCAGCAAGGGCATTGAAGATGAAACGTGGCTGGGTCTTTCACCATGACCATGATCCCAAACACATCACCCGGGCAACGAAGGAGTGGCTTCGTAAGAAGCATTTCAAGGTCCTGGAGTGGTCTAGCCAGTCTCCAGATCTCAACCCCATAGAAAATCTTTGGAGGGAGTTGAGAGTCCGTGTTGCCCAGTGACAGCCCCAAAACATCACTGCTCTAGAGGAGATCTGCATGGAGGAATGGGCCAAAATACCAGCAACAATGTGTGAAAACCTTGTGAAAACTTAACAGAAAACGTTTGACCTCTGTCATTGCCAACAAAGGGTATATAACAAAGTATTGAGATGAACTTTTGTTATTGACCAAATACTTGTTTTACCGAGGAATTTATCAATTAATTCATTAAAAATCCTTCAATGTGATTTTCTGGATTTTTTTTTCTTATTTTGTCTCTCATAGTTGAGGTATACCTATGATGAAAATTGGAGACCTCTCACATCTTTTAAGTGGGAGAACTTGCACAATTGGTGGCTGACTAAATACTTTTTTACTCCACTGTAAACATCAGACATGAAATGGGAATGTAATAATATTATAGATAATATGGAATTTTTCTGTCACATGCATGTTGTGGTGGCACTGGGTGGGGGGTTCTCCACCCAGAGTCGGAAGCCGGGGGGGGGGGGGAATGGAACAGAGGACTGAAGGAGGAAGTGGCACCGGGGTGTGTGTGTGGGGTCTCAGATATAACAGAAAGGACTAGCCACACCCTAGGGAGTCAGGAGACCTCGGGTTTCACTAGAGTATGAGAGGGAGTGAGAAGCAGGGTTCGTGTTCTGTAATGTTAATGTGCCAGACAGGCTTTGTGCACTGTGTGTATTGTCTTTGGCACCCTAGGTCTCATGGGGCAGAAATTAAAGTGGCATAAAAGGAGGCGCCCAGAGACCCCAGGAAGAGTTTTTTCTGTGGTTTATGTTGGAAGGTGAATAAAGTTTGTGTGTCGTCCAGCTCGCTGTCTCGTCTGCTTTCACCTTCCACATTGGTGACCTTAAGACGTGCAATGGAGAACGAGCCCCCCCCCCCCACCAGAGACAACCCAAAGGGAGAACACCAGCATGGCATGCACTCTCACAGTCAAGCTCCCGGACTTCTGGCTTCACAATCCAACTGCTTGGTTTCTACATTTGGAAGCCCAATTTGCACTCCGCAGGACCTCCATGGACACCAAATATTGTCATGAGGTTGCTGTGCTGAATGTGCGCGCCACACAGTAAGTAACGAGCTTTCTCCAGGAGCCACCAGCCCAGGGGAAATACGACGCACTCAAGCAGATGCTGCTTCAACGATATACCCTGTTGGGCAGTGAGAGGGAAGAGAAACTCCTCACGTGCTCACAGTTGGGTGACAGATCAGCTATGGAGCTGATGGAGAGCATGTTAGTGCTGAGGGGGAAGGACGATGAGAACCCTTCCTGTTTGCCCACCTCTTCCTCAGGAACCTACCAGCTACAGCAAGGGCGATCCTGGCCAACTCACCGCTGCTGGTGTCCAAGAACTACCACGCCCTGGTGCAAGAAGCGGACCGCATCATCCTAGTGAACGCTAGAGCTCTCTGCACCGACACCAGCAGCCATTAAGGACTCCAGCGAGGTCGAGGAGCCGTTGGGGGTGACTGGGATGGACGCCAAGAGACGCAGGAACGGGACGCTCTGTCTCTATCACTGCCGGTTTGGCTCAAATGCTCAACGCTGTCGGCCACCATGCCAATTCAAGAAGCCAGGGAAACGGCACGGCCAGCAGTCGGTAGCAGCTGCGACAGGAACAAGCTGCTTTTCATCACAGACACACATTCGGGGAGGTGTTTCTTGGTGGATTCTGGCTCCCAGAAGAGCTATGCAGCAATTTCCGGTGCTTGAACAACGCCATGGAACATGATCAGCATCCCATCGCGCGCATCCAGTATTTTTCCGTGCATCTGGCCTGGACGCGGGTTTTTTCAAAAGTGGACCTGGTCCGTGGTTGGCACCAGGTCCCAGTGTGTGCAGTGGACATTCCCAAAATGGCGGTAATAACTCCTTTTGACCTTTTTGAGTTTTTACGCATGCCGTTCGGGTTAAGGGGCGCGGTGTAAACCTTCCAAAGAATGATGGACGTGGTGCTCCGTGACTTGCCTTTCGTTTTTGTCTACTTGGATGACATTTTGGTGGCTAGCACATCCAAGGAGGTGCACCTCGCCCATCTCAAGCTAGTTTTCCAGAGGTTGGAAGCACATGGGCTTATCGTTAACCCGGCAAAGTGCCAGTACAGTGTGCCAGTGATTGATTTTTTTGGGTCACCGCATTTCGCCGGAGGGCACGATTCCACTGCCTGATAAGGTGCATGCCGTGTCGGATTTTCCGCGTCCGCAGACCGTGAGGCCACTGCAGGAATATTTGGGCATGGTCAACTTTTACAACAGTTTCCTCTCCCGAACAGCCCAGCTGCTGCAACTGTTGTATGCCGCGCTCAAAAAAAAAAAAAAAGAAGGCGGAAAACATCGACTGGACCCCCGAGCGAGTCCGGGCGTTCTCAGATGCCAAAACAGCGCTCGCTAACGCTGCCTTGCTGTCCTGCTAACAAGTGCCAAAAACTTCCCCACATTAACTTAGACTACTAGTGCATACCTGTGCATGCCCGTGCATATCCGTGCATGCCCATAGAAAGCAAGTGTAAGCAAACATTTCTGCATGGCCGTAGAAAGTTACTATTACCATGGCAACAGCAACCATGGTGAAACCTGCCTTGGATCTTTGATGTCACCACTCGTTTGTTGATGCCTGCCTTTGATCTGTAATAATGACATAGTGAGTGCTATGATCATGAGTAATGCCTGCCTTTGATTTTTGATGATGTCATAGCGAGTCCTATGATCGTTAGTACAGCCTGCCTTTGATCTCATAGCAAATCCTGTGATCTTTTAGCGAGCCCTATGATCGTGACATCATGACATCGTGACAGACAGAGATTTCTTGAATTATATGCAGAGTGATATTCCTTGTCTCCAGGGCATGGGTCCCAGCCCACATCCTCGCCCGTGCAAACCCGTAGAAACCAAGTATAAGCATGTATTTATGCACATAAAACCTATGTCATCCTATGATGGGTGACATCACAGGAACATCGGACATCATGCAGACATAGGCACATCATAGGCGGTCCTATGATCGTGACCCGTCTATACCCGTAGAAAGCAAGTATAGGCAAGTATTTCTGCATGCCCGTTGCTGAAGGGTCTCCTCCTATCTCAGATGGCTGTGTTGTTCACCATCATGGCTGCGACGTACTGCTGGAACCTCAGCTGTTTCTTGATGTCCTCTTTTCTGATGTGCAGCAGTTCTCCTCACTGTATTGCTCTCCATGTCGTGGAACATAATTGGCGACTCTATACTATGGTGTCTATGTGACGTCATGTAGGCATCATATGATTGTGACACAAAGAGACACACAAACTGACAGATACCTGTGCATGCCCGTAGAAACCAAGTATAAGCATGTATTTCTGCATGTCCATAGAATGCAGGTGTAAGCAAGGCATGCCTGCAACATACTGCTGGGACCTGAGGTGTTTCATCTTCACGGCGTCTTTTCTGACGTGCAACACAGTCATTCCTGGGAGGTACTGCTGGACCCTCAGCTGTTACATCTTCATAAGATCTTTCCTGACATGCAGCAGTTGTCCTTGCTCTATTGCTGTCCATTTATGTCGCGTCTGGTTTAAATTAGTGTGTCCTCTTCTTAATCGGGTGATGAGTATCTCTGCGTTCCTGTTTCTGCCATCTCCCATTCCAGAGTTTACCTGCTTTTGAATGTCATAAAGATGTCTTCTTGTATCTATTGAGTGCCGATACTCTTGCCAGTTTTCCACTATATAATTTTTTTTTTTTTCCACAATATCTTTATTGAACCTTTTTTTTTTTTTAACAAACATGATACAAACAATCAAACACTAACACTAAAGTACTACAAAAAAAAAAAAAATACCCTAAAAACACCAACAACCACCAACAAAATCAAGTCTTCAACAATTCTCCTCTGTTTAGTCTAGACAATCCAATACATTAGTATACATATTATGTTCACCAGTTTGGAATTTACAAGGTCCACACACATCATTCACCTTCTTCTTCAAGAGTTGTGTTTAAATTTTTTACATAATCAATAAAAGGTCTCCATATATTCTCAAACACAATTTCCTTTGATTTCAGTATATATGTTATTCTTTCTAATGGAAGGTTTGTTAACATCTGTCTTAACCACTGAGTCACATCTGGTCTATGAGTCTTTTTCCATAATAGTGCAATACATTTTTTGGCATTAAGCAAACTGAGGTCTATGAATGTTCTTTCACTTTTATTGAAATTATGCTTTTCTGGGTACAGACCCAACAAAAACAGTTTAGGATTCAATATGATTTGTTTTGAGATTATTTTTTCAATTGTTACCCTCACCTCCTCCCAAAACATTCTTATTAATCTACATTCCCATAAACAATGAAATAGGGTTCCTTTACTTTCCATGCATTTTGTGCATGTATCTGGTATATTTTTGTTATATCTATTTAACTCCTCCGGTGTAACATACATCCGCATTAACCATTTGAAATGTATCAATTTAAGGCGTGCATTTATTGATTTGGTTTGAGCTTCTGTACAAGCCAATTCCCATTGTTCCTCTGAAATTTCAATTTGCAGATCTTCTTTCCAGTAGTTTAATCTTTTCAGTGAATTTTCACTTGAAGATAGTGTCAATGAGTTATAAAACTCTGAAATAATACCCTTTCTTTTACTATCTTTCATCATCATTTTTTCCAAGGATGAATAAATAGGTCGAGTGAGAGCTTTATTTTGATTTGATCGAATAAAGTTTCTAAGTTGAAGATATTTAAAAAAATGTGTTCTATTGAGATTAAATTTGATCCTCAGCTCTTCAAAAGACATTATGTTGTCTGCACATGGCAAATATAAATCCTGAATCTTTTGTATCCCTTTTAAATTCCATACTTTAAATACAGCGTCCGCTCTCCCTGGTTTAAAATATTGATTACCCCATATTGGACTAAATTGTGACAATAACTGTGGTTCTTTTAAATAGTTTTTAGCTTCACACCATATTTTGATCATATGCTTTACAAATGGATTTTTAACTTGTTTTTGTAATTTTTTTGCCGAATCTGAGTATATGAATATGGGAAGAGGTAAAGGTAAATTGTATGATTCCATTTCAGTCCAGTGAGGGAGATCATTTGATGAAAAATAATATGTCATAGACCTCAGTTGTGCCGACCAATAATACAACATAAAATTTGGACATTTCAGACCTCCACGATCAAATGGTAAATATAATAAAGACAAACGTAATCTAGCCCTCCTGTTGTTCCATATAAATTCCACTAACTTTTTTTTTATTCTTGAGAATAGATCTAAAGGTGGTGATAAGGGAATGTATTGAAATAAATGAAGTATTTTAGGTAAAATATTACTTTTAAGTATATTGATTCTCCCGATCATCGACATTGGTAGTGACATCCATCTCTGAGTTAACTCATTGATATCTGACATTAAGGCTTCATAGTTGACACTGGCAACTGATTCTAGCTTAGGCATAATTTGGATTCCTAAATATTTAAACTGATTTACAACATTGAATTGATTTACCTCAGGGGCTGGGTAATTTCTCTGGGTCTCATTTAGCATTAATATTGAAGATTTAGTTTTATTTATTTTATATCCTGATATTTCCCCAAAATTCTTTATTAAATTCAACAAGGTTGGAATTGATTTTTTTAGATTCGACATAAACAAAATTATATCATCGGCGTACAGGGAGATTTTATGTTCTGTTGGTCCAACTTTAATTCCATATATTTGTGAATGTAAACGTATCGCTATCGCTAAAGGTTCAATTGCCATAGTAAACAGTAAAGGTGAAAGTGGACAGCCTTGTCGACATCCTCTATTGATTTTTATTGGTTTTGAAATATTGTTATTTGTTAGGATTTCTGCTGTAGCATTATTGTATATTATTTGAACCCATTTTATGAAATTATTTCCAAGTCCAAACCTTTGTAGGACTTCAAAAAGAAAGGGCCATTCAACTCTATCAAAGGCCTTTTCGGCGTCCAATGATAGGAGAGCTGTATCCGGTGCTTCTTTATTAAAATAAATAATATTAAATAGTCTTCTTACATTATGGAAGCCTTGTCTACCCTTTATAAAGCCATTCTGATCTCGATTAATAATATTTGGTAAAATTTCTTGTATTCGTCTTGCTAAAATTTTACAGATTATCTTAAGGTCGGCGTTTAATAGGCTTATTGGTCTCATATTTTCACATTTATTAGAGGGCTTACCTGGTTTTGGCAACAGTATAATTAAGGCATTATTTATGTATGATGGTAAATTATTATTTTGAAATGCTTCTAAAACCATTTCCAAAAAAGGTTTTATTAATTTATTCTTAAATTTTTTATAAAGGTCAACTGGAAGACCATCTGGTCCTGCACTTTTTCCTGATTTCATATTATCAATGGCTAGCCCAACTTCTTCTTGACTAATTTTAGACTCCAATATCTCCCTGTTTTCATTTGGAATACACGGTATAGATAGTTCGTTCAAAAACCCATTTAGTTTTGTTAAATCAGGTTCATTTTTGGTATCATATAATTTTTCATAGTAATCTCTAAAGGCTCTATTAATTTCTAAAGGATCTATAACTACCTGTCTGTTACTTATAATACTGGTAATTGGTGTTTTAATTTCCAATTGTTTAATCTGCCATGCTAATAATTTTCCTGATTTTTCACCTTGTTCATAAAAAGATTGTTTCAATCTTAGAAGACTCGAGGCAGCTCTATTCGCTGATTTTTTGTCGTATTCAGCTCTCAAAATCAGTAATTCATTCTCCAACCTTGGGTCACTTCCTGCATACACTTTTTCCTGAAGACTTTTTATTTTATGTTCCAATTTAGCTCTCTCCTCTCGAGTCTTCTTACATTTTGATCCTGTATAACTAATATGTCCCCTAATAAAAGCTTTGAAAGCCTCCCACTTTACACATGCTGATGTTTGTGTAGTATTGATGTCAAAGAACTCGTCTATCTGTTTTTCTATATACTTGACAAATTCCTCATCCTGAAGCCATTTATGCTGAAATTGCCATCTACCTGATTCCTTTGTCAATTTTTTATCTACATATATTAGACAACAGGGTGCATGATCAGAAATCACGATGTTATCATAAAAGCAGTTTTGAATCTTGGACCTTAATTCTGTGGAAATCAAAAAATAATCAATACGTGAGAATGTCTTGTAGGTACTGGAATAACAAGAATAGGCTTTAACTTGTGGTTTCATTTCTCTCCATATATCTAACAATCTCAATTCTTTCATAAAATGATTAATAGTCATCCTACATCCAATGTGCGTACAATCCAGTCCTGTTGATCTATCCACACCTGGATTCAATGTACAATTAAAATCCCCTGCTATTATATGTTGCCCTGTAAGTGATGATAAGATGAGAAATAAATTAGCAAAGAACTTCTGATCATCTATATTGGGACCATATAAGTTCACAAGATTTATATTTTCTAATAGCAAAGAACCTTGAATGATTACATATCTTCCAAATTTGTCTCCAATTACATTTTTCACCTGAAAAGGAACTGATTTATGTATGAGAGTCATAACTCCCCTGGCTCGGGATGAAAATGAAGAGGTGAATACACTTCCCTGCCATCTACTCCTAATTCTTTTAACATCCTCCTCTATCAGATGAGTTTCTTGTAAAAACACAATTCTTGAACCCATGTCCTTTATTTTATTCATAACTTGTTTAAGTTTTTTTAAATTTTGTAGACCTCTGCAATTCCATGAAGTTAAATTAAGATTAACACTTTGGTCCATGATCAATAGAGAGTTTGGGATTACCTTGCAGTGTAAACATGCTCATACAGAGAAGCAAAAACATGAGTGGTTGAACATTCATCCTACAAACTACACACAAACAAATTTCCCCTTCCCACACTTGTGGCAAACCCCCCACAATCAAAAGAAAAATTCTGTCTCCCGATATAGCCATCGACCGTTCCACACCCACGGGGAACAGCCTAAGCCACTCCTTCTTCATCCTCCCAATCACCCTAACTCTACTGCTTTTAATGACGTAACATTAACTCTCCTCTGTAGTTTTCCAACTTAACTCCAAAATTTTTAACAACTTTGTACATCATAGTTTTTTTTTTGTTTGTTTTGTTTTTGTTTTGTTTTTTTAATATATAATACAATCTATATTTTGTAAACTTACTATTTACTTCAAGTCAGTCAGATGCCTGTGCAAATGCTTAATTATTCTACCTTATATTTTGTTCATGCTTAGCTCCCACCAGTCTCTTCTTCTTCTTTGATCTTCTTGATGAACTCCTGCGCCTCCTCTGGGGTCTTGAAAATGTGGGTTCTGCCCTCATACGTGGTCAGCAGTCTCGCAGGATAGATTACACCATGACGAATCCCAAGGTTGCGCAGCTCCTTACGTACGGGATCAAACTGCTTCCTCAATTGCTGGATTCCTGTGGCCAAATCTGGGTAGAACCGCACCTGCTGGTCCTGGTGTTTAATCTCTCCTTTAGCACGTGCAGCGTTGAAGATCTTCATCCTGTCTCTGTTGCTAAGAAACTTCATAATTAAGGTCCTCGGCGGTCCCTTATCTCTCCGTGGGCCAATACGATGTGCTTTTTCCAGAACCACTGCTGATTGCAACTCCTCGCTGCCCAGCACCTCCGGAATCCACTTTTCCAGAAAGGAACATACGTCCCGACCTTCTGATTCCTCTGGAAGACCCACCAGCCTCAAATTATTCTGTCTCGACCGAGATTCCAAATCCAAAATATTATCTTCCAGAGATTTATTTTTTTTTTCCAAAGTGCGCACCTTTAATTGAAGACGGGTGACGTCATCTTCAGCACTAGCGAGACGGAGCTCCATCTGCGCCACTCGCTCTACACAGTCACCCAATTCCTTTCTTATTCCTTCCAACGCTGTCATAATCCCATCAAATCTAGAGGAAAAGTCCGCTCTCATTGAACTCATGGCAGCCATCAGCGCATCTGCGCCATTCCCCGCAAACATCGCACCGCCGCCAGCTTCCTCCGCCATATATGGAGTTTTGTTTGCTGCGTCACAGACCTGAAAGTCCGTTAATTTGGACTGTTTCGGCGGCTCGCTTTTTCCTTTTCCTGGTTTTCCAGCCTTAGGCTTCGCCGACATATCCTCGCCCAAATGCTGGGATACGTTCTGTCCCAAATGAGAGAGTTATTTGCCGATTTTTTTTCTCCAGGAGCAGAGCAGAGCGAGACACGTCCGTCCTACGTGGCAGCCATAACCGGAAGCCCACTATATAATTTTTAATTATTGATTTGCCTTCTGACTTACTGAGACTTCCAGATTTACCGGTTCACATGATGTCCCTATGTAGGACCGCTATAGCGAGTGCTATGAACGTGAGTGACTGTCTATATGACATCATATAGACAGCAAGGCAGGCATCACTGACATAGGAACATCATAGGACAGCATGGTCTGTATGACTTCATATAAACATCAAGGCAGGCATCAGTCTATATGACATCATAAAAACATCAAGGCAAGCGTCATATCCTAAGCTTGTCCTATCATGCTGAAATCATAGGAACATCATAGGCTGTCCTATCATGCAGAAATCATAGGAACATCATAGCACATCATAGGCCATCTGGCCTTTAATCGTTACAGACACACACACACAAACTGACAGAGATTTCTTGAATTTATACCGGTGCATACCCGTCCATGCCCGTAGAAACCAAGTATAAGCAAGTATTTCTGTATGCCTGTTGCTGAAGGGTCTCCTCCCGTCTGAGACGGCTGTGTTGTTCAGTCATGCCTGCGGCGTACTGTTCGAACCTGAGGTGTTACATTTTCACGGCATCTTTTCTGACGTGCAGCAGTTCTCCTCATTGTATTGCTGTCCATCTGGTGGGTCTTCTTGTTCTTCTTCTTCATTCAGACCGCTGGTTTAGGGATAGGTGCGTTGTAATTCCAGTTCATGGACAGGATCATGAAAATAGATCTGAGCAAAAGGTGGTTTTCGACCCTGTTCAGGAAGACCCGTGCATGCCCGTCAAAACCCAGAAACCGGAGCACCCGGAAAAAATCAGTGCTTTGCTTGGCATTTTACACATTTGTAGTGTAGGCTGCCATTCTTCATGGGTACTGCTTCGACTGGGTGTGGTTTAAAGTAGTGTGTCCTATTCTTAATGGGGTGACAGACTGACACACTGACAGATTTCTTGAATTTATAGAGTGCCTTCTGCCTGACTGAGAGAGATTTCCAGATTTACTGCTTTGAATGGATGTGGTTTAAAGTCATCATCATAGCAGTCTGTTGTGGGCGACAATGACTGTTTCATTTAGGTCTGATCAGATTCCACACACAGCTCTCTCCTTAGCCTTCTGCTGCCAGGAACTCCTGTCTATGTCCAACTTCTTCAAGTTTCTTTTTACAGTGTCTTTAAATCTAGCCTTGGTCAACCCTGATTGCATTTGCCCTCACATAACTGTGAGCAGAGTAACTGCCAAGGGAGACGCTGGTGGTCCATCCTCTCAACATGTCTGAGCCATCTCAGGTTCATCTGTATTAGCATGTCCTCCATTGATGATAGACCAGCTCGTTTCAGCACTTCTATGTTGGTTAACTTGTCTTTCCATGAGATGTTCATTATGGCTCGAAGGTGTCTCATGTACGCGTGGAGTTTCTTCACCTGCGCTCTGTAGACAGTCCAAGTTTCAGCACCGTACAATAGAGTAGCCAGTACTGTCGCTCTGAACACTTTGCATTTCACACGGATAGACACATGCCGATTGTTCCACAGTCTCTCCAAGATTCCAAACACAGCGCTCGCTCTTCCCATTCTGAGAGATAGTTCATCCTCCAGCCTAGCATTCTCTGAAACAGTACTCCCTAGATACTTGAAAGTCTTGCACTTAACTAGTAGCTCTGTACCAACGCTGATCTCATCTGGTAGTGATGTTGATAACTGGAACTTTGGTGGTTGATAAAGGCACTCTGTCTTCTTGATGTTAATGTGGAGGCTGAATTGGGTAGCTGCTCTTGCAAATTTCTCTACTAAAGATTGCATATCTTCCACACTGTGTGCAACTAGAGCACTGTCGTCGGCAAAGAGCATTTCTCTTACTACCTTTATCGATGTCTTACTCTTGGCTTTAAACTGTGCCACATTGAACAAGTCTGCTTCTTTCCTTGTTTGAATGTATACTTCTTCTGAAGTGTCTATGAAGGCCACCTCAAGCATGGCTGCCAGATATAGCGAGAAGAGTGTAGGTGCCAGCACACACCCTTGTTTCACCCCGTTGCTTACTGAAAAGTCTTTAGATACTGAACCACTCATTGCCATGTTTGCTTGCATAGTACCTGTATGGAGTGCCTTGATCAGGGTGACAAACTTCTCTGTACAACCATATTTCTTGAGTACCTGCCAAAGTCCTTGTCGCGAAACAGTATCGAAGGCTTTACTGAAGTCTATGAAGACTACATAAAGCGGCATGTTCTGTTCGATATACTTTTCTTGAACCTGTTCCAAGCAGAAAATCATGTCCATTGTGCTTCTTCCACTTCTAAAGCCACATTGGGTTTCCGGTAGTTCATTCTGCGAGATGTGTTCATTGAGTCTGTTAAGTAGTACATGTGAGAGAATCTTACCAACAGTGGCTAGCAGTGATCTACCTCGGTAATTTCCACAATCTTTCCTGTCACCTTTCTTGAACAAAGGCACAATACTTGCATCCTTCCAGTCTTGAGGTACTTTCTGGGCATCCCATATCTCTTGGATGAGCTTGTGCAGGCAGTTGGTCAGCTGAACACCACCAAATTTCCACACTTCTGCTGGAATTCCATCCCTTCCTGGAGCTTTACCATCCTGTGTTGTCCTGATAGCTGGCATTAGTTCATCAAAATTTGGTGGTTCATCCAGACTTGATACAGCTGGTCGCTGCACTAGAGCTTCTTTAGCCTCTTCAGTGAGATCTCCAGGGTTGTTTAGTATTTGGTCAAAGTGGTCTGCAAATCTGTCCAGGATCTTGTCTTTCTCCTGCAAAACTGTTTCACCATCCATAGCCTTTAGTTGGATCAATCCTCTTGGTTTAGGGCCGTAGATTTCTCTCAAACCTGTGAAGAATGTTTTCATGTCCTTTCTGTCTGCTGCAGTTTGACGTTTCTCCGCTTTTCTCATCCCACCAGTTGAACTTCATCTCTCTGGTGTACTTCTGTAGCTCTATCTGAGCCTTTGAGTATTTCTTCTTCTTCGACCTTGTGTTGCACTGTAGGTTTTCCTGCCGAGCTGTATTCCTTGCTTCTAGTAGTTTCTTCAGGTGTTCATCATGCTCATCAAACCAATCTTGATGTTTCCTCTCAGGGTAGCCCAATACATCACTTACAGTCTGATTCGCCGTATCCTTCAGTGTTGCCCATTTCTCTTCTATGTCATTCTCTGAGATGTTGCTGTCCGTCTTTCAAATTTTCATTCATTTCCTGAGTAAGTTCTTTCTGCTTCTTTTGACCTTTCAGTGCACCAGTGTTTAGCTTCCGTGGTGGCTTTGCACCCATCCTGCAGTGCTGTTTTCATCTGCAAATCCTTAATCTAGATCTCAGCATAACATGATCAGTACCACAGTCTGTGCCTCTCAATGCTCTGGTGTCCAATACATCCCTTATGTCTCTCTGCCTGACTATGATGTAGTCTAATAAGTGCCAGGTCTTGGATCTTGGGTGCATCCATGTCTTCTTGTGTGTGTCGTTGTGCTTAAATAGAGTATTGGTTATCACAAGGTTGTACTCTGAACATAGTGCAAGTAGAAGTTCTCCATTAGCATTGCACTTGCCTACTCCATGACTGCCTAGTACTCTTTTCCATTTCTCAGTGTCCGAACCAACTCTGGCATTAAAATCTCAGAGTATCAGCCTGTCATCAGTCGGTACATGCCTGATAGTCTCAAGTAAATCACTGTAGAACTCTTTCTTCACCTCCTCTGTGTTGGTCATTGTTGGGGCATATACACTGATGAGTGTGGCATACATCTTCTGCTATAGTGGGAGTCTCATAGTCATTATCCTGTCATTGATTGGCACCGGTTCCTCATCAAGCATTGCTGCTATCTCCTTTCTAACTGCAAAGCCCACTCCTGCTTCTCTCCTTTCTTGAGTTGATCTCCCACTCCAAAAGAAGATGTACCCATGGTCTTCCAAGATGTCATATCCAGACAATCTTGTTTCACTAAGTGCAGCTATGTCTACATTGTACCTGTTCATTTCCAGGGCCACAAGCGCGGTCGGTCTTCCTGGGCGCTGTGAAGTTGTTCTGTCCAACAGAGTGTGTACATTCCATTCTGCTACACACAAGGCTGCTGTTTTCCTCTTCTTTTGTCTTCCTGCTCCTAGCTTACTTTTCGCTGCCTGTCGGAGTGTGAACAGATCAGCGCGGACCTTGTAAGCCCGGGCGATGTCTGAGCCTGTATGAGTTGCTTTCTGATTGACCATTTCATGAAACTGCTTGCAAAGTATTTGAGTACTGCTAGCTTTTACTGGACTAGCAGCACATTCTTGGCAGATAAAGGTATTATCAGTGGCAAGGACAAGCCAAGACAAACTGACACCAGTATCTGTTGCAGTGACTGACCAGATGATAGGTTTATCTCTCCTCTTTGTGTAGTACATGTCACAATGCACCGACTGGCACAGTCCACCACAGACCTTGCGACAGATGTGTTTATCTGCCAGGATGTCCAGTCTCACCCCGTGTAACTGGGAGTGGTCCACCACAGACCTGTGGCAGATATTGTTTTTAGTTCTGCCAGGATGCCCTGTTTCACCCTCCATGCCCTCGGAAGGGTGGGGATGCCGGTTGAGTTGCCAACGGCCCGACCCATGAGACAGGTAGTACCGGTTTTCATGGTTATCCGGTAGCAAGCAAGCCAATGCCTGAGCTGACAAAAAAAAAAAAAAAAAAAGGATGTAAGTCTCAGTTAGAAGCTGCCAATTTCTGACCAAAAAAACCCCCTGGAATTTTATGGGTAAGAAGCTGCAACTTTAGCAAAAAGACAAAAAAGGTATAAATTTCCAACTGTTTACAACCTAAAGCTGCAAATTTTTAACTAAGAAGCTGCACATTTCTGAGTAAAATGGCTGTAACTCTTCAGGAAAATCCTGCAAATTTATGAGAAAAATCCTCACATTTACAAAAGAATGTTTCTAATTTACATGAAAAAGGATGTGATAAATTGGCGTGTGTTGGCCATTTTTTTAAAAAGACAACCGTGAGGAGGAACTAAGCGGTGGCGTTCGGAGGTGTTAAATCTTGCAGATCTGCATTAATCAGCAGGGAAAAGGAGAAGAAGAAGAAGAATAGGTGATCCCCAGCAGCAGAAATAATCCAGTTAACCCAGGAAGAGTCAACACATGACACCCCATGACACCCAACAGATCACCCCCCCCCCATGACATCAGGGGGAACAGCTGGGCCAAACTTCACACCTCTGTCGACTTACATGTTCCCTTCTGAGGACAATTCAAACAGAGCTGCTGCTGAGATGGAAACCAAAGGGTTAAAGGGTGACGTGGCTGTATCAGCAGCACTGATTCCCCCCCCTTCACCCCCAACTGACCTGCTGGACAGGAACTAACTCCTCAGACCTGTTAACACAATGTTAACAACAAAAGGACATGCAAAATAATGAAGATTCCCTTTGATTTAACAGGATAACAGCATGAATATTCTGGTCTGTGAATAAACAGAGCAGCCATGAGTGTTTCACGGAGTGACTTATTGAATTATACTGGTTAATCTAAGTCACAATTTCAGGAAACATAAACTTCAGGGGAAACTTAAACCCATGACACATCGTTTTAAATTTTGCTGGTTTTTCTTTTTTTTTTTTCCCGCTTCTCTTCCCATCCTTATGGCCACTTTCTTATTGCGTTGAGTTTTTAAAACATCATTTTAAGAATAGTGTTAACTGACTTAAAGCACATTTCTAACTACACTCTATCATACAATATGCCATTTAACATACAATTTCATTTGATTGCATTTAGATCTTAATTCAAACAAGAAGAGTATTTGCAACCAACTTAATTAAGACTTGAACAAAAACAATCAATCTGAATACAAGTGGGAGCATTTAAGAATAAAAATCTTTGGATTCCTTAATGAAGTTCTGCCTGCAGATCACCTGCACTCAAACATTCCAAATACCACTCATGGGACGGACCAGATTCCATACAAAATGTTAAAAATTTTACTTTGGCTTCGTCTTTAAGGAGTTGCTGTTCCAGTTACAGTGGGGGAAAAAAGTATTTAGTCAGCCACCAATTGTGCAAGTTCTCCCACTTAAAAGATGAGAGAGGTCTCCATTTTTCATCATAGGTATACCTCAACTATGAGAGACAAAATGAGGAAAAAAAATTCCAGAAAATCACAATGAATGATTTTTAATGAATTAATTGGTAAATTCCTCGGTAAAATAAGTATTTGGTCAATAACAAAAGTTCATCTCAATACTTTGTTATATACCCTTTGTTGGCAATGACAGAGGTCAAATGTTTTCTGTAAGTCTTCACAAGGTTTTCACACACTGTTGCTGGTATTTTGGCCCATTCCTCCATGCAGATCTCCTCTAGAGCAGTGATGTTTTGGGGCTATCGCTGGGCAACACGGACTTTCAACTCCCTCCAAAGATTTTCTATGGGGTTGAGATCTGGAGACTGGCTAGGCCACTCCAGGACCTTGAAATGCTTCTTACGAAGCCACTCCTTCGTTGCCCGGGTGGTGTGTTTGGGATCATTGTCATGCTGAAAGACCCAGCCACGTTTCATCTTCAATGCCCTTGCTGATGGAAGAAGGTTTTCACTCAAAATCTCACGATACATGGCCCCATTCATTCTTTCCTTTACACGGATCAGTCGTTCTGGTCCCTTTGCAGAAAAACAGCCCAAAAGTATGATGTTTCCACCCCCATGCTTCACAGTAGGTATGGTGTTCTTTCTCCTCCAAACACGACAAGTTGAGTTTTTATCAAAAAGTTCTATTTTGGTTTCATCTGACCATATGACATTCTCCCAGTCCTCTTCTGGATCATCCAAATGCTCTCTAGCAAACTTCAGACGGGCCTGGACGTGTACTGGCTTAAGCAGGGGGAAATGTCTGGCACTGCAGGATTTGAGTCCCTGGCGGCATAGTGTGTTACTGATGGTAGCCTTTGTTACTTTGGTCCCAGCTCTCTGCAGGTCATTCACTAGGTCCCCCCGTGTGGTTCTGGAATTTTTGCTCACTGTTCTCGTGATCATTTTGACCCTACAGGGTGAGATCTTGCGTGGAGCCCCAGATCGAGGGAGATTATCAGTGGTCTTGTATGTCTTCCATTTTCTAATAATTGCTCCTACAGTTGATTTCTTCACACCAAGCTGCTTACCTATTGCAGATTCAGTCTTCCCAGCCTGGTGCAGGTCTACAATTTTGTTTCTGGTGTCCTTTGACAGCTCTTTGGTCTTGGCCATAGTGGAGTTTGGAGTCTGACTGTTTGAGGTTGTGGACAGGTGTCTTTTATACTGATAATGAGTTCAAACAGGTGCCATTAATACAGGTAACGAGTGGAGGACAGAGGGGCCTCTTAAAAAAGAAGTTACAGGTCTGTGAGAGCCAGAAATCTTGCTTGTTTGTAGGTGACCAAATACTTATTTTACCGAGGAATTTACCAATTAATTCATTAAAAATCCTTCAATGTGATTTTCTGGATTATTTTTTTCTCATTTTGTCTCTCATAGTTGAGGTATACCTATGATGAAAATTGGAGACCTCTCTCATCTTTTAAGTGGGAGATCTTGCACAATTGGTGGCTGACTAAATACTTTTTTGCCCCACTGTAAGTCTCGTGTTGGAGAGTCCATCTTTGTATAAAACGGCCAAGTCAGTATACCACAAAAGGCTCAAAGCCGCTAAGACAATCCAGAGGTTAAACCGGCTGTTGATGTCATTTAAGCCCTGCATGGCTTTGACAATGTGGAACCGGCATTTCACTTTGAAACGGATGGCAAAATTCCTTGGTGTCTGGCTTTTTATTGGAACGGAATACAATATAATTAGTTTTACTGATATTAAGTGAAAGTTTGTTACACTGAAGCCAGGTGTCTATTTTCATAAGTTCACTGTTTGTTTATGACCCCTGTAGGTGCTGAGTTTAACCCCCTCACATCTGGTTCCTGACTTATATGTTTTACGACCCGAAACTTCCACCCACAGAAACTTCGTGTTTAGAGAGGGGTTAAAAGCTCCTTGAGGAGTTGTTAGTTCCTACCCAGCAGGTCAGTTGGGGGGGGGGGGGGGGGGGTCGGTGCTGCTGTTAAAGCCACGTCACCCTTTAACCCTGCACGGTGGCTGCACGGTGGCGCAGTGGTTTAGCACTGTGGCAGCACAGTTTACCCTCAGCCGGGGGATCGCGGGGATCATGAGATCGTGAGTTCGATCCCAGCCCCCGACCAACAGTGAGCTGTGTGGAGTTTGCATGTTCTCCCCGTGTTGCGTGGGTTTACTCCGGGATTTCTCCGGTTTCCTCCCGCATACCAAAAACATGTAGGTTTAGGGCGCTCGCGCATGCAGCGACCGGCAGCCGGTGGCTTGTCACCAGACTGCAAACCAAATCTACCTACGGGTACAAATAAGTAACAAAAAAAAAAAAAAACCTTTGGTTTCCATCTCAGCAGCAGCTCTGTTTGAATTGTCCTCAGAAGGGAACATGTAAATGGACAGAGGTGTGAAGTTTGTCCCAGCTGTTCCCACTGATGTCCTGGGGGGGGGGGGGGGATCTGTTGGGCGTCATGGGGTGTCATGTGCTTACTCTTCCTGGGTTAACTGGATTATTTCCGCTGCTGGGGATCACCTATTCCTCTTCTTCTCCTTTTCCCTGCTAATTAGTGCAGATCTGCAGGATTTAACACCTCCGAACACCACCGTTGAGTTCCTCCTCATGGCTGTCATTTAAAAAAATGGCCAACACACGCCAATTTATCACATCCCTTTTCATGTAAATTAGAAACATTCTTTTGTAAATGTGAGGATTTTTCTCATAAATTTGCAGGATTTTCCTGCAGAGTTACAGCCATTTTACTCAGAAATGTGCAGCTTCTTACTTGAAAATTTGCAGCTTTTTATTCTTCATAATTTTGCAGCTTTTTCCTCATGAATTTAGAATTTTTCTTACTCTTGAATTTGCAGTTTAAACAAAAAAAAGCTTAACTTTGCAGCATTTTACTCAAATCTTATATTTGCAGCGTTTTAGGTTGTAAACAGTTGGAAATTTACACCTTTTTTGTCTTTTTGCTAAAGTTGCAACTTCTTACCCACAAAATTCCACTTTTTTTGGTCAGAAATTGGCAGATTTTAACTGAGACTTACACCCCCCCACCTTTTTTTTTTTTGTCAGGCCAGGCATTGGCTTGCTTGCTACCAGATAACCACGAAAACCGGTACTACCTGTCTCATGGGTTGGACCGTTGGTGACTCAACTGGCTTCCCCGCCCTTCCGAGGGTGTGGAGGGTGAAACAGGGCATCCTGGCAGAACTAAAAACAATATCTGCCACAGGTCTGTGGTGGACCACTCCCAGTTACACAGGGTGAGACTGGACATCCTGGCAGATAAACACATCTGTCGCAAGGTCTGTGGTGGACTGTGCCAGTCGGTGCATTGTGACATGCACTACACAAAGAGCAGAGATAAACAAACCTATCATCTGGTCAGTCACTGCAACAGATACTGGTGTCAGTTTGTCTTGGCTTGTCCTTGCCACTGATAATACCTTTATCTGCCAAGAATGTGCTGCTAGTCCAGTAAAAGCTAGCAGTACTCAAATACTTTGCAAGCAGTTTCATGAAATGGTCAATCAGAAAGCAACTCATACCGGCTCGGACATCGCCCGGGCTTACATGGTCCATGCTGATCTGTTCACACTCCGACAGGCAGCGAAAAGTAAGCTAGGAGCAGGAAGACAAAAGAAGAGGAAAACAGCAGCCTTGTGTGTAGCAGAATGGAATGTACGCACTCTGTTGGATAGAACAACTTCACAGCGCCCAGGAAGACCGACCGCGCTTGTGTCCCTGGAAATGAACAGGTACAATGTAGACATAGCTGCACTTAGTGAAACAAGATTTCCTGGACAGCTTGGAAGACCATGGGTACATCGTCTTTTGGAGTGGGTGATCAACTCAAGAAAGGAGAGAAGCAGGAGTGGGCTTTGCAGTTAGAAAGGAGATAGCAGCAATGCTTGATGAGGAACCGGTGCCAATCAATGACAGGATAATGACTATGAGACTCCCACTACAGCGGAAGATGTTTGCCACACTCATCAGTGTATATGCCCCAACAATGACCAACACAGAGGAGGTGAAGAAAGATTTCTACAGTGATTTATGTGAGACTATCAGGCGTGTACCGACTGATGACAGGCTGATACTCGTTGGAGATTTTAATGCCAGAGTTGGTTCGGACACTGAGAAATGGAAAGGAGTACTAGGCAGTCATGGAGTAGGCAAGTGCAATGCTAATGGAGAACTTCTACTTGCACTATGTTCAGAGTACAACCTTGTGATAACCAACACTCTATTTAAGCACAAGGACACACACAAGAAGACATGGATGCACCCAAGATCCAAGACCTGGCACTTATTAGACTAAATCATAGTCAGGCAGAGAGACATAAGGGATGTATTGGACACCAGAGCAATGAGAGGCACAGACTGTGGTACTGATTATGTTATGCTGAGATCTAGATTAAGGATTTGCAGATGAAAACAGCACTGCAGGATGGGTGCAAAGCCACCACGGAAGCTAAACACTGGTGCACTGAAAGGCCAAAAGAAGCAGGAAGAACTTACACAGGAAATGGATGAAAACTTGAAAGACTGGGACAGCAACAACTCAGAGAATGACATAAAAGAGAAATGGGCAACACTGAAGGATACGGTGTATCAGACTGCGAGTGATGTATTAGGCCACCCTGAGAGGAAACATCAAGATTGGTTTGATGAGCATGATGAACACCTGAAGAAACTACTAGAAGCAATGAATACAGCTCGGCAGGAAAACCTAAAGTGTAACACAAGGTCGAAGAAGAAGAAATACTCAATGGCTCAGAGTGAGCTACAGAAAGTACACCAGAGAGATGAAGTCCAACTGGTGGGATGAAAAAGCAGAGGAACTTCAAACTGCAGCAGACAGGAAGGACATGAAAACATTCTTCACAGGTTTGACAGAAATCTACAGCCCTAAACCAAGAGGACTGATCCAATTAAAGGATATGGATGGTGAAACAGTTTTGCAGGAGAAAGACAAGATCCTGGACAGATTTGCAGACCACTTTGACCAACTACTAAACAACCCTGGAGATCTCACTGAGGAGGCTAAAGAAGTTCCAGTGCAGCGACCAGGAAGGGATGGAATTCCAGCAGAAGTGTGGAAATTTGGTGGTGTTCAGCTGACCAACTGCCTGCACAAGCTCATCCAAGAGATATGGGATGCCCAGAAAGTACCTCAAGACTGGAAGGATGCAAGTATTGTGCCTTTGTTCAAGAAAGGTGACAGGAAAGATTGTGGAAATTACCGAGGTATATCACTGCTAGCCACTGTTGGTAAGATTCTCTCACGTGTACTACTGAACAGACTCAATGAACACATCTCGCAGAATACACTCCCGGAAACCCAATGCGGCTTTAGAAGTGGAAGAAGCACAATGGACATGATTTTCTGCTTGGAACAGGTTCAAGAAAAGTATATCGAACAGAACATGCCACTTTATGTAGTCTTCATAGACTTCAGTAAAGCCTTTGATACTGTTTCGCGACAAGGACTTTGGCAGGTACTCAAGAAATATGGTTGTACAGAGAAGTTTGTCAGACTGATCGGGGCACTCCATGCAAGCAAACGTGGCAATGAGTGGTTCAGTATCTAAAGACGTTTCAGTAAGCAACGGGGTGAAACAAGGGTGTGTGCTGGCACCTACACTCTTCTTGCTATATCTGGCAGCCATGCTTGAGGTGGCCTTCAAAGACACTTCAGAAGGAGTATACATTCAAACAAGGAAAGAAGCAGACTTGTTCAGTGTGGCACAGTTTAAAGCCAAGAGTAAGACATCAATAAAGGTAGTAAGAGAAATGCTCTTTGTCGACGACAGTGCTCTAGTTGCACACAGTGTGGAAGATATGCAATCTTTAGTGGAGAAATTTGCAAGAGCAGCTAGCCAATTCAGCCTCCAAATTAACATCAAGAAGACGAGTACCTTTATCAACCACCAAAGTTCCAATTATCAACATCACTACCAGAAGAGATCAGCCTTGGTACAGAGCCACTCGTCAAGTGCAAGACTTTCAAGTATCTAGGGAGTACTGTTTCAGAGAATGCTAGGCTGGAAGATGAACTATCTCTCAGAATGGGAAGAGTGAGCGCTGTGTTTGGAATTTTGAGGGAGAGACTGTGGAACAATCGACATGTGTCTATCTGTGTGAAATGCAAAGTGTACAGAGCGACAGTACTGGCTACTCTATTGTACAGTGCTGAAACTTGGACTGTCTACAGATTGCAGGTGAAGAAACTCCACACGTACATGATGAGACACCTTCGAGCCATAATGAACATCTCATGGAAAGACAAGATAACCAACATAGAAGTGTTGAAATGAGCTGGTTTACCATCAATGGAGGACATGCTAATACAGATGAACCTGAGATGACTCGGACATGTTGAGAGGATGGACCACCAGCGTCTCCCTCGGCAGTTGCTCTACTCACACTTATGCGAGGGCAAACGCAATCAGGGTAGACCAGTTGGATGTAGACAGTAGTTCCTGGCAGCGGAAGGCTAAGGACAGAGCTGTGTGGAGGAATCTGATCAGACCTAAATGAAACAGTCATTGTCGCCCACAACAGACTGCTATGATGATGATGATGATGACTATTTATCTGTTCAAGTTCATTTGGATTCTGGTGAGCAAAAAATAAATTAGTGTCATCAGCAAACAGTACTTTATGTAGTAGAGATGAAGAGTTAGCAATGTCATTTATATACAAAATGAATAGAACTGGTCCTAAAATGGAACCCTGGGGAACCCCATGATCGATGGATTTATATGATGACTTGTGGTTATTTATATAAACATACTGAAGTCTTCCAGACAGATAATTAATAAACCAATCTAATGCAAGGCCTCTGATATCGTAATGTTGTAATTTATTAATTAGGATGTCATGGTTAATGGTATCAAATGCTTTAGACGGGTCTAAAAAAATGCCAATACCATAGTTGCCTCTTTCAATTGCATCATTGATTTTTTCAGTAAGGTCAAGTATTGCCATATAGGTAGTGTGTTTCTTTCTCAAGCCATACTGAGATGGGATAATAATGTTGAACTTATCAAGGTAACTGGTAAGTCTGTTATAAACTACTCTTTCCAAAACCTTTGAAAGAGTAGGCAGAATGGATATTGGACGATAATTAGTCAAATCTTTCTTTTCACCTGATTTATAAATTGGCATAATTTGTGCAGTTTTTGCTATTTATGGCACTGCTCCGGAGATTAGACACGGATTAATGCAGTAGGTAAGGGGTTCCAGTATTAAATTAATAACTTTTCAAAGTTTTGCTGGAAATTTCATCAGCTCCAGCAGCGTTTGAGTTCTTCATGTCCTTGATGATTTTCCAGACTTCCTCACAATCAGTTGGCTTCAAGAAAAAAGAATTCCAGTAGTTTCCTGATAAGTGTTTGAAAAAGGCAGCCTGGGGTTGGTTAATTTTATTAGATAAATTTTCTCCAGACAAAATAATTATTAAATTTGTCAGCGAGAGTGGCATTACTGACTGTGTTATTGTTCGGAAGTGTGGGGGCTTTTTGGTCCCCATTTAAAACCTTATTTAGTATTCTCCAGGATTTCTTGGAATCACCCTGTGATGCATTTACAAGTTCTGCATAGTAATTACTCTTACTCTTTCTAATAATATGTGTTAATTTATTTCTATAATTAGTACATACATTTTTATTGTTAATATTTGGATTTTTTGTAGCGTTTATATAATTTATTTTTGTCCTTAATAGATTTTAGTATGACCTTAGAAAGCCATGGATGTTGAATAGTACGATTACATGTGATAGTCTTGACAGGAATTGTCCTCTGGATGGATTCTGTTATTTCCTTGGTCAAGGTGTCAAACGCAGCATCAGCATCACTACAATTGTAGATTCTATCCCATGCCTTGACATGGAAGTCCTCACTCAGTCGTTGTAAGGTTTCTTCATTAAGTATTTTTATTTTTAGTTTATGTCGCGAGGTTGAGAGCCTAACGGCAAGGTCAAGAAACGGAACAATGGGGAAATGATCAGAAATCTTGGAGAGCACAACTCCAGATACCAGTGTGGAATTGCAAATGTTAGTAATGATATTATCAATAATGGACTTGATGGAGTGAGTGATTCTAGTATAGGTATTAATTGTAGGGAAGAAGGAAGAGAAGTGTAGTGTATTCATAAAGTCACTTTTAGCTGCATCATTCCTGGAGAGGTCAATGTTGAAATCTCCAAGGAGAATACAACTTTTATTTTCGTTGTTGTTTGAGAAAATTTCTTCCAGTTTGGTTGTGAAAATATTAAGGTCGGTGTCCAGGGGGCGATAAATCACACCTACAATTAAATTTTTCCCATTTTTGACATGTATCTCAACAAAAAGAGAGTCAATATGACAGTCTTCCTTAACAATATCATCATAAACACCAACATCATGTCTACAGGAGATATACAGACAGACACCACCACCAGATCTGCCACATCTGTTCTTTATGAACAGTTTATAACCACCAAGGTTTAAGATGTCTATGTATATCTTATCATTCAGCCAAGTTTCACTACAACCAATTACATCAAAGCTGCAGCCTGTACTGGTAAGTAAAGTAGCTAGATCATGGTGATGTTTATTCAAGCTCCTGATGTTTAAATGCATGAAAGAATAATTGTATTGGTTTTTAAAAGATGTTAATTGCTCAGAAATATACTGATCACAGCTTATATTCCTATTATAGTCCATAAATTGTGTCACATCCACTCCTTCTTCATTAGATTCATTGAAGATCATTATGCACAATAGTTGATAAAATTTACTGGGATCACAGTAACAATACACATTTCGAGACATAGACAAACCCTCATCCATACAGAAGACGGTCAGACAAACACACAATCACACACACACCCAAATACACAGACACATTGTCAGCACAACAGTCCATTAGTCCGAGAGCACACAGATACTGGCCTCGTCGCACCAGGTGGCAGGCCTACCCAGCCAAACACGCAGAATTTAGGCCAATTCCCAAACCAAAATGAAAATACGGATAAGAGAGAGAGGTAGAAGGAAGATGGAAAGTGAGTAAAAAAGTATATCATTCACCGTGTTTCAGGTTCATCAGTTGTCATGGCAGCGGGGATGCGTTGATAACGTTATCATCACGCGTCTGTGTTTACACTGCTAGAGAGGCAGCATGCAAAAGTCCTGGTGGCTCCTCCTGAGGTTCAGCAGTGATGTTTTGGTCGCCTCCAGTTAGTCAATATGTGATTTGAGGATTCATATACAGTTTTCCATTGATGTAAAGTTTATCAATGAACAGACGAGCGTTCCTTTCTTGCCTCCATCATGATTGAGTAGAGCAGCCTCCATCTGTTCATGATCTCAGGAGGAAACTGATTGTTGATGGAGTAGTTTGTTCCTTTTAGCTCTTTACCCTTGGACATGACGGCAGCTTTCATCTTGGAATCGGTGGTTTTGTCCACAACAGGACGGGGCCTCCTCTGTTGGTCGGCTTTGGTCCTTCCGAGGCGATGCACTGTGGAGAAGCGAATAGCCACAGCCTCCTCCGGCTTCATTTTCAACTCGTTGACTAGGAATGACTTTAGAAGTTCTTCTGACTTTTGGTGAGTTTCATTTTTTACTTCTGCAAGTCCATGTATTATCCCGCATGCTCCGACACTGCAGGTCAAGTACGTTTTTTGCCATGTTAAATTTATCTTTTTGGAGTTTGGCTGTCAAGACGTTTGAGGTTCTTTACTTCAAGCCTGAGTGACGCATTATCAGCCTTTAGCACCTTGATCAGTGAGTTGTTGAATTCCACGGCTTGCTTTAGTTCATTAATATCAGTTGTCAGCTGATAGAGTAAGTTGAGCTTTTTAAATTGGTGTTTAATAGACATTAGGGACTCACTAATGTCACAGGGTGAAGTATTGTCCACTTCGCTCGAGCTTGGTTTAGTCCGGGTGGATTTGGACGCCGGTTTGCTGCCAGGCATGACATTGTTGTAATATTGTGCGTCAATGTAGGATTGCAAATCCTCTATCGGCTCGTCCACAGGCGAATCCAGTGTGTTATGAGCTAGTCGATCACTTCTCCAACTAAGTTTTATGGCATAATTTGGGAGTTTTGGGCGAAGAGGTCAGCTCAGCACTGCTCAGCACTTCCTGCAGTCAGCCATCTTGGTTCCTATTGTTAGTGTTGTTATTCCGCATCTCCATGGTCTCTGCTTGTCTGTGCCTTGCCTGGTGTGCAGCATTGCTGACTTTGCGGGCATTTTGGGCTTCAAGTGACTCAGCACGTGTATGGCGCACTGCCACACATTTCCTGTCTGTCTGTGCATCCCTTGTCTGTCGTACCCTGTGCTGGTAAAGGGTCTCCTCCTGTCTCAGACGGGTGTGTCATTCACAGTCATGCCCGCGACATACTGCTTGAACCTCAGGTGTTTCATCTTCACCGCATCTTTTCTGACGTGCAGCAGTCATCCCTGCAACGTACAGCTCGAACCACAGAGGTTTCATCTTCACGGCATCTTTTCTGACGTGCAGCACAGTCATGCCTGGGAGGTGCTGCTCGAACCTCAGCTGTTTCATCTTCACGATTTCTTTCCTGGCGTGCTCGAACCTCAGGTGTTTCATCTTCACGCATGCCTGGGAGGTACTGCTCGAACCTCAGCTGTGTCATCTTCACGGATCTTTCCTAATGTGCACCAGTTCTCTTCTTCTTCTTCTACTTCTTCTTCTCCTCCTCCTCCTCTCGGTTACTGGTGGATAGCAAACAACTGAAAGGTGCATGCCGCCACCTACTGTAAAAGAGTGTGTAACATTATGTCATCTGACCCTGACCCCTAAATTCTATTACTTAATCCTGATATTTAAAAGAAAGAGCCCTTCTCTTGATTCTTATTGCCTCTCCATCTGTTCCCAGAATCCCAGTTAAATCCCATTCCCTACCGGCCTCTCAAACTTCATTTTCCATTGTCTGTCTTTCATTTCCGTATTTGTGACAGTGTAATAAGATGTGCTCGACATTTTCTTTTACTTCACATTCTCTACATTTGTCACTTTTGCTTTTCCCCATGGTGAATAAAGTGCTGTTTAAACCTGTGTGATCCAGTCTGGGTCTTGCCATAATGATGTCTTCCCTCCTTTTGGTTGTTATGAAATTCTTTATTGCAATAGGTTTTTGTATTTTGTAATACGATCTACCTTTATGATCTTCATCCCATCTTTTTTGCCATAGTTCAGTTCCTTTTTCTTGATTACTGCTTTCCCTTCACCTTTTCCAAGAGACAATGGTATAGTTCCCTCTTTTCCAAGAGCACTTTGTGCTAATTTGTCTGTTCAACCCTTCATGTGCAGGAACCCAACAAAACTGACATCATAAAGACGTCAAAGGCAGGAATCTTAGGACACTACATCATTGGTAGCCAGTCATAAAATACATCAAAGCAGGCATCGTGAATGATGGTCTATATGACATCATATAGACATCCAGGCAGGCATCATAGGACACTACATCATAGGTAGCCAGTCCTATTGCCTATATGATGGCATCGCAAGTCCTATGTAGCCTGAGATCATAGGATCATCACCAGACATCATGCAGACATCATAGGCCGTCCTATGATGTCCTATGATCGTGACACACATTTCTTAAATTTATAGAGTGATGATGACTGTCTTGCATATTTATTTCTTTCACTGGTCTTCCATATGACATCATAAAGACATCAAGGCAGACATTGTGAGTGATGGTCTACAGTGGGGCAAAAAAGTATTTAGTCAGCCACCAATTGTGCAAGTTCTCCCACTTAAAAGGTGAGAGAGGTCTCCAATTTTCATCATAGGTATACCTCAACTATGAGAGACAAAATGAGAAAAAAATAATCCAGAAAATCACATTGACGGATTTTTAATGAATTAATTGGTAAATTCCTCAGTAAAATAAGTATTTGGTCTCCTACAAACAAGCAAGATTTCTGGCTCTCACAGACCTGTAACTTCTTCTTTGAGAGGCTTCTCTGTCCTCCACTCGTTACCTGTATTAATGGCACCAGTTTGAACTCGTTATCAGTATAAAAGACACCTGCCCACAACCTCAAACAGTCAGACTCCAAACTCCACTATGGCCAAGACCAAAGAGCTGTCAAAGGACACCAGAAACAAAATTGTAGACCTGCACCAGGCTGGGAAGACTGAATCTGCAATAGGTAAGCAGCTTGGTGTGAAGAAATCAACTGTGGGAGCAATTATTAGAAAATGGAAGACATACAAGACCACTGATAATCTCCCTCGATCTGGGGCTCCACACAAGATCTCACCCCGTGGGGTCAAAATTATCACGAGAACGGTGAGCAAAAATCCTAGAACCACACGGGGGGATCTAGTGAATGACCTGCAGAGAGCTGGGACCAAAGTAACAAAGGCTACATCAGTAACACACTACGCCGCCAGGGACTGAAATCCTGCAGTGCCAGACGTGTCCCCCTGCTTAAGCCAGTACATGTCCAGGCCCGTCTGAAGTTTGCTAGAGAACATTTGGATGATCCAGAAGAGGATTGGGAGAATGTCATATGGTCAGATGAAACCAAAATAGAACTTTTTGATGAAAACTCAACTTGTCGTGTTTGGAGGAGAAACACCATACTTACTGTGAAGCATGGGGGTGGAAACATCATACTTTGGGGCTGTTTTTCTGCAAAGGGACCAGGATGACTGATCCGTGTAAAGGAAAGAATGAATGGGGCCATGTATCATGAGATTTTGAGTGAAAACCTCATTCCATCAGCAAGGGCATTGAAGATGAAACGTGGCTGGGTCTTTCAGCATGACAATGATCCCAAACACACCGCCCGGGCAACGAAGGAGTGGCTTCGTAAGAAGCATTTCAAGGTCCTGGAGTGACCTAGCCAGGCTCCAGATCTCAACCGCATAGAAAATCTTTGGAGGGAGTTGAAAGTCCGTGTTGCTCAGCGACAGCCCCAAAACATCATTGCTCTAGAGGAGATCTGCATGGAGGAATGGGCCAAAATACCAGCAACAGTGTGTGAAAACCTTGTGAAGACTTACAGAAAACGTTTGACGTCTGTCATTGCCAACAAAGGGTATATACAGTGGGGCAAAAAAGTATTTAGTCAGCCACCAATTGTACAAGTTCTCCCACTTAAAAGATGTGAGAGGTCTCCAATTTTCATCATAGGTATACCTCAACTATGAGAGACGAAATGAGGAAAAAAAATCCAGAAAATCACATTGAAGGATTTTTAATGAATTAATTGGTAAATTCCTCAGTAAAATAAGTATTTGGTCACCTACAAACAAGCAAGATTTCTGGCTCTCACAGACCTGTAACTTCTTCTTTAAGATGCTCCTCTGTCCTCCACTTGTTACCTATGTTAATGGCACCTGTTTGAACTCGTTATTAGTATAAAAGACACCTGTCCACAACCTCAAACAGTCGGACTCCAAACTCCACTATGGCCAAGACCAAAGAGCTGTCAAAGGACACCAGAAACAAAATTGTAGACCTGCACCAGGCTGGGAAGACTGAATCTGCAATAGGTAAGCAGCTTGGTGTGAAGAAATCAACTGTGGGAGCAATTATCAGAAAATGGAAGACATACAAGACCACTGATAATCTCCCTCGATCTGGGGCTCCATGCAAGATCTCACCCTGTGAGGTCAAAATGATCACGAGAACGGTGAGCAAAAATCCCAGAACCACACGGAGGGACCTAGTGAATGACCTGCAGAGAGCTGGGACCAAAGTAACAAAGGCTACATCAGTAACACACTACACCGCCAGGGACTGAAATTCTGCAGTGCCAGACGTGTCCCCCTGCTTAAGCCAGTACATGTCTGGGCCCGTCTGAAGTTTGCTAGAGAGCATTTGGATGATCCAGAAGAGGATTGGGAGAATGTCATATGGTCAGATGAAACCAAAATAGAACTTTTTGGTAAAAACTCAACTTGTCGTGTTTGGAGGAGAAAGAACACCATACCTACTGTGAAGCATGGGGGTGAAAACATCATACTTTGGGGCTGTTTTTCTTCAAAGGTACCAGGACGACTGATCCGTGTAAAGGAAAGAATGAATGGGGCCATGTATCGTGAGATTTTGAGTGAAAACCTCTTTCCATCAGCAAGGGCATTGAAGATGAAACGTGGCTGGGTCTTTCAGCATGACAATGATCCCAAACACACTGCCCGGACAACAAAGGAGTGGCTTTGTAAGAAGCATTTCAAGGTCCTGGAGTGGCCTAGCCAGTCTCCAGATCTCAAACCCATAGAAAATCTTTGGAGGGAGTTGAAGGTCCGTGTTGCCCAGCGACAGCCCCAAAACATCACTGCTCTAGAGGAGATCTGCATGGAGGAATGGGCCAAAATACCAGCAACAGTGTGTGAAAACCTTGTAAAGACTTACAGAAAACGTTTGACCTCTGTCATTGCCAACAAAGGGTATATAACAAAGTATTGAGATGAACTTTTGTTATTGACCAAATACTTATTTTACCGAGGAATTTACCAATTAATTCATTAAAAATCCTTCAATGTGATTTTCTGGATTTTTTTTTTTCTCATTTTGTCTCTCATAGTTGAGGTATACCTATGATGAGAATTGGAGACCTCACTCATCTTTTAAGTGGGAGAACTTGCACAATTGGTGGCTGACTAAATACTTTTTTCCCCCCACTGTAACAAAGTATTGAGATGAACTTTTGGGGTTGACCAAATACTTATTTTACAGAGGAATTTACCAATTAATTCATTAAAAATCCTTCAACGGGATTTTCTGGATTTTTTTTTTTCTCATTTTGTCTCTCATAGTTGAGGTATACCTATGATGAAAATTGGAGACCTCTCTCATCTTTTAAGTGGGAGAACTTGCTCAATTGGTGGCTGACTAAATACTTTTTTGCCCCACTGTATATGACATCATAAAGACATCAAGGCAGGCGTCATAGGACATACAGACATCATAGGAACATCATACGCTGTCCTATGATCTATATGACATCATAATGACGTCAAGGCAGGCATGACAGGACAGCCTATGATGTTCCTATGATGTCTGCATGATGTCCTATGATACCCTATGATTGAGACATACTGACAGACACACACTGACAGATTTCAAATGTCCTATGATGCCCGCCTTGATGTCTTTATGATGTCATAGAGATCATAGGACATCACAGGACAGCGTATGATGTTCCTATGATGCCTGCCTTGATGTCTTTGTGATGTCATATAGACCTGTCTGCATGATGTCCTATGATGCCTGCCTTGTCATACAGTCATCATAGGAACAGCATACGCAGTCCTTTGATGTCCTATGATCTGTCAGTGTGTGTGTCTGTCAGTGTGTCACGATCATAGGACATCAAGTGTTTTATCTTCACGGCATCTTTTCTGGCGTGCAACACAGTCATGTCTGGGAGGTACTGCTGGAACCTCAGCTGTTTCATTTTCACGGGATCTTTCCTGACGTGCAGCAGTTCTCCTCACTCTATTACTCTCCATTTATGTAGCTTATGATCTTATAGCGAGTCCTATGATCGTGACATCATGACATCATGACAGACAGAGGTTTCTTGAATTATATATAGAGTGATGAAGTGATATTCCTTGTCTCCAGGGCATGGGTCCCAGCCCACATTCTTGCTTGAAGTTGGGATTTTCTGTATTTCACCTTATTATTATCCTGGGTTGCTGTTATTGTTATCATTCTGTCTTGCATATTTATTTCTTCATTGGTCTTCCTCTTAGTTGATTTTTGATGATGTCATAGCGAGTCCTCTGAGAGTGCAGCCTGCCTTTGATCTCATAGCAAGTCCTATGATGTTTTAGCGAGTCCTATGATCATGACATCCTTGTCTCCAGGGCATGGGTTCCAGCCCACATCCTCACTTTAAGTTGGGATTTTCTGTATTTTACCTTATTATTATCCTGAGTTGCTGTTATTGTTATTATTATTATTATTATTATTATTATTATTATTATTATTATTATTATTATTATTCTGTCTTGCATATTTATTTCTTCATTGGTCTTCCTCTTAGTTTATCAGCATTATTATTGTTATTATCGACATTATTGTCATTATTGCCTTGGTGTTGTCTCCCCTCTGGTCCCCTGTGTGACAGACAAACACACAGACAGACACACACAGACCTTTCTTGCTTTTATAGAGTGTGACATCATAAAGACACATTTGTCTATGTGTCCTATGATGCCTGAGTTCAAAGACACATGGTCTATGTGACATCAAGACACATTGGTCTATGTGTCCTATGATGCCGTGACACACACACACACACACACACACACACACACACACACACACACACACACACACAGATTTCTTGCCTTTATAGAGTGATGTCTTGTAGGGAGTCATGTGCTCTGTCTATGTTCCGTCATATAGACATCATATCTTTATGACGGCATTGCATATCTTTATGACAAAATCGCGAGTCCTATGACGCCTGAGATCATAGGCTCATCATAGGACATGAATATGCCCTGACATCTGGGGCTGTTTGCCCCTACTTGTTACTACTTCTCCTGCCTGTCCCTGTTCTGTTATGTTGCTTATCTGTGTCTATATATACCCGTCCATGCCTGTAGAAAACCAAGTATAAGCAAGTATTTCTGCATGCCCTTTGCTGAAGGGTCTCCTCCTGTCTCAGACGGCTGTGTTGTTCAGTCATGCCTGCGGCGTACTGCTGGAACCTGAGGTGTTTCATGTTCATGGCATCTTTTCTGACGTGCAGCAGTTCTCCTCATTCTATTGCTCTCCATCTGGTGGGTCTTCTTCTTTGCTCAGACCATTGGTTGAGGGATAGGTGCGTCGTAATTCCAGTTCATGGGCAGGATCATGAAAATAGATCTGAGCAAAAGGTGGCTTTCGACCCTGTTCAGGAAGGCCCGTGCATGCCCGTAGAAATCAAGAAACCGGAGCACCCGGAGAAAATCAGCGCTTTGCTTGGCATTTTACTCATTTGTAGTGTAGACTGGCATTCTCCAAAGTTACACTTTTTTACTGTCAGCACCTCTTTAAAATCGACATAGCTGAGAAAGCGACGTTTTTGCTTACTTTCTTCATCTTGAGCAACAATACGAAGACTGCTTGATCTAGCAACTCTGCTCGCGGCAACATAGAATTGGCCATGGCTGCAGAAATCTGTTGTGCAGAAAAAACAAACACGCTGTAAAGACTGGCCCTGTGACTTATTCACCTTGCCAATTTTGAGCCATATGACATCATAAAGACACATTAGTCTAGGCATCGTGAGTGATGGTCTATATGACATCATAAAGACACTTTTATGTGCCATCATGTAGACATCCTATCTTTATGATGGCATCACGAGTCCTATGATGCCTGAGTTCATAGGACGTCCTATGATGATCAGGCAGAGATCATAGGCAGTCCTATGATGCCCTATAAACGTGACAGACACACACAGACACACAGATTTCTTGCTTTTATAGTGTGATGACCCAAAAAGGATTAAGTGGAAGAAGATGGGTGGATGGATGGATTGATGACTCTTGTCTTGCATATTTATTTCTTCATTGGTCTTCCATATAACATCATAAAGACATCAAGGCAGGCATTGTGAGTGATGGTCTATATGGCATCGTAAAGACATCAAGGCAGACATCATAGGACATCATGCAGACATCCCACATCATCGCTTTAAGTTGGGATTTTCTGTATTTCACCTTATTATTATTATTATTATCCTGGGTTGCTGTTATTACTCTGTCTTGCATACTTATTTCTTCATTGGTCTTCCATATGACATCATAAAGACGCATCATAGGACATCATGCAGACATCATAGGAACATCATAGGCTGTCCTATGATGTCCTATGATCGTGACACACTGGCAGACACATACACTGACAGAGATTTGAATTTATAGAGTGATACGGGGGAAGGGAAAAAGACACTTGTGCTAACTAGCTACACGAAACTAGAAGAGTGAGGCTCACTGATCATTCTTCAGAATTCCCTATCAACAACAAAGGTAAGTACATATTAATGAAACAATGGTATAATAATAAAAACAAACACAAAAAACCAAAACAAAATAAGATGTATACAAAGTCACACAAGAAATCATCCGTCACATTACTCCTTCATGTTTAAAAACATCATAAAATCTGTTAAAAATTAGCAAGAGCTGTTTTATAGAACATACGACATCCCTGGATAAAATGGCAAGCTAGAATTCTGAAACAGTGTATATATATACTGTACAGTATATATATAATTTAAAAAAGTCATTTACATAAGATGTTCTCTTTCCATGTCACTGTGAGAAAAGGAAGAAATCAGGTGAAGAGAATCATAGTGCAGTTGTCAGTGTTTTCAGCAAGCTGATATTTAACCACTATGGTAATAATACTTCTGTCTATGATCTTTTGCAGAAGGCCTCTAATACACAAAACACAACAGTAGCATGTTTCAGAAGTAGAAACATACCATTTAGATCAGAGCAGTTATGAATTTTAGGAATAGACATGCTATAGCCCAAATGTTACAAGCATCGCATTCCCGCATAAGAGTTAGTGGAATTTAAGGGGTACAGTGCTGTACTACAAATGTAACAATCATCTTTAGAATACTGATTTGTCGTAAATTTTATCCACTTCAGCCACAGGTTTTCATCAACAAATCCAGTCTCTACTTTGATAGTCTCTACTGCGTTTTACAACTCAAATATAAGCACTAGAGCCTGAGAAAGACATAAAACTTCTGGTAAGGCAGAAGCTGTTGTTGCATGAATGGATTAACCTTGATAGTAACAGTACCAATATATCTTTCCCTCTCAGATCTACACCAATAATCCAGTGACCAGTGTCCATGGTTTTCACATCTTCCACGTGACCCTGACCTTAACACAATATGTGACAAAGCAAGTTGCCTGATGTTGGTACAAGGAAACTATGGACCAGCGGTTTCCAAAGCGGGTGTTTGTATTAATTTTAACATGCCTGTCAGAGTGAGCTATAACTTGTGACAAACTGTTACAAGGTGAAATGCAGACATACTTTGGCTAAAACGTCAAAATTTTCCTAATTCCAACTGGCAGGGACATTAGTTTCTCAACATCAATCTCAAAAGACTGAGTATGCCCTTAATTTAATGTAATCACTGTTTCCCTGAGTCTGAACAGGAGGGATACCAAAAGAAAATGTGATCAAAGCTAACAGAGCCAAAAGAGGGTGACTAAGTCATTGTTTACATCGCTCAGTGAAATGAATAACATGGGTAGTGAAGAATGATATAATCACTGCAAACGTGGAAATAATAATCACCAAAATAATTGATCTGTATCAGATATGGAAAAATTGTATGGAATTTTGTCCAATGATAACATAGGGCTGAATGTAGTCGATATCATAAAGCTAAGTGGAGTTGAAACAAGTTGTAAATTGTGTTTAAGCATGATGCAGCTTAAAACATGCACAGATCGCTCAAGAAAACGTCAAAAATGCCTATATAGCAAAGGTTAGGCCCCCCCTGGGGTCCTCAGACCATAATGCTGTTCATCTGATTCCTACTTACAAGTCTTTGCTTAAAAGCAGCAAACCACAGACAAAGACAATCTTCATATGGGACAATGAAGGCATAGAAACTTTGAGAGGTTGTTTTTCTTGTACCGACTGGGGACTCTTCCATAACTTGGAGTTGGAGGAGGCCACAGATACCATAAATGAGTACATAAAATTCTGTAAAGAAAATGTTTTACCTCAGAAAGTAATCACTATGTACCCCAATAATAAGTCTTATACTTCCAAGGAATTAAAATGGTGCATAGTACAGAAAAAGATTGCTTTTAAGAATGGGGACATGTTAGGTATGAAAAATATACAGAAAGAAATTAATTACAAACTAAGAACAGCTAGAGATGAGATGAGGAAGAAATTTGAATCTGAATGCCTAGGAAAAAGTTCTAGGAAACTGTGGGACTCAGTTAAAGTAATGACAAAGATGACTCTATCCAAAAGCTGCATTAATGTAATGAATGAGGAAGAAAGGGCAAACAAGTTGAATAATTTTTTTTGCAGATTTGAGACTAGAGATTTTTCTCATGAACTAAAAGCTGCTCTGGACGCTATATCAGTATTAGGCTCCGAAAAAATTATAGTTGACCAGCATGTTGTGGAAAGATTTTTCTCACGTATGTGCCCCAGGAAGGCATCTGGACCTGACGGGATCTCTGGGCACTTACTGAAGTCATGTAGTGAGGAGCTAGCAGAAGCCTGGAGTCCCATCTACCAGAAGTCTTTAGATACGTGTTCTGTCCCAGTAATTTGGAAAAGCTCTATTATAATTCCTGTACCAAAAAAAGCAAGCTGTAAAGAGAATAATGACTATCATCCTGTTGCACTGACCTCACTGGTAATGAAGTGCCTCGAGAAGATTGTCATTGACATTCTGAAAACTGATTTTGAAGGACTTTTGGATCCTCTGCAGTTTGCTTATAAAAATAATAGAAGTACAGAGGATGCCATTTTAACCTTAACTCATTCTGTTGTAGGGTGAATTGCCTATAAAATATTTGTCATAAGGTACAGGAATTATTTATTTTATTTAATAGTGGGTGTGAAAGGGGGCGGAGTTAAACCATCACTTCTACACCCGCTAAATTAAATAAAAGCACTCGTAAAAGGGGCACCAGTCCTAACGGACAATAATATTAACTTTAATTTTAATTAACTTTGTACCTTAAATTACTTAATGAATCAGTCTCAAAGTTTCAGTGAGTTTTTGTCCTGCCGTGATTAGGAAACCTGTATATGCGAAAGGAAAACGCTTCAACTGCTCTCATTCACTCTTTTATTAAACTCATTCAGGTTACATGACATGGCGTTCAAATGATGAATAAATAGATTCAGATGATAACAGCGTAATATATCACATCAACTGATATTGGGTTCCTGAACATAAAATCCAGCGTTACACCTCTGCAGAACCACGGAGGAACTAGACTTATGTTTCAACGGTAAATGAGGCTGGAATGTTTTAACAAAACAACGCAATTTTATGGGGAAAATTCATAAGCTAATTATCTAAAAATGACTCCTGAATTAATCTACAAAAATTTAAGGGCAGTTACTTAAAAATGACTAAGAGTTTTCCTTCAGTTGATAGCTCTATCCTGTGGCTGAGAGACTAATTGAGCCCTGAAATACGGGCCATATTCGATTGTAATTTAATTGTTAGGACATCACGTTTTAACCCAGCAGATAGGAGAAATAAGAGTTTCACTCACACAACAGCCGTAGGTCCACGTTTCCGCGGGTCGGTACCGCTGGGTTTTGAAGTTAGAACGTTGGAGGAAGCGGCTGCTGTCCTCACTCACAGCCGTGGAGGTGATAACTCAGCTGGGGGCCCTTCAAGCAGACAGTTGCAGCCGTGGATAGTTTGTCTCAGGGCGGCGTGAAAAGTACTTGGAAAAAGAGTCCAAATTTGGGGTCTCTTGTAGCGGGATAGACCAAAAAACTGAAGGAAAATCTTCTCAGTCTCTGTTCACTTTAAACTAGGCAAATTAAAGGTCCACTTTAATGGCGTGAAAAGTCATGAAAAAAAATGTTAGAAAAACATTTGCTAGGATAAGAATGGCTTCTGAGGTGAAGGAAAAAGTTTGAGAATTTGATTCTCTAAAAGGGACGAGCTCTAAAGAAAAATGGTTTCTCCTCAGTAACCAGAATATAAGGAAAGACTTGACAAACACACAGAGAATAAAATAAAAACTTCACAGGGCCTTGAAACGGTGGAATAAAATCTTCTTCTGAGATCTAGATTACTATTCTGCTTCTTTAATCTTAATTTAGTTCCTAATCCTTCTCAAAATCTCTTTCTTTCTTCTTTCTGTGTTTCTAATTCTTAATCTTATCACCGTTTTCTATTTTGCTTCTTGCTAATCTTCCTGCCTGTTGTCTCTACTTCTACTAAGCTCAAATCTAACTTCTCTCTTTTAAAGTTACCTCGCCGGGTCGTAAAACTGATGATGTCGTCGCAAGACTGACCAATCGACTTTTTCAGAAGCAGTTTGAAATGGCTGCTATCCAATGTGAGAACACTTCTTTGTTTGAGAGCAGCCAATCAAATGAAGACACCATCCCATGAAATTTCAGAGGGAAAGTCAACACTCAGTCAGTTCTTATGAAATAAATGCTCAATATAAAATCTAACTAAATTAAATGACTTGGTTAATATTTGGTGATCATGCATTTATACCATTACTCCAATAACACTCATGAATATAACATTTCTTATACATAATTATAATACATGCATTCACATTTAGATCAAAAATGCAGCAAAACATGCAGCAAACCATGGTTGGTGATAAAAGAGGGATGATTTTCAGTGTTCTTAGGATCCAGAGGATAAGCTGAAAGAAACTTAATGTTTAGAACAAATTAAAAGTCATCCTACATACTGAAAACACATTCCGTAGGTATCCGCTAGGAGGTACTGTTGAGCTGTAGATGATTTCCTTTAGTATCTGGGCGAAGAAACCTGGACAGCATCGGCTATAAACCCGTCAGATTAAGTGGTTTATGACTCTTAAGAACATTGGTTTCCTGTGAAAAGGTACGTTATCAAATGCAGTGTTCACGTTGAGAGGTCTGGTCTCCTGAGTTTTATGTTCCTTTGAGCCTTTAAAAACAAATTCTGATCCTTATAATCTCTGCAAGAGGCAACTGTTTACATTGGGGTCCTGGGAAAGCAAGCATCTTTGGTCAGGCCCGGAAGAGGCCTGGCATGAGTCGACATAAAAGCCAGTGATATTCCTGAAAAGGCAGAAAAGTGATATTCCTGTGTAATGAATAAAGTGAAATTCCTGTAAACTGGAGAGAAGTGATCTTCTGTCTTGGTTTGAGGAGACGATGATGCTACACTGTGTTTAAACATTTGGAGGAGACAACCTCATATGCACGTCTTTTATTGGTTGATTTTAGTTCAGCTTTTAACGCACTGCAGCCACACCTTTTAATTAAGAGGTTAAATGATTTTAGAGTGCATCCTGTCATTATTAAATGGTACCACTCATTTTTAACTTAAAGTAAACAGCAAGTTAGTGTAAATGGATCTTTATCTAAATCCAGAACCCTCAGCACAGGAGCTCCCCAAGGCTGTGTTAGTTCACCATTTTTGTTCACCTTGTACACTGATGAGTGCAGAAGTGTCTATCCAGGCAATCAAATTATTAAATTTTCTGATGATACTGCTATTTTATCACTACTTCAAAAGACTCATGATCTGTCAAGCTATTTTATAGAAATTCAGAGGTTTGTCAATTGGTGTGATGACAGTCCTCTCATTTTGAATACTGATAAAACAAAGGAGATGGTGTTTGACCCTCGGGGAGTTGGTGACCACAGGCCTGTGGTCATCCACAACCACACTATAACACAGGTTAGTTCCTATAAATATTTGGGAGTATTTATTGACAGTTCATTAACCTGGAGCACACATATTGATTACCTCTGCAGTAGACTACAACAGCGGCTGCTTTTCTTGTGTAGATTAAGAATACATGGTGTTGATAAAAGGATTATGCTAATATTTTACCAGGCTGTGTTGGAGAGCTGTATTAGATACAGCATTACAGCTTGGTTTGGCAACCTCTCTGTGAAACTTAAGAACAGAGTGTTGCATTTAATTCATACAGCATGGAAAATTATTGGAGTTAGAGTATTTACCCATGCAGATCTTACACGACCAGGCAGCCTGTAGACAAGCTCAAAAAATAATCAGTGACGTGAGCCATATACTAAACAATGAATATGTGCGGCTGCCCTCAGGGAGGAGATACAGAGTCCCCAAGTGCAGGTTCAATAGATACAAGAACTCATTTATCCCGACGTCAGCAAAACTTTTAAACTCAGATAAATAGGTCAGGGACATGGATAACTCCTGTTCTTAATGACTGCTGTTATATATTTATGTATGTATGTACTTGTATTATTTATTGGGTTTTATTTCATTCATTATGTACTACATCCATTGTGTATGTGTGGATTGTGTGGTTGCAGCACGGGTGACAAGCCCAAGACAAATTTCCCCTTGAGGGACAATAAAGTTTATCTTATCTTATCTTATCTTATCTTAAAAGTGTCAGTCCTACATATGTAGCAACCTCAATTTGTAAACCCAATATCGTTAATCAGTAATGTGGAAGCATACAGTGAGATGTTAACAAGAGTGAAGCCAGATGCATAAACATTATTAATATTTATGCCAGATTCGCTGCTGCACATTGCCAAGTTAATGTGTTGGGGGGTGTCCGCCTTTTAGCCATATAATCTAGTGAACATCTGTGATTCAAAGAGGTGTAATACAGGTGAGAGAGATGGTCTCACCTGGGTTGAAATTACCTGGAGAATTTTAAATTAAATCAGGAATAGGGTTGAACTATGCATTAGGCATGAAAAACAAAAAGGAAATCATATCATAAAGAGCAGGTCTCTTTCTCAAGGTCGTGTATCAGACTGCAGGTGAATGAATCGGCTGAAAGTGTCTAACCTGCAATCATAAATCATGGACACAGTTGCAGTCGCCATAATTCCTATTCCTACACACAAGAAAACATACAAGTGACCCTTCTTGGATTAAATGAGGATGCTGTCATGCATCGCACCATTTAAAACATTTTCAGGAGAATCAAAAGCGTTCAAATGCCACAATAAACCCCCTGCTTTGGCTACCATTAGGCAGACTGCCATGCAAACAGAAGGAGCAGTATGTTTCCTAGTCATCTTCTTCCTCAGTAGAAAAAAAGCTTCCTTCTTGGTCCTCTTCCACTGCTATGTCAGTATGAAGTGAAAAAATGTGATCAGGTGCAGTCAGTAAGGTGGCGCTCGGCTCTCACCTATGACTGAAAGTGTATTCAGATGCTCTTAAACACTGCAAGAGGATTATTCTGCCCCTTTTCAAAAGTGTTTTTAATAATTCTTTGTTCCACTGCTTCAATCACCTCACCAGGTGACCTGCAGAAGAGTTCACTAGTAGTTGGTGGGCACTGTTGATTAATCCTCTTGAGACAGATTTGGGACCTTTTTGCAATTGATTCCCTGCTGTAGATCCAGGTGGATCTTTCTGCAACTTTGACAACTGTGAAGGTCATCAACAGGACCTTTGTGGTTTCAGGCAGATGATCCTTTTTTTGTCATAGTCACACTCAAATTATTGCTTGTTGAAACGAAGCCCTCAGCATCTTCACAATTTCCCTACCATGGCAATCTGGGCCCCTCCTTATCCGCCTCAGTCTCCTTCTACAGTCTAAGATTTATAATGGAGAAAAAAAGAATATAAAGGGAAGAGGGGGGGAAAAGGGAACATGAGTCTCACTTGCAAAATCAAACGGTGCTTTGTTTTAATTTTTATTGTCCTTACACTTATAATATTTCAAATTGATTAAAGCAGGATAATTTTATTCTCTTGGTTTTAAATAAATTGTGCATCACTGCAATATATAACAAATTGATCTGCAGATTGATTATTCATTTTCCTCAGTGAGTCTCCTGGGGGTCTTTTCAACCTTTAAACAGTGTAGTGTGCTAAGGTCACTCCTCTTGACACACACATTCAGCTGATAACACTGGTCAACACCAAATTTATTGTCTAAGTTCTTTTAGCTGATTTAGGACAATTTTGATGTGCTGAATCCAACAATCACATTGGTTTTGTTCAGTCAGGTCAACTTTTTGAACTATGGCCACATGTTTTATTGCGTTTTTGTTTACATGTAAGGGTATTTTTGCTTTATATGATGCAAAATTCTTTTTTATTTCTTGAAATTCTCAGAATTTTGAACAATGATGACGTAACATTCAATATACATGTACTTACCTTTATCAATGTCTACTATTCAATTTACAGTACAACTGCTTATAACAACATAAAAACCTGACCTGATCGAGAGAAACGGATGTCATTTTTGGATTCAGTGGTGCAAAATTGTCTTAAATCAGTTGAAAAAACACAGACAACTTACAAAAAAAAATATTTTTGTTATGTTGTGTAATCAGGCTTTACTTCAAACGACCAAATTTGCAAATATATTATCAGCTCACATCAATTAATCAATCAGCACTTTATTTATATAACACTTTTCATACAAAAACTGTAACCTAGGGTGCATAATTGATAACAGATCATTAGGATTAAGACAAGAACATTTAACGTTGTTAAATCGCATTTCTTCCATTTTGTCATGGTCCGTGTGCTGACTTTGTCGGCACTCGGATTGTCCAGTTGTTCTCCGTTCTCTTCTCAGACGCACCACTAAGCCTCCGGGCTTTTATTCTGACAGCGTCTCGGCGGGGCTTCCGGCTGTCGGAGCGGAGCGGAGCTGAACGGCGAGATCCCAATCAGCTGATCACCCTTCATCAGCTGATTAATCTGTCAAAGCCCTATTTAAGGGAGCAGCTCTGTTTGCTCGGGGCTGTGACCTCATACGCTTATGGATAACGCTGGTCTCCCCAATGTTAAGACTGGAGTCCCTACGCTCCGGCTCCAGTCATCTTCTTTTCCTCGCAACATTCTAAATTTATTCCTTAACCTGTGTTTATCGTCAGTGTGCTCCTGCCTTGTCCTTATTTGTGTTTTGCCCCTCGTGGCTCATTATTTTGTACCTTTTGTCATTGTTTAATAAATACGCAACTCACTGGTCGCCTATAGCGTCTCATTTGCGGTCCGTGAAGGCCACACATGACACATTTTCTGTCTGCTCTTGCTTTAATCTTGTAGAAATTAAAATTTAACTCGCCAACAGAAGACACATCTTCTTAGTTTTATTCTGTTTACTGCTTTTACCTATGGAGAACACAAAACAAAACAACCGTATCTCCAAATACTTACCACTTACCTGTATACAATTTAAACCCTATTTATTTAAAATGTGTTACTGTGAATACAACGTTATGTTTCGATGGTAAACATGGCAAGGCAAGCTTATAGATTAGCCATCATTTGCATATTAGTTGTCTATGGGGGATGAATTAAAGAGAGCAGATTAAGCTCAGGATTTCAATTGATGTTCATGCAACCAGTAAGATTTTACCTCAAAAGAAAATAGACACTTAATTATTTGCTTGATGGTCCCTGATGCTTGAATGAGGTATTTTGTTGAATTTAAACCATTCATTCATTCATTCAGCTTAATCCTTTTCGGGTCTTGGGGGGGGCTGGATGGAGCCTATCCCAGCATCTTTGGGCGAGAGGCAGGGTACACCCTGGACAGATCGCCAAACCAAAGTTGATGAATTTAATGAACTTTTAACAGCTTGGTAAACACGGGGAAAAAAATGAAACTTAAGAATGGTAAATGGTGACATAAAAGGCAACATACAAGGACGGACTTAGCCTTGACGGCTAACTAGCTAGCTCATCATTTGAACACTAGCAACATCGTTGTTGTCTGTCCAAAGTGAACTTTCCTCCGCTGGGATAAATAACGTAAAAGATGCATAATATCACATCATATCACATCACTCACCGTCCTCTATATCCTAATATCACGACTTCAACTGCTGAAGTTGGGTGCTTCCGCGGCCGTACATTCAGTTCTGGTGGCTCAGTCTACATCCCAGGGTGGCTCCGTCTACTTCCCTCTGGATTCTCTCATCAGCTGAAACGCACAGAAAACTCTGCTGAACCGCGGTGTTGATTTCTGTGGGTCTGATTTCTGTGAAGCCATTCTATCATTGTTTATATTATATAACTTGCTGGCTGGCTCACGGACAAATCTTTGCAAATGGTGGCTCGCGATTCTGTAAAGTCAGCCTCTAACGCTCCTCTCATGACGTTACACCCGGACCAATCAGTGGCCTGCAGTGTTTTTACGTCACATTTTCGTATCGTATGGTACGCTTCGAACCCCAATCGTGCGGGTCCGAAAAATCGGGACCATTACTGTTACAGTCCCTAATGGAAAAGCCTACAAAACAAACCGTACCACACTGGTACCAGTGGAAAAGGGGCTGTAGTGTCTGCAGGCATTCACGTAAATCATTTAAGAATGTTGAATTCTCCTTTCATAATTTAAGATGGTTTTTTTTCCATCTTTATAGTGAGAGTTGTTAAAGTTTTGCCTTAATCATAGATCTTTTTCATAACAATAGTGAGAACTGATAGAAAGGGTCATTTTTAGAGTAAAGAGACAGGTGTGACGTTTATGTCTAGGGCCTTTTTTTATATATATACAGTATATAAACTCTAGCGTGAGATTTTTTTTTTCCCATCAATAAGTGAGTACTTCAGATTGGAAATGACAACAGTGAGTATATTATGGGTAAATGAAATCTAGAAAATTATGGGTTTAAACATTCATTATATATTTGAGGAAAATGCAGACCAAGGGGCCATCCCTGAGCTCTCTTATTTATCATTTTATCAAACATTTTATATGTAGCTTCTTAAACATATTTTGTTTTTTGCTTGAGATTGTTTCATTGCTTAAAAAACTAATGTTTTGTGCTGGAAAACCCTCTTCTATGTTGCTTAAAAACTCTGCTTTTCCTTTTTTCTCTGTTCTGTTTTTTTTTTGTTTTTTTTTTTGTTAACTGCTCAGTCTTATTTTTACCTCACTGTTTTTCTAATTTCAAAATTTGCTTGAGAAATCTCGTGTTACAACAAATATGCATCGGGGACACAACCTGTCACAATTTAATCTCTTTCTCATGAAATCCGAAAATTCCGCAATAATCCAACTGAGAGCAACAGTCTTCTCCATTTATAACATAATCAGGGTGTCAGGCTTCTTTTGACACTTTCTTTTAACTCATAAGTTACCTTATCCCTTCTTCCTTTAACCTTTATATTTAATGGGCAGCACTAGTGCTTCTCACTATTGCAAGTACCTTAGCAATAGCTCAAGTGAGACGTCTCCCACAAGGGTGGGTTCTGCTCATTAAAACGACCATGAAAACTGGAGTGTTCTGCGCGGGTCAGGACACACAACAAACCCTCTTTAACCATCTAAGGTTAATGGATTCTGATGCACGCCGGCTATCGGTGTGCCATATACATAAAAATATATACAACCGCTGGAAATCTGACCTATTGTCGATTCCGGACTGATTTCGGTTCCTTATTAATACATTAAGTCCCCAGTGGAAGTACCTTACTGCTAAATATTTCTCTTATTCTCAGATCATGTACAAATGAAGAAATTTATTTCCTTAAAAAAACTGTTCTATATTATTCTGTATTTTATAATTGAAATTTAGGTAGATAAAGTGAATATGTAATTAAAAATTTGGAATAAAATTCATCTCACCAGACGAGGGTAGTTGTTTTCTTAATTTTTGAGTTTGTTGAATCGAAGAGAGAACCTCTCCCATGGCCTGACCGATGGTCCCTCGTCACGCCACAAAAGTCCTCTGAGGTTTGGAGGTTTAAGGCCCAAATATTATGCCGCTGTCGTCCGATCCAATGGAGATGTCCTGCTAACGATCCCACTTCTAACACCAAATGTTGAGGCTGAATATTCTACCAAACATGACCTAGTAAGGAATTACTTAGAAGACTTTGTTGCGTCTTCATAGCAGTCTGTCAGGGGCGATCTCAGTTAGAATATTTATTGCCACTTGTGCGAGGGTCATGAGTGTGTGTCATGCTCTAAGACAGAATGCAAAGAACCCAGAGTCTTACTCCACAGCTTCATATATGCACACAGAAACAGGATCATAAAACAGGACATAAACCAGGATGAAACGCTGGGGATAAGGTGACCTCAGTGTTGCATCCATATTTAGGCAAATAGCGAGTGAGTAGTAACTCGGTTTATGGAGCTTTATTAGAATACAACTATAATACAAATAAGGCTTACAGCATTCGCCTGCAGACCAGGTGTCTTCCCGACAAAAGAGGACTGGCCCCTTCCGCCCACTTCCTTTATACTAGGAGTGGTGTCACCACCGGAAACCGGTAGTTAACCACCCTATACTATCCCCCGTCCAACCCGGCCGCCATCTTACTATTACCAGCCTATTTACATAACATTTCCCCCCCCCCCCTTCAAAAAAAAGTGTCAAGCATACGGGTAACCCACCCAAATTTGTCTCACGACTCACGCTCTAAACACAAAATATGTACAAAAAGAAACAAACTGCCTATCCATTCATACAACCAAGGCTGGGGGTAGCCGGGTAGACTGCCATAGTCCCCCTACATGGCCAGGCGGGTTATTCTGAGGCCAAACTAGAACAGTCCAAATCAAAATAAAGCCATGTTTCTAAGTAAAATAATCCCATAAAATAGCTCCATATGAACACAACATACAAAAGTCACAACACATACATAAACTACTGGCGGCCCCCCACCCCAGCACCCACCCCACAGTAGGGCACACAATAAAATAATCTGTGTTGGGTGTCATAGCTACCATAAATGGTCAATCAATAAAATCAAACAAACCAAACACCCCATTAATTTCACATTACAAAACCAAATTCAGGTATGCATCAAATTAAAAATTTACCAATTCATTTTCACCATGGCCAATAAAACCCCCACACTGAATGAATGAATGAATGAATCTTTATTTCGGACAGATCAAATGTAAAGATTAAAAGAAAAGAACAGAATAATATAACACAAGGGAAAAAATCTAACAAGGTCAAATTAAACAATAACTCCTCAGATTATACAGTTCATTATAAGTTATCCGAAATGGGTGATGGCTGAAGCCGCAGCTTATATTGCCCACCCATGTTCCATCTAAGAATTCAAAAGGAAAATAAAATAAGAGTGATTACAATTTAGAACAAAGCTAAGACAAAACGTGACAAAAAACTAAGCAACAGCATAACACAGACTGAATATGATAATCCTTATGTGATTTTACATGTCATCTTGTATATATGTTTGGAGTATTTCTTCCTTTAGTTTTTGTTTAAATTGTCCAAGCGTTGTACATGATTTTAATTCAGGTCCAAAAGCGTTCCACAGTCTGACTCCTTGCACTGAGACACAGTGTTGCTTGGTGATGGTTCTTACTGAAGGTTTTTGAAATATACATGATCCTCTGAAATGACATTGTTTCTCCCTTATTTGGAACATCCATCCATCTATCCATCTTCTTCCGCTTAATCCTTTTCGGGTCGCTGGGGGGGGGGCTGGAGCCTATCCCAGCATCTTTGGGCGAGAGGCAGGGTACACCCTGGACAGATCGCCAGTCCATCACAGGGCCAATATTTGCGGGCAATGATAGATTCTTAACTTTAAACATTATTACTGCAGTTTTAAAATCAACCAGATCTTTCAACTTGAGAGCTTTTAGTTTAAGAAAAAGTGGGCTTGTTGGTTCCCTGTAAGCAGCTTTGTTTATTATTCTAATAGCTCTTCTGAAACATAAAGACTGGATATATGTTTGTTTTATATGTATTTCCCCATACTTCAGTACAATATGTCATGTATGGGAGTATTAATGAATGATACAAAGTATATACGTAGTGTGGGTTGATTCAGCAAATATTTCACTCCGTGTAGTATTGTGATTGATTTGGATATTTTACCTTTAATATACATAATTAATATGTGACTTCCAACACAGTTTATTATCAATTATTACTCCAAGAAATTTAATTTCGGATACCCTTTCAATCTCTACACCATTTACACTGAGTTTAGATACTAAGTTGTTGTGATGGTTGTTAAAAACTATAAATTTTGTCTACTTAAATTGAACGTTAATTTGTTTGAATCAAACCATAGTTTAAGCTTTCCTAATTCCTTTCCGAGTGTACCCAAAAGTTGTTCCAAATTACTTCCACTGCTCAATAAATTGGTGTCATCTGCAAACAATATTAAATCCATTTTTTCCAAAACTTTACAGATATCATTTATATACATATTGAATAACAATGGGCCCCAAAACTGAACCCTGTGGGACTCCGCAAGTAACCTTCAGTAACTGCGAGTTTTTGCTACCAACACATACATACTGATATCTGTTCTTTAAGTAACTACATAACCAGGACAGTGCTACCCCCCCCCCCCATACCATAATTTTGTAATTTCTTTAACAATAATTTATGATCCACTGTATCAAATGCTTTTTTAAGATCCAGGAATACCCCAACTGAATACTCTTTATTTTCAACAGCAGTTGATATTTTTTCTAGAAATTCCATTAGAGCAAGTGCAATTGTCCTCTTGTGTCTGAACCCATATTGCTGCTCATACAATAAATTATTCTTCATTATAAAGTTGTCAAACCAATCTTTCAAAAAAAAAAAAGACTCAGAGTGTGAATGCAGTCTCACCTGCAGATGAATTTAATAAATTTTTTTGTTAACATTGGTCCTAATTTGGCTCAAGAAATACCCATTACGGCATCTACAGGTGATACAATAAGCAAAAACATTGCTATAAAAGACTCCATTTTCATAAAGAACACAGATGAGAGAGAGAGGTCATTGAAATTGTTAAATCGTCTACAAGTAAAACATCTACGTATTGTGATGGTATTGACATGCTTTTATTCAAAACTATCATTGAATTCTCTCACAGAATATTTTTTCAAGTATCTTAGAAAATTGCGGCAATAGTGAAATAGGTCTATAGTTTGAAAATCCCCACCCCACCCCCTGCCCCCCATCACCCGTCTTGTATATCGGAGTTACTTTGGATATTTTCTTTGCTCTGGGAAATATACTGTACCTGTTTGGAGAGACAGGTTACAGATATACGTCAGTGGTAACTTGTATTTCTGTTTTTTTCCCAAGAATATTGTTAAGTATTGTCCATGTATTTTTAGTGTTATCTCTGTTTTTCTCCAGTTCTTTACTGTAATAGTCTCTTTTAATACATCTCATTATATATGTATATTAACTTATTTTTGTATGTTTTATACTGCTGCTCTGCTTCTTTTGTCCTTTTCTTTAGAAAAGCTTTATATAATGAATTTTTCTTTTTACACGCTTTTTGTAATCCTTTGGTTAACCTTGGCTTGTCGACAAATTTCTGTTAAAGCTTTTTCTTTACTAATGGACAATTTTTTTCATAAAGAGTGGTTACAATGTTCATGAATGTGTCATAGGCTTCATTTACATCTGATACATAGACTTTTGTCCAGTCTTGCTTCAGCAGGTCTTCTTTAAAAGAACTGATTGCATTCTGTGATTTGTATCTGAAAGATTTTAAAGTTTTTTTTTCTGTATTGGCCCCCGTGTGGCCATGGATAAGTGCAAAGACTGGCAGATGGTCACTTATGTCATTTATCAATAATCCACTTTCTATTTTCTTATCAATAATATCAACAAACAGGTTATCAATAAGTGTAGCAGTATGAACTGTGATTCTACTGGGATGTGTTATTGTGGGATATAGACTCATACTATACATAGAATTCATGAACTCTGTAATTACATTTTGTTGAAATGGATTTAGTAAATCAATATTGACGTCACCACAGACTACAACCATTTTCTTATTAGTTATATTATTGTACAACTCGACTAACTTATCTCCGAATGTCTCAACGCAAGTTCCTGGCATTCTATATATACAACTTATACTTAGATTTTTTGTTTTATCTTGGTCAATCTCAACAGTAACACATTCCAGAATCCCTGGTAGTGCAAAGAACATTCCGTTTACAAGTTTACACCTACACAGTTCATCAATATACAGTGCAACACCACCACCCTTTTTTTGAGATCTATTAATATAAAACATCTGATATCCCTCTATTGCCATCAAAGAAGGCTGCTCTTCATTGAGCCAAGTTTCAGAGACTGCGATAGCTGTAATTTTTCTATCTAGCTGTTTTAGTCCTGAATCTGTGGAAAGATTTTCTTAAGACTTATGCTGTTAAAGTGTATTATTGATAGTTTACCATCTAATTGCACTTGACTTTTGAATTGCTTTTCAGTGTAATAATCACAGTGATTATAAATATTACTGAAGAAGTGGTTATCAGGATCAATATCATTCTCCATCTCTCGTAGTTTGTGTTCAGCATAATGTAATATTTTCAGAGTCTGGATTTCCTCACTCTGTATCAAATGACTTCCTCCAACTGGGGATGATTGATGTCTACTAAAGTCAGTCATAAGTTTTTTGTTTTGTTTTGTTTTTTAAAGTACATTGTCATGGTATGTCACAAAAGGACTGTTCTTGCCATGTATGTGGATATGGATTATTGTAGTCTTTTCTTAATCAGTGTTCATCTATATTTATTTAAATCAGTGAGATCTCTAATTATTATGGCCTTTGCTTCCTCAGGTGTTCCATTTAGTTTAATCCAAACTCTACAGTTTCTTGACCATGTTGCCTGTATCTTGTTTTGTCTTTTCAGCATTTGTGCTTGCCGTGCTACAGTATTTCAGCATTAGTCTTTGTTAAATGTTCATTGAGGTAAACTTCTGCTCCCCATAGCTTACTGGCCTGCCTCAGTATGTCATTTTTTACCCTTCTGTTCACAAAGCGCATCACAATTGATTTCTTTGTTTTATCATTATTTCTGGGTAAAGTATGGCAGGCTGAAATTGCATTTACTTCAACCTTTATGTTTCTGCTTTCAAGGAACTAAAGCACCTGGTTTTCCAACGAGACTAATTCACTTGTAGGAGCCTCCTCACCTCTCATTCCTGCTGTAGCATGAGCATAGGATTGGTATTTAATGTCTAGTCCACTAGTGATTAAATTATCCATACAAGAATATTGTTCAAGGTCCTCGATGCGTCGCTCCAAGTCTGCAATTTTTTTTGTCTTTCCTTAATTATTAATTTCAATTCTCAGACTTCCTCCATTAGCCCTAATAATTTAGACTGTTGATTGGCCACTTTGGTCAGTTCTTCTGACATGAAGTTCAGAGATTTTTTTAATCTCTTCCATTTCCTCCTTCTTTGGTGGCATTTTTTACTGACCTGATGATAGTAAGACAGTCTCTGCTGGTGACACCAGTATCCGATCCAGCCGACCTCGAATCCAGCTGGGGCCTCAGCTAGCCCCCTCTGCTACTAGCACCGCTTCTAGTCCTGCTGCTTACCGCCGCTGTAGTTGAGCTCTGGCTCCTGTCCAGCTGGGGCCTCGGTAGCTCCTCCGCCGAGCTCTGCCACCCACCGGCGCTGTAGTTGAGCTCCGATCTGGCTCCTGTCCAGCTGGGGTCTCGGTAGTTCCTCTGCCGAGCCCTGCCACTGTAATTGAGCTCCGATCCAGCTCCTATCCTGCTGGGGCCTCGGTAGCTCCTCCGCTGAGCCCCGCCGCCTACCGCCGCTATAGTTGAGCTCCGATCCGGCTCCTGTCCAGCTGTGGCCTCGGTAGCTCCTCCGCTGAGCCCCGCCGCCTACTGCCACTATAGTTGAGCTCCGATCCGGCTCCTGTCCAGCTGTGGCCTCGGTAGCTCCTCCGCTGAGCCCCGCCGCCTACTGCCGCTATAGTTGAGCTCCGATCCGGCTCCTGTACAGCTGTGGCCTCGGATACTCCTCCGCCGAGCCCCAATCTCAAGATTCTAAGAATCTGTGCGGTAGGCTCAGCCGTCATCCACCGGGCCGATGCCGGATCAGTGAGACAAACCGGGGACAGAGTCGCTCCTTTGTATCGGTGTTAGCTACGACTAGCTGTAGCGTTAGCTGTAGCATTAGCTTAGCACATCCCACGGCTCCTTCCGAGCTGTGGCCTCGGTTACTCCTCCGCTGAGCCCCAATCTCAAGATTCTAAGAATCTGTGCGGGAGGCTCAGCCGTCATCCACCGGGCTGATGCAGGGTCAGTGACACGAGCCGGGGACAGAGTCACTCCTTTGTATCTGTGTTAGCTACGACTAGCTGTAGCGTTAGCTTAGCACATCCCACGGCTCCTTCCGTTCGTGTTAATAGAATACAGTTTCTATTCTCTTTTCCTTCTTGTTTTTTTTTTTTTTTGTTTTTACTTAAACTGGGGCACTAAACAGTAGTGAAACTATATACATCAGGAGCTGGGCAAAAAAAATTAAACACACACATAAAACACCCTCAGTCCTTGGATGGGTCCTTCTCTATGTGCCTCCGTCTTTTGACCTCGGGACTCCTGCTGCGCTGCTTCCTCTCCTCCAACGCCAGACGCAGCTCACTTGGATGTCTCCAGGTCTGGTCAGACACGTGTCGATGCCCATCCCTCCGGGCAGTCTCCACTTGGAACTGCTTCTGGTCATCATGCCGCTCGCGTGGATCGTGATCCTCTCTCATACGGGCCTCGACCCTAGGTCAAACCTCATCATCACCCTGCAGGGAAGCCCTTTTCTTTTCTGGATTGCTCTGGTCGCGACTGGCCTCCTTCACTGATCCGGTCAACTTGCGGGTCTGGTTCGTCTTTCTCTTGGCAGGCCGTCGTTGTGAGCGCTTTACCACCACGCTCTCTGGTCTCACCCCTCCAGCCTCCAGCGCAGGCACCTCATCCTTAGGGGTCACCCCAGGGGTCCCGGCGTGCCGTCCAGCACCCTCATCCAGGGCAGCATAATGACCGGCATCGGGTCCATCCCGGGAGGCGTCGTGTGGCGCCGAACATGCTCTCCACTTACTTCTGTGTCCCAGCCAGTCTGAGTCCCACACCTCCACACCATCCACCACTGGAGCTGGTCGGCCCCAAAGTCCACATCCCGACCACTCTTCACCCAACACGTTGGCTGTGGAGAACCCCAAGCTGTTAAAAAGGTTGCACCCCAAGATGTTGACCCCAGCAGTGGTGACGTAAACGCGGGCCTTGGGCACAACGACAGACTTGTAGCGAGCATCCATTTCCACAAACCCCAGCACGGCCAGTCTGCTCCATCCATAGCCATAATAATCTCTTTCTTGCTTTCTAATCTGTCGGTGGGGAAACAAACTTTTCATGGTCGCTAGGTTTAAAATGGAGATAACTGCTCCAGTGTCCACCAGCAGGGGAACCTCGACGCCATCTAGCGTGACATTACACCCAATCCATCCCATAGTCTCCAGGAAACGATGTGCACTATTGTTGGAGTCTTCTGCGTGGGACCTGGTTCACTCCTCCAGTCCCTGCGTTTGAAGTTTGTGCACGCCCTGGCAAAGTGGTTCAGCAAACCACACTTCCCACAACACTTGCCTTTCACCGGGCACGCTCTGGACTTTTAGTGGTGACTAGGGGGCCCACAGCCATAACAACGCAGCGTACCTGGGGAAGACCTAACCTTAACTATGGAGGCATACTCTTCCTTTCCGCTCTCTCCATCACCAGGGTCCAAAAACAGTGCCTTAGCTCCAGACTCATCCTGACCCAGAGTGGCCCCTCCAGTAAGGCCCCTCATGATGGTCTCTGTTGCCTCGAACTGTTGGGTGAGCTCGATAGCTGCAGCCAATGTCAACTCTCCTGGATGTGTTAAAAGCCTGGACCGGGCCACCGGGCAGCGGATGTGCTCTACCAGCTGGCCCCAGATCATCTCGTCCTCCAGGGACCCGAACTTGCACTCCCTCGCCAGCTCTCGGAGGTCCGCCAAGAATCTCTTCACTGGCTCTCCCAACTGCTGGCGGCACTGTCGAAACTGGATGCGTCGGACTGTGATGTTTTGCGGCGTGCGAAAGTAGCGCGCTATTAGCTCTACCACTTTGTCAAAGCTATCAGCCCCCCAAAGGTTCTCCAGTATCCTCTGCCCCTCCATGCCTAAATTATGGACAAAGACAGCCCTCACACGAAGCTTGTCCAGCTCGCCGAGGTTCAAAATCACCAAACAGTTGGTAAAAGCAGCAAACCAGCAGGGTCATGGCATGGGTGGCTCACCCGGAGCCTCTAAAAATGGCCAAAAACTGGCAACAGATCGTTCCACTACCACGTTTACCTCGTCGCCAAATGTTGTATCCATATTTAGGCAAATAACGAGTGAGTAGTAACTCGGTTTATGGAGCTTTATTAGAATACAACTATAATGCAAATAAGGCTTACGGCACTCACCTGCAGGCCAGGTGCCTTCCCGATGAAAGAGGACTGGCCCCTTCCACCCATTTCCTTTATACTAGGAGTGGTGTCACCACCAGAAACCGGTAGTTAATCACCTATACTATTCCCTGTCCAACCCGGCCGCATACATACATAACACTCAGCTTGACCTAAGGCGAGGTCACTTCCTTATCTACAATGTTTCCTGTTTAGCTGCTAGGAAAAAGTAAAGACCCACTCTTAACTTTTACAACCTGCACTCTAAGACTGAAGACAATGAGCCTTTTAGTTTAACTGAAATAGAATAAGATATTACATAATAAATAAAATAATCTATGATGTTCCCCAACATAATCTTGACAACATTATGCAAATGATAAAAAGCAGTCTTAGAAACAAGTGTAATATGCAAATTAAAGAACAGATCTTGATCAAAAATAACTCCAAGGTTCCTCACAGTACTATTAAGAGAGAGTAACCCCATCCAAACTAAGAGGTTGATTTGGGAAGGTATTTCTAAGGGTTTTTTTGACCAACAAGAATGACTTCAGTCTTATCTGAATTTAATAGCAAGAAATTACAAGGCATTCAAGCTCTGATTTCCTTAAGAGAAGCCTCTAATTTGGCTAATTGATTACTGTCATCTGGCTTCACTGACAAATATAATTGTGTGTCATCTGCATGACAATGAAAATATATGCAGTGCTTTCTAATAATATTGCCTAGTGGAAGCATATATAAACTAAAAAGAATAGGGCCTTGCACAGATCCCTGTGGAACTCTGTGGTTGAGCTCTGAGTTAAAAGAAAACTCATTATTGACATGAACAAACTGGAACCTATCAGGTAAGTAAGATTTAAACCACAGCAATGAAGTTCCATTAATTCAGATATGGTGTTCCAATCTATTAAGTAAAATATGATCGATAGTATCAAAAGCTGCACTAAGGTCTAAAAGGACAAGTACAGAAACAAGTCCATTATCAGACCCAATACGGAGATCGTTGGTGACCTTCACTTAAGCTGTTTCAGTATTATGAATTCTAAACAGACAGAAAACTTTAGTACTAATGCCAACAACAAGTTTAAACCACCCATTAAAACTAGGGTCTGCCCACCCCCCCCCATTCGTTTCTCAACCTGCACCTGATGTTGCTTACTTGAGTCTGCTGTGCCTACATTTGTGCTGTAACGTACACGAACAATTCAATCAAATGTAGTAGTTTTTATGGGTGAATGTACTGTACTGAATCACTCACCAGAGCTGTACTGGAAGCCAGGGATCAGCAGCTGAATCCCCCGCGTGAGCAGCAAATGAGCCCCGCCCATTCGGTTCAGCTGACTTTCAGTTCAGTGAGTGGTAGATGATTGCAGCTCCAGTACAGCACTGAGTGATTTGGTATAAATTACAACTATTTATAATGGATCTTTTTTGCGTGACTCAGCACGTTTCAGTGAACTGTGAATCCCATCACTAATCTCCATCCGAGGCTGATTCTCTCCTACTGCAACACGAGTCTTCAGTCTTCTTTTCCACACAGCCCGCACATGTGAGATAATGCGTAAAAACAAATGTATGTATGTGCAGGATCTGTATTCTGATTGTGTTTGCTAATGTATTAACGTGGGATCAAATTATCGTACATTAGGAGATTTTTAAAATTATTGATTATACAGAGGGCAAAATTATCAGACAAATACGATAATTATCGTACGTCTGGCAACACTGACTCCAGTGCACAGTCACTGCTGTTCCCACTAGTGGCTCACTCACTCTTGCTCTATGCTGTCACTTGCAGAGAGCGGCACTAGGTTTCGATTAGAGCGCTCTTTGCTGGCAGACTCTATAATTGCATTTAAGAATGTGGTTCCAAACGTGATATAAATGAATATTTTTGGAAATGGACTGGCAGGCCGCAGGGGATGAGGAGGTGGACTGCATGTGGCCCGCCAGTTGCACATCCCTGGTCAAAAGTTAGCTAAAACTCCTGGTTCAATGTGATGTACATTTCTGTGTAGTGGAGAGAGAAAAAATGCTTCAAGTGTAACTGTCTCATAGATTTAAATGTGTCCACTTTTAATTTGAATGCATTCACTTTGTTATAGAATAGATAATCCTTTGGTGAGAAGAGAATTATGAGCTGGACTCAGGGCGAGCCTGTTTCCATTGATCATCCTTGAGATATTTCTAGAGCATAATTGGAGTCCACCTGTGGTAAATTCAGTTAATTGGACATGACTTGGAAAGGCACGCACCTGTCTATATAAGGTCCCACAGTTGACAGTGCATGTCAGAGCACAAACCAAGCACGAAGTCAAAGGGATTGTCTCGAGCCACAAATCTGGGTCAAGGGTACAGAATAATTTCTGCTGCTTTGAAGGTCCCAATGAGCACAGTGGCCTCCATCATCTGTAAATGGAAGAAGTTCAGAACCACCAGGACTCTTCCTAGAGCTGGCTGGCCGTCTAAATTGAGCAATCGGGGGAGAAGGCCTTAGTCAGGGAGGTGACCAAGAATCCGATGGTCACTCTGTCAGAGCTTCAGCATTCCTCTGTAGAGAATCTTCCAGAAGGACAACCATCTCTGCAGCAATCCACCAATCAGGTCTGTATGGTAGAGTGGCCAGACGAAAGCCACTCCTTAGTAAAAGGCACATGTCACCCCACCTGGAGTTTGCCAAAAAGCACCTAAAGGACTCTCAGACCATGAGAAACAAAATTCTCTGGTCGATGAGACAAAGCTTGAACTCTTTGCTGTGAATGCCAGGCGTCATGTTTGGAGGAAACCAAGCACCGCTCATCACCAGGCCAATACAATCCCTACAGTGAAGTATGGTGGTGGCAGCATCATGCTGTGGGGATGTTTTTCAGCGGCAGGAACTGGGAGACTAGTCAGGATAGAGGGATTAATGCAGCAATGTACAGAGACAGAGGTGTTGCAAAGAGGAATGAGCAAAACTGTCCAAAGATGAGTGTGCCAAGCTTGTGGCATCATATTCAAAAAGACTTGAGGCTGTAATCGCTGCCAAAGGTGCATCAACAAAGTATTGAGCAAAGGCTGTGAATATTTATGTACGTAGAGTTCTGTGTTTCCAAGTTTATTAAAAATAAAAAACTATCTAAAACTTTTTCACGTTGTCATTATGGCGTATGGTGTGTAGAATTTTAAGGGGAAAAAAATGAATTTAATCCATTTTGGAATAAGGCTGTAACAAAAATTGTGGAAAGTGAAGCGCTCTGAATACTTTCCAGATGCACTGTATTAATTCGTAAACCTCTTGGAATGTGTTGTCTTCAATATTCCAATAATCTTGCTGCATGTCACAATAAACAAATTTCCTGTTTCTTCAGTGACTTTAATGAAGTCGTTTGATTTTTTGTTTCAACATCTCTTCAAATACAGGTTGTGGTAGAAGTATATCTTCTAGTTGTTGATCTGTATAGCAGAATGTTGATGCTCTCACCTCAGTCATTTGATTTAAAGCTTCAAACAGTGACTTGGCCATGGTGGGATTAGTCATTAATCAGTTTACATTGGGAGCTGCAATCCAGCGTGGTAATCACTTGACTTCTTTGTAAGGAGGTGCTTGCCCAACCAGATTCATAGTGCAAAGCCAAAAATTCAAAAGTTTGTAAATGAAACTAAGGATATTTTCCAACTGAATAGCTGAAAATGATTAACCCACACTCTATGACGATGGGGCTCCGGGGAAAACCTCTCTATTCAGCATCAGGAGGCTGAATAGTGAGTTCCTTATTAAATGGTTTTTTTTTTCACCTTCATAAGTTTATAATTGTACTACTGAGAAAAAATATATACACATACAGTATATATTTTAATTTTCCCCAAGTGAGCAGCAGAGATGGTCATGGATCATATAAACACCAGCTGCCAGGGCTTACTGGCCAGTACTGCAGCTTGTCTGCCCATTTCCTGTCAAAGGAGCCCCATAAATTTAATAAACAGAAACAAGCCTATTGTACAGTCATGTGAAAAAATAAGGATACCCCATTATTCAGTTCTTTATTAAGAAATGTTCACATCTGTCTAACCTTGCTTTTGTTTTTATTTGCACTTTTTTAACGTTTATTTTAGCCATTTTAAGTGGGAATGAATGTGGGGGTGTCCTAAAAATGATGGGGGGTGTCCTAATTTATTACTCACTATCCGTTTAGAATTATATTTTACAGAAAATTTGAAAAAAGTCTTAAATTCATTTTCAATTGTTAAGTTGTATTACATGAATCTCCCAGTATTTTAAACACTGATGTTAAATATCCATATGTCCAAATATGTAAAAAAAAAAAACAACAACACAGGCTTATACAGGGTGTCCTAATTTTTTCACATGACTGTATACTGCAATTCATGCTGTTGATATTTCATACTGTAATTCATTCATTCATACTGTTGCTAATACAGTGTGTGTGTGAATAAACTAAAAATGCAGCCTCAGCCAGCGGGGCGTGGAGAGCTGTTGAAAAAATCCTGCCAACTTTTTTAATTTATAGGCACATACTGTAAATACAAACAACCCAGTCTTGAGGTGGAGATATTTCTCCCCTCTGGCCTAAACGATTACCCGTTACCACAGTTCCAAAATGATAAAATAACCTGTCTGATGTCCTCCGTTTTGCTGATGTGCCTATATGAACAAGATCCACAGCCAGTCATGCTTTTTTTTTTTTTTTTTTTGAGGTCAGGTCTTTTTTTTTGTGTCAGGTTTTCCTGGCTAATAAAACACCAAATATAAATCTGAGACCCACCATGACTATCCCCAGGCCATCATTGCTACATGTACGTACTTACCCAAATGAAATGAGTGCTGCAGATCTGACCTGTGTTGTGGCTTGCTGTCAACTGTCCGTCTGTCTGCACACTCGTCTCCAAACTAGAGCTGATGGAAAGCTTTCTTTTTTTTAGTCTTTCCTGTGGTTTTATCTTGCCTTTTATGCTAACCTACCACCATGCATTAGTGGTGTGCCATACTGTAAGATTTGGTAGATACCAAGTAACTACAGAGCCAATATCACCGATACTTTTTAATCATTAAGGTGGATGGCATCATCAAATTACTAAATCTGAATTTTCATGACCTTTAAGTGTTTTGTGATTTTTCCTTTGAATTATTAATTGCTTAAAACCAAGGACAGAATTTGGGCAAAGTTTAGAAGTAAATACATAATACATACAGTATCACTTTCACAGTTAACATAAAACGGTAATTATATTCAATCAAATCTGAGCCATATCATATTCAGTATATTTGTTTCAATTCCAGTAAATGTATTCATTTAAATAAAATGTTTCAATGGGATAAATGTATTATACCAAAGTCTTGGCATAATTTATACTTTTTGAGTTGACTAAAGTAACAAATGACCAGTTGCATTTTGAAAATTATTAACTAATGCCCAAGATGACAAAAATACCTGGATATTCTCTGCCATACTGAAATGCCTCTGCCAATGATCTCTGCCTCTGGATCAGGGCTCTGGGTCTGTCGGGGCTAGGAGGTGGGAGATTTCTCACCTCCTCGCTCTGTTTCTGTAGCTTGGCGTTGTTTTGGATTTTTCATATGGTTGTATAAATTAAATGTGTTACCACTGTATTTCTCAGCCTTTTTACAAATTGTACAGCTTGCCATTGTTTCATTTTCGGCCTGGAAATATAGCCACACTGTGCTGCTCTTCCTCTCTGCCATTCTTCTGCTCCATCTGTGCTATTTGTGTGCAACACTGGCAGCCAGCGGCTGCTGCTTGCTAGCTTGTTTACCTGGCACTGCTGAGTCACGTGATGGTAGAAGAGGGAGGAGGAGGAGGGAGTAGGTAAAACCACAAGAAGAAGAGGAGCAAAGTGTGCCTGCCCCATGCTGTGACGAGAGCGGTAACACAGACATGGAGTATCAATTTCATTACACTGGTATTGATCAATATCAATACCAACGTTAGTATTGATATTATAGATATTTGGATTGATCCACTCACCACTACCATGCATGTAGTGACCATGGTCAGAGTTGAAATTTATTCCACTCTAATCCATAGTCTGTACAGAAGATGGCAAAAGTATTAAGTGGTCAAATCTAGCACAAATGCACTGGCAGCAATACGTTTCTTGTCTACCATCAAGGGGTGTAGACAGAACATCATGTGATTTTGTGATGTTTCTGCAAATCCTCAACTGCATCCAAAATGTAACAATAACCCAGAGTGATGCAAGATATTGACTGAATTGGAGAACCAGGTGGGAACAGGGAGGTGACTAGAATTTAAACAAAGTGGCAATGCACACCACAATAGCCAAACATATTCTGTAGAAGGCTAGCTGCCGTAGTAGCACTGTCGTGTGGGTTTGGACACTGACAGGGAATGCTTTCACCATCAAATGGGTGGCGATGAAGTTGGAAGGGTGGCATCGTTCCATTGAGATCAGGCTCCCATGTCACACCCAGAGCAAAATGGCTCATTTAGTGAGAGGTACTGACCCTGACGAAGTGACGAATGTGTTCAGAGTAGCCACTCTAGATACCCAAAGATATTCAAAAGCACAGAAAGTGACACTTTTGCATACTTCCCTTTAAATTGAGACAGATGTGACTTTAATCTGCATATTCCCCAGCCTTGAGGAAAATGAAAGAAAAGCAGTAATCCTAGTCAAGAAACTGTATAATTATTTCTGAATTCCTACTTTTTTTTCATTCCAGAAATCTGATGCAATGCTGTACGCTCCATCAACTAATGATATTACAGTAAGTTGTGCTAACATTTTTTTTTGCTTTTGTATTATAGGGTTAAAAGATCAGAGGACATGTTTAACAATGGAGTTAATGTTCTACAGTGCTGTGAAAAAGTATCTGCCCCTACCTGATGTCTTGGTTTTGCATATTTGTCACACAGAAATGTTTCAGATCATCTAAATTTTAATATTAGATAAAGATGACCCAAATAAATACAAAATGTAGTTTTTAAAATTACTTCATTTATTGAGTGTGAGTGGGAGGTGGCAGAGCTATCAAACCTACCTGGCCCTATGTGGAAAAAGTAATTGTCCCCCCTTTGTTGCATCATGAATTACTGTAAGTGTGATAAACCACTTTTTTTTTTTTTTTTTAAAGCTCAGATCAATTTCACTAGCCACACCCAGACCTGATTACTGCTGGACCTGACACAATGGAATTTGTCTGGAAGAGGAGCGTCCCATTACATCTAGTGTAAACCCCCCCCCCCAAAAAAAACCCCCAGCATTTAATGAAAAGAACATCATTGTGGTGTACTTTTGCCTCACAGTAACAAGATCATGAGTTGAAATCCACCAGTCAGCAGGGCCTATCTGTGGAGTTTGCATGTCCTCTGCATGCTTTTTTTTTTTTTTTTATCCTTTAAGTTCATGACGTAAGCGTAGACGGTTCTGTAGAGACTGCTGACTGTTATGTTACTAAATACTAGTTAAGGAATTTAAATATCATCCTTTGATTTTACAACCATAAAGTGACTTAAAGGGGTCATTGACTGACAAACTGTTTTTGTAGGTTTTAACCTTCTGAAATGTAACTATTGGTCAAATGATAATCAAAATGCTCACTCCTCTTCACAAAAAATAGACACACGGCCCTGAATCTCATTTTTCCGTTTCTCTCAAAGAAGCAGTTTAAACTCTTCTGAGGATTTTCCTATACGTCAAATGGTAAACATCACTACCCTTGACACCCGCCCACTGCTGTATTGTTGTCCAGCCTGTTTGCCATGTAGCTGGGTGGTGAGCCAAAGGTGTTAACTTTTGCATGAACAGTGGTACTAGGAAGCTTGCACCAAGTGTGCTATGAAGTACACAATCGGCAGTGTTGGGCAAGTTACTAAAAAATGGTAATTAATTACAGTTACTAGTTACTTCTTTTCAAAAGTAATTGAGTTACTTTACCAATTACTGCATGATTAAAGTAACTAGTTACTTGAAAAAGTAACGTTTATGTTACTTTTAAATGCATACTGAAATCATCTTGCACACATGGCAAGATAATTTAATTAATGGATTACATTATGGGGTTATTAATGTCAGGCTGAAAACAGACTGTTTCGGAGATTTTAGAACATGTTTAGTCTGCTTTATCCTGCCTTGAGAGCTCTTTTTGTCAGAAAAATCTGAAGAAAATCAACATGATATTGCCAGTAATTTCCTCATTTTGGAGTGAGTTGGCAACACTGCATAAAGATGTCCATGTTTATCTTACCTTTATGATATGGATTTAATCCGATGTGCAGTGATCCAGAGAAAATGTCCATTATCCACATTTCAAATGTCTGCTGTGACGGAAACATGATCCAGTCCCTCAAATTCCTTTTGGAGATCAAAATCCATTTTTGAATCATCTTTATCCAGATAGCAAGTAAATGTTTTTTGTTTTGTTTTTTTACTTCAGTGGCGCACAGTCTCAGCTGTCTGGTGGAAAGTCACTGTTATCACATCTTCAGTCTATAACGACGTATCTGGCAATCAGCTTTAATTCTTGCTGGGTCACAGACTGTCTAGATGCATACTTGTGCTTAAAATCCAGTTGTGGCTGTTGAGACATGAGTATTTCCACTTTACATCCAGCCGTGGCTGTTCAGAAAGCGTAGATCCACTAACACGGTGTTGTTAGCATAGCTAGCCGTTACTTAGCACTAGCTTTGTCGGACCTTTGTTGCTGTTTTCAGGTGCTTCTGAAGATTGTCATAGGTCTCAACTGGCACTTAGCTTCCAGTCCACCAATATGCTTTTGTCCTGAACTGCGACAAAGGAAAAATAACACTGGTCAACACCAAATTTATTTAAAGTTTTTTTTTTTAGCTGATTTAGGACAATTCTGATGTGCTGAGTCCAAAAATCACATTGGTTTTGCTTGATCAGGTCAAGTTTCATGGCTGCACGGTGGCGCAGTGGTTAGCACTGCGGCAGCACAGTTTACCCTTGGCCGGGGGATTGTGGGGATCGTGGGATCGTGGGTTCGATCCCAGCCCCCGACCAACAGTGATCTGTGTGGAGTTTGCATGTTCTCCCCGTGTTGCGTGGGTTTACTCCGGGATTTCTCCGGTTTCCTCCCACATGCCAAAAACATGCATGTTAGGTTAATTGGCTGTTCTAAATTGTCCCTAGATATCTGTTTCCTATAGGCCCTTAGAATAGAGGGTTAGTATTAATGAAAGCGCTTTGAGTGGTCTTTGTGACTAGAAAAGCGCTATATAAGTGCAGGTTAGTTAGTTAGTTAGTTAGTTTTTGAATTATGGCCACATGTTGTTTTATACGTTTTTGTACTGTTATTTTCACTTTATATGATGCAAAATTCTTTATATCTTGAAATTCTCTGAATTTTGTACAATGATGACATAACATTCAATTTACATGTACTTACCTTTATATAAAGGTAAGTACATGCACAGTACTAAGTACTAAGTAAGTATAGGTTTTTACTTAGCACCTGACTGAGAGAAACGGATGTCATTTTCAGATTTGGCGGTGCAAAATTGTCTTGCATCAGTTGAAAAAACACAGACAACTTACAAAAAAATTATTTTTGTAACACTGTGTAATCTATTTCCACAAAACAAAGTAGCTTCATCTTTTCCTCTGCTCAGTAGTGAAGACTTGACTCTGCAACAGGTCACGTCGACTGACGGCTCGTCTCAGCTACAGTAGGGTCAGTTTGTATATTCATTTATTTGCACTAAAAATATCTATCCATATTAATGTGACGAGTAATGCATCTGATCAAATTTCAGTAACTAACGCATTACTGAATTTTTAAACAGTAATTTCGTTACACAGCATGTTACTGTAAAAGTAGTGGCGTTACAGTAATGCGTTACTCCCAACACTGATAATCTGGCATCCACACACTTATTTTCTTTAGATTTCAGTCACTTTAACAAGTATCCCCGTTTCCACCTGGCTCACTAAGCGACAGGCCATAATAGTTCTCGTCATTCTGGCTTGTATTATATTTTCACCAGGATGCTACAGCCAGTTGTTGGCATCGGCGTGCCAGGTGGTCCAATCAATCATGTAACTGGATATCATTCACCCTGGTGGAGAGGTGATGGACAAGCTGTTGATTCAGCTGGTTTGCCTGCTTATTTACCTTTTGTTCTTATTAAAGACAAAAATAGAAAGGAGATGTCTTTACCTTGTTAACATGTTTTGACTGTGCACTGCAACCTTTGTCAGAAGGTAAAGACATCTCCTTTCTATTTTTGTCTTTAATAAGAACAAAAGGTAAATAATTAAAAGAAGACAAAATGAACCTACTTGAATGGTTTGACTGCTGTTTAATATAAATTCTTCTTCAATGGAATCCTTGTTCATTTAACAAAACTTGACCATATACAGTTATGTGAAAGTGTTTGCCCCCTTCCTGATTTCTCATTTTTTTTGTATGTTTGTCACACTTAAATGTTTCAGATCATCAAACAAATTTAAATATTAGACAAAGATAACACAAGTAAACACAAAATGCAGTTTTGAAATGAAGGTGTTTATTATTAAGGGTAAAAAAAAAATCCCAACCTACATGTGTGAAAAAGTGACCCCCCCCCTCCAAAAACAAAACAAACAAAAAAAAAAAAAAACATAAATTAACTGTGGTTTGTCACACCTTTGGAAAGCTGAGTTCAATTTCTCTAGCCACACCCAGGCCTGATTACTGCCACACCCATTCTCAATCAAGAAATCACTTAAATAGGACCTGCCTGACAAAGTGAAGTAGACCAAAAGATCCTTGAAAGCTCTACATCATGCTGCGGTCCAAAGAAATTCAAGAACAAATGAGAAACAAAGTAATTTAGAGCTATCAGTCTGGAAAAGGTTATAAAGCCATTTCTAAAGCTTTGAGACTCCAGCGAACCACAGTGAGAGCCATTATCCACAAATGGCCAAAACATGAAACAGTGATGAACCTTCCCAGGAGTGGCCAGCCGACCAAAATTACCCCAAGAGCGCATTGACGACTCATCCAAAAGGTCACAAAAGACCCTACAACAACATCCAAAGAACTGCAGGCCTCACTCCAGACTCCACCATAACAAAGAGACTGGACAAAAATGGCCTGCATAGCAGAGTTCCAAGACAAAAACCAATGCTGAGCAAAAAGATCATAAAGGCTCATCTCATTTTTGCCAGAAAACATCTTGATGATCCCCAAGACTTTTGGGGAAAATACTCTATGGACTGACGAGACAAAAGTTGAACTTTTTGGAAGGTGTGTCCCCCATTACATCTGGTATAAAAGAACACAGCATTTCAGAAAAGGAACATCACATTAACAGTAAAATATGGTCGTGGTAGTGTGATGGCCTGGGGCTGTTTTGCTGCCTCAGGACCTGGAAGGCTTGCTATGGTAAATGGAACCATGAATTCTAATGTCTACCAAAAAATCCTGAAGGAGAATGTCCAGCCATCTGTTTGTGACCTCAAGCTGAAGCGCACTTGGGTTCTGCAGCAGGACAATGATCCAAAACACACCAGCAAGTCCACCTCTGAATGGCTTAAGGAAAAACAAAATGAAGACTTTGGAGTGGCCTAGTCAAAGTCCTGACCTGAATTCGATTGAAATGCTGTGGCATGACCTTAAAAAGGCGGTTCATGCTCGAAAACCCTCCAATGTGGCTGAATTACAACAATTCTGCAAAGATGAGTGGGCCAAATTTCCTCCACAGCGCTGTAAAAGACTCATTGCCAGTTATGGCAAATGCTTGATTGCAGTTGTTGCTGGTATGGGTGGCCCAACCAGTTATTAGGTTTAGTGGGGCAATCACTTTTTCACACAAGGCCATGTAGGTTTCGATTTTTTTTCCAGTTAATAATAAGCACCTTCATTTAAAAACTGCATTTTGTGTTTTCTTGTCATCTTTGTCTAATATTTAAATTTGTTTGATGATCTGAAACATTTGTGTGACAAACATACAAAAAAAAAAGAGAAATCAGGAAGGGGGTAAATACTTTTTCACACCACTGTACATCATCCTTAGACTTTTTTTAAAGTTTATTTTCTTGCACTACTATTTATAACTGCAACCAAAGGCGGCTAGCTGATGCTAGCAGTTTAGCAGCTTATTCATGAATGTTTCTGTACTGACTGTACTCCAGTGATTAGTCATATCCAATTGACTGAAACTGCACCCCTGCCCACCAGTGATACATTATTTTATTCATTGAGACAAATTTATTTTAGTTGGCTCTGAGGTAGGCAGCTACCAGCAGCTAATGTCATGAATAGTGTCTTAAGAGGGAGGGCGGTGTTGAATGCGTTCAGGGATTTTTTCAAGTGACAGCACTGAAATGAAGCATTCTCAGAAAGGCTGGAAAAATGAAACAAATCTGCTGTAGTAATGAAAATTTGAACAAAATACCACAAACATTTCATTAAGACATGCGAGTTGTTAAAATGTGGGAAAGTGCAGTCAATGACTCCTTTAAGACTTGACTTGCAAAACATGACTTGTGAACATCTCTGGACAATTGGTGCTGCACACTTAAATAAATGTATATTACTCGAAATGTGCAAGATTATTACCCAGACACCTAAATGGTTAAAGACATTGCCTCTCTCTCAACTATTACAAAATTTTGGGCTTTTTTGCTACAGCAGGGCCTGGTTAGCTGACATCATGGAATCCATTTTCTTTCAGACTGAGCTTTGAGATGTTTTTTTTTGTTGTTGTTGTTGTTGTCCCAAAAAATAGGAGCTGAAGCAAAGTTGGACCAAAGCTGACCCAAATTATTCCAGTAAATCCAACAAGGAATGGCTTAAGGCAAATAGAGAATGCTGGAAAATCCTTTAGCCTAATTTTTAATTGATCCCTTCCATATGCTGTGGTGTCTTTAAAAACTGTCTGTATGCAAAAAAACCAAAAAAAACAAAACAAAAAACCCTCAACCATAAATGAGAGAATTCTGCAATGAGTGGAGAAAACTTCTGCCAGTCAATGTCACACTGGCAGACATTAATGGGAAATGTCTCATTGAGATTATTTCAGCCAAATTGGACATCTTTGCTAATTTCTATCCAATTAGACCCCCCCCCCCCAAAAAAAAAATAGGTAATGCATTTACATTACATTTATCTACAGATATAATTTTAAAGATAAACTGATGCATTCAGTTCTGAACGAAGCTAAATATTTAATGTGGTGTCCTAACTTTTTGACTGCACATATACTGTGGGATTTCTTTCTCTTAGGATGGCTGTACAATGACGTCACTGAAATGTTACTTGTTGGAGCTGATAATGATCACCTATGAGGAGGAAGTTAATCATCCCACAGCAGAGTGCTTCAATATTGCTAATTATTACCTACATCTTCACGTAAGTCATGCTTCTGAATGCCTCCTTTTGAGGGAGTATTTCCCCTCCATAAACTTTTACAGATCTTAAAGTATTAAAATGACCATTAAATTTTCTGACTCATTTCATATAAACTCAATTTTGGAAACATTATTTCAGTCAGTTGTTTCTCCCCTTTAATCATGCCATTTGGTACTGTATTACTGGAAAGCCTGATTAGTCACCTTTGAGGTACAATGTTGTACAATCACACAAACACAGTTGTGTGTACAAACACAGCTAAACATGTGAGTAGCGCCCCCAAAAATGTCAGAATGTCCCCTGCAATATTCTGTTGGTATTCACTGTGGTTTTGAGCTTCAAGTGCTGCCAGGCGTGTGCCAGTCGCAGGTTTATAACTGGCACCTGATTGGCACCTAACTGACAGCACTTGTGTGCATGAGTCCTGCAAATTTGCAAAAAGTCCTGCAGAATTGTAACCCATGGACAACCGATGGAAATCAACCACTGGCTACAATCTGGCAAGTTTACATTGATATCAATGTTCACCAGCTTGCACTGTCCTTAAAACAATTTACAGTTTACAGCAACTTTGAGTTTGTGTGCTCCACATATCAACATGCCACATTTGTCCCTTGCAATAGGGCAACTGGAAGCTGGTGTTCAGGTATGCAGAGTGGAAATGATACCAGGGTTGTCACCAAATAATACTGCCAAACTTTGAACCAAGTTCCATGAGACTAAAGTCCAAGACAGACTGGGAAGTGGGTATCCCAGGAAGATGACACCCCAAGAAGACAATTCCTTACCCTTGCTTCATTGAGGAACTGTAGGCTTTCTTGCAGAGATTTAGTCAAGCTTTGCAGTGGTACCATAGACTGATCTCTAATCAGACTGAGGAACATGGCCCTAATTGGCGTGTATAAGGCTGCCAGGAAGCATGCATTGACTGCCCTTCATCAGCAGGCCCATTTGCGCCGCTGTCGACAGCACCAACAGTGAAACCTAAGAATGTGGGGCAACGCCATGTTCAGTGATGAATCAAGGTTCTCTCTGCGGAAGCTGGATGGCAGCATCAAAATATGGAGATGGCATGGAGAACGCTATGCAGATAGCTACACAGATCATGTGGCATCTTTCACTGTGAGCAGTGTGATGGTGTAGGGCAGTATCTCTGAGGTAAAACAGAACTCATCATTGAAGGCAACCTCAATGTAGTAAAATATCAGAATTAGATTGTAGAGCCAGTGGTGATCCCATACCTCCAGAATCTGGGACTTAACTCCATCCTCAAGGATGACAATGCCATTCCCCACACAGCCAGGATCAGAGTACCTCCAGAATTTGGGAGTGGAGAGGGCGGAATGTCTGGCCATGACCTCAACCCAACTCAACCCTTGTAAGATCAGCTTGGATGTACTGCACATGCTGGAGTGACCAACACAACGACACTGGTTGACCAACAACTCTGAGTTAATAAATGGGATGCCATCCTACAGCAAAATGCCTCCAGCCTGGTGACCAACGTGAGGAAGTGCCAAGCTGTTGTGACTACATATGGATCTTTCACAGGCTACTGAGGTCCCTGACTGTGTAAAATGCCCCCCCCCATCTTTTTTACTGTGGGAGAGTGCAATCTTCCATTCCATCAAGCAACTCAGCAAGTGTGAATACCAGCAGGAGAACATTAGATAGATGTACTTTATTGATCCCAAACTGGAAAATTAATTAATAATATTATTAATATTGCATGAGACTTTGGCACTTTTTTTGGTGGGGGGGTGTTACCTACATGTTTAGTTTTTGCTCATTCCACAAATGCATGATCCTTACAAGTTGTACCTCATTGTAAAAGTGACTACTCAGGCTTTCCAATAATGTAAAATACAATGCAAATTGGTAATTACTAAAGGGGAGAAATAAGTGACTGAAATAACATTTCTAAACTTTCTTTGAGGATCTCATACTGGAGGTGAATGGTACTGGACATGTTGCCAAATTGTCAAAAATATACAGTGTGGAAAAAAAGTATTTAGTCAGCCACCAATTGTGCAAGTTCTCCCACTTAAAAGATGAGAGAGGTCTCCAATTTTCATCATAGGTATACCTCAACTATGAGAGACAAAATGAGAAAAAAAAATCCAGAAAATCACATTGAAGGATTTTTAATGAATTAATTGGTAAATTCCTCGGTAAAATAAGTATTTGGTCACCTACAAACAAGCAAGATTTCTGGCTCTCACAGACCTGTAACTTCTTCTTTAAGAGGCTCCTCTGTCCTCCACTCGTTACCTGTATTAATGGCACCTGTTTGAACTCGTTATCAGTATAAAAGACACATGTCCACAACCTCAAACAGTCAGACTCTAAACTCCACTATGGCCAAGACCAAAGAGCTGTCAAAGGACACCAGAAACAAAATTGTAGACCTGCACCAGGCTGGGAAGACTGAATCTGCAATAGGTAAGCAGCTTGGTGTGAAGAAATCAACTGTGGGAGCAATTATTTGAAAATGGAAGACATACAAGACCACTGATAATCTCCTTCGATCTGGGGCTCCACGCAAGAGCTCACCCCGTGGGGTCAAAATGATCACGAGAACGGTGAGCAAAAATCCCAGAACCACACAGGGGGACCTAGTGAATGACCTGCAGAGAGCTGGGACCAAAGTAACAAAGGCTACCATCAGTAACACACTACGCCACCAGGGACTCAAATCCTGCAGTGTCAGACGTGTCCCCCTGCTTAAGCCGGTACATGTCCAGGCCCGTCTGAAGTTTGCTAGAGAGCATTTAGATAATCCAGAAGAGGATTGGGAGAATGTCATATGGTCAGATGAAACCAAAATAGAACTTAATTGTAAAAACTCAACTTGTCGTGTTTGGAGGAGAAAGAACACCATACCTGCTGTGAAGCATGGGGGTGGAAACATCATGCTTTGGGGTTGTTTTTCTCCAAAGGGACCAGGATGACTGATCCGTGTAAAGGAAAGAATGAATGGGGCCATGTATCGTCAGATTTTGAGTGAAAACCTCCTTCCATCAGCAAGGGCATTGAAGATGAAACGTGGCTGGGTCTTTCAGCATGACAGTGATCCCAAACACACCGCCTGGGCAACGAAGGAGTGGCTTCGTAAGAAGCATTTCAAGGTCCTGGAGTGGCCTAGCCAGTCTTCGGATCTCAACCCCATAGAAAATCTTTGGAGGGAGTTGAAAGGCCGTGTTGCCCAGTGACAGCCCCAAAACATCACTGCTCTAGAGGAGATCTGCATGGAGGAATGGGCCAAAATACCAGCAACAGTGTGTGAAAACCTTGTGAAGACTTACAGAAAACGTTTGACCTCTGTCATTGGCAACAAAGGGTATATAACAAAGTATTGAGATGAACTTTTGTTATTGACCAAATACTTATTTTACCGAGGAATTTACCAGTTAATTCATTAAAAATCCTTCAATGTGATTTTCTGGATTTTTTTTTTCTCATTTTGTCTCTCATAGTTGAGGTATACCTATGATGAGAATTGGAGACCTCTCTCATCTTTTAAGTGGGAGAACTTGCACAATTGGCAGCTGACTAAATACTTTTTTGCCCCACTGTAGTTGTTAGGTTGCCAAGACTGCTCCACTTTTCATATATATATTTTTTTTAAATTTCTGAAATGCAAATTAACTATACAGTGCATCCGGAAAGTATTCACAGTACTTCACTTTTTCCACATTTTGTTATGTTGGCCTCATTTAGATAGATAGATGTACTTTATTGATCCCAAACTGGGAAACTGCAGTGTAACAGCAGCATGACAGTAGACAACCAATGACAGAAAACACACGCATGACAAAGGGATTACCCATGGAAACTAACACTACTATAAAAAAGCCGATATACATCATAGTTGAATAGATGGTGACCTGTATAAACACATGAGTCATACCCACTGCACAATGCAGGACTATGTGGAGCAGAGTAAAATGTGAGGCACCAATTAGACTGTAAGATTTAGTATGGCAGCATAGTTATGACCAGAATACAGCATCATAGTGAGTTATTGTACAGTGAAATGGCATGCGCTAGGAAAGAGTTCCGGTACTTAACCGCTCGACAGCGAAGCTGTAGTAGTCTGCTGGGGAAAGTGCACTGCTGTCTGTCCAGTGTGTGGTGAAGGGGGTGATCAGGATTGTCCATGATGGATCGCAGTTTATTTAGTGTCCTCTTCTCCACCAGTGTCTCAAAGGCCTCTGGTCTGAGACCAATTACAGAGCCAGCCCTCTTGATAATCTTGTCAAGTCTGTTGGTGTCGCTGGCCCTGATACTGCTACCCCAATAGACAGCAGCAAAGAAGATGGCGCTGGCGACAACAGTCTGGTAGAAAAGCTCCAGCATCCTGTTGCACACATTGAAGGATCTCAGCTTCCTCAGGAAGTAGAGTCTGCTCATCCTCTTCTTGTGGGCAGCATTGGTGTTGGATCTCCAGTCCAGCCCGTTGCTGATCCTGACACCCAGATATTTGTAGTCCTCAACCACCCCCACATCCTACCCCCTAATCTGCAATGACTGAGAAGGTATCCTCTTCTTCCTGAAGTCAGTCACCATCTCTTTGGTCTTGCTGACATTCAGCCTCAGGTGATTCTGCTCTGTCCACTCCACAAATCTGTCTACCAGTGCCCTGTACTCCCCCTCTTCTCCCCCTTATACACCCCACAATAGCTGAGTCGTCAGAGAATTTCTGCAGGTGGCATGACTCGGTGTTGTACTGAAAGTCAGTGGTGTATAAGGTGAAGAGAAAAGGAGAGCACACAGTCCGCTGTAGAGCTCCTGTATCACTAACCACCATGTCAGACAAGACACTGCCTAGCTGAACAAACTGTGGACTGCCTGTCAGGTAGTCAGTAAGCTGTCGACCCCCATCACTCACAGCTTCTCACCCAGCAGCAGTGGCTGGATGGTGTTAAAGGCACTGGAGAACTCAAAAAATGTGATTCTCACAGTATCTCCTCCACCATCCAGGTGCAGATGGACTTGTTGCAGCAGATAGTCGTGAAAAAATTAGGATACCCCATTAAATATTCTATTCAGTTCTTTATTAAGAAATGTTCACATATCTATGTTTAACCTTGTTTTTGTTTTTATTTGCATTGCTTTTTTTACTATTTATTTTACCCATTTTAAGTGGGAATGAATGTGGGGGTGTCCTAATTTATTCCTCACTATTTGTTTAGAATTGCATTTTACAGAAAATTTGAAAAAAATCTTATTCATTTTTAATTGTTTAGTTGTTTTACGTGAATCTCCCAGTACTTTAAATACTGAAATCCAAATAACACACACACACACACACACACACACACACACACACACACAGGCAACAGGTAAAAACAGGGTATCCTAATTTTTTCACGACTGTAGATGACAGCGTCTTAAATTCCTAAATGGGGCTGGTACGCAAACTGCAGAGGGTCCAGCCACGTCTTTCAAAATGGATGAATTTTTTTTTTCCAAAATTCTACACACAATACCCCATAATGACAATGTGAAACGTTTTTGAGATTTTTGCAGATTTATTAAAAACAAAACAAAAAAAAAATAAGAAATCACATGTACATACAGTGGTGTGAAAGTGTTTGCCCCCTTCCTGATTTCTCTCTTTTTTTTTTTTGTATGTCACACTAGGTTTCAGATAATCAACAAATTTAAATATTAGACAAAGATAACACAATAAACACAAAATGCAGTTTTTAAATGAAGGTTTTATTATTAAGGGTAAAAAAATAATCCAAACCTACATGGCCCTGTGTGAAAAAGTGACCCCCCCCCCCCCCCGATCTGAGTTCAGCTGAGTTCAATTTCTCCAGCCGCACCAGGCCTGATTACTGCCACACCTGTTCTCAGTCAAGAAATTACTTAAATAGGACCTGCCTGACAAAGTGAAGTAGACCAAAAGATCCTCAAAAGCTATACATCATGCTGCGATCAAAGAACTTCAAGAACAAATGAGAAACAAAGTAACTGAGATCTATCAGTCTGGAAAAGGTTATAAAGCTATTTCCAAAGCTTTGGGACTCCAGCAAACCACAGTGAGAGCCATTATTCACAAATGGCCAAAACATGAAACAGTGGTGAACCTTTCCAGGAGTGGCCGGCGGAGCAAAATTACCCCAAGAGCGCAGCGACGACTCATCCAAGAGGTCACAAAAGACCCCACAGCAACATCCAAAGAACTGCAGGCCTTGCTTGCCTCAGTTAAGGTCAGTGTTCATGATTCCACCATAAGAAAGAGACTGGGCAAAAATGGCCTGCATGGCAGAGTTCCAAGACGAAAACCACTGCTTAGCAAAAAGAACATAAAGGCTCATCTCAGTTTTGCTAGAAAACATCTTGATGATCCCCGAGATTTTTGGGAAAATACTCTGTGGACTGACAAGATAAAAGTTGAACTTTTTGGAAGGTGTGTGTCCCATTACATCCGGCGTAAAAGTCACACAGCATTTCAGAAAAGGAACATCATACCTAGTGTGATGGTCTGGGGCTGTTTTGCTGCTTCAGGACCTGGAAGACTTGCTGTGGTAAATGGAACCATGAATTCTGTTGTCGATCAAAAAAATCCTGAAGGATAATGTCTGGCAATCTGTTCGTGACCTCAAGCTGAAGCGCACTTGGGTTCTGCAGCAGGACAATGATCTAAAACACACCAGGAAGTCCACCTCTGAATGGCTTAAGAAAAACAAAATGAAGGCTTTGGAGTGGCCTAGTCAGAGTCCTGACCTGAATCCAATTGAGATGCTGTGGCATGACCTTAAAAAGGCGGTTCCTGCTGGAAAACCCTCCAGTGTGGCTTAATTACAACAATTCTGCAAAGATGAGTGGGCCAAAATTCCTCCACAGCACTGTAAAAGACTCATTGCCAGTTAGTGCAAATGCTTGATTGCAGTTGTTCCTGCTGAGGGTGGCCCAACCAGTTATTAGGTTTCGGGGGCAATCACTTTTTCACACAGGGCCATGTAGGTTTGGATTTTATTTTCCCTTAATAATAAACATCTTCATTTAAAAACTGCATTTTGTGTTTACTTGTGTTATCTTTATCTAATATTTAAATTTGTTTGATGATCTGAAACATTTAAGTGTGACAAACATACAAAAAAATGAGATATCAGGAAGGGGGCAAACACTTTTTCACCACTGTAAGCATTCACAGCCTTTGCCATGAAGCTCATAATTGAGCTCAGGTGCATCCTGTTTCCACTGATCATCCTTGAGATGTTTCTATAGCTTAATTGGAGTCCACCTGTGGTAAATTCAGTTGACTGGACATGATTTGGAAAGGCACACACCTGTCGATTATAAGGTCCCACAGTTGACAGTGCATGTCAGAGCACAAACCAAGCATGAAGTCAAAGGAATTGTCTGTAGACCTCTGAGACAAGATTGTCTCGAGGCACAAATCTGGGGAAGGGTACAGAAACATTTCTGCTGCTTTGAAGGTCTCAATGAGCACAGTGGCCTCCATCATCCATAAATGAAACAAGTTTGGAGCCACCAGGACTCTTCCTAGAGCTGGCTGGCCGTCTAAGCTGAGCGATCGGGGAGAAGGGCCTTAGTCAGGGAGGTGACCAAGAACCCTATGGTCACTCTGTCAGAGCTCCAGCGTTCCTCTGCGGAGTGAGAACCTTCCAGAAGGACAACCATCTCTGCAGCAATCCACCAATCAGGCACCTGAAGGACTCTCAGACCATGAGAAACAAAATTCTCTGGTCTAAAGAGACAAAGATTAAACTCTTTGGCATGAATGCCAGGTGTCACGCTTGGGGGAAACCAGTACCACTCATCACTCATCACCAATACCATCCCTACAGTGAAGCATGGTGGTGGCAGCATCATGCTGTGGGGATGTTTTTCAGCGACAGGAACTTGGAGACTAGTCAAGATAGAGGGAAAGATGAATGCAGCAATGTACAGAGACATCCTGAATGAAAACCTGCTCCAGAGCACTCATGACCTCAGACTGGGGCGACAGTTCATCTTTCAGCAGGACAATGACCCTAAGCACACAACCAAGATATCAAAGGAATGGCTTCAGGACAACTCTGTGAATGTTCTTGAGTGGCTCAACCAGAGCCCAGACTTGAATGCAATTGAACATCTCTGGAGAGATCTAAAAATGGCTGTGCACCGATGCTTCCCATCCAACCTGATGGAGCTTGAGAGGTGCTGCAAAGAGGAATGGATGAAACTGCCCAAAGATATTTGTGCCAAGCTTGCGGCATCATATTCAGAAAGACATGAGGATGTAATTGCTGCCAAAGGTGCATCAACAAAGTATCGAGCAAAGGCTGTGAATACTTATGTACATGTGATTTCTTAGTTTTTTATTTTTAATAAATTTACAAAAATCTCAAACTTTTTTCATGTTGTCATTATGGAGTATTGTGTGTAGAATTTTGAGGAAAAGAATTTAATCCATTTTGGAATAAGGTTATAACATAACAAAATGTGGAAAAAGGGAAGTGCCTTGAATACTTTCCGGATACACTGTACATCAAAGCTTGGTAATGTAATTACCCCCCAAATATCCTATGGAGATTGTTTACATCTTTTTAATTAAAGCTATGGTCACAAATACCCTTCCGAACACCATATGAACAATTTTTGGACCATTTCGTACCACCTTCTTAAGGCGGCTGTAGGAGAATCCAGCTTTCGTAGACTGTTCGTGGCCAGGTTGACGAACCAGGTTGACCCTCAAGAGCACCTTAAGTTGTTCTTGAGGGTTCCTTACAGCAGTTGTGGGAAACGCTGTAAAATCCAGTTTATAGAGATTCATACAGAGTGTGTAAGATAAGATGAGCCTTTATTAGTCCCACAATGGGGAAATTCCAGAAAGGTGGTAGTGAAGCACTCAAATGGCGGAAGTACAGTGTGTTTTAAATTGTGTTCTTTATATATATGGATGCCTAGAGAAACGCAAGTTCATCTTGCTTGCACTACAGTTGTATGTATAGCATCATGACAATAAAGGTTGATTGATTGAATGATTGGCGTGACAATGACTGATAAAATGTGTACTGATAAAATGTGGCAAAAGCCCTGTGCGTTGCACAAAAAATTTCATAAGATGGCATTTAGTATGCCGTAGAAAGATTCCAAGGCATCCTTATGAAGAATATAAGAACTCTAGGGCCATCGTATGACAGAAAAGCACCTCATTTCTCAAGTTGCTCTTGCGAATTGAATGGCAGCCATAAGAAACTATGCCCCTCTCCATGAATGTCTGTGAATGCCAAAATTCGTAGGAACTGGGAGATTCGTACAAACCCATTGTTTGTAAGAATCTTTGTGACCATAGCTTAAAATGCAGGTTAGCAAAATTGTAGCATAATTTATTTGAATAGTTGTATGCAAAAAATATGAGGGGAGGAGGGGATATCCAGTAGAACATATTAGTAGCCCCCCTCCCCCCCAAAAAACTGCATCAATCACAAAACTGTAATATTGTTGCAGTTGTTTTTATTTAATTATGTCTGTACCACTTTTTTTAAAATTGTTTTTTCCTTCATAGGCGGGCTGTCCACCATGTGAAGCTTATTCCCTTGGAAATATTACAGTATTCTTGGACAACCTACAAAACCTTTTAGAATATATGACTAACAGGTAGACTATATGCTGTGTAAATACTGGAAGCTGCTAATGTGCATTTGTAAATATGTGTAAATACAGTGGTGTGAAAAAGTGTTTGCCCCCTTCCTGATTTTGACTTCTAGCTTCAAACTCATAATTCTGTCTGACTGATGAATAGATACATCCATAGATGCGCTGGGACACATCATCAGTGATGTTTCCTGACGTCATTGGGTGTTTCGGGTCTCACAACATTAGATACCCTCAATCAGGCGACCCAGCCAGGGTTGATCAGACCCTGACTTGTGTCCCAGCAGCATTGGCCCACGATTCAGACCTCTTAATCCATAGCCACCGAGAAGCTCTTTCTGCACCCTCAGTGGCAGATTTGATGGCCTTCCTTTTAGCAACTCCTTTAATACCAAGGAGAGTGTAAATTTTGCACAGGGAGCGGGCAGCAAAGCCTCTATATCCCACCTCTATGGGCTCACAGTGTGCTCTCCAACCATTCCTCTGGCACTGTTCTACCAGTTCTTGGTATTTGAGCCGTTTGCGTTCGTTGGCCTCTTCTATGCGCTCCTCCCAGGGAACTGTGAGCTCCACTAACAGAACCTGCCTGGAAGAGGAAGATGTAAGTACCACATCTGGCCTAAGAGCTGTTGATGTTACATAATCAGGGAACTTCAGCTGATTTCCCAAGTCAATTCGCAGGTCCCAGTCTGATGCTGAAGAGAGCAGACTGGCTGATGGTCTAAGCTGTGGTCGGGGCCTCTCTCCAGCTTTAACGAATGTAAATCTCCTTTGACTACCGACCTGCTTACTGTTTGCCATGGCGCTGGAGATGGTCTCCGCTACACACTTTAGCACTTGGTCATGGCCCCAGCGATATCGGCCCTCTCCAAGAGCTGTTGGGCAACTGCTAAGGATGTGTTCAAGCATGTCCTTTCCTGAGCAGAGAGGACATGTTGGCAGCTCGCTCTTACCCCAGGTATGCAGGTTGGCCGGACTGGGTAGCACATCATATACTGCTCGGAGCATAAATTGGATGCGCTGAGGCTCTGCATGCCAGATGTCATTCCAGGTCAGCTTCTTGTCCACTACTCCCTCCCATTTTGTCCATGCCCCCTGCTGCCACATGCCTACCATCCTACCAGTCCTCACTTCTTCAACACCTGCTCTCACCTCCTGCAGGATTAACTTGCGTTTGTCCTTTCCCTGGACTTTATCGTAGCGCGGCTGTGGGATGGAGCCCAGCCCTGCATGTCCTATTGCCACCGTGCCAACCAGAGCTTTGTGTCCCAACCGAGATTCTGCAAGCTACAACCCCTCTTGAGCTCTCCACTTCCGACCTGTCCTCACCACAATGCCTGCTGCTGCCACTCTCGAGTCTCTAGAGTCACGATAGGCTAGTGCCTCTCTTGTGCGGGAAACCTTGAACTCCTCTTCCAAACTACTAATAGGAAACTGGAGTTTGTTGCTCCTGCCATAAAGCGCCGCACTACTGAAGCTATGTGGTAAACCCAATCATCTTCGAAAGTAGGAGCTGATCTTCCTTTCCAGGGTCTCACTCTTTTCCTCTTGAACACTCTTCACATGCAGTGGTGTGAAAAAGAGTTTGTCCCTTCCCGATTTCTCATTTTTTTGTATGTTTGTCACTCTTAAATGTTTCAGATCATCAAACAAATTTAAATATTAGACAAAGATAACACAAATAAAAACAAAATGCAGTTTTTAAATGAAGGTGTTTATGATTAAGGGAAAAAAAAATCCAAACCTACATGGCCCTGTGTGAAAAAGTGATAGCCCCTGAAACCTCATAACTGGTTGGGCCACCCTTAGCAGCAACAACTGCAATCAAGTGTTTGCGATAACTGGCAATGAGTCCTTTACAGCACTGTGGAGGAATTTTGGCCCACTCATCTTTGCAGAATGGTTGCAATTCAGCTACACTGGAGGGTTTTCGAGCATGAACTGCCTTTTTAAGGTCATGCCACAGCATTTCAATCAGATTCAGGTCAGGACTTTGACTAAGCCACTCCAAAGTCTTCATTTTGTTTTTCTTAAGCCATTCAGAGGTGGACTTGCTGGTGTGTTTTGGATCACTGTCCTGCTGCAGAACCCAAGTGCGCTTCAGCTTGAGGTCACGAACAGATGGCTGGACATTCTCCTACAGGATTTTTTTGGTAGACAGCAGAATTCATGGTTCCATTTACCACAGCAAGTCATCCAGGTCCTGAAGCAGCAAAACAGCCCCAGACCATCACACTACCACCACCATATTTTACTGCAGGTTATGATGTTCCTTTTCTGAAATGCTGTGTTACTTTTATGCTGGCTGTAATGGGACACACACCTTCCAAAAAGTTCAACTTTTGTCTCGTCTGTCCAGAGTATTTTCCCAAAAGTATTGGGGATCATCAAGATGTTTTCTGGCAAAAGTGAGATGAGCCTTTATTTTCTTTATGCTCAGCAGTGGTTTTCGTCTTGGAACTCTGCCATGCAGGTCATTTTTGCCTACTGTCTTTCTTATGGTGGAGTCATGAACACTGACCTTAACTGAGGCAAGTGAGGCCTGCAGTTCTTTGGATGTTGTTGTGGGGTCTTATGTGCTCTCTTGGATGAGTCGCCGCAGCACTGTTGGGGTAGTTTTGGTCAGCTGGCCACTCCTGGGAAGGTTCACCACGTTCCATGTGTTCGCTATTTGTGGACAACGGTTCTCACTGTGGTTCGCTGGAGTCCCAAAGCTTTAGAAATGGCTAGAAAATTGAACTCAGCTTTCCAAAGATGTGATAAACCACAGTTAATTTATGTCTTAACGGGGGGCAGGGGGGTAATCACTTTTTCACACAGGACCATGTAGGTTTGGATTTTTTTTACCCTTAATAATAAACACCTTCGATTAAAAACTGCAATTTGTGTTTACTTGTGCTATCTTTGTCTAATATTTAAATTTGTTTGATGAGCTGAAACATTTAAGTGTGACAAAGATACAAAAAAATGAGAAATCAGGAAGGGGGCAAACACTTTTTCACACCACTGTAATTGTAGTTTTTGTAAATGTCAAATACTGTCTATACCTGCAAACATGTCAATCTGGGTCAAACTATGCTGCCATCTCTAAGTGAACTGTAGTTTTATACTTGGACAATGCTAGATATAACAAGTTTGCATGTGCAGTATGATGACTGTATTCATCTGGTCATTGAATTGTTCTGAAATCCCTCTGTCTTCTATTCAGTTGCACTGTATATTACACACCTTTGATAACTAATGTAGCAATATTTACTGTACTATGCTCTCAAGTAAATGAGATCTTTATCTGCAGATTTGTTTTGTATCATGTCTTCAGTGCTCAGAAAGTGAGACATACATTTAGATAGATAGATACATACTTTATTTCGAACAAAAAAGTAAAACAAAAACAAAACAAATGACAAATGCAATAAAGTAACAGTATACAGTGTTCGAAAGGGAGAAGGAAGAAGTGAACACTTATTAATTCCAACTCCTCTTTTCCATAAATACACCCATGTGAATTATATACAAATTACCACATTTAAGACCCCAAGTAAACAATTAACTGTATTTTGGACATATCAACATTAACACCCATCCATCCTAACATACATACAGTCCATACATCAAAACCAGCCTATAGCATCAGCGTCTCCTCAAACCAAGACAGAAGATCACTTCTCTCCAGTTTACAGGAATTTCACTTTATTCATTACACAGGAATACCACTTTTCTGCCTTTTCAGGAATATCACTGGCTTTTATGTCGACTCATGCAGGCTTCTTCCAGGCCTGACCAAAGATGCTTGCTTTCCCAGGACCCCAATGTAAACAGTTGCCTCTTGCAGAGATTGTAAGGATCAGAATTTGCTTTTAAAGGCTCAAAGGAACATAAAACTCAGGAGACCAGACCTCTCAACGTGAACACTGCATTTGATAATGTACCTTTTCACAGGAAACCAATGTTCTTAAGAGTCATAAACCACTTAATCTGACGGGTTTATAGCCGATGCTGTCCAGACCTTCGTCCAGATACTAAAGGAAATCATCTACAGCTCAACAGTACCTCCTAGCGGATACCTACGGAATGTGTTTTCAGTATGTAGGATGACTTTTAATTTGTTCTAAACATTAAGTTTCTTTCAGCTTATCCTCTGGATCCTAAGGACACTGAAAATCATCCCTCTTTTATCACCAACCATGGTTTGCTGCATGTTTTGCTGCATTTTGATCTAAATGTGAATGCATGTATTATAATTATGTATAAGAAATGTTATATTCATGAGTGTTATTGGAGTAATGGTATAAATGCATGATCACCAAATATTAGCCAAGTCATTTAATTTAGTTAGATTTTATATTGAGCATTTAATTTCATAAGAACTGACTGTTGATTTTCCCTCTGCAATTTCATGGGATGGTGTCTTCATTTGATTGGCTGCTCTCAAACAAAGAAATGTTCTCACATTGGATAGCAGCCATTTCAAACTGCTTCTGAAAAAGTCGATTGGTCAGTCTTGCGACCAACATCATCAGTTTTACGACCCGGCGAGGTAACTTTAAAAGAGAGAAGTTAGATTTGAGTTAGATTAGAGAACAGAAAGAGAACAGTAGAGACAAAGAACAGGCAGGAAGATTAGCAAGAAGCAAGATAGAGAACGGTGATAGAATTAAGAATTAGAAACACAGAAAGAAGAAAGAAAGAGATTTTGAGAAAGATTAGGAACTAAATTAAGATTAAAGAAGCAGAATAGTAATCTAGATCTCAGAAGATTTTATTCCACCGTTTCAAGGCCCTGTGAAGTTTTATTTTATTCTCTGTGTTTGTCAAGTCTTTCGTTATATTCTGGTCACTGAGGAGAAACCATTTTTCTTTAGAGCTCGTCCCTTTTAGAGAATCAAATTCTCAAACTTTTTTTTCCTTCACCTCAGAAGCCATTCTTATCCTAGTAAATGTTTTTCTCATTTTTTCATGACTTTTCACGCCATTAAAGTGGACCTTTAATTTGCCTAATTTAAAGTGAACAGAGACTGAGAAGTTTCTCCTTCAGTTTTTGGGTCGATCCCGCTACAAGAGACCCCAAATTTGGACTCTTTTTTCCAAGGACTTTTCACGCCGCCCTGAGACAAACCATCCACGGCTGCAACCGTCTTCTTGAAGGGCCCCCAGCTGAGTTATCACCTCCACGGCTGTGAGGACAGCAGCCGCTTCCTCCGACGTCCTAACTTCAAAACCCAGCGGTACCGACCCGCGGAAACATGGACCTACGGCTGTTGTGTGAGTGAAACTCTTATTTCTCCTATCTGCTGGGTTAAAACGGGATGTCCTAACAATTAAATTACAATTGAATATGGCCCATATTTCAGGGCTCAATTAGTCTCTCAGCCACAGGATAGAGCTGTAAACTGAAGGAAAACTCTTAGTCATTTTTAAGTAACTGCCCTTAAATTTTTGTAGATTAATTCAGAATTCATTTTTAGATAATTAGCTGATGAATTTTCCCCATAAAATTGCGTTGTTTTGTTAAAACATTCCAGCCTCATTTACCGTTGAAACACAAGTCTAGTTTCTCCTTGGTTCTACAGAGGTGTAACGCTGGATTTTATGTTCAGGAACCCAATATCAGTTGATGTGATATGTTACGCTGTTATCATCTGAATCTGTTTATTCATCATTTGAACGCTATGCCATGTAAACTGAATGAGTTTAATAAAAGGGTGAAACAGAGAAGTTGAAGCGTTTTCCTTTCGCATATACATGTTTCCTAATCACGGCAGGACAAAAACTCACTGAAACTTTGAGACTGATTCATTAAGTAATTTAAGGTACAAAATTAATTAAAATTAAAGTTAATATTATTGTCCGTTAGGACTGGTGCCCCTTTTACGAGTGCTTTTATTTAATTTAGCGGGTGTAGAAGTGAAGGTTTAACTCCGCCCCCCCTTTCACACCCACTATTAAATAAAATAAATAATTCCTGTACCTTATGACAAATATTTTTATAGGCAATTCACGCTACAAGCCTCAAACAACACAAGATATACACAGTACTGTCCCACCCACCATTCCATAGTGTCCCAGAGTGAGCATAGTGAATTGTACATATAAATACTACCCTTCTAACATATATCCTTTCAGCAAATAATGTTTATACCTCTTTTTGAATTGATTTCTGTTTGTACATACTTTCAGTTTCGGCTCCAGACTGTTCCACAAATCCACCCCACAGACTGATATGCACATACTTTTCTTGGTTGTTCGTATCTTGGGTTTTGTAAAGTTTAAGTCTCCTCTCAAATTATAATCATTGTGTCTTTTTTTAAAATATTTTTTGTATATTAGTTGGGAGTTGATTATTAATTGCTCTGTACATGACTTGTGCTGTCTTAAATTTAACTAAATCGACGAACTTTATGACATGTGACTTTAAAAACAACGAATTGGTATGGTCTCTATATCCTACATTATTTGTTATCCTTATAGCTCTTTTTTGTAATGTGCATATTGATTGTAGGTTGGTCTTGTAGGTGTTTCCCCAGACTTCTACACAGTAGTTAAGATAAAGTAGAAACAGTGAATTGTACAGTAAGAACAATGATTTATAGTCCAAGATGTGTCTTGTCTTCCCCAGTATGCCTATACATTTTGCCAACTTGGCCTGGATGTGACTGATGTGAGGTTTCCAGCAGATTTTATTGTCTAGCGTCACCCCCAGAAACTTATTTTCTTGTACTGTTTCTATTCTGGTATCATCTATCGTTACCATTATTTCATGATTTATTTTATAATTTCCAAACAACATATTCTTTGTTTTTTCAGATTTAGAGATAATTTATTTTTGTTGAACCACTGCGTTAACTTTTTCATTTCAGTTGTGACCACCTCTAAAACCTGCTGCAAATTCTCACCAGTGCAAAGGATATTTGTGTCATCCGCAAACAAAATAAATTTCAGAATTTTTGATACTTATACAAAATAAAGAGTTTGGGTCCCAAAACTGACCCCTGGGGCACACCACAAGTGATGTCCATGAAGAGTGATTTGTGCTCACCAATTTGTACAAATTGTTGTCTGTTACTTAAATAACTTTCCACCCAACTCAGTCCGACCCCTCTTATCCCATACCTTTCTAGTTTCCTTAGTAGTATTCTGTGGTCAATGGTGTCAAAAGCTTTCTTTAAATCTATAAATACTCCTACAGCAAACTTTTTTTTATCTATACAACTAGTAATTTCTTCAATAAGTTCGATCAGTGCCAAAGATGTAGATTTATCTGCTCTAAAACCATACTGGCTGTCTGTAAGGAGGTTGTGTTTTTCAATGAAATCATCCAGTCTCTCAGTGGAGATTTTTTCAAGTATTTTGGAGAATTGTGAGAGTAAAGAGACTGGCCTGTAATTCGTGAAACAATGATTGTCTCCTGTTTTGTATAGAGGTATTACTTTTGCTATTTTCATTTTGTTTGGAAATTTACCAGTTTGAAATGACAGGTTACAGATGTGGGTGAGTGGCTTAACAATTCCTTCAATTACTTTTTCACTATTGTCATGTCAATTTCATTCCAGTCCGTTGATTTTTTTGTTCTTAAATTTACTCACAGTCTCGATAATTTCCTTTTCAGTAACTGCACCCAAAAAGATTATGTTTGGATTTCTATCTTCTGTTTCATTTACAGAACCACTGTTGTTTGTTTCTGTTGTCACTATTGATTTTGCTAATTCGGGACCAACATTTACAAAAAATTTATTGAAACCACTGACCACATCCTCCATATTATTTATCAAATTGCCATTTTCAATAAAATATTCTGGATAATTAGCATTCTTAGGTCAATTACTAATAATCCCGTTGAGTACTTGCCATATTCCTCTTAAAGTTATTTTTATTATCCTCTAATATTCTGTTGTAGTATTCTTTCTTACAGGTCCTCATTATATTAGTAAGCTTATTTTTATATCTTTTATATTTGATCTCAGCCTCCACCATTCTGCACTTAATGAATTGTTTATATAATGTATTCTTCTTTTTACATGCATTTATTAACCCCTTGGTGACCCAAGGAATATTTTTGTTTTGTTGTCTGTCACTGTATTGTTTTATAGGACAGTTTTTATTGTACAATGATTGAAATATTTGTAAAAATTTATTATATGCTTTATTTATATCATTTTTATCATAAACTATTTTCCAGTCTTGTATTAATAATTCCTTTGTCAGTAAATATATAGATTCTTCGGTTCTTATTCTTTTATATTTAATATTTTTGGTATACTTTTTCTTCCTATCATCACATTGATAGACAACAAAAATCGGCAGGTGGTCACTGATATCATTCAATAAAAGCCCACTCCTGATATTATTTTCCATAATGTTTGTGAATATGTTATCTATTAGTATGGCACTGTGTGACGTGATTCTGCTAGGTCCGGTAATTGTTGGATGTAACCTGTCAGGAGTCTCTGAAAACACTCAGAATGTGATCGTATATTAGTTCGTTACCTCAATAAAGATTCGAGACACAAGAATATTCTTTTAAGAGTTTTTACTTGTATAAATTATATACAAGGAGTACGAACCTCAGGTTGCAGGAGGTCAGTACTGAAGACTGGCTTCAGCGAGCAGGCTTATATGTGAGAGGCAGTTGCAATACACAAACGGTTTCAGCTGAATACATCACAGACAGAAAGGAGTGAAACAAGCCTGGCACATTATTAGCAGAGTTCGACAATCCGGAACCAGGTGTATTGACTTTCTTAAAAGAACAAAGGGGGCCCTGGCTCCCCTTCTCGTTCTGCAGGGGGCTCTTTGTGTCCTCTTGCTCTACAGGGGGCTTCCTGTACCTTTCCGGCAGAACTGGCTTCCTGCATTCAGACTTAGTGTTTTTCCAGACGAACACGCTTCTGCATGCAGTCTCGGTACTTTTCCACACTTGTATAAGGCTTAGACATTTAAAATGATAACATGTGTGGACATTTTTCTGACAATTCCCTCCTGTTTATCATTTTATCATTGTTGTATTCACATGCAAACATCAGTACAATGTATCTTCTCATGATTTTCTACATTGTCATCATTGAGCATCACTTCCAAATCTAAACAGTAGTTCTGTCATCACAATCACCATCACTTCGTTGTACAGGAACTTCCCTTTGGAGCATAACAGATTGTAACATGAAAGTGTGTTGAGCAAGAGCTCTACTTATCATGGACCTAATGCAGGGAATGACACACACGAATAGTACACAAGATAGAATCAATACAACTATTACTGGGGTTAACCATTTCAACAGAACTTGCCACCATTGACCGGAAAGGAACCAAGAGGACAGGTCCCAATTTTGTGGCACATCCTTCAAGCCATTCAAGTGTTGTTGCAGTCCTCTCAGCCAATCGATTACCCCTCCTTTCTCTCAGTGAGGTCCTCCAAAGCCCAAAATACATCATTCATTCTGTGACTCAAATAGGCCACTCCAAATGAGGGGAATGCTGTCATAGGCTGTCGTCTCCCTCTTGGTTATCAAGTTGGCGTCGGGGGAAGTGATCCATATTATTCCTGCAAATACATCTGTCACACCAGCGGCAAGTAGCAGTGCCTTCATTTTTTTACTTCCACCTGAAAGAGTACCCCTCCGGGCCTCTGTCTTCACCAGGTTTGAGACGGCCGTGTCCTTAAAAGGACACGCCCCCCTTTGTAACTGGACTTACTCAGGGAAGCAGGTTAGTTCACTTGCAGGCACTTTTAGTCTCTTCACGTGTGAAAGGTGGATCCAGGATGGTCGTTCAGCGACCCTTATTGAGTCCCAATGCTGCTGGTGATGATTTTTCGTGAAGATAAAGTCACCAGGCTGCAGTGGGTTGATCACGTCCTCCTGTGGAGTGGAGAGAGCTCTAACAGAATCAATGTATTTGTGTGGTATTAGTAATGACGAGACCCGGCAGTCCATAAGGGGCACTGAAAAGGCACAGTCCCGTTTTCTTATCTGGGATGGTATTGTTTAGTTTCATTATCTTAAGAGCCTCAGGCCACGTAAGTGCCTTACCATGCGTGGTTTTTGCCAGCATTTGTCTGATTGTCTGCATAATGATCTCTGGTATTCCAAAAGTTGGGAATATACTATTTTGCAAAAACCTTACAGAAAAACTTTTGCATCTGCCTTAGCAGTAGGATGTTATTTCTGTCCATTTTGTGAATGTGTCAATGAGAACAAGGCAGTATTGGAGTTGGCCCACTTTTGATAATTCTATAAAATCCATGCACCATTGAGAAAAGGGTGCTTTTGGTAGTGGAAAACTCCTCTGTCTAGTTCTCATTGCACCTTGGGCATTATTTTGACTGCAAACTTTTTCATTTCTTTTAGAATTCCTGGACAGAAGAAGTGTTTTTCAGCTATCTTAATCATATACTTCTTCAGCTATCTTAATCATATCCCTCCTGTTGGCACATCGTGCCATCCAGCGGTGCAGTGAGGGAGGGAGAACAATTTTGTCATTGGCAGTGCAGTAAAGTTTGTTGGCATTTAAGTATGTGTGAATATTTGGTAGCATGGCCGTTGAAATTATTAGTGTTTTATTAGTTAGAAAATTATTTCTGTGTACCGTGTAATTGCATTAATTTATTATTTTTCTTATGTGTAAAGTGTTTTTTTATATTATTTGCAGGATCTGCATTCCATAAGTGAACAACATAGTTGCTTTCTTTCATATAATTGCGACTCTAAGGTAAACTTTTTTTTTTCTTTTTGAACTGCTGTTATGACCTTTACACTAATTTGTTTGTTTCTTGCAGAAGGAAAATATATCTTGAACTGTTTCAATAAGTTGCTTAACAATTAAATATACCAGAAAGACGCTTAATCATATGAACACTGTTGGGGTGGCATAGTCATGTTTTCTGCTCATACTTAGCATGCAAATTTCCTTGTGGGCCCTGAAGTAATGCGTACAGTGGAGCCGTGTGTTGTGAGAGGTTTGGCAACCACTGGGCGGCAGTATTCAGGGTACCTAATAGTGCCTTTTTTGTTGTAAAGTTGCCACTTTTTCACATGAATTTGCTACTTATTTTCATAAATCTGCAACTTTTTTCTCATTAAATTTTATTTTGTCTTGTAAACATGTACTTTTCTCCTCATAAATTCACACATTTTTTCATCATAAATCTACAACTTTTTGTTGTAAATTTATGACTTTTTTTCTTTTAAATTTGCTGATTAAGTTTGCTTTTTTGTCTGTGGCAAAGGTAAGTTTTGAATGGTCTTTATTCTATCTGGTTCCAATGTTTTCCCCGTTGGCAATAAGCATATGGCCAAGGAATTTAACCTCAGGTTGACAAAACTGCAGTTTTTTCTTGCCACATTTTAGTCCATGTTCACACAGGAAGTGCAGGCAGGGCCAAAGAGTCCTGTTGACATTGTTCCTCAGTGGGGGAGGCAACCAAAATGTCATCCACATATAACACAATTTTTGAACCAGCCGGTGGGCTAAATTTGGCCATTAGAGCAGTCATTTCCTGTGAGAAAATGGTCGGACTTTCACAATAACCTTGAGGTAATCTGGTGTATGCGTATCTTTTCCCCTTAAATGTAAATGCAAACTAAAACTGGCTTTCTTCATGCACAGGGATAGTAAAAAATGCATTACTCAAATCTACCACAGAGAAATGGATGAAATCGTGACCCAAAGGGTCATGACCACTTGTAAAGGCACCATAAATAGTCCTGTGGATTGTGAGTATTGCACATTTTGCTTAGGAGTTTTTCACCCAATCGGTTACATGATTTGTCTTCTCAACCATTTGTCCACAAGCAGCCCAAAAGTAATTGTCTGGTCCCCATAGGGACATGTGAGGGCATAGTGTTAACATCATGCAAGGAGGGTAACATCTTCGGGCAATCTCACCGACAGTGCTGCTGCTCCTCGCTCATTGAAAATCAAATTGTCCATCTGCACTGTGATGACATCTTTGTCATACAATTTGTCAGCCAAGGCACAATCGTAAGTCAAAACATCTGATATATTTCATAGTAACGTGCTGGCTGTGGACTTCCTAGTCCTTCAAGGATATGACCTGGCAGTACAGCAGCCATGAGGGCGGTGCTTTTTGTACACGATGTCGTGACTGCTGCACTGTCTTCTTTTAAGTCATAGCCAACAATGTGCCTCACCCTTGATCATTGGGTTTGTCATTGTTCTGCCCAGAAATGTCTGCTCTGTTCTTAAAACAGTATAATCATCTTTTAATTTATATAGAAAATCTTTTAGAAAGGATAAAACAAGTCATTATCAGTTATTGATAATTTTTATGTATTACCTATTTTTCTGAGTATTGGTAATTATTTGCTAATTAATTCCCCTGATACCCCCTGTTTTGATACATGGAGACACTCATGCAGCAAAGTTACAGGGTATTTGCTTGATTCTTCTGCTGAAAGGAAGTGTGCTACCATTCTTAATTTTAGATAAAATTTGCGGGTAGCCCAGTTCCCTCAAAAATAAGATTTCAATAGTCACAGCTTAACTAGTTTACAAATTTCATTTAAGAAAAACAAAATAACCACCTGTGCTTTTTTGATATGCTTCAGCATTGATAAATTAGATCAGTTTGTCCAGTTGAACACAGACGGGTTGAATTTGAATAAATGAATAAAAGTTGCGTCACACTCTTTCAGTCAACGGAAAGGTGGACGTTTTGCCTAATTAGAATTTGATTCAAATTTTTTCCTTGAATGCCTCATTTTATATATTCCTTGGTAAATTGTGGAGTGAATGTAGTTTACCCTGACCCAGCTTGGCCACCGCCGAATCAGGAAAAACACATTCCTCATTACTGTCATATTCCTGAAATATGACGTTGTCACACCATTATGTGGTGAGTAACATCAAATGCATACCCTCTGTTGGGAGGAACATAACTGGGGTCCTTAGACTGACTTTAAATAACCGAAGTATATAGTGAGGCTATAATCTTTGCTGTGAGTGTTTGCTCATTACTAAATAAATGTTAATATTCACAATTAAGGAATGCACTGAAAGAATGGACACCTAATGCCTCATTGCTGCTTTAAGTACTTGGTGTGGCGGAAAAATAATAGGCAGCGAACTGAGAGGTTTTTGAGGGTGTTTTATTATTATTCATCCCGCCATCATAGAACTCACTCCAGCCCTGTGCAGGCGGGCTGAGCCGGGTCCTCAGGCTCTCGTGAGGAGACACAGAATGCGTGTCGTCAGAAGTGGTGGTCAGAGAGAGAGAGTGAGCATACAGAGCAATGCAGTTTTTATACTCAGTTACAGACAATACATGAAAGGCACATTATCATCAAGTAACTGCAGGAAGGCACGGGACTTTTGCATTTGAGAGTCACATACATCAATCGGAGGATATACTGACAGGAAGACATTTGCATTGCAGTACAGAGCAGGAAGTCATAAATAACAGCAGGATACTGGCGCCTGAACTAGACAAAGGGAGGCTGCCTAATTGATATCAGCTATTGTTCTCTGCCAGTTGCTTCCAGCTGAGCATTCTGCTTGTCCCAGTCTGTTGTGGGGGTTACCCATATTGGAAAACATTTAAGACGGCTGCCTGCATTTGTGCCTTCTTCCTGGCACTCTTAGCCAAAAATTTAATTTATTTATTGTTGGTTTTCTGTTTGTTTTTTAAAGCTACAGCTTCAAATCTTATGTGGATCTTTATTTTTCTTTGGTTACACATGCTCTGCTTTCATTTCTTTTTCCATTTCCATCTCAACATCAGAAATATTTTCTACACTTGCTAAACCCACCGTTCTTCTTCTTCTCTTCCCCTACGTGCTTTTTCCATCAGAAACACTCACTCAGTTCGTTTCCATCCACTATCCATCTGTGTACAAGACTTCACCTTTCCCTGGACTAGCTGATGAAACATCTCACATCTATAATCTCTCTCGGTATAAAAACTTCCTTCATCCATCTGGTCTCCATTCTCTTCAGCCTTCACCAACATTCTGTTACCACCTGCTTGTCTTATTCATGATTCACTGTCCCGTCGTTCATACTACTGACTACTGTCCACAGCTAATGCTCCATGCAAGATCCTGAACATAAAGGTGATCGGTTTCATTCTGGAAAGTCAGCTTTATACCAAACCAACATGGCTCAATTCAAAATTTTGTTTTGTGACAAAACTCATCTCTTGATTTCTACCTTGGCATTGGGTGCCTTTCCATTACTGATCTTTTGAATTTGTTTTGGAATTAAATAATGCCTCTGGGTCTGAACATCTGCCTTTCAAGGAATGTATTAAAATAAGACATCTGCTGGTTGCTCTGAAAATTAAAGATTAACAGAGTCATCTGTATCTTTGGTGTGGTGGAGTCTTGTCTTTTTCTCCTGAACAGATAACTCCATATGAGCTAACACCATGCCTACAAAACTATAACCTGGTGAGAAGAGTACAGTAGCACTTTCTAGAAATTCCTTAATTTTCTCACTACCTTCAGGCTCCCCCTTAGCTCTTTGTGACGGCCCATTTTTAATCACCATCTGGGGGGCCATTATTTGTGGGTGTTGATTACATAGCCAGGTCCCCCCTGGTTGGGGGGGGGGGCTGTTTTCACATCCTCGCAAACATTCCTCTCTTGCATTTGTTTGACCCATCTGGCAAATCTCTCCCTTCCTTTCTTTTGATCTATGACTGGGACCTTTGTCTGATAATCCTAGCCTCTGGCAGATCATATGCACAGACACATTAATTATCAATCTCTTTTGAACCTCTGTGCTCTAAATCTCACGTTGTCACACGTCAGTCCTTCCTATAAAGTGCACTGTCATGTTTCAGTCAAAGAAAAAGGTCAGTTACAGCACTTCAAAACCTGCTCCTTCTGCCTCTGAGGCGAGAGAGAGAGAGAGAGAGAGAGAGAGAGACTTTGACTTTTAAAATAAGCTTTATTGCACACTTCAAAAAATGCAAGCACACCAACATCATTCCTCCAAGTGTGTACATTGGAAAAAGTGCAAACTGAAATGTTCCCCCCACCACCACAACACAGAGCAGTCCCTGCAGTCCACCTATTCAAAGATCCAGTTCTGTGACAGTCAATTACAGTCAATTAAAAGTCATATACAAGTCTGTTCAAACAATATCCCAAAAATGTTGTAACACAGGCAGAGGAACGACCGCCATTCATTCCTCCTGTCGGCGCGCGCTTGACCGGCGTTCCCCCCTGCTGCTTTACGCAGGGCTGTCAGGTGTTTCTTGAGGCGATAACGCTTCCTTTCATCCAGGAGGTCCAGACCAACCTGCCTTCTTAGCACATCCACAGACTTAATGAATTTATCAGTGTCACTGAAGTAGTCGGCGACCCTAATGGCTTTGTTATAGGTTCATCCAGAAATGCATTTATTTCTTCCAGTGAATACAAACTCGTGTTTTGTATTTTGCCTCAATAGACTCAGTATTAGACACAGTGTTGTTCTCAGATTCCATTTCCTCTCAGCACAACTCAGCTGACCTGCTTGGTTCTCCCAGGCCAGTGGATTCTCATGGGCCACATTTTCCTGGACGCACCCTCAGCAGCTGACTGTCGCTGTTCCATTCCCCGCTGTGTAACGGTAGCAGCCTCCGGAAGCACAGCCGCTGATGTCACCAGCCGCTGATGTCACACAGCGAGATTTGTCGCACCATCAGGACGGTGCTCCGTCCACCTCCTCCGAAGTGGCAGCAGCTGGCGGAGGCACAGCCGCTGGACGTCACACAGCAAGATAGATTGTGACGCACCATCAGGTCGGGGCTCCGTCCCCTCCTTCGAAGCCGGGTAGCAGCAGCCTGCGGCAACAGCTGTTGACGTCACACAGCGAGATGATTGTGACACACCATTAGTGACCTTTTTGGCGCCATCACCATCCACGCTCCCGACCGCAAGCTGGGCCGCGTGCGCGCAGCCGAGCTGTCCACAGACACAGCAGCAGGCTCCGGAGCTGGGGTAGCGGGAGCGGAGGCTGCGCCGCCGTCCGCAGCTGCGGCGTGAGCGGAGGGCTCGCCGCCGGCACCATCCGCAGCCCCATCAGGGCCCTCCGCCTGCTGCCTGTGTGGACAAGCGAACCGTTTATGGCCCACGTTTCCACATTCAAAACACTTCATCTGTCCCGAGCTCGCATACACCATGTAAGATCCATCCCCGTGCTTGACCCTGAAGGAGACTTCCAGAGTCTGAGTGGGCGAGTCGAGAAACATGAACACCTGTCGCCTGAGCGATTTCACATGTTTGAACTTTGCAGCCTTGCATCCCAAAGGCAGAGTCGTAAACGGGCCCGCAAACTTCCCAAATCTGCGGAGCTCCGTCACCAGCTGCTCGTCAGTGATGAAAGGTGGAACACCTGAGACGGTGATTCTCGTTGATGGGACAGATAAGGGGGACACCTGTACATACGTTTCCCCGATAACCACACCGCTTACAATCAGGGTGTAAACATAGTCTTCAGCCGCCAGAAACACAATTCATTCGGGAAGCAAAGCAGACCGCGTCAGGGCCCACCTGCTCCGCCACAGCCTCCAGGACCTCCTCCACAGTAACTTCGCTGTCCGGGGGAACGATCCTCACCCCCTGGTGGATAGATGGAGGTGGCTTTCCCAAGGCCACCATCCTCCACCCAAAAAAGCAAAAACTTGAAAAGCGGCAAGAGAGAGAGAGAGAGAGAGAGAGAGAGAGACCTTTGACCTTTAAAATAAGCCTTTATTGCACACTTCAAAAAAATGTAAGCACAACAACATCATTCCACCAAGTGTGTCACATTGGAAAAAGTGCAAACTGAAATGTCCCCCCCCCACCACACCACACAGAGCATTCCCTGCAGCCCACCTAGTCAAAGATCCAGTTCTGTGACAGTCAATTAAATGTCATATACAAGTCTGTTCAAACAATATCCCAAAAACGTGTTAAACAGGCATAGGAACGACCGCCATTCATTCCCCCTGTCGGGCGCGCTTGACCGGCGTTCCCCTGCTGCTTTACGCAGGGCTGTCAGGTGTTTCTTGAGGCGATAATGTTTCCTTTCATCCAGGAGGTCCAGACCAACCTGCCTTCTTAGCACATCCACAGACTTAATGAATTTATCAGTGTCACTGAAGTAGTCGGCGACCCTAATGGCTTTGTTATAGGGTTCATCCAGAAAAGCATTGATTTCGTCCACTGAGTACAAACTCGTGTTCGTACTGCATTTTGCCTCAATAGACCCAGTATTAGACACAGCGTCGTTATCAGATTCCATTTCCTCGGCAGCACAACTCAGCTGACTGCTTGGTTCTCCCAGGCCAGTGGATTCATCATGGGCCACATTTCCCTGGACGCCACCCTCAGCAGCTGACTGTCGCTGTTCCATCCCCCACTGTGTAATGGTAGCAGCCGCCGGAAGCAACAGCCGCTGATGTCAACAGCGAGATTCTGACGCACCATCAGGTCGGGCTCCGTCCCCTCCTCCGAGCGGCAGCAGTTGACGGAGGCACAGCTGCTGACATCACACAGCGAGATGATTGTGACGCACCACAGGGTCGGTGGCTTTCGTCTCCTCCTCCGAAGCGGTAGCAGCAGCCGGAGGCCCAGCTGTTGACGTCACACAGTGAGATGCTTGTGACGCACCATCAGTGACCCTTGTGGCGCCATCGCCATCAATGCTCTGGCCGCAAGCTGGGCCGCGGGCGGCACAGCCGGGCTGTCCACAGACACAGCGGCAGGCCTCCGGAGCAGGGGTGGTAGCGGGAGAGCGAGGCCGCGCCGGCGTTCCACAGCTGCAGCGTGAGTGGAGGGCTCGCCGCCGGCACCATCCGTGGCCCCATCAGGGCCCTCCGCCCGCTGCCCTGTGCGGACAAGCGAACCGTTTATGGCCCACGTCTCCACATTCATAACACTTCATCTGTCCCGAGCTCGCATACATCCATATAAGATCCGTCCCCGTGCTTGACCCAGAAGGAGACTTCCAGAGTCTGAGTGGGCGAGTCGAGAAACATGAACACCCTGTCGCCTGAGTGATTTCAACTGTTTGAACTTGGTGGCCTTGCATCCCAAAGGCAGAGTCGTAACGGGCCCGCAAACTTCCCAAATCTGCGGAGCTCCGTCGCCAACTGCTCGTCAGTGATGAAAGGTGGAACACCTGAGACGGTGATTCTCGTTGATGGGACAGATAAGGGGGACACCTGTACATACGTTTCCCCGATAACCACACCGTTCACAATCAGGGTGTGGACATCGTCTTCAGCTGCCAGAAACACAACCACAGCTCTATTCATTCGGGAAACAAAGCAGACCGCGTCAGGGCCCACCTGCTCAGCCACAGCCTCCAGGACCTCCTCCACAGTAACAGCGCTGTCCGGGGGAACGATCCTCACCCCCTGGTGGATAGATGGAGGTGGATTTCCCAAGACCGCCATCCTCCACCCAAAAGAGAGACACCTTTGACCTTTAAAATAAGCCTTTATTGCACACTTCAAAAAAAAGTAAGCACACCAACATCATTCCACCAAATGTGTCACATTGGAAAAAGTGCAAACTGAAATGTTCCCCCCCCCCACACCACACAGAGCAGTCCTTGCAGCCCACCTAGTCAAAGATCCAGTTCTGTGACAGTCAATTACAGTCAATTAAATGTCATATACAAGTCTGTTCAAACAGTATCCCAAAAATGTGTGAAACAGGCAGAGGAACGACCGCCATTCATTCCTCCTGTCGGGCGCGCTTGACCGGCGTTCCCCCTGCTGCTTTACGCAGGGCTGTCAGGTGTTTCTTGAGGCGATAACGTTTCCTTTCATCCAGGAGGTCCAGACCAACCTGCCTTCTTAGCACATCCACAGACTTAATGAATTTATCAGTGTCACTGAAGTAGTTGGTGACCCTAATGGCTTTGTTATAGGTTTCATCCAGAAAAGCACTGATTTCGTCCAGTGAGTGAGAGACCTTTTTGACCTTTTAAAATAAGCCTTTATTGCACACTTCAAAAAAATGTGAGCACAATTACAGTCAATTAAATGTCATATACAACACTTCATCTGTCCCGAGCTAGCATACACCTTATAAGATCCGTCCCCGTGCTTGACCCTGAAGGAGACTTCCAGAGTCTGAGTGGGCGAGTCGAGAAACATGAACACCTGTCGCCTGAGTGATTTCAAGGACTGCTCTGTGTGGTGAGAGAGAGAGAGAGAGAGACCTTGACCTTTAAAATAAGCCTTTATTGCACACTTCAAAAAAATGTAAGCACACCAACATCATTCCACCAAGTGTGTCACATTGGAAAAAGTGCAAACTGAAATGTCCCCCCCCCCCACACACCACACAGAACATTCCTTGCAGCCCAACTAGTCAAAGATCCAGTTCTGTGACAGTCAATTACAGTCAATTAAATGTCATATACAAGTCCTGTTCAAACAATATCCCAAAATTTGTGAAACAGCAGAGGACGACCGCCATTCATTCCTCCTGTCGGGCCGCGCTTGACCGGCGTTCCCCCTGCTGCTTTACGCAGGGCTGTCAGGTGTTTCTTGAGGCGATAACGTTTCCTTTCATCCAGGAGATCCAGACCAACCTGCCTTCTTAGCACATCCACAGACTAACTGAATTTATCAGTGTCACTGAAGTAGTCGGCACCAACCTAATGGCTTTGTTATAGGTTTCATCCAGAAAAGCATGATTTCATCCAGTGATACAAACTCGTGTTTGTACCTGCATTTTTCCTCAATAGATCCCAGGCAATAGCAACAGCATCGTTATCAGATTCATTTCCTCGGCAGCACAACTCAGCTGACTGCTTGGTTCTCCCGGGCCAGTGGATTCATCATGGGCCACATTTTCCTCGACGCCACCCTCAGCAGCTGACTGTCGCTGTTCCATCCCCCACTGTGCAACGGTAGCAGCCGCCGGAAGCACAGCCGCTGATGTCACACAGCGAGATTCTGACGCACCATCAGGTCGGTGCTCCGTCCCCTCCTCCGAAGCGGCAGCAGCTGGCGGAGGCACAGCCGCTGACGTCACACAGCGAGATGATTGTGACGCACCATCAGGTCGGTGCTCCGTCCCCTCCTCCGAAGCGGGAGCAGCTGCCGGAGGCCCAGCTGTTGACGTCACACAGTGAGATGATTGTGACGCACCATCAGTGACCCTCATGGCGCCATCGCCATCAACGCTCCTGGCCGCAAGCTGGGCCGTGGGCGGCACAGCCGGGCCATCCACAGACACAGCAGCAGGCTCCGGAGCAGGGGTAGCGGGAGCGGAGGCCGCGCCGCCGTCCGCAGCTGCGGCGTGAGCGGAGGGCTCGCCGCCGGCACCATCCGCTGCCCCATCAGGGCCCCCCGCCCGCTGCCTGTGCGGACGAGCGAACCGTTTATGGCCCACGTCTCCACATTCAAAACACTTCATCTGTCCCGAGCTCGCATACACCATATAAGATCCATCCCCGTGCTTGACCCTGAAGGAGACTTCCAGAGTCTGAGTGGGCGAGTCAAGAAGAGAGAGAGAGAGAGACCTTTGACCTTTAAATTCAAATTCAAACGTTTATTTCAAACTCAGGGTTCATATTAAGTGCAAAACTAAAACAAGTAGGAAATAAATAAATCAAAGTATATACAGATCAGCAGACACTCGGCGCTCTTGTAACAGCAATAGCATACAATATTGGGCTCAGTATAAAATGGAACGCCACCACTTCCAAATGCTGGAGTGAAGTGTGAGTGACGAGTTGACAATAGCTGATATGAGATGATTGTTACATGCCAGCAACCTTCTCATAAAACTGTAAACATTCTTACGTATTAGCTCGCCAAAAGACGGAATGTTCACAGACACAAACATCTTGCTTGCACTCGACCTTCGTGGTACATCTAACAACCTTCTTAGGGAGTTATTATATGCAATGCGGATTTTGTTCCCAACAGCAACGTTGCTATTAAACCATAAAGGCGAGCAGTACATTGAGGTACAGAAGGTCTTGAACAACATACATTTGACATCAGGAGAACATCTATGGAAATTACGCAACAGTAAATTTGTTTGAGCATATAGTTTCCTGAGTTGCCTGTTACAATCAACATTGGTCTTATCAGATTCAATCCACACACCTAGCTATTTGACTTTTTCAACAAAGTTCAAGCTATTACCACAAAGTGGCATAACAGGATTCGACGTATTGACACCCTTTGGTTTGAAAGCCATACACATAGATTTAGTACAGTTGAACAAGATGTCATTTTTTTCACCAAATTTTTCACATACCGAAAGGAGATGTTGCATCGCTGCAGTAGACAAACTTAACAAACAGAGGTCATCAGCGTAGAAAATGTGATTTAACAGTGCACCGTTAAAGGAGCCGCCCACATTAGTATTGTTCAACAGTACACTGAGATCATCAACATAGACATTAACAACAAGGGTGACAGTATACCACCTTGTTTAACATCGTTGGTCACATGAAATTTGGATGAGGTGACATTGCCCCATCTAACAACCATAGACTGCCTTCTGTACCAGTATAACAGGATGCTAACAATGTAAATAGGAATACCTCGATCGATCAGTTTTCTGAACAAACACCAGTGGTTAATCCTGTCAAAAGCTTTGCTAGCATCTAGGAACGTAGCATAGACACTAGTGGATTGGCTTCTGAAGTAGTCAACAAATTCATGGAGTAGGTAAACAGCCTTGTCAGTTGAAAGAGCTGACTTGAAACCAAACTGATTGTCGTTTGTCCACAGATAATCCTCAATTCTGTTCAGGATTAAACCCTCTAGCAGTTTAGATATAACATTTGCAATAGCTATAGGTCTGTAGTTGTTCATATCAGACAGATTGGCACACTTGTTTTTCACCAAAGGAATAATAACACAAGTCCATCAACAAATCTGGCATGTAACCATGAACAAACATACACTTAAAACACAATGACAACAGGATACACAAATTAAAATCAGCGTTGATGAGGCATTCACTGGTGAGACAGTCAGGGCCAGCTGATTTGCCTTTCTTGAGAACTTTGATCAGAGAATCAACTTCAACAGGAGTAGCAGCAGAAATATCAGAGGCATCAGACATGTCGTTATACAGACGAATATTGTGCATAACAGAATCCTTCATTGAAACATTCTTGACTGAGTTGAAAATGGCTTCATATTGACATTTCCACTTTTCAGCAATATTAACGTCACCAGTCACACCATCGATAGTGTTTGATCTAACAGACCAGTGGGAGCTCATAGCCTTCATTTGTTTCCAGAATTCTACCATGTTCAGTTCACTCATGTGATTAGCTAGCTGGTCACATTTGATACTTTCTTCATTGCGCCTGCATGCTCGTAGAGCATATTTGAACCTAGCCCTGCAATTTTTCATATTTTCAAATATTGGACCAGAACGTGGTTTGCTATTACTCCTCCACCACAAAAAAGCATCCCGAGCAGCTGTGTGAGCCTCGCTAACAACATCATTCCAGCCTGGGATGTTATATTGGGTGGCCACACTGTGACTAGGAAATAAATAAATAATAAATAAATAAATAAATAAAGGCTTTAAAATAAGCCTTTATTGCACACTTCAAAAAAAAGTAAGCACACCAACATCATTCCAGAGAGAGAGAGAGAGAGATGCTCCTTCAGCAGCCCCGCCTTTCACATTTACTGTTCATGCTTCTATTTTTTACAGAGCAAGCCTGTCGCTCGCCTCTCTGATCATTCTGAAATCTTCTTCTACCTCTACTTGGTACCCTGCCACAGAGCAAGCCTGTCGCTCGCCTCTCTGATCATTCTGAAATCTTCTTCTACCTCTACTTGGTACCCTGCCTCCAAATCCACCTCTTTGGCCAAACCTGCAATCACGGGCCCAGTGACCAGGCTTGCCACAGTTAAAACAAACATCCCAATTTCCATCATTCACTTGCATTGACCTGCCTGTCTTGGGTCTAATCTCACAGAGTTAAATTGAAAAAATAAAAACCCAAAACCTTGTAAAAGTACCCATATTTAGACCACTTTTTTCACACAGATCAACCATACACACACAAACAGAGAACAGAGGAGTTTTGTTCTCTCTGCACTGCCGCTGCCTCTATCTAATGCTCACACACAAAGAATAGATAAAATAAACTGTCTCTCATTGTCCATTTTTAACATTGTCCGGTTCTGTTGCATTTAATCCGTCCGTCTTTAAATATTATGGTCTAATTATTATGATTTTATTTACTTCCTCCTTTTCCCAACCTCTTGGGCTTCTTTTAATAATTTGCCGTATGGACCCTCCTTAGGATCGCGGCATTGGTAAGCTGGGGGAGGATTATCTTTTTCATTTAATAATGGTTCAGTGCTCGGTTGGTTTTGATATTTATCTTTTTTTTGTCGTAAGTTTTTCCGTCGACACTAAGACTGTGCATTCATCCACATCCAGTGTGGGTTTAAAGAATAGTCTTTTTCCCATTTATTTAAATATTTTTTCAGGATCCTTTATCTGATCGTTTTCTTTTAACCGGTTATTGTAATTTTTACCATTTGGCGCGCAGTTTCCTCTTTTTTCTTTTGCTTATTTTTCGCTTTATTTGTTTTTCCTGTACAGTTACCCTTTTTTTTTTGTTTATATAGTCAGGAACGTTGTCAGTCCGCCCACTGCAACCACTATTACTGCCCAATTTTTTTGAAGTACGCTCACTTGTTGATGGGGCTAGATCTCACGCCTTCAGGATACGCTCACTTGTTGATGGGACTAGATCTCACGCAACCTATATTAGGGCTCCTGTAATTTCTTACAGGATCATTACCTGGTATGATCAGATAGGAAAATATAGGGCGCCGCCTTATATTACCATTACTAGCTAAAGCTTGACCTATCAGTTGATACGCAGCACCTTTTACTTTTTGAAACCTGACTCTTCGGCCGGAAAACAATATAATAGGGACTTTAACCTGGACAAAACTTTTTACTTTGAAACAATACAATCGGGACTTTAACCCGAACTTTTTATTTTGTTGCAACTAATTACTTCCTTATCACGTTAGTCACTTGTGGTTGGATTTAGGAGGATCTTGTAACATATTTAGGAACGCATCCTATTTTACATTACTCACTCAAGGCTGGATTTGGGAGGATCTTCTAACGCATATAGTATATACTATATCCTTTTTCTTTAATAATAAAAAGACTTCACTTACTTTATGACCCTACTAGTGAGGATGACCGTCACTAGACAGAGTCAGGAGCCAGTTTCCTCCCCGGCGTTCCCTGAAGGCGGGTTTCCAAAACTGACCGTTGGTCAGACCATGCATGGGTTTGAAGACCGGGGAAGAAGGCTTGTTGTCCTGGCTCGTCTAGGGTATTGGTCATCCGGGTCACAGCACCACGTATGTCAGGAATCTCTGAAAACACTCAGAATGTGATCGTATATTAGTTCATTACCTCAATAAAGATTCAAGACACAAGAATATTCTTTTAAGAGTTTTTACTTGTATAAATTATATACAAGGAGTACGAACCTCAGGTTCGTAGGAGGTCAGTACTGAAGACTGGCTTCAGCGAGCAGGCTTATATGTGAGAGGCAGTTGCAATACACAAACGGTTTCAGCTGAATACATCACAGACAGAAAGGAATGAAACAAGTCTGGCACATTATTAGCAGAGTTCGACAGAGTTCGTTAATTCGGAACCAGGTGTATTGACTTTCTTAAAAGAACAAAGGGGGCCCTGCTCCCCTTCTCGCTCCGCAGGGGGCTCTTTGTGTCCTCTTGCTCTACAGGGGGGCTTCCTGTACCTTTCCGGCAGAACTGGCTCCCTGCATTCAGACTTAGTGTTTTTCCAGAGGAACACGCTTCTGCATGCAGTCTCGGTACTTTTCCACACTTGTATAAGGCTTAGACATTTAAAATGATAACATGTGTGTACATTTTTCTGACATAAGCCATACTGTACATTGTGTTGATAAATTCTTCTGTCAAACTATGTTATTTTGAATTCATCAGATCTATATTGAAATCCCCACAGATGAACATAACTTATGAGTTAGTTTTGCATACATTTTTTCCATCAAGTCCTTAAATAAGTCAATGTTTGATCCAGGTGTTCTTTATACACAGCTCACTACTATATTCTTCACATTGTCCAGACAGATTTCTATTGTAATACATTCAAATAAATCATCCACAGTTACTGACAGATTTTCAACAACCTTGTATTGCAAGCTCTTTGTCAACATAAGTTGCAACTCCTCCTCCTTTTTTCACTTTTCTATTTATATAATTTAATTCATAGCCATCCATGGTAAAATCCACTCCTTTCTCTTCACTGAGCCACGTCTCTGATATTGCCACAATATTGAATGGCTCTTTAAACTGATGTAAATAATCTTTGTTATTAAAGTTGGCATAGAGACTTCTGCTGTTGAAGTGGATCATAGAAATATTGAAATCAGATGTGACCATTGTGTTAAACTGTTCATCCATGTAGTAACTACAGTTATTATTGATGGAGCTAAATAAATTATTATCAGGGTCTATGTTATATTCTACGTCCTGTGGGTTGTGATCCGTATATTCAAAACTTTCAGTTCCTGTTGTTCCTGTTTGTGATCTTTTGTTTCATGTTATTAAATGTCTTGTTGCAGATGAATATACAGTATCCCTTCAGTGTCCTACAATTGTCTCTTGTTGCTGTCGACTCCAGTTCATAATATTCATTGATATTTGTCCAGTTCCATAATATTACGGATGTTAATGACCTTGGCTTCTTCAGGTGATCCATTTAATTTGATTTTTTTGTATACTTTAGTGATCCCCAGAGGGGAAATTGAGGGCATCCACCTGGATGGATGAAGCAGCCACAGTACGGCGCTATCCCTTAACCATTCACACACACATTCACACCTAGGGCCACTTTAGAGTCTCCAATTAACCTAACCTGCATGTTTTTGGCCTGTGGGAGGAAAGTGGAGAATCCCGGAGTAGTAAACCCACACAGATACGGGGAGAACATGCAAACTCCACACAGATCACTGTTGGTCAGGGGCTGGGGTCCGAACCAGGGATCCCATGGCCAAGGGTGAGTTGCTGTGCTGGCGCAGTGCTAACCACTGCGCCACCGCCACCGCCCATGTATATTTGATGTATATTTTACAGTTTGATGTCCAGGGTGTTTTGAATCTTTTTCTGCTTTCTCATGTTCTTGCTTCTCTGGCTATTTCTGCGTTTTCTTTTGTAAGGTGCTCGTTTATGTAAAGTTCGTTCCTTTCAGTTTCCCTACCTTGTTTTAGCAGCGCAGTCTTGTGTTTTTTATTCACAAACCTCATGATCACAGCCAGTTTGTTGCTGTTTTGCTGGGCAGAGGGTGGCAGGCCTCAATGGTGTTTACAGTCCAGCTGGATTCCTTTGGACTGCATGAAGGCCGCCACTTGTTGTTCCGTGGATTCATCTTCCAGTGTGTCGAGCCTCCCTCTGCTGTCCGCGGCCACCGCCCGCACGTACGATCGGGGTTTAATGTGGAGCCCCGTGATGATCACGTCGTTCACCCGAGTGTTCTACTCCAGGTCCGACACTCTGCTCTCCAGATACACCAGCCTGTTGTTCTTCTCAGTGTTCTGGATCTGCAGCGCTTTCACCTCCTCCAGCAGGCCCAGGATGTTTTGTTGCTGCAGCTTAACAGCAGAAATCTCTTCAGCTAAGAAGTCGAGCGATCTTTTAATATCGTCCTCCTCCTCAGTCTGCCGAGCTTTCTTGGGACCCATGATCCCGGCCAATGTATGTTGATTGTGATCGTAGAAAAAAAAAACACGTGGGAGAAATCCCTTTGTTCTCCCAGAGTGTGAGGGGACTGATGAATTGCTTCACCAGCCACTACAATATTAGTTATGAGACTGGCAATTTCTCTCTTTTTTCGCATGAGCAGGCGTACCGTTTTTCGTATTCTCCAGCGGCACTGACAAAGAACAGCTAAAAACGCTAGCCTAAACTGAGTTTTAAAGGAATATAGCAAAAAACAAAACTGGGAGCCTTTACCTGTGCATCCTCACCTTACATGCACAGCCGGAAAGTTCATCAATTTAATTCAGCAGCCATGTGTTGGAATGCTTTTCTCCCCTTATTCGTTGTCTATGTGTGTGTAAGCATTCCTCCCGAATTCGTTGATAAAGGCACTTGGAGAGGAGTAAGTTTGGAAGATCTGTATTTATTTAAGCAAGTTGAATATAAAATTACAGAGCTCTGGGTCAAATTTCTCTCCCTAACAGGCAACAAGTGTTGTCAAGGCGTGAAGTCTGACATATTCTGTGCTCTTCCAGACCCAGTTATGTCTGAGTCAAGCATGCATTATCAGCGAAGGCAGCTCTGCAGCGGCCCGTGGCGGTAAAACAGTCCGCTCCTGTACAGGGTGTGACAACGGAAGGTCGTTTCTCATCCTAGGTCATCCCTTATGAAGCAAAAACTATTTTGCAGTATATAGAAAAATATCATGCAATACATTAAGCAATACGTATATTCCCATATATTAGATTTAGTATTTATATTTTCCAATATATTGCAATGTAAGCATAAACCATATATGTGTATTGATAAATATAAAAAAATGTATTGCAATAAGGGCACTATATTTTTACATGTAATAGTCTGTCTTTATATGCTACAACATACTGCAATATAGTGTGCCATATATGTGTGTGTGTGTGTGTGTGTGTATATACCCTAAAACAAATACAATGAAGACAAAAATCTGCATTACACAAATAAGATTTATTGTTGACAATCTTGACAATTGAAATGTACTTTGCCATTACATTTTCAATCCTCGACACTGGATCTTGGAGGTATGCATGCATAGAGGCTTGCATATTGTGGCAGATCAATTAGCATACATTTTCTTTTGAACAGTGTCACATCAAATATCTGTTTCCTGCCCTGTAATTCCCTTTTCAGACCAACTACATTTTCAGCATGAATCAGTGTACTATGTGATCTATCATACTTTCTCCCAAAAGCAAAGCATTTTCTGCTACCATGTTGCTGTACTACAGTGTAATGGTATACAGTGATGATGTGTCCATTCTGCAACAGCACAGTGAAGCTGTTCCTTTTCACTACCCTTGTGAACTCCTGAGAGTAATACAGCTCTCTGTTGACTAGAAGTCGCCTGAATATTTTCACGACTGTATCCATGGTGACTGAAAGTTGCTCTCTCATGACCAGTGACTCTTCGCTTGAAAGTTTTCGACAATAATGCAAACAAAGGGTAACAAGTTGATCACCTACTCTTTCAAACTGCTTCATTTTTTTTCGGCCAGTTAACTTACAAAATAGCTGGATGCATTCAGGAACAGCATTTACTCAGTGCATCATTCCTTAAAAGAGGCAATATTTAATAATAATAATAATAATAAGTTTATTTATAGAGCACCTTTCACAGACAGTCACAAAGTGCTTAACATGGTTAAAAAACAAAATAAAAACAGGGCACATAAAACAGTAAAAACAAAGTAGACAGTAAAAGCACAAAAATACAATCGGCACATAGTTAAAAAGCCAGGCTAAAAAGGTGGGTCTTTAGTTGCTTCTTAAAAACACCAATGGAAGGTGCAGATCTAAGTTCAAAAGGCAAGGAGTTCCACAGTCTGGGAGCAACAGCAGCAAAGGCTCTATCGCCTTTGGTTTTGAGCCTAGTACTAGGAACTACCAATAGATTCTGATGAGAAGACCTGAGAGACCTGCTGGGCTGGTGTAGAGAGAGCAGGTCACTAATATAAAAAGGTGCCTCTTCATGAATGGCTTTGTAAGTAAGAACAAGAACTTTAAAATCAATTCTATAATTTACAGGAAGCCAATGCAAGGAGGCCAAAACAGGAGTGATATGACAGAATCTACTGGACCTAGTTAGTAATCTTGCAGCAGCATTCTGGACTAACTGTAGGTGGTGTAAAGAGGATTTGCTAAGACATGTAAAAAGAGCATTACAATAGTCCAAACATGAAGAAACAAAGGCATGAATAATGATTTCTAACTGAGTGTAGAAAACCAATGACCTAATTTTTGATATATTCCTAAGGTGGAAAAAACAACTCCGGGTCAGAGATTTGACATGCTGATCAAAACTCATCGATTGATTGAAAATGACACCAAGATTTTTTAGATTAACCGCACGTTAGAGCTTAATGAACCAATGCTATTAACCAACTTAGGAATTAGATTATCAGGTGCTACAATAAGGACTTCAGTTTTATCAGCATTAAGTTGCAAAAAGTTACTAGACATCCAGTCCTTGATTGCAGACAGACAATCATGAATAATTTTTAAATTGTCAACATGGTCAGGCTTAAAAGAGAAAAGTAGCTGTAAATCATCAGCGTAGCAGTGATAAGACACACCTTTAAATTTGCTGATAATAGAACCAAGTGGCAGCATATATAGGGCAAATAAAAGTGGACCCAGAATAGAACCCTGAGGCACCCCACAGGTTAAAGGAGCAGAGTCAGATGAATAAGAGCCAACAGCCACGGAAAAGCTCCTGCCAGAAAGGTAGAAAAACCAATCCAGAGCTTTTCCAGAAATACCTACCCAATCTCTAAGCCTTTGTAACAAAATAAAATGATCAATAGTATCAAATGCTGCAGTAAGATCTAATAACACTAAAACAGAGCATTTGCCAGAGTCTGATGACATGAAAATATCATTTGACACCCTGAGAAGAAACTCAGAAACTCAGAAAAGATTTATTGCCAAGTACATTCACAGTAAATAACTGATAAATATACGAGGGATTTGACTTGACACCGAGAACGACATAGTTGACATTTTCAGTGACGCGGCAGCGTCAGCAGAATGGGAACAGGAAGCAATGGGGGAGAAAAGGATAAACACAATAGGAGAGAGAAAAAAAAGCATTGTTTGTCAGAATACAGGTCATATATGATCAATATTATGATTACAAGAAAAAAAACTCTCAATGCACAAGTAGCAGACAATAGAATCCGTACAGAGATACAAAGAGAGCAGTGAATGAATAATTTTCACGTCAGTATAGTGAGTCAGTGTGAGTGAAGGTGTTGAGCGAGGGTGTTGATATCAGTTAAGGACAACAAAGTCTCTTCAGCAGCTGATGTTATGTCTACCGTCTGACAAAGGCATGTGTCCTTGGCACAGCAGATGGTATAGTTTGCCAGACAGCTGGCTGTCCTTGAGAGTCAAATGCTGCCCGCCATGTTATGAAAACAAAATAAAAACTGCAGATAATCTGGAGGACTGTGACTGTGAGGGCAGGTCGAATAGTACTGACTTCAGAGAAAAAACTTTATATTCTTTTACAGATTCAGTGCTTAAATCCTTCTTGGCTGGACGTTGAAATTATCATGGACGGCTCTCAGCGTGATCGTGATGTAATCCATTTTCCTAGACAGTTCTCCATTAGCCGCTGTCAGAGTCCTGCCCAGTTGGTCAATTTGATGGTTAAGCCTCGCCGGGTCTGCATTTTGTAGGCTCCGTCATCTTCTTCAATTTGCGGTTACACCAGAACAATCCCAGATCCAATCAGTAGAATTCCGATGACCATTGCTACGAAGAGTATAAATCTTCCACATCTTCGATAGAGAGATACACACAGGCACAAGAGTTTCCCATTACTTGTCCTTCAAAAGCAGTCTCTGTCGAGTGTTTTGACGAAAGCCTGACTGAAATTTGTCGAAAATATTATGTTCAATCAGAAAGTCAGTGAGCTGCTTGCAACAACTTTTTCTAAAAGCTTAGAAATAAAGGAAGCTTAGAAATTGGCCTGAAGTTTTTAAAAACAGATGGATCAAGGTTAGGTTTTTTTAAAAGTGGCTGCACAACTGCATGTTTAAAATACGAGGGTACACCAACCAGATTCAAGTGAACTATTAATAATATAAACCAAAGACGTACCCACTGAGCCAATTACCTCTTTTAACATTGAGGAAGGCAAATATCTAAAACACAGGAGTAGGATTTCTGGAACTCACCAACACTAACAAATCCTCAAAAGAAATTGGGTAGTAAATCACTTAATAAGGCCTGACTGTTAGGACAATCAAAGTATAAGGGGAATGGAATGAGTAAAACCAGCCCTAACAGCAGTGACCTTGTCAACAAAAAAGGAAAGAAACTTGTTTACAGTCATTACATGAAGAAACAGGGGGAGCAGAACTGGACAGGGATTAACTATACTGTCTATTGTACTGAAGAGGATCCTTTGAATTGTTACTATTGGAGGAGATGATGTTGGAAAAATAAGAAGTTCTTGCCATTTTAATCATATTGTTAAATTCAATTAACAGCTCCTTAAGGTACAATCGATGCACCTCAAGTTTAGTGGACTTCCACAGTCTTTCCACCCTCCGACATTTATGTCTAAAACAACAGAGATCATCATTTAACCAGGGGGATGAATTAACAGCACGGGCAGTCCTGGTTTTAAAGGGAGCAACTACATCTAAGATGCTTGAACAGTGTGAGTTAAAAGAGCAGACCAAGCTCTCAGTGTCGTCATCAGAGGATAAAACCACACTGCTGTCAAAGGCAGCAGAAAATTTCACAGCTGACAAAGTGGTCAATGACACGAGAGCATTTTACCCGCTTGCCAGTGTAACAGACTGATTTAACTGATAAATTAAAAAACACAAAAATGGTCTGACACATGAAGCTCCTTAGTCTGAACATTATTCACATTAAGACCGAGTGTAAAAACAAGATCAAGTGTATTTCCTTTTATATGCGTAGGACCAGATAGACACAAAACAAAATTAAAAGATTCAATAATACCCAAGAAATTCACAGCAAAACTGTCATTGGGATCATTAATATGCAAATTAAAATCTCCAAGTAATAAAATCCGCTCAAATTTAATAATAGAAGTTAAAAAAAATCACTAAACTCAGATAAAAAAGAGGTATAAACTCCTGGAGGGCGGTAAAGTAAAACACAATAAAATGGGTTTGAGGAGCCAATTTTTAAAATCATCAGTTCAAACAATGAAAATGTTCCATGGCTCACTGTCCGTGTAACGAAGCGGCGCCGGTTCACGATGGCCAGACCACCGCCGCGGCCTGTCAATCTCGGAGCACAGGAGAAGGTACAATCCGGTGGACAAAGTTCAATTAAGGAGGTAAATTCCTCACTTTTCTGCCAGGTCTCAACAAGAAATAAAAAGTCCAGCCCTGTAGTAATAAATAAATCGTTCAAAAAGAATGATTTATTTGCGATGGAACGTGCGTTAAGCAACGCCAGCTGGATGGGCTCTGTCACAGCAGCAGTCTCGCCAGGAATGGGGGCTGGTGAAAGTTGACGTAGGCACCTGCTACCTGCAGGGGATTTGCTGGCTCGGAGCAGGGAGAAGGCCGGTTGGCACGGTAGAGCAGGAAAAACAGGCCGGAGAAATGATGGCCTCACTCCGGGCACACCCGAGGGCCAGGATCCAGGAAAGAGGCCGGCTGCAGAATTAGGAGAAGATGAGGCGGAGCGAGCGAGACGGCAAAGCCGAGCAAGCCTTCTGGAGTTCACCGTGGCACCTGCACGTCTTCCCCGAGGTTTGGAACGCTTTCTGCCGGTATAACCACAGCGGGGATCCCAGGTACCAACGGGAAGTTGCAGACGCAGAGACCGATGGAAGAATCTTCCCTCCTGATTATGACAGCCAAACCCCACCATGGAAGATCGAATATCCAGCAGCACTTGGCGATCATAAACAATGGCTGATTGCACATAATCCAGACACAATAACACAATAAAAAACAGGACAAACAAGCGGAGACGACCAGCAGCCAGAAACACAGGCGGCGCGGCCATCTTGGAAAAGTCACTGCTAGATGGAATGAAACATACTTGTCTATATGTAAATTGTTTCATTATCTGTAAAGGAACAAACTGAGTGCCATGAAACCTTTTCAGTATTTCACCATTATATGACTCAAAAATATACCCAGAATGGGCCCACAAAGCTCCCCAATTCCTGACAAACTCTGGCAAATGAAGACATAAATGTACATTAAATGACACATTTGTTTTCCCATACAGTGTTTCAAATTGTTTGACAAAATCTGCAACAGGTTTTTCACATTTTTGTACATCCTCTGTTGTAATAATGTCCTTACAAAGTAAGAACATGAATGTGACAAGGACTAACCAGTGCTGGTAAAATACCTGGGGCAGAATTCCTTTTAACACAAATACACTATAAAACAGTAACCAGTTCTGCCATTCAGAAGCCTTCCAGACTTTCTCTGCTGAAGAGATATTATAGACACCATATCTTGTGATATTGCAAGGAGGCTTAATTAGTAAGAGCTGTTGATCAAGTTCATTCACTCTATTGCCAATATAATATGGCTTTTTATGGTTATCACTGTCCAGCCACATGCTTGCCATTTGGCGCACCACACCAAGATGTATATTATGCATATGGTCAGGAGGCATGCCAGATATCAGAATCAGAATGAGATTTATTGCCATTGTTCATGTAGTACACAAACTAGGAATTTGTCTCGGTGCAATGCTGCAACATTAAACAGAGAGTAACACTAAAGATAAAAACTATGCATGCAATAAAAGGTAGAATAAGATATGATGTCAAAGTGTGGAATATTAATCAGACATGTAGGCCCTTTAACACTCCTCACAGATTTTTTTGTACATAAAGCCTCCCTTGCATCACTTATGGTTGAAGTGTGGTCCGTCCCTCTTTGGAACATCTTTGTATGAGTAAACCCTGACAGTGCCATGACCCTTTTCAACTTGTTCACCGGGATGTAAACAGAGGCTGCATCCATACTGGCCATTAAATTGGGTCATGTTTTGAAGTATGGGCCTAGCTACCGAATCACACATCATAAGAGTAGCCACAACTCTACACTGTTCCGAAATGCCATTTCTTGTTATCTTAAAGCCCTCAGTTGACAACGTCTGACACTCTAAAATGAAAGGCTTTAAAAATGTATTAACATTTGGCTTTTTATCACCAAACCACAAGCCAAAAAGCAGAACACTGTCTTTGTGCACAGGGTAGGGAAGCTCGTTTACAGTCCCATATAATGGCCAAATACCAGAGTGATGATTTGAATACAGGCACTCCATCACAGTTGAGTGTTAAGGAGTATCCACAATTTTGTTCAGATTACGGTACATTTTACCACTTCCAATATCTTCAAAAATTTCAGAATGACATGTGCCATCTCTTGACTTGATACAATGTGCAATATCTTCCCTTTGAAGAAGATGTTCCAACTGTGTTTGGATTGGTAAGTATATAAAGAAGTTTCCATTCTTCAGTGAGTTGTTTTTATCCCATGTTGTGTTGCATACAACACATTGTCCTTCACATCCTGTTCACCGATATAGTACTCACAGTTTGGACAATATATGTGACATTGTAGGTGACTTTCTACTGGCTTAAGCTCTTTTAAGAACAAATGCTTTGAGGTTAACTGTGTGTTTTCTGGACAGTGAATATTGATCAAATCTAGGAGATCTGAGAGAGCCATGCCTGTGAGTCCGTGTCTCAAAACAAATGAAAGTATAAGTAAAAAAAACTCTGAGCTTGGGTTAGTCGTGAACCAGTGTAAAGTGTCTCTTCGTTTTCCAGTTCATGACCAACTTTTCCAAAATGTGACTCCTCATTTACTGACTCATCAGGGCTATCGTCAAATAAAAGGGAAGATTCTTCTTCACTTCCAATAATGGATCCAAGACTGTCATCCGAGTCATTATGAATATAGTTACTGGTATTTGGTGACACTTGGCTGCAATTAGGTTCATCATTGAATGGAGGTTCACTTTCTGTGGAACATTCATCCTCAAACAAGAGTGGGGAAGTAAGACATCTGGGAACAGAATCGCTGCAGTCAACATGCAGGCTCTATATATGGAGAAAAGAAAAAACAAATTCTGGTTAGAGAAATGTTGTTTGTTTCACTTACTGTCACTTTAACCTGTTGAACTCTGTTCAATTTCCCTAAAAACGCCTAAAAATAACATGCCCAATGTAAATCAAAAGCTGTTCTTCAACCCTTTGCAGCATCTTCATGGGGTTAGTCTCATTTAAAAGAAAACACTGAATTTTTTGGCAAAACAGTCATAATCTCTCTAAGTGCTCCTGCCACTGAGTAACAAGAAAGTTCGCCTGGGTGTTATTTTAGATACAAATGCTTGCAAATAACATACAGCTGTCAGATACTGGCTGGAAAAACAGAAATGTAGAACCAAGTGTTTTCAAGCTCAGGTCAAAATTTTGTAAAAATACCACAAAAAATGAATATATTACACAGCTTTTTTTCTCAGGTTGTAACAAGGCTGTGTCTGTACTGGAAGACTGGAAATACAGCTTTTTTTTTTCAGTGCGCACTGAGACGCACTAAGACGCAGAGACGTGACCGCCCACAGAATTCACAGAGTTCAAGGGGTTAATTCTTCAGTACCTTCAGTGAATTAGTCAAAAGTTTAACTACACACAATCCAGTAGAGCCAGTGACAATAAACTGAAACACTTTATACCAATTTCACTTTACTGTCACAGTTGCTGCTCTACCCCTTTGCTGATCTGGAGAGAGCAGTAAGCACTAATGCTTCCTCTGACAATTGCCAACCACTACTTTTAAACTGACAGGATGTAGCTTCACCAGCATGCTCCGCCCTGACTGACGGTGCAGCGACCTGGACCAAGCATTCATTCTAGCTTCCAACCCACAGACAGCTATATGTTCCACACAGTTGAAACTTACACAGACTTCGGCTCCTTCTGATAAACTTTGTTGTCCACTGAGAGGAGAATATGGTTCAGAATCGTAATCAACCTAAAAAAACACATTAGAAAATAAAAACCCATAGAAAGTTTACAAACCAACCTGCATGTTACAACATGCAAACTATAGAAACTTTACACACTTTACAAAATGTACACTATAGAGGTTATGCACATGTCGTCATGAGCATTACAACAGTGTGGCATCCTTAGCAATAGAAGCTAAACTGAGTGGATTGCAAAATCAACGCATTTCTGTTCAGTAGACTTGAGTTGTGACTTTCTTTCTTTTCCTCGCAAAACGCTCTCAAATGGTGAAGATCTGTTGTGTCACTGATCACACAAACCTCCATCCATCCATCCATCTTCTACCGCTTTTCCGGAGGTCCGGGTCGCGGAGACAGCAGTTCAAGTAGAGAAGCCCAGACTTCCCTCTCCCCAGCCACCTGCTCCAGCTCTTCAGAGAGGATATCAAGGCGTTCCCAGACCAGCTGGGAGACATAGTCTCTCCACCGAGTCCTGGGTCTGCCCCGGGGTCTCCACCTCAAGTTGGAGGCGTCCAGGAGGCATCCTAATCAGATGCCCATACCACCTCAACTGACTCCTTTCAATGTGGAGGAGCAGCGGTTCTACTCTGAGCCTCTCCCGGATGACTGAGCTCCTCACCCTATCTCTGAGGGTGAGTCCAGCAATCCTACGGAGAAAGCTCATTTTAGCCACTTGTATCCGCGATCTTGTTCTTTCGGTCATTACCCAAAGCTCGTGACCATAGGTGAGAGTAGGAACGTAGATTGACTGGTGAATCGACAGCTTTTCATTAGAACTAAGCTCCCTCTTCACCACAACAGACCGGTACAACGTCCGAATCACTGCAGATGCTGCTCCAATCCGTCTGTCAATCTCTTGCTCCATTTTCCCCTCACTCGTGAATAAGACCCCAAGATACTTAAACTCGTCCACTTGGGGGAGGAGCCTGTCCCCAACCCAGAGAGGACAATCCACCTTTTTCCGGCTGAGGACCATGGACTCGGACTTGGAGGTGCTGATTCTCATCCCAGCTGCATCACACTCAGCGGCAAACTGTCCCAGCAAGAGCTGTAGGACATTGCTGGATGAAGCCAACAGGACAACATCATCTGCAAACAACAGAGATGAGATCCTGTGGTCACTGTACACTATACTCACCATAATGTGGCTGACATCATGTGCATCTTCAGAGCCATTGTCAGAGTCATAGTGAGAGGAATTTTCATTCAGATTCTGTGTTGCAGAAAAGAAAACAAAGTATTGATAAATCTTTGTTACACAATACACGCACAGTCACCAGCCACCAACAGGATCTAGCATGTGGAAGATGCTATTCCAACCAGTACTGTATTAACAATCTTTGTGTTGTACTTTGTACGCCTTAAATAATTAACCGAGCCGTTCACGCCCAGTCTGAACCTGATTCAGACCCGGCTGACCGGGACCATGAGGCTGAACCGAGCCAGCGCACTTTTTTACATTTGATCTGGAGTTAGATGGACAGGATCAGCACAGCCCAGAGATGAATGTTTTAAATGCATGTCGTACCTGTGACCGGCTGCTCCAAGAGCGCTCCTCCTCCTCACTGTCTCCTCCTCTCTCTCTTTCCTCATCCTGTCGCAGTGTCACGCATTTCTCCGCTCTCACAGACACAAACTGCTGAATTAGTCCACTTTGAGTTAAACAATATCCTGAGATACTGTAATCGGAATATACCCTGATGGTCCTGCTCTGGTTGCTGGTATCAGAGGCGCTGCTCTCCATGTTGCAAAAGGCGAAACGCAACCAAAACACAAACACGTGTTTTTTAGCAGAGCACCCCACCTCCCACCCTCGGTCCAAATCCTCCTCACTCTGAAAGCTTTCAATTTTACTAAACGCTCTGCTGCTTTACTCCTGTTTCCTACGCTGTCTTTTAAATGTTACTTTGCAATCCACTCATTTTTGCGTTGTTAGGGGCGTGTTTAGAACGGTGGTGATGCATCTGCATACCCTCTATATTATAGTCTCTGTGTGTGTGTGTGTGGTTATTATATTTTACACCACGCGCGCGCACACACACACACACACACACACAATATCTAGGCATGCCTTCGGGTTCTTTTGCTATGAAAAGTGTACCCTGGCTGAAAAAAGGTTGGGAAACACTGCACTATACTTAAAACAACAGGAGTGACATCATGTGCATCTTCAGGCCCATTGTCAGAATCGTAGTGAGAGGAATTCTCATTTAGGTTCTGTAAACAAGAATACAAAGTCTCCAAACACAGATTTTATTATATGTATCCAATCATCTGTGTGTTTCAAGCGTGAAATTCAGATGCTTAGGCTGAAGCTCTCGCAAATCGTGATATCATGCGTCATGAGGCTATACTGTAGGTCAGATTCTTGCTGAAGTTTATAGTATTAACACTAAACAGTTTAAACTTACACAGGCTGTGGCTCCTCCTGATAAACTTTCCTGTCCACTAAGAGGATTCCATGGTGCCGAATCATCATCAGTTACCTAAAGAAACAGAAAAACAAAATACAAATACAATCTGCAATACCAGTATAACATGTAACATGTCTAGCTCTGAAGACAAAAAACCTACAATGTCATGATCATCATCATCATAGCAGTCTGTCATGGGCGACAATGACTGTTTCATTTAGGTCTGATCAGATTCCTCCACACAAATCTGTCCTTAGCCTTCTGCTGCCAGGAACTCCTGTCTATGTCCAGCTTCTCCAAGTTTCTTTTTACAGTGTCTTTAAATCTGAGCCTTGGTCTACTCTGATTGTGTTTGCCCTCGCATAACTGTGAGTAGAGTAACTGCCGAGGGAGACGCTGGTGGTCCATCCTCTCAACATGTCCGAGCCATCTCAGGTTCATCTGTATTAGCATGTCCTCCATTGATGGTAGACCAGCTCGTTTCAACACTTCTATGTTGGTTATCTTGTCTTTCCATGAGATGTTCATTATGGCTCGAAGGTGTCTCATCATGTACACGTGGAGTTTCTTCACCTGCACTCTGTAGACAGTCCAAGTTTCAGCACCATACAATAGAGTAGCCAGTACTGTCGCTCTGTACACTTTGCATTTCACATGGATAGACAAATGTCGATTGTTCCACAGTCTCTCCCTCAAGTTTCCAAACACAGCACTCGCTCTTCCCATTCTGAGAGATAGTTCATCCTCCAGCCTAGCATTCTCTGAAACAGTACTCCCTAGGTACTTAAAAGTCTTGCACTTGACTAGTGGCTCTGTACCAATGTTGATCTCTTCTGGTAGTGATGTTGATAATTGGAACTTTGGTGGTTGATAAAGGCACTCTGTCTTCTTGATGTTGATTTGGAGGCTGAATTGGCTAGCTGCTCTTGCAAATTTCTCCACTAAAGATTGCATATCTTCCACACTATGTGCAACTAGAGCACTGTCATCAGCAAAGAGCATTTCTCATACTATCTTTATCGATGTCTTACTCTTGGCTTTAAACTGTGCCACATTGAACAAGTCTGCTTCTTTCCTTGTTTGAATGTATACTCCTTCTGAAGTGTCTTTGAAGGCCACCTCAAGCATGGCTGCCAGATATAGCGAGAAGCGTGTAGGTGCCAGCACACACCCTTGTTTCACCCCATTGCTTACTGAAAAGTCTTTAGATACTGAACCACTCATTGCCACGTTTGCTTGCATACCTGTATGGAGTGCCTCGATCAGGCTGACAAACTTCTCTGTACAACCATATTTCTTCAGTACCTGCCAAAGTCCTTGACGTGAAACAGTATCGAAGGCTTTACTGAAGTCTATGAAGACTACATAAAACGGCATGTTCTGTTCGATACACTTTTCTTGAACCTGTTTCAAGCAGAAAATCATGTCCATTGTGCTTCTTCCACTTCTAAAGCCGCACTGGGTTTCTGGTAGTACATTCTGCGAGATGTGTTCACTGAGTCTGTTAAGTAGTACACGTGAGAGAATCTTACCAACAGTGGCTAGTAGTGATATACCTCGGTAATTTCCACAATCCTTCCTGTCACCTTTCTTGAACAAAGGCACAATACTTGCATCCTTCCAGTCTTGAGGTACTTTCTGGGCATCCCATATCTCTTGGATGAGCTTGTGCAGGCAGTTGGTAAGCTGAACACCACCAAATTTCCACACTTCTGCTGGAATTCCATCCCTTCCTGGAGCTTTACCATCCTGTGTTGTCCTGATAGCTGACATTAGTTCATCAAAATTTGGTGGTTCATCCAGACTTGATACAGCTGGTCGCTGCACTAGAGCTTCTTTAGCCTCTTCAGTGAGATCTCCAGGGTTGTTTAGTAGTTGGTCAAAGTGGTCTGCAAATCTGTCCAGGATCTTGTCTTTCTCCTGCAAAACCGTTTCACCATCCATAGCCTTTAGTTGGATCAATCCTCTTGGTTTAGGGCCGTAGATTTCTCTCAAACCTATGAAGAATGTTTTCATGTCCTTCCTGTCTGCTGCAGTTTGAAGTTTCTCCGCTTTTTCATCCCACCAGTTGGACTTCATCTCTCTGGTGTACTTCTGTAGCTCACTCTGAGCCTTTGAGTATTTCTTCTTCTTTGACCTTGTGTTACACTGTAGGTTTTCCTGCCTAGCTGTATTCCTTGCTTCTAGTAGTTTCTTCAGGTGTTCATCATGCTAATCAAACCAATCTTGATGTTTCCTCTCAGGGTAGCCTAATACATCACTCGCAGTCCGATACACCGTATCCTTCAGTGTTGCCCATTTCTCTTCTATGTCATTCTCTGAGTTGTTGCTGTCCCAGTCTTTTAAGTTTTCATCCATTTCCTGTTTAAGTTCTTCCTGCTTCTTTTGGCCTTTCAGTGCACTAGTGTTTAGCTTCTGTGGTGGCTTCGCACCCGTCCTGCAGTGCTGTTTTCGTCTGCAAATCCTTAATCTAGATCTCAGCATAACATGATCAGTGCCACAGTCCGCGCCTCTCATTGCTCTGGTGTCCAATACATCCCTTCTCTCTCTCTGCCTGACTATGATGTAGTCTAATAAGTGCCAGTGCTTGGATCTTGGGTGCATCCATGTCTTCTTGTGTGTGTCCTTGTGCTTAAATAGAGTGTTGGTTATCACAAGGTTGTACTCTGAACATAGTGCAAGTAGAAGTTCTCCATTAGCATTGCACTTGCCTACTCCATGACTGCCTAGCACTCCTTTCCATTTCTCGGTGTCCGAACCAACTCTGGCATTAAAATCTCCAACGAGTATCAGCTTGTCATCAGTCGGTACACGCCTGATAGTTTCACGTAAATCACTGTAGAACTCTTCCTTCACCTCCTCTGTGTTGGTCATTGTTGGGGCATATACACTGATAAGTGTGGCATACATCTTCCACTGTAGTGGGAGTCTCATAGTCATTATCCTGTCGTTGATTGGCACCGGTTCCTCATCAAGCATTGCTGCTATCTCCTTTCTAACTGCAAAGCCCACTCCTGCTTCTCTCCTTTCTTGAGTTGATCTCCCACTCCAAAAGAAGATGTACCCATGGTCTTCCAAACTGTCATATCCAGGCAATCTTGTTTCACTAAGTGCAGCTATGCCTCTCGGCAACGTGGGCTCACCTGGGCGAGGGGACTTCTTCGGACATGGGGGTCCCCGGGGTGTGTGGCCGAGACGCTGGGGCGGGGCCGCTGTGGGGGTGCCTGGGGGGCTCGCGCCGGGGGGCGCTGGCTGGTCTCTGTCCTGGGGGGTGGGGTCGCTGGCCTCCTGGTGCCTGGGGCCCGGGGGCGGATGTTGGCCCCGCTGGGGGTGGGTGGGAGTCGAGCGGGTCCAGGGGTGCGGGCTCACCGCGCCGGCCGCCGGGCGGCCTGCCCTCCCTTGATCGTCCCTCCGGGGGTGGATGCCTGGCTTTCCTGGGGCTTGCTGACCTCGGGGCTGGGGGTTGGTGGCGCTGCCTTGCCTGCTCGGGGTCCTCGGGGGGAGAGCTGCTGCGACCGGCCCTCCGCTCGTATGTTTCCTGAAAAACCACTCACATGCACAGACTTAGTTTGCACACGTTCTCATATATAGGCACACAGACATACATGCACAAGTGTCTCTCCTTTAACAGGTGCAGAAACCAGACTCGTGTTGAGACATCTCCGGTGGAAGAAGCAGTTTGTCTTGTTTGTTTTAGTTGTCTTTTTTTTTGTCTGTTCCCCTCCCTTTTCTTTCCCCCCCTTCACACACTTCCTTTCCCTCTTCCCCATCCTGTTGGGTCTTCCATGGGTAAAACAATTAAAATAAAGTATTAAAAGTTATTACAGGAGGAGTTTACAACAATATACAGTGCAAAATTAGGTACTGTATAGGCTCCTCTTGGCAAAGTAAATCTGTTTTGGCACAGTAAGGGTGACAGATCCCTGTTCTGTTTGCCTAGCTGCCTGACAGGACAAGGGGAAAAAAAAGTGCAGCTATGTCTACATTGTACCTGTTCATTTCCAGGGACACAAGCGCAGTCTGTCTTTCTGGGCGCTGTGATGTTGTTCTGTCCAACAAAGTGCGTACATTCCATTCTGCTACACACAAGGTTGCTGTTTTCCTCTTCTTTTGTCTCCCTGCTCCTACCTTACTTTTTGCTGCCTGTCGGAGTGTGAACAGATCAGCGCGGACCTTGTAAGCCCGGGCGGCGTCCGAGCCGGTATGAGTTGTTTTCTGATTGACCATTTCATGAAACTGCTTGCAAAGTATTTGAGTACTGCTAGCTTTTGCTGGACTAGCAGCACATTCTTGGCAGATAAAGGTAATATCAGTGGCAAGGACAAGCCAAGACAAACTGACTCCAGTATCTGTTGCAGTGACTGACCAGATGATAGGTTTGTTTATCTCTGCTCTTTGTGTAGTGCATGTCACAATGCACCGACTGGCACAGTCCACCACAGACCTTGCGACAGATGTGCTTATCTGCCAGGATGTCCAGTCTCACCCTGTGTAACTGGGAGTGGTCCACCACAGACCTGTGACAGATATTGTTTTTAGTTCTGCCAGGATGCCCTGTTTCACCCTCCATGCCCTTGGAAGGGCGGGGATGCCGGTTGAGTCGCCGACGGCCCAACCCATGAGACAGGTAGTTCCGATTTTCATGGTTATCCGGTAGCAAACAAGCCAATGCCTGACCTGACAAAAAAAGGGGGGGGGGAGTGTGAAATGAGGAGGCAAGGTTACGAGCAGACGAAGTTTATTACACTCTCTCATCAGTCATACACAAAAAGCATAAACAGCTAAGTACAGCTTCTCCTTTTATATCCACAGCTCGTCTCACATCTCCACGACACTTCACATCGCAAGGCATGACATTTCACATCACAATACATTCACCCTTGACCCCCCACAGCTCCTTCTTCCTGCCAAACTCCCCATGATCTCCTTGCTGTTGTCCACCTCTCTTTCTTCTCTGCATCCTGACTGGGATGCTGTCTGCCGACTCACAAAATGTCCTACCCCCCCCACCCCCCCCCAGACAGAGTTTCAGTCCACATGCCTTTTGGGCTTCAGTCTCCTCCCATATCTGCTGTAACTGGGGTTTCTGTGCCAGCGGGGGGCTGCTGGAGGTGTGTCTGACTGTGGGTGGGCCATGGCGAGGGGGGGGGGAACTCCGCTTTGTCCGTGTGGCTGTCCTGGTGAATCGTTTGCCTGGGGAGCTCTCCGTGGGGGTCTTCCACACCGAGGGGCCCGAGCCAGCAGCACTTGCTTGTCTGCCACCACAAAGGCGGGCTTAAATCTGTCTATGCATATTTTCTCCTGACACCTTCCAAAATCTACCAAAAAATGCTTGTCCCCTGTTTCCAGCACTCTGAACGAGCCATCATAGGGTGGGTGCAATGGAGAGTGATGGGCATCGTGCCTGACGAACACGAACCCTGCGTTCTTCAAAGTTTTCGGCACGAAAGCGTGTGGAAAACAGTGATGGGCCGGGCAGCGTGCCTGTGTCTGCACTCAGTTGCAAATGCTGAGACGGGCAGTTGTCTGGCGCGGGATTATCTGGCAAAAATTCCCCGGGCAGGTGCAGTGGCTGAGAAAAAACAAGCTCTGCCAGGGAAGCCTCCAAATACTGTTCTGGTTCGGAAGGCAACCCCAATAAAACCCATGGCAAACGGTCTACCCAATTTGCATCCGTAAGCGAAGCCCTGAGCGCCGCTTTCAATGACCTATGAAAATGCTCGCATAACCCATTGGCCTGTGGGTTGTACGCGGTTGTGCGATGAATTGTGACACCCAGGCTGCGGGCCATCGCGGACCACAGGTCGGAAACAAACTGAGGGCCCCTATCGGACGTGATGTCCAACGGGATTCCAAAACGCGCCACCCATGTTGTCAAAAAAGCGCGCGCCACATCCGCGGACGTGGTTGCCACCAGCGGGACTGCTTCTGGCCAGCGTGTGGTGCGGTCCACCACTGTCAGGAGGTGCATGCACCCCCCCCTTACACCTACAATGTACTGTACACTATACTCACCATAATGTGGCTGACATCATGTGCATCTTCAGAGCCATTGTCAGAGTCATAGTGAGAGGAATTGCGGGACCTCATCCTGAAAGAGCGGAGCTGTCCGCAGCTGTAGGCGATGCCCAAAAGAGTGACATGTGCTGAAACCACTTCAAGGGGGCTAACAGTGCCCTCAGCCCTTTCTAGTCCCTGCTTCAAAGCTTAGAGAAGGCTCTGGCAGTTCAACCCCCTCCTCTTCCTCCCTCACTTCTCTTTATGGTCCTCTGGGGTAGCTGGTCCTCTTCTACTCTCCCAGGGCTGTCAATGTCAAAGCATGAATGAGTGTTGCAGAAAAGAATACAAAGTATTGATAAACCTTTGTTACACAATACACACACAGTCACCAGCCACCAACAGGATCTAGCATGTGGGAGATGCTATTCCAACCAGTTGCCTTCCCTCCAAACTTGATTAAAGAGATACATGGGTTGCCAGTGCGGCAAAAATCCCATCAGCTAGATAATCTACAGTATTTATTTATGTATCTGTTGAGCTGAGCTGCAGGCCACACCCTCTCTACCTGAATGCTTTAGATCTGGGTGTGCTTCCCAGCCTGAGAGCAGTTGGTTGATTGCACCAGGTGGGAATGATCTGGTGATTAAGAGAGTTTGGAGGCAGTTACTCACAGGGCAGTGGAGAGTAAGAAGTGTGTGAGAGAAATGGTTGGAGACTTTGGACTTTGGAAAAGACTGCAGGACTAAAGCTTGTTTCAAGCAAGGAAGAAGGAGCCGGTGAGCATCCATTTGTGATATGTCTGCGGCTGCATTTGAAAAGCAGTTTGATTAAGTTTAGGTTAAATGTGATGTGTTAAAAAATTGTGTGTTTGAAATGCAAGTTAAAATGTCATATTTATAAAATCATGTGGGTTTAAAAGTATAGTTAAAATGGAGTGTATTTTAAGAGTTTAAAAGTTAAAAGCTGTTATAGTTGTAAGGTTAAAAATCATTATTGAACATTGAACAGTGTTTTAAGATGTGTTTAGTATTTGGGGTGCTTTAGATGTGAGTATTTTCTATTTGTTTCAAGATTGGGTTTTAGTAATTTAAAAACTGAGTATTTGATTTTGGGTTATGTTGATTTATTATGGGTTCTTGGGTTACATTCTCCTTGACCCTTTATTTGTGTTGTATTTAAAGGTTTTTCACCTGTGCTTGGCCTGTGCTTGGCTGTGCTTGGCCTTGATGACTTTACAAAAATAAAAGGAAAGAAAAGGAAAAGCTGAGTCTTGGTCACTGAGTGATTTCCAGTTCTATCTTCCGAAGCAAGCATCCCGTTCAAGTGGGGGGAAACTGCTGGTCAAACCTCACAAGAGTGAGGGCCACTTGACAGTGAAAAACCGCTGTAGAGACTGGAACGGAGAACCCTGAACAGCAACCGGCCAGGCCTGGAAGTCCAGAGGCCTGGAAACACACTAAATAGCACCTTACTCAATCCTGTCGGGAAAGAAGATGGCTGACTCAAAGTCACTGGAGCAGCTAAAAGCCAATAGGACATCTGCGAAGCGCCAATTCTCCCGGTTGGCCAACAACATTGTCCGGATGCATGCCATAATGCTTGAAGAGGAGCTCAGAGACAGTTTCAAAAAGCTCATAGTTGAGGCCAACAAAGTCATGGAAGCCAATGATGATGTGGAAGCCCAGTACCTTGCAGAGGCGGAGTTGGATGCAGATCCTGAAGAAATTCCGGGGTTGAGCGAGCAGCAAAAGGCCGATATTGGGAAAACTGCAAGTGAGTGTGAGATGAAACTGAAAGAGCTGAAGGACCTCATCCAAAAGACACTTTGGGCCAACTTTGGAGAGGAGGAACTGATGATGGCGGTAAAGGCTGCAGAGGAGAAGGTAAAGAGTGTGATTTCCTTTGAACCTGGCGGAAATAAGGAGGCCTTTGACTTCATGTTTGATTACATGGAAAGTCTGGTTAAGAGGGCAAAAGAGCTATACACACAGTGGAAGTGTTGGGCCCCTCCTGTTGAGCAGAAAGACTTCCAGCTACGTGTACGAGAGCTTGAGCAGTCCATTCAGTTGGTGTCAAGAAAAGTAGAGTTTATTCAAGCAAAAGCTAAAGAAGACGCCGAAAGAGTTGTGAGTGCAGCTTCCATCTGCTACCCAACATCAGCCATTAGACTGACGCCAACCTCCCTCCCCAAGTTTACTGGCATCAGGCGAGACTCTCATCGCTGGAAAAGAGACTGGGAGGCCCTTCAGAGGCAAGGAGAACCCACTGGGTCAAAGGAAGTCAAAAAGTTCCAACTCCTTGACAGTTTGGATGAGAAAATAATGAGAGATCTTCAGCTAATGACCTACAGTACAGCAGATGACATCTTTCATGTCCTGGAGAACCGGTTTGGAAGCCAAATTGAGGAGCTCCAGAGACTTCCAGCTGTCAAAAGTCACCAGCCCAGGAAAATTGTTGAGCTCATCCAAGCTGTTGAGAAAGCCCTTGAAGACCTGAGTGACCTTGGTGACACTGGTGCTTTAAAAAGCCCTCTGGTGACAAAGTCAGTTGAAAGCAAGCTTCCTGATGCGTTGAAGAAAGAGTGGCTTCTCTATGCAGCTGAGAGGATCAGTGCCGAACCAGAGAAGCGCTTTGACAGTCTTCTGGCCTTCCTCAAGAGTCAAGAGAGCATCTATGAGCAGCTGGATCAACTGAGGGATGAAGAGCCGCCAAGGAAAGAGACTCGATCTGAGCAAAGGCAAGCCAGAACCAGAGCCTCAAACCAGTCAAGTAGCCATCTCTCAGGATGCGTTGTCTGTGGGGACATCAAGCATAAGAAAAAGCTGTACTTCTGCAAAAAGTTCCGTGTGCCCAAGTTCACAGAGAAGAAGGATGCAGTGCAAAAGCTGGGAGCCTGCTGGAAATGTCTGGAGGTCCATGATGACGATAGTCACTGCAAGACTTCATTCCTGTGCAAAAATCCTGAGTGTGAGGTCAAGAGAGCCACAGACCATCACTACTATCTGTGTCCCAATGCTGGAGCATCCAGAGGCAGCACGGCCCAGAGGAGGAGCAAAGGCAGTACAGTGGGAGGTGGCAATAAGAGGAATTACACCGAGGCCCAGGAAGAATTCTTCAGAAAACTCTCACCTGAATTAGCCCAACAATGCCGGGACGCATTCTGCAACACAGCAGCAAGCACCTCCCATGTCGCAGAGAGTCACTCAAGTCTTCTGGCAGAGAGCGGCGTAGCGGAGTGGCCTGTTATCATGATGCTGCTGGAGGTAACAGCTAATGCTGGGTAGAAAATTGGTACGCTAATCAACCTAGCTTCTGACATCAATTATATCACCCATGAGGCAGCAGGTCGGCTTAATCGTAGAAGTGAAGACATCACGCTTGTGGTCCATGGTGTAGGAGGCATGAAAATCCATGTCAAAACAAAGCGGTACCTCTTGAAAATTCATATTAACACCTCAAGAGGTACTCTCAAGTCCTACCAGCTGATTTGTTATGGCTTAGACAGCATTGCAGATATCCACAGACATGTGTCAGCCAAAAAACTGCAAGAGTTCTTCCCAGTATAGTTAAAATGGAGTGTATTTTAAGAGTTTTAAAGTTAAAAGCTGTTATAGTTGTAAGGTTAAAAATCATTATTGAACAGTGTTTTAAGATGTGTTTAGTATTTGGGGTGCTTTAGATGTATTTCTATTTGTTTCAAGATTGGGTTTTAGTAATTTAAAAACTGAGTATTTGATTTTGGGTTATGTTGATTTATTATGGGTTCTTGGGTTACATTCTCCTTGACCCTTTATTTGTGTTGTATTTAAAGGTTTTTCACCTGTGCTTGGCCTTGATGACTTTACAAAAATAAAAGGAAAGAAAAGGAAAAGCTGAGTCTTGGTCACTGAGTGATTTCCAGTTCTATCTTCTGAAGCAAGCATCCCGTTCGAGTGGGGGAAACTGCTGGTCAAACCTCACAAGAGTGAGGGCCACTTGACAGTATCCTTGAAGAGCACCTGGTTGGACCATTTTATCCATTTTTAAGCTTTTAAAAAAATCACAACTTTTTTTTTTTTTTTTTTTTTTTTTAAACCACAAAAAAGACTTTTTTGTTTTTGCTAAAGGGACTGCTTGTGGTCCTGCTTGCTCGGGATAATATGCCACTGTACCCAAGTGGATCTGGACATGAGGCCGACCATGCTCCTGAGCTATACTCGAGACCAGCTCCTGCTTCTTCGTTCCAGCCACGTCTCGGCACCCCTCCTGCCTAGGGAGCTCTTACGAAGTCCGCCAGGAGGACGTAGAAGCCGGTCGCGGAAGAGAGGGAAACATGGCAGAGTACGACAGAGACTGCGGAGGAGAGAGAACAGGCCGCCACTGCCATCCATGTTGCTCTGTAATGTCCGCTCACTGAAGTGCAAAATGGAGGAACTCAAAATCAACGCCAGGTTCCTATAAGAGTACTGGGAGTCATGCCTGCTTGTTTTCATGGAATCGTGGCTTCAGGAGGACGTACCCGACTCGCTCCTATCCGTGGACGGCTTCTCCCTAGTGCGGCAGGACAGGGACACGCTCTCCGGTAAGATCAAAGGAGGAGGTATTTGTGTGTACGTTAAGAACAAATGGTGTTCACAGTTCACTACGACAGTGTTGGTTTGTACCCCGGACATAGAACTGCTGTGCTTAAGCCTGAGACCTTTTTATCTCCCCCGCGAATTTTGAAACATTTTATTATGCACCGTTTATATCCTGCCCAGTGGGAACGCTTTCATTGCGGCGAACACTATCATGGACTGTGTACTCAGACAACTGGAACGCACACCCGAAGCACCTTGTTTGATTTTAATCACTGCAAACTGGATGCGGCACTGCCTGGTGTAGCATCATCTCACTTTGGCTCAGCAATAATTATTCTTCTGCTTAACCCTCATCCTACCAACATATTTTACATACAAATAGTACCAACTGGGGTCCGTTTGGACCCCACACAAAATTTAACTGTTAATTGGATTATTAAGCAATACCAAAGTATTTTTTTCACTTAAAATGTTTTATTTGGTTAAAACAAAGAGTTGTGCTTGAAACATGATCCAAAAATCCCGGAATGGGGCTAGTTTGTCGGTTGCCTGCCTTTCAGCACGAGTAGCCCGGTTGTAATGTGTTTTTCAACCAGTGTGCCCTGGTGCGTTCAGGTTTTTGTGGGAAATTATCTAATTTCACTTCTTAATTGGTACAAGAAATGCAAATACTTTGCCACTGTTGTGCATGTGTTCCGTGAAAAAATGGTGCAGTACTGAACCTAGTTCGCGACATGGTGGCACTAAAGATAGGTCTTCCTTCTTTCTCTGTCTACCTCGTTGAGCCATCATTCACTGAAATATAACACAAAATTCATACATTTAATATCATTAACATCATATTTTTCCCTGGGGTCCGATCGGACCCCAATGAAAAATCTGAACTGACAGTACAGAAGAAAACTGTATTTTAAATCAGATTTATTTTTTGTGATTCACAGATGATGACAAACAAAGTCAGAAAGCATGATAGCTGTGACCGATAATATGTCCGTGTTGTGCATAAGAACATATGTGTGGGGTCCGATCGGACCCCACTCGGTAGGATCAGGATCGGTAGGATTTTGTTTCACCCAGGAGTAAGACAGTCAAGAACTGATTTTCTCCCCCAGGCCACAACAAAAATCTATTCCTTTGTTAAAACCAGCCTAAGGAATTCCACCTATGTCCGGCTTTGGTTTTATTGCCCCCATAAACATGGAGACATGGAGCCCTTCATTGCCACACCGATCCACAGCTCAATAAAATTTCCTTAAACTTTGGGACATGCTGGATTTAACCAGTGAACTTTAAAGTACATTATTACAAACTCAATTCTAAACCTTCTCTTCTTTTCAGGACTATGAAAAGCAAATGGACTCTGATGTTTTTAATGTGGAAAATCAATAATGTGTGAAATGCATTAATCTGTGATTTTATATATATGCATGTCAAAAATGTTTAAATGAATGTTTATTCCTGCATGTTGATTTAGAAGCACTGCTTATAATTTATACTAATCACAAAAATTATCTTAGTTTAATACATAAGGGTATAAAAGCACATTAGAGTATGTATCAAGTTTTGCCTCTAAAACCAGGTGACTCCAGCAGCCAATCTCTGCATGACAACAACTCCTTCCCAAAGCTCCAGACAATAGACTGTTTGTTTATTGGACTGAAAGTTCATAAAGCCCGCCCAAGAAGGACGCTCATTGGCTGAGATTCCGGTCAACCCGGAAGCCCACGAAAGCTCAACAGAACTTATAAAAGGAGCAAAACCCCCTGCTACGTCCTCTTTTCTCTTTTTGGATTCGCCTCTTTCGGCTCTCTCTTTCTGCCCTCTTCTTTCGACGCGCTTTTTGGCTCTTTCGCCTCCGTTCGTCTCTCTTCATTGTGTATTGTCTACACACAGCAAGAAGGAACTTTGGGAAGAACAAAGACTTCTACCACGTGTCGCTTTTCTGAACACAGAGCAGATAACTCGTAATTTGTTTATGTAACTTTGTATTTTAATGTCTTTTTCTTTTTCTCTTAAATGCCTAGGAATTCCTATTTCTGTGAGCTCAATTCTTAATTGGAGTTAAACTCCAATTTTTATTTATCACTTTTTCTTTGTTAAACTTTCTGTAAAACCACTGTTTAATTTTAATGTAAACTTTAATCTTGACTTTATTTTTATAATATTTTTCCTGACCAATCACACACCAGAAGCTATTATTTTATCTAAAGTCCGAAAGTCTTTTTTCTAATTTGAGATCTGATAAGATCTAATTATTCTCGAAGACCTCTGGAGCCTCTTGTCTACGAAGAAGAAACGCACAGCTCTCTTCATCACACGCTGAAGAAACGTCGGCACCATCTGGCTCCGATCCAAGTTACAACTGTGGGTCATTCAGCCAAAATCCAGCCACTTCGACCGCTTGACTTTAAAGGTTGAACTGTGGACCCTGAAATATCTGTCCGCAGATATTTCCCCTAACATCCACGAAATCTTGGGCTGAGGACGACGAAAGTACGTTTACCAGATCAACGGGGAAACTCCAAGCGAGGAATCACGTGAGCTGCAACTTTAATTCATCTGCTGAATTAAACGTCTGAGGTTCGGTAATAATTTGTATATCTAATCAGATGCAAATTAAGAAGCCCTTAACATAACTCTTCTTTTCATTAAAATTCTGTTTTTATTTTCTTAAGATTAATCCAGGACTTTCCATATAATTAGTCAATTTTCTCCATAAATTTGCGTTGTTTCCATAATCTGTTAACTCAGACTGATAGAAATTGGTTTCCTAGTTTAACCCTGGTTCTGAAAATATTGGCATTGTTAATCTATCATTTACAAGATTGATTTTATGATTAATGAAATTACTGCAATGTCTGTTAATCATTTCATTTAATAAATATGTGAAAATGAGAGAAGTTGTTGAGAATTTATTTCATTCTGAGTCTGTTTCAAGCACAGGTATCGAATTCACAGAAAATTTTTGAGACTGATTATTAATTAATTTATTGAGTGATTAAACGGGTATAAAGTGAAATTAAAATTGCTTCTTAGAGATAGAAGCTGGTGCCCCACGAGTGTTATTAACTTTTGTGGTGTATATGAAACGAGATTTGATCTCAGATCCCAATACATCAATATAAATTAAATAATTCATACCTGATCATATTTATTAATTTCATATTTTCTCCTACACTGGCTTCAGCCAATATGTGAACTGCAGTACAAGGGGGAAAAATATTTTGGACAAATGCTATGGGAACGTCAAAAATGCCTATATAGCAAGGGTTAAGCCCCCCCTTGGGGTCCTCAGACCATAATGCTGTTCATCTGATTCCTACTTACAAGTCTTTGTCTTTGTCTGTGGTTTGCTGCTTTTAAGCAATCTTCATATGGGACAATGAAGGTATAGAAACTTTGAGAGGTTGTTTTTCTTGTACCGACTGGGGACTCTTCCATAACTTGGAGTTGGAGGAGGCCACAGATACCATAACTGAGTATATAAAATTCTGTGAAGAAAATGTTTTACCTCAAAGTAATCACCATGTACCCCAATAATAAGTCTTATATTTCCAAGGAATTAAAACGGTGCATAGTACAGAAAAAGATTGCTTTTAAGAATGGGGACATGTTAAGTATGAAAAATATACAGAAAGTAATTAATTACAAACTAAGAACGGCTAGAGATGAGACGAGGAAGAAATCTGAATGCCTAGGAAAAAGTTCTAGGAAACTGTGGGACTCAGTTAAAAGTAATGACAAAGATGACTCCGTCCAAAAGCTGCATTAATGTAATGAATGAGGAAGAAAAGGCAAACAAGTTGAATAATTTCTTTTGCAGATTTGAGACTAGAGATTTTTCTCATGAACAAAAAGCTGCTCTGGACGCTATATCAGTTTCAGGTTCTGCAAAAATTATAGTTGACCAGCATGTTGTTGAAAGACTTTTCTCACGTATGTGCCCCAGGAAGGCATCTGGACCAGACGGGATCTCTGGGCGCTTACTGAAGTCATGTAGTGAGGAGCTAGCAGAAGCCTGGAGTCCCATCTACCAGAAGTCTTTAGATACGTGTTCTGTCCCAGTAATCTGGAAAAGCTCTATAATTCCTGTACCAAAAAAAAGCAAGCTGTAAAGAGAATAATGACTATTGTCCTGTTGCACTGACCTCACTGGTAATGAAGTGCCTCGAGAAGATTGTCATTGACATTCTGAAAACTGATTTTGGAGGACTTTTGAATCCTCTGCAGTTTGCTTATAAAAATAGAAGTACAGAGGATGCCGTTTTAACCTTAACTCATTCTGTGTTTAAACATTTGGAGGAGACAACCTCATATGCACGTCCTTTATTGGTTGATTTTAGTTCAACTTTTAACACACTGCAGCCACACCTTTTAATTAAGATGTTAAATGATTTTAAAGTGCATCCTGTCATTATTAAATGGTACCACTCATTTTTAACTTATCGTAAACAGCAAGTTAGTGTAAATGGAACTTTATCTAAATTTAGAACCCTCAGCACAGGGGCTCCCCAAGGCTGTGTTAGTTCACCATTTTTGTTCACCTTGTACACTCATAAGTGCAGAAGTGTCTATCCAGGCAATCAAATTATTAAATTTTCTGATGCCTGCTATTTTATCACTACTTCAAAAGACTCATGATCTGTCAAGCTATTTTATAGAAATTCAGACGTTTGTCAATTGGTGTGATGACAGTCATCTCATTTTGAATACTGATAAAACAAAGGAGATGGTGTTTGACACTCGGGGAGTTGGTGACCACAGGCCTGTGGTCATCCACAACCACACTATAACACAGGTTAGTTCCTATAAATATTTGGGAGTATTTATTGACAATTCATTAACCTGGAGCACACATATTGATTACCTCTGTAGTAGACTACAACAGCGACTGCATTTCTTGCGTAGATTAAGAATACATGGCGTTGATAAAAGGATTATGCTAATATTTTACCAGGCTGTGTTGGAGAGCTGTATTAGATACAGCATTACAGCTTGGTTTGGCAACCTCTCTGTGAAACTAAAGAACAGAGTGTTGCGTTTAATTCATACAGCATGGAAAATTATTGGCATTAAAGAGTATTTACCCATGCAGATCTTATACGACCAGGCAGCCTGTAGACAAGCTCAAAAAATAATCAGTGGCATGAGCCATGTACTAAACAATGAATATGTGCGGCTGCCCTCAGGGAGGAGATACAGAGTCCCCAAGTGCAGGTTCAATAGATGCAAGAACTCATTTATCCCGACGTCAGTAAAACTTTTAAACTCAGATAAATAGGTCAAGAACACTTATAACTCCTGTTCTTAATGACTGCTGTTATATATTTATGCATGTATGTACTTATATTTATTGGGTTTTATTTCATTTATTATGTACTACATCCATTGTGTACAGTATGTGTGGATTGTGTGGTTGCAGCACGGGTGACAAGCCCAAGACAAATTTCCCCTTGAGGGACAATAAAGTTTCTTCTTGGGTTCTGGTTTCGCCGGACCGGTGGCGCCACACGAGTAGGCTGCCCGTTGCAACAGCTTTTTTTTTTTTTTTTTATCTTCCTTCTTCTTTCTACACCTTTCACTCTGTATATATATCACAGACGCACGGATCGCCCCGGGGGTCTCCCGGGTCGGCGGACGGAGCCACGGTTTGCAGCGGGAGATGCTACAGCGGGGAGGAGCTAGTGCTAGCTAGCACTTGGCCGCCGCCCGGTGCTAATGGGAAACTCGACATACCGGGAGCTGTAGCGAAAACGACGCGGGTGCCGGACTGGAGTTTAGGCGGCGTGCAAGAAATATAAGACAGAATAATAAGAGCGATAGCAAGAACCAAGCAGACCGCCCGTAAAATCTACTGGAGGAAGAAGCCCCCCAGGAGACAGCTAGCCACCAGGGCTGCTCGGATTGGTGCTCCGGCCACCGGCAGAGTGAAGAGGCCTCGCCGTCACAGGCCCGTGGCTCTGAGAGAGATCCGTCGCTACCAGAAATCCACGGAGCTGCTCATCCGTAAGCTGCCCGCCCAGCGCCTGGTGAGGGAGATCGCTCAGGACTTCAAGACCGTCCTGTGTTTCCTGAGCTTCGCCGTCATGGCTCTGCAGGAGACCAGCGAGGCCCACCTGGTGGTCTCTTCTTCGCTAAGGGGGTCACCATCATGCCCAAACACTTCAAGCTGGCCCGCCACATCCGCGGAGAGAGAACTTAGACTTTCTGCTGCACATTCACCAACCAACCATAATGCTCTGCACTGTGTGTCTATATACAGTATATACATTTATAGTAATATGGACATGTTTACTAGATGTTGTTTTTTCTTGCCTTCTGATTGTTGCTCTGAGTGTTGCTATCCCTGTGCTGTTGCAATCCTGGAATTTCCCCATTGTGGGACTAATAAAGGCTTTTCTTATCTTTCTTATCTTATCTTAACTGTATTGACCAAGTGCAGCACTCCCACTTCTGCCTACCTACAAGTTTGATTAAAGAGATACTCCACATCCCCAAATCAGAAGTATCATCTCAGTTAGTAGGGAGATACCGGTGCCATTTACCATGACATCACAACACTTCTGACTACTGACTATCCCTAACCTATCGCTGCCTAAACTGTAATAAACACACAAACAGATCTCAGAACAGTGACCCCCACCCCCCCAGCAAAAAACAAATATGTTAATAATATTGCACTATAATGCAAGTGCTACAGAGGCCAGATTCTTGCGAAAGTTGAAACTTAGTCTTCTTCTCCTGAAAAACTTTGTAGTCCAATGAGTGGAACCCAAGGTTCAGAATCATCATCCTAATAAAACAGAAAAAAATAACAAAATTCCAGGAAACAAAAATGAACACCCATACAGTCTACAAACCAATCTGCACGTTACCATGATGTATGTTACATGCTAACTCCACGATATATTTTTAATACAAAACCTAAAATATACTAAACACTAAATCTCCACAATTAGACTGCCTGAAATGCAATGAATAATACTGTAAGTGTTTTATTAACATGGATCATGCACACAGAGCATGAGATGGTTTCATCTTGTGTTGAAAATCCAGCACACACCTTTCTCTGGCAGTGGTGCACTCCATCTCTCTGCCAAAGCACAAACACATTGTGCTTTTTCTTTATATATCTCAAGTGGGCATCAATATGTGGGGCCTATGTTAGCATTATTAAAGCAGACCAATTCATTTTTAAAAAGTCCTATTGTCAGAGCAATATTAAACACGGTCACATTGTAGAGCTGAGTGCCTCAGCGCTCTGGTGATTTTTCTGTGCTCTACATGAAATACCTTATTTGAAAATAGCCGATTAACGAGCTTGTCGATCTACTATTTAAGGTTTTCCAGAATCTGAAACTTACATGGCCCTCGTCTGTAGTTCCCCATAGTCTTTCTGAAGATGGTTCACTTAGAGGGATCCAGGCATCAGAACTGGCATGGGCTCATGTCTAAACAAAAGATGGCAGTTTCCATCTAATGACTGCAACAAATTTGACAAAAATATGTATTTGTAACTCAGTCACAATATCGTCATTGCCAAAATGTACTCTACACATAGACTACACATATTTCAAGATATTGATGAAGACATCTGTTGCTGGAGATGCATCTAGCAATACAATAGTAATTATTAAAAATAAGAAAAAATAGTTCTATTTTGTGACAAGTAGATCTGGCTACATATAGCACAAGTACAGTATAGTTTAACGCTACATGTTTAAAGTTCATGACTTACCAGATCCTGGTTTGCTGATCAATCTTGGTATCTCTCATTGCTTCCCTAAAGTGATAGAAAACATAGATTCATATTAATCTTTGAATACATGATTCTTGAGCTTGATTCCCCCTGAGGAAATACATAGATCTATTAAATAAAAATGTTACTGTGACATGATCATATCAATAGATTCAAAATGATAAATGGTGTAATGCTAAATGCAAGTAGAAGATAGTAGCCGTGTTGTAAATAATGTTATGTCACCCCAAGTTACCTCTCTTCGGCTAGGCAACATCATGGCTAGAGTCACATCCAAAGCAATGCAAATAATAAAATATAATAATAATAATAACAATAATCCTCTTGTCTATCATCCCTAGGTGACATCATGGCTAGAGTCACATTCAAAGCAATAAAAAAGAATTGTCCCCTCCATCATCCCTGTCTAGAAATCAGTTTACAACCGTTTGCAGCAGATATAATTATCGTGCGCTGTATAAATAGCCAGAATCAAGCAGAAAGGACTAACCTGTTTTTTCCCGTAATCGTCTTGTTCTTCTTGGAATATCCGTTTCAGAACCAGGGAGGATATATTTCCTTTTCAGTCAGACTCGGTCCATTTTCTACGTTTGTCTGTACTCTCTAGCTTACGTAATGTTAGGTTGTTTTGATTTGAAAACGGATGGGATGAGATACATGACTACTTTTACCAGAGTGCTCAGTGTGAATGGCGCATGTGCATAACAATCGCCCCGAACAAGCCAGCCAATCATAGCACAATGACGTCTTTCACGCATGCGCAATGCTAGGCGCGAATGTCGGTTGCTTTAAGCGGGAAGAAGAAACGGAGAGGCACAACCGTAATATATATTTAGCAAAAATGTCAAAATATAGGTTTGCCCTTGTTAGTTGGGCGAAGGGACCTGACAAAGATAAAACCAGCATCGTTCCCATCAGCTGGATAATTGATTTTGACCCAGCTGCTACTACTGACACGACATATCTTGTTGAATGTCGAACAACTAACAGCAAGAAGCCTGCTAATGGATGGCCCGCTGAAGATGCTGTAGTTCTTCAGTTAGCAGGCAAGTTGGTCTTACACACACTCTCACACTTGACCCATCACTTATTTCCTACCAGTTACTGTACTATCAAATACAGCAACAAAATGTTCTGTTTATTATGTCAAAATGTGTATCCCGTATTTCACTATTTTGCAGTCTAAAATTTGGCACATAATTATTTATTCTGTAGTATTTATTAGTGCAATGGTGTTTAGTTTGATACTAAGTCTATCCTTATAAATTAATGTAGAAAAAGAGGTTACACTGAGAGCTGCTGAGCGGCTGAGCGGGAAATGGAAGCGCAGGAACTGAGCGGGAACATGCCGGTCAAGAGGGTGAGAAAAGGAAAACGCCTGGACTTTGGTGAAGAATATTTCGGTACTGGTGACAAAGCCTCTGGCTCTGGAAATCCAAAACAGGTAATTCAACAGATTGATATGACATTATGCATCATTTGTGTAATGGATTATCCATGACTAAATAATAAAAATTAATATCTTTGCCCTCTAGAAAAAGGCCAAAGTTGCTGCTCAAAGACGGGTGGAGGAGGAATTACTGTCAGGGAACAGTCAGTTCAGCTCCGGTCCAGCAGAATCATCAAGTCAGGAAAGAGATGACTTTACCAGAGATCTGTAGAGCCAGATCAAGGCTTTACATAAAGAAAACTCCAAACTGCGGAACATGGTAGTTAAAGGCATGTATTGAGTATTATGTCATCAAATATTATTATATATCCTATGGTATTAATCCATTTAGACCTGAGGGTGATTCTAAAGATGCTATCTAAATCTAAAAAGCAATCGCCCATATCAGCCCATGTATGGTCAGATAGGTGGGCTGCAGGTATTTTAAGAGCATGTTTGAAGAATCACGAGCATATTTATCACTCACACAGGCATAATAAGCAGAAAAATGAGGCTGCAATTTGTCTGTGATTGTGCAAGTAACAACCATCAGTCACAGTCTGTATCATTTATACTGATTGTTACTGTTAATGAGCCCAGGGTAAACAAGCATGATATACTGTACATGAAGTCAGTGTCAATTCTATGACTTGCTCCTGTTATGATTATTTTAATGATGCGTCAATTGATTTGTGGCTTCTTGGACAATATTGGTCTTCATGGTTGCTGTCTGTATAATCTTGTACTTTTTTCTCAGAAATTCCAGCTCTGTTGGTGGAAGTGGGAAAACTTGTCTCCTTCAACACCACCACCACCAACAAAGATGCTGACAACCGCCCCACCAAACATGCTGATGAACCTGATGCTGAGAGTGAGAGCCCAGGTGAAACATCACTTTGCACACCTTGCAGACCTATTTGGAAAATTTCTAACATTAAAACTTACAGCATTATTGGCATCTTATTGCTTGTGGCGTTTTTCTTTTCTTTTTTCTGTCTATGCATTCTAATGCTTGGAGTGACTTTCCTTGTTTCATCCTTGCTCATGCTCTTATTTTCATATTACTCTTGTTTACATAAGGTGAAAATTGGGAATGACGACGTCACTATCTCATCACATTGTTGGGAGACTGCAAAAAGTTGTACCACCCCCAATGGTATGGTACGGGTGCTACTGATGGGGCTCTTTGATGTTGAAGTCCTCCTCAAGTCCAACCTGAAAGGAGGGGCCAGCAAGTTGGATCCCAATGCTGAGCGTCGGCAGGCTCTCAACCTGAGGAAACTTCAAGCTTTGCAAGGTAAGTAGTTCTCAGAGTTGGTTGCCTTCCAGTTTTGATTGCATCTCTGCCAGGAGGGGGGATTTTCCCTTTGGTTATACAGCAAACCAGAGCAGGGGGTATGGGGCAGAAGGAAGGAGTGTGGGTGGGGAGACAGCAAGCAGGAGGATTTACAGTGGGGCAAAAAAGTATTTAGTCAGCCACCATGTGCAAGTTCTCCCACTTAAAAGATGAGAGAGGTCTCCAATTTTCATCATAGGCATACCTCAACTATGAGAGACAAAATGAGAAAAAAAAATCAGAAAAATCACACGAAGGATTTTTAATGAATTAGTTGGTAAATTCCTCGGTAAAATAAGCATTTGGTCAATAACAAAAGTTCATCTCAATACTTTGTTATAACCTTTGTTGGCAATGACAGAGGTCAAACATTTTCTGTAAGTCTTCACAAGGTTTTCACACACTGTTGCTGATATTTTGGCCCATTCCTCCATGCAGATCTCCTCTAGAACAGTGATGTTTTGGGGCTGTCGCTGGACAACATGGACTTTCAACTCCCTCCAAAGATTTTCTATGGGGTTGAGATCTGGAGACTGGCTAGGACACTCAGGACCTTGAAATGCTTCTTACGAAGCCACTCCTTTGTAACCAGGGCGGTGTGTTTGGGATCATTGTCATGCTGAAAGACCAGCACGTTCATCTTCAATGCCCTTGCTGATGGCAGGAGGTTTTCACTCAAAATCTCACGATACATTGTCCATTCATTCTTTCCTTTACACGGATCAGTCGTCCTGGTCCCTTTGCCAGAAAAACAGCCCCAAAGCAGGATGTTTCCACCCCATGCTTCACAGTAGGTATGGTGTTCTTTGGATGCAACTCAGCATTCTTTCCCCTCCCAAGCATGACAAGGTTGAGTTTTTACCAAAAAATTCTATTTTGGTTTCATCTGACCATATGACATTCTCTCCAGTCCTCTTCTGGATCATCCAATGCCTCTTAGCAAACTTCAGACGGGCCTGGACATGTCTGGCTTAAGCAGGGGGACCACGTCTGGCACTGCAGGATTTGAGTCCTTGGTGGCGTAGTGTGTTACTGATGTAGCCTTTGTTACTTTGGTCCCAGCTCTCTGCAGGTCATTCATTAGGTCCCCCCGTGTGGTTCTGGGATTTTTGCTCACCGTTCTCATGATCATTTTGACCCCACGGGGTGAGATCTTGCGTGGAGCGCCAGATCGAGGGAGATTATCAGTGGTCTTGTATGTCTTCCATTTTCTAATAATTGCTCCCACAGTTGATTTCTTCACACCAAGCTGCTTACCTATTGCAGATTCAGTCTTCCCAGCCTGGTGCAGGTCTACAATTTTGTTTCTGGTGTCCTTTGACAGCTCTTTGGTCTTGGCCATAGTGGAGTTTGGAGTCTGACTGTTTGAGGTTGTGGACAGGTGTCTTTTATACTGATAACGAGTTCAAACAGGTGCCATTAATACAGGTAATGAGTGGAGGACAGAGGAGCCTCTTAAGAAGTTACAGGTGTGCGAGAGCCAGAAATCTTGCTTGTTTGTAGGTGACCAAATACTTATTTTACCGAGGAATTTACCAATTAATTCATTAAAAATCCTTCAATGTGATTTTCTGGATTTTTTTTTTCTTTTTCTCATTTTGTCTCTCCTAGTTGAGGTATACCTATGATGAAAATTGGAGACCTCTCTCATCTTTTAAGTGGGAGAACTTGCACAATTGGTGGCTGACTAAATACTTTTTTGCCCCACTGTAGGTGGGTAATCATTGTTCTGTTCCACAGATGCTGTTGTAAAACAGTTTCTGAGGGCCAAGGAAGCTGATGTGAGAAAGTCCATCAGCAGTCGAATCTGTGAGCTAAGACACCAGGTGAAGCGCAAGTTTAATTTATATTTTGTACTGGTATGTTGCACTGTTGCTGGATGTTGAGTTTAAAGTTTGTTTAAAGTTTGGACTATTAAGAATTTGCACTGTTTAATGTTGCACTTTTAAAAATGTACCTCTCTCCTACATCCTCAGGATTTGTTTTTGATCTGATTAAAAGAGAATATAGGTGACTTTTGATAGATACCCATTAGTCTGTGTTAATTATCATATAAAGGTTTGCTCATATATATATATATATATCATGTTTCCATATAATTTCACATATATGTAAAATATATTCTACCATGTATTAAACATATATACAGTATGTACATATTTTTCCATATATTGTTATATACATTTACAATACATTCTACCATATATTGCTCATATATCTTTACATATATTTCATTTATGTTTCCATATAATTTTCCATATATGTAAAATACATTTACCATAATTGAACATATATGTGACACTTTATCTTTACATATATTACCAATACATTTTCCCATATAAATCTCAATACATGATGGTGGATATTTATAAATATAAAATTACATATATTTTGGGATATATAAACACATATATTATTCATTCATGTTTAATATATTGCAATATATGGAAAGCAGCAATCATTTGTAGATTTTGCAATATATTGCAATATATTACATGAATATATAATATATTGTGTAATATATGTATCATCAATATATAATTCCATGTATTTAAAACATATAATATATTGGGAAATGTATTGGGAAAATAAATATTAGAATATATTAGAATATATATGAAGTAATTGAAGTAATATATTGGTAAATATATTTTCACCAGGTGAAGCGCAAGTTGCAAGTTTAATTTATATTTTGTACTGGTATGTTGCACTGTTGCAGGATGTTAAGTTGAGTTTAAAGTTTGCACTATTAAGATTTTGCACTGTTAAAAATTTGCAGTTTAATGTTGCACTTTTAAAAATGTACCTCTCTCCTACATCCCCAGGATTTGTTTTTGATCTGATTAAAAGACAATAAAGGTGACTTTTGATAGATACTCATTAGTCTGTGTTCAAATCAAATCAAATCAAACTTTATTGTCATATTGCTGTACATACAACTGTAGTGCAGGCAAGATGAAATTGCATTTTTCTCGGCATCCATATAAATAGAAGCAGCATGATTTAAGACACACTCACACATAGCTTCACCCCCACCCCCACCCCCCCATCCATTCACACATCCCTGAGACATACTTAGGAAAAAACTAACTAACTATAATATACAAATAATATACAAAATGTCCGTAGGTGCAGTAGTGTGTATGAGAGATTCCGGGTCAACTGTTCAGCATCCTGACAGCTTGTAGAAGGAAGCTGTTGATCAGTCTGGTGGTTCTGCCTCTGATGCTCCGGAATCCTTTACCAGATGGAAGAAGTTCAAAGTGTTTATGCAGAGGGTGAGAACGGTCCTTGACAATGTTTAGTACCCTGCTCCTACAACGGTTCTGAAAAAGTTCTTGGACAGAGGGGAGGGAGACTCCAATTACCCTCTCAGCCCCATTGACTATCCTCTGCAGGCCTTTTTTGTCTGACATACTGCAGCTGGAGTACCATGTAGCAATGCAGTACGTCAGAACACTCTCCACCACACCTCTGTAGAAGGTCCTGAGGATGCAGATGGGGAGAGAGGCCTGTTTGAGTTTCCTCAAGAAGTGCAGTCTCTGCTGAGCCCGCTTCCTGATCCCCAAGGAATTCTTGCTCCAGGTCAGGTCCTGCGAGATCTGCACTCCGAGGAACTTGATGTTCTCCACTCTCTCCACTAAATGGCCACCGATGCTGAGGGGGACGTGCTCAGGCTGTGACTGCCGGAAGTCGATAATCATCTCCTTCGTTTTGTCCACGTTGAGCACCAGATTGTTCTCCCTGCACCAGCCCTCCAGGTCTCTCACTTCTTCCCTGTACATTGATTCCTCATCCCTCTGAATAAATCCCACCACCATGGTGTCGTCTGCAAACTTAATAATCTGGTTCCCCTCGTGTCTGGATACACAGTCATGTGTTAGAAGTGTAAACAACAGTGGGCTGAGTACACAGCCTTGAGGGGATCCAGTGCTCAGCGTGACAGAGTTGGAGATGTTGTTTCCAACCCGGACAGACTGAGGTCTCTCAGTCAGGAAATCCAGGATCCTGAGACATGTGGCGGTGTTCAGACCGAGAAGGAGTAATTTCTCCATCAGTCTCTGGAGAATAATGGTGTTGAATGCTGAACTGAAATCAATGTACAGGAGTCTGGCGTAGGTGTCTTTCTGGTCCAGGTGGGTGATGACAGAGTGTAGGGTGGTGACTATAGCATCCTCCGTGGAGCGGTTTGAACGATATGCAAACTGGAGCGGGTCATGTGATGCAGGGAGGCAGGCTGTAATGTGTGATTTGACAAGCCGTTCAAAACACTTCATCACAATTGGTGTCAGTGCAACAGGACGATAGTCATTCAAACAGGACACAACTGGTTTCTTTGCCACCGGTACAATGATAGAGGTCTTGAAGCATCTGGGAACGATGGCCTGACTCAGGGAGATGTTATAAATGTCAGTCAGGACATCCGCCAACTCGCTCGCGCAGTCTCGGAGCACACGTCCCGGGATGTTGTCCGGACCTGCAGCTTTACGTGGGTTGACTCTGGTTAGGGTCCTCCGTGTGTCCGCTGTGTTGATGGTAAAAGCTGGTCCGACCGATGGTGGGGGTGGGCCAGCCCTCCCTCTGATTGTCGAGTTTGATGCTTCAAAACGTGCAAAGAAGTCGTTAAGCCTGTCTGGAAGCGAAGCGTCGTCATCATCGACCCCCTGCCTAGACTTATAGCCCGTCAGTGTCCAAACTCCCTGCCACATCTGCTTGGTGTTCCTAGTGTCACAGAGGTGTCCCTGGATTTTCTCCGCATAGGCGCGCTTTGCCGCCTTAATTCCCTTTGAGAGCGCAGACCTGGCTGAGCGGAGGGCAATCCTGTCCTTCGCTCTGAAGGCTGCATCCCTGGCTGTAAGCAGCGAGCACACCTCTGCAGTCATCCAGGGCTTATGGTTACCCCGCATGGTGATGGTCTTCACTGTAGTGACATCCTCTGTGCACTTCGCGATGTAGCTGGTGACCGTTTCAGCATACTCCTCCACATCTGTCTTGTCTTCCTGGGAGGCTGCTATTTTGAAGACCTCCCTGTCTGTGTGCAGAAAACAGTCTTTCAGTGCAGAGGTTGCACTCTCTGGCCAAATTCTGATTTGTTTCACTGCTGGCCTGCTGCGCTTCAATAAAGGTTTGTAGGCAGGCAGCAGCATCACGGATATGTGGTCAGAAAGGCCGAGATGGGAGCGGGGTATAGCCTTATATGCATCTGTGTTTGTGTACACTAAGTCCAACATATTCTCTCCTCTGGTCTTAAAGTCTACACATTGTTTAAACTTGGGGAGCACAGTCTTTAAGCTGGTGTGGTTAAAATCCCCCGCAACCACCACAAAACTGTCCGGGTGTGAAGTTTGGATTTCACTAATCGCATTGTGCAGTTCCCCGAGTGCCTTCTTAGCATTAGCGTTAACGCTCGGCGCTATGTAAACAGCCGCTACAAACACGTTGCTGAATTCCCTCGGCAAATAATATGGCCGACAATTTACAATAAGGAACTCCGCCAACGGAGAGCAGTGTTTAGACACTAACGTGGCATTAACGCACCAGTTCTTGTTAACATAGATGCATAGCCCACCCCCCGGCTCTTACCGGAGCTTGCCATTTCCCTGTCGGCACGGAACATCGCCATATCTTCCAGTTGAATGGCCTCGTCAGGAATGTCGTCGTGGAGCCATGTCTCAGTGAACGCAAGCACACAGCAGTCTCTCCACTCTCTCCGGGTTTCTCTCAGCAGACGCAGCTCGTCCAGCTTGTTTTCGAGGGAGCGGACGTTAGAGAGAAGGAGCGACGGTACCGCTGGTCTGGAGAGGTTAGCCTTTAGCCTAGCATGGATCCCGGCCCTTTTTCCACGCTTTTGCTTGCGTTCGCACCGCTTACGCCGCCTCCTCTCTCGGGTAGCTTCCAGCGGGGACTCCGCCAGAATTCCATGCTGGCGTAGAATGTCCAAATCACAACTGATCGCCACGATTCTTGCAGCGTGCGGTACCTTGATGTTTAATAAGGTCTCATGGTTGTAAGTTTTACAGAATGTATGTCTGGGAAGATCAAAACACTCAAAACTCTCACACTCGCTGATGCCAAGAGGGGCCGCTGCTGCGTCCATGCGCGCTGCCGCCATCTTATATAATTATCATATAAAGGTTTGGTGTTAATTATCATATAAAGGTTTGCTCACACACACACACACACACATATCACATTTCCATATAATTTCACATATATTTAAAATATATTCTTCCATATATTAAACATATACACTCACCGGCCACTTTATTAGGTACACCTGTCCAACTGCTCGTTAACACTTAATTTCTAATCAGCCAACCACATGGCGGCAACTCAGTGCATTTAGGCATGTAGACATGGTCAAGACAATCTCCTGCAGTTCAAACCGAGCATCAGTATGGGGAAGAAAGGTAATTTGAGTGACTTTGAACGTGGCATGGTTGTTGGTGCCAGAAGGGCTGGTCTGAGTATTTCAGAAACTGCTGATCTACTGGGATTTTCACGCACAACCATTTCTAGGGTTTACAGAGAATGGTCCGAAAAAGAAAAAATATCCAGTGAGCGGCAGTTCTGTGGGCGGAAATGCCTTGTTGATGCCAGAGGTCAGAGGAGAATGGCCAGACTGGTTCGAGCTGATAGAAAGGCAACAGTGACTCAAATAACCAGCCGTTACAACCAAGGTAGGCAGAAGAGCATCTCTGAACGCACAGTACGTCGAACTTTGAGGCAGATGGGCTACAGCAGCAGAAGACCACGCCGGGTGCCACTCCTTTCAGCTAAGAACAGGAAACTGAGGCTACAATTTGCACAAGCTCATCGAAATTGGACAATAGAAGATTGGAAAAACGTTGCCTATACTGAACATATATGTGACACTTTATCTTTACATATATTACCAATACATTTTCCCATATAAATCACAATACATGATGGTAGATATTTATAAATATAAAATTACATATATTTTGGAATATATAAACACATATATTATTCATTCATGTTTAATATATTGCAATATATGGAAAGCGGCAATCATTTGTATATTTTGCAATATATTGCAATATATTACATGAATATATAATATATTGTGTAATATATGTATCATCAATATATAATTCCATGTATTTAAAACATAATATATTGGAAATGTATTGGGAAAATAGTATATTAGAATATATTACAACATATTTCAAGTAATATATTGGTTAACATATTTTCCTTTCGTAAGGGATAGTGGCTGAGTTTCGGTCACTCCTTAGCACAGCCGGTTCTCTGTTTCCTCCCATACATCACAAGATGTTGTTATTCTCTGTGCTGGGGCAGAGTTTCACTCCCTCTTTGCAGGTAATGAGCCACACAGTTGGCAATATATTTCCATTGTGGTATATTGGTTATATTACCTACGCATAAGCAGAGCGCACATATTTTGTGTCACACAGACAATTGTTATATATGATTATATTGATCACTTTACCCATCACATGTAAAACTGGCTGCTGAATTATACTTGGCTCCTCCTTTGTAAGATCAGTCTCAAAAATGCAACACTGTTACCAAAAAACAGACTTGGATCTGCATGTGTTTTTTTATAACTAACCAATATCACACAACCAGTTTGAATTTATTAATGAACCATTTCAGGTCTACATGAATATTGAGCTTTCTCTGACCCAAAAAGAGAAAGTGTTGTCTTAAAACAGCATTTGCAGCATGGTTATACTAATTAGTGCATACCCGTGCATGCCCGTAGAAACCCGTGCATGCCCGTAGAGGGGATGCATTGGAACAGAATTCTTGCCAGTTACAGGACAGTTGGTATAGCAACACAGCACTAAGTGGCATTCACATGATGGCTTTTGTATGCAGCAAAACATAAAAATCACACAAAATATGCCCTGCCATCTGGGGCTGTTTGCCCCTGCTTGTTACTTCTTCTCCTGCCTGTCACTGTTCTGTGTTATGTTGCTTACCTGTGTCTATGTCTTGTAGGGAGTCATGTGCTCTGTCTGTGTCCTATGATGCCTGAGTTCAAAGGCACATGGTCTATATGACATCATAAAGACACATTTGTCTGTGTCTCCTATGATGCCTGAGTTCATAGGACGTCCATGATGTTCAGGCAGAGATTATAGGCTGTCCTATGATGTCCTATGAAGCATGACGCACACACACACAGACAGAGAGAGCCAGGCAAGATCTCTCCAATCATCATCATCATCATCAGTCTGTTGGGGGCGACAATGACTGTTTCATTTAGGTCTGATCAGATTCCTCCATGCAGCTCTGTCCTCCGCCTTCCGCTGCCAGGAACTCCTGACCTTCTTAACCCAGGTGACATCCGAGCCAGTATGAATTGCTCTCTGACTGACCATTTCATGAAACTGCTTGCAAAGTATTTGAATACCACTAGCTTTTGCTGGACTAGTGGCACATTCTTGGCAGATAGAGGTATTATCAGTGGCAAGGACAGGCCAAGACAAACATTGACATGAGAAATATAAGAGAGAACTTGCCTGAGCTGGAGCTCCACCGCCGTCCAGGACTCGGTCGATGTCCTATGATGCCTGAGTTCATGGTCTATATGACATCATAAAGACACATTTGTCTATGTGTCTGTCCTATGATGCCTGAGTTCAAAGACACATGGTCTATATGACATCATAAAGAGACATGGTCTATATGAATGACATTGTCTATGTGTCTGTCCATCCTATGATGCCTGATTTCATAGGACGTCCTATGATGTTCAGGCAGAGATCATAGGTTGTCCTATGATGTCCTGTGAAGCGTGACAGACACACAGACAGATTTCTTGCTTTTATAGAGTGAAGAGTGATGCTGGCTTAGCACTGCACTGAAGTTGCTGAACATCTTTGGAGGTCTTGATAACATGCATACTGCACTGCTGGATCATCTTGTTAGATGGTCTTAGAATACATGCTGGGTGTTTTCCCATCACAGATGTACACCAACTGTACATCTGAATAAAATACAAGTGCATCTCAAATTAGAATATCATCGAAAAGTTGATTTATTTCAATAATTCAAAAAGTGAAACTCAGTCATTCCAGAGTGATTTAAGATTCAAAGGCTTTATTATCATGTGCACAGTTTAGAAATGCTACATTTCGTGAGCAATGAAATTCTTACTTTGCTTTCTGAACGAATGCCAAGGTAATGGGTACACAACAATACTAATAAGGTAATAACACAATAACTCAATCGTAATACTAATGGATGCTAATAACACACACACACCAACACACAGTTGAGGACTAAGCATGCCTCAATACTAAATACCAGTGAGTTACTAATAACACTACATTAGACAATTTGGACAGCTAAAGCAGTTGATGCAGTCAAACAAGAGGAATGAAACTGAAAATTCACTGAATGACTATAGTGGGTAGTGTATATTTTATATCAGAGATGATGTGAACCTGAGATGGTATAATAAACCTATGTACAGTGTGCAAATGAGTATTTTGCAGCGAACACAAATTAAAGATCCAAATACTAAAATGATAAAAAGTAAACTATATGAAATTCAGGGCCTTTTGAAATATTTTATAAGACTTGTATTGGTATAACCACAACATGTAGTACTACTGACATAAATATTTTTTTGGAATCTTTGGACTTACCAGTACTAAGAAGAGGAACAAAGTAAAATAATGATTGAGGATATCACAGAAAAGGAATTAAAAATTAGCATAAGTAAACCTATACAAATCACCACGATCAGATGGATACACTGCAGAGTAGTATAAGGGAGCTTAAAGAAGAACTGATGCCGGTGATACGATCCACATTCAATTGGTTTTAAAGAAGGCACAAATACCACCTAGCTGGAACGAAGCAATAATTTCTGCACCAAAAAGAAAACAAGGATAAATTAGAATGTGAGAGCCCATAGGCCAATATCAGTTCTTAACATTGACTATAGGTTATTTACTGCCATTATGGCTAGGAAGATTAGAAAAGTCCTTACCGAACTTTATACACAATGACCAGACAGGGCTTTATCCGAGAGCACCAAACACAAAACAATATACGGCGAACTCTTCATATTATCAACCATATACAGTGGGGGCAAAAAAGTATTTAGTCAGCCACCAATTGTGCAAGTTCTCCCACTTAAAAGATAGAGAGGTCCTCCAATTTTCGTCATAGGTATACCTCAACTATGAGAGACAAAATGAGAAAAAAAGAAAATCCAGAAAGATCACATTGAAGGATTTTTAATGAATTAATTGGTAAAATTCCTCGTAAAATAAGTGTTTGGTCAATAACAAAAGTTCATCTCAATACTTTGTTATATACCCTTTGTTGTCAATGACAGAGGTCAAACGTTTTCTGTAAGTCTTCACAAGGTTTTCACACACTGTTGCTGGTATTTTGGCCCATTCCTCCATGCAGATCTCCTCTAGAGCAGTGATGTTTTGGGCTGTCCGCTGGCAACACAGGACTTTCTCAACTCCCTCCAAAGATTTTCTATGGGGTTGAGATCTGGAGACTGGCTAGGCCACACCAGGGGACCTTGAAATGCTTCTTACGAAGCCACTCTTCATTGCCGAGGTGTGTGTTATTGGGATCATTGTCATGCTGAAAGACCCAGCCACGTTTCATCTTCAATGCCCTTGCTGATGGAAGGAGGTTTTCACTCAAATCTCACGATACATGCCCCATTCATTCTTTCCTTTACACGGATCAGTCGTCCTGGTCCCTTTGCAGAAAAACAGGACAAACCATGATGTTTCCACCCCCATGCTTCACAGTAGGTATGGTGTTCTTTCTCCTCCAAACACGACAAGGTTTTGAGTTTTTACAATAAAGTTCTATTTGGTTTCATCTGACCATATGACATTCTCCCAATCCTCTTCTGGATCATCCAAATGCTCTCTAGCAAACTTCAGACGGGCCTGGACATGTACTGGCTTAAGCAGGGGGACACGTCTAGCACTGCAGGATTTGAGTCCCTGGCGGCGTAGTGTGTTACTGATGTAGCCTTTGTTATTTTGGGTCCCACTCTCTGCAGGGTCATTCACTAGGTCCCCCCGTGTGGTTCGGGATTTTTGCTCACCGTTCTCATGATCATGTTGACCCCACAGGGTGAGATCTTACGTGGAGCCCCAGACTGAGGGAGATTATCAGTGGTCTTGTATGTCTTCCATTTTCTAATAATTGCTCCCACAGTTGATTTCTTCACACCAAGCTGCTTACCTATTGCAGATTCAGTCTTCCCAGCCTGGTGCAGGTCTACAATTTTGTTTCTGATGTCCTTTGACAGCTCTTTAGTCTTGGCCATAGTGGAGTTTAGAGTCCGACTGTTTGAGGTTGTGTGCAGGTGTCTTTTATACTGATAAAGAGTTCAAACAGGTGCCATTAATACAGGTAACGAGTGGAGGACAGAGGAGCCTCTTAAAGAAGAAGTTACAGGTCGTTAAGAGCCAGAAATCTTGCTTGTTTGTAGGTGACCAAATACTTATTTTACCGAGGAATTTACCAATTAATTCATTAAAAATCCTTCAATGTGATTTTCTGGATTTTTTTTTCTCATTTTGTCTCTCCTAGTTGAGGTATACCTATGATGAAAATTGGAGACCTCTCTCATCTTTTAAGTGGGAGAATTTGCACAATTGGTGGCTGACTAAATACTTTTTTCCCCACTGTACAAAGAAATAACGCTGCAGCAATGGTAATTACAATTGATGCAGAAAAAGCCTTTGATTCTGTGGACTGTGCTTTCTCAATCAAGTCTTACACAGATTTGGCCTACATGAAAAAATGATGAAAACTATGCGAGCACTATATAATAAACCTACTGCAAGATTTAAAGTTAACGGCTGTTTGTCAAACAGTTTTAACCTGGAAAGAAGATCTAGACAGGGCTGTGCATGCTCACCACTATATTTGCCCTTTATTTGGAACCATTGCCCAATATATTAGACAAAACAAAGAAATACAAGGCATCAGTATAATGGGAAGGAGCATTAAATTGGCCCTGCTATGCAAAACGATATTTTGATCTACCTGGGGGCAACCACAGATTCTCTACCTAAACTTAGGAATCATTCAAATTTTTGGTCTATTATCAGAATACAAAATTAACATAAGTAAAACACAATTGCTTAAATACAATTACAGCCCCACCGAGAAGAAATCAAAAATTATCATCAGCTAGCTTGGCAAACAGATTTTTTTAAAGTAGTTGGGAGTTATAACACCAAAAAGACCTCTCTGAACTACTAGACGCAATTATTCACCTTTAGAATGAAAAATCAAAGAGGACATCGCAAGATGAAACCTAATTTCATACCTAAACTTTAAACTCAAAAACTGACTCAATTAAAATGAATATACTCCCCAAGTATTATACTTATTTCAAACTTTGCCAATACAGGTAAGTGGAAAACAATTTAATGAATGGAACAAAATGCTATCTAGATACATATGGCAAGGTAAGAAAGCTAGAATCCGATTTACACCCTACAATTGTCAAAAGAAAAAGGGTGTGGGGCCTTCCTTCTCTGAGAGACTACTATTGGGCAGCACGATTAAGATCCATAATTTGCTGGTGTAATTCATCATATAATGCCCAGTGGAAGAGTACTGAAGAGGGAATGACCTCCACTCCTATTCAAATGACTATAGCCAATAGTAACCTACAGGACATTATTCATCATCAGCTCCAGCTCATGTCCGAGCATTGGTTTCGTCTTAGTTTTCAGGACATTGCCTTCTGTGATCATGTCAAATGGCGGATGTGGCTCTGAAGGCCCCAGCCTATGATAGAACTGTCGTGAGCAGAAGACACATTTTATTGTGGGTGGGGACGTAGTTGGGTTTTTTTTCTTGTCTTCATTTGTGGTTTATCATCATCCTGTTGTTTTCTGAGCCTCTCAAATGAGTCTGTGCCTTCCCAAGTTCTTCTTCTCCAGCTGCTCTGTTGGTGGCAAGTTGTTCCCAAGATCTTTGTCGTATGTTGGCTTGCTTCAGGGAAACATTTTAGCTGGTCCTTGTAGCACAGTTTTTGGCCTACCATGTGGTCTTTTTCCTGTCTCAAACTCCCCCTGGAGCATGATTCGTGGTAGTCTGGTGGGGTCCATCCGTACAACATGTCCTGTCCATCGAAGGCGGTGCTGCAAGATGGTAGCTTCCACACTAGGCAGCAGAGCACGCTTGAGAATCTCATTGTTTGAAAGTCGATCCTCTCAACGAATGCCAAGTATTTGTCTGAGCTTTCTCTGTTGGAAGTTCTCAAGGCGCTTGATATTGCAACGATACAAGGTCCAGGCTTCACAGGCGTAAAGAAGGGTGGAAGGAACAACGGCCCAAAAAAACCATGATTTTGGTGCGGATGGTTATCGCATGATTATTGAAGACTCGATGACAAAGGCGTCCATATGCGGCGTGTGCAGCTTTTATGCGGTTTTCAATGTCCTTTGCACAAGTTGGTATTTTTGAGAGGATGCTACCAAGGTAAGAGAAATGCTCCACTTCATCGACAGGATTTCCGTTAATCTTAAGGTTGGTCCTTGAGGAAGTTTGACCAGGTGCTGGTTGTTGAGGATTTAGTTTTGTCATGTGTTAACGTCCATTCAAAAATGCTCATAAGAGTCATTATAAAAGCGTACTGTCCCTCTGGAGGTCTCAGCAGTCTGAGCTGGTGTGGCATTATCGTCTGCAAACTGCAATTCATGAACACTGGTGACCGAGGTTTTGGATTTCGTGCGAAAGCGAGCAAGATTAAAAAGCCCCACATCCAAGCAGTATCACAGATTGATACCAGGGGTTGTTGGTGGTATTTCATTTAGCATTGCAGCCATATACAACGAAAAGCAGGTTGGAGCAAGGACACATCCTTGCTTCAGACCACTAGTGATGGGAAAAGGGTCTGAGAGGGTATTTTGGTGTCAAACCCTACCAACCATGCCATTGCGGAGAGTGTGAACGAGAGCAATGAAATCATCTGGACATCCAAAACGAGCAAGAACATGCCCACATAGCAGAGGCGAGGAACTCGATCAAAGGCCCTTCTTGAGTCCAGAAGGATGAACATGAGTGTTTGTTGTTGTTCTTGGCTCTTTTCCTGGAGTTGTCGAGCACAGAATATCATATCTACTGTACCATGAGAGGGTCTAAAGCCACATTGAGACTCAGGAAGTACATCCTCGGCTACTACAAGAAGACGGTTGAGAAGGATACGAGCAAAGATCTTGCTTGCAATGCTCAGTAGTGAGATGCCGCTGTAGTTACTGCAGTTCTCTCCATCTCCCTTCTTGAAAATGGTGACTATATTTGCATTTTTAAAGTCACTTGGTAACGTCTTGGTTTCCCATATTTTAAGTAGAAGCTTGCATTAAATAGTTTTCACCTCGGGACCTCCAGTGAAGATAGAACCCAGCGGGATGTTATCTGTCCTGGTGCTTGCCTGTCTTCATGTGCTTTTATAGCTTTATTTAGCTCATGTAGTGAAGGTGGTGTAGACATCCACTCGCAAGTGGGGGTGTTGCGGAGTCTTGCAGAGGAGATCACTAGGGGGTGCAAAAGTGACTATTTAACAGACTCTCAAAGTGGGACTTCCAACGGGTCTAAGGATCCCCTTAGTGTCTGTGATAATGGTGGAGCATTGCATCTTTTAGGCTGCCCACAGATGATCTGGTGGGGCCAAAGATCTCCTTCGTTGCAGCATAAAAATGGGCGCATATACCCGTTGGTCGCATATTTTTGCAAATCTTCTGCTTTTTTGCTGCCACCAAGTATTTTGGGCTTTACGAATCCCTCTCTGGCATGCCGCTTTTGTTTGCTGGTGTTTCTGTTGATTCTTTGCAGACATCCATCCATCCATCCATCCATCTTCTACCGCTTTTCCGGAGGTCCGGGTCGCGGAGGCAGCAGCCCAAGCAGAGAAGCCCAGACCTCCCTCTCCCCAGCCACCTGCTCCAGCTCTTCAGAGGGGACACCAAGGCGTTCCCAGACTAGCTGGGAGACATAGTCTCTCCACCGAGTCCTGGGTCCTGCCCCGGGGTCTCCTCCCAGTGGGACGTGCCTGAAACACCTCAAGTGGGAGACGTCCAGGAGGCATCCTAATCAGATGCCCATACCACCTCAACTGACTCCTTTCAATGTGGAGGAGCAGCGGTTCCACTCTGAGCCTCTCCCGGATGACTGAGCTCCTCACCCTATCTCTGAGGGTGAGTCCAGCAATCCCTACGGAGAAAGCTCATTCAGCCGCTTGTATCCGCGATCTCGTTCTTTCGGTCATTACCCAAAGCTCGTGACCATAGGTGAGAGTAGGAACGTAGATTGACTGGTAAATCGACAGCTTTGCCTTAGAACTAAGCTCTCCTCTTCACCACAACAGACCGGTACAATGTCCGCATCACTGCAGATGCTGCTCCAATCCGTCTGTCGATCTCTCGCTCCATTTTCCCCTCACTCGTGAACAAGACCCCAAGATACTTAAACTCCTCCACTTGGGGCAGGAGCCTGTCCCCAACCCGAGAGGACTATCCACCTTTTTCCTCCGGCTGAGGACCATGGACTCGGACTTGGAGGTGCTGATTCTCATCCCAGCCGCTTCTCACTCAGCGGCAAAACCGTCCCAGCAAGAGCTGTAGGTCATTGCTGGATGAAGCCAACAGGACACATCATCTGCAAACAACAGAGATGAGATCCTGTGGGTTACCAAGCATGACACCCTCCATTCCCTGGCTGCGCCTAGAAATCCTGTCCATAAAAATTATGAACAGGACCGGTGACAAAGGGCAGCCCTGGCGGAGGTCCAACTCTCACTGGGAATGACTCCGACCGAGTGTTGGCAATACGAACTAAAACTCTCACAACGGGTCGTACAGTGACCGAATAGCTCGTAACACCAAGCCCGATACCCCATACTCCCGAAGCACCCCCCCCACAAAAATCCACGAGGGACGCGGTCAAATGCCTTCTCCAAGTCCACAAAACACAGGTAAACTGGGTTGGGCCAAACTCCCACGAACCCTCAAGAATTCTCGAGAGGGTAAAGACGCTGGTCCGATGTGCCAACGGCCAGGACGAAAAAAACCACATTGCTCCTCCTGAATCCGAGGTTCGACCAACGGGCCGGACTCTCCTCTCCAGTACCTTGGCATAGACCTTCCCAGGGAGGCTGAGAGTGTGATCCCTCTAAAGTTGGAGCACACCCTCCGTCACCCTTTTTTGAAGAGAGGAACCACCACCCCGGTTTGCCATGCCAAAGGCACTGCCCCCGACCTCCACGCAATGTTGCAGAGGCGTGTCAACCATGACAACCCAACAACATCCAGGGCCTTTGTCTTTGCAGACAGATCACTTTTAAACGCAAGACGTACATGGCGTTTAGCCTCTATGAGGTCAGTGATTGTTTCATCATTCTCGTTGAACCAGTCTTGGTTTTTCTTGTTTGTGACCAATCGTTTCTTTGGCGGCAGCAGTCAATGCATCACGGAGAGTGGTCCATCGGTCTTCAACTGAGGCACTGTCTGGAAGGCTCAGTTCATTCATGTTTCTACCAATGGCCTCTCTAAAGGACTGCAACATTTGGGGATCGCGGAGCTTGTCACAGTCAAAGCGACGGTGAGGAACGTTTGCCAAAATGCACTTTGGTGGCCACCGGATCATAATATTGAGTCAGGAGATAAGGAGGCGGTGATTCTGTCCAGCAGTCATCGTGCTCCAGGCTTGGATCGCGGGATGCGGACATCTATTCGGTCTTCTTGTTTTTGTAAGGACATAGTCGAGGGTGTGCTACTTTTTGGAATGAGGGTGTTTCCAGGTCGTCTTCTGGCGATGGGGGAGTTGAAAAAGGGTGTTTGTTACAATAAGATTGTGTTCAGCAAGACCCAGTAAAAGTTCCCCATTTGCATTGCATTTTCCCATACCATAGTGGCCTATGATGCCTTTCCACAGCTGGTGGTCACTGCCAACTCTGGCATTGAAGTCACCCAGAACAACAAGCTCGTCGGATTCTGGGACTGCCAGAATGGTATGTGTGAGCTGTTCATAGAAGGAGGTCTTGCTTTCATCTTCAGATGTAAGTGTAGGTGCATACACTGAGATCAGAGTGAGGAAACGTTTTTGGGTGAGCGGATTTGGATGGTCATTATTCGCTCATTGATTGCAGTTGGACAAGGTTGTGTTGGTCCACAAGCTGGATCGGATGGCAAAGCCTACACCATGGATACGTGGATCTTCTGTATCCTTTCCCTTCCAGAAAATGGTGTAGTTTGATCCAGTTTCCTTGATGTTGCCTTCCTCAGCAAGTCTAGCCTCACTTAGAGCTGCTATGTCAATGTTAAAGTGTGCAAGTTCTTTACATACCAGAGCTGTACGACGTTCTGGGCGCTTGCTGCTCCTCGTGTCCTGCAGTGTGCGGATGTTCCAAGCACCCAGGATGAAGGGTTTTGTAATGAGAGATCCAACCAGTGGTTGAGAATCCAGGCGGTGGTTGAGAGCGGTTGAGTTTGAGTTTTTATGGTTTTGATATGTAGGTCGACCGCTGTGATGGGTAATCTGCCAGCCATGGCATGCTAGCCAGATGAGTCTACAGTGTCCAAGGTTTGCCCCACCTTTTCTAGGGGCCTCCCCATATGGGGGTGGGCTGCGGGAGTCCTAAATAGGCTAGCCCAGTCGTGGATCCAGCTACCGAAATCCAGTGTCACCGCAGAGTTCATTGGAAGGTGATCATCTTAGATCCGCCGCCAATGTGTGGTTGTAAGCTAGAGGCTTCCAGTCATACCAAACCTGCCCCCGTTACTCGCAGTTCCATCGCCACTGGCTTGATGGGATCGTCCGAGTTGAAGACGAAGGCCAATCGCTTGTGAATTTGTTTAGGGTGGTCGTGGCTGCACGAGGGCCACGCACACGCTCTTGGCCATCAGCATGTCCAACGCGGTTCGGCAGGCCGAAATGTGCAATTTTCATGAAGTTGGCTGCAACGGGTTGCCGGGTGCTTTGTTTATCAAGGCCCACCTCTCTAGCACCTGCCCGCCAGGCACTGCCCTCATCCGCCGAAGTAGTAGACTACTCGCCGTTGGGGACTTTCCTAACGGACTATGTAGTCTGTATACTTTTAAACCCATAGTTGGGGATTTGGTTCATGGGTATCAGGGCATGTCTACACGCCAGTGGGCCATGAGTACCACAAGTCTGGGGGGACATTATTAAGAACACGAAAAATCCATGGATCAACTGGACTCTTAAAATCTGAAAAAGAGTAGTATCAAAATATAATCTAGAAGGGAACATAGTAATTTTAAAGTGGTGTGCATATGATTCACATTTCACGCCAAATGAATCAGACACAAGAATTAAAGTCTGGACAAATAAAGGAATAACAGCCTTATGTAAGATAATGAAAGATGACACACTATTTAGCTTCGAAACACTTAAAGGGAAGTATCAATTGGAATCACAAGACTTTTATTGTTACTTGCAGATGAGACATTTTGTCAACTAGAAAAGCACTCGGAGAGTGCAGACCTCCACCAAGCGCCACAGTTCCCCCCCATACAGTGTTTGTGTGTACGTTTTCAGATTCCTTGACCATGAAAACATATGACTAGCAATTGGATTGACAATGATAGGATTAGTGGTTGAGTAGTTATTCACGAAAATGACATTTTCCGTAATGGCGGCCACAGTTCCCCCCATACAGTGTTTGTACGTTTTCAGATTCCTTGGCCATGAAAACATATGACTAGCAATTGGATTGACAGTGATAGGATTAGTGGTTCAGTAGTTATTCACGAAAATGGCATTTTCCGTAATGGCGGCCATAGTTCCCCCCATACAGTGTTTGTGTGTACGTTTTCAGATTCGTTGACCATGAAAACATATGACTAGCAATTGGATTGACAGTGATAGGATTAGTGGTTCAGTAGTTATTCACGAAAATGGCATTTTCCGTAATGACGGTTTTCTTCTGGACGGTGATCTGGATCACCACCAAAATTTAATCAGTTCTTCCTTGTACCATTTCCAACAACGCCTGAAAGTTTCATCGAAATCCGTCCAAAACTTTTTGAGTTATCTTGCTAAACAACAGACAGACAGACAGACAAACCCCAGCAAAAACATTACCTCCTTGGCGGAAGTAATAATAACAAGTTAAAATGTATAGCAGAATCATGCAAACCGTTGCTAAACTTGTTTAAAAGGGCATATAATTCAAATAAAGACAAAGGCTTAACCTCAGGTCTATATAAAGGTCTTATGAAAAGACACTCAACCGTGTATATTAAAACAAAATGGGAAACAGAAGGATGAATAGAAATATCGGAGGAGGAATGGACATTAATATGGTCATATCAATGGAAATGCAGCAGTTCAGAGTTGGAGGGAGTTTGGCTGGAAAAGCCTAATAAGATATTTCATCTCACCTTCCCAAAAGGCTCAGTAGAAGGGTAACTCCCCAACTTGTTGGAGAAAATGTGGAAGTACAAATGCAAATCATTATCATATATTTTGGCTCTGCCAGGTTATTCAAAATTATTGGAAGGGAATACATAAAGCTATACAAGATATTTTGGGATGTCATCTACCTCTGGAAAGCAAAACTTCTTTGGACTTATGCCCACAGAGTGGTCAAAGAGGGACAAATATTTACTAAGTATTCTACTGATTGCAAGCAGAAAGGCAATTACCAAAAAATGGCTTTCACAGGAGAGCCCATCTCTTGATATGTGGATGGACATTACAGCGGACATTTGCAAGATGGAGAAAACAACTGCATGTGTCAACTACAAAAAAGATTTGTTTATGACACGATGGGAAAAATGGACTAAATATGTAACACCACTCAGGCCGAACTTTCATTTTGCAGGACTGGTATAGCAGACTATTTGTCAATATATGTACAAGTGTGCATACACTAACAATCACTCCCTATAGGCAGATGTTAATGTTGACTTTTCTCCCCCCCCCTTTATTTTCTCTTTCTCCCTCTAACAAAGGACATTCAGATGTAATTACTAAATGAAACAAATGTTTAAGTCTATCAATGAATGTCAATAAAGAGAACATTTTAAAAAAAGAAAAAAGGTAAAAAATGTGAGAGAATAAAGCTGCAATTTTACCAGAAAAAAAAAAAATTAAAAATGGTGTAAAAAATTTGAGAGAATTTCTGAAGGAAAACCTGAAACAATATAATTAAAAAGTCTCAAATTTACAAGAAAAAACTTACAAATTGAGAAGAATAAAATTCCAAATCAAGCAGGAATTGGAAATTTATTTTTTTTTGACGAAAATGTTGGCTGACTGAAAAGTATGTCCATGTATACACTCAATACTTGGTCACGGCTCCTTTTACATCAATACCGCAAAATGGTGAGGCATGGAGGCAATCAGCCTGTGGTACTGGGTTGTTATGGAGGCCCAGGTTGCTTTGATAACGAGCCTTCAGCTCCTCTGCATTGCTGAGTCTGGTGTCTTTGATCTTGCTCTTGACAATAGAGAGCCCAAGTCACGCCCCATCTACCTATGCATATGGGACCTTAAATTGGAAAAATTCTCCATTGAAATGAATGGCAAGAGCGAAATTCTTTGATCCCGACTGAATTTTGCCACGAGTTACACACGTTTGTCAATTTAAAAGATAATTTTCCACGTAAATAACGATGTAGGTTGTTGTCTAACTGTTAAGGTATAAGGTCATGAAAATATGTAAATTAAAAGACTACAAATACAGAGGCACGTACCTGGTGTCACGCGTTCAAAATGCACCCAGGGTGAATTAACTAATAGTCCTCTGGATCAGCTCCAGCTCTCAAAATACAAAATAATACCTTTGTGTTTGTCTCCTATTTGGATCCTTCTTTCATCGGTCAGTAAACAGGTGAGGTTTTAGTAATCTCCCGCCATGATTGTGTTTGATGCGGGGTAATGGGAGATGTTGTCCGCTAATCATTTCAACAAAGACTAAATATTACTCTATTATTATGACAACTTTAATTATGTGGAAATTTATCTTTTAAATTAACAAACGTGTGTAACTCGTGGCAACATTTGATTGGGATGAAAAGATAATTTCACTCTTACCATTCATTTCAGTAAAGAATTTTTCCAATTTAAGGTCCCATATGTGGAAGTAGAGGGGGCGTGACTTTGGCTCTCTATACCTCACGGATTCTCTATGGGGTTTAGGTCACAGTTTGCTGGCCAATCAAGCACAGTGATACCATGGTCATTAAATCAAGTATTGGTACATTTGGCAGTGTGGGCAGGTGCCAAGTCCTGCTGGAAAATGAAAATGGCATCTCCATAAAGCTTGTCAGCAGATGAAAGCATGAAGTGCTCTAACATTTCCTGGTAGATGGCTGTGCTGACTTTGAACTTGATAAAACACAGTGGACCAACACCAGCAGATGACATGGCTCCCCAAATAAGGTGCCAAGTACTGTCATTTGGAAATCAAGGTCCCAGAGTCTGGAGGAAGAGTGGAGAGGCACAGAATACAAATTGCGGTTTCCACAATCGGCGATTTGGGGAGTCATGTCATGCAGCTGAAGGCCGCTAGGGCTGACTGCCTTCATGATATGCTGCACTGATGCAGTAAAGCATGCAAAAGGACCCCCGACCAAGTACTGAGTGCATACATGGAAATACTTTCATTCGGCCAATATTTCTATTAAAAATCTATTTTTTAAAATTAATTTTATGCACTCTAATTTTTTGAGAAACTGAATTTGGGGATTTTCATGAGCTGTAAGCCATAACACCAAAATTAAAAGAACTAAACACTTGAACTATATCACTCTGTGTAATTAATCTGTGGGCCGTATTACGACGTGGTCGTTGTCACTGATGCAGAACACGTTTATGGGCGTCTCAAAGTTCATTTTCTTGTCACAATGGTGTAAAAATGAACTTTCCGCTGGCGCATGATGCAAAGAGGCCAGTCTTATCATTCAGAGGTGTGTTATGGATAATCCAAGGTGCTCATCTCATCCCTTTAATGCAAAGAGGCGCATTATCTAAAGTGAACCATGATCATGACGGTTTAAGATGGGTTTTGTGCTGACCAAAGCCCGTGTGTGTGAGCCAAAATGCACATGATAGTAACGCTGCTTGGTAATAAGACATCAATCACAGTTGATGCCCAGTTAGCTATGTTAGAAACAAAAAATGGGGAAGAATGGGCTGAAAAATTAGCTGAATGGTTTAATGTAGTGTCCACGGATGCAACACACAGATATACAGTAAATGGATTTGAAACTTGAAGAAAAGAGGATGATGCCTGAGGAAATTTTCATAAACTTTCATTAATGATGGTGTGGAAGTCTCTCTCGGCCGTGGGGAGATGAAGTGCGCTCTCTCCTGTTGCTTTCGCCGACCGAGGGTCTCCCCCGTCTCGTGCGGGGGTCTGCGGCTCTCTATCCCAGTTCCTCCCAGGCAGGAATGAATGAGATCTGGCGCGGCTTCCTGTCCGCAGCTGACCCCAGCCACGAAGCAAGCCTGCTTTTAGCGGCTTCTGCAGGTCCCTGACGGGTGACAAGTCAGGGAGCTTGCTGATGGAGAACCGCAACCTTGGCTGGCTGGAAACCTGGGGTGCGCAGCTGAGGCAGATGTGTGGATGCATCTCCTATCTCTGTGGGGAGTTGGAGTGAAAAGTAAAACACTGCACACTCCTTGTTCATTCATTTATTTCCCTAAAAATAAACACCTTACTGCCTAATAAGTCCATGACGAAAATGTGGATGCAATAAAAATCTTCAGACTGACACCCCCCTCGTGCACACACATCTCCCTGTTCATTCATTCATTCCCTTAAAAAAATCCCAGATTAATGCCTAATTTATAGACACCAATGGTAAGTCTGCAATTGAAATGAGTGTGAATGGAATAAAAGAAAAAAAAACTACTGTGATCATCATATAATTAAAATGATGGCTGTTACAACTCTCGCCATTAAAATAACAAACCCAACGGATGCCGTTTCTTCATGAGCTCCAGAGCTGCACGATTTCACAACTGAAATATTAAACAATGTGCTTCTGACGATAGACCTCCTTTTTCCTGATCAAAAGCGGATTCTCATAGATTGCACTATAATGGTAATGCGCATTAGACTGCGTGCTGCCACACCTCTTTGAAATGAGGTGCCTCCTCCCAGCGCATAGCGGGCACACTGTCTACTGGTAATTTGATAGCGTGATGCAACGTGTAAAAAGCAGACAATGCACTGACAGAAACTAACAAACACTGGGGTACGGCAGAAAATCTGGCTGAGAAGTGTGTGGATGATCCTCCTAATAGGGCCCTACGAGTTTCACTTTTTGAATTGAATTACTGAAATCAACTTTTTGATGACATTCTAATTTATTGAAATGCACCTGTGAATGCAACACTTTCTACAACCCCTTCCCGGCAGAAATTATTACTCTTGGATGTTCAGTTGTTTAATTTTTTTGGGAAAACAAACTAATCTGACATGTCAGACAACTTGTTATTCAAATGCCAACCTTCTGGCTTTAAGAAACAATGTTGTCAATTGCAATTTTCTTTATTAGATCAAGCAGAGCAAAAATATGGACTCACTGAATACTGTGTAAAATATGGAATCATGGAGAGAGGAAAAAAGAGATGTACCACTAGTACTTAGTTGCTCCACCTCTGGCTTTGAACACAGCTTGAATTCTCTGAGGCATGTACTTGACTATTGACACACAAACAGCATTCTTCATCAGCTTCAGATCAGCTTTGCAGGTTGGAGCCTTGTCATGGGCCATTGTCTTGGATTTCCACCATAGACTTTCAATGACATTGAGGTCCAGACTGTTTGCAGGCCATGCCATTGACGTGTCTCTGTCTTAAAGAAAAGTTTTCATGCTTTTTGCTCTATGGCAAGATTCATTACCATCCTGGAAAATGTCATCACCAAACATCCTTTCAGTTGGTGCCAACCTTCTTTGCTTCACAGACCGGTAACAACTCAGGAAAAAAAAGCAGACTTGGGGGGGGGGGGGGGGGTTAAAATGAACAGAATACCTTCGTGATAAGTGTGTGACTTAAAAACTCACCCATGAGGTATCCCATGCTGTCTGTTCCTCCCACTGGAGTTGGGTGCTTCCCCATCTGGCCTGAGCACGTGCAAGTTTGGTTGTCGTTGGACCACATGCGCTGAACGGCCCAGGGGGCTAGTCACCCCAGCAGGGAACAGTCGGGGAAGGTCGGGGTGCCATCACTCTGAATACCTTGCCTGGGACAACCCCCAAGATCATGAGCCTCCAGTCCCAACCCAAATCCATGCACGTCACCCAACTAACTCCCAGGGAGCCCCTCTTCCCAGTACAACTCAAACTCTTTTGAAAGCAAAGGTTGCAGGTTTACTTTCTGAGATCACGCTAAGTGATTGGAGTGGTAGACTAATGGCAGAGCATCCACCCCACAGCTGGGAGGTTATGGGTTCAAACTCATAACCTCTTTGGTATCGTTATACCAAAGACCAAATTAAAAAAAAATGAGACTTCCTGCCTTCTAGCTTGGTGTCCAGCATAAAGCATGGAGGTTGGTTGTGGTGATGCCTTGCATCAGTGGTCCCCAACCCTGTTCCATGGAGGCCCAAGACCCTGCAGGTTTTCTGTTCCTCCAGCTTCTTCAGCAGGTGTTTCCACTGATCAGCAATCAGTTGGAAGCAACTCAGTGAAATCACCTGTTGAAGACTCTGTTTGAAGGTAAAACCTGCAGAGTCTTGGACCTCCATGGCACATGGTTGGGGACCACTGCCTTACATGGCAGAGGCTCTCCAATAGGAGACATATAATGTTCTTCTGCTGTATTGGATTGAATGTTGATAAACTGGGCTTGCTTTTTTTCTAATTGCTCATGAAATGTGTGTCAAAATGCGTAAACGGACACAACAGGCAGGAAGTCAGCCATGGGAAGAGAATATTTGGTAATTTTTCTAAATAAAACACAGTTCAATAGTTCATATAGGGTAACAGAATAACTTTTTCCCCTGCAGCCGGCTACCAAGTGGTTCATGGACCGGCCCAGTGTTTGGGAACCACTGTTCTAAATGACACATTACACAAATTAATGATGCATCAAAATGAAATTTAATAATTACACAACTCATTTTAGAATAAAAAAATAAATAATGGAATCTGAAATGATGCTTGGGTGTTTAACTCATTACACTACATGTGGTGAGCAGTACATGAGCTTTAAAAAGCTGGCATACAAACATCTTAAAGTGAAGTTGAATATAATATGAAGTTTTAATTAAAGGCAACACAGGCAACCCTTCCCAGACCACCATATTTAAAATAAACAGTATAATGTATTCAAAACTCATTTTATTGCATGATAATTTCAGCATTTGAATTTGATGATGAGAAACTCTGCTTTTATCTTTTAATATACAACTAATATCTAGTGACAAACTGATTTTTGCATGAGGAAAAAAAAAACATGTTAACATTTACGTAGATAAAAGCTGATGTTGCTGTGAATGGGCCCCACATATTGATGAACGGAGGAAGCAGGAGCTACAGCAGTGATCGCATCAGTGGAAAAAAAAATCCCCCTAGGCCAGAGAAGGTGAAGAAATCTATACATGACTTGGTTTTAATGCTACATTCCCTGTGTTAGTTGCTAGCTGCAAGGAAAAGAATGAAAATCAGTATGGTGAGTTGCCACTTGATACATTACAGCACGTGTCAGACTTGAGGCCCAATGGCCAGGTCATTTTATGTGGCACATGGGAGCTATGACTTTCTTATAAGTACGACTGTTATATATGATAATAAACTGCATGACCCAGAATGCATTGTGAATTTGTCATCAATTCAATGATGGCATCCATCCACAGCAGGCAGTGTTTCGACTTCAGTCGGGAAAAATGTGCAAGAAAAGAAAAACATGCATAGGGTAAGGGAATTTAAAGACATGATAAAGTAAATGCATGTTTGCGCTGAGGAGACAAACCCGTATGTTTTCGTTGCAATGAGGTGGGGTCCAGGAATACAATTTACATCATCAGTTTGAAATCAAACACGGAGCCAGGCATGTTTACTTTAGCCTCCAAGAATTAAAAAGCAGACTGCAGTCTCAGCAGAATGTTTGGAAAAGTTGCAAGAAAAAAAAAATGCTGCTGTAAAAGCTGATTTTTTTTTTTTAAGTCAATGCTAAAGGTATGTGAGCAGGTACGCCCTGATTAGAAACACTTTTAATAACGACAGCCTTTTAAACACTATTGCAGGCTGAGTTTGGGAGTTAAAGGCAAATCTGACACAGCTAGATTTTTCTTAAAATTTTGCTTATATTTTCAACTTTTTAAATCTTTTTTTTTGCTTTATATACAGTATTTTTTGCAATTCAAGACCTGTGAATTATTCAAGTTTCCACATTTTTATATTTTCAAAATTTTAAAATTATGTATATACTGTATTTTTAACTTTCTGTACTTTTATGTATTTCCAACAATTTGGCTTGTGAAACATTTGCTTTTCCACATTTGTATATTTTTCAAAATTGTATATTTTTTGACAATGTATTTTTATTTTGTATGTTTCCACCTTTTTAAATTTTTAGTCCCCCCCCCCCAACTTTCTGTACCCAAAATTCAACTGAAGTAATCTCCAGTATAGAATTGGGGGAGGGTGTCACAGCCGGGGGAAGGGCATAACAGGCCCTCTGAGGCAACAATAAGGCTGATGTGGCCTGGGATGAAAAGGAGTTCCACACCCCTGCACTATAGAGCACTATAGACCAGGGGTGTCCAACCATGTGCCATGGAGAGCCAAGACCCTGCAGGTTTTCTCTTCTACCCAGTCTCTTCAGCAGGTGTTTTCACTTATCAGCAATCAGTGGGAAGAAGTTCACAGAAATCTGCTGTTGAAGACACTGGTTGGAGGTAAAACCTGCAGGGTCTTGGCTCTCTATGGCACATGGTTGGACACCCCTGCTATAGACGGTTCCACCGTCGCCAAGTGCTTGCTCACAGGGGATCGCCTGATTGCTGGGGTCTTTCTGCAACTGTGGGGGTTCCCCCCTACAGTTGATAGTGCTATGAGATGACTGTTGTTGTGAAATGGCGCTATATAAATAAAGTTGAATTGAATTGAATTGAATAGAGAGCTTAATTCACGCCCCCTCTACTTCTGCACATGGGACCTTAAATTGGAAAAATTCTCCACTGAAATGAATGGCAAGAGCAAAGTTATCTTTTGATCCCAATCGAATTTTGCCACGAGTTACATATATGTCTGTCAATTGAAAAGATAATTTTCCATGTAAATGATGGTGTAGGTTGTTGTCTAACTGTTAAGGTATAAGGGTGTGAAAATACATAAATTAAAAGACTACAAACACAGTCACATACCTTACATCATCGTATTCAAAGAGCGCCCAGGGTGAAGTAACTAAAAGTCCTCTGGATCAGCTGCAGCTCTCAAAATACGAAACAATATATCTGTGTTGTTTTTTTCTCCTCTTTGGATCCTTGTTTCATCTGTCAGAAAACAAGAGGAGAGCTTTGCGAGTGGATCCGCCATAATCGTTTTTGAAGTGAGATGATCGGGGATGAAGTCCATTCAGCATTTTCACAAAAACTAAATATTACTTTTTATTATACAACAACCAACAACTTTAATTGTGTGGTAAATTATGTTTTAAATTGACAAACGTGTAACTCGTGGCAAAATTCAATCAGGATCAAAAGATAATTTTTCTCTTGCCATTCATTTCAGTAGGGCTGTCTACACATCCGGGTTCTTGCATGTTAATGTGCAAACCGCGAATGTGGGGAGGTGCAAAAAACAGTTTACCATTGAAACACAATTTCGTTGTGCTGTACAACTGTACAATGACAATAAAGCCTATTCTATTTTAAACAACGCGGCATATCAATATTATGACTAGCTTTCACCACAAGATCGGATCAGATATGATCAAAGACTTTAAATTTGTGATCTCAAAAAGTATCCCTACCGTCTACCAGCCAGTATGTGGAAGAATGATCTAACAGAGTGGCCAGAAACAACATTTATTGATATTTGTAACTACCGGATAGATGCACCAGCTTCACTATGAATTGGCGGAACACTAATAATGGAAATTAAATGACAGCTGCTGTGGAAATCCCCAAAAAGCCGTCATGTTTCAGTTTGCAAAATTTATCCACCGGAACTCACAGGACATGGGAGACGCTGTTTGTTTACACTCATTAGCCCTTGTTAATCCCGACACTTTGTTTCAGCTCTACAGAGCTTCGGTCCATTTGTCAGCAGGTCAGTGTCAGTCTCATTTTTAAACTAGTTTAATTGCAGTGTTAATACGTTTACTCTGAGGCTGATTAGCGGCTCAAGTTGGAATGAATATTCCTACTGAGCTGACACGTTTCTATGCTAATCCTATTCTAGCTATTAACTGCCTCGGATGCAAATTCGGGTGTTTTTTGCATGTTGGCATTATGTTTACATGCAGGCAAGTTACTTTTAATGATAAATAAGAGTCATAGTTTGGTAAACAGGCATACCTGTTATAAAGTGGTCAGACCAGACGAAGGTGTGGGTCATATGGAGGCCTCAGCCTCCACATCCCATTATGAAAAGGCAACCCACAAAATCCTCCTTCAGTAACCTCTCCTGGCTGATGCTAATCTAACAGCTTGTATTTCTGATTACCATCACCATCTTATGAAAGATGGTGATGGCTACATGAGCCAGTTGCGCACCATTTTGGCATTTCTTTGTTTAAATTTAGTTAACAGTTCAACCGAAATACACTGAAAACGTCGTTTGTTTATACCTCGCTCTGCTGCTAGGGCTCATTCACGGTGATCGGTGATGTAAGTGTAGGCAGCCCTATGGAGATGTTTTTTCAATTGAAGGTCCCAAATGCAGAAGTTGAGGGTGTGACTTAGGCTCTCTATGGACTTCTTGCACAATGTAGTGTGACATACTATACATATCCAGTCCTCCCGCAGCTCCTGTTCCATTATATTTGCCAATTCCCTGGTGCTTTCATGTCAATTGACCTGTGAATCTCACTGAAACATATCTGACTCAGTTGTTACTTGACTTGTTTTAATATTACTTTGTGTATGCAGAATCCCTGTTATTGATATTAGCCTAGTTAGCTTCCAGTTGCTAATGTGTTATTTATTCTTGTAATAAAATTTGACTCACTCCTAATAACATTGCATGGCCTCAAATGAATGTGAATGAGCTTGTGTAAAGACAATGCACAATACATGTCCATTACACAGGTCTATTACAGCCCATGCAGTGGTATTTGGAATGGCACAGTCATAAATAAGATGATAGCTGCTAGGCTAACTGGGCAAACTATTAAACGGCTCAGTATGGTTACAAAAACAATCAAAATGTGAAACATAAACTTCATAATGAAAAAGCGATCTGCCCGCACACTATTTCCAGTATGTGTAATAAGTGAAAGTGATAAGACTGATCTATTGTTGAGAAAGCACCAGGGAACTGCAGGAGGATCGGAATGTGCAAATACGTTACTCTACACTGTGCACTGCACAGGGTATTCCACCATATGGTGGCGCAGTGGCTTAGCACTGTGGCAGCACAGTTTACCCTCGGCCGGGGGATTGCGGGGATCATGAGATCGTGGGTGTGGGGAGACTTGAATAACGAAACCGAATTGTCTTTCATTTCAGTTTATTCAAGAAATCATTCCACTGTCTGCTCTTATTCTTGAGCAGCGAACAAAGAGGGTGAACACACCAAAGTTCTCTCATTTAAACCTTCTCACATCAAACCATTTCCCTCGCGGGGGAAATCACACATCTATATCAAAGTCTCTTTATTCACATTCATTAGCCTTCTATTTACATAACTCCCCCTTCTCTCTTCCCGAGCCTCAGTGGTCAGGAAGTCTTCTGTCCCCTGTCCTCCGCAGGGGGTCCAGGCTCTGTGGCTCCGCACCGCAGGGGGCTGGCTCTCCTTCATCGTGGTTAAATCACATATGCAGTGTCCAACATATACATGTCTCACAACACAGCCATATAACCCCCCCCCAAACGATGAAGAACAGACTAATTCCCAAAATTTAATAGCACCTTACTCACTACTGAATAATCAACACCAACATTCAGTCTGTGCGCCGCTTGGGCTTCAGCCGTCTGCCGAATCTGCTGTGCGTTGGCCCCGTCTTGCCTGCGGTGCTGTTCTGCTTCGGGTCTGTTGACTGAGGAAGAGAGTGGTTAATTGCCCTCTGCGGGGGCCTGCCTCGTCGAGGCGCCACCGCGACCGGTACAGACACGTCCTTCATGACAAAAGCAGGTTTTAGTCTGTCAATACTGACTGTCTCTTTTCTGTCCCCAAAATCTAGCACAAATTGCTTATCACCTGCCTCCAGCACTCGAAATGGCCCTTCGTAAGGTGGTTTGAGCGTTGCTTTAAGGGCTTCGCGCCTGACAAAAACGAAATCGGCATTTTTCAAAGCCTTGGGGACGAAAACTCGTGGAAAAGCGTGATGAACCGGACCCGGGAGCGTGTCTGCCCCCGTGCCAACTAACGGTCCCAGAGCAGAGAGAGGTGGGGGCTCTGGGTGCTCTGGTAAAAACTCGCCCGGCAGCCTCAGAGTTTGTGCGAATACCAGCTCCGCTGGGGAGGCGTCTAAGTCCTCTTTAGGCGCAGAACGCAACCCTAATAAAACCCATGGGAGTTTATTTACCCAATCTGCATCCGTGAGCGACGCTCTGAGTGCTGCCTTCAAAGACCTATGAAAACGCTCGCATAAACCATTAGCCTGAGGGTGGTAAGCCGTAGTGCGGTGAATTTTGGCTCCTAAGCCGTTGGCCATCGCTGACCACAGCTCAGAGATGAATTGCGGTCCTTATTCGGACGTAATGTCCGACGGAACCCCGAAGCGCGCCACCCAAGCCGTTAAAAAAACGCGAGCCACCTCCGCGGCCGTGGTCGTCGCAAGTGGGACCACTTCCGGCCAACGTGTGGTGCGGTCCACCATTGTCAAAAGATACGTGAACCCCTGTGATGCCGGTAGGGGGCCCACAAGGTCGACGTGCACATGGTCGAACCTTCTGGCCGGAATGCGGAACGGTTCTAACGGGGCCCTTGTGTGCCTGTGAATTTTGGCCCGTTGACAGGAAATGCAGGTTTTTGCCCATTCCTTCACGTGCTTGCGCAGGCACGGCCAAACAAACTTTTCCGCCACTAGTTTCACCGACGCGCGCACCCCCGGGTGCGCCAGTGAGTGGACCGAGTCAAAAACACGGCGGCGCCACGTGGCCGGAACCACCGGACGCGGGCGCCCCGTCGACATGTCGCAGATCAGGGGGGGCATACCGGTTTGTAAACACTTGCTCTCCAGCCTCAACCCTGTTGGTCCAGACTGGAGCGTGCGCACGTCTGCGTCCGCCCCCTGGTCCGCTGCCATGGCTGCGTAATCTATACCCACGTGCACCGGGGCTGCGCGCGCCACCGTGCCGCTCTCCTGCGGCGCGGTCACGGTGGCCCGTTCTGCCTCTGCGCGTGTCGGGGTCGTGAACGCGCGTGAGAGACAATCCGCTACTACATTGAATTTGCCCGCGACGTGCCTAATGTCAGTGGTAAATTCCGAGATTGCGGCCAGCTGCCTCTGCTGCCTGCCGGACCACGGATCTGAAATTTTGGCCATGGCGTATGTGAGCGGCTTGTGGTCCACATAAGCGGTGAAGCACCGTCCTTCCAGCCAGAACTGGAAATGACGAATAGCCAAATGCAGCGCCAACAGTTCTCTGTCAAACGCGCTGTATTTTCGCTCAGCCGCGCTTAAGGATTTGCTAAAGAAAGCCAAAGGCTGCCAAACTCCGGCTACCTGTTGCTCAATAACGGCCCCTATGGCTAAATCTGAAGCGTCTGTCGTCAGCGCGATACGTGCTGCAGGGTCTGGGTGGGCCAGGAGCGCAGCGTCAGCCAAGGCTTTTTTAACCTCTGTGAACGCGCGCTCCCGCTCCGGGGACCATTCGACCGCCTGGGTCGGCTTTTGTTTTTTGAGCGCGGCATATAACGGTTGCATGATTTGAGCTGCGTGGGGCAGGAACCGGTTATAAAAATTCACCATCCCCAAGAATTCCTGTAGTGATTTGACCGTTTGTGGACGGGGAAAATCCGCTACCGCGCGTACTTTCTCTGGTAACGGAACCGCTCCCTCCGGGGAGACGCGGTGACCCAAAAAATCAATCCGCTCAACGCCGAACTGGCACTTGGCTGGGTTAACTATTAAGCCATGCTCTCCCAGCCTCCTAAAAACTGCTGTGAGGTGCGTTTCGTGTTCGTCCTCTGAAGTACTCGCGACCAAAATGTCGTCGAGGTACACAAACACGAAAGGGAGATCGCGTAACACGGCATCCATCATCCGCTGAAATGTTTGCGCCGCCCCTTTGAGACCAAACGGCATGCGTAAAAATTCGAAAAGTCCGAACGGGGTTATTACCGCTGTTTTAGGAATGTCCTCCGGTTGGACCGGGACTTGGTGATAGCCGCGAACTAGATCAATCTTTGAAAAAATGCGCGCCCCCGCCAGGTGCACCGAAAAATCCTGAATGTGCGGGATGGGATAACGATCGTGTGCCGTAGCGTTGTTTAGCCTGCGGTAATCCCCGCACGGTCTCCAGGAGCCATCGGCTTTCGGTACCATGTGCAGCGGCGAAGCCCACGGGCTCTTTGACCTACGAACGATGCCCAGCCTCTCCAGGCTGGCGAACTCCTCGCGCGCAATGGCGAGCTTAACTGCATCCAAGCGCCGAGCTTTTGCAAACACGGGAGGACCAGAAGTAGGGATGAAGTGTTTCACCCCGTGCTTCGCGACCGTCGCTGAAAAAGTGGGCACAGTGAGCGCTGGAAATTGGGTGAGGAGTGTGTGAAACTTACCACCTGCTGTAGCGACGTGGGTCTGTACTGGTGGCGGGGACACTCGAGCTGAACAGGGGAGAGAGTAAAAAGAGAGTGCATTTACCAGCCGTCTATTAGCAAGATCAACTAACAGATTGTGTGAACACAAAAAATCCGCGCCCAACATGTTGAAACTCACCGCCGCTACTACAAAAGTCCATTCATAAGTGCGGCCATGTAAGCATAAAGGCAAGGCCCTTCTCCCGTAGGTGTTGATGTTCGAGCCATTTGCCGCTGTAGCTCCGTCACCGTGGGGTCCAGCTACCCGGTCCGCGTATGTTGGGGTGATGAAGCTCACTTGTGCTCCGGTGTCAATGAGGAACACTCGTCCGGAGCGCGCATCCGTGATGTAGAGCAGCTTGTTGCGTTCTCCGAGGGTCGAAGCTGCTAGCGACCCCCGGTCTTGCCGTTTCCCGAACTCCTGAAGATGCAGGGCGGCACACACCTGCGTGCCTTCTCTGCGAACCTCCGATGGTAAAAGCAGAGATCTTCTCCTCCGCTGTGTCGTGCCCGCGCCTCTGTCGCCGGGCTATTGGCTCCCCCTCGTCGCGGCCGTGTTGCCGCCATCGTCGGCCAGTCTGGTTCTGCCGCCTCTGGCTCCCCGCTGTCTCGGGTCGCTGCTGTGGTTGCTTGCCCGCCGCAGGCGTCCAGGATCCCGTCTGCCTCCTGGGCCAGCTCCCGGAACTCCTCCAGGGTGTGACACTTTTTGCCGGCCAGCGTGCTTCTCGCATGCGCCGGGAGGTTGGAGAGGAAAATGAACTGAAAAATGAAATCATCGTTGTCCAACCCTCTCAGCTGTATCATCTCCTCCATCAGGGCGCTCGGCCTGTGTCCACCTTGGTCTAGCAAAGACAGGATCCTCCTCGCCCTCACTTCAGCCGAGGGGGTGAAAAACTTGATGAGGGTGGATTTCAGCTTGCTGTACCTGTCGGTCGCGGGTGGCTGCTCCACCAAGCTTTGCACGCACCGAGCTGTGCTGTTGTCCAGTTTAGCGATGACATGGTGGAACTTAGTGTCATCCACCGTTACTCCTGCGAGCGCGAACTGCGACTCTGCTTGCAGAAACCACGACCGTGGGTTATCCTGCCAGAAATCAGGCAGCTTAACGGCCACTGCGCTCGCCAGCTCTGAGCGCTGTGAGTCCGGGACCCTGAGAATTTCTTCGTTCATTCTCAACGTCGTCAGTCACCAATGTGGGGAGACTTGAATAATGAAACCGAATTGTCTTTCATTTCAGTTTATTCAAGAAATCATTCCACTGTCTGCTCTTATTCTTGAGCAGCGAACAAAGAGGGTGAACACACCAAAGTTCTCTCATTTAAACCTTCTCACATCAAACCATTTCCCTCGCGGGGGAAATCACACATCTATATCAAAGTCTCTTTATTCACATTCATTAGCCTTCTATTTACATAACTCCCCCTTCTCTCTTCCCGAGCCTCAGTGGTCAGGAAGTCTTCTGTCCCCTGTCCTCCGCAGGGGGTCCAGGCTCTGTGGCTCCGCACCGCAGGGGGCTGGCTCTCCTTCATCGTGGTTAAATCACATATGCAGTGTCCAACATATACATGTCTCACAACACAGCCATAGTGGGTTCGATTCCAGCCCCCGACCAACAGTGAGCTGTGTGGAGTTTGCATGTTCTCCCCGTGTTGCGTGGGTTTACTCCGGGATTTCTCCGGTTTCCTCCCGCATACCAAAAACATGTAGGTTTAGGGCGCTCGCGCACGCAGCGACCGGCAGCCGGTGGCTTGTCACCAGACTGCAAACCAAATCTACCTACGGGTACAAATAAGTAACAAAAAAAAAAAAAATAAAAAAATAAAAATAAAAATTAAGTGTGATTCCAAACCAAAGGGAGCGAATGGTCTTCAGTTCAAAGGGAACTGAGAACTGAGCAGGAAAGAAGTGAACAATGGTACATCACTTCACCGGAAGTTGAGAGGAAGATTACCCATAAGCCACTGCGCCTCAAATACGAGTAAAACTATTGTTGCTAATGTTATTAACAAGCTAAACTGATGTTGGCTATTGTTTATATCAACTGATAGCACTAAAATATATTTGTATTAATATTTTATTTAAGAAATATAAATTATGCGCCATAGTATCAGTACGCGTCTGTAACCATAGACTGAGCCGACGGTTACAGGGTGTTTCAAATGGAGACATTTTGTGAAGGGCAGTTAACTTACTGATATTCCCCGAGAATGGAGTAGGGAATACAGTTGAAGTACACTGTGGATCGGAATGTAGCTTATGTTGCCTTTGATTAAAAAAAAAACACATACAGGGAATGATTGGCCCTAAAGGCTGCAATTTTACACACACATTGTTTAATTAAAAAAAAATGTGTGGAAAATTGGTTTTGTTCAACTAAAACCTGCTGTGCTTATGGAGTTCAGCCTGAGAAAACACCCTCATCATTTCAGAGAAATCAAACACAGATATAAAAAAGCAAAGCAAAACCCCAGCAACAGTTTATCTTGCGCAATTCATCACTTTCACTTCTTGGAGAACTTTTGTCCTCATGTGTCAACTTTGCCGTAGGTTCCTTCTGGTGGTCGGTAGTATTTGGGAAAGGCCATCAGCTGCAGCATGTTGAAGGCGTATTTCCTGCATTTAATATTCTTTTCAACGTTCTCAATCCGACATCCTTCTCTGATGATCAAATGACAGCAGTGAAGAGGAATGGGGGAAAGGAAGAAAAAGTAAACATGAAGGAGATGGTTAAATCATATTTGTTATGACGATGGCAGAATAGCTTTTCTTTATGCAATTTTGTCACTGTGTTATTACTTTACACACAAAGTGCCATAACCCAGAGCAGCTCATATGGAACTAATGAGGGATGTCTATCGGTCTCTGTTCTATATTTTAGGAGGAGACCTAAACCAAACCATTTTTTTTTTCTAAATTTAAGTAGATTTAAGCCAGGGGTCTCCAACCTGGGGCTCCTGGAACGTTCAGGTTTCTGTGGGAAATTTTCTAATTTCACTTCTTAATTGGTCCAAAGATTTTGCAAATAATTTGTCATTGTCGTGCATGTGTTCTGTAGACACCCATGCACAACCCATGCAAGTCAGCAATGACAACAACAAAAGATCTCAGTGGGGTGTAAACTGTCTCCAGATGAACCCTCGACTGATGCCATCAACACTGTTCAAAGCTACCTTGCTGCTTTGTTTCTGAAACAGAAATGCGGTCTGTCAGTGACATCAAGACTCTGTCATCAAAGCACACCTTCGCATAAAGGCCAAATGCACCTGACAAAATGGTATGAAATAATGTTCTGGGATGATAATGTGAGTGAAAAGATGGGACTAAAATAAATGTCTCCAAATAAATAAACAGATGAATATCAAAGAATAAAATAATAATTAAAAAACATTTGTGTAACCTGTGGATGGTTTAGTCTGTGTGGTTTTTTTGCATTTTAAAGATAAGAGAAACAAATTATACCCTTACTGGTATGCTGTATATGATAACATGTTTATAGCTGCCTATCTGACTCATGAAATATATTTAGTATACCAAAGACATATTTGCAATAAGATGATAATTTGAAAAAATTTAACATCTTCCAGTGATGAAGTGACATGAGTTTCTTTCTGCCATGCAGAGCACCAGGGTTTAGTGAGTGGGCTACTATCCAAACATATTTATACACGCTAGCACAGAGACGTACTCCCCTGTATTCTATATAGTATTTGAGCAGAGGTGTTTGATCTGCCCACAGTGGCAGACAGCTTAATGCACTGCTGCAGATACAAGACATGCAATGGCAAATTATACTCAATCTGACAGCGTAAAATAACATTTCAAAAAAAGCTATAAAAACTGTCTTTCAACAACCAACACTTTCGGTCTTGCAATTTGTTGTAGTTGGCCACTTGCCAGTAAAAAAAGCTTGTTCCTTGGTTTGGTACCCCGTTAGCAACTGTTGCATGATAGTATGTCAGTATTTGCAGGCATTTCCAGTAAAAACATGCAGTATGTGTGCCAGCAGGCTGCTGTCAGAATTTTTTTTTATGATGCACCTGATAAATATTTCCTAGATCTTTTTTGTTAGGATTAGTGTTACATATGGCTGTGTTGTGAGACATGTATATGTTGGACACTGCATATGTGATTTAACCACGATGAAGGAGAGCCAGCCCCCTGCGGTGCGGAGCCACAGAGCCTGGACCCCCTGCGGAGGACAGGGGACAGAAGACTTCCTGACCACTGAGGCTCGAGAGGAGAGAAGGGGGAGTTATGTAAATAAAAGGCTAATGAATGTGAATAAAGAGACTTTGATATAGATGTGTGATTTCCCCCGCGAGGGAAATGGTTTGATGTGAGAATGTTTAAATGAGAGAACTTTGGTGTGTTCACTCTCTTTGTTCGCTGCTCAAGAATAAGAGCAGACAGTGGAATGATTTCTTGAATAAACTGAAATGGAAGACAATTCGGTTTCGTTATTCAAGTCTCCCCACATTGGTGACTGACGACGTTGAGAATGAACGAAGAAATTCTCAGGGTCCCGGACTCACAGCGCTCAGAGCTGGCGAGCGCAGTGGCCGTTAAGCTGCCTGATTTCTGGCAGGATAACCCACGGTCGTGGTTTCTGCAAGCAGAGTCGCAGTTCGCGCTCGCAGGAGTAACGGTGGATGACACTAAGTTCCACCATGTCATCGCTAAACTGGACAACAGCACAGCTCGGTGCGTGCAAAGCTTGGTGGAGCAGCCACCCGCGACCGACAGGTACGGCAAGCTGAAATCCACCCTCATCAAGTTTTTCACCCCCTCGGCTGAAGTGAGGGCGAGGAGGATCCTGTCTTTGCTAGACCAAGGTGGACACAGGCCGAGCGCCCTGATGGAGGAGATGATACAGCTGAGAGGGTTGGACAACGATGATTTCATTTTTCAGTTCATCTTCCTCTCCAACCTCCCGGCGCATGCGAGAAGCACGCTGGCCGGCAAAAAGTGTCACACCCTGGAGGAGTTCCGGGAGCTGGCCCAGGAGGCAGATGGGATCCTGGACGCCTGCGGCGGGCAAGCAACCACAGCAGCGACCCGAGACAGCGGGGAGCCAGAGGCGGCAGAACCAGACTGGCCGACGACGGCGGCAACACGGCCGCGACGAGGGGGAGCCAATAGCCCGGCGGCAGAGGCGCGGGCACGACACAGCGGAGGAGAAGATCTCTGCTTTTACCATCGGAGGTTCGCAGAGAAGGCACGCAGGTGTGTGCCGCCCTGCATCTTCAGGAGTTCGGGAAACGGCAAGACCGGGGGTCGCTAGCAGCTTCGACCCTCGGAGAACGCAACAAGCTGCTCTACATCACGGATGCGCGCTCCGGACGAGTGTTCCTCATTGACACCGGAGCACAAGTGAGCTTCATCACCCCAACATACGCGGACCGGGTGGCTGGACCCCACGGTGACGGAGCTACAGCGGCAAATGGCTCGAACATCAACACCTACGGGAGAAGGACCTTGCCTTTATGCTTACATGGCCGCACATATGAATGGACTTTTGTAATAGCGGCGGTGAGTTTCAACATGTTGGGCGCGGATTTTTTGTGTTCACACAATCTGTTAGTTGATCTTGCTAATAGACGGCTGGTAAATGCACTCTCTTTTTACTCTCTCCCCTGTTCAGCTCGAGTGTCCCCGCCACCAGTACAGACCCACGTCGCTACAGCAGGTGGTAAGTTTCACACACTCCTCACCCAATTTCCAGCGCTCACTGTGCCCACTTTTTCAGCGACGGTCGCGAAGCACGGGGTGAAACACTTTATCCCCACTTCTGGTCCTCCCGGGTTTGCAAAAGCTCGGCGCTTGGATGCAGTTAAGCTCGCCATTGCGCGCGAGGAGTTCGCCAGCCTGGAGAGGCTGGGCATCGTTCGTAGGTCGAAGAGCCCGTGGGCTTCGCCGCTGCACATGGTACCGAAAGCCGATGGCTCCTGGAGACCGTGCGGGGATTACCGCAGGCTAAACAACGCTACGGCACACGATCGTTATCCCATCCCGCACATTCAGGATTTTTCGGTGCACCTGGCGGGGGCGCGCATTTTTTCAAAGATTGATCTAGTTCGCGGCTATCACCAAGTCCCGGTCCAACCGGAGGACATTCCTAAAACAGCGGTAATAACCCCGTTCGGACTTTTCGAATTTTTACGCATGCCGTTTGGTCTCAAAGGGGCGGCGCAAACATTTCAGCGGATGATGGATGCCGTGTTACGCGATCTCCCTTTCGTGTTTGTGTACCTCGACGACATTTTGGTCGCGAGTACTTCAGAGGACGAACACGAAACGCACCTCACAGCAGTTTTTAGGAGGCTGGGAGAGCACGGCTTAATAGTTAACCCAGCCAAGTGCCAGTTCGGCGTTGAGCGGATTGATTTTTTGGGTCACCGCGTCTCCCCGGAGGGAGCGGTTCCGTTACCAGAGAAAGTACGCGCGGTAGCGGATTTTCCCCGTCCACAAACGGTCAAATCACTACAGGAATTCTTGGGGATGGTGAATTTTTATAACCGGTTCCTGCCCCACGCAGCTCAAATCATGCAACCGTTATATGCCGCGCTCAAAAAACAAAAGCCGACCCAGGCGGTCGAATGGTCCCCGGAGCGGGAGCGCGCGTTCACAGAGGTTAAAAAAGCCTTGGCTGACGCTGCGCTCCTGGCCCACCCAGACCCTGCAGCACGTATCGCGCTGACGACAGACGCTTCAGATTTAGCCATAGGGGCCGTTATTGAGCAACAGGTAGCCGGAGTTTGGCAGCCTTTGGCTTTCTTTAGCAAATCTTTAAGCGCGGCTGAACGAAAATACAGCGCGTTTGACAGAGAACTGTTGGCGCTGCATTTGGCTATTCGTCATTTCCAGTTCTGGCTGGAAGGACGGTGCTTCACCGCTTATGTGGACCACAAGCCGCTCACATACGCCATGGCCAAAATTTCAGATCCGTGGTCCGGCAGGCAGCAGAGGCAGCTGGCCGCAATCTCGGAATTTACCACTGACATTAGGCACGTCGCGGGCAAATTCAATGTAGTAGCGGATTGTCTCTCACGCGCGTTCACGACCCCAACACGCGCAGAGGCAGAACGGGCCACCGTGACCGCGCCGCAGGAGAGCGGCACGGTGGCGCGCGCAGCCCCGGTGCACGTGGGTATAGATTACGCAGCCATGGCAGCGGACCAGGGGGCGGACGCAGACGTGCGCTCGCTCCAGTCTGGACCAACAGGGTTGAGGCTGGAGAGCAAGTGTTTACAAACCGGTATGCCCCCCCTGATCTGCGACATGTCGACGGGGCGCCCGCGTCCGGTGGTTCCGGCCACGTGGCGCCGCCGTGTTTTTGACTCGGTCCACTCACTGGCGCACCCGGGGGTGCGCGCGTCGGTGAAACTAGTGGCGGAAAAGTTTGTTTGGCCGTGCCTGCGCAAGCACGTGAAGGAATGGGCAAAAACCTGCATTTCCTGTCAACGGGCCAAAATTCACAGGCACACAAGAGCCCCGTTAGAACCGTTCCGCATTCCGGCCAGAAGGTTCGACCATGTGCACGTCGACCTTGTGGGCCCCCTACCGGCATCACAGGGGTTCACGTATCTTTTGACAATGGTGGACCGCACCACACGTTGGCCGGAAGTGGTCCCACTTGCGACGACCACGGCCGCGGAGGTGGCTCGCGTTTTTTTTAACGGCTTGGGTGGCGCGCTTCGGGGTTCCGTCGGACATTACGTCCGATAGAGGACCGCAATTCATCTCTGAGCTGTGGTCAGCGATGGCCAACGGCTTAGGAGCCAAAATTCACCGCACTACGGCTTACCACCCTCAGGCTAATGGTTTATGCGAGCGTTTTCATAGGTCTTTGAAGGCAGCACTCAGAGCGTCGCTCACGGATGCAGATTGGGTAAATAAACTTCCATGGGTTTTATTAGGGTTGCGTTCTGCGCCTAAAGAGGACTTAGACGCCTCCCCAGCGGAGCTGGTATTCGCACAAACTCTGAGGCTGCCGGGCGAGTTTTTACCAGAGCACCCAGAGCCCCCACCTCTCTCTGCTCTGGGACCGTTAGTCGGCACGGGGGCAGACACGCTCCCGGGTCCGGTTCATCACGCTTTTCCACGAGTTTTCGTCCCCAAGGCTTTGAAAAATGCCGATTTCGTTTTTGTCAGGCGCGAAGCCCTTAAAGCAACGCTCAAACCACCTTACGAAGGGCCATTTCGAGTGCTGGAGGCAGGTGATAAGCAATTTGTGCTAGATTTTGGAGACAGAAAAGAGACAGTCAGTATTGACAGACTGAAACCTGCTTTTGTCATGAAGGACGTTTCTGTACCGGTCGCGGTGGCGCCTCGACGAGGCAGGCCCCGCAGAGGGCAATTAACCACTCTCTTCCTCAGTCAACAGACCCGAAGCAGAACAGCACCGCAGGCAAGGCGGGGCCAACGCACAGCAGATTCGGCAGACGGCTGAAGCCCAAGCGGCACACAGACTGAATGTTGGTGTTGATTATTCAGTAGTGAGTAAGGTGCTATTAAATTTTGGGAATTAGTCTGTTCTTCATCGTTTGGGGGGGGTTATATGGCTGTGTTGTGAGACATGTATATGTTGGACACTGCATATGTGATTTAACCACGATGAAGGAGAGCCAGCCCCCTGCGGTGCGGAGCCACAGAGCCTGGACCCCCTGCGGAGGACAGGGGACAGAAGACTTCCTGACCACTGAGGCTCGAGAGGAGAGAAGGGGGAGTTATGTAAATAAAAGGCTAATGAATGTGAATAAAGAGACTTTGATATAGATGTGTGATTTCCCCCGCGAGGGAAATGGTTTGATGTGAGAATGTTTAAATGAGAGAACTTTGGTGTGTTCACTCTCTTTGTTCGCTGCTCAAGAATAAGAGCAGACAGTGGAATGATTTCTTGAATAAACTGAAATGGAAGACAATTCGGTTTCGTTATTCAAGTCTCCCCACATTACAGTACATTTTAATGACGGGACAAAAGCCACACGTTTGTTATGAGTGACAACACTACGATAGCTTTTAAATTCTCGCACTGTATTTGAGATTTATACAGACCACAGGCATTGTACAGTCATGTAAAAAAAAAAAATAGGACATCCTATGAAAGCCTGTGTGTTTTTTAAACATATTTGGACATATGGATGTTTAATATCAATTTTAACAACTAGTGCATGCCCGTAGAAAGCAAGTATTCTTGTCTGAAAACCGGTATCCCAATCAGGTTTTACAGGCCCAAATGTAGGCTGTGTTTGAAACTGGAATACAAAGAGGTGTAGCCTACAGTATATGTAGGTACTCACACGTTAGACTTTGACAAATACAAAAGGGACTGAACGTACTAAGATTTATTTGATTGTGTGAATATTAATTACAGAATTATTAAAAATGAATGGGACATCCAATATTAGCAACTGTTTCAGAACCCTTCTTTATTTTTTGTCAGATCACTTATTTGTGTGATCTTTTATGACATATTCATAGGTGTTGTATCTTGCACTTTGGGGAAATGGGAGTTTAATTTTTATTTGAAAGGGACATTACATATTAATGAACATTAATAAAAATGTAAGTATGCCAGATTTAGCAATACTGCTAATTTGCATCTGTAGTCCCCCGGCGGGCCATAAAAACACACAATCATACACGAGAAGAATAACTGCAATAAAACTGTACAAAGTGGATATGCTAAAGTGCAAAGATTAAGGTGCTGCAAAACAATACATTCAACTATCGCATGAGTGTAGTGCTGTATATGCATACACACCCACATGCACCCAAGCACCTCACAGCAGCAACAAACGGCAACAGGCAAGATGCGGGGCATATGTGTGTGACGCACGGGCACATACAGTATATATATGTGCTCGGGTCATTGTTCAGTCATCATCATAACTGTTTATATGTGTAGTTTATAGTCTATCATCAATAAACTCATGCAGTACTATAACCAGTGTTGGGAATAATGCGTTACTGTAACGCCACTATTACAAAATTACTGTTTAAAAATTCAGTAATGTGTTACAATTACGAGCTCCTTTCAATGTGGAGGAGCAGCGGTTCTGCTCTGAGCCTCTCCCGGATGACTGAGCTCCTCACCCTATCTCTAAGGGTGAGTCCAGCAATCCTATGGAGAAAGCTCATTTCAGCCGCTTGTATCCGCGATCTTGTTCTTTTGGTCATTACCCAAAGCTCGTGACCATAAGTGAGAGTAGGAACGTAGATTGACTGGTAAATTGACAGCTTTGCCTTAGAACTAAGCTCCCTCTTCACCACAACAGACCGGTACAACGTCCGCATCATTGAAAGGAGCCAGTTGAGGTGGTATGGGCATCTGATTAGGATGCTTCCTGGATGCCTCCCACTTGAGGTGTTTCAGGCATGTCCCACTGGGAGGAGACCCCGGGGCAGACCCAGGACTCGGTGGAGAGACTATGTCTCCCAGCTGGTCTGGGAACGCCTTGGTATCCTCTCTGAAGAGCTGGAGCAGGTGGCTGGGGAGAGGGAAGTCTGGGCTTCTTTGCTTGAACTGCTGCCTCCGCGACCCGGACCTCTGGAAAAGCGGTAGAAGATAGATGGATGGATGGATGGTGTTACAGTTACTGACATTTGATCAGATGCGTTACTCAGGTTACTTTATTTGTACCCGTAGGTAGATTTGTTTTGCAGTCAGGTGACAGCCATATTTACAAACCACAATTACATTCAACATAAACACAAACACAGGCACACATATAGCTGACTATAAACATGATAAAAGTACTCAAGGCTCCACCAATCAGGACATAGGACAAAGAGATAAGAGAGAAGGGTCATATTAAAACGTTAAAGATTAGTCAAAGAGGTTAAAAACTCAAAAGTCTAAAACCCAATAAAAGATTTAGAACCCAAATAAAAAAACCTACAAAAATAAGTAAATATAAAATAAAATTACTAAACAGGTTACTAAATTATGTGCAATGTTTTGTTACATCTTGTTCAACTCTTTAACAGAAGCAGGAACAAAGCTGCTTTTGTAGCACTGGGTTTTACTTTTGGGACAGCAAACCTCCATCTGGAGGGAAGAAGCTGAAAGTTGCAGTGCAAAGGGTGGGAGTCATCATTTAAAATGGAGGTAGCAATCCTCTGTACTTGTCTGGTGTACAGGGATGTCAGGCTCAGCTGTGACTCACCAAGCAAACGACTGGACCATCTAACTACCTGATCCAAGGATTTCCTCTGTTTCAGTTTTATCTGACCAAACCATGACACTAAAGAAAAGGATAAAACAGATTCAATAAAAGCCCGATAAAACATTGTCATTATGGTTCGGTCAATTTGGAAGCGTGCAAGTTTCCTTAAACAATGCAAATGTTGCTGACCCTTTTTGCACACCCTTTCACAGTTCTCTTCAAAGTTTAAATTACTATCAATAATCGTCCCAAGATATTTGTAGGATTGTACACATTCAGTGGTCTAGCCTTTTAGTACAGTGATTTCGTGCCTGGGAGTTTTCCTCCTAAAGTCAATAATCATATCTTTATTAGTTTTTGTCGTATTCAGCTGCAGGTAGGAATCCTCACACCAGTGAACAAAATCATCAATTACTGGGCTGTGGCCACTCTCACCATCCTGGAGGAGACTGACAACAACTGAATCATCAGCATACTTTATAATGTGTCTGTTGTCATGTCTGCTCCGACACATGTTTGTGTACAGGATGAAGAGTAGTGGTGACAACACACACCCCTGAGGAGAGCCAGTAGAAGAACACTTTAGGTCAGACAATGTACCATTGACCCTTACTCTCCGTGTCCTGTTGGTTAAAAAAAATCCAGAATCCAACCCACCAGATTTATTGCTCAAATCAAATTGTTGCAGGAGCCTTTCAACTAAAATATGAGGTTGGATTGTATTAAAGGTGGAAGAAAAGTCCACAAATAAAAGCCTGGCATGTGTCCCATTAAAATCCAGATGTTCAAAAAGCATGTTAAGCAGAGTGACAGTGGCGTCCTCTACTCCTCTGTGAGGCCTATAGGCAAACTGCTGAGGATCCAATGCTTGCTCAGTCTGCTTTAGGACCTCAAATCTGACCAGTTTTTCAAAAATTTTCATTAAAATTGAAGTCAAAGCAACTGGTCTAAAATCATTTACCGTTTTAGGACAGCTGGATTTTGGAACGGGGACAACCACAGCATCTTTCCAGATCTTAGGCACATGTTGTGTCTGTGAGGACTTATTGAAAATGTAGTGAAATACAGGACTCAGTTCATGTGCACAGGACTTTACCATGCGCCCACATATATTATCACGGCCCTGACTTTTGTTCACTTTTACAGCACAGAACGTCCTTTTAACATCCTGCACCTCAATATTAAAATGCTGATTGTCTTTGAGTTTCTGTTTCAAACCTTGTGTTTCTGTGCTAAAATGAAAGGAGTCAAAACGACCATAAAAACAATTAAGAGCATTAGCCAGCTGTGTGTCTGAATTAAAACCATCTAAAAACACACGATTGCTGCGCTCTGTGCTCTGAAGGCCTGCAATAGTTTTCATACTGGCCCAGGCTGAACCAAGCTTCTTTGTTGCCATCTTGCTTTCCAATTCTGATTTACAATTCTGTTTTGCTCTTAAAATTTCGGCCTTCAGCTCTTTTGTGGCAACCTGTAGCTCAGAAACAGACCCCTGTTTAAAGGCAAGTGCTTTCCTCTGTAAGCAGGATTTAACTGATTTTGTAACCCATGGCTTGTTGTTGGGATATATTTTGACACGGTTACATGGAACAATCATGTCTCTACAGAAAGCCATGCATGAGCATGTCACGTCCACTAAAGAGTCCAAATCATCTCCGCAGGACAGTGTGAACACCTCCCAGTCCGTACAGTTAAAGCATTCCTGGAGGCAGTGTACTGAATCCTCTGTCCACACGTTTATGTCTCTGGTCTTTGCCTTGTCTCTTCTGAGAGCAGTTTTATATGTGGGCAGCAAATGTACACAGTTGTGATGTGAGGATCCTAAAGGAGGAAGGGGAAGTGATTTATAGGCCCTCTCAATGGATCCATAGCACAGGTCCAGATGTGGCGTAACATTATGTAGCTCACATATTCCTTGGCAGAGACCCAGACATGAGGGAACTTTGAGCTCACAGTGTGTATTGACATCACGCCCCAGATGGACATTGAGTCTGGACCCCCTGCGGACTAGAGGAGAAGTGAGAAGATCTGAGAGTGAACCTGAAGAGACGGTCTGACTCCTAGGGTCAGACAGAGAAGCCGAGAGGACAATGGGAGGATTAGTTATGAATGGAATTCTGTGTTTGATGTGAATGTGATTTGTGTCTGTTGTAACAGTATAAAGGTATGTGGTTTATCTCAGCTCGCCCTCTTCATTCCCTGACTGAGAGAGGAGCTGTAGGACTTGATATGGAATAAACCAATACTGAAAAATCATTCAGTCTCTTCATTTCGAGTTTCCTACACAATGTCTTTTTTCGCCTGGTTGGGCAGGAGACATACTGATAAAAGTTTTTAAGTGTCTTCTTTAAAGAAACATGGTTAAAATCCCCAAGGATAAAATTTGGAGCCTCTGGGGAAATCGACTGCAACCGCTGTACCACATCAAAGACAGTGCTGGAGGCGGAGGCAGCATCCGCCCTCGGGTGAATGTACACAGTTGTTATAAAAAGCTGGGGGAACTCGCGGGGCAGATAAAAGGGGCGTAGCGATACGGAAAGAAGCTTCACATCTGGTGTACAGATGCGCTCTCTGACTGCGACAGATGTACAGTACTGTTTATTAATATACGCCGCCCCCCTGACGTTTCCCCGTTACCTCTTCCTGCCGATCCGAGCGAAGTGGGGCTCCAAAGCCATCAATACACAGGTCCGCATCCCGGTCATGAGCTGTAAGCCACGTCTCCGTGTAAGCCATGACACAGCAGTTCTTAAAATCCTTCTGATATCGTACATTCACTTGAATTTTATCCACTTTATTTCTCAGGGAATGTACGTTCCCCATAATAATGAAAGGAAGAGGAATGCGGTTAAGCTGACGCCTGGTTTAATCTTACACCTCCACGCTTTCCGCGTTTCCTCCTCTTGTCTCTCTTTTCATTGCTGTGTCCATGAAAATCTCTTAAAATCCGGCAGTTGCGGCACAGACTCAAACACAGATGCTGCATTATCCATGTTTAAATACAGTAACATGTCTCTGGAATACTGCGTTCTTCCCGGCGTGATTGCAATTGTGCTTACCTCCAAAACAAAGAGCCAGTAGGAAAGAAACGACATACTGATGGATCCAGGGAGCTTTTCGTTATATAGTCCACAAACATTCAAGGACAAAAACGACACAGAGAATTACATTGAAACACATTAAAATGCATAAAAACAAAGACACAGATGTCGGAACTTTTTTCACCCGCTGCTGGTCGCTGCATGTGCATGCGCCCCATCTCGCGTTACTTGTTTTATTAATATGGTTAGATATTTTTAGCGCAAATAAACTAAACCTACCATAGCTGGCGCAGCTGTCAATCTCCTCCGCGGGTCGGTTTCCTGTCCTGCCCTAGTTCACGCCGCAGCCCGGTAGGAAGAAATGCCGTGACGGTGGCGACTTCTCATATCGAGCCCTGATCGCCTGTTGTCCAAGCAGTGAGTAGCCCCCAACAGCTCCTACCTCTGTGGTTAAACGTGAGTATTTTTTGAGCAAGAAGCTCGCATTTAATGTCTGTATTAAACGCATTTAAAGTTTTCTTACGCACAGAGAAAAAGTGACTGTGATTTGTTGCAGTAAAGAACAGCTTCTTGTAAGTGGTGAACTTTCATTTATCTTTGCTTTTTTGTTTTATTTTATCGTATTCATTTACATGCTGTTGTGATATGCAACTATTTCATGGAAGTAAATCCTCTAAATATGTGTTTTTAATGGGCTGGTCCAGGGGTGTCAAAGAACGGCCCACCAGGGGGTCCAAAATTTTCTCTGTGAATTTACAGCTTTAGTTCTAGTAAATTTCTGACTTTCTACTGATTACAATAGTTTATGTAAATCTGAGACATTTTTTCTCTTAACCCCTTGCACTCCGGTCAATTTTCCTAAAACCCCCCAAAAATAATGTGCCCAAAGTAAATCGAAAGCTGTTCTTCAACCCTTTGCAGCATCTTCATGGGGTTGGTCTCATTTAAAAGAAAACACTTTGAATTTTTTGGCAAAACAGTCATAACCTCTCTAAGTGCTCCGGCCACTGAGTTACAGTCATCTAAACACAGTGAACTTGAAGAAAATAAATTTGGCCTGGGTGTTTTTTTGGATACAAATGCTTGCAAATAACACACAGCTTCAGATCCGGGCTGGAAAATGCAACAGAAATGTAGAACCAAGTGTTATCCAGCTGAGGTCCAAATTTTGTAACAATACCACAAAAAATGAATATATTACACAGCTTTTTCCTCAGGCTGTTCCCAGGCGTTTTGTAACTGTGCCAAATTGTGCCAAATGGCACAGTTTGGAAAAACGTCTGTAACTTTTGAATGCTTCAATGTAGAAGCTTCATTTTGGGCTCTAATGAAAGGTCACACTCAGGGCTGTGCCTGTGTGTGTGGGGGGGGAGGGGTTGTCCCCCCTCCTCGCTACAGAGGATGGACATCAGCCATCGCTACATGACGGATTAGCCTCATGTGGGATGTGGGACAGCAGCTCAGTCACCGCGACTCCCCCCCCCCCCTCGCTACAGAAGAATAGTCAGGAATAAAGAATAATTTAGCTTATAACACCTTACCTCTTCACAGCAGTGTCCTGGCGAACTTCTCTTCCCCATTGTCAGACGAACGCGACGCTGGTCTGCTCGTGGTTCTGGTCTCGCGACCCGATCAAAACATAATTCCATTATTGCGGTTTTGTGCTTCCATGATTGCAGTTTTTGGCAAACGATTTTTCAAAACAAATAACAGTAGTAATTAAAAAAAGACTGGCGAAGGCGTGTGTGTCACTCAGCCTTCGTCGTCAGCCTCCGTCGGTCTATGATGACCATGGAAGAAATCATAACGTCTACTCTGCTGGAACAAAAACAAAATAAGCACCGCCTGTGGCCGAACATGCCGATGCGCGAATGGCACTCCCTGTCACACAGGTTGCATTTGTGGATGGTCTCCGTGCTGCTGGATCTGTGGGGTTCTTCCTGCGGGTCCTTTTTTGATCCGCTCCAGCAGTCAGTCTTCACCCAGCCTTAAAAAAAACAGCTTGCGAACTTCTCTGCTTCAATTGGCTCACTGCATTCACAGCCTTGGTAGGCGGGTCCTTCTGGCTAGGTTTTCAGTCATTGGTTCTTCAAGGTTTCAGAAACCCAATTCAAGGCTCTTATTAGTCGAATGAGAGGTCAATCAGATGAACTAATCTGTTCGAGGCTGTGTCTGCAGCTTTTATTTTCAGTGCGCGCTTGGACGCCATACACCACCTACATCACAATCTCCATCATGCGTCCTAGAGCGCACGAGGGCGCTCTCGTGCACTCTAGGACACAGAGACTTGCCCGTCCGCGGTACAACGGAGCGCAAGAGGTTAAGATAAGACTTTTTTTCTCATCAGTTTTCTTTTTCTTCTTTTTTCTGATGAGAACAAGGGGCCCTTGATATTGCTATGTGTGCAAGATGATTTTGTATGCATTTAAAAGTAATGTGAGTTACTTTTCCAAGTAACTAGTTACTTTAATCATGCAGTAACTCAAAAGTAACTTAGTTACTTTTGAAAAGAAGTAACTAGTAACTGTAACTAGTTACTATTTTTTAATAACTTGCCCAACACTGACCATAACAGGACACGTTTACAAATATTTGAGACCCATTCTAGTGCATCCTTTTATAATTTAGCAATACTAGTGCATACCTGTGCATACCCGTAGAATCCAAGTATAAGCAAGCATTTCTGCATGCCCGTAGAAAGCGGGTGTAAGCAAGCATGTCACGTAGCAGTTCTCCTTACTCTATTGCTCTCCATCTCCTGCGTCTCCTCTGCACAGTGTGCACCCGTGTGTCTGTCTGTCTGTGTGTGTGTGTGTCACAGTCATAGGGCTTGCCCTGGTCAGGAGCCCAGCAAAAACGCGTCTTCACATGATGCTGCTCACCAGCGCCCCCCTGAATCCACCATGAATTCTACCGAGTATCAGAGGATACTTGAGGACCATGTGAGACCATCTGTAAAAAAATTAAAGCTGAAGCGGAATTGGACCCTGTAACATGACAATGACCCAAAACATACCAGTAAATCCACCAAGGACTGGCTAAAAACTAAGAAATGGAGAGTCCTGGAAGCCCAGATCTTAATCCCATTGAGATGCTGTGGGGTGACTTGAAACGGGTTGTACATGCAAGAAACCCCACAAACATTTCTGCATTGAGGAGTGGGGAAAACTTTCCTTAGACTGATGTCAGAGACTGGTAGAGATGGCTACAAGAAGCGTCTCACTGAAGTTATTTCAGCCAAAGGGGGTAACACTAGCTATTAGGCGGTAGGGTATCCTAACTTTTTCCTCAGAATACACATTTTTGTTACTATCTTTTGTTTAATGAGTAAAACAAGGTTATTTTTTTCTTATTTACCTGCAATTAAATCACCTTCTTTTCCAGAGATAAATAAAAACAAGTTTAGACATCAATATGTGAACATTTCTTAATAAAGAACTGAAAATTTATTGGATTGTCCTCATTTTTTCACATGACTGTATAATGAGATGGTCCATTAAAAGAAATTACCCTACATGGTCACTTTTACCAGCAGTTCTATGACCTGCATGTATGTTTTGACATTAAATGGTCTCTAGAGGTCTTGGAAATGATATAAACCAGCATACAGGAGGGTCACAGTTACAATTGGTATAAAATAGGCTCTCATCCAGTGACGACTGGTGATGGTACTGGCGGGGTAGGGGCTAAGAGCATCATCGTTGCATATTTTTTTGCACCTACTGTCCAGAAAATCAGAGAAACTAAATGTTACTTTTCATTTATTTCACAATGTTAAAAAGTGGCTGCTATTTTCATAATTTACTAAGAAGCAGACGGAGGATGTGTGAACCATCACATGCCAGGTCAGACAGAGAGCTGTAAAAATGGCTGTCTTCAAATTTCAACTTATTTCTATCTGTATACCCAACAAAGAACCATTCCCACAAATATACACTGAATCAAATTCTTCTTCTTCTTTTAAATTTGATTGGTGGTTGGCAACCAGCTTACAGGTGCATTACCGCCACTGACTTGATTATCATCACTCTATATCTTTGTATAAAGAATTCTTATAAGTTCATCACTCTATGTAATGTAATGTAATGTAATGTACTTTATTTATATAGCCCTTTAAAACAACCCGTAGGTGACCAAAGTGCTTTACAAAAAATAAACAGCATTAAAAACACACAGAGCATTAAAAACAAATAACATAAACAAAAACAACCTAAAAATAAAATAAAAACAAATGCCAAGACAAATATCACCACTACTGGGTATTAAAAGCCATCCTAAACAAATATGTCTTAAGTTCAGATTTAAAAAGGGTCAGGTCAAAGATAGCACGTAGGTCAGGGGGGAGATTATTCCAGAGCCTGGGGGCAGCAACAGAAAAGGCTCGGTCACCCCGATGTTTATACCTTGACCTAGGCACATCCAGCAAAAGCTGATTGGATGACCTCAAAGCTCTGCCTTGGTCACGGACAGTCAAAACCTCAGACATATAAACCGGAGCAAGGCCATTAAGAGCTTTAAAAACAAAAAGCAAAAGTTTAAAATTAATTCTAAAATGGACTGGAAGCCAATGAAGTGAAAAAAGGATCGGAGTAATGTGCTCTCGCCTAGGTGTGTTGGTCAAAAGACGGGCCGCTGCATTTTGCACAAGTTGAAGGCGGCCAAGAGAAGACTGAGAGATGCCAACATAAAGTGCATTGCAGTAATCAAGTCGAGACGTGACTAAAGCATGGATGGCTATCTCAAGATCATGACGGCTCAGGAATGGTTTGGCTTTGGATAACAAACGTAATTGATAAAAGCTCATTTTGACTACATTGTCAATCTGTTTATCAAATTTTAAATGGCTGTCAAAAATCACCCCCAAATTTCTGACAGCTGAACTGAGCCTTAAAGAGAGGGTACCAAAGCCAGCCGTTACAGTATCCCCAAACACAATACATTCTGTTTTTTCTTCATTTAAGTGGAGAAAATTTTGGCTTAACCACAACTTAATATCAATGATGCAATCCAATAGAACACTTTGTGAGTTTGTTTGTTCTGGGTTCAAAGGTAAATAAAGCTGCAAATCGTCTGCATAACAGTGGAAAGACATGTTATGCCTGGCTATTATTGACCCGAGTGGCAGCATATATAATGAAAACAGAATAGGGCCAAGAATAGAGCCCTGTGGAACCCCACAGGAGAGAGAGGCACTAGAAGAGAACATGTCACCAATCATTACAGAAAAAGTTCTATTAGAAAGGTAGGATTCAAACCACTTAAGTGCAGTGCCATGGATGCCAACATAGTGATTCAGGCGTGACAGAAGGATAGTATGGTCCACAGTGTCAAAGGCTGCTGTAAGATCTAGCAGCACTAAGACCACAGGACATTTGGCATCAACAGACATCATAATGTCATTGTGCACCTTAAGCAGGGCAGACTCAGTGCTGTGACGAGACCTAAACCCAGATTGAAACTTCTCAAAAATAGAATTGTCTTCTAAAAAAAACTGCAACTGTATAAAAACAACTTTTTCTAAAACTTTAGATAAAAAGGGCAAATGAGAAATGGGTCTAAAATTAGATAAAACTGAAGGGTCAAGGTGAGGTTTTTTAAGAAGGGGCCTAACCACAGCATGTTTAAAAGCAGGTGGGACAAATCCTGAACTAAGGCAGGAATTAATAAAAACCAAAAGACCAGGCCCAACAGTATTAAAAACCCTTTTCAGGATTCCAGCGGGAACAACATCCAGTGAGCAATTTGTCGGCTTCAGAGACCTTACAATATCAGCTAGTGATGATCACTATGTGTCACTGAATCAAATTAATCCCACAATCTAAATGTATATAGAGAGACAGAATGCAGACTTTGTAGGACCTTGGGGAAGTCAGATTATTTAGCATCTCAGACAGAGACAGTGAATAAGCATGGGAGAACAATGCCCAGGGGGTTCCTGGCGAGATAGCAGGAAGGAGTCAAGGACATAGGGGGTTGAATGCAGTGTAATGTAAATGTCATGCTGTGTGATGAGAAATGCCAAAAAACATGTGAAGAGGCTTTGGGTAAAAGATGAGAGCTTGCTGAAATGATTCAGTCTGTTCTGTGCTTGTGAGATGTGAAGTGTGTAATAAACCGTCTGTCATGAATCTGCCTCTTTATTCACACACTCCACACTGGTGACCCTAGACGAATTATGGAACACGAGGCAAGAACCCCGGAGTCGGCCCGGTAGGGAAGCCCCAGCGATGCAGCAGCCATCCCACAGACAGCCCGGACTGGAACCCCCAGCAACGCGTGCGTGGTTTCAGTCAAGCTACCGGACTTTTGGCAGCACAACCCGCGCTCTTGGTTCCACCACACCGAGGCCCAGTTCGCTCTCCAGGGAGTAACGGCAGACGACACCAAATTCTACCATGTGGTAGCAGCGCTGGACGCCCGCACAGCCCAGCAGGTAGCGAGCCTGCTCGATCAGCCTCCAGCCCGCAGCAAATACGAGGCGCTCAAGGCTGCCCTGACCCGGCGCTACACGCTCTCGGAATGTGAGAGAGCGGAGAGGCTCCTGCGGCGGACCGAGTTAGGAGATGGTTCGGCCGTCGACCTGATGGAGAAGATGCTGGCGTTAATGGCACGGACGACGGGCACTTTTTGTTTGCCCACCTTTTCCTCCGGAACCTTCCAACAGAGGCGAGAGCGGTTCTGGCTAATTCGCCATTGCTGGCCGCGCGTGACTACTGTGCGCTAGCCCAGGAGACAGAAACCCGCGGATGGGGTCGAATGGACCCCGGAGCGAGAGCGGGCATTCTTGGAGGTTAAAGCAGCCCTGGCAAACGCCGCACTGCTGGCACATCCAGACCCGGCGGCCCGGATAGCGCTCATTACCGACGCTTCAGACGTGGCCATAGGGGCTGTCGTGGAGCAGCGCGTCACCGGGGCTTGGCAGCCGCTCGCCTTTTTCAGCAGAACTTTGCGCGGTAGCGAACGTAAATACAGCGCGTTCGACAGGGAGTTGCTGGCCCTCCACCTGGCAATACGCCACTTCCAGTTCTGGCTGGAAGGGCACAGCTTCACCGCGTTTGTGGACCACAAGCCAATAACGTTTGTGATGGCCAAAGTTTCAGAACCATGGTTGGGCCGGCAGCAGAGACAGCTGGCCGCGATCTCAGAGTTTACTACCGATATTCAGCATGTGTCGGGTAAACTGAATGTGGTGGCGGACTGCCTCTCACGCGCGGTAGTGGCCCCGGTGTACGTGGGGATAGATTATGCAGCCATGGCCGCAGAACAGATTAGCGATGCAGACGTGCGCGTGCTCCAGTCTGGACCAACAGGGTTAAGGCTGGAGAGCAGGGTGCTGCAAGACGGCATGCCCCCCCTCTCCACGGGACACCCGCGTCCGGTGGTCCCGGTCGCGTGGCACCGCCGCATGTTTGAGTCGGTTCACACTCTGGCGCACCCAGGAGTGCGCGCGTCAGTCAAAATGGTGGGAGAGAAGTTCGTGTGGCCGAGCCTACGCAAACAAGTAAAAGAGTGGGCTACAGCCTGCGTGGCGTGCCAACGAGCCAAGGTACACAGACACACGAAGGCTCCCTTGGAGCCGTTTCGGGTACCGGCTAAGAGGTTTGACCATGTTCACGTGGACCTCGTGGGCCCCCTCCCGCCGTCACAGGGGTGCACACACCTCCTGACAGTGGTGGATCACACCACGCGCTGGCCAGAAGCAGTCCTGCTGGCGGCAACCACGTCCGCGGACGTAGCACGTGCTTTTTTAACAGCATGGGTGGCGTGTTTTGGAGTCCTGTCAGACGTAATGTCTGACAGGGGCCCTCAATTTGTTTCCGACCTCTGGTCCGCGATGGCCTGCAGCCTCGGTGTTGCAATTCATCGCACAACCGCGTACAACCCACAGGCCAATGGGTTATGCGAGCGTTTTCATAGATCACTGAAAGCAGCTCTCAGGGCTTCACTGACAGATGCAAATTGGGTGGACAGGTTGCCGTGGGTTTTATTGGGGTTGCACTCCGCGCCAAAAGAGGATTTGGAAGCTTCCCCGGCAGAGCTTGTTTTTGCGCAGCCCCTACGGCTGCCTGGGGAATTTCTGCCAGATAATCCCGCGCCGGACAGCTCCCCGTCTCAGCTTTTGCAGCGTAGCGCAAACACAGGCACACTGCCGGGCCCGGCCCACCACTGTTTTCCGCGTGCTTTCGTGCCTAAAACTTTGAAGAACGCAGAGTTCGTGTTCGTCAGACACGACGCCCACCGCCCTCCATTGCGCCCACCCTATGATGGACCGTTCAGAGTGTTGGAGACAGGGGATAAGCATTTTTTGCTAGACTTGGGGGGTAGGCGGGAGAAAATTGGCATAGACAGACTCAAACCCGCCTTTGTAGTGGCGGACGAGCAAGTGCTGTTGGCTAGGGCCCCTCGACGTGGAAGACTCCCACGGAGAGCTCCCCAGGGAAACGATTCACCAGAGCAGCCACACGGACAGAGCGAAGTTTCACCCCCCTCGCCACGGCCCACCCACAGTCAGACACACTCCCAGCACCCCCCCACCGGCACAGCAGCGCCACGGAGGCGGTAAACCCCAGTTACAGCAGATATGGGAGGAGACTGAAGCCAAAACAGCGTGTGGACTGATGTTCTATCTAAGATGCTGGGGGGGGCGGTGTAGGACCTTGGGGAAGTCAGATTATTTAGCATCTCAGACAGAGACAGTGAATAAGCATGGGAGAACAATGCCCAGGGGATTCCTGGCGAGATAGCAGGAAGGAGTCAAGGACATAGGGGGTTTAATGCAGTGTAATGTAAATGTCATGCTGTGTGATGAGAAATGCTAAGAAATGTGTGAAGAGTGATTTGGGTAAAAGAGGAGAACTTGCTGAAATGATTCAGTCTGTTCTGTGCTTGTGAGATGTGAAGTGTGTAATAAACCGTCTGTCATGATTCTGCTTCTTTATTCACACACTCCACAACTTAAAGTTATTTGTGATTAATATTCATAATTAAAAACATGACATTTGGGTAGTCAGTTACACTGTAAGACAAGGTCAGACAAATTAGATAAATGTGCTAATTTTGAAATAAATACTTTTATTTTCACAGTTTTTATTTTATACTTTTCATTTCTTTATTATTTTACTTTATTTTTGAAGTCTAAATTAATTAGGCTTCAGAGTATTTAACTGGATAACTAGTGGATTGGTTGACTAATTACTGACTAATAACTGTTCCTTCATACCATTCATATTAAGAGACTGTGTGATCAGAAACAACTTTCAATTGTTTCCAACTTTGATGGATTATTTTAAGTGTAAATGAAGCTGATTAGACATGGAAATAATAAATTAAAAACAAAAGAATACTATATCTCCCACTAATAGACAGTCTGACCATATTCACATTTAGAATTTAATGAACCTCAGTTCACATTTGTCCGAGTGCTACATTAGCTTCACAACTTTAGCTAGCATGCTGTATAGCTTCCAGCTACGATGCAAAGTTCACAACATAGGGCTGTCTACACATCCGGGTACTTCATGTGAACGTGCAAAGCACCGAGGTAACAAAAACTAGCAGTTTACCATTGAAACAATATGGCATATCAATATTATGATGAGCTTTCAGCACAAGATCGGATTAGACATGATCAAAAACTTTAAATTTGTGATCTCAAAAAGTACTCCTATCGTCTATCAGCCAGTATGTGGAAGAAAGATTCAGCAATGTCCAGAAACAATATTTATTGATACTTGTAATGATGAATAAATGCACCAGCTTGGTTGTACATTGGTGGAACACTCCAATAATAGAAAATAAATTGTACCTGCTGTGGAAATCCCCAAAAACTATCCACCGGAGCTCACAGGAAAAACAGCCTCACGTCTGCCATACGCTGCTGTTTATTTACACTTGTTCGCCCTGTTAATGCCGACACTTCGTCTCAGCTCTACAGAGCTTTGGTCCATTTGTCAGCAGGTGAGTGCCAGTCTTATTTTTAAACTAGTTTAATTGCAGTGTTAATATGTTTACTCTGAGGCTGATAAACAGCTCAAATTGGAATTAATATTTCTACCAAGCCAACGTGTTTCTATGCTAATGCTATTTTAGCTATTAACTCCCTCTGATGTAAATTTGGGTATTTTTCACATGTTTGCATTAACTTCAACTGTAGGCAAGTTACTTTTAATGATAAATAAGAGTCATAGTTTGGTAAACAGACATACCTGCAGCAGGAGCCATCTCCATTTGTGGCCAGATGGAGACGTGGGTCATATCGTCCCTCAGCCAACTCGTATGAAAAGGCAGCCCACAAAATCCTCCTTTGGCAATCTCTGCTGGCCGAAATGAATCTAAAAAACGTGTATTCTGATTGCTATCACCATCTTTCATAAGCTGGTGATGATTACATGAGCCGGTTGCACACCATTTTGACATTTTTTTTTTGTTTAAATTTAGCTAACATTGCCAGAGAAATGCATTGAAATCGTCAATTTTTGATACCTTCATGCATCGTTCCGTGATGCAAGCGTAGACAGCCCTATAGTAAAAAAAAAAAAAAGAAAAAAAAGATTGATGTCGACACCCTCACTGTGCCTTAGACAAACTGAAGCCACTCTCATCCAGCTCCTCTCACTGCCTTTTACAACATTTAATCTGCTGTCAGTAGCCTGTGGGCCTCAAGTGTTTTCTTGCGAGTTTTAGGGACTCTGATGGCTTTAAAGTCCCACAAAACAAAAACCACATGATTAAGATGTTAATAATTTATGATGAGGGGGCTTAGCCCATCTAGCCCACTGGGATCAGCGGACCCTGCTCTCACTGTTTCCCAACTCTAACCTTCACCACCACAACATGTATTTAATGCTTAAAGGAAATGAATGGCAGAACAGTGAGTCGCAAATGAGGAAGGGAAAGTAAACACAGATGAAAGGGAAAAATAGCAAGCTGGAGGTGCAGGACTCCAGCATGGGAACAGTATTTTTGTCCATCCACCATCACCCCTTTCCACTTCTGTATTTAGATTTAAGTGGTGTTGAAATGGGGAAATGTGGTGATATCACAGTCTTTAACGGTACATTTGATTGTAGTCGAATACACAAGTTATTATGTATTACTTGAAGGACTTTATGGGAATAAGATGCCTGTTGTTTTACAAGTCAGCTCTAAAAACAAGGCTTTGACTACTCACATATTGCTGCTATTCAGTATAAACATGTCATGTTACACCCTAAAGAGAAAAAAAAGGTAAATTATTTTTTTTAAAAAAGTATACATTTACTGTCATGTCCTGCATATTGTATACTCTTTGGTCCCAGTCACAACTTTTTAATTTTTTTCAGACGATTAAATGTCCCACTTTCAATGTTAATAATAATAATTTACATTTAATGCAACTCACCAACTTTTTTTTATTTCAACGCATCAGTTTCTCTGTTAATGTCACCTTAAAACACCTTAAAAGATGAGACTAAGCACAACAATTCATCATTCTTTGTGACATGTTCTTTCCATACAATATACATTTACAAAAACTGTAAAGATGTGGCTGACAAAAAAAATAAATGGTAATATAAGCAGCCATATTAACGTTATTGTAAATTGATAGAAGAAATAGAAAGTTTCATTCAAATTTCATGGGAACTTCATATTAATTTAATGTGAACTGTAGAAGTAAATATTTAATTGCTAATATGAGTTTCACCAAAAATACAGAGGGATTAAAGATAATCGCTCCACAGATTGATGCCAATACCAAGCTAGGTGCATTAATCTTTAGACAACCACTTCTAAAAGAATGACAGACAGACAGGAAAAAAAGAGTGAGCTGAGATGGCATTGTCAGCAGTTTATTGATATTTTGCAAGCAGAAAAACAAGACTTAAAATGAGCCACACAACCAGTAGGTGGGAGCTAACGAGCAGCAGGGCAATGGGATAAAAGTGTCGTGACGCTGGTTTGTTCTCCGTCACGGTGCCGGCCTCAGGGTCCTCCCACTGCCCAAGGTCTCCCTGGGTCGGCCGACTGCAGGGGTCCCATTCAGAATGAAAAAGAACGAACAGAGACAGATCAAAACACCGTGCTGTTAGTACAGTATAGATGCTGTCTAAGTGGGCTTTCTAGTGCAGACTAATCACTGAAGGGACTTGACAGGTTCTTACTACAAGGCCTACTTAATCGCAGAGTCATTAGCACAGACAGAATGCGGAATAGCAGCAGCAGGTGGTGATGGATGGAGCAGAGTGTGAGAAACATGCTCAAGGAGACAAAGTGCACTGTAAGCCACATAATGAGATGACAAATGTAAATGGAGGGTATAGGAGGCCTGGGTATGTTACAGCACATGTGGTGTTTTTATATCAAATATTAAGTGTTCACAAGAAGAAGAGACTAAAAGATGCTAAACATACCGAAGCAGGGTGTTTGGCAAGTTTTATAAATAATATTTACATCAAATTTCATGTTAAAAGTACAGCTCTTAAAGGCATTTCTGCTGTTGTTGGTTCATGACTGAATGAAAAAAAGACTGCTTTGCAGGACAACAACAACTAGAACTTCACATAAAGCAGCTAATTTTCTCCCTCATATCTGACTCTCTCTGTAACAGAGATCTGGTAAAATAAATAATATATAAATATAAATTATATAAATGATATATTACAATATATATTATATATCTGGATAGAGGAAAAATTCCTGTATCCAGATGGTGATGTGGGTCACCCCAAAAATCTAATTGGTTTGTCCTTGGTCCATTTCCAACATCTCCTGAACATTTGATCAAATACATCCAGACTTTTTTGAGATATTCTGTTAACAATGCATGTACATGTTCAAAATGCTATCTCTTTGATAAGCACAACTAGTATTAACTAGGGATGCACAAATATATCAGCCATGATATCAATACTGGCTGATATTCACCTTGCTGACCAATATTGGCTATCGGCAAATAACATTAGCAGTAGCTGATATTTTCCTGGTGTATCAGATTTGTGTGCTGTTGATTTTGCCCAGAAATAACTAAGAAAAATGCTGAGTGTGACGGGGAGTAACGGCAAGTTGGAAAAAAAAAAAAGAAGAGAACCAAGTGTGAGCAAAATTATTATTTAATCTTTTTGGCCAAAAAAAGACACACAGTCATCACTCACTGCCTGAGTGATGAGTGTATGTGCATCTGACTCCTTTTTAAGCTGCACACAAGGTCTATTCAGCATAAGTATTACCTGACGTGTTTCTCTATACTGCATGACTTGAACCTTAGGCCTTCACGTGTCTAAAACATTCTTATCAGAGTACATTCATACTTTGCCTTGTTGGTGCCCTTGAAGGCATAAGCATGATTAAGCATATTACATTACATTCTTGTATAACAAATACAAACATCATACAGAAGAAGAATAAAGATGAAATAAAAGAACCTAAAAGCACAATTATTCTTTCAATAACCTAACATCCTAGGCCAGAATGTCTAATCTGCAGTTAAAAAAAAAAAAAATCATCACTGACACAAACCAAAACTTGCACCCTATTAAGACTAAAGTAGCTAAAGTAACACATGTTGTCACAACATTAGAATAATTCAGGTCATGTAATTCACATCAGCTCATTTACTGGCTAACAGTCAAAGCTCAAGTCGTCACCAGTGGACCTGTGAATCCCTGTGAATACCTCTGTGATGTAAGTGTGACACGGGTAGGTAGAGGTGGTTATGAATTATCGAATTAGTGCCAATGCTGTTAAATGGGTGAAATGTCACTTAGCTACCAGAAGGTGGAGTGTGTACTTTAATGGAAACTTCTCTGATAGTGAACAACTTGAGTGTGGGCTCCCTCAAGGTAACTGCCTGGGTCCTCTTCTTTTTTCTATTTTTACAAATGATTCACCTTCAGCGGTGAAAAAATTCATCCCTGACAGTATATGCAGATGATGCTACTTTGTACAAGTCGTCTGGCAGTTTGTCTGAACTGAATGATGCTCTGCAAAATGAACTTGAATTTGTGTCAAATTGGGTAGAACAAAATAAGTTTGTGTTAAATGTATCTAAAAATGATCAAGAAAGAAATGATCTCACAATGTGACCCTTCTAGGTGTTACTCTCGAGGAACAACTAACTTGGTGTAGTCACATTACTGAGATTGCTGGTAAAAGGCGAGAGCATAGGGGACTGTGCTCTCTCCTTTTCTTTTTACCTTATACACCACGGACTTTCAGTTCAACACTGAGTCATGTCACCTGCAAAAATTCTCTGATGGCTCAGCTGTTGTGCGGTGTATAAGAGGAGGAGAGGAGGGGGAGTACAGGGCACTGGTAGACAGATTTGTGGAGTGGACGGCGCAGAATCACCTGAGGTTGAATGTCAGCAAGACCAGGGAGACGGTGATTGACCTCAGGAAGAGGAAGGCTCCTTTTCAGCCACTGCAGATTAGGGGGGAGGATGTGGGAGTGGTTGAAGACTACAAATACCTGGGTGTCACGATCAGCAGTGGGTTGGACTGGAGATCCAACACCGATGCTGCGCACAAGAAGGGGATGAGAAGACTCTACTTCCTGAGAAAGCTGAGATCCTTCGTGTGCAGCAGGATGCTGGAGCTTTTCTATCAGACTGTTGTCGCCAGCGCCATCTTCTTTGCTGCAGTCTGTTGGGGTGGCAGTATCAGGGCCAGAGACACCAACAGACTTGACAAGATTATCAAGAGGGCTGGCTCTGTAATTGGTCTCAGACCGGAGACCTTTGAGACAGTGGTGGAGAGGAGAACACTAAATAAACTGCGATCCATCATGGACAATCCTGATCACCCCCTCCACCACACACTAGATAGACAGCGACGCACTTTCTCCAGTAGACTACTACAGCTTCGTTGTCGAATGGCCAGGTACAGGAAATCTTTCCTGCCACATGCAATTTCACTGTACAATAACTCACTATGACGTTGTATTCTGGTCATAGAGAGACTGCTCCTTGCTCATCTCCGCCCCCTGGTGGAACCAGCGATGGATCCACTCCAGTTCGCCTACCAGCATGGCATTGGGGTGGAGGATGCGGTGATCTTCCTCCTTCACCGTTCTCTGTCCCACCTGGAGAAGCCCGGGAATATGGTGAGGATCATGTTCTTTGACTTCTCCAGTGCTTTCAACACCATCCAACCGATGATCCTGAAGGACAAGCTGCTGCGCGCAGGGGTGGACCAGCACCTGTCATCATGGATCCTGGACTACCTCACGAACCGGCCTCAGTTTGTGAGAACCCGGGACTGTGTTTCCGACACGATCATCAGTAGCACGGGGGCCCCCCAGGGAACGGTGCTGGCTCCCTTCCTGTTCACTCTTTATACTGCGGACTTCTCACACAACACAACACATTGCCATCTACAGAAGTTCTCTGACGACTCTGCGATCGTTGGTCTCATCTCCAGCGGAGATGAAGCTGAGTACAGAGGGCTTATCCAGGACTTTGTGGACTGGTGCCATCGGAACTGCCTCCAGATCAACGCGAGGAAAACTAAGGAGCTGGTGGTGGACTGCCGCAGGCATGGGCAGCCCCTCACAGCACCAGTAAATATACAGGGAACAGACATCGAGATGGTGACATCCTACAAGTACCTGGGTGTTCATCTGAACAATAAACTAGACTGGTCACACAATACTGACGCACTCTACAAGAAGGGACAGCGCAGGCTGTTCCTGCTGAGGAGACTCAGGTCTTTTGGTGTACAAGGGGCGCTGCTGAAGTCATTCTATGACACGGTGGTGGCATCAGCCATCACTTTTGGAGTGGTCTGCTGGGGCAGTGGCATTACTGCAGCCGATAGGAAGAGACTGAACAAACTGATTAAGAAAGCTAGCTCTGTCCTGGGGCAACGCCTTGATCCGATGGAGGAGATAGGAGAGAGAAGGATGGTGGCTAAACTGTCATCTCTGCTGGAGTCCGAGTTCCACCCTATGCAGGACATACTGGATGCACTGAGGAGCTCATTTAGCAGCAGACTACATCATCCCAGGTGCACAACCGAGAGGTTTCGTAGGTCCTTCCTACCAACGGCTGTCAGACTGTACAACCTAAGCAGGGCTGCTCGCAGAGATAGCAAAAAGACGTAACAAACTAATAGTTTTTTGAATGCAAAAGATGCAATAGACTTACACAATGGTCCTCTCCGGCATACAACTAGGAACATACCGGTCGCTATGGAGGGTGAGAATATGTATGGGCACATAATCATACCATGTAGGATAACTAAATAGACGGTTATGCTGTTTCATCCCACCTAGCAACAATGCTCTGCACTGTGTGTGTTTATATATTTACATATTTATTCCATCTAGCTACAATGCTCTGCACTGGGTGTGTTTATATTTATATATCTATATATTTATTCCATCTAGCTACAATGCTCAGCACTGGGTGTGTTTATATTTATATATTATATATTTATTCCATCTAGCTACAATGCTCCGCACTGTGTTTTTATATATCTACATATTATTCCATCTAGCTACATTGCTCCGCACTGTGTGTGTTTATATACTTGCATATTTATTCCACCTAGCTGCAATGCTCCGTACTGTGGGTGTTTATATATTTACATATTTATTCCATCTAGCTACAATGCTCTGCACTGTGTGTTCATATATTCATATATTTATTCCATCCAGCTACAATGCTCTGCACTGTGTGTCTGTGTGTGTGTGTGTGTATATATATATTTTATAGTAATATGTACATATGTATATTAGCTGCTCTTGCTTGCTTGTTTTTTTTCTTGCCTTCTGATTGTTGCTCTGAGTGTTGCTATCCCTCTGCTGTTGCAATCCTGGAATTTCCCCGTTGTGGGACTAATAAAGGCTTATCTTATCTTATCTTATCTTATAGCTATGCTGCCACACTGCACCTTACAGACTAACTGGTACATCACTTTTTCACTCTGCTCCTGACAGTCCTTCTTTGTGCAATGGGATGATTCAAGTGTTTATACGGGTCATCATATATTAAGCTATGATGTATATAGGTTCTATAGTCGTGTTAGTTTTTACTTTCCATGGGTAATCCCTTTGTCTGTCATGTGTGTTTCTGTTGTTTGGCTGTCAACTGTCATGCTGCTGTTACACTGTAATTTCCCAGTTTGGGATCAATCAAGTACATCTATCTATCTATCTATCTATCTATCTAAAATGGGTAGAAGTGTGTCTGTTATTAAGAGGTGCTCAAATTACTTGATGGACAAATCAGTCAGGACGCTCATTAGTTTTCTCATATTGGTTGCTGTTCAGTAGTATGGTGAAGTGCATTTCAAAAGGATCTATAAAAACCTCAACTGATAAAAAATAAAGCTGCACATCTTGCTCTGCATTGCTCTCCCAGAGCCTTCATTGATACTATGCATGAGACTATCCTGGTTGAGGGGTGTAGACAGACTGTCATGTAGCCTAGTTGTTGTTTTCTTTTGGTCAAATTTGTACTATGGGCTTGCCAAAAATTCTGTTTTCAAAAATATCTTATATTTCACACAGATGCAGTTACATTACTAGACAAGTGACAATCATGTAGTTACACCTAATCCAAAAACTTGTGCAATGTTTAAAACTGTTTTATACAGAGCTACCATTCAGTGGAATAAATTACCCCTTTCCCTGAGAGACTCTTTTACCAAGGCTAATTTTAAATTGCATCTTGAAAAAATGTTACTCTCTTCCAGAAAACTTTAGTCATACATTACAGGAATATGTCATTACAATCTTATTAAGGGAAATGTTAGAATGTGTAGGTATTATCAGGTTATTTAGCTCTTGAACTTTTCATCTATTGGTCTATTGTTGTTTTTTTTTTTTAACAAAATAGACTCTGGGTTTCATGTAACTTCTTTTAATTTTGTGTACATTCTACAGTATGTGCTGTGTTCCGTGTATGTGTGTAGCCCAGAAAGAATAGTGAACACCCCTGGCTGTCACTAATGGGGATCCTATTAAACAAAGAAATAAATGCAAGTATATTTTAAGTTTTACATTTTTTTCCACCTGCCCACACCTCCATACCACTTGCATCTGAGTGCACTATACGCCTCCATACACTTGCATATATGCATCACCACCTCCTGTCTAACACCTCCTGAATAGAGGTATTCACAGGCATTCACTGGAACAATCTGTTTGAGCTGTTCAGTCAGCCTCCATCGGTCTATGATGACCATGGAAGAGAATCCTAAACGTCTACTCTGCTGGAACAGCACCGCCTGTGGCTGAACAGGCCGATGTGCGAATGGCAGTCCCTGTCACACAGGTCGCACTTGTGGGCGGTCTCCGTGCTGCTGGAGCTGTGGCGGTTCTTCCTGCGGGTCCTTTTTTCATCTGCTGCAGCAGTCAGTCTCTCTTCACCCGCCTTGAGCTGTCTGGTCAGGGTGCCTCTCCATTTGGAGCGGTCCGTTGCAAGGTCCTCCCAGCGCTCTGTGTTGATCTCCAGGGCCTTCATGTCTCTCTTGCAGATGTCTCTGAAGCGCAGCTGTGGCCGGCCAACGTTTCTCCTGCCAGTCGCCAGTTCTCCGCAGAGGACGTCTTTGGGGATTCTGCCATCCTCCATACGGTGAACATGGCCTAGTCAGCAGAGCCTGTGCTGCCTGAGTAGAGTGAACATGGAGGGAAGGCCGGCGCGGGACAGAACTTCTGTGTTGGGCACTTTGTCCTGCCAGGATATGTCCAGGATGCGGCGAATGCAGCGCAAGTGGAAGGAGTTCAGTCTCTTTTCCTGCCGGGCATATGTTGTCCACGTCTCACTCCCATAGAGCAGTGTGCTGATGACGCAGGCGTTGTACACTGCCATCTTCGTCTTGACAGAGAGTTTGGGATTCTCCCACACTCGTGTGGTGAGGCGAGCGAGTGTGAAGGCTGATTTTCCAATCCTCTTGTCGATCTCTGTATCAAGGGAGAGGTTGCTGCTGATCGTGGACCCCAGGTACGTGAACTGATTCACGACCTCCAGCTCGTAGTTGTCGATGGTGATGGTTGGTGGTGCTTCCGTGCCTTGCGCCAAGACGTTAGTCTTCTTCAGGCTGATGGTAAGCCCGAAGTCCTTGCATGCCTGGGAGAAGCGGTCCATCAGGGTCTGAAGCTCCTGCTGTGTGTGGGTCGCGACTGCAGTGTCGTCTGCGAACAGCATGTCTCTGATTAGAGCCTGGGCTCTTGGGCAGGAAGATATGGAGGACAAGATGTTGCCCATGCAGCATGTCCCCCCTCTCCACGTCACTGATGAATCCAAAGGAACAGCAGGGTTGCTACAGTTTGGCACCAGCGCCGTCGCAGGAGCTGCCAGAACAATGTTGAGCACAACAGAGAACTGCCTTAGGGACTCCGACTCCGGATTTTTCATCAGGGTTGACTCCCGAAGCCTTTCCCGTGACCGGGTGTGCCGCAAGGCAGCGGAGGTTTGAAATCAGGATTTACCTTCCCCTAGATGGGCTACCTTCCCAGGTTGACGAGCCACCATCTGCCCGAAGCATCTGGTTTTAAGGTGCCAGAGATCCGCCCTCGCCCCTTCTCCTATTAGTAAAAGCAGTTCCGCCGGGCTTAGAGATTAAACCACACGGGCAGGCTAGGAGTTGGACTTAGTTGTCAGAGGCTTTTTGAGACGCACGCCATAAGGAGCATTTTCTAAGCACTGGGAGCTTAACCCCAGTGCCGCTCCTGGCTATGACAACCTTGGAACCAAGGTACAATAATTTACTGAGCTGTATATAATGTTAGAGAATTTTCCATCTTCGTGACCAAATAAGGATTTTATCAACATCACAGAGAACAAATTTGGCCTATTAATACTGAAACAAACACTATTTGAATACAGGTTTCTCAGATGCTGATTTCTACCCCTTTAAATACCCCCAAGTGTTAGGGGAGCCCCTCCAGGGCAGAAGGTAGGTCCAAAGTACAGGACTGAGTTTGCGAGATTTATTGATCAAAACAAAAAATAATTCAGCTCATGGGCTGAAACAAAAACAGATGCTAAGCAAGGCAAAATTCAAGGCATAAATTACCGACAGGACAAGGCAAAAACAAGCCTATGCTAAAGCATGTAATCATGCCAAATTCACATAAGGACACCGCACCCAGGTTAAGGGGCGGCATTCCTTAAATAACTGGGACTAATTAACTAAATACAAACCGATGTGGACAATTGGGAAATTAACAAGACCAAACCCAAGGTAAGGAAAAACCCAGAAATAACAAGACACATGAACTCAAATCTAAGACCAGAATAAAAAACATAAACATGACTATGATAATGACAAACAAAGAACTAAGGCAAGGACAATATAACCATGACATGATAATAATAATACTAATGATGACCATAAAGAACAAACGCTAAGACAGGAAAAAATAGTAATAATGAGAACCAAAACTAAAGACAAGACAGCAATAAATATAAACCAAGAACATGGCTCTGACACCAATAAAACAGAGAATCTCAAAAACTAACAAAGTGAGAACGTGGGCTGGGCCCATGTCCCATGTGACAAGAAAATACACAAACTATAAATCAAGGTGAGAACATGGGGCCCAGCCCACACCCTGACACCAAGTAACTCAAGTGAGTTTAACTTAATTATACAAAGAGGGTTGATATGATGACAACATGTCATTTACTGAGTAAAACTGCTAAGATGCTTACAGAAATATAGTGATCTAAAACACTGTGCATAGTTTTCAGACCATCTGTCTCCTGTAATGGTCAGACTATAAAAAGTCTGATTTTTATTCTTTATCGCTGCAGTTTTTTAAAATCATTTTGCAGTTTTCCTCTCTAGCAGATGAGCACGTACAATCACATGACAAAGTCAGTGGAAAGAAGTGAATTGTTTTCCCCTCTGGCAACCAGTTGTCTTACACTGTCTTACACCAGTTGTCTTACACTCAATTTACACCCCACTTTGACACCAATATAATAACCAGTTGTTCTTTTTAAAACCTCCTCATGGACGGTAAGTTTAATTAGACCTGATGCTGCTTAACTAAGAGTCATGTAGACTGTGCATAAACATCAGTGCTCCAGAAAAAAAAGACAGGATTGAAGCTACAGAGGATGTTTAAAATAATCAATTCAATGTGCCTAGAGGATAATACAGCAGATTATTGTAGAGTCTTGTTGCAGCTAAAACACAGCTTCCTTTGCACCCTTTCAGTTCTCTGTAACTCAGTTCAACAGACTTATCACTGTTGTTAGGCCTAAGTAGACAATCTATGGCACTCCTTTACACCGTGGCTATGAGTGCAACATATAATCATCACAGATGTTTATATATATACAGTATATACACACACACTACCGTTCAAAAGTTTGGGGTCACTTAGAAATTTCCTTATTTTGGAAAGAAAAGCACTGTTTTTCAATGAAGATAACTTTAAACTAATCAGAAATACACTCTATACATTGCTTATGTGGTAAATGACTATTCTAGCTGCAAATGTCTGGTTTTTGGTGCAATATCTACATAGGTGTATAGAGGCACATTTCCAGCAACTATCACTCCAGTGTTCTAATGGTACAATGTGTTTGCTCATTGTCAGAAGGCTAATGGATGATTAGAAAACCCTTGTGCAATCATGTTAGGTCTGCAATGCTGTAATTGCTGCAAATGGAGGATTCTTTGACGAAAGCAAAGTTTGAAGGAAAAAATTATTATTTCAAATACAAATCATTATTTCTAACCTTGTCAATGTCTTGACTATATTTTCTATTCATTTTACAACTCATGGTGGTAAATAAGTGTGACTTTTCATGGAAAACACAAGATAATTGTCTGGGTGACCCCAAACTTTTGAACAGTAGTGTATATATACACTACCGTTCAAAAGTTTGGGGTCACTTAGAAATTTCCTTATTTTTTAAAGAAAAGCATTGTTTTTTTTCAATGAAGATAACTTTAAACTAATCAGAAATACACTCTAATATCTAATATACATTGCTAATGTGGTAAATGACTATTCTAGCTGCAAATGTCTGGTTTTTGGTGCAATATCTACATAGGTGTATAGAGGCCCATTGCCAGCAACTATCACTCCAGTGTTCTAATGGTACAATGTGTTTGCTCATTGCGTCAGAAGGCTAATGGATGATTAGAAAACCCTTGTGCAATCATGTTAGCACAGCTGAAAACAGTTTAGCTGGTTAGAGAAGCTATAAAACTGACCTTCCTTTGAGCAGGTTGAGTATCTGGAAAAAATTATTATTTCAAATACAGATCATTATTTCTAACCTTGTCAATGTCTTGACTATATTTTCTATTCATTTTACAACTCATGGTGGTAAATAAGTGTGACTTTTCATGGAAAACACAAAATAATTGTCTGAGTGACCCCAAACTTTTGAACGGTAGTGTATATTAATAGAGAGCGAGAGAGAGAGAGAGAATGAATAGAGGGGATACATTAGAACAGAATTCTTGGCAGTTACAGGACAGTTACCATAGCAACACAGCACTGAGTGGCAATCACGTGACAGCTTTATTTTGTATGCAGCAAAATATAAAAATCACACCAAAATATTTAGTCACAGCAGTGCACAGAGTACTTTTTTACTTTACATGTTAATACCACACCCTTTACTTGACTGTTGTGATGTGTGAGTAAAGACCAAGGAGCATATGGTAAGTGAAGAACTGATTCAGAGCCTTTATTTATTTCAGTTTTTTGACAGTTAATACAAGATGGAATGAGAAGATTAGTTCTCCACAATGCAAACAGGTAACCCGTGTACTGCTGTGATTGAATACTGTGTATTTTTTTGTGTTTTACAGGTCTTTTGCTGAAGACCAAATACTGCCACTCATTTTATCGCTCAATGTTTTTTAACTGTCATGAGTTTTGTTTGGTGACATCATGTGCATACCCTCTATAGCAGGGGTCAATAACTAAAAGTGCAAGAGGTCTGATAAGTCAGTCCACCTCCCAAGCTGAGGTCCGAATTAGGACTGGGGCTCTTTAGGCATCTCAAGATACAATTATAATTCAGGGTCTCTGATTTGATTCTGAAATGATTCTCGATGCATTTTTTGTTTGTTTTTTTCAGGATTTTTTTTCCCTCTCACCATGTGATAGCCTGTTACTTTTAAAGCCAAGTGTTTGCAATGACCCACAAATTTACTTCAAATATCTTTTAATAAAAGAAATGGAAGAGAAATGTAACAAGTCACATGGACAAATTTATCTGAAAATGTGCTTTTAAGAACTGTCATTGTTTCATGGACATTCTTGAAGAGGACCACAGCTGTCTCCAGCAGGCCAATATCATTTGCTTTTACACATTATTTTATTAAGCAGATGTTTTAGCTGCTTTTAGTTCTGTATTGTTTTTTTAAAACAAAAAAAAAATCAAATAAATCCTTTGCTCAATTTCAAATAAAACACAATAATTTAATCACAATACAGAAGAACACTAAATGTGTTTTTAACTCCAAATAAATAGCTCTAAAATTCTAAAATCTACAACTTGAATCCTAAAAATGGAAAGTTTTACAGGAGAACACAAACTAAATTACATTCATTTAAAAAGGTTAATATCTAAAAACAAAATCTCACAAAAGTCCGCCTCTATACTATATTTTCAGTATTAAAAAAAAAAAAAACTGTAAGCCTAAAAGGGGGCAGAAAATATAATTAATTCCACAGTACAGAATTTCTTTGTTTTTTATGTCAGCAATGTTTTTATCTTTTTAACCTCATCTGGGTCTGTCTGGGTAACACTGTCACAAGGAGAAAACACTGAAAAGCAATTCAAAAGTCAAGTGCAAGTAGATGGTGAACAATCAATAATACACTTTAACAGCAGAAGTCTTAAAAACTTTCCACAGATTCAGGACTATTTAAAACAGCTAGATAGAAAATTTACAGCTATCGCAGTCTCTGAAACTTGGCTCAATGAAGAGCAGGCTTCTTTGATGGCAATAGAGGGATATCAAATGTTTCATATTAACAGATCTCAAAAAAAGGGTGGTGGTGTTGCACTGTATATTGATGAACTGTATAGGTGTAAACTTGTAAATGGAATGTCCTTTGCACTACCAGGGATTCTGGAATGTGTTACTGTTGAGATTGACCAAGATAAAACAAAAAATTTAATTATAAGCTGTATATATACAGTAGAATGCCGGGAACTTGCGTTGAGACATTTGGAGATAAGTTAGTTGAGCTGTACAATAATATAACTAGTAAGAAAATGGTTGTAATCTGTGGAGACTTCAATATTGATTTACTAAATCCATTTCAACAAAATGTAATTACAGAGTTCATGAATTCTGTGTACAGTATGAGTCTATATCCCACAATAACACATCCCAGTAGAATCACAGTTCACACTGCTACACTTATTGACAACCTGTTTGTTAATATTACTGATCAGAAAATAGAAAGTGGATTATCGATAAATTACATAAGTGACCATCTGCCAGTCTTTGCACTTATCCATGGCCACACGGGGGCCAATACAGAAAAAAAAACTTTAAAATCTTTCAGATACAAATCACAAAATGCAATCAGTTCTTTTAAAGAAGACCTGCTGAAGCAAGACTGGACAAAAGTCTATGTATCAGATGTAAATGAAGTCTATGACACATTCATGAACATTGTAACCACTCTTTTAAAAAAAATTGTCCATTAGTAAAGAAAAAGCTTAAACAGAAATTTGTCAACAAGCCATGGTTAACCAAAGGATTACAAAAGGCGTGTAAAAAGAAAAATTCACTATATAAAGCTTTTCTAAAGAAAAGGACACAAGAAGCAGAGCAGCAGTATAAAACATACAAAAATAAGTTAATATATATAATGAGATGTAGTAAAAGAGACTATTACAGTAAAGAACTGGAGAAAAACAGAGATAACACTAAAAATACATGGACAATACTTAATATTATTGGAAATAAAAACAGAAATATAAGCTACCCAACCAATCTTTCAAAAGAAAAAAAACAAAAAAACAACTGAGTGTGAATGCAGTCTCACCTGCAGATGAATTTAATAAATTTTTTGTTAACATTGGTCCTAATTTGGCATGAGAAATACCCATTACGGCACCTACAGGTGATACAATAAGCAAAAACATTGCTATAAACGACTCCATCTTCATAAAGAACGCAGATGAGAAAGAGGTCATTGAAATTGTTAAATCGTTTAAAAGTAAATCATCTACGGATTGTGATGGTATTGACATGCTTTTAGTCAAAACTATTGACTTAAGCTATTGACTCAGCTACTGACTTGAGTTAGCTTTTAGTCAAAACTAACTAAAGTTTAGTCAAAACTTTAAAATGCTTAGTGAAGCCACTGACCTATATCTGTAACCTGTCTCTCCAAACAGGTATATTTCCCAATGCAATGAAAATAGCCAAAGTAATTCTGATATACAAGACGGGTGACAGAGGGGAATTTTCAAACTACAGACCAATTTCACTATTGCCGCAATTTTCAAAGATACTCAAAAAAATATTCTGTGAGAGAACTGACAACTTTATAATGAAAAATAATTTATTGTGTGAGCAGCAATATGGGTTCAGACACAAGAGGACAACTGCATTTGCTCTAATGGAGTTTATAGAAAAAATATCAACTGCTGTAGAAAATAAAGAGTATTCAGTTGGGGTATTCCTGGATCTTAAAAAAGCATTTGATACAGTGCATCATAAATTATTGTTAAAGAAACTACAAAATTATGGTATTAGGGGCGTAGCACTGTCCTGGTTATGTAGTTACTTAAAGAACAGATATCAGTATGTATGTGTTGGTAGCAAAAACTCACAGTTACTGAAGGTTACTTGCGGACTCCCACAGGGTTCAGTTTTGGGGCCATTGTTATTCAATATGTATGTATATGATATATGCAGTTTTGGAAAAAATGGATTTAATATTGTTTGCAGATGACACTAATTTATTATGCAGTGGAAGCAATTTGGAACAACTTTTGGATACACTCGGAAAGGAATTAGGAAAGCTTGAACTTTAAAATTTATAATTTTTAACAACCATCACAGCAACTCAGTATCTAAACTCAGTGTAAATGGTGTAGAGATCGAAAGTGTAACCGAAATTGAATTTCTTGGAGTAATAATTGATAATAAACTGTGTTGGAAGTCACATATTAACTATATTAAAGGTAAAATATCCAAATCAATCACAATACTACACAGAGTGAAATACTTGCTGAATCAACCCACACTATATACTTTTTATCATTCATTAATACTCCCATACATGACATATTGTACTGAAGTATGGGGAAATACATATAAAACAAACATAAATCCAGTCTTTATGCTTCAGAAGAGAGCTATTAGAATAATAAACAAAGCTGCTTACAGGGAACCAACAAACCTACTTTTTCTTGAATTAAAAGCTCTCAAGCTGAAAGATCTGGTTGATTTTAAAACTGCAGTAATGTTTAAAGTGAAGAATCTATCACTGCCCATAAATATCCAAAAGTTGTTCCAAATAAGGGAGAAACAATATAATTTCAGAGGAACATGTATATTTCAAAAACCTTAAGTGACAACTACCACCAAGCAACACTGTGTCTCAGTGCAAGGAGTCAGACTGTGGAATGCTTTTGGACCTGAATTAAAATCATGTACAACGCTTTTTTGCGCTTTTTTACAATTTGAACAAAAAACTAAAGGAAGAAATACTCCAAACATATATACAAAATGACATGTAAAATCACACAAGGATTATCATATCCAGTCTGTGTTGTGCTGTTGCTTAGTTTTGTTTTGTCACGTTTTGTCTTAGCTTTGTTCTGATTTGTAATCACTTTTATTTTATTTTTGAATTCTTAGATGGAATATGGGTGGGCAATATAAGCTGCGGCTTCAGCCATCACCCATTTTGGATAACTTATGTTGAATTGTATAATCCGAGGAGTTATTGTTTAATTTGACCTTGTTGGACTTTTTTCCCCCTTGTTATGTTATTCTGTTCCTTTCTTTGAATCTTTTAATCTAGTCTATCCGAAATAAAGATTCATTCATTCATTCATCATCATCAGGAGAGAGGAGGTGGATGTGTGTGGAACTTTTCATTTTCAGTAACACACAGCAAATTATTGTTTTTACATGATATCAGAGGGTCGCAGAAATTACCTCTCCTACAAATTACCTCCACCTACAACAGGGATGCTGTCCCAGAAGGGTGTGGGGGAGCCGTGGGGACCTTCCGTCAACAACCCCCCAGGTGGAAACGTACCATTGGAGGTAGCCAAAGTGGCGGTGCAGCAGTGTTTCATTCTGCGGGTTACACCAGGAAGGAAGTGTGGCTATCCACCCGCAGCAAATGATGATTTTATCTCCTGCTGTATCCCACGGAGAACGTCCAAGGTCCCACGCCATAAAATGTCCAGGCAGCCACCGCCGATACAGCAATTCAGTTCCGCTTTTTCGTTCAGTTAAAACAAAACAGTATAATTTTCCCCCAAATTATATGAAAAAGCTTCAGAGTCTGGACGGAGGACTCTCGAGGTCCGGATCCGGACCGGAGTCTGCCAGTTGGTGACCCCTGCTCTATAGGGTACTGTTTTAGCACCCTAAGGGTACTGTATGGCAGCAAATCAAATACTTCAAACATCAGTCTGCCACATTTAGTTTACAGTCAACATTTGTTTGTACAGCGCTCAGAGCAACTCACTGCATGCCTAAATGTTGCTAACCTCATGAAAAGTAACACATATACAGTGGGGAAAAAAGTATTTAGTCAGCCACCAATTGTGCAAGTTCTCCCACCTAAAAGATGAGAGAGGTCTCCAATTTTCATCATAGGTATACATCAACTATGAGAGACAAAATGAGAACAAAAAATCCAGAAAATCACATTGAAGGATTTTTAGTGAATTAATTGGTAAATTCCTCGGTAAAATAAGTATTTGGTCAATAACAAAAGTTCATCTCAATACTTTGTTATATACCCTTTGTTGCCAATGACAGAGGTGAAACGTTTTCTGTAAGTCTTCACAAGGTTTTCACACACTGTTGCTGGTATTTTGGCCCATTCCTCCATGCAGATCTCCGCTAGAGCAGTGATGTTTTGGGGCTGTCGCTGGGCAACATGGACTTTCAACTCCCTCCAAAGATTTTCTATGGGGTTGAGCTCTGGAGACTGGCTAGGCCACTCCAGGACCTTGAAATGCTTCTTACGAAGCCACTCCTTCGTTGCCCGGGCAGTGTGTTTGGGATCATTGTCATGCTGAAAGACCCAGCCACGTTTCATCTTCAATGCCCTTGCTGATGGAAGGAGGTTTTCACTCAAAATCTCACGATACATGGCCCCATTCATTCTTTCCTTTACACGGATCAGTCATCTTGGTCCCTTTGCAGAAAAACAGCCCCAAAGTATGATGTTTCCACTCCCATGCTTCACAGTAGGTATGGTGTTCTTTCTCCTCCAAACACGACAAGTTGAGTTTTTATCAAAAAGTTCTATTTTGGTTTCATCTGACCATATGACATTCTCCCAATCCTCTTCTGGATCATCCAAATGCTTTCTAGCAAATTTCAGACGGGCCTGGACATGTAAAGCAGGGGGACACGTCTGGCACTGCAGGATTTGAGTCCCTGGCGGTGTAGTGTGTTACTGATGTAGCCTTTGTTACTTTGGTCCCAGCTCTCTGCAGGTCATTCACTAGGCCCCCCCGTGTGGTTCTGGGATTTTTGCTCACCGTTCTCGTGATCATTTTGACCTCACGGGGTGAGATCTTGTGTGGAGCCCCAGATCGAGGGAGATTATCAGTGGTCTTGTATGTCTTGCATTTTCTAATAATTGCTCCCACAGTTGATTTCTTCACACCAAGCTGCTTACCTATTGCAGATTTCTTGTCTTTCCAGCCTGGTGCGGGTCTACAATTTTGTTTCTGGTGTCCTTTGACAGCTCTTTGGTCTTGGCCATAGTGGAGTTTGGAGTCTGACTGTTTGAGGTTGTGGACAGGTGTCTTTTATACTGATAATGAGTTCAAACAGGTGCCATTAATACAGGTAATGAGTGGAGGACAGAGGAGCCTCTTAAAGAAGTTGTTACAGGTCTGTGAGAGCCAGAAATCTTGCTTGTTTGTAGGTGACCAAATACTTATTTTACCAAGGAATTTACCAATTAATTCATTAAAAATCCTTCAATGTGATTTTCTGGATTTTTTTTTTTCTCATTTTGTCTCCCTTAGTTGAGGTATACCTGTGATGAAAATTGGAGACCTCTCTCATCTTTTAAGTGGGAGAACTTGCACAATTGGTGGCTGACTAAATACTTTTTTGCCCCACTGTAAAAAGATACATGTTTGTGTTGAAGACCAAATTGGTAATCAAGATCTAATTCAGTAAAACAATGACAACCATTTGTTTTTGGCATTAGATACAAATACAAAATATTGGAATGTATGAAGCTGGAATTATTTGATTTGTATAGGTGACAAGAGAATTGAAACAAGGGCCATCAGGGGTTATTTTAATTTTGCTTCCTGCTTATCACATCACATGGCAACAACTTTACTTATCATGCATGCTTTGTCTATAACAACTGAATCAATGCGGCACATGCTGGTTGTCTGGAGTGATTAGACCAGTTGCTATGGGCTAAACTGTTTATATTCCAAATGTATAATCAATATAAGATAAGCCTTTATTTGTCCCACAATGGGGAAATGCCAGGAAATTCCAATACTCTCCCATTGCTGTCATCTATCACAGCTGCCACCAGCTGGCTTCTGCAGGTTGTTACCAGGCATTTCACACATGCACATAAGAGCCTGTTCCAAAGCTCTCATGTTGGACCTTATCAGATTGGAAGAGATGTTTACCCTGCTGGCAAACACAAACATTAAAGGCAACAGCGTCCCTGCAGCACTCACAGGAACATGCAGAGTTTCTCTGAACGTGTGAGGGATGGTGGTGACATGCTGGGTGGAGGGGGTGCAGACAAAATGTCTTTGATGTGAGTGATGAATGGTGGGGGTGCAGGACCAGATCATTACTTCCAATGCATACTTACACATTCCTATTTCACCTAAATACTAAAGCAATACTGATAACTAGCCAGGCCACCAAATAAATATATATTTTCCCACGTCGTAATTTTTGACAAGTAGAAGAAAGTTTGGATAGAAATTTCTTTAAAGATAATATGACAAATCTAACATGAGCCTGCTTGTTGTCAATAATTCACCAATCACAAAGTTGACTCTAATTTTTTATAAAAAAAAATTTGAACACTGCCTCAAGGAAGGTAGAGTTAAATACTTTCCATCCTTCATCACTTTGAGTACCCATTACATTGGGCATCACTGAAATGGAATTATGCCTCAGATGTAATGTAACTGTGTTAATGCTAAAAAACACTGTATCTTTAGAAATGTCTGACAGTTGGCTGGAGCAGCCCCTAGCACCTGTGACAGTTTGTACTTTCTCCTATTACTATCTTACCTTCGCATACAGTCCAGAGCGTGGACAAAAAAGTCCTTGCTGAGCTGGTGTTCGTCACGTAGGAGGGCACACTGCTCTAATGTGACAGACATGGATGTCCGGTCTTTGGCACTTTTACAGCTGGTAAACCTGATACCATTTAACCTTCGGCAGATCTGGAGGGAAACGACAAAAAAAGAAAAGTAACTTTTACATCAGTCTAGTTTCCTGTAAATACAAATCCTTTCAGTTAAGCTACCATCACAAATACCCTTACGAACAGTTGTGAACACCGTACATACAATTTTTGGACCATTTTGTACGCCCTTCTTAAGGCGGCCGTAGGAGAATCCAGCGTTCGTAGACTGTTCATAAGTTCATCTCCAGATCGACTAGATTTTTACGAACACCCCACAAAAACCCCTCATCATAGGGTGGCCGTACCAATGCCATAAGAACAATGTAAGAACTACGCAAGATGTTGGCCATAAGTATGCCTTGAGAACACCTTAAGTTGATCTTGAGGGCTCCTTACAGTGGTCGTAGGAAACGTCGTACATAAGATCTCTTCTACCAATGACTTGAGAGTGCCATGAGTTGCACGAAAATTTTCATAAGATGGCATTAAGTATGCCGTAGGAAGATCCCAAGGCACCCTTACGAAGAATGTAAGAACTCTAGGGCTATTGTACGACAGAAAAGCACCTCATTTCTCAAGAATGCCTCAAGTTGCTCTTGCGAATTGAACAGCAGCTGTAAGAAACTATGCCCCTCTCCATGAATGTCTGTGGACTCCAGAATTCGTAGGAACTGGGAGATTTTTACGAACCCATCATTCGTAAGAATCTATGTAACCGTAGCTTTAGATCGAGCACATAAAACATATGATAAACACCCTTAGAATAGACGGAGAAAAGGATATTGATGTGATTCGGTTTTTCTACCACTCATGACTTTTTCTGATTCTTTTAAGATGAAGCCAAACTAATTTGACATAAGTTGTATACATTTTTAACATACTAAAAAGGTAATAAATGTAGTAAACATCATAGCAACTCACAATGAATACTGCATACTGTACTTGGTTGAAAGTTAAAACATGCCTGCAAATTATACAGTAAATATAGGGTAAGTATGGGTAAAAAAAAAAAAAAGAATAACATGGTAAAACAACATAAAAACAGGATAAATACAGTAAAAACGAGGAAAAACTGTGAAAAAAATCAGAATATAAACACAGTAAAAGATGATTCTTGGGTGCAGCAAAAACTGATTTTTTCAAAAAAAGTTTTTAAGATAAAGTTAAAGGTGAACGAGACAGCATTTCCATGAAAACACTTTTTTTAAAAAGTAATGCATCAACAAAGTGTTTAGAAAGGTTAAAGTCTTTATCTGCAATTTTTCTTTCAAGGCATCAGTTAACTTATTTATAATGTTATGCAAACATTCAAGAAGAATTATGTGAATATTTTAATTGACAAAAAATATTTTCTGCCCTTGGTGATGTAAAAGTAAAAAAAAAAAAACATTTTTGAAATGATGTGTCCATTTTTTGGCTGAATGGAGGAACCAAGAGCAAAATCAATGTTATTTCTGTTTCACTTTAGTGTAATTTTACCATTTATACATTCACTGAATAAATATGCATGTTCACAATTGATAAATAACAGACATTTTTATTAATTAACATCTTTATCTTGATATTTTCAGGTGAAGATGTATCAGGATGACCAAAATGCACAAATCAGCCAGCTTCTGCAAATGATCTGTTCTTGTTATGTGAATCCATGTTTTTTTTTTTTAACCATTTCCTTGCCTTCCCTTTCTATTCACCCATAATAGTGATATATCCATGTTAGGAATAACGTGTTACAAAATAACTGGAAGATGTTATTACCAACAAAGGCTTTTCTACTAAATATTAAATGAATTTCACCAAGCGTGTTCAATACTTATTCCCTGTGTCATTCCACTTTATTAAATACAACTTGCTTTGTGAACACAGTTGCCTTGATTTCTTTGTATGTATGGATTACTTGGGTTATTACTGATATCTGGTGAAAATCTCAGGTCAATGGCTCCATCAGAAATATGTTTAATGAGAAAAATGTTGATGTGTTCAATACTTATTTTCCCTGCTGTGTGCATGTACAAAGTAAAGATTATTTTTCCTTTGTCATGGTTAAAGACAAAAACCTATTAGTGGGTTGCAAACTGAAGTGTCGGTTGAGACCTACTGTAGTTTTCAGAAGCACTTGAAAATAGCAACAAGCTTCAACAAAGCTCTAGTGCTAAGCAATGGCTAGCTATGCTAACAACATCGTGAAGTGGACCTATGCTCTCTGAACAGCCACGACTGGATATAAAGTGGAAATACTCTTGTCTCAACAGCCACAGCTGGATTTCAAGCACAGGTATGCATCTGGACAGTTTGTGACCCAGCAAGAATTAAACCGACTGATTGCCAGATACGTTGTTACAGAATGAAGACGTGATACCAGTGATTTTCCATCAGACAGCTGGACTGTGATCCACTGAAATTAAAATTCATTTACTTGCTACCTGGATAAAGATTACTCAAAAATGGATTTTGATCTCCAAAAGAAATTTAAGGGACTGGATCATGTCTCTGTCACAGCAGACATTTGGACTGTGGATAATGGACATTTTCTTTGGATCACTGCACATCGGATTAAATCCATAACATAAAGGTAAGATAAACATAGACAGCTTTATGCAGTGTTGCCAACTCTCACTCTTTTGGAGTGACTCTCATTCTTTTTCCGTCTCTCTCACTCCACAAACCCTATTTCTCGCTCCAAAATGAGGAAATTACTGATAATTTTGTATTGATTTTCTTCAGATTTTTCCCACAATAAGAGCTCTCAAGGCAGGATAAAGCAGACTGAACATGTTCTAAAAGCACTATCTGAAACAGTCTATTTTCAGCCTGACATTAATAAGCCCGTAATGTAACCCATTAATTACTGTAAATGATCCTGCTATGTGTGCAAGATGATTTCTGTATGCATTTAAAAGTAATGTGAAAGTTACTTTTCCAAGTAACTATTTACTTTAATTGTACAGTAATTGGTAAAGTAACTCAATTACGTTTGAAAAGAAGTAACTAGTAACTGTAATTAGTTACTATTTTTTAGTAACTTGCCCAACATCTATCATTTATCATTATCATTTATATCACTTATCATTTATAACATTTATCTATAAACCCAATTTCACACATATAGGTAGGCTATGTGATGAATAAATACCTTGCTGTGATACTGCATAGCAGATATAAATAATATGACATCTGGAATCATGCAAAATAGTTCTTTCAAATACACTGTATTCGCCGTAGCCCTCATTATATATCTAAGAAATCAATAGCCAATTAAAGTTAAATACCATTAATATGATTTATGTGCAGCAGCTGTCATGGCCCACTGTAATAGAAATATTAGAATTCATTATAACTAGGAACCGCAGCCCTCAAAACTCTAATTTATTCTCCATAACCCCTAAAATATTGTGGTTCTAGTATTGATTACTACACAAGTACCTTGACTGACCTGTTCACCACCTGTTACCCAAATTTATAGTTTAACTGTACAATAAACTCATTATGATACTTTAAATGGTTGTTTTTGTTACTCCTGTTCACATTCAAAGCATGTTGTGATGTCGGTATATTCTCCGTAGCCCCTGTATTTTTATGCATTGGGGTACCTGTGCTTACTGTAATGCTGTAACCTGAATATTATTTGCAGATACTTCACAAAGTTTTCACATCGAATTGCCAAAACATTATAGGTTTTAAAGCAAACTTCATTTTGTTTCTATCTTTACTTTGATTTTTTTTAACCTTTTTGGAATACATTGTATGCATGTATTGTACAACCAAGGCTTTAATCTTGGAATATCGGGCCAGTTGGGGTGCCACTCTGATGTTCTGTGTTTGCACTTTTTACTAGTGTTATCCTCCTCTAACTTCCTCTCTTGCACCCTCTCCCTGAACACTTTCCTCTTCGTGGCTCCTCTCGTCTACAGTGGTGTGAAAAGTGTTTGCCCCCTTCCTGATTTCTCATGTTTTTGTATGTTTGTCACACTTAAATGTTTCAGATCATCATACAAATTTCAATATTAGACAAAGATAACACAAGTAAACACAAAATGCAGTTTTTAAATGGTGTTTATTATTAAGGGTAAATTCATCTATGCAGACGACATCTGTTTGGCATTCCAAGCACCAGACTTTGAACCACTGGAACGGGTGCTCACGGAAGATCTTGCTAAACTGGACCAGTTCTGCAAAATCTGGCGCCTAAAACCAAGCCCAGCAAAAACCGTCTCCAGTGTATTTCATCTCCACAATGCAAAAGCTGCCAGAGAACTAAACATCCACCTGAGCGGACTCAAGCTTAAGCATGCCCCAAATCCAACTTATCTTGGAGTGACCCTTGATAGGACCTTATCCTTCAAGGAACATCTAAAGGGGACGGCTGCTAAGGTGAAAGTACGAAACAACCTGCTCTGCAAGCTCGCTGGTGCAAAATGGGGGGCGGCAGTCTCCACCCTGCGCACCTCAGCACTGGCCCTTTCATACTCTGTAACAGAATATTGTGCCCCTGTCTGGTCCAGGTCATCTTACACACACCATGTAGACACCCAGCTCAACTCAACCATGAGAACTATAACTGGAACAATCCGCTCAACACCACTCCCCTGGCTCTCTGTACTGTCAAACATAGCCCCTCCACACATCCGGCGAGCAGCATTAACTCAAAGGATGCTCCAAAAAGTTAAAGATTTTCCTCACTTACCAATCCATGCAGATATCTACACCCCACCCACTGCCCGACTTTCATCCAGACGGCCGATTTGGAAAAACCCTCCCCCAGCTGACTTTACCATCCAGACAGCTTGGCAAGAGGAATGGGAGACCAAGGAGGTCCCAAACAAACAGCTGGTGATAAACCCCAACCAACAGGTCCCGGGCACCAACCTCCCAAGGAGACAGTGGTCTACACTCAATCGCTTCAGGACTGGACATGGCCCCTGCTTGGCCAGCCTTCACAGATGGGGCAGGAGCCCGAGCCCACTGTGCGCATGTGGAGAGGAGCAAACTATGGAACACATCATAGAGGCTTGCCCGCTCCAAAGACTGGAAGGAGGATTACACACCCTCCATACAGCAAACCAGGAGGCAACTGCTTGGCTTAAGGACTTTGCATTCGCTAAATAAATAAATAAATTAAGGGTAAAAAAAATCAAAACATAATGTATAATGAATAATGACTAGAATGTTATTATAATTAATAGAAGGGGTGGGGCTATGTACAGTGGGGCAAAAAAGTATTTAGTCAGCCACCAATTGTGCAAGTTCTCCCACTTAAAAGATGAGGGAGGTCTCCAATTTTCATCATAGGTATACCTCAACTATGAGAGATAAAATGAGAAAAAAAAAATCCAGAAAATCACATTGAAGGATTTTAATGAATTAATTGGTAAATTCCTCGGTAAAATAAGTATTTGGGACTTTCGGTTATGGCGGCCACGTAGGAAGATGTGTTTCACTCTGCTCTGCTCCTAAAAATAAAAAGTAGGGTAAAACTCTCTCAAGTGGAACAAAAACCTATCCTAGCGTTTAGGCGCGGATATGGTAAAAGCCAAGGCTGTGAAATCAGGTGGAGGAAAAGCTGATTCGTCGAGACAATCCAAGTTAACAGACTTCCACGCTCGTGACGAAGCAGAAAAATCTCCAGAGACTATGGCGGGGGAGGGAGCTAGCGGCGGAGCGGTGACTGCCGAGGAGGGAACGAATGCGGTACTTGCTGCTATCAGCTCTATGAGAGCAGACTTTTCGTCTAAGTTTGATGAGATTATAGCAGCGATAGAAGGAATGAGAAAAGAAATAAGCGACTGTATGGAACGAGTATCGCAGGCGGAGCTCCGGATCTCCAACGCTGAAGATGACATCACCAGCCTACAATTAAAGGTCCAAACATTGGAATTAAAAAATAAACGTCTGGAAGATAACGTCCTGGACTTAGAATCCCGGTCGCAACGGAATAATTTAAGGCTGGTGGGCCTCCCGGAGGGTACGGAGGGACGGGATACATGTTCCTTTTTGGAAAAGTGGATTCCAGAGGCGCTGAACAACACGGATCTGCAGTCATCGGTCGTCTTGGAGAGCGCTCACCGAATCGGCCCACTGAGAGATAATAAGACACCACCGAGGACGCTGATTATGAAGTTCCTCAACTACAGAGACAAGATGACGATCACCAACGCAGCGCGTGCTAAAGGAGAAATCAAATACCAGGATCATCAGGTGTGGTTCTACCCAGATTTGGCCACAGGAATTCAACAACTAAGGAAACAGTTCGACCCCGCCCGTAAAGAGCTGCGCAACCTCGGGATTTGTCACGGAGTGATTCATCCGGCAAGACTGCTGGTCACATATAAAGGGAGTACCCATATCTTCAAGACCCCTCAGGAGGCGCAGGAGCTTATCAAGCAGATTCAAGGAGAGACTGGCGGGAGCTAAGCATGAAGCAAGAACAAGATATAAAGGTAGAATATTTAAGCATGTGTACAAGTATCTGACTGATTTGAAACATATAGCATGTCTACAAAATATAGATTGTATTATATATTAAAAAAAAGCTATGATGTACAAAGTTGCTATAAAATTTTGGAGTTAAGTTGGAAAAACTACAGAAGAGAGTTATTGTCATGTCATTTAAAGCAGCAGAGTAAGGGTGATTGAGAGGAGAAAAGAGTGAGTGGTTTGAATGATCCTCGCGAGTGAGGAGCAGCCACTGGCTATAGCGGGAGACGGAATTTTTTTTTTTGATTTGGGGGGACTACCACGAATGTGGGGAGGGGGAATTTGTTTTTGTGTAGTTTGTGGGATGAATGTTCAACCATCCATGTTTTTGCTTCTCTGTATGAGCATGTTTATTTTGCAAGGTAATCTCAAACTCTTTATTGATCATAGACCAAAGCATTAATCTTAATTTAACTTCATGGAATTGCAGAGGTCTACAAAATCTAAAAAAACTTAAACAAGTTATGAATAAAATAAAAGACATAGGTTCAAAAATTGTGTTTTTAGAAGAAACTCATCTAATAGAGGAGGATGTAAAAAGAATAAGGAGAAGATGGCAGGGAAGTGTGTTCACCTCATCATTTTCATCCTGAGCCAGGGGAGTTATGACTCTCATACATAAAACAGTCCCATTTCAAGTGAAAAATGTAATTGGAGACAAATTGGGAAGATATCTAATCATCCAAGGATCTTTGTTATTAGAAAATATAAATCTGGTGAACTTATACGGTCCCAATATAGATGATCAAAACTTCTTCGTTAATTTATTTCTTACTTTAGCATCACTCACAGGGCAACATACAGTGGGGCAAAAAAGTATTTAGTCAGCCACCAATTGTGCAAGTTCTACCACTTAAAAGATGAGACAGGTCTCCAATTTTCATCATAGGTATACCTCAACTATGAGAGGCAAAATGAGAAAAAAAAAATCCAGAAAATCACATTGAAGGATTTTTAATGAATTAATTGGTAAATTCCTCGGTAAAATAAGTATTTGGTCACCTACAAACAAGCAAGATTTCTGGCTCTCACAGACCTGTAACTTCTTCTTTAAGAGGCTCCTCTGTCCTCCACTCGTTACCCGTATTAATGGCACCTGTTTGAACTCGTTATCAGTATAAAAGACACCTGTCCACAACCTCAAACAGTCAGACTCCAAACTCCACTATGGCCAAGACTAAAGAGCTGTCAAAGGACACCAGAAACAAAATTGTAGACCTGCACCAGGCTGGGAAGACTGAATCTGCAATAGGTAAGCAGCTTGGTGTGAAGAAATCAACTGTGGGAGCAATTATTAGAAAATGGAAGACATACAAGACCACTGATAATCTCCCTCAATCTGGGGCTCCACGCAAGATCTCACCCCGTGGGGTCAAAATGATCACGAGAATGGTGAGCAAAAATCCCAGAACCACACGAGGGGACCTAGTGAATGACCTGCAGAGAGCTGGGACCAAAGTAACAAAGGCTACATCAGTAACACACTACGCCGCCAGGGACTCAAATCCTGCAGTGCCAGATGTGTCCCCCTGCTTAAGCCAGTACATGTCCAGGCCCGTCTGAAGTTTGCTAGAGAGCATTTGGATGATCCAGAAGAGGATTGGGAGAATGTCATATGGTCAGATGAAACCAAAACAGAACTTTTTGGTAAAAACTCAACTTGTCGTGTTTGGAGGAGAAAGAACACCATACCTACTGTGAAGCATGGTGGTGGAAACATCATGCTTTGGGGCTGTTTTTCTGCAAAGGGACCAGGACGACTGATCCGTGTAAAGGAAAGAATGAATGGGGCCATGTATCGTGAGATTTTGAGTGAAAACCTCCTTCCATCAGCAAGGGCATTGAAGATGAAACGTGGCTGGATCTTTCAGCATGACAATGATCCCAAACACACCGCCCGAGCAACGAAGGAGTGGCTTTGTAAGAAGCATTTCAAGGTCCTGGAGTGGCCTAGCCAGTCTCCAGATTTCAACCCCATAGAAAATCTTTGGAGGGAGTTGAAAGTCCATGTTGCCCAGCGACAGCCCCAAAACATCACTGCTCTAGAGGAGATCTGCATGGAGGAATGGGCCAAAATACCAGCAACAGTGTGTGAAAACCTTGTGAAGACTTACGGAAAACATTTGACCTCTGTCATTGCCAGCGAAGGGTATATAACAAAGTATTGAGGTGAACTTTTGTTATTGACCAAATACTTATTTTACAGAGGAATTTACCAATTAATTCATTAAAAATCATTCAATGTGATTTTCTGGATTTTTTTTTCTCATTTTGTCTCTCATAGTTGATGTATACCTATGATGAAAATTGGAGACCTCTCTCATCTTTTAAGTGGGAGAACTTGCACAATTGGTGGCTGACTAAACACTTTTTTGCCCCACTGAATAATAGCAGGGGATTTTAATTGAACATTGAATCCCAGTATAGATAGATCAACAGGACTGGACTGTACGCACAATGGATGCAGGATGACCATTAATCATTTTATGAAAGAATTGAGATTGCTAGATATATGGAGAGAAATGAAACCACAAGTCAAAGCTTATTCTTGTTATTCTAATACCAACAAGACATTTTCACATATTGACTATTTTTTGATCTCCACAGAATTAAGGTCCAAGATTCAAAACTGTTTCTATGATAACATCTTGATATCTGATCATGTACCCTGCTGTCTAATATATGTAGATAAGAAATTGACAAAGGATCCAGGTAGGTGGCAATTTTAGCATAAATGGCTTCAGAATGAGGAATTTGTTAAGTACATAGAAAAACAGATAGATGAGTTCTTTGATATCAATACTACACAAACATCAGCATTTATAAAGTGGGAGGCTTTCAAAGCTTTTATTAGGGGGCATATTATTAGTTATACAGGTTCAAAATCTAGGAAGACTCAAGAGGAGCGAGTCCAATTGGAACGTAAAATAAAAATTTTTCAAGAAAAAGTGTATGCAGGAAGTAATCCAAAATTAGAGAATGAATTACTGATTCTGAGAGCTGAATATGACAAAAAATCAGCAAATAGAGCTGCCTCGAGTCTTCTAAGATTGAAGCAAACCTTTTATGAACAAGGTGAAAAATCAGGAAAATTATTGGCAAGGCAGATTATACAATTAGAATTTAAAACACCAATTACCAGTATTATAAGTAACGGACAGGCAGTTGTAGATCCTTTAGCAATTAATAGTGTCTTTAGAGATTATTATGAAAAACTATATGATACAAAAAATGAAACTGACTTAACAAAACTAAATGGGTTTTTGGACGGATTATCTATACCGTGCATTCCAAATGAAAATAGGAAGATACTGGAGTCAAAAATTAGTCAAGAAGAAGTTGGGCTAGCCATTCATAATATGAAATCAGGAAGAAGTGCGGGACCAGATGGTCTTCCAGTTGACCTCTATAAAAAATTTAAGAATAAATTAATAAAACCATTTTTGGAAATGGTTTTAGAAGCATTTCAAAATAGTAATTTACCACCATACATGAATAATGCCTTAATTATACTGTTGCCAAAACCAGGTAAACCCTCTAATAAATGTGAAAACATGAGACCAATAAGCCTATTAAATGCTGACCTTAAGATAATCTGTAAAATTTTAGCAAGACGACTACAAGAAATATTACCAAATATTATTAACCGAGATCAGAATGGCTTTATAATGGGAAGACAAGGCTTCCATAATGTAAGAAGACTATTTAATATTATTTATTCTAATAAAGAAGAACCGGATACAGCTCACCTATTAAATTGAATTAAAGTAGGACCAACAGAACATAAAATCTCCCTGTATGCCGATGACATGATTTTGTTTATGTCAAATCTTAAAAAATCAATTCTGACCTTGTTAAATTTAATAAAGAACTTTGGGGAAATAACAGGATATAAAATAAATAAAACTAAATCTTCAATATTAATGCTAAATGAGACCTAGAGAAATCACCCAGCTCCTGAGGTAAATCAATTCAATGTTGTAAATCAGTTTCAATATTTAGGAATTCAAATTGTGCCTAAGTTAGAATCAGTCGCCAGTGTCAACTATGAAGCCTTAATGACAGATATTAATGAGTTGCTTCAGAGATGGATGTCACTACCAATGTCGATGATCGGGAGAATTAATATACTTAAAAGTAATATCTTACCCAAAATACTTTATTTATTTCAATACATTCCTTTACCACCACCTTCAGATCTATTCTCAAGAATTAAAAAAAAGTTAGTGGAATTTATATGGAACAATAGGAAGGCTAGATTATGTCTGTCCTTACTATATTTACCAGTTGATCGTGGAGGTCTGAAATGTCCAAACTTTATGCTGTATTACTGGTCAGCACAACTGAGGTCTATGACATATTATTTTTCATCAAATGATCTCCCTCACTGGACTGAAATGGAATCATACAATTTACCTTTACCTCTTCCCTTATTCATATACTCAGACTCGGCTAAAAAATTACAGAAACAAGTTAAAAATCCTATTGTAAAGCATATGATCAAAATATGGTGTGAAATCAAAAAATATTTAAAAGAACCACACTTATTGTCACAATTTAGCCCAGTATGGGGTAATCAATATTTTACACCAGGGAGAGCGGACGCTGTATTTAAAGTATGGAATTTAAAAGGGATTCAAAAAATTCAAGACTTATATTTGTCACGTTCAGATAACATAATGTCTTTTGAAGAACTGAGGATCAAATTTAATCTTAATAGAACACATTTTTTTTTAAATATCTTCAGCTTAGGAATTTTATTCGATCAAATCAAAATAATGCTCTCACCTGACCTACTTATTCATCCTTGGAAAAAATTTTGACGAAAGATAGTAAGAGAAAGGGTATTATTTCAGAGTTTTATAACTCATTGACACTATCCTCAAGTGAAAACTCACAGAAAAGAATGAATTATTGGAAAGAAGACCTGCAAACTGAAATTTCAGAGGAACAATGGGAATTGGCTTGCACAGAAGCTCAAACCAAATCAATAAATGTACGTCTTAAATCGATACATTTTAAATGGTTAATGCGGATGTATGTTACACCGGTGGAGTTAAATAGATATAACAAAAACATACCAGATACGTGCACAAAATGTATGGAAAGTAAAGGAACCCTATTTCATTGTTTATGGGAATGTAGAAAAATTAGAATGTTTTGGGAAGAGGTGAGGGTAACAATAGAAAAAATAATTTCAAAACAATTCATATTGAACTCTAAACTGTTTTTGTTGAGTCTGTATCCAGAAAAGCATAACTTTAATAAGAGTGAAAGAGCATTCATAGACCTCAGTTTGCTTAATGCCAAAAAATGCATTGCACTACTGTGGAAAAAGACTCATAGACCAGATGTGACTCAGTGGTTAAGACAGATGTTAACAAACCTTCCACTAGAAAGAATAACATACATACTGAAATCAAAGGAAAATGTGTTTGAGAATATATGGAGACCTTTCATTGATTATGTAAAGAAATTAAACATAACTTCTGAAGAAGAAGGTGAATCATGTGTGTGGACCTTGTAAATTCCAAATTGGTGAATGTATAATATGTATACTTATGTAATGGATTACCTAGGCTAAACAGAGGAGCATTGTTGATGACTTGCTTTTGTTAATGGTTGTTGGTGTTTTTTAGTACATTTTTTTTTCTTTTCTTTTCTTTTTAAATTACTTTAGTGTTAGTGTTTGATTGTTTGTGTCATGTTTGTTAAAAAAGGTTCAATAAAAAATATTGTGGAAAAAAAAATAAGTATTTGGTCACCTACAAACAAGCAAGATTTCTGGCTCTCACAGACCTGTAACTTCTTCTTTAAGAGGCTCCTCTGTCCTCCACTCGTTACCTGTATTAATGGCACCTGTTTGAACTTGTTATCAGTATAAAAGACACCTGTCCACAACCTCAAACAGTCAGACTCCAAACTCCACTATGGCCAAGACTAAAGAGCTGTCAAAGGACACCAGAAACAAAATTGTAGACCTGCACCAGGCTGGGAAGACTGAATCTGCAATAGGTAAGCAGCTTGGTGTGAAGAAATCAATTGTGGGAGCAATTATTCAAAAATGGAAGACATACAAGACCACTGATAATCTCCCTCGACCTGGGGCTCCACACAAGATTTCACCCCGTGGGGTCAAAATTATCACGAGAATGGTGAGCAAAAATCCCAGAACCATATGGGGGGACCTAGTGAATGACCTGCAGAGAGCTGGGACCAAAGTAACAAAGGCTACATCAGTAACACACTACGCCGCCAGGGACTCAAATCCTGCATGTGCCAGATGTGTCCTCCTGCTTAAGCCAGTACATGTCCAGGCCCGTCTGAAGTTTGCTAGAGAGCATTTGGATGATCCAGAAGAGGATTGGGAGAATGTCATATGGTCAGATGAAACCAAAATAGAACTTTTTGGTAAAAACTCAACTTGTCATGTTTGGAGGAGAAAGAACACCATACCTACTGTGAAGCATGGGGGTGGAAACATCATGCTTTGGGGCTGTGTTTCTGCAAAGGGACCAGGACAACTGATCCATGTAAAGGAAAGAATGAATGGGGCCATGTATCGTGAGATTTTGAGTGAAAACCTCCTTCCATCAGGAAGGGCATTGAAGATGAAACGTGGCTGGATCTTTCAGCATGACAATGATCCCAAACACACCGCCCGGGCAACGAAGGAGTGGCTTCGTTAGAAGCATTTCAAGGTCCTGGAATGGCCTAGCCAGTCTCCAGATCTCAACCCCATAGAAAATCTTTGGAGGGGGTTGAAAGTCTGTGTTGCCCAGCGACAGCCCCAAAACATCACTGCTCTAGAGGAGATCTGCATGGAGGAATGGGCCAAAATACCAGCAACAGTGTGTGAAAACCTTGTGAAGACTTACAGAAAACGTTTGACCTCTGTCATTGCCAGCGAAGGCTATATAACAAAGTATTGAGATAAACTTTTGTTATTGACCAAATACTTACTTTACTGAGGAATTTACCAATTAATTTATTAAAAATCATTCAATGTGACTTTCTGGATTTTTTTTTTCTCATTTTGTCTCTCATAGTTGAGGTATACCTATGATTTAAAAAAAAAAAAAAAAAAAATCCAAGATGGCGCCGCGGATGGCAGCCACTGGCTTCTGCTCTCTGATGTTTTTGATAATTTTGTGTGTTTTTTTGGACTTCTGCTCTTCTGTCCGAATCACCTATTCAAGGGAGGAACTACTTTCACTCAGACTACCTCCCAATGCAACTTCTCCGCCAGTTACTGCTGCTGATCTGAAGTTTTTTCAGTCCATCTTAGCTGTGGGAGCAGCGGCTATTGGCGCTGGCCGGAAACGAAGGCGGCGTGGTAAACGTGCCGGTGCGTTAGTCAGGCTGAAGAAACGAGGATTTCGCACGCCGCTCCCATCGATCCATCTGGCAAATATCCGCAGTTTGGCAAACAAAATGGATGAACTGCTGCTCCTGACTCACAAAAACCGGGATTTTAGCAGATCTGGCGCCCTTTGTTTCACGGAGTCCTGGCTGAGTGAACACATCCCGGACAGCGCGGTCCGTCTGGACGGATTTCAACTGTTTCGCGCTGATCGCAGCCGAGAATTTTCTGGAAAGACTAAGGGTGGTGGAATCTGCTTCTACATAAACGAAGGTTGGTGTACTGATGTCACAGTGTTGAAGAAGTTTTGTAGCTCTAACCTAGAGTCACTGTTCATAAACTGTAAACCCTTTTATTCACCGCGAGAGTTCTCCTCATTTATTCTGGTCGGAATTTATATCTCGCCTGCTGCTTGTACAACGGAGGCACTGCAGCTCCTCGCTGACCAGATAGCAGAGGTGGAGGAAAAACATCCAGACTCTCTGCTTATCATTCTGGGTGATTTCAATAGAGCTAATCTCACAAATGAGCTTCCTAAATACAGACAGCATATTAAATGTCCCACCAGGGACACAAATACACTTGACCACTGTTACACAGTTTTAAGAAATGCCTATCATGCCGTCCCCCGTGCAGCTCTGGGTTTTTCTGACCACTGCCTGCTCCATCTTATTCCAACATACAGACAGAAACTAAAAACTTCCAAGCCTGTTGTAAGGACTGTGAAGAAATGGACTGAGGAATCAAAGCTGAAGTTACAAGCCTGCTTTGACTGCACAGATTGGAGTGTTTTTGAAGCTGCAGCCATTAACTTAAATGAACTCACTGACACTGTGACATCATACACCTGTTTCTGCGAGGACATGTGTGTGCAGACCAAGACCTTCTGCATATACAACAACAATAAACCCTGGTTCATTCCTAAACTGAAGCAGCTACGTCAGACCAAGGAGGAGGCCTACAGGACTGGTGACTGGACTCTGTACAAGCGGGCCAGAAACATGCTGACGAAGGAGACCAGGCTTGCTAAGAGGAGCTACAGTGTGAAGTTACAAAAAAACTTCTCAGCTAACAACTCTGCTTCTGTCTGGAGAGGCCTACGGAATATCACCAACTACAGGAGACCATCCCCCCACCCTGCGGAAAACCTCCAGCTGGCTAATGACCTAAACAGCTTTTACTGCAGGTTTGAAAAGAACCTACAGTTCTCACCTCCCACCCACACAAAAAGGATTATCTGCAGCCCCAGGAACTCCATCCCTCCTCCACTCTGACCTCCCACCAGCACTAATGATCTGTGAAGAGGAGGTGCGCCGGGTCTTTCAGAGACAAAAGATCAAGAAGGCTGCAGGACCTGATGGTGTGTCTCCGTCCTGCCTGAGAGTCTGCTCCAACGAGTTGGCCCCCATCTTCACCCGGATCTTTAACAGATCACTGGAGCTGCGTGAAGTGCCTTCCTGCTTCAAACGCTCCATCATCATTCCAGTTCCCAAGAAACCCTCTATTACAGGATTAAACGACTACAGACCTGTTGCCCTGACCTCTGTGGTCATGAAATCCTTGGAGAGATTGGTGCTGAACCACCTGAAGGTCATCACAGGCCCCCTGATGGACCCACTGCAGTTTGCCTACCGGTCAAACAGGTCAGTGGATGATGCAGTGAATATGGGACTACATTACATCCTGCAACACCTCGACTCCCCAGGGACGTACGCCAGGATCCTGTTTGTCGACTTCAGCTCAGCGTTCAACACCATCATCCCAGGCATTCTTCATCAGAAACTCCTCCAGCTCAAGGTGCCCCCCTCCACCTGCCAGTGGATCTCCAGCTTTCTGACTGACAGGTGGCAACAGGTGAAGCTAGGGAGATTTACATCCAGCTCCCGAAAAATTAGTACTGGCGCCCCCCAAGGATGTGTCCTTTCCCCACTGCTCTTCTCCCTCTACTTCAACGACTGCACCTCAGAGGACCCTTCGGTGAAGCTCCTGAAGTTTGCCGACGACACCACAGTCATCGGTTTGATCCGGGATGATGATGAGTCTGCATACAGGCGGGAGGTGGAGCAGCTGATCCTCTGGTGCAGCCAGAACCATCTTGAACTTAACCCAGCCAAAACGGTGGAGATGACTGTGGATTTCAGGCGACACCCCCCTTCATTCCCCCCACTCACCATCCTCAACAGCACAGTGTCCACTGTGGACTCCTTCAAGTTTCTGGGTACCACAATCTCCCGGAACCTGAAGTGGTCCTCCCATATTGACACTGTCCGGAAAAAGGCCCAGCAGAGGTTGTTTTTTCTGCGTCAGCTCAAGAAGTTTGATTTGCCTCAGGAGCTGCTGGTTGTCTTCTACACCGCCATCATCCAATCTGTCCTCTGCTTTTCCATCACTGTCTGGTTTGGATCTGCCACTAAACAGGACAAGACCAGACTGCAGCGGATCATTAAGTCTGCGGCGAGGATCATTGGTACCGACCTACCCCCCATTGAGAACTTATATCGGTCCATAACCAGGAAACGGGCGGGAAACATCTGTGCTGACCCATCACACCCCGGCCACAAACTGTTTGAACTTCTATCTTCTGGTCGTCGTTACAGATCACTGAAGGTCAAAACCACCCGTCACAGGAACAGTTTCTTTCCTCAAGCCATCACTCTGATGAACTCCTAACATTCACCTAGTCCTACCTGTTGCTGTACTCATGACTTTTCATCCATTATTACATTGCACATAACTCTCACACTGCTTTTTACTTCATTCACATTATATCACTGAATCTGAGTCCACATTGAAATACTGTGTGATTGTATATTTTTTCATATATTTCTGCAAAGTGTGGTTAGTCCGAGTAAATAACTGCATATATTCCTGTATATATTTGCATCCTTTTATAGAAACGTGGACAGACTGTAATTTACTGTACATACTCTGGTTGTCATTGAATCCTTATTTAAATCCTTCACCTGAACAACGAGAGCAAGTTTTTAGCCAAAGTCAAATTCCTTGTATGTGTTGTGCATACTTGGCCAATAAAGCTGATTCTGATTCTGATTCTGATTCTGATGAAAATTGGAGACCTCTCTCATCTTCTAAGTGGGAGAACTTGCACAATTGGTGGCTGACTAAATACTTTTTTGCACCACTGTAAGCGTTGGCTTCTTCCCACTCCTTTTGAATATTTTCTTTTTTTGGTTTTGATTTTTGTTTTTAATTTTTTTTTTCTTTTTTGTTTGGATATTCAAATAAATAAAATCAATTAATCAATCAATCAATCAAAAACTTATATGGCCTTATGTGAAAAAATGATTGCCCCCCGTTCAAACATTAATTAACTGTGGTTTATTACATCTTTGGAAAGCTGAGTTAAATTTCTCTAGCCACACCCAGGCCTGATTACTGCCACACCTTTTCTCAATCAAGAAATCACTTAAATAGAACCTGCCTGACAAAGTGAAATAGACCATAAGATCCTCAAAAACTAGACGTCATCCTGCCATCCAAAGAAATTCAGGAACAAATGAGAAACAAAGTAATTGAGATCTATCAGTCTGGAAAAGGTTATAAAGCCATTTCCAAAGCTTTGAGACTCCAGCGAACCACAGCAAGAGCCATTATCCACAAATGGCGAAAACATGGAACAGTGGTGAACCTTCTCAGGAGTGGCCGGCCGACCAAAATTACCCCAAGAGCGCAGTGACGACTCATCCAAGAGGTCACAAAAGACCCCACAACAACATCCAAAGAACTGCAGGCCTCACTTGCCTCAGTTGAGGTCAGTGTTCATGACTCCACCATAAGAAAGAACTGGGCAAAAATGGCCTGCATGGCAGAGTTCCTAGACGAAAACTACTGCTGAGCAAAAAGAACATAAAGGCTCATCTCAGTTTTGCTAGAAAACATCTTGATGATCCCCAAGACTTTTGGGAAACTACTCTGTGGACTGACAAGATAAAAGTTGAACTTTTTGGAAGGTATGTGTCCCATTACATCTGGCGTAACAGTAACAGCATTTCAGAAAAGGAACATCGTAGTAACAGTAAAATATAGTGATGGTAGTGTGATGGTCTGGGGCTGTTTTGCTGCTTCAGGACATGGAAGACTTGCTGTGGTAAATGGAAGCATGAATTCTGCTGTCTACCAAAAAATCCTGAAGGAGAATGTCCGGCAATCTGTTCGTGACCTCAAACTGAAGCGCACTTGGGTTGTGCAGCAGGTCAATGATCCAAAAAACACCAGCAAGTCCACCTCAGAATGGCTTAAGAAAAACAAAATGAAGACTTTGGAGTGGCCTAGTCAAAGTCCTGACTTGAATCCGATTGAGATGCTGTGGCATGACCTTAAAAAGGCGGTTCACGCTCGAAAATCCTCCAGTGTGGCTTAATTACAACAATTCTGCAAAGAGGAGTGGGCCAAAATTCCTCCACAGCGCTGTAAAAGACTCATTGCCAGTTAGTGCAAATGCTTGATTGCAAGTTGTTCCTGCTGAGGGTGGCCCAACCAGTTATTAGGTTTAGGGGGCAATCACTTTTTCACACAGGGCCATGTAGGTTTGGATTTTATTTTCCCTTAATAATAAACACCTTCATTTAAAAACTGCATTTTGTGTTTATTTGTGTTATCTTTGTCTAATATTTAAATTTGTTTGATGATCTGAAACATTTAAGTGTGACAAACATACAAAAAAAAAAAAGAGAAATCAGGAAGGGGGCAAACACTTTTTCCACACCACTGTATCTTGTGACGTGCACTGACTCTGTGACTCTCTTCCTAGAAGAGAGGCACCCTTTTTTTTTTTCCCCCTTTGCAGTTTTCTCCCACACCCTTGAGGGGACCCTGAACCACACCTGGGATTCTACAACTGCTCTGTATCACCTCGTTACAGAGCACCCCGCTTAAGATCCCTCAACCTAGTGCTCCTAGCCATTTGGCCACTGGGCTTTAGCTGTCTGGACTGTGTTTGCTGTTTGTGCTATTTTCTACCGGTACATTAGGCTCAGGCCTGTTTGGTACTTATGCACTTTAGTTGTGTTTGACAACTGCGTTAAAGGAATGACTGTAGGGGTTCTCTGCCTTTTCTTTTCTTCACTTTTCTCCTGTTTTGTGGTGAGTAGTGATGGTGAAACTGAGGCCTTATGAAACAATGAACAACTTTGAGACAATTGCTTCATAATCGACACAGTATTATGAAACATTTAACAAAGAGTGCCATCTGCTGACTGACTGTCAGAACTGCATCTGAGTGGAAGACCTAAAAAAAATCTCTACATTTTTTCAGCTATTCAAAATTGGATGGCAGCAATAAACAATACAAAGCAAACAAAAAAAAACCCTAATTCCAATAGATCCCTCTCAAATTTCCCGCGAGCCCTCAAGTCATGTGATGTGACCGACATAACGGGGCCTCGCTTGCTATGATCACGTTACTGTGGGCGTGCTGAAACAGCGCTCGACGCACTGCTCATGACACTTCTGCTTTGTATTGCTCAAATCAGTGTCGAGTGGGTGGTGTCGAGCGTAACATCACTAGTGGTGAGCCAGGTAGGCAAGTTTTTGTACTTTTGAGTTTCACTAGGGTAGATTTCTTTTCTAGAAAGTGTGGGGGTTTTGTTTATTATTTTGGCCTGGGAGAACCCTGAAGCTTTTGTTGTCTCCTCCTTAGTTGAGTTATCTTTTCTGTTAGCTTTTTTTCACTTGTAAATTAATTCTCACTTATTATTTGGCAACCATCAGTCCCTTTGTGTTTCATTGTGAGTGGGTTTTAAGATAAGATAAGATAAGATAAGCCTTTATTAGTCCCACAACGGGGAAATTCCAGGATTGCAACAGCACAGGGATAGCAACACTCAGAGCAACAATCAGAAGGCAAGAAAAAACAAGCAAGCAAGAGCAGCTAATATACATATGTACATATTACTATAAAATATATATATACACACACACACACACAGACACACAGTGCAGAGCATTGTAGCTGGATGGAATAAATATATGAATATATGAACACACAGTGCAGAGCATTGTAGCTAGATGGAATAAATATGTAAATATATAAACACCCACAGTATGGAGCATTGCAGCTAGGTGGAATAAATATGCAAGTATATAAACACACACAGTGCGGAGCAATGTAGCTAGACGGAATAATATGTAGATATATAAAAACACAGTGCGGAGCATTGTAGCTAGATGGAATAAATATATAGATATATAAATATAAACACACCCAGTGCAGAGCATTGTAGCTAGATGGAATAAATATGTAAATATATAAACACACACAGTGCAGAGCATTGTTGCTAGGTGGGATGAAACAGCATAACCGTCTATTTAGTTATCCTACATGGTATGATTATGTGCCCATACATATTCTCACCCTCCATAGCGACCGGTATGTTCCTAGTTGTATGCCGGAGAGGACCATTGTGTAAGTCTATTGCATCTTTTGCATTAAAAAAAAAAAACAAAAAAACAAAACAAAAAAAAAAAAAAACTATTAGTTTGTTACGTCTTTTTGCTATCTCTGCGAGCAGCCCTGCTTAGGTTGTACAGTCTGACAGCCGTTGGTAGGAAGGACCTACGAAACCTCTCGGTTGTGCACCTGGGATGATGTAGTCTGCTGCTAAATGAGCTCCTCAGTGCATCCAGTATGTCCTGCATAGGGTGGAACTCGGACTCCAGCAGAGATGACAGTTTAGCCACCGTCCTTCTCTCTCCTATCTCCTCCATCGGATCAAGGCGTTGCCCCAGGACAGAGCTAGCTTTCTTAATCAGTTTGTTCAGTCTCTTCCTATCGGCTGCAGTAATGCCACTGCCCCAGCAGACCACTCCAAAAGTGATGGCTGATGCCACCACCGTGTCATAGAATGACTTCAGCAGCGCCCCTTGTACACCAAAAGACCTGAGTCTCCTCAGCAGGAACAGCCTGCGCTGTCCCTTCTTGTAGAGTGCGTCAGTATTGTGTGACCAGTCTAGTTTATTGTTCAGATGAACACCCAGGTACTTGTAGGATGTCACCATCTCGATGTCTGTTCCCTGTATATTTACTTTTATATTTTGTGCTGCAACCAAGTGTTATGTTACTTCCTTTTGTTACCCCTAGCATTTTTGGTTAATGAGGTTGTAAAATATCTCTTCTTTCCCCCTGAGCCTTGTCTTATTTGGGTTCTCTCTCTGTCTATGGTGGTATAGAAACAGGTTAGAAAATACCAAGTGTCATGTTTTGTCCTGCATAATTTTTTTGTCGTGATTTACACAAATATGTAGATTTTTTGTATTTTTTATTCCAGTGTTTCTTTTTTCCATTGAGAGAGTAAAAAGAGGAGAAAAAACCCCATTCATAATAGTAATATACTCATGCATACTTAAAATACTGTATATGATCAGTGGTGGGTATAGTAGCCAGAAATTCTACTCATGTAAAAGCAGTGTTATCTTATGAAATTAATAATTAATAGTAGACACCCCACAATTTCCAGTTGAGTTAAGTAAGGATACAAAAAGAACCCACTTCAATAAAAACTTGAGTAATGAATTCAGTCTTGAAGGTTTGAGGTTTGTCTCCAAAATCTATCACAGTTTTCTCATAGTTCTCTACTTTCTCTGTAAATTTATCTAAATTTGAAACCATTTTCCTCAAAGTTGTAATTTCCTCTTGTAAAATTATAACTTTTCTTGTACATTTGAGACTTTATTATAAATTTGTGGATTATTTTATGGCTAATTTTGTCTATTTTTTTTAAATTACTGGACTTTTTTTTTTTAAATTCGAAACAAATTGTGATAAAATTTTGACTTTTGTTCCTCATACAGTTTAAACTTTTGACCATAATTTTGCAGAGCCAGAATTTCAAAGAAATATAATTATTACTAAAATTATATTTAATGAAATAATTAACTAAAATGACCAAAGATGTAGTTATTTCTGTTATTTCTATATTTTTACAGTTTTTTTTAGAACTCTCCTTACCACCCAGACAACAGGAAAAACTTCCCTTATTTTGAAATCCAAATGTTGGCACATTTAGTTTGTCTGAAAGGTGTGGAGGATGTTGACGGATTTAAGTCATTGACTTCGTGAATTTCGATCATTTTAAATTACCAGGTACATAATAATGAACATAAATTAGTTAACATTGTAGTGGTTGGTGAAGTAACTCTTCAGCAATTCATCAGTCTCCCTTGCCTTTCTCTCAGTTAGCCCGCATACAGTATGAAGCCTAACCACACCTGTTTGCTAAACAACTCATTACTGTTCCCATTACCAGTGGGTAAAAACCCCGATAAATACCTCCACTGCTTACATACCTCGTCTGCTTTTTTTTCCTCGTTAAAGTACTTAAATAAGCTTGTGCTTTACTCTGACGTGGAATCAGATTTGCTTCACGGACAGGGACGCTAGATAGGTCTGCCTGCCAACCAGAACGGTCATGCGGGCACCGTGCTCCAGAACTCCAGCGTGCGGGTGACTGTCACGTGCATTGTTCACATGCACGCTTACGGAGCTCATGCCTTCATTTATTTCTTAGCATTGTGGCTCAGGTCTCTGGTGTGGTGTCCCGCCACGCATAAATGTTACCAGCAAAAACCCTGTATCACCTTTTGGCTGCGGAGCAGATGCTCTAACACTAGAATACCACTGTGCTTTTACCTCCGCCAAGGAGGTAATGTGATTGGGGCGGTTTGTCTGTGTCTGTTAGCAGGATTATGCAAAAACTACTGGATGGATTTTTATGAAATTTTCACCAGACGTGGCCCAAGGGAACCCATTAGATTATGGAGGTGGAAATGCCACCAAGGCCCTATCAAGCAATGTTAAAGAAACTGAAAAAGTGATCCAGAATCTGTATCTTGACCCAGATCACCTCCAAAATCTAATGGGTTTATCCGTATTCCATCGGCCATATCTGGTGAAAATTTAATCAAAATCTGTTTAATAGTTTTTGCGTAACCCTGCTCAAAAACAGACAGACCTTGGCAGAGGTATGTGCTCTCTGAATGCCATCTACTTTCCCCCCTGTTTTTACCAGTACTTGCAGTGTTATTTGTGTGATGTATTACAGACACAAGGCGGCAGTGGCTCAGGAGGTAGAGCTGGCCAGCCAATAACTGGAGGGTTGGCGGTTCGAATCCCGCTCTCCCCAGCCATGCTGCCGTTGTGTCCCTGGGCAAGACACTTTACCCACGTTGCCTCCAGTGTCCATGACACTGGGTATGAATGTGTATAAATGTTTGGTGGTGGTCGGAGAGGCCGTTGGCACGGATTGGCAGCCACGTTTCCGTCAGTCTGCCCCAGGGCAGCTGTGGCTACAGAGGTAGCTTACCACTATCAGTGTGTCTGGAGTGAATGAATAATGGATTTACTGTAAGCACTTTGAAATGTCACGTGACATGGAAAACACTATATAAATCTAAACCATTATTAAGTTTTGCAAACTTAGCTTGACAAGTTAATTTTTCTATCCTCACTGTTTTAACATTTCTTAACCTCACACAAGAATTTAGGTTCAGTCCCACCCATTCAAAGAGAAGAAGTCCATTAATCCACTGAAGGAACTTACCAACAGCCACCAGGTAAATTATGATGGCTTTAACTTTGACTTTATTTGGGGCGGCAGTGGCTCAGGAGGTAGAGCAGGTCGTCCAATAACCACATGGTTGGCAGTTCAAATCCCACTCTCCCCGAATATCCTGCCGTTGTGTCCCTGGGCAAGACACTTCACCCCCAATCGCTCCTGGTGGGTCTGGAAGCGCCATGTTAGGTAGCATGCCACCATCAGTGTGTGAATGTATGTGTGAATGGGTGGATAGCAGGATCTGTAAAAGCGCTTTGGTCATCAAGAGATGAAAATAAAAGCACTATATAAGTGAATACCATTTATTGACAATTTTACACGAACAGCAACTGAAGCACTTTATATATGCTAAGTGATTATAAATCTACTTGTATGAGCCAAGATTTTTAGTCTTCCGTAAATGCATGAGAACATGGATATTCTATATAATCATTCACAGATACAGTGAACGTGGTAATATAATAAAGCTGAACTTCTATATGGTATCGTTTTTAAAAAGTCAATCCATCATGTTAAAGACAGTCATGTTCGCAGTATTGTTCGCTTCACTGGTTGCCTTCATGCCTGTGACATAATAAGTAATAGCACTAAGCAACATGAAGAGTAGTGAGATTCTACTTAGCTTTGTTACGCAAGACTAAAGGACATACACTACTTACAATTAAAAACTATACTCACCGTTCCAGCAGTCCATAGTATCTCCACATTCTTTCTCTTCTTTGTGACTACATTCTGGCCCAAAGTTTCAAGTAATTCTTTTATGTCGGTTTGAGTCTGAAAACACGGTAGACCTGCATGTAGAAAAACATGAAACATGTTATCTGTTCAGTAGATGGACACAATCTTTTTCATAAGTTTTCAACAAAATGGAAAACAGTATTCATTTAATACAGCCTGTCCTTTTAGAGTCAAACTCACATTTTCATATGCAACAACTTTTCTGATACATAATTTTTGTTTAAAACAAAAACAAACTATCAATAAGGTTTCCTGCATTTTTTTAAGTTACACAAAGATGCAGTTTCTTTAAGGTTTACACTTACATTCTAATGGAACCTTTTCACTTAAAGATTTGTAATAGGCTTCTAATGTCTCAAAGTTCTTCTGGTTTATTCTTTCTTGTAGGGAGATATCACCGAACCTGAGTGAATGACAGAGAAAAAGAGAAAGTTATGGTAGACCATCAATGACTTTAAACTTTTTTGTCCTCAAGGGGAAATTCTTTTTCACAGAGTTGTACATAAGGACTCCACTTAATAAACAACCACAATTAAACAACAAAGGTGAACAACACTACGTAACAGAATAAAACATGACACACTCAGCGGGGCCTGTCGTTTAGGGTAGCTCAGGCTGCGGGAATCAGGCTTTTCCCAAAGCGAGTCCTTCTATATCTCATTGTCCGGTACTTGTGTCCGGAGGGCAATGGTGTGAGATATTCATGTAGTGGGTGTGTAGAGTCCTGTTCTATTGAGGTGCCAATGTGTGTGATAGCCTTGTTATTGAGCTCAGTGAGGCTGGATGTGGGCAGACCAATGATTTTTGTAGAAGTGCTGGTTATGCGTGTAAGTTTTGTCTGGTTTTTAACAGCATGTTATAAAAACAGGTGGAACAGTACAGTAGAATGGATTAGATGATGCTTTGGTATAATAACAAAAGGAGGTGTGGAGCAACATAGAGACCTCTGAGCTTATGGATGGCTCATAGTCTGTGGTGTTTTTGAACGTCCGTGATGTACTGGTCAAAGGTTGGGCTGCACGGTGGCGCAGTGGTTTAGCACTGTGGCAGCACAGTTTTACCCTCGGCCGGGGGATCGCGGGGATCATGAGATCGTGGGTTCGATCCCAGCCCCCGACCAACAGTGAGCTGTGTGGAGTTTGCATGTTCTCCCCGTGTTGCGCGGGTTTACTCCGGGATTTCTCCGGTTTCCTCCCGCATACCAAAAACATGTAGGTTTAGGGCGCTCGCGCACGCAGCGACCAGCAGCCGGTGGCTTGTCACCAGACTGCAAACCGAGTCTACCTACGGGTACAAATAAGTAACAAAAAAAAAAAAAAAAAGGTGAGTTTACTGTCCAATGTACTATATGTCTGTTTGGTTATTGATAATGATGTGGTGCTGGGGGCGGGAGGGCTGATAAACTCTTGTTTTGATGATGTGGAAGTCATTGCTGTTACACCATTGGGTGAGTGTCCTCTTGGTTACTCTTTTTAGCATTAAGATTAATAGTGTAGTTGGTGCTCTTAGACCAAATACCTTTTCAATTCAATTCAACTTTATTTATATAGCGCCATTTCACAACAACAGTCATCTCATAGCACTATCAACTGTAGGGGGAACCCCCACAGTTGCAGAAAGACCCCAGCAATCAGGCGATCCCCTGTGAGCAAGCACTTGGCGACGGTGGAGAGGAAAAACTCCCTTTTAACGGGAAGAAACCTCCAGCAGAACCAGGCTCAGGGAGGGGCAGTCATCTGCTGCGACTGGCTGGGGGGTGAGGGGATAGAGAAGATGAAAAGAACAGACATATAGACATATTGTAGTCTTTACGTAGATGACCTCTATATTTGTTACAGGGGGAAAGACATGAGCACAATCGAAAAGCAACTACAAGCTGTGCATAAACAAGATTAATAGGTGGTCAGTCAGTAATGGCTTTAAATTTTCAAAAACAAAAACTGTCTGCATGCACTTTTGCCTGTTGCGGTCTCTTCACCTCGACCCTGAGCTTTTCATAGATAGGCAAGCTGTCAAGGTGGTAAAAGAAACCAAATTCCTTGGACTTATTTTTGATAATAAGCTGTCTTTTATTCCACATATAAAATTTCTACGAATCAGATGTTTTAAAGCCCTTGATATTATTAAAGTTTTGGCAAAAACTAAATGGGGTTCGGACTCTACTGTGCTGCTGCGTCTCTATAGAGCACTTGTAAGATCTCGGTTAGAGTATGGGAGCATAGTTTATGGATCAGCAAGGAAAACATACATCTGGATGCTGGAAACTGTCCATCACCAGGGGCTAAGGCTTGCCTTGGGGGCTTTCAGAACCTCTCCTGTTAAAAGTTTGTATGTTGAAGCAAACGAGCCTTCACTTCAAAACAGGCACCTGAAATTGGCTCTCCAGTATATGGTTAAAACTTGAAGCTGACCATAGAAATCCAGCCTACTCTGCAGTTTCTCACCCTCGATTTTTGCAGATGGAAAAGGTCAGACCTAAGAGCATCACTCCTTTTGGACTCTGTATAGAACCTCACCTGGTAAAATTAAACCCTGATATGGGCAATGTAACACAGACACAGTTTTGTCCCATTCCACCATGGAGTTTGAGGAAACCCAATGTCACTCTGGATCTGAGCCAAAACAAAAAGAAAGACACTCACCCAAATGTGTACCAGCAGCAAATCTTGGACATAAAATGCCGTTTTCCTCACCATATTTCCATATACTCGGATGGATCCAAAGTAAATGGCTCAGTCTCTGCTGCAATTGTCACCGGGCACAATCAGCACGGTTGGCGGATTCCCAAACAATGTTCAGTTTTTACAGCAGAGGCTCATGCTTTGCTTCTAGCATTGGAACACATTGAGAGAACCAAACAACAGAGCTCCTTAATTTTTACTGACTCCAGATCCTGTCTTCAGGCACTTGGGTTTTTAAAGACTGATCACCCCACTATTTTCCGGATTTTAGAGAAACTAGGTTTTTTACAGAAACATAATTTTAATATCATCTTCTGTTGGATCCCCAGCCATGTTGGTTTTTAAAGACTGATCACCCCACTATTGTCCGGATTTTAGAGAAACTAGGTTTTTTACAGAAACATAATTTTAATATTATCTTCTGTTGGATCCCCAGCCATGCTGGCCTGTCAGGTAACGAGCAGGCAGACAATGCTGCCAAGAGAGCCCTTACCCAAGAAGTCACTCAATGCCAGATCCCAGCCTCAGACCTCAGGCCTCTAATAACCTCCTATATTTTAAAGAAGTGGCAGACTGAATGGGACACATGTATTGCAAATAAACTGCATGATATTAAACCTGCCATAAGCCATAGACACTTGCATCACTTTCAAAACCGACATGATGAGGTAGTGTACACTAGATGCCGTATTGGCCACTCAAGGCTTACGCACAGCTTTTTATTAAAAGGTGAAGCCTCACCATCTTGTCAGTTTTGCGGAGGTTTTTTTTTTTTTTATCAATAAAGCACATTTTACTTGACTGTCCTGCTCTCATGACAGCAAGACGTTTTTATACTCAAAAGTCACTGAAGGATATTTTTAATAAGGCACCGCCAAAGAAAATTTTAGGGTTTTTAGCACATGTGCATCTGAAGCATCTTATTTAATTTTTCTATTTTATTGTATCTATATGTCTGTCTCGCTCTATTTATTTATTCTTTCATTTATCATCCTCTCTCTATATAAGTTTTAACTCAATTTTCTTATTAGTTATAATTTTGCCATGAAATAGCCATAGATGCTGACATGGCACTAAACAAGAACACTCACTCACTCACACCATTGGGTGAAGTGTGTGATGATGTTCAAATAGTCCAGAACAGAGCAATCGTCTGTGAGGAGAGTGAGGATAGCTGTGTTGTCTGAGTATTTGAAGTAATTGGTCCTGAGAGATGGGCCAATGCAGTCGTTGATGTAGAGTGTGTATAGGAAAGGACTCAACACACAGCCTTGAGGAGCTCCGGTGTTGGTTGGGATGTAAACTTGGGATGTTAGGATATTAACTTTTTAATGCTCCTAACATACCCTAACTGAAGAGAGGTTCTTGTGTAATTCTTGTGAACAAACTGGCTCAGCTGTTAGGTCTAACTGCTGCTGCCTTGAAAATGTAAGTCAACTTTAAAGTAAGCATTGTCAATAGGGATATCCTGATTGGATCTCAAGTATTGGATTGCTTTTGTGATTCGATCGGTATTGGGGACACTGGGTTCATCTCCATCAGCCTCACCATAACAACAGCTGTACAGAGTTGCAGCAGGGAAGATGTTGCCAACACGTCTGCTGTGTGGACTACTCTGAGTATTAAGGTGTCAAGTAAACACATGGAATCGATTTAAAAAACAAACAAATTTTAATGTACCTAGTGGTGTGTAAGAATGTCTTGTAGGAAAATTAGATTGTGACTGTACCGGCTGATCCTCAATCTTAAATGACTCGGATTGGAGATAAAAAAAAAAAAACCAACACACACACACACACACACACACACACACACACACACACACACACACACACACACACACACACACACACACACACACACACAAGTTCACCTAACTCAAAGAGGCTGTGAATTTTTTTTTTTTTTTTACTAATACTGGCTTTTAAGCTATCTAGCATTACTTCAGGTAGCCAAATGAGAAAGGTCTCAATAACTTGAATAATGTGAATTTCTGCTGGATTACACTGCATCAGGAGAGAGCCTGCAGATGCAAGTTCTGCTGTTTACAGAACAGTATCATCCATCAGTGTGGCTGCTCACATTGTTATAGTTATCAGTAGGGCTGGGAATCATCAGAATTTTTGAGAATTGATTCATTTCTAATTACCTCCGCCAAGGAGGTAATGTTTTTGACGGGGTTTGTCTGTATGTTTGTTTGTTTGTTTGTCTGTCTGTTGGTTAGCAAGATAACTCAAAAAGTTTTGGACGGATTTCGATGAAACTTTCAGGCGTTGTTGGAAATGGTACAAGGAAGAACTGATTAAATTTTGGTAGTGATCCGGATCACCGTCCAGAAGAAAAACGCCATTACGGAAAATGCCATTTTCCTGAATAACTACTGAACCACTAATCCTATCATTGTCAATCCAATTGCTAGTCATATGTTTTCATGGTCAAGAAATCTGAAAACATACACACAAACACTGTATGGGGGGGAACTGTGGCCGCCATTATGGAAAATGCCATTTTCCTGAATAACTACTGAACCACTAATCCTATCATTGTCAATCCAATTGCTAGTCATATGTTTTCATGGTCAAGGAATCTGAAAACGTACACACAAACACTGTATGGGGGGGAACTGTGGCCGCCATTACGGAAAATGCCATTTTCCTGAATAACTACTGAACCGGCGGAACTACCTCTTCCGGCGGTACTTCCGGTGCTGCACTTGTAATGCTTGATATGAGCCGAGAATTTTAAGCAAAACCATCAAAATAAGGACTTCTGTTGGCTACCAACAAACGTGGGGAATACCCTTATGACCCAGTGCTGACCTGGTGAAGGTTCTGGTAGATCTGGCTCCGTTTCGCCCCGTTTCCGACCTCTAAAGGCTCGCCTCTGATGCTAACCCAGATGCTAACCCAGAGTAACTGCAGCAGTGAGAAGGTATTCTTTACATCTGGCCATCTGGAGCCGAGGAGAGAAGGATTTAAAAGGAGGACGAACCAACCGAGGCGGCGATTGGGAGCTCGGGCGCGGCGTTGGTGAGAGACGGGGGCCACCTGGATCCAGCAGGACAGTGGTCTGAACCGGTGCTCAATTGCGAGGCCCAGCCGAGGAACGACCAGACTGACGGCGGTCGGTGACGGGGCCTAGACGGGGCCCAGCGGAGGAGCCGCCTAGCCAGACGGCGACGAGTGGCTGTGATCGGTGGATTCCGGCTGCGCCGGCGGTGCACGACACAACTGGCCAGGTAGACGGAGGCAGGCGCCGGCGATAGACGGCGGTGATCTGCAGAGCTGAGCAGCGTCACTCGGCGGAGAAGCTGCGCAGGAGCGGCGGGTCCAGTAGTGACCGAGCTAGTTGAGGCCTAGCCGGATTCTCTGCTTATTTCTATCCACAGGTCAGTAAAATGCCACCCAAAAAAGAGGAAATGGAAGAAATTAAAAAAACTCTGAACTTTGTGTTAGATGAACTGGCCAAAGTGACTAGCCAGCAGGACAAAATATTAGACCTAATACAGGAGGTACAAGCCCTACATTCAATAATAAAAGAAAAAGACAAAAAAATTATGGACCTGGAGCAACACGGGCGTCTTTTGGAGCAACGCGTTGAGGATCTTGAACAAGGTTCTCGCATTGATGACATAGTTATAAGTGGACTAGACATCAGATATCAGTCGTACGCCCATGCCGCTACAGGACTGAGTGGTGAACATGCTTCCATAAGTGAATCAATGTCCTTAGAAAACCAAGTGCTTCAGTTCCTTAATGATAAAGACATTAAGGTAGAAGCCAATGCGATCTCAGCCTGTTATGCTTTACCGAAGAAAGATAACAAAACAAAGAAATCAATTGTGATGCGCTTTGTGAACAGGAGGGTGAAAAATGACATACTGAGGCAGGCCAAAAAACTAAAGGAAACTCAAGTTTACCTAAATGAACACCTGACAAAAAAAAACGCTGAATTAGCACGGCAGGCACGGATGCTAAAGAAACATAATAAGATACAGTCAACCTGGACAAGAAATTGTAGAATTTGGATTAAAATAAATGGAACACCTGAGCAAGCAAAAAGTATAATGATCAGAGATGCTACTGACTTAGATAAATACAGATGAACACTGACTATGAAACACAGAGTGAGGAAACTCAAACTCTAAAAATATGCCACTATGCTGAACATAAACCACAAGAGATGGAGAATGATATTGATCCTGATAACCACTTTTTCAATAATATTCATAACCACTGTGAATATTACACTGAAAAGCAATTCAAAAGTCAAGTGCAATTAGATGGTAAACTGTCAATAATACACTTCAATAGCAGAAGTCTTAACAAAAACTTCTCACAGATTCAGGACTATTTAAAACAGCTAAACAGAAAATTCACAGCTATAGCAGTCCTCTGAAACCTGGCTTAATGCAGACCAGGCTCCCCTGATGGCAATAGAGGGATATCAGATGTTTAACATTAACAGATCTCAAAAAAAGGGTGGTGGTGTTGCACTGTATATTGATGACCTATATAGATGTAAGCTTGTAAATGAAATGTCCTTAGCACTACCAGGGATTCTGGAATGTGTTACTGTTGAGATTGACCTAGACAAAACAAAAAATCTAATCATAAGCTGCATATACAGAACGCCGGGAACTTGCATTGAGACATTCAGAGATAAATTAGTCGAGCTGTACAATAATATTACTAGTAAGAAAATGGTAGCAATTTGTGGAGATTTCAATATTGACCTACTTAATCCACATCAACAAAATGTAGTTACAGAGTTCATGAACTCTATGTACAGCATGAGTCTATATCCCACAATAACACATCCCAGTAGAATCACAGCTCACTCTGCTACACTTATTGACAACCTGTTTGTCAATGTTCTCGACAAGAAAATAGAAAGTGGATTATTGATAAATGATATAAGCGACCACTTGCCAATCTTTGCACTTATCCATGGCCACACGGGGCCCAACCCAGAAAAAATCTCAAAATCGTTCAGACACAAATCACCAAACGCAATCAGTTCTTTTAAAGAGGACTTGCTGAAGCAAGACTGGACAGAAGTCTATGTATCAGATGTAAATGAAGCCTATGACACATTTACAAACATTGTAACCACTCTTTATGAAAAAAACTGCCCATTAGTTAAAAAAAAGCTTAAACACAAATTTACTGACAAACCATGGCTAACCAAAGGACTACAAAAGGCGTGTAAAAAGAAAAAATTATTATATAAAGCTTTCATAAAGAAAAGGACAAAAGAAGCAGAGCAGCGGTATAAAACATACAAAAATAAGTTAACATATATAATAAGATGTAGTAAAAGAGACTATTACAGTAAAGAACTGGAAAAAAACAAAGACAATATTAAAAATACATGGACAATAATCAACAGTATCCTTGGAAATAAAAGCAGAAATACCAGCTACCCAACTAACACTCCAAAAAATAATAAATCGACTCCGAATGTGAATATAGCTTCACCTGCAGATGAATTTAATAATTTTTTTGTTAACATTGGACCTAAACTGGCCCGAGAAATACCCACTACGGTGCCAACAGGTGATTCAATATGCAATAACACTGCTGTAAAAGACACCATCTTCATAAAGAACACAGACGAAAGAGAGGTCATTGAAATTGTTAAATCGTTCAAAAGTAAAACATCTACTGACTGCGATGGTATTGATATGCTACTAGTCAAAACTGTTATCGAATGCATAGTGAAACCACTGACGTATATCTGTAACCTGTCTCTCCAATCAGGTATATTTCCCAATGCAATGAAAATAGCTAAAGTAATTCCGATTTACAAGACAGGCGACAGAGGGGAACTCTCCAACTACAGACCAATTTCACTATTACCGCAATTTTCCAAGATACTTGAAAAAATATTCTATGAGAGAATTGACAACTTCATACTGAAGAATGATTTATTGTGTGAGCAGCAATATGGGTTCAGACACAAAAGGACAACAGCATATGCCTTAATGGAATTTACAGAAAAAATATCAACAGCCATTGAAAATAAAGAGTATTCAGTTGGAGTATTCCTGGATCTTAAAAAAGCATTTGATACAGTAGATCACAATCTATTATTAAAGAAACTACAAAATTGTGGTATCAGAGGGGTAGCACTGTCCTGGTTAAGAAGTTACTTAAAGAATAGATATCAGTTTGTATGTGTTAACAACAAAAACTCAGAGCTACTGAAGGTCACCTGTGGAGTCCCACAGGGTTCAGTTTTGGGACCATTATTATTCAATATGTATATAAATGATATATGTAAAGTTTCAGAAAAAATGGACTTAATATTGTTTGCTAATGACACTAACCTGCTATGCAGTGGAAACAACTTGGAACAACTTCTGGATACACTCGGAAAGGAATTAGGAAAGCTGAAACTGTGGTTTGATTCAAACAAATTAACGCTCAATTTAAGCAAGACAAAATTATAGTCTTTAACAACCATCACAACTACCCAGTACCCAAACTCAGTGTAAATGGTGTAGAGATTGAAAGGGTATCCGAAACTAAATTCCTTGGAGTAATAATTGATAACAAACTGTGTTGGAAGCCACATATTAATTATATAAAAGGTAAAGTATCCAAATCAATTGCAATATTACACAGAGTGAAAAATTTGCTGAATCAACCCACACTATACACCTTGTATCATTCATTAATACTCCCATACATGACATATTGTAATGAAGTATGGGGAAATACATATAAAACAAACATATATCCACTCTTTATGCTTCAAAAGAGAGCTATTAGAATAATCAACAAAGCAGCTTACAGGGAACCAACAAACCCACTTTTTCTTAAACAAAAAACTCTCAAGTTGAAAGATCTGATCGACTTTAAAACCGCAATAATAATGTTCAAAGTGAAGAATCTATCACTGCCCGCAAATATCCAAAAGTTGTTCCAAACAAGGGAGAAACGATATCACTTCAGAGGAACATGTATATTTCAAAAGCCTACAGTGAGAACAACTACCAAGCAACACTGTATTTCAGTGCAAGGTGTCAGATTATGGAACGATTTTGGACCTGAATTAAAATCATGTACAAAGCTTGGACAATTTAAACAAAAACTAAAGGAAGAAATACTCCAAACATATTTACAAGACGACATGTAAACTCACATAAGGATTGACATTTCCAGCCTGTGTTGTGTTATAGCTTAGTTTTTCTTTTTTCTCTGTGACACTATGTCTTAGATTTGTTTTTGAATAGTAACCACTTAACTTAGACTAGCTCAGTTTTCTTTTTCTCTCAGTCATATTTTGTCTTAGCCTTGTTATAAATTGTAATCGCTCTTGTCTTGTTTTCTCTTTTTTCTCCTTTGAATTCTTGGATGGAATATGGGTGGGCAATATAAGCTGCGGCTTCAGCCATCACCCATTTCGGATAACTCACGTGGAATTGTATAGTAGAAGGAGTCTTTGTCTAATTTGACCTTGTTGTTATATTATACAGTTTCTTTTAACCTGTAATGTACTACCGAAATAAATAAATTCATTCATTCATTCAACCACTAATCCTATCATTGTCAATCCAATTGCTAGTCATATGTTTTCATGGTCAAGAAATCTGAAAACGTACACACAAACACTGTATGGGGGGAAATGTGGCGCTTGGCGGAGGTCTGCGCTCTCCGAGTGCTTTTCTAGTTCTGACAGTACTGATTCAATTCAATTTGATTCAGTATTGATGTAGTCTGGGATTCCGGCATTATAATGACTATTTTCCTTGCATATGAAAGAATTTCTCAGAGATCCAATGCTGTAAATTGGACCAGGAACATGGTAAATAAATAGATGAATACAAGAGACCAGCCACACGAGTAACCTCTTGTAAACTTGTAAGTTTCACACATGAAAAGGCATATTAAAAAGATGACTCTTAGGATTTTGTGAATCAATATCAGATCATTCAAATAAAATCAATTTGATAACGATGCTTCGATATTTTCAACCCAACCTTAATTATCAATTGATATAGCTATAAGACTTGCTGTGCATGGCACTTAACACACAGAACAAAACAAGCAACCTGAACTGATGGAACTTACTAAATTAAGCAAAATTAAACATGAATACTGTCCAGTATGAAAATGTTCTTATTTAATTTTCATGTCCATAACAGCATGGGGTAATTATTTGTTGAAGTTCTTTTTTCAAACTGCATAAGTACATATTGCAGGTTAAATTTTTAAAACATATATTTTAAAACATATATATATTAAACATATATTTTTTATTAGCCAGAAGTTTCCAGACATTTCCTTAGTATTTGGCAGCATTGCCTTTAAACTGTACTAGGGCTGTGCATTGATTTGCCATGATTGCCCCTCCGGGGCAAGGTAGAGGACCCAAACGTGAGGCGAATTTCATACATAATTTACTGACACAAACTGAACAGAAAACAGAAAATAATGCAGCTTGTGGGCTGAAACAAAACAAGGCTTGGCAAGGTTCAGACTGCAGACAGGATACATGGCAGGACAGAAGCGTGAAACACACCAAACAATGACAAGGACACCGCACAGGACAGACTCACACTGACATAAATAGACAACGGACAATCAAGACAACACGGAACAGGTGGGACTAATCAAGGGCAAATGGAAACAACAGGGAAGTGGATACAGATACAGGAGACATGAGGGGCTGAGACAAAAGGGTAAACAAGTACACTGTAGAGGAAAAGGATGTGGGGCGAGCACGAGCTGGCGACACAGAAGCTTTATTTTCCCTCTAACAATAATATACAGCCATGAGCCTCCAGCGCAGATGCGCTGGGGCTAAAAAGCCTCCTCCAGTCTCTCTGCACTCTGCTTTTATACCTTTATTACTCATGCATAGAGACTGGAGCTGCTAACATTATGCATTGGTGCATGAAAAATAGAATTGTGTGAAACATTATCATAATCATCACGGGCGCCGCTATGTCACCTTTCTTCTGACCTCAGTGACTCCGGGTTATTCTTTGTCTCCTCGGGAAGGGGGGGGGGGCATACACTCAACAGTCCAGTCTGATTACCCCCTGGGGCACTTCCTCCTTCAGTCCATGTTCCTCCTGAATTCTGGGTGTGAGAGAACCCAGACATGTGTCCCCACACAGCCCCCCCAAACACCCAGAATGGGCCTTAACCCCCCTGTCTGTTGGGCTTGAACCGGCGTCCATGGCAGATGTCGTGGGAAGGTTGCTGATCCTGTTGAACGGCCCCACTGGCGAGGAGTGCAGGAGGGCACATCAGCCTGTGGAGATACGGGATGGGGGGGACGCCTTCTGCTTCGCCCCAGGTTCCAACACATTGAGTGGTCCATGGTGCATGGGCGCACGGGGTCTGGTGCACATCGTGCTTGACGGAAACAAAGCCGGCAATCGGCAGGCTTTTTGGGACGGAGGTGCGGGGAAAGCAATGTGGAGGGCAAGAGGGAGGTGGGGAAAACAATGGAGGACCGGGCCATGCAAAAATTGTGAGCAGTTCAGCCTCGGGTGCGGGACTTTTCCGGTAAACTCTCTGGGGATCTGCAGCGGCTGCAAAAAAATAAGTTCTGTCCAGTCCTCCTAGGTGCGGAGCTCAGTCATAAAAGGATCGGCCCAGTTCCCTGAGGATGCATAGCAGCTGAAAAAATTAAGCTCTGTCAGGGAAACTGCCAAATCTTCCTTAGGTGCGGGGACAGTCCTAAAGGATCCGGGGAAGGCAATCGGCCCAATTCCCCGGGAATGTGCAGCGGCTGACAAACAAATATAAGTCCTGTCAGTGAGGCTGCCCAACTCCTTTAGGTGCAAAGCGCATGTCTAAAGAATCCGGGGAAGGTGATCGGCCCTATTCCCCGGGGATTTGCAGCGGCTGAGGACAATATACAGTATAAGTTCTTGGAGCCGGCTTGTCCCTGGTGCATGGCAGAATCAGAATCAGATTTATTGCCATTGTTCATGTAGTACACAAACTAGGAATTTGTCTCGGTGCCATGCTGCAACATTAAAAACATGATGAGATAAAGAGAGAAACTAAAAAACTATAAGACTAAAAACATGCAATAAGTGTAGAATAATAAGTAATAATAATAATAATAATAATAATAATGAGTAATACTAGTCAAGGCAGTTTTAAATAAATTAGCAAGTAGCAGATAATATGGGGTACCACAGTGCAGTCGATAATGCAACAGAAAAACAGTGATGAATGACATGAGCTGCTGTATATAGTGCACGAGAGTCAATAAGTCACTTAATGTTCAGCAGTCTGATGGCAGAGGGCAAAAAGCTGTTCATGTGCCGGGAGGTTTTAGTCTGAATGGACCGAAGTCTTCTACCTGAGGGGAGGGGGGCAAACAGTACGTGACCAGGGTGTGAAGGATCGGCTATGATCCGGCCTGCAGACCTCCGGGTCCTGGAGATGTACAGGTCCTGGAGAGATGGGAGCTTGCAGCCGATCATCTTCTCAGCAGTGCGCACGACGCACTGCAGCCTTAGTCTGTCCCTGGCAGTGGCTCCTGCGTACCACACGGTTATGGAGGAGGTGAGGATGGACTCGATGATGGCCGTGTAGAACTGCACTAACATCTTGGTGGGTAGCTTGAGCTTCCTCAGCTGCCGCAGAAAGAACATCCTCTGCTGGGCCTTTTTGATGAGGGAGCTGATGGTTGGCTCCCATTTGAGGTCCCGGGTGATGGTGGTGCCCACGAAGCGGAAGGAATCTGCAATGGTGATGGGAGAGCCTGTGATGGTGAGGGGGGGCAGGGGGGTTGTGACTTTCCTGAAGTCCACAATCATCTCCGCTGTCTTCAGAGCGTTCAGCTGCAGGTTGTTGTGGCTGCACCAGGACACCAGCTGGGCCACCTCTTTCCTGTAGACGGACTCGTCGCCGTTGGAGATGAGCCCGATGAGGGTGGTGTCGTCCGCAAACTTGATCAGCTTAACAGACTGGTGGGAGGAGGTGCAGGAGTTGGTATAAAGGGAGAAGAGTAGGGGGGAAAGTACACAGCCCTGGGGTGATCCGATGCTGATGCTAACAGAGTCCGAGACAGACTTCCCCAGCCGCACATGCTGCCTCCGGTCCGTCAGGAAGTCGGTGATCCATCTGCAGAGGGAGTAAGGCACGCCGAACAGGGACAGCTTGTCCTGGAGCAGAGCGGGGTGGATGGTGTTGAATGCAGAGCTGAAGTCCACAAACAGGATCCTGGCGTAGGTTCCCGGGGAGTCCAGGTGCTGCAGGATGGAGTGGAGGGCCAGGTTGACTGCGTCGTCCACAGACCTGTTGGCACGGTAGGCAAACTGCAGCGGGTCCAGGAGGGGAGTGGTGATGGACTTGAGGTAAGACAGGACCAGGCGCTCAAAGGACTTCATGACTACAGAGGTGAGCGCTACAGGTCTGTAGTCGTTAAGTCCAGTGATCCGTGGCTTCTTGGGGACAGGGATGATGGTGGAGGATTTGAATCAGGTCGGCACGTGGCATTGCTTAAGGGAGATGTTAAAAATGTCTGTGAAGACAGGAGCCAGCTCTTTCGCACAGTGTCTCAGGATGGAGGGAGACACACCGTCCGGCCCGGGGGCCTTGCGTGGGTTCAGTCTGGAGAATTGTCTGTGCATGTCCTGCTCACTGATGACAAGGGCGGGGGGGAGGAGGAGGGGGGGGACCGCTTTTGATGAATTAGGGGCCGAGGAGGCAGTGGAGCTGGGTGGAGTGGGGGAGTTGGACACAGCTGACGAGGTGTCAAAACGGGCGTAATGTTGGGACAGTTTTTGACAAAGGGCTTTGTCATCCTGACCTTTAGAAGCCTGAGGCTGATAGTTGGTGATTTGCTTCAGTACTCTCCACACAGAAGTCGAGTCATTAGCAGTGAACTGCTGCTGGAGTCTCTCAGAATACACAGATTTAGCTCTCCTCAGCTCTCTGTTAAACCGATATTTAACCTCTCTGTGGCAATCTCTGTCTCCACTTTTCAACGCAGCTTCCTTCTCCTTTCTGATCTGTCTGAGCTTAGCAGTGAACCAGGGCTTATCATTAGAGTACCTCACCCTGGTGCGCGATGGGAGAATGCTCTCCTCACAAAGGCGCGCGCGTCCGGCACAGCGACCACATAGCTGTTTGTTGTGTCATCCTTGTAATCCCGTGGAGTGAGCACGAGGCCTCTGTGCGCTGAAACCCCGCTGTCGGGAGGTGAAGCCAGGGTCTGGGAGCTTGACTGAAACAGCACAGACGGCGCTGCTGTGCTCCCTCCCAGCTGTTTCTGCGGGTGTGCTCGTCTCGCTCTCCATGGTGCGTCTTGGCCCCAGCGCAGCTCGCTCTCCCTGGCCCTTCAGGTCGCCAGTGTGGAGAAAGGAATAGGCAAGCGCGCTCCAGTGTGGAGGAAAAGGATGAAGGCGATCCCTGGTAATCCGGATTCCACAGTGTGGTGAAAGGGATAGATACTCCATCTCACGTCAGGTCACCAGTGTGGAGGGAAGGATGGCAGGCGATCCATGGCAATTCCAAGTCCACAGCGTGGTGAAAGGGACAGACGCAACATCTCACATCGAGGGTCACCAGTGTAGAGGAAAAGGATGTGAGGTGAGCACGAGCTGGCGACACAGAATCTTTATTTTCCCTCTAACAATAATATACAGCCATGAGCCTCCAGCGCAGGTGCGTTGGGGCTAAAAAGCCTCCTCCAGTCTCTCTGCACTCTGCTTTTATACCTTCACTTCTCATGCATAGAGACTGGAGCTGCTGACAGTCCATTGTTCTGCCTTTCATCCTGCGTTCTGGGTGTGAGAGAACCCAAACCTGTGTCCCCACAACACATACAAGACCCAGGACAAGACAGGGGATGACACAACATGACTACAGGCACAGAGGACACTAATAATAACATGACCAGGACAGGGAAACCGCAGAAACCATTCTTGACAGGGGTAACAGGGGATGAACACAGGACTTCAGAGCAAAGCCCCTGATCCAGGATGAACTGAAGAGGAGACGCTGTGGGCGAAGGGCTGGAGCCAAGGTGAGGAGGAAGAGAAGAAAACATAAGCCGGCGGTACCGATGTTCATCACGGGTAACGTGAGGTTGCTGGGGAACAAGGCGGATGAGCTCACAGTGCTGGTCAGGACCCAAAGGGAATATCATGAGTGTAGTATCATGTGTTTTACAGAAACGTGGTTACACTCACACATCCCGGACAACATCATAGCAATACCTGGCTTTAAGACTGTCCGGTTGGACAGGGACGCTATAAGAAGCAGTAAAAAGAGGGAAGGAGGGATGGCACTTTTTGTGAATGAGAGGTGGTGTAATCCCAGACACATTTATGTAAAGGAACATCACTGCAGCCCAGACATTGAACTGGTTGCTGTGAGCACGCAACCTTATTATATGCTACGAGAGTTTACGTGTGCCATTGTGAAAAAGCCTTTCTGTAATTTTCCAGTTTGAGATCAAAAACGTACATCTATCTATCTATAACCAAAGAATCACAAGACATAGACCTCAAGGCAAGGACGTGGGTTGAACCCTTGTCCCGGTGACAAGAAAATAAACTAGAACACAAGGCGAGGACATACAATGGTGTGAAAAAGTGCTTGCCCCTTTCCTGATTTCTCATTTTTTTGTATGTTTGTCATATTTAAATGTTTCAGATCATCAAACAAATTTAAATATTAGACAAAGATAACACAAGTAAACACAAAATGCAGTTTTTAAATGAAGGTCTTTATTATGAAGGGAAAAAAAAAACAAATCCAATCCTACATGGCTCTGTGTGAAAAAGTGATTGCCCCCTTCCTGTTAAAACATAAATTAACTGTGGTTTATCACATCTTTGGAAAGCTGAGTTCAATTTCTCTAGCCACACCCAGGCCTGATTACTGCCACACCTGTTCTCAATCAAGAAATCACTTCAATAGGACCTGCCTAACAAAGTGAAGTAGACCAAAAGATCCTCAAAAGCTAGACATCATGCTGCGATCCAAAGAAATTCAGGAACAAATGAGAAACAAAGTAAGTGAGATCTGTTGGTCTGGAAAAGGTTATAAAGACATTTCTAAAGCTTTGGGACTCCAGCAAACCACAGTGAGAGCCATTATCCGCAAATGGTGAAAACATGGAACACTGGTGAACCTTCCTAGGAGCGGCCGGCTGGCCGACCAAAATTACCCCAAGAGTGCAGCGACAACTCATCCAAGAGGTCACAAAAGACCCCACAACAACATCCAAAGAACTGCAGGCCTCACTTGCCTCAGTTAAGGTCAGTGTTCATGACTCCATAAGAAAGAGACTGGGCAAAAATGGCTTGTATGGAAGAGTTCCAAGATGACAACCACTGTTGAACAAAAAGAACAAAGCCTCATCTCAGTTTTCCCAGAAAACATCTTGAAGATCCCCGAGAGTTTTGGGAAAATACTCTGTGGACTGACGAGATAAAAGCTGAGCTTTTTGGAAGGTGTGTGTCCCATTACATCTGGCGTAAAACTAACAGCATTTCAGAAACAAAAAATCATACCAATAGTAAACTAGAAAAACACTCGGAGAGCGCAGACTTCCGCCAAGCGCCACAGTTCCCCCATACAGTGTTTGTGTGTACATTTTCAGATTCCTTGACCATGAAAACATATGACTAGCAATTGGATTCACAATGATAGGATTAGTGGTTCAGTAGTTATTGACGAAAATGGCATTTTCCGTAATGGCGGTTTTCTTCTGGACGGTGATCCAGATCACCACCAAAATCTAATCATCTGTAGGATACCCCATTTCTGACAATCTGTGAACATTTCATGAAAATTCGTCCATAACTTTTTGAGTTATCTTGCTAACAAACAAACAGACAGACAAACAGACAGACAGACAAACCAACGCCGATGAAAACATAACCTCCTTGGCGGAGGTAAATATTGTGGTGGTAGTGTGATGGTCTGGGGCTGTTTTGCTGCTTCAGGACCTGGAAGACTTGCTGTGGTAAATGGAACCATGAATGCTACTGTCTACCAAAAAATCCTGAAAGAGAATGTCCGGCCATCTGTTCGTGACCTCAAGCTGAAGCACACTTGGGTTCTGCAGCAGGACATTGATTCAAAACACACCAGCAAGTCCACCTCAGAATGGCTTAAGAAAAACAAAATGAAGACTTTGGAGTGGCCTAGTCCAAGTCCTGACCTGAATCTGACTGAAATGCTGTGGCATAACCTTAAAAAGGTGGTTCATGCTCGAAAAACCTCCAATGTGAATGAATTACAACAATTCTGCAAAGATCAGTGGGCCAAAATTCTTCCACAGTGCTGTAAAAGACTCATTGCCAGTTATTGCAAATGCTTGATTGCAGTTGTTCTTGCTGAGGGTGGCCCAACTAGTTATTAGGTTTAGGGGGCAATCACATTTTCACACAGAGCCATGCAGGTTTGGATTTTTTTCCCTTAATAATAAACACCTTCATTTAAAAACTGCATTTTGTGTTTACTTGTATTATCTTTGTCTAATATTAACAAATAAAATTTGTTTGATGATCTGAAACATTTAAGTGTGACAAACATACAACAAAATGAGAAATCAAGAAAGGGGAAAACACTTTTTCACACCACTGTTAAATGCCCTACTTTCATGATCTTATATCACTGTAGTGTGAACTTTTTACATTTTCCATAAATTTCACCTGAAAGCCAAATATCCCTAACATTTTACTAGTGTATATATATATATATATATATATATATATATATATATATATATATATATGTGTGTGGGGGGGGGGGGTAGTGAGAGAGAGAGAGAGAGAGAGAGAGAGAGAGAGAGAGAGAGAGAGAGAGAGAGAACTGTTGTTCCTCATGAGTACAGACTTATGTTTTCCTTCTCTTCAGAGGCTGAACTACAGCATATTTCACATTACTGGCAGTAATGCGCTGCCCTGTATTTACCTTTAGGGACAGGTTGGTGGATGAAAGTTGTTCTCGGCATAGGAAACCATTTTTTTTCCCATAATATCTGCTTACTGAATAATTTCTCAACATATTAACTAATTGGTTTAGTTAACCTGGAAATTACCTTTTAAGGTCATCATATGAATCAATGAACTGGATCTCTGAACTAATTTTGGCACCTTTTTTGGTAAAAAAGTGGACAGCATGACATCAACAGTGAATGAAAGTATGGAATGTTTAACAATCGAAATTACGATGGAAAATAGAAAAAAACATAATAGTAAGTTGTATATATATAGAGCACCGGGATCTGATATGGAAAAATTTAGAAATGGTATGGAAAAGATGTATACAAAAATAAGACAAAAAGATATCTATTGGTGGTGAATTTAATATAGATTTAATGAAAAAAAAACAACATAAACCAACTGAAGATTTCTTAGATACAATGTATACACCGTGGGCTGCACGGTGGCGCAGTGGTTAGCACTGCGGCAGCACAGTTTACCCTTGGCCGGGGGATTGTGGGGATCGTGGGATCGTGGGTTCGATCCCAGCCCCCGACCAACAGTGATCTGTGTGGAGTTTGCATGTTCTCCCCGTGTTGCGTGGGTTTACTCCGGGATTTCTCCGGTTTCCTCCCACATGCCAAAAACATGCATGTTAGGTTAATTGGCTGTTCTAAATTGTCCCTAGATATCTGTTTCCTATAGGCCCTTAGAATAGAGGGTTAGTATTAATGAAAGCGCTTTGAGTGGTCTTTGTGACTAGAAAAGCGCTATATAAGTGCAGGTTAGTTAGTAGTTAGTTACATAGCTTAACCTTATTTCCAAAGATTACAAAACTTATGAGAATAACAACACACTGTGCTACCTTGATAGACAACATTTTTACCAGTGTTATTGAATATAATATGGTGAGTGGTATACTAATAAATGACATTAGTGACCACCTGCCTGTATTTGTAAGTAAGTACAAAATGTTTGTAAAAAGAAAAAATATCTCTATAAAAATTTCATTAAATTAAGAACCAAAGAATCTGAAAAAAGATATAAAACATAAAAATAAATTAACTGAAATAATACGAGCTAGTTATTTATTTATTTAGCGAATGCAAAGTCCTTAAGCCAAGCAGTTGCCTCCTGGTTTGCTGTATGGAGGGTGTGTAATCCTCCTTCCAGTCTTTGGAGCGGGCAAGCCTCTATGATGTGTTCCATTGTTTGCTCCTCTCCACATGCGCACAGTGGGCTAGGGCTACTGCCCCATCTGTGAAGGCTGGCCAAGCAGGGGCCATGTCCAGTCCTGAAGCGATTGAGTGTAGACCACTGTCTCCTTGGGAGGTTGGTTCCCGGGACCTGTTGGTTGGGGTTTATCACCAGCTGTTTGTTTGGGACCCCCTTGGTCTCCCATTCCTCTTGCCAAGCTGTCTGGATGGTAAAGTCAGCTGGGGGAGGGTTTTTCCAAATCGGCCGTCTGGATGAAAGTCGGGCAGTGGGTGGGGTGTAGATATCTGCATGGATTGGTAAGTGAGGAGAATCTTTAACTTTTTGGAGCATCCTTTGAGTTAATGCTGCTCGCCGGATGTGTGGAGGGGCTATGTTTGACAGTACAGAGAGCCAGGGGAGTGGTGTTGAGCGGATTGTTCCAGTTATAGTTCTCATGGTTGAGTTGAGCTGGGTGTCTACATGGTGTGTGTAAGATGACCTGGACCAGACAGGGGCACAATATTCTGCTACAGAGTATGAAAGGGCCAGTGCTGAGGTGCGCAGGGTGGAGACTGCCGCCCCCGTTTTGCACCAGCGAGCTTGCAGAGCAGGTTGTTTCGTACCTTCACCTTAGCAGCCGTCCCCTTTAGATGTTCCTTGAAGGATAAGGTCCTGTCAAGGGTCACTCCAAGATAAGTTGGATTTGGGGCATGCTTAAGCTCGAGTCCACTCAGGTGGATGTTTAGTTCTCTGGCAGCTTTTGCATTGTGGAGATGGAATACACTGGAGACGGTTTTTGCTGGGCTTGGTTTTAGGCGCCAGATTTTGCAGAACTGGTCCAGTTTGGCAAGATCTTCCGTGAGCACCCGTTCCAGTGGTTCAAAGTCTGGTGCTTGGAATGCCAAACAGATGTCGTCTGCATAGATGAATTTGCGGGATTTTGTAGTAGGCAGGTCGTTTATGTAGAGGTTGAACAGAGTTGGAGCTAGAACTGAGCCTTGTGGGAGTCCGTTTTTCTGCATTCTCCATGCACTTGTGTTCTGACTGGGGTGGACTCTGAACCTTCGGTTAGTCAGCAGGGTTTTTATAATTGCTGTTGCCCAAGCAGGGATCGCCTTTATAAGTTTCAGGAGGAGGCCTTTGTGCCAGACCGTATCATAGGCAGCTGTAAGATCGAGAAACACAGCCCCTGTCTTCAGTCTGCTCTCGAAGCCATTTTCGATGAAGGTGGTTAGGGCCAGTACTTGTTCTCCTGTACTGCGGTCCTTGCGGAAACCTGCTTGATCCACACTTAGAATATCCTCTATTTCTGGGGAAATGTGTTGCAGTATTAGGCGCTCCATGATTTTGTAAGGAACGCTGAGTAGGGATATTGGGCGGTAGCTTGCTGGTAGTTTGTGGTCTTTGCCAGGTTTTGGGATGGCAATGACCTTTGCTGTCCGCCATTTCTTTGGGATCGAGTTTGTTTGTTTGATCCTTGTGTAGAATTGTGTCAACCAGGTTAGGGCTCGGGGGCCAAGATTTTTCATGAATTCTGGGAAGATGTTATTGTATCCTGCTGCCTTTCCACATTTCAGGCCCTGTAGGACTTTCTCCAGTTCAGCAGCCTCGAAGGATTCAGGGTTCGTTTCCTCTACAGGCATTTTTTGGTGGTTTTTTTAGCTCAGTTGTAACTGCTCTTCTGGTGTCTTTGTCTTGGGGTGCTTTGGCGATAGTCAGTAGGTGGGATGCAACTTGGTTGGGTGTGACGGATGCTCGGCTTTGGCTAGGGGGCTTCTGTGCAGCTCCTAGGCGACGGATGAGGCTCCAACATTTCCTGCTAGAGTGGGTAAAGCTCCGGTCAGCAACTGTCTCCTCCCATTTCTTTCGCCGGGCTGTATTTAGCGATTCAATGAGATGGTCTGCTATCTCTGGGTCCCCTGATGTTTGATAGGATTGTAGGAGGGCAGCACTTTCTCCGTCCAAACGTGGGACATAGAGGGGTCGGTAGCCTCGTGGGATTGCAGTATGGGCAGCCTTGAAGATTGCGCTGCAGAAGCGGTTGTATGCTTCATCTACAGTGATGGTGTGGAGTGGGATGGTAACAACGCTCCGGTCCAGAGTTTCACTGAATTTCTTCCAGTTGGCTTTGCGGAAGTTCCAGCGCATCTTCCTTGGGCTGTATATGACTGGAAGTTGTAGGCCAATGTGTACAAGCAGGGGCCGGTGTTGGCTGTGTGGAAAATCATCAAGAATGAGGATCTGTGTAGGATATGGCTCCCCATTCAAAGAGCTGGCCCAACACAGGTCAGGAGAATAGTCCTCCTTCCACCTAGCAGAGTGGAAGGTTCCTCTTTCTTTGGGGTCGTATATCAAAGCGAGGTCATTTCTGGATGCCCAGTCTGAAAGTGCCTCCCCATCACTGTCCACTGCTGGGTACCCCCAATCAGGGTGATGGCTGTTAAAGTCCCCCACATAGATGGCAGGGTGGGGTAGGGTGGGTAAGACCTGCAGATCCCAGTTGGCATTAGGGGGCTTGTACACATTGACAATATGGAAGCCACCAATGATTATGGTGTCTGAGAAATGTGTTGTTATCAGGTGATTTGCTTCAACTATGTCAGAACGCACATAGGTGGCACGTCCATGTTTAGCATGTAGAACATAGCACAGGAGGTCAAAGCCTTTGATGGTGATGCGGCCAGCTTCCTCTGTGCCAATATGAGTCTCTTGGAGGCAGATTACATCAATCGAATGTTGGAAGGCGAGGACTTCCATTGGGGGCAATGGATCAGCGTTCTCGTCGCGCCCTCCGCCAGTACCCGGGCTCGCCTGGGGAAGCTAATGATCCTACCAGCAGACTAAATTCGAAGAGACGACGCCTCTGTGCCAAGTCAAGGAAGAATCCTAGTCACAGTCCTAAAGCCGAAAGCAAACAGCCCCAAGAGCACTTTGTGGTAGGATCTGCCCTTCGCATATTACGAGCTAGTAAAAAAATTATACTATAGGAAAATGTTAAATGAAAATAAAAATAATATAAAAGGAGTCTGGGATATATTAAATAAATTAAGGAAAAATGGAACTAAGAAAACGATATATCCAGAGTATTTCACTGATAACTGTGGTGATAATTATGATAAGAACATGGTAGTAAATAAAATTAATATTTTTTTTTTTGTAAATGTTGGACCAGAGTTGGCAGCAAAAATTACAAACCAAGGAAGAAACACCGTGAGTGAGACACTGATCGGAAATAACCCTTGGTCAATCTTTCTCTCAGTGGTGGCTGAACTAGAGGTAAAATCTGTTGTTGAAAAGTGTAAAAATAAATTATCTACTGATTGTGATGGTATTGATATAGCACTAGTAAAAACAACTGTTGATCGCATATTAAAACCATTTACATATATTTGTTATCTATCATTTGAAACTGGCTCATTCCTGCAGAAAATGAAACTAGCAAAAGTAATACCATTATTCAAGCAAGGAAATAAACACCAACACACAAACTACAGACCAGTATCGCTCCTCCCACAGTTTTCAAAGATTCTGGAAAAACTTTTCAACAACAGATTAGAGGACTTTTTAAATAAACACGATGTGCTTAATAAGAATCAATATGGATTTAGAGCAAAGAGTACAACATCATTGGCAATAATGGAAGCAACAGAGGAAATAATAAATGCATTAGATCAAGGAAAATATGCAACTGGTGTATTTATAGATTTTAGAAAAGCATTTGATACAATAAATCATTCAATGCTTCTTGATAAACTGCAAATGTATGGTATTAGGGGAATGGCACTGAATTGGGTTACAAGTTAATTATCTGAGAGACAATAGTTTGTGAAGATAGGAGAATATCTGTCTGGATGTATGGGAATTGCCTGTGGGGTCCCCCAGGGGTCAGTATTGGGCCCCAAATTATTTAACATATATATAAATGATATATTCTAAGTTTCTAAATTATTAAAAATAATATTATTTGCTGATGATACTAATATATTTTATTGTGGAAATAATTATAATCAACTAATCCATACTCTAAATAATAAATTAAATCACTTAAAAAATGGATGGATTGTAATAAATTATCACTAAATATACGTAGATAAAATTAAGGTAATGATATTTGGTAATTGTAAAAATAAAGAAGATATACATATTCATATAGATAATGTAATTATTGAAAATATTAAGAAGATCAAATTTCTGGGTGTAATACTAGATGATAAAATTAGTTGGAAACCACACGTCAGATACATACAAAACAAAGTCGCAACAAATATTGCAATTATAAATAAAATTAAGCAAATCGCTTCATATCTCATATTGTTCATTAGTACTTCCATACTTGACCTATTGTATAGAGGTCTGGGGTAACAATTATAAAAGTACACTTAATTCATTGCTAATATTACAAAAAAAAGGGTATCTTGAACATACTAATGTATTGTTTTTACATTCAAAGTTATTGAAATTACGGGATCTGGTTGATTATTATACAGCACAGTTAATGTTTAAAGTCAGTAAAAACTTTTTGCCACACAATATACAAAATCTGTTCAGTGAGAGAGAAGGGAAATATCATTTAGGGGGGAATACAAAATTTAAAATGCACCAAATAAGATCTACTAGGAAGGGTTTTTGTGTATCTGTGTGTGGGGTAAAATTGTGGAATGGGCTGGGGGAGAAACACAGGCAGTGTCCAAACATCCATATATTTAAATCAACATATAAAGAAAAGATTTTTGAGCAATATAAAAAATAAAGGACAGTAATATTGCAATGCGTCTTCAATGAAGATATCATGGTCTGAGCGCCAACATCGCCCGCGCTCGGGTCATGCAGTATTTTCCTCCCATTCGGTATTATTCCTTTTGACCCCTCTGAGCTCTTATTCTGACAGCGTCTCTGCGGGGCTTCCGGCTGTCAGAGCTGAGGCCGGCTGTGACAGTTGGAATTAATGGCGCTGATGACACCCTCATCAGCTGTGCTATCATCTCCCCTATTTAAGGGAGCAGCTTCAGTCTCTCAAGGCTGCGACCTCATAGTGTATGGATAACGCTGGTCTCCCCAACGTTAGGCTGGAGTCCCTACGTCCCGGCTCCAGTCATCCTCCTGTTCCTCGCCATTCTCTGTAAGTTTATTCCTTAGCCTGTGTTTATCGCCTGTGTGCCTTAACCATAGTCCTTGTTTGTGTTTTGCCCCACATGGCTCATTACTTTGTACCCTTTTGTCCTTGTTTAATAAATACGCAAACTCACTGGTCGCCTATAGTGTCTCATTTGCGGTCCGCGAGGGCCGCACCATGACAGTAGGTTGCAGCCGGATTGAGAAGCCGGTGACCGTGAGTTTGTTTGGACTTGATTTTCCACTTACCGTGTACCAGTGTGCTGGGAGATGGCGCCGCTCAAGGGCTATGCTAGGAGCCTGGGCTACGAGCTGGTGAAGGCCTTCGACAAAATTGATGGAATCCTTTTCACTGCTCGCCTTTACAACACTCCCAGCGATGCATGCTGGTACCTGGACCTTGCTGAGGCAACCATTAACCGCCATCCTCGCTACGCTGACCATCCTGAAATCACGGCGAGGATGGCGGACATCTCTGCGCACCGGGAGAAGCTCCGTGGGCTGGAGGGAAACTCTGGCAGGAGGCCAAAGAGGAGGCATCCTCGCTCCTCGCTTCAGGATCCCATTCCTGTCCCTCATCCAGTCCAGGAGTTCGCACCACCCAGAGGTCTTCCCCGGCGGAGTGAGACGTCAGTCGGGATTCCCCCGGAGGATTTACAGCTGGCAGCGATTTCCATCCGGGACCGAGTGGCTGCAGCTCGCTCCGCCTCCCATCCTACTCCGATAATGAAGCATGTGACGGTGGCGGTCAGGCTGGTGGAGAGGAATCCAGAACTGTATGATTACCCCGAATACGCTGACCTGCTCGCCTCTGTTACTGCACAGGAGCGGCGTTTACCTAACCTCACCTTCGCCTTCCAAGGTTGTCATAGCCAGGAGCGGCACTGGGGTTAAGCTCCCAGTGCTCATAAAATGCTCCTTACGGCGTGCGTCTCGAAAAGCTTCTGACATCTAAGTCCAACTCCTAGCCTGCCCGTGTGGTTTAGTCTCTAAGCCCGGCGGAACTGCTTTTACTAATAGGAGAAGGGGCGAGGGCAGATCTCTGGCGCCTTAAAACCAGATGCTTCGGGTAGATGGTGGCTCGTCAACCTGGGAAGGTAACCCATCTAGGGGAAGGTAAACCCTGATTTCAAACCTCCGCTGCCTTGCGGCACACCCGGTCACGGGAAAGGCTTCGGGAGTCAACCCTGACGAAAAATCCGGAGTCGGAGCCCCTAAGGCAGTTCTCTGTTGTGCTCAACATCGTTCTGGCAGCTCCTGTGACGGCGCTGGTGCCAAACTATAGCAGCCCTGCTGTTCCTTTGGATTCATCAGTGACGTGGAGAGGGGGGACATGCTGCATGGGTAACATCTTGTCCTCCATATCTTCCTGCCCAGGCTTGAATCCTACCAACACCCAACGCTGGAAGGTAGAACACCGGTGTGCATCGGCCTGTTCAGCCACAGGCGGTGCTGTTCTAGCAGAGTAGACGTTTAGGATTCTCTTCCATGGTCATCATAGACCGACGGAGGCCGACGACCTTCGCCTTGCCCTCTGCCAGTAAACGTCATCTCCATGCTGATTGCAGGCCTCGGCGAGAACCCCATCCGGATCCAGTTCCAGGTAGCCGCACGAACTCTGTCTCCCAGCCAGCTGCAGCCTCCGTGTCTCATTGGAGGAGTAAGACAGCCGCCTCTGCCTCCGGGTCATCTGTCCCCACTGTTCTGTCAGCTCCTCGATCCTGGTCCGCCTTGGCTGTTCCTCTCCCCTCCTCGATGCCCCCTTCAGCTGCTGTGAACTCCACGAGTCCGTCTCCGGCTGCTCCCATTCCTGATCCGGTGCGAGAGGCTCCTCTTCGTCTTCCCGGGGGGTCCTCCATCTCCATCCAGCGGGGGAAGGGGAGAACCAAGTCCACTGCAGTGGGTTCCAGCTGCCCTCAGCGGATCAGGCAAGTGTCTCTTCATTCTTTTCCTTCACTGGATGAACTGCCTTGTTTGATTCCTGGGGGTGGAGTTCGGGGTTCACAGTCCCCCGAGCTCCCTCCACCTGCTGCAGTAATTAATTATGAACCTGCTACCTTTGTGTCTCCTTCCCCTGAGCATGGACTACGCCGTCGGACGAGGAGGGAGCCTGCGGGCCTGGAGAGCCTGGATCCAGCCCTGCAGCCACGACATGGGCAGAGGAGGAGGGCGGACTGCAGATTGGAGCCTGCGCTGATGAGCAAGCGTCCCCAGGTCTCCACGGAGGGACAGTCTGACCCGGCAGGTCATGGAGCCCCTACCATCACGCCGTGCGGGCCCTCGGCGTGGACATCTGTGTCAGGGGATCTCCAGACTGTGGATTCCATCATGCTGGCTGCGGAGCCCGCCGTAGCCGAGTGGGAACCAGATGACGACCTTCTTCCGTCTGAACCTGGATCATCGAAGTCCTGGATGGCGACAGAACTCGAGATCTGGCAAGTGCTCTATTTTGTCTTTCTCCTCTCGATTCTGGATCATTCTTGCCTGTCTCTTGGGGAGACGAGCCGGGTGCAGCCGTCCACTGCATCCGAGCTCGTCTCACTGGGCTCTGTCGCTACCGGTGATCCTGATCCCGGTTCTTCTTCTTCTCCTGAGCCTTCTCCCAGGGTCACCGGTGGGGAGTCGATCCCGGTCACTGTGCTGGAGGTTCCGGGTTCGGGTTTGGAGGCCGTCCCTGGTGCTGTGCCGACCCAGTCGGGGTCCATCACGGGTGCGGCATTGACCCAATCGGGGTCCGACGTGGGTGCAGCTGCGACCCAATCGGAGTCCGTCGTGGGTTGTGTTCCAGCCCAATCGGAGTCTGACGTGGGTGCTACGCTGACCCAGTCGGGGTCTGTCATGGACGCTGCCCTGACCCAGTCGGGGTCCGTCGTGGGTGCGGCACAGTCCCGCTGGGGACCCAACGTGAGCACAGTGCCGGTCCATGTGGGGTTCGGAGAAGGAGCTGCAGATTCTTCGCCGATCAGCACCACACTGGTCCCTTCCCCATCTCCCATTTCCTTTTCCCTTCCATCTGGGGCCGCTGGGATTCCCCATAATTGGCTCGGCTCTCCCTCACCGCTCCTTGCCATAGGGAGGCCATCTCCGAGTTCTCCCCTGTGGTCCTGGTGGCCTGATGATGTGGGTCGGCCACCTGGAGAACTGTTTCGCCGGTATGGCGTTCTGGGTCAGCCACCCAACAAACTGAACTTTCCGCTTGGCAACCTGGTCCGGCCGCTGGAGGTTCTGTTTCGCTGGGCCTGGGACCAGGGTAGGCCACCCGATCTGATCCGTTTTCCCTTATCAGTGGTCTGGATGCTGGACCACCCAGACCACCTGAACTTGTTTTTTTTTTTACTCCATTGCGCTCTGCCTGTCTTCATTCCTGTTTTCCCCTGCCCCTCCCTCCTCTGTGTGATTAGGGATGTTTTTGTTTGAGGTTTTGGACTGTATTAAACTGTTTATCACTGCTGTTTTGCGTGTGTTTTTTTCTTCCTCGATGGTCTGAGATATGCTCTGGTGCTGCCTCTGCTAGTTATTGTTTCTCATTGATCTGTATGTATTCGCCGCTATTTAGCGTGTTTTTTTTTTTCTCCCCCTCCCTCTGTTTGAAGGGTGATATGTGGTTGCCATTTCTTTTCTTCTGGGCCTGTGTATCTTGGTTTTCTTGACGTGGCTTTCCTGTTATTTGCATTTATTGCTCTGTCGTTCCACCCATGCATTATTGAGTATTTTTGTGTTTTATTTTATTTTTTTCCTTGGTCTGTAATTGCTCCATGTTATGTTTTCTGTATTCACCCTTGTCACCTTTTTGCTCCGGTTCCTTGTCTTGATGTTTTTGGGTTTTTTTTCCCTCTTTCTTCCGGTTCTCTCCCTCCTGGCCTCTTCCCCCATCCCCCCACCCTGGGTGGGGGGGGGAGGCTTGGATGTCATGCGGCGCCCGGAGTGTGCCGTTCGGGGGGAGTACTGTCATGGTCTGAGCGCCGATATCGTCTGCGCTCAGGTCATGCAGTATTTTCCTCCCATTCGGTATTATTCCTTTTGACCCCTCTGAGCTCTTATTCTGACAGCGTCTCTGCGGGGCTTCTGGCTGTCAGAGCTGAGGCTGGCTGTGACAGCTGGAATTAATGGAGCTGATGACGCCCTCGTCAGCTGTGCTAACATCTCGCCTATTTAAGGGAGCAGCTTCGGTCTCTCGGAGCTGCGACCTCATACATGTATGGATAACGCTGGTCTCCTCAACGTTAGGCTGGAGTCCCTACGTCCCGGCTCCAGTCATCCTCCTGTTCCTCGCCATTCTCTGTAAGTTTATTCCTTAGCCTGTGTTTATCGTCTGTGTGCCTTAACCATAGTCCTTGTTTGTGTTTTGCCCCACGTGGCTCATTATTTTGTACCCTTTTATCCTTGTTTAATAAATACACAAACTCACTGGTCGCCTATAGCGTCTCATTTGCGGTCCGCGAGGGCTGCACCATGACAGAAGAAAGGTTGTTATTGTGAATATACTGTATATGCTGAGTACTATCATTATTGATATCATTATTACTAGAATTATAGTATTAGGATTGTTGTTAGGATGGAACTTTTTGAAGTATTATATAGGACAGGTGGTATTATTATTATTATTGTTGTTGTAACTACCATATGGATACCTATTATTATGGTTATTTTTATTATATGGTTACTTTTTGTGCGTAGGTATTGTAAGCCATGTGGGGGTATATGGTGGTATATATGGTTATTATGATGATGATAATATTGTCTAGAATTATATTAAACATACCAGAAGTATTTATTTATTATTATTACAATTATTATTAGATGTTGGTATTATTGTCAATATAAACTATCATTGTTGTATCATTTCTATTGTGTAATTTAATTATAAGGTGTATTATATATTATGGTATTGTATAATGAATGTACTGTAATTGTGGGATGAATAATGACTAGAATGATATTATAATTTATTGGCAATGGAAGAGGGGTGGGACTATATGAGCGCTGGCTTCTTCCCACTCCTTTTGAACATTTTATTTTTTTGGTTTTGATTTTTGTTTTAAATTTTTTTTGTCTGGCTGTTCAAATAAAATCAATCAATCAATCAATCAATCAATCAATCAATCAATCAATAGTACGCTCCATTATGATAAGAGTCTGTTTTCATTGCTGCAAGTAAATAATCTGCTTTATTCCAGTCAATTATTTACACCTGTGAAAAAAAACAAACCTTTCTACAAAGGAAAGTTGTTCCAAGTTGGAAACAACTTGGAACAACTTCTGGATACACTCGGAAAGGAATTAGGAAAGCTGAAACTGTGGTTTGATTCAAACAAATTAACGCTCAATTTAAGCAAGACAAAATTTATAGTCTTTAACAACCATCACAACTACCCAGTACCCAAACTCAGTGTAAATGGTGTAGAGATTGAAAGGGTATCCGAAACTAAATTCCTTGGAGTAATAATTGATAACAAACTGTGTTGGAAGCCACATATTAATTATATAAAAGGTAAAGTATCCAAATCAATTGCAATATTACACAGAGTGAAAAATTTGCTGAATCAACCCACACTATACACCTTGTATCATTCATTAATACTCCCATACATGACATATTGTAATGAAGTATGGGGAAATACATATAAAACAAACATATATCCACTCTTTATGCTTCAAAAGAGAGCTATTAGAATAATCAACAAAGCAGCTTACAGGGAACCAACAAACCCACTTTTTCTTAAACAAAAAACTCTCAAGTTGAAAGATCTGATCGACTTTAAAACCGCAATAATAATGTTCAAAGTGAAGAATCTATCACTGCCCGCAAATATCCAAAAGTTGTTCCAAACGAGGGAGAAACGATATCACTTCAGAGGAACATGTATATTTCAAAAGCCTACAGTGAGAACAACTACCAAGCAACACTGTATTTCAGTGCAAGGTGTCAGATTATGGAACGATTTTGGACCTGAATTAAAATCATGTACAAAGCTTGGACAATTTAAACAAAAACTAAAGGAAGAAATACTCCAAACATATTTACAAGACGACATGTAAACTCACATAAGGATTGACATTTCCAGCCTGTGTTGTGTTATAGCTTAGTTTTTCTTTTTTCTCTGTGACACTATGTCTTAGATTTGTTTTTGAATAGTAACCGCTTAACTTAGACTAGCTCAGTTTTCTTTTTCTCTCAGTCATATTTTGTCTTAGCCTTGTTTTAAATTGTAATCGCTCTTGTCTTGTTTTCTCTTTTTTCTCCTTTGAATTCTTGGATGGAATATGGGTGGGCAATATAAGCTGCGGCTTCAGCCATCACCCATTTCGGATAACTCACGTGGAATTGTATAGTAGAAGGAGTCTTTGTCTAATTTGACCTTGTTATATTATACAGTTTCTTTTAACCTGTAATGTACTATCCGAAATAAATTCATTCATTCATTCATTCATTCAAGTGACATGAACCTGGTTTGGATATGAAAAAAGTGAGAATTTAACAGCTAACTTGATGATCCAATAAAGACTTTGTTAGATATATTCTTTTTCTGAATTTACTTTTAACTGAACTAAATTTGACGGGACAATAACTCTGGTTACATGGATAGTCTTCACTTTGCTTGAAATCATTCTGATTCAAAATTCCTAATCAAAAAAATTCCTACTTAACCGTTTCCCTGGATGAAGATCCAATCAAATGTAAGTTTACATATACAGTATAAAGCGTTTAATCAGAATGAAACTGACACAAGCTGTCACTAAAATTCAAATTTCCAAAAGTTCCTCAGGTGAAGTAAACAGCTGAGATGCTTTGCTACAAGCAGAAACTGCAGAAGCAACACAGTTGAAATGTTAGTTTCTCCTCTTAATAGCGCTAGTGGCAGGGTAGTTGGAGCTTTGCTGGGGCGTCCCTCTGCATCATCAGCAGGTGCCTCAGGGTTACAAGTGTTTTGCCCTTGAACCTGTATGCCTCGCCTGAATAGGGCAGTGAAGATTGATCTACAGAAGGGTTCCAACTGCAGTCTCTTGTGAGCCACAATCACTTTGAGCTAGCCTCAGCTGCTGAGGCAAAATACTGTTTCTTTAATGGTGAGTTACTGTGAGATTGCATTTATGACAAAACTGTAATTTTTACATCTATGCCCTGCAAAATAGTACAATTCCCCATGCTGTTGAAATCCCCAAAATAATGCCATGCTTAGGTTTACATTATCAGATAAGGGGCTCACCTGAAAAAGCTGTCCCTGCCTTGAAAACTTGATGGGTGTTTCTGTTGCGAGCTTGCTAGCCCTGTTAGCACGTCCGTGGCAGGAATCTGTGAGTAAATAACGCCGACATCCCGATTCAGGTGAAGAGCTCCCAGTCCTTTTGTCTCCAGGTGAGTGTCAGTCTCATTTTCAAAATAGTTTACTCTCCAATCCTGAAACTTTTACTCAGATGATGGTGCTATCCCTCGGACGTGAATGTGCAAATGCGTGATTTTGCGTGTGCTCGCCTCTTTCCATTGACTTTGCATGGATTTGCGCCGCCCGATCACGTTAGGTCTGAATGCACCTTAAGACCCCCTTTACACAGCTGGGAGACTGTCGAGAGATGGGGACATGTTTTTGATCTTTGTGATCGTTTGGGAGATCCTTTGTATTTTGGACTCAGTGGTGAATGTGATCACTGAAGTTCATTGATAGATCAAAAATTTTTCAGATCGCTCAACAATCTCTCAATGATCTTTACCCCTAAGTAAAGGCGTTACAATGAACAGAGGTGCATGATCTAAAGTGAACTATGATTGTGATGATTTGTTTAGAAGACAGGTTTTGTACTGGCCAAAGGGCATGTGAAAATGAGAACGTAATCTGCTACTTGGCAATAAGCCAGGCATTATTGACTGTCAATGCCCAGTCAGTTATTTTAGAAGGAAGAGTATGATATGATTAAACAACTGGACTGAACAATTAAGGTGAATTTAAATTAATTTAGGTTTGACATAGGGTACACTGATGCACACCTCATTGTGCTCCGCCCACCATTTTTTTTCTCTGTGCAGTGAAAAACCCTGCTTGCTGTTTCTTCAAATTATGTAGTTGTCCTCAGATTAATACATTTAACAGAAAAACAACATGTGTCCATTCCAACAATGGAATGGACACAAGTGTGCGAATGGAGACAAGATCGAGACATGACACAGTGTTTCCACAACCATTATATTGGGGGAAGGGGGGGCACTCCTCCCAACGGACCTCCCTCGCCACCCCTAGTGTTAAGTTAATCTTCTATCTAAATGCAAGGAATCTCTGTGTAGAAAGGGTAGTCCCCACAAGTGATGATCAGAAAATTGGTCCCCATCAAACAAGAAAACCAGTATCTGTGTGTTTGTGTGTGTGTGTGTGCTCCTGTCTTACCATTCTTGTGGGGACCACCCCTTGACAAACCACCTTTTTTTAGGACATTTTTCCTTGTGAGGACATTTGGCCTGGTCCTCAAAAGGAAAAATGCTAAAAATGTTAGGATCCATTCCCCAAAGTACAAGATACACTATTATAAGTCATAAAAGATCACACAAATAAGTGATCTGACAAACAAATAAACAAGGGTTCTGAAACAGTCATTAATATTGGACGTCCCATTCGTTTACAATAATAGGCTGTAAACCTAGGAGAAACACTGACAGATTATATACTGTATGTGGACAGCAGAGAAGTTTGTAGTTTGAAATATTTAACTTTACAGCATCCCAGCGATTTAAGTCATCATTTACAGGATCCACAAAAGCCACTGCAGCCACAGAGCCTCCGGTACCAGTCTGTCAGAACCAGTCAAAGGCCACACAGCTGAGGCTCAGTGGAGAGTGCCTTTGTACTTCTCCTCAATTTTAGTCTGGGGTGAAAAAACACACACTCTCTGTTCATCAATTCCCCCCCCCCCATACATATATTAACGCCTAATCTATAGGCAATACTCCTGAACGTTTGTGAGGAAATTACGAATGTGGACAGAATTAAAAAAAAAAAAAAAATCAGTGTCTGATTATATTATGATTAAACTGACAGATGACAATACTTTGTTAAGATTATAACTGTTGCAACTTTGTCTAGTAAAATAACAGAAAATCCCAGTGCATGCTGTGGTTCTTCGTGTGTCCCTGATTATAAAGTGTGGCGCAGAAATAACATTAATGATGCTCTTCTGATAACAGACCCGGCTTGTGTAGATCAAAAACGCATTGACATGAAATGCACTAAAACAGAAATGTGCCAAGATTGCACCAGTGCCACACCTCTTTTAAATAAGTTGGTCTAAAGTGGGCACACTGTCTACCGGTAATTACATGGCGTGAGACAAAGCATGAAAACCAGATTATGTGCTGTCACAAGCTAACAAATCCATCAGCGCAACACAGGAAGCATGGTGCAAATGTGCGCCTTTAACGTCACAATTATTATTTATTTAATTTAATTTAATTTATTTATTTAAAAGGGACAGTGCACATTAATGAACATCCGTAAAAAAAAAAAAAACAGACGTAAATGTGCTGAAGTTAGCAAAAGCTAATTTACATTCAGAATCCCTTTGGCAGGTGAAAGAACAGAAAAATGTTGCATATAAATAAGGTGACAACAACGCAAGACAGAAAAACACATTCTGACAAACAATGCAGAAAACACACAATCAACCATAACAACAAGCGGGCTTTAGGTGCATAGTTGGAATAGAATATGGAAGTTAGTATATGGTATGTTGAACAACAAGTATTTGTATGTGAGAAGATAATAATTCTTTCCAAAAGGGGTTGGTCTACTCCTGCCACCTGGAGAAGACCAAGCCTTTGTAAGAAACAGACCATCAAGAAAAGGTACATTCAACACAGCAATTGAAAACCCAGCACAACAATATCATAGAACAAAGCAAAAAAAATAAATAAATAAATATACAGTAGATAAAGATAAAGATGTGGTGCATGCCCATATACATATATGTGGGCATGCACCACATATAAATCCTATAAACTCAAAAAGCATGACACATACATATATGTATCATGCTCTGTGAGACAAAATGTGGTTAACTTGCATGATCACAATGTTAATTTGATTTGAGCCAGTGTTTAAGATGTGTTTTGAAGGTGGTATATGTAGGCTGTTCTCTTATTGCAGAAGGTATATCATTCCATATACAGTGGTGTGAAAAAGAGTTTGTCCCTTCCTAATTTCTCATTTTTTTGCATGTTTGTCACACTTAAATGTTTCAGATCATCAAACAAATTTAAATATTAGACAAAGATAATACAAGTAAACACAAAATGAAGTTTTTAAATAAAGGTGTTTATTATTAAGGAAAAAAAATCCAAACCTACATGGCTCTGTGTGAAAAAGTGATTGCCCCCTAAACCTAATAACTGGTTGGGCCACCCTTAGCAGCAACAACTGCAATCGAGCATTTGCGATAACTGGCAATGAGTCCTTTACAGCGCTGTGGAGGAATTTTGGCCCACTCATCTTTGCAGAATTGTTGTAATTCAGCCATAATGGAGGGTTTTCGAGCATGAACCACCTTTTTAAGGTCATGCCACAGCATCTCAATCAGATTCAGGTCAGGACTTGGACTAGGCCACTCCAAAGTCTTCATTTTGTTTTTCTTAAGCCATTCAGAGATGGACTTGCTGGTGTGTTTTGGATCATTGTCCTGCTGTACAACCCAAGTGCACTTCAGCTTGAGGTCACGAACAGATGGCCGGACATTCTCCTTTAGGATTTTTTGGTAGACAGCAGAATTCATGGTTCCATTTACCACAGCAAGTCTTCCAGGTCCTGAAGCAGCAAAACAGCTATTTTACTGTTGGTATTATGTTCCTTTTCTGAAATGCTGTGTTACTTTTACGCAGGATGTAATGGGACACACACCTTCCAAAATGTTCAACTTTTGTCTCGTCAGTCCACAGAGTATTTTCCCAAAAGTCTCGGGGATCATCAAGATGTTTTCTGGTAAAAGTGAGATGAGCCTTTATGTTCTTTTTTGCTCAGCAGTGGTTTTTGTCTTGGAACTCTGCTATGCAGGCCATTTTTGCCTAGTCTCTTTCTTATGGTGGAGTCTGGAGTGAGGCCTGCAGTTCTTTGGATGTTGTTGTGGGGTCTTTTGTGACCTCTTGCATGAGTTGTCGCTGTGCTCTTGGGGTAATTTTGGTCAGCCGGCCACTCCTGGGAAGGTTCACCACTGTTCCATGTTTTCGCCATTTGTGGATAATGGCTCTCACTATGGTTTGCTGGAGTCCCAAAGCTTTGGAAATGGCTTTATAACTTTTTGCAGACTGATAGAGCTCAATTACTCATTTGTTCTTGAATTTCTTTGGATCTCAGCATGATGTCGAGCTTTTGAGGATCTTTCGGTCTACTTCACTTTGTCAGGCAGGTCCGATTGAAGTGATTTCTTGATTGAGAACAGATGTGGCAGTAATCAGGCCTGGGTGTGGATAGAGAGACTGAACTCAGCTTTCCAAAGATGTGATAAACCACAGTTAATTTATGTTTTAATGGGGAGGGGGGAAATCACTTTTTCACACAGGGCCATGTACGGTTGGATTTTTTTTACCCTTAATAATAAAGACCTTCATTTAAAAACTGCATTTTGTGTTTACTTGTGTTATCTTTGTCTAATATTTAAATTTATATGATGATCTGAAACATTTAAGTGTGATATACAAAAAAATGAGAAATCAGGAAGGGGGCAAACACTTTTTCACACCACTGTATTTGTGCCCCTGTCTGAAAAAAACCAATTGACCAAAGGTAGTACGTCTAAATGGTACCTCACAGTCCCTTCTGGCTGTGGCCCTAGTACACATGCCTTTTACTGATTTTAGCTTAATGAATTCTTTTAGTGGTGGTGCTGCAAGTCCATTAAGTACTTTATATACAATACAGCCATATTTAAAAGTTTTGAAACTTTAAAATTTAATAAGTTATATTTCTCCAAAATATGACAGTGATGGCGTGAAATGTTTTTTTTGTCAAAAATTTTTAGAGCTCTTTTATATAATGATTCTATTTGCTTGAGGAGAATTATACCAGTGAGAGACCAATCAGTCAGTCCCTCCAGGATTTTGTGATGTTGCGATCGCATCAATTCACTCGAAATCAGCCAATCAGTGCAACTATCGCACAGCCTTGCAATTTTGTCCAATCACTGCAACTTTCTCGCAATTTTGGCCAATCAAATTTGTCTCTCACTGGTGCTCAAATTCTCAGTCTAACCAACCAAATGCATTGCTGCATCGCGCTCACTTCTGTGTTTACAGTGAATATTAACGGAGCACATCAGCAAACAGAGCGTGTGATTTTAAAAAAAACCACTCACCCGCGAGGTTTCCAACGCCGTCCCTTCCTCAGTCTCCGCCAGCCTGCCGGTGGACGTCTTGCCACGTCTCCATCCTGACCTTGTGTATGAAGTGCTGGGTTTGTGTTGAAAAATGTCCGCCTGCCCCAAAAGCACCCCATCATAGGAGTGCGCGTGAGGAGAGACGCCGTAAAACTATTAACCCTTTGTCAGTCTTTGTTTCATGGACAGATAGCGCCCCCACTGTCTGTGTCACAGTTCTGTGACTGTCATGTGACGTGGCCATAAACCATAATAAATTCCCAGTTGTACTAAGAATTCTATCTCACAAGGTGGCAGACACATATAACTTTCTGCTCTTGCCTCGGAGGACTAATGGCCCCCATATAAGCCCCCCAAAACCTCACTTCTGGACTACAAGAAGAGCTTGTAAACAAATCTTGATGTGCTCGATCGCAAGACGGAGGAGGCATTTGCTCTCAAATTTGCCAACTATGATTCTAAAAAGAGATTATTTAGCTTATGAAGGTACATATCTACATTTTGTTATAACAAAGGGTGGCCGAAGCTGGTTGATGTTCACCTGCCATCGACCCCAGCGCCATGTGACTTGACAGAACAATCGTGCCGGTTCTGTGTCGTCATATAGGATAAATTGCGGCGGAATAAAAGCGAAATTGAGGTGGAATAATCATAAGAGATTCTGGATGTGGGAGAGAAACCGAAAATGACCGGGAGAAGACAAAATAATGACCAGGATGGATGGCGAAAATGGACGAAGCGAGCCGCCTGGCCAGCAGTAAGTGACAAATTTCTTTGTTTGTTTACATTGTACTGATTTTCTGGTTCATATACTTCGAAGATAAGATAACAAAAAAACCCAAAACAAAAAATGGCAACAAAAAACAAAACCATCCTTTGTGTAAATATGTCCAAAGTCCGCTTCTGACTGAAAGTTGTGTAATTCGATATGGCTGCCTTGGCATTATGCAAATTAGATGCGTAAAATTACTCCTATTTCAAACATTGGATCATATTCTACATCTTTCTAATTGACAGTAAGCCATTATGTCTTACCACTCTTACCACTTTCAAGTTATAGCTTTGGAAATCTCTGACATCTGAACTGAATATTTTCTTGAAAAAACCTTGACCACTAGGGGCTGACGGCGCAATGGAGCGCCTCAGACAGCCAAACAGTTAACATTACAGCGCATGTTAACATTTTACACATCTTTAGAGGTAAAATCATTACTACATCTAGTCAATGAGCTTTAAAGCTATTGATCTCTGGTCTGGACGGACAAACACCCCCCCACCCGCCTCCTCCCCCCGTAAATGAAAGATATGTGTTTGAAGAGATGAGTGTGTGTGTCAAGACGCAAAGCAGACAGACAGGTAGGAGTTAGGCACGGAAAGAGAGAGAATATTCTCTGTATTTTTTTTTTTCAGAAAAACACAGACTCCAATAGACAATACAGAACAACAGAATAAATTACTTATTTTTTCCGCTCCACTCAATACCGAGTGGTTGGGGAACGTAGGGAGTTTTCAAATGGAGATGCTACTAATAAATTCCAAATCTATACTCTTTAACATGCATTCAATGCAATTTAGCTGTTGTAAAGGATATTGTGTTAAAGTCTGTATTTGCTGTTGCACAAAGGATTTTTTCTGTATAGCTTTAGTTTCTGCTTAATTTACATATCACTATAATAGGAAATTTTTGACAATCCTGTGCTTTTCTTGTATTGTAATACAGACCATCACTGCAGTAAACTGGAATAAAAACATCTGTTTTAAAATTTGGAATTCTTCCCACAACTTTTAGAGCAAAAAACACTTAAAAAATATCACAACTTTTATCGCAACTTTTTAAAAAAGTTCCCGCGAATTCAGGCTTTTAGTGCCGCAACAATGATAAAAACATTCCGTGAAATCATGAAGGGACTGATTAGTGGAACAATATTCTATATGTGAAAAACTCATCACGTGCAAAAACATTCTTGCGGCATGAACAGTTAACATTGATATGATCTGTCTAAAGTTGGATAAGTTAAATTTAATTGTTTTAGATATTTTTAATGTGATTTTTGATAGTTAAAGAAGCATCTAAAATGACCAAGATATTTGAATTCTTGCACTAATTCCAATTCCTGTCTTCCCAACAATACATTCGAGTGGATGATGTTGTTTGGTTGTTTTGAAAACATCATGCATATATGTTGTTGTTTTGTTTTTTTTAGTATTTAGTAGAAGACATGATTTTGAAAGCCAATCCTGAATTTGAGGCATTGCTGATGAAAGAATACGGCCGGCTTCTTGGGTATTTTTTGCTGGTGTATAAGGACAGAGCTGTGTGAAGGAATATGATCAGACCTAAATGAAACAGTCATTGTCACCCACAACAGACTGCTATGAGCGTACATTTGGATATAAATGTCTTTGCATGCATCTGGAAGGTCACTGATATATCATCATCATCATCATAGCAGTCTGTCGGGGGTGACAATGACTGTTTCATTTAGGTCTGATCAGATTCCTCGACGCAGCTCTGTAATTCGCCTTCTGCTGCCAGGAACTCCTGACCTTGTTTACCCGGGCGACATCCGAGCCGGTATGAATTGCTCTCTGACTGACCATTTCATGAAACTGCTTGCAAAGTATTTGAGTACCGCTAGCTTTTGCTGGACTAGCGACGCATTCTTGGCAGACAGAGGTATTATCAGTGGCAAGGACAGGCCAAAACAAACTGACTCCAGTATCTGTTGTAGTGACTGACAAGATGATAGGTTTGTTTATCTCTGCTCTTTGTGTAGTGCATGTCATGATGCACCGACTGGCAAAAGTCCACCACAGACCTTGCAACAGATGTGCTTATCTGCCTGGATGTCCAGTCTCACCCCGTGTAACTGGGAGTGGTCCACCAAAGACCTGGTTTTACCCACGAGGCGTTTTTCTCCCTCCGAGATGTGCAAGACAGTCGACTCCCTCATCAAACTTCCGTGTGGCACAAAAATACCCATAAAAATCCAGGACTCACCTGTAATACTGAACAAGAGGTGGAATAACAAAAACAATATTGGCCCAAGAATAGAACCCTGTGGGAGTCCTGTCGTGCACTCCACATAGGGCGATTTAACACCGACGACCACAACACACTGTTTTCTATTTGTAAGGTATGATCTGATCCATTTAATTGCTTGTTCTGAAAAGTTGAAGTGAGTTAGTTTGGCTAAAAGGATTTTGTGGTCTACAGTGTCAAATGGCTTCTTGAGATCTAGGAAAACTGCACCAACACAACTGTTCTTGTCCAGAAAACTTTTAGTATTTTCTAAGAACACACTGACAGCAGTCTCTGTTGAATGAAGGGTGCAAAATCCAAACTGCATAGGATGTAGAGGAGTATGGCTCGTGTTCAGATGTTCAGTTAAAAGTTTAGCCACCCATTTCTCTATTATTTTTGAAATTACTGGTAAAATGCTGATTGGTCTGTAATTATTTATATCCTTTTGATCTCCAGATTTAAAAATTGGACTAATCATGCCTATTTTCCAAACAGATGGAACTATAGCATGCCTAATTGATAAATTAACTAAATGTGTAATAGGTGGTATCAGTGTGTCTGTGTTTTTTTTTTTAGAAAGTCAGTGTCCATATCAAAGTTATCCTTAGCTTTGGAGGTATTTAGTGACCCAACAATGTTGACTACTTCTGTTTGTGTGATCTCTTCTAAGTTAAAAACAGGTTATGAAGTGTCAACAGGAATGCTTTTATAATCAGAAGGATCAAATAGTTTGGCTATCTCTTGAACAGCGCTTATAAGTTATTTAGCTCTGTTGCAACAATGATCGGGTCTTTCAACATCTTGTTATTAATATTTAATTCTAGCTCTCTATTTTCTTTTTTATTATTCTATTTACCAGTCAGTTTAATAATAGTTCACCAGATTTTTTTTTTTACCATTTCCTTTTGCCTCCTCCATAATAGTTATAAAGAAATTTGCCTTTGCCTTGGGTAGAGATTATGTAACTTTATTCCTTGCTGAGGTGAATTTCTGTTTATCTGTAGTCAAACCAGACTTCAAAGCTATCTTAAGCAGGTGGTTCCTATTTTTCATAAGTTGCAAACAACTTAGCCAAGGAAGATTTGTTTTTGTTTTCCTTTGTCTTCTATTACTGTAGAAAGTTGCTATAGTTGCATTAATTTTGATTGAGAAGTTATGACTGATGGAGTTTATGTCATCTGACAGTATAATTTTATTCTAGACAAGTTCATTTATTGCCTTTTCCAAGTTAAGCTGTTGGTTCTTAGGAATAATATTGTTACATTGTCAGGTGTCTTACTATATAAATTAGAATGTCATTTTTTTGAAAGTTTTCGTGTAAAAAAGATTGCATTATGGTCTGATAGTCCTGTTAGGAAACTGTAGGTCTAGTGAACAATAAATCAACTCTGGTTTGTGAGTGATTAATGATTCTAGTCGGTTTATCAATTAATTGATGAAAGCTAAAGTAACCTGTAATATTTTACAGATTACAGATAATATAATAGGGCCCTTGTGAGTTAAGTGCACCTTTAAATGGATTTAAATAAAAAAAAATGTTTTGCAACTTCCGGTTATGGCAGCCACGTAGGAAGACGTGTTTCACTCTGCTCTGCTCCTAAAAATAAAAAGTTGGCTAAAACTCTCTCAATTGGAACAAAAACCTATCCCAGCATTTGGGCGCGGATATGGTAAAGCCTAAGGCTGGGAAATTAGGCGGAGGAAAAAGTGAATCATCGAAACAGTCCAAGCTAACAGACTTCCACACTCGTGACGAAGCAGAAAAATCTCCAGAGACTATGGCGGAGGAAGCTAGCGGCGGAGCGGTGACTGCTGGGGAGGGCACGAGTGCGGTGCTCGCTGCCATCAGCTCCATGAGAGCAGACTTTTCCTCTAAATTTGATGGGATTATAGCAGCGATAGAAGGAATGAGAAAGGAAATAAGGGACTGTATGGAACGAGTATTGCAGGCGGAGCTCCGAATTTCCAGCGCTGAGGATGACGTCACCAGCCTACAATTAAAGGTGTGCACATTGGAATTAAAAAATAAACGTCTGGAAGATAGTGTCCTGGACTTAGAATCCCGGTCACGACGGAACAATCTGAGGCTGGTGGGTCTCCCGGAGGGAACGGAGGGACGGGACACATGTTCCTTTTTGGAAAAGTGGATTCCAGAAGCGCTGAACAACGCGGATCTGTAGTCATCGGTCGTCTTAGAGAGCGCTCACCAAATCGGCCCACCGAGAGATAATAAGACACCACCGAGGACGCTGATTATGAAGTTCCTCAGCTACAGAGACAAGATGACGATCACCAACGCGGCGCGAGCTAAAGGAGAAATTAAATACCAGGATCAACAGGTGCGCTTCTACCCATATTTGGCCACAGGAATTCAACAATTAAGGAAACAGTTTGACCCCGCCCGTAAAGAGCTGTGCAACCTTGGGATTCGTCATGGAGTGATTCATCCGGCAAGACTGCTGTTCACATATAAAGGGAGAACCCATATCTTCAAGACCCCTCAGGAGGCGCAGGAGCTTATCAAGCAGATCCAAGGAGAGACTGGTGGGAGCTAAGCATGAAGCATGAACAAGATATAAAGGTAGAATATTTAAGCATTTGCACAGGCATCTGACTGATCTGAAACATATAGCAAGTTTACAAAATATAGATTGTATTATATATATAAAAAAAAAACCTATGATGTACAAAGTTGCTATAAAATTTTGGAGTTTAGTTGGAAATACTACAGAAGAGAGTTAATGTTACGTCATTAAAAGCAGTAGGGTCAGGGTGATTGAGAGGAGAAAGAAAGAGTGGTTTGACTGATCCTCGCGGGTGTGGAGCAGTCACTGGCTATAGTGGGAGACGGAATTTTTTTTTTTGATTTTGGGGGGATTACCACGAATGTGGGGAGGGGGAATTTGTTTGTGTGTAGTTTGTGGGACGAATGTTCAACCACTCATGTTTTTGCTTCTCTGTATGAGCATGTTTATATTGCGAGGTAATCTCAAACTCCTTATTGATCATAGACCAAAGCGTTAATCTTAATTTAACTTCATGGAATTGCAGAGGTCTACGAAATCTAAAAAAACTTAAACAAGTTATGAATAAAATAAAAGACATAGGTTCAAAAATTGTGTTTTTACAAGAAACTCATCTAATAGAGGAGGATGTAAAAAGAATTAGGAGAAGATGGCAGGGAAATGTGTTCACCTCATCATTTTCATCTCGAGCTAGGGGAGTTATGACTCTCATACATAAATCAGTCCCATTTCAAGTGAAAAATGTAATTGGAGACAAATTTGGAAGATATCTAATCATCCAAGGATCTTTGTTATTAGAAAATATAAATCTGGTGAACTTATATGGTCCCAATATAGATGATCAAAACTTCTTTGCTAATTTATTTCTTATTTTATCATCACTTACAGGGCAACATATAATAGCAGGGGATTTTAATTGTACATTGAATCCCAGTATAGATAGATCAACAGGACTGGACTGGACGCACAATGGATGCAGGATGACCATTAATCATTTTATGAAAGAATTGAGATTGCTAGATATATGGAGAGAAATGAAACCACAAGTCAAAGCCTACTCTTGTTATTCTAATACCTACAAGACATTCTCACGTATTGACTATTTTTTGATCTCCACAGAATTAAGGTCCAAGATTCAAAACTGTTTCTATGATAACATCGTGATCTCTGATCATGCACCCTGCTGTCTAATATATGTAGATAAGAAACTAACAAAGGATCCAGGTAGGTGGCAATTTCAGCATAAATGGCTTCAGGATGAGGAATTTGTTAAGTACATAGAAAAACAGATGAGTTCTTTGATATCAATACTACACAAACATCAGCATGTATAAAGTGGGAGGCTTTCAAAGCTTTTATTAGGGGGCATATTATTAGTTATACAAGTTCAAAATCTAAGACGACTCGAGAGGAGAGAGTCCAATTGGGACATAAAATAAAAATTCTTCAAGAAAAAGTGTATGCAGGAAGTAACCCAAAGTCAGAGAACGAATTACTGATTCTGAGAGCTGAATATGACAAAAAATCAGCGAATAGAGCTGCCTCGAGTCTTCTAAGATTGAAGCAATCTTTTTATGAACAAGGTGAAAAATCAGGGAAATTATTGGCATGGCAAATTAAACAATTAGAATTTAAAACACCAATTACCAGTATTATAAGTAACGGACAGGCAGTTGTAGATCCTTTAGAAATTAACAGTGCCTTTAGAGATTATTATGAAAAACTATTTGATACAAAAAATGAAACTGACTTAACAAAACTAAATGGGTTTTTGGACGGATTATCTATACCGTGTATTCCAAATGAAAACAGGGAGATACTGGAGTCTAAAATTAGTCAAGAAGAAGTTGTGCTAGCCATTGATAATATGAAATCAGGAAAAAGTGCAGGACCAGATGGTCTTCCAGTTGACCTCTATAAAAAAATTAAGAATAAATTAATAAAACCATTTTTGGAAATGGTTTTAGAAGCATTTCAAAATAGTAATTTACCACTATACATGAATAATGCCTTAATTATACTGTTGCCAAAACCAGGTAAACCCTCTAATAAATGTGAAAACATGAGACCAATAAGCCTATTAAATGCTGACCTTAAGATAATCTGTAAAATTTTAGCAAGACGACTACAAGAAATATTACCAAATATTATTAACCGAGATCAGAATGGCTTTATAATGGGAAGACAAGGCTTCCATAACGTAAGAAGACTATTTAATATTATTTACTCTAATAAAGAAGCACCGGATACAGCTCTCCTATCATTGGACGCCGAAAAGGCCTTTGATAGGGTCGAATGGCCCTTTCATTTTGAAGTCCTACAAAAGTTTGGACTTGGGAATAATTTCATAAAATGGGTTCAGATAATATACAATAATGCTACAGCAGAAATCCTAACAAACAGCAATATCTCAAAATCAATAAAAATCAATAGAGGATGTCGACAAGGCTGTCCACTTTCACCTTTACTGTTTACTATGGCAATTGAACCTTTAGCGATGGCAGTACGTTTACATCCACAAATATATGGAATTAAAGTAGGACCAACAGAACATAAAATCTCCCTGTATACCGATGACATAATTTTGTTTATGTCAAATCTTAAAAAAATCAATTCCGACCTTGTTAAATTTAATAAAGAATTTTGGGGAAATATCAGGATATAAAATAAATAAAACTAAATCTTCAATATTAATGCTAAATGAGACCCAGAGAAATCACCCAGCTCCTGAGGTAAATCAATTCAATGTTGTAAATCAGTTTCAATATTTAGGAATTCAAATTGTGCCTAAGCCAGAATCAGTCGCCAGTGCCAACTATGAAGCCTTAATGACAGACATTAATGAGTTACTTCAGAGATGGATGTCACTATCAATGTCGATGATCAGGAGAATTAATATACTTAAAAGTAATATCTTACCCAAAATACTTTATTTATTTCAATACATTCCTTTACCACCACCTTCAGATCTATTCTCAAGAATTAAAAAAAAGTTAGTGGAATTTATATGGAACAATAGGAAGGCTAGATTACGTCTGTCCTTACTATATTTACCATTTGATCGTGGAGGTCTGAAATGTCCAAACTTTATGTTGTATTACTGGTCAGCACAACTGAGGTCTATGACATATTATTTTTCATCAAATGATCTCCCTCACTGGACTGAAATGGAATCATACAATTTACCTTTACCTCTTCCCATATTCATATATTCAGACTCGGCTAAAAAATTACAGAAACAAGTTAAAAATCCAATTGTAAAGCATATGATCAAAATATGGTGTAAAACCAAAAAATATTTAAAAGAACCACACTTATTGTCACAATTTAGCCCAATATGGGGTAATCAATATTTTAAACCAGGGAGAGCGGATGCTGTATTTAAAGTATGGAATTTAAAAGGGATTCAAAAGATTCAAGACTTATATTTGTCATGTTCAGATAACATAATGTCTTTTGAAGAACTGAGGATCAAATTTAATATTAATAGAACACATTTTTTAAATATCTTCAGCTTAGGAACTTTATTCGATCAAATCAAAAAATGCTCTCACCCGACCTACTTATTCATCCTTGGAAAAAATTTTGACGAAAGATAGTAAGAGAAAGGGTATTATTTCAGAGTTTTATAACTCATTGACACTATCCTCAAGTGAAAACTCACAGAAAAGAATGAATTATTGGAAAGAAGACCTGCAAACTGAAATTTCAGAGGAACAATGGGAATTGGCTTGTACAGAAGCTCAAACCAAATCAATAAATGCATGTCTTAAATTGATACATTTTAAATGGTTAATGCGGATGTATGTTACACCGGTGGAGTTAAATAGATATAACAAAAACATACCAGATACGTGCACAAAATGTATGGAAAGTAAAGGAACCCTATTTCATTGTTTATGGGAATGTAGAAAAATTAGAATGTTTTGGGAAGAGGTGAGGGTAACAATTGAAAAAATAATTTCAAAACAATTCACATTGAACCCTAAACTGTTTTTGTTGGGTCTGTATCCAGAAAAGCATAACTTTAATAAGAGTGAAAGAGCATTCATAGACCTCAGTTTGCTTAATGCCAAAAAATGTATTGCACTACTGTGGAAAAAGACTCATAGACCAGATGTGACTCAGTGGTTAAGACAGATGTTAACAAACCTTCCACTAGAAAGAATAACATACATACTGAAATCAAAGGAAAATGTGTTTGAGAATATATGGAGACCTTTCATTGATTATGTAAAGAATTTAAACATAGCTTTTGAAGAAGAAGGTGAATGATGTGTGTGGACCTTGTAAATTCCAAACTGGTGAATGTATAATATGTATACTTATGTAATGGATTGCCTAGACTAAACAGAGGAGCATTGTTGAAGACTTGCCTTTGTTAGTGGTTGTTGGTGTTTTTAGTACATTTTTTTAAAAATTACTTTAGTGTTAGTGTTTGATTGTTTGTGTTATGTTTGTAAAAAAAAAAAAAGGTTCAATAAAAAATATTGTGGAAAAAAAATGTTTTGCAGTACCTTTCTGCTATAGTTTGCTGCTCATTGATGCCCACATTGAACAGCACTGGATATACTCGGAGAGGTCTGCCCTCCTTGATCTCCTTTGGCAAGGTCTGGAAAACCAGTTGTGGTAATGGCACTTCTACAGTGAAGTGGTCTCTAAATGCAAGGAGGGAAAACAGGAATTAGATGGTTTTAGATAAATGAAAGAAAAAAGTATGCTCTGCAAAACTGTATAGAGCATATTCTGCTGTGCAGTATAATATGATATGTTGGGGAAGTTGTACAATTTGACACCGAAGACAGGTCTGAGCAAAACAGAAATTGTCTGTGCTGTTTGGGGAGCAGTGAGTGTGACTTGGACAGATTGTCTGACAGACTGAAAATGGAGGTGGGCGGGGTGAGAATGCATTATTTTTTCTTACTGCACACAGTAATCAGCACAAATAAAGTCTGTCCACTGTGTGGCAAATGACCAATGAGTGAAACATCCCTCTACTGCAGGGGGACGAAGGAGAGGGCGTTCATCATCATGACCCACATGACTCACTGGCATACCTGAACCAGTCGTCTTTCTTTATGTTGGGTAAAGTTCACCAGAACTACTTCCTCATCATGTGCTATCAGCCTGCATGCCTTGGTTTAGTTATTGCACTGATACAGATCATTTACAGCGGGGCTGGTTTTGGTCTAATGGCAATATTTCCGCATGTTTGGACCACATATTAATAGCTCACTGCTGGTCTTCTTCTTTTAGATTTGATTGGCAGTTGGCAACCATCCTACAGGTGCATTACCGCCAGTGAATTGATTATCATCACTCAATCTTTGTATAAGGAGTTCTGAACAACTTATGTGTGAAAAAAATATCCGTCCTTGGACTGTGTCCCACTGCTGGTCTTTGACTCACATGCTTCAAATGGCTAAAAACGGTAGCAAAAAAGAGGACACTACCACTGGTCATTGACGGTAAACTGGTGGCTCTCATTTCTGCCTCTCGAGCCACCAACCAAAATGTTTTTGGTGCACAAATGCAAATGTTTTTCTTTGCTTGATTATACTGTGCTAAGATTAGGCACAGTACACAGATTGTTGTTGAGATGGAAATAGCTGGTGATCAAAAAATTTTACTGCACCTTTGAGCACTATAGTTGGATTATATAATTCTGCACAATGCAATGCTAGGTTCATTTCAGTGGCTCTCTTTACACCAATATAGTAATTTCATGTTAAACAATTTGTTAACATATTTAAATTAGAAAAACCTAATTTTATGGCCATGTAGAGAGGAGTGTTGGCTGGATTAAGAAGGTCATGGAGGCCGATCCTAGTAGCAGCAGAGGTCAAGGAAGAGGAAGACCGAAGAAGACATGGCTAGAGGATGTCCGTACGGATCGGGTCAAACTACAACTGGCCCAGGTTGAACCAGTGGACAGGAACTATTGGAGTGGGACTCTGAGAAGTGCAGTCAAGCAAGACCCATCCCAACTGAGGAATTAATTGTGTCCTGTCAAAAATAAATATGGATGATGATGATGTAACTTTCTAATAGATTCTGGAAGTTATTTGATTTTCTGACATATAATTGCAAGTATGCGTGTGTAAGAAAAATGTACTGCCCAGGCCTTAACTTCTGTGCTCACCTGAAGTTTTCCAGTTGCTAGCCCCTCAACCCTTTCACTAGCCATGGGATCAGCATTAAAAATATGCATATTTTTCCTTTAAATGTTGCATTTTTTTTTCTGGTAAATGTGTGGCTTCTTTTAAATTGTAAATTGCATCTTTTTCATATATATTTGTGACTTTTCTCTTGTAAATTTGCCACATTTTTGATTGTAAATTTGGAAAACTTTTATGTAAATTTGGAACTTTAGTAAATGCATTACTTTTTTCTTGCAAATTTGTGAGATTTTATAATAAATTTCCATCTTTATTTAATCACAATTTTCCCTTCTCATAAATTTTTGAGGTTCTCCTCCTCACCAATTTGCATGCCTTTTTTTTTTTGTAAACTTCTGTACTGGTTACAGCAAATTTATGACAATCATAAATTTGTATTTTTATTTCTTGAAAATTTGCAACTTTTTCCATATAAATTTATGACCCTATTCTAGTACAGTAAAGAGGTTTTTTGCAAATTAGCTTTTTTCCTCACAAATTTGTGACTTTTCTTGCAAATTTGTGATAATTTATCTTAAATTTAAACTTTTTAAATTATAAATTTGCACTTATGCATAATTTTGTGAAGTTTTCTTTTTACAGTTTTGCATCTTTTTGTACATTTTTGATGTGCTTATTGATTACTGATTAATTAAAATGTACAACTTTTTTAAAAATAAATTTGCAACTTTTTGTGCATTTGAAACTTTTTTCTCATAAATTTGTCACATGTTCTAATTGCAAATTGTGAGGTTTTATCATTAACCTGCAACTTTATTTAATCATAATTTCCTCACAAATTTGCTTCCTTTTTTTCAAAAATTGTCTCTTGATTATGGCAAATTTGGGACTTGATCATAAATTTCCCCCTTTTTTTTAATCATTAATTCACAACTTTTGAATCAGCAACTGTATTTCTCAAAAATCTGAAACTTTTTCATGCAAATTTATGACTTGATTCAAGTAGAGCTCCTCTGTCGCTCACCACCTTATTGTGGCAGAGGGGTTTGTGCACCCTAATGATCCCAGGAGATATGGTGTCAGGGGCAGCTTGCCTTGGTAGGGTCTCCCATGGGAAACAGGTCCCGGGTGAAGGGGCCAGACCAAGAGCGTCCCAGTGGATCCCCATGGCAAAGTTACAACCAGGACCCAGTGTACACAACGAGCCACATGGGTCCGCCCTCCAGTGGACTCACCACCTGCAGGAGGTATCATGGGGATCCTGGTACTATGTGAACCAGGTGGCAGTCCGGGCTGCTCTGCTTGGACTGCTGCCCCCGTGACCCGGACCTCCAGGTGAGCGGCGGAGGATAGACATTTTCAAATAAAATGTACTACTTTTCTTATAAATGCGGAGGGTTTATTTTAAATGTAGTTGTCTTTTTGCATGCATTATAAAATATAATAGAATAGTAAGAATGACTGGGCTACAGGCCACTGCTGAATTCGGCATGTGTCTCCTGGGTTGGTGCTAATGTCGAGCCCTGGCACCATCTAAATGCATCTGTAAATGGGCGGATGTCATTTTCACAGAGCTAAGAGCTTTGAGTTGTCAACATCATTAGACAGATGCTCTATCAGTGCAATTAGTCTGCAATTATCAGTGCAACTCTCAGTCTGAATTCTGAATTCTTGGCTGTGTTTTACTTGTCCTATTTTTAACATTGGTTTTGTTGACAATTTTAACTTATTTTGGAACTGCCCATCACTTATGAGGCCTGATGGCATCCACCCAAATAGAATTGGTGCACGTATTTTAACAGACAATCTTCTCTATTTTATTCTGTGTTTTCTGGTACAGTGACTGAAATGTGGTGTGTTTACTCACTCTGAAGTTTCTGGGTTTGCCAATCTGCCCTTTTTTGGTCCTGTTCCCATGTATTGTATTGATCCCATTAACTCAGGTGGTCTTTACCATTTGGATCAGCCTTTGATTTATAATCCTTCAGAGACTGAGTCTGTCTCCCGTTGCCCTAAATATTGTAACCCAGGACAAATACAACAAAACCTGAAAAACACTCGCACTTCTGCAGCTCCTCCTCTTCCACCACCTTTCAACTTTGCCCCGTCTCCTCCCTTAGAGAACCTTTTTCTGCTCCCTCTAAAGTTAATAAAAAAGTAAAAAAAAAAAAAGAATAGAATGCATAAACTTCCCAGATTGATTAAACAAAATGTTGGTAAAATTCTAATCCAGCCTCAAGTCTCTAAAATTAATAATTTGGCCTCTGTTCCCCCCCAAAGTTTAAAAATTTAAATGTGGCTTATTAAACATTAGGTCTCTATCTTCTAAGTCTCTTCTGGTCCATGATCTATTAATCGATCACCAGATCGATCTACTATCCCTCACAGAGACCTGGCTCGGGCTTGATGATTATGTTGGTTTGAATGAATCAACTCCCTCTGGGTATTTAAACTGTCATAACCCCAGAGGTTCTGGTCGTGGTGGTGGAGTGACGGCAAGTTTCCATTCTAAATTACTAGTTAATGTTAAGCAGAAATTATGTTTTAATTCCTTTGAAGGTTTGGTCCTCAGTGTGGGGCCTGTTGGCAATCTTGGCTTGAACCCAATTCTCTTTGCCATAGTTTATCGTCCTCCCACAGCCTATTCAGAGTTTCTATCGGAATTTGCTGAATTTTTAGCTGATTTAGTGCTGAAAACCAATAGAATAATTATTGTAGGGGACTTTAATATACATGTTGAGGATGAGAGTGACTGTCTTAATAAGGCTTTCAATTCAATTTTAGACTCAATGGGGTTTTCCCAAAAAGTAAAAAATTCTACCCATTATTTCCACCATACATTGGACCTTGTTTTGACTTATGGTACAGATATCAAAAATCTGGTTGTGTCTCCTCATAATCCTGTACTGTCTGACCATTGTCTGTTAATTTTTGATTTCATTATCTCTGATCACTTATTTCCTAAAGAAAAATACTACTACAACAGATGTCTTTCTGATGACGTTGTTGCTAAATTTTTGCAGATTGTCTCCTCTATGCCATGGGTCAACACAACAGAAACACCTGATATAAGTGATGGAGAGCCTGCTCCATTCGTGATTGATAGCATGGTTGATGGTGTTACTGCTTCTCTGCATCAGACTCTGGATTTGGTAGCCCCTTAAAAAGAGAAAAAGTCTAACCAGAGATTTCTTACCCCTTGGTTTAACTCAGAAACTTGTGGCTTAAAACAGAAAACTCGTCAATTGGAAAGAAAATGGCGTTCAACTAATTCAGATGAATTCTACTTGGCGTGGAGAAATCATCTCTTAATCTATAAAAAATCTCTTAGAAAAGCTAGATCAAGCTATTATTCTGCATTAATAGAAGGAAACAAAAATAACCCCAGGTTTCTCTTCAACACTATAGCCAGGCTTACAAAGAGCCATGACTCGGTCAATCCTCGCATCCCCCCTGAGCTTTCTAGTCAGGACTTTCTGAACTATTTCAATCGTAAAATTTTATCTATTAGAGATGAAATCAGTCAGATTCTTCCTACCGTTAACTCTAGTACTGTCACGCCGCGCCATTCATCAGCGGCGCCACCTGCTCACGCACCTGACAATCATCAGCGGCGAGGGATAAAGGCCGTCTCGCCCGGAGGCTCGGCCTGAAGCCGTCAGACTTCGTCCCTCACCGTTGTGAGCATACTTCTCTTCAGCATCACCTTTTTGGTAAGAAGATCGCTTACCTCTCTTCTTCAGTCTTCTCCCCTGTGCACAGGTGGATTCCCCAGCGGCGGACATCTCCACTCCATCGCCCAATCCTCGCTGCTGTACGGAGCTCTCCAGGTGGCTGTCTTCCGGGCTTCGCCCCCTTGTTGTGCCAGCTGTCCTGACCCACCAAGGTTGCTCGGCTGTACGGTCACCTGCCTCTGTGCCTGGAGCAGACACCATCACCAACACATTTACATCCCGCAGACATGCACTCATTCACTCCTGCTGTTAATAAACTCTTTGAACTACTCTAAGCCTGTGTGTGTGCGTCTCCTGAGCCGTGCGTTATGTCAGTACGGCTTCAGCAGAGCGGCTCGGCGGACGGCGGGCTCGCACACCGGTTTACCACTCTCGAGGCTAGAGTGGATCAGATTGCTTATCAACAGCAGGTTATCCTAAATCAATTATTTAACTTAACTAACCGGTTGGGCCGCTTAGATCCTCAACAGCCGTTCCCCCCGGCTCGTCAGGGTGGCGCGGCTCCTGCTGTTCCAGCGGCCGTCCAGCCGGCTCCAGTGGCACCGGTTCGGCTCACACCGATTCCGACCCCCGCCCGCTTTAGCGGTAAGCTCGGCGGAGCGCGGGGGTTCATTATGCAGTGTGAGTCCGTGTTCCACCGTGTGCCCGGAGATTTTCCCTCGGATCACAGTCAGATTGGTTACATAGGGAATCTTCTGGAGGGGCGTGCGTTAACTTGGACCTACGCCGTAATGGCGAGGCCCAGTTATGCCACCCTCACCTATGACCAGTTCGTGAGGCGCTTTCTGGAGGTCTTTGACCATTCTCAAACCGAGACGGTCCAGGTCGATCGGCTTCTCGCTCTCCAGCAGGGAGGCCGGTCGGCAGCGGACTACTCGGTCGACTTCCGGGTAGCGGCGGAGGAATTGGGCTGGGAGGAACGCTCCCTCTGTGGCCTGTTCCTCCGCAGCCTCAATAGTGATCTGAGGGATGAACTGGCTGGACGGGATATCCCTGGGACGCTAGCGGAGCTGACATCCTTAGCGATAAGTTTGGATAACAGGTTGCGCGAGCGCTCCTCGGGGCGGAAGTCTTCTTCTTCTCGCCCTCGTGGAGTCTCGCCGCACCTGTTCCAAGCTCGCCCCCTGGCGGCGCCGCCAGCATCGTGCCCCGAGGAGTCGGAGCCGATGGTGACGGGCTGGACCAAGCTTTCCCCTGCGGAGAAACAACGCCGCCGTGAGTTGGGCCTCTGCATGTATTGCGGAGGTGACCAACACACTGTGGAGCGTTGCCCGCGGAAAGCCAGTCGGCGGGGTCCGCGAATCGCTGTAGGGAGCCTCGCGGATCCCAACCGGTTAGACACTCTCACTCAATTAAAGCTGCCCATCCGTTTTTGCCACAATCCCACTGGGCACCTCACCCACGCACTGGTGGATTCGGGCGCAGAGGGCAGCTTCATTTCACAAGGCCTGGCAACCCGATTGGGCATCCGCTGTCAGGCATTAAAACACCCCATCTCCCTGGTCCATCTCTCCCGTGCCTCCCTTGGGAGAGTTTCTCACCAAACCATGCCTGTCCCAGTCATCATCTCAGGGAACCACCGGGAGGAGATGGTATTTTACGTCCTGCCCAACTCTGTGTCGCCCGTCATCCTGGGGTATCCCTGGCTACGCCTCCACAACCCTGTCCTGGACTGGAGGTCCGCTGGGGTATCGGCATGGAGTACCTTCTGTATGGGCACCTGCCTTCAGTCCGCTGCCTGCTCCCCATCCGTGGCTCCCCCTGTGGCGGATACAGCACCTCCGGACCTGTCACTGGTGCCTCCAGAATTTCACGACCTGGGTATGGTATTTAGTAAATCGAAAGCTATGTCTCTTCCCCCGCATCGACCATATGACTGTGCCATCAATCTCCGCCAGGGGGCTCCCCTGCCATCTGGTCGGCTCTACAGCCTGTCGGCACCGGAGAAGGAGACCATGAATACATACCTGAAGGAATCACTGAGCGCTGGGATTATTCGCCCATCGTCGTCACCCGTGGGGGCAGGGTTTTTCTTTGTCGGGAAAAAGGACGGATCCCTCCGCCCCTGCATAGACTACCGAGTGCTAAATGACATCACTGAGAGGGACCGTTACACCCTGCCCCTCATGGACACTGCCTTTCACTCCCTCCAGGGGGCGACCTGGTTTACCAAGCTGGATTTACGCAGCGCTTACCACCTCGTCCGGATCCGGGAGGGAGATGAATGGAAGACAGCCTTCCGTACCCCGAACGGCCACTTTGAGTATCTCGTCATGCCGTTCGGGCTGACCAACGCTCCTGCCGTCTTTCAGCGCCTCATTAATGACGTCCTCCGGGATTTCATCGGCCTTTTTGTGTTCGTCTACCTGGATGACATCCTTATCTTCTCCAGGTCCAGGGACGAGCACCAGGTCCATGTGAGGCGGGTCCTCCAAAGACTGCTGGAGAATCGTCTGTACGTGAAGGCTGAGAAATGCGAATTCTACGCTAGGACCACATCCTTCCTGGGATTCATCATCGCTCAAGATCAGGTGCTCCCAGACCCAGAGAAGGTGAAGGCGGTGGTGGAGTGGCCTACTCCCGCATCCCGGAAGCAGGTGCAACAGTTTGTTGGCTTCGCCAATTTTTACCGCCGCTTTGTCCCAAATTTCAGCTCGATCGTCGAACCGCTGACCCGCCTCACGTCCCCGAAGGTCCCGTTCCGGTGGACTGAAGAGGTCGCTGCTGCCTTTAGGGCGCTGAAGGCGGAGTTCTCCTCCTCCCGGGTCCTTCGCCAGGTCGACCCCGTGCTGCAGTGCATTGTGGAGGTGGACGCATCGGACACGGGAGTGGGAGCAGTGTTATCCCAGCGGTCACCTGACGATGGCGCCAAACGGCCGTGCGCCTTCTTCTCCCGGCGCCTGTCCCCGGCGGAGAGAAACTACGATGTGGGGGACAGAGAGCTCCTGGCCATTAAACTCGCCTTACAGGAGTGGCGCCACTGGCTAGAGGGGGCGGACCTGCCGTTTGTGGTCCTGACGGACCACAAGAACTTAGAGTACTTACAATCTGCCAAGCGCCTGAATGCCCGCCAGGCGCGCTGGTCTTTGTTCTTCGCCAGGTTCCGCTTCTCAATCACCTTCAGGCCGGGCTCCAAAAACGGCCTGCCTGACGCCCTCTCTAGGCAGTTCACCCCCGTGGAGGCTGAGGAGACGCCCCACACTATCCTGCCCAGGTCGTGCGTCCTCGGTGCCATCTCTTGGGACATTGAAGACAAGATCCGGAAGGCGCAGGAGGTGGAACCTGATCCTGGCGGCGGACCGGAGGGAAGACTGTTCGTCCCATCTGCGGTCCGAGGAGAGGTCATCCACTGGCTCCACACCTCCCGGCTCACCTGTCATCCCGGCACCTCTCGGATGATAAGCCTCCTCCAACGGTCCTTTTGGTGGCCAGGCCTGCGGAGGGATGCAGCCCGCTACGCCCGGGCTTGCCCAATCTGTGCCACCAGCAAGTCGGGAAATGCCCCCCCAGCGGGTCTGCTCCAGCCTCTGCCCGTCCCCGGCAGGCCCTGGTCGCACATCGCACTGGACTTCGTCACCGGACTCCCCGTTTCCAACTCCTTTGACACCGTCCTGACCATCGTGGACCGTTTCTCCAAGGCGGCGCACTTCATCCCCCTGCGAGGTCTCCCTACTGCCCTGGAGACGGCGGGCCTCCTCGTCCAACACGTGGTCAGGCTGCACGGGATTCCGGTGGACGTGGTCTCGGACCGGGGTCCCCAATTTTCATCCGAGGTTTGGCGATCCTTTTGTAACGCCATCGGAGCCAAGGTGAGCCTCTCCTCCGGCCATCACCCCCAGTCTAACGGGCAGTGTGAGAGGACCAATCAGGAGCTGGAGGCTGCGCTCCGCTGTGTTACTAGATCCAAGCCGACGTCCTGGAGCAACCATCTCGCCTGGGTGGAGTATGCCCACAACACCGCCCGCTCTTCTGCAACGGGGATGTCCCCCTTCAAGGCGTCCCTGGGTTACGACCCCCCGCTGTTTCCAGCGCAGGAGAACGAGGTAACTGTCCCCTCTGTTAGGGCGCACCTTAGGCAGTTCCGCTCCACCTGGGCTGCCGCGCGTCATGCGCTTTTACGCACAGCGGAGCGCAACAGGACCGTGGCGGACCGGCACAGAAGACCTGCCCCGGCGTACAGAGTTGGGCAACTCGTGTATGTGTCTACCCAGGACGTCACATTAAAAGGCGAGAGGAGGAAGCTGGCACAGCGATTCATGGGTCCCTTTCCCATCACCCGGATCATCAACCCGGTGGCTGTGCGCGTGGCTATTCCCCCCTCCCTCCGCATCCATTCCACTTTCCATGTGTCGAAGGTGAAACTGGCAGTCACTGACCCCCTTTGCCCTCCTCCTGCAGCGCAACCCGCGCCCCGGATGATTGGTGGCCATCCGGCCTGGTCCGTCTCCTCCATCCTGGACTCCCGGCGCCGAGGTCGTGGGTTGCAATACCTGGTGGACTGGGAGGGCTATGGGCCTGAGCATCGACAATGGGTGCCCCCGTCGTTTGTGTTGGACCCATCGCTCATCGCGGACTTCCACCGAGCGCACCCGGATAAGCCATCGCCAGGAGGCGCTGCTAGAGGGGGGAGTACTGTCACGCCGCGCCATTCATCAGCGGCGCCACCTGCTCACGCACCTGACAATCATCAGCGGCGAGGGATAAAGGCCGTCTCGCCCGGAGGCTCGGCCTGAAGCCGTCAGACTTCGTCCCTCACCGTTGTGAGCATACTTCTCTTCAGCATCACCTTTTTGGTAAGAAGATCGCTTACCTCTCTTCTTCAGTCTTCTCCCCTGTGCACAGGTGGATTCCCCAGCGGCGGACATCTCCACTCCATCGCCCAATCCTCGCTGCTGTACGGAGCTCTCCAGGTGGCTGTCTTCCGGGCTTCGCCCCCTTGTTGTGCCAGCTGTCCTGACCCACCAAGGTTGCTCGGCTGTACGGTCACCTGCCTCTGTGCCTGGAGCAGACACCATCACCAACACATTTACATCCCGCAGACACGCACTCATTCACTCCTGCTGTTAATAAACTCTTTGAACTACTCTAAGCCTGTGTGTGTGCGTCTCCTGAGCCGTGCGTTATGTCAAGTACATTAACTATTGCAACTCCCTCAATTGATATCTGCTTAAATAAGTTTACTCCAATCGACCTCTTAGAGTTGGATAAAATAGTTTCCTCTTCTAAGCCTTCATCTTGCCTTCTGGACCCTATTCCTTCCAGGTTATTTAAAATTATTTTCCCCATTATTGGTAGCCATATTTTTCTTATCATTAATTCTTCTTTAATTCTGGGTTATGTTTCACTTGGTTTTAAAACTGCTGTACCTAAACCTTTACTTAAAAAACCGACGCTCGATCATGGAGTTTTGGTCAATAATCGACCAATCTCTAATTTGCCTTTCATTTCAAAAATCTTGGAAAGAGTTGTTGCTGTGCAATTATCTGACCATTTGCAGGGAGTTGGTTTGTTTGAGGTGTTTCAATCTGGGTTCAGAGCTCATCAAAGCACTGAAACTGCCTTAGTGAAGGTCTCTAATGACCTCCTGACTGCATCTGATAATGGACTTGTCTCTGTTCTTGTTCTTTTAGATCTCAGTGCAGCCTTTGACACTATCGATCATGCCATTCTACTTGATAGATTGGAACACTTTGTTGGACTCAGTGGAACTCCGTTGCAGTGGTTTAGATCTTATTTGTCTGATAGATTTCAGTTTAGCCAAGTCAATGATGGATTTTCTTCCAGCTCTAAACTCAGTCACGGAGTTCCACAGGGATCTGTGTTGGGCCCTACTCTTTTTAGTCTATATATGCTCCCGTTGGGCAATATCATCAGAAAGCACTGTATACATTTTCACTGTTACGCAGATGACACACAACTATACCTGTCAATGAAGCCCGATGATTGTGATCAGTTGGCCAAGTTAGACGCCTGTCTTAAGGACATCAAAGCTTGGATGACTTGTAATTTTTTACTATTGAACTCTGATAAGACTGAAGTCATTGTGGTTGGCCCAAAACATCTTAGAAGTTCCTTTTCAGATTATGCCCTTAATTTAGACGTGGCCACTCTCACTCTGAACAGTTGTGTGAGGAACCCTGGAGTGGTTTTTGACCAGGATTTGTCCTTTAATTCACATATTAAAACTGTTTCTAGGACCGCCTTATATCATCTGTGCAATATTGCCAAGATTAGGAGCATCTTGTCTTTGGGTGATGCTGAGAAACTGATTCACGCCTTTGTCAGTTCGCGATTAGATTATTGTAATTTGCTATTATCTGGTTGTCCTAAAGCATCTTTAAAAAATCTTCAGTTGATTCAAAATGTTGCTGCTAGAGTTTTAACTGGTTCTAGAAAAAGAGATCATATTTCCCCGGTTCTGTCCTCCCTCCACTGGCTTCCCATTGAATTCAGAATCAAGTTTAAAATCCTTCTTCTTACTTTCAAAGCTCTTAACAATCTGGCCCCCCAATATATAAAAGATCTGATATTACCTTACCATCCTAATAGAGCATTACGCTCCCAAATTGCTGGCTTACTTGTGGTGCCCAGAATCTCCAAAAGTACGGTGGGAGGCAGAGCCTTCTGCTACCAAGCTCCTTCTCTCTGGAACCAGTTGCCACTCTGGGTCCGGGAGTCAGACTCGGTCTCTGTTTTTAAGAACAGGGTAAAATCCTTCCTTTTTAATATACGTAGCTTTCGTTTAAGGAGGGTTTTTGTGTCTTTTAATCCCACTCTTGTTCTATTGTTATCTGATCCATACTGCTGGTTGACCTCCAGTATTGTACTTGGCATCTTACGGCTATGTTCTTTATATCTGTCCTTTTCATCCTCCCTATCCCCTCATCCCCAGCCAGTCGCAGCAGACGACTGCCCCTCCCTGAGCCTGGTTCTGCTACAGGTTTCTTCCTTCCTAATGGGAGTTTTTCCTCCCCACTGTCGCTTAGTGCTTGCTCATAGGGGATCGTCTGATTGCTGGGTCTTTCTGTGACTGTGTGTTTTTTTTTTTCAAGCAGTGGCGCCACGAGACAGCTTTTGTTGTGATGTGGCGCATTATAAATAAAGCTGAATTGAATTGAATTAATGAGATTAATTGCATCAACTCCATTATCTTCATGATGCAGTTACATACAGAAGCTAATAAAAGATTTAGGTGTACAGAACAGCAGTCAGTAGAGTAGAAGGCAACATCTCACCTTCGGCCACAAACTAAAGGCTGAAGGTCACCGAGTTCGTCGCTCTTGGCCTCTGTAATCTTGAACGTGACCCTCTGCAGGTCTGAAATTCCCACTTCCATGTCCTCCAGCATCCCGATTTCTTCACCTTTAGTTAGAAAAAAATACAATCAGTAGGGATGTAATACACTGAGCTTCATATTTTTAATAAATATATGTAAATTAAGGTAAGTATGCCTCAGACAGGGATGGCAACAGGAACTTCTGATTTCAGCTGAAATCTAATTTGGTCGATTGACTTATGGGGGGGCCGGGGGGGCGCAGCCCCCCTGAAGCTGGGAGGTTTTCAGTAAAACAGAAGTAAATTTAGACTGAAAAAAATGATAAAAAAAAATGAAACACTAGACTTAGATAAATCATTAAATTTAATGAAAAGTTAACTTACTTTTTCTTCAATGTTGTCTCACTGTCTTTAGTCCAACATATTTAACAGTTCTATAAGAGTTTATTACACTATTTACACTGGTCACCAAGTCACTTCTAATGCGAAACTTTCTTCCTTTTGGCAGCAAGCTGTGTCAGTCTCTGAACTTTGAACTTCATCTCCTTTTCTGGTTTCTTCAGAAACTGTCCGAGTGTTTCTGTTACCTCGTCGAACTTTGAGCCAATTTTCACCTTTACCGTCACTTTTCTCTCAAGCCAATTCCATTGGAACTTATTTTTGACACTTTTGTCTATTTCTAGCACTGATGACTCCTGATCCTTCGATAAAAATCTCATAATTCCGCTGAAAACAATACCGAAAGCTCAGAATTCCAACATAAACCAGGGATGTGATTTGGGGTTGGGGAAATTATCTGAAAATTTAGCAGGGGGTCTGGGGGACATAGTCCCCCAGTGGGGTCTGGGGCAGAGTCCCAGTGGGGGGGCGAAGCCCCCCGAAGCTCCTGGGTTTTTATGATTTTTAAGTACCAGAACTGTGCTTAAATGACATAATACAAACGGCTGAATGCCACTTATAATATTGACTTATGTTCCAAGAAGATAGCATTCCTAAACTAGAAAGGCACTCCTAGAGCGCATACCTCCACCAAGGCTCTTTCCGTTTGCCATGGATCACCTCCAAAATGTAATGGGTTTGTGTGTAGGTCAATAGCCACTTGTGGTGAAAATGGCATCAAAGTCTGTCCATCAGTGTTGGAGTATTGTTGCTAACACACTGTGAGAAGATAAGAGCCTTGGCTGAGGTATGCATTCTTAGATCATCACCAAAATATAATGGGTTCCTCTCTAGCCCAAGAACCACCTCTGGTAAAAATTTCATCCAAATCCATCCAGTAGTTTTTGTGTAATCCTGCTGCACAAATACAAACAAAGCCCTTGGTGGAGGTATGCACTCTCAGATCCTCACCAAAATCTAATCATCTGGTCCCCGTGACATTACACACCTTTCCTGAAAATTTCATCAAAATCCGTCCATAAGTTTTTGAGTTATCTTGCTAACAAACAGACAGACAGACAGACAAACCAACGCTGATGAAAACATAACCTCCTTGGCGGAGGTAAATATTCCAACAAGCATTATCCATCACATGCTTTAACACTTAATCAAATCAAAATCAGTTAATTTTATCTATTCCATAATAGAAATAAAATTCCAACATACCATTACTTTTTATAATTTCAGCATTCATTAGTACATACCTCCGAATGTACAGTGGGGCAAAAAAGTATTTAGTCAGCCACCAATTGTGCAAGTTCTCTTACTTAAAAGATGAGAGAGGTCTCCAATTTTCATCATAGGTATACCTCAACTATGAGAGACAAAATGAGAAAAAAAAAATCCAGAAAATCACATTGAAGGATTTTTAATGAATTAATCGGTAAATTCCTCAGTAAAATAAGTATTTGGTCACCTACAAACAAGCAAGATTTCTGGCTCTCACAGACCTGTAACTTCTTCTTTAAGAGGCTCCTCTGTCCTCCACTCGTTACCTGTATTAATGGCACCTGTTTGAACTCATTATCAGTATAAAAGACACCTGTCCACAACCTCAAACAGTCAGACTCCAAACTCCACTATGGCCAAGACCAAAGAGCTGTCAAAGGACACCAGAAACAAAATTGTAGACCTGCACTAGGCTGGGAAGACCGAATCTGCAATAAGTAAGCAGCTTGGTGTGAAGAAATCAACTGTGGGAGCAATTATTAGAAAATGGAAGACATACAAGACCACTGATAATCTCCCTCAATCTGGCGCTCCACGCAAGATCTCACCCCGTGGGGTCAAAATTATTACGAGAACGGTGAGCAAAAATCCCAGAACCACATGGGGGGACCTAGTGAATGACCTGCAGAGAGCTGGGACCAAAGTAACAAAGGCTACATCAGAAACACACTACGCCGCCAGGGACTCAAATCCTGTAGTGCCAGAAGTGTCCCCCTGCTTAAGCCAGTACATGTCCAGGCCCGTCTGAAGTTTGCTAGAGAGCATTTGGATGATCCAGAAGAGGATTGGGAGAATGTCATATGGTCAGATGAAACCAAAATAGAACTTTTTGGTAAAAACTCAACTTGTCGTGTTTGGAGGAGAAAGAACACCATACCTACTGTGAAGCATGGGGGTAGAAATATCATACTTTGGGGCTGTTTTTCTGCAAAGGGACCAGGATGACTGATCCGTGTAAAGGAAAGAATGAATGGGGCCATGTATCGTGAGATTTTGAGTGAAAACCTCCTTCCACCAGCAAGGGCACTGAAGATGAAATGTGGCTGAGTCTTTCAGCATGACAATGATCCCAAACACACCGCCCGGGCAATGAAGGAGTGGCTTCGTAAGAAGCATTTCAAGGTCCTGGAGTGGCCTAGCCAGTCTCCAGATCTCAACCCCATAGAAAATCTTTGGAGGGAGTTGAAAGTCTGTGTTGCCCAGTGACAGCCCCAAAACATCACTGTTCTAGAGGAGATCTGCATGGAGGAATGGGCCAAAATACCAGCAACAGTGTGTGAAAACCTTGTGAAAACTTACAGAAAACGTTTGACCTCTGTCATTGCCAACAAAGGGTATATAACAAAGTATTGAGATGAACTTTTGTTATTGACCAAATACTTATTTTACCGAGGAATTTACCAATTAATTCATTAAAAATCCTTCAATGTGATTTTCTGGATTTTTTTTTTTCTTATTTTGTCTCTCATAGTTGAGGTATACCTATGATGAAAATTGGAGACCTCTCTCATCTTTTAAGTGGGAGAACTTGCACAATTGGTGGCCGACTAAATACTTTTTTACCCCACTGTACCTGTCTATCGGCAAGAGGTGTTAATGGAGCAGACTCGTTGTTTGGTTCAGCCAAAGTCCCCCAGTGTGTAACATCTTTGACTGCTTTATCCACTGTCGAAGATTGTTTCAAAAACGCCGATCCCAAAGAATAGTTGCTCCGCCGAATGGCAAGGTAGTGGGCATGTTTCTTCACTTTTGATGCGTGGTCTGACAGTGCCACACATCCACGCGATCCATAGTTAATCAACTCTTTACAATACACACAAAAAGCTTTTCCTGCCACGTCTGGTTTCTTCAGAAATTGTCCGAGTGTTTCTGTTACCTCGTCAAACTTTGAGCCAATTTTCACCTTTACCGTCACTTTTCTCTCAAGCCAATTCCATCGGAACTTATTTTTGATACCTTTGTCTATTTCTACCACTGATGACTCCTGATCCTTCGATAAAAATCTCATAATTCCGCTGAAAATATTACCGAAAGCTCAGAATTCCAACACGAACACACCGCCATGAATTTTTGACAAAGCATACAACGAGCCATTTGATTGGTCCAAATTTGCAATTATCCAATCGCAGGGCCGTTTACACATAACATCCGGATTATCGCAGGAAAGTCACCCGGGGAAGCGCCGAGCGCTGATGTAATTGTGTTGATTTTTGCTAAAATCGGTGACAATAAGGTACCTTACCCCCGCCAAAATTCTCAACGGATTTAGATGATTCACAGGAATGATCAATTTGAAAATAAATTGGCGGAATTCCAACACGAACACACCGCCATGAATTTTTGACAAAGCAACAACGAGCCATTTGATTGGTCCAATCATTTGCAACTATCCAATCGCAGGGCCGTTTACAGCAGTAGCATGAGTACATAACATCCGGGTTATCGCGGGAGACTGTCACTCGGGGAAGCGCCGAGCGCTTATGTAATCATGTTGATTTTTGCTAAAATTATAAATCGGCGGAAATCTGCGGATCGGCAGAAAATTGCCATCCCTGCTCAGATAATGACACAAATTTTAAAACCTGGATTTTAAGCTTTTTCTTTTAATTGCAACATGAGCTTCAGCAAATTAGCATTAATGTCAGTTTTGATCATTGCATCTGATGAATCAAAACTCAATAGTGTGCTATTCTTTCACAGAAACTTAGTGTTCCAAACATAATGTACAAAGAAAGGAGACCATTGGCAAAAACAACATCACAATGACTCATCACTGTGCTATGTGTTGATAAGTGTTCCAGGCCTCAAAGTCACCTTTACCTAAATTGCATGCTTCTGTTAGGGCTTTTATTAGGACAACAAATAAATGTAAACAGTGGAGGCTTTGATGTTAGCAGTTCTGAATCAACTTTTAATCCTTTCACTCACTGTAGGTACTGAGCAAACTCTCAAACTGGGCCACCAGGCCAACAAGGTGGAGCTGTTTTAGGAAGCCTTTGTCCTGCACTCCTGCGTACAACCTCATGACGAAACCACAGATCAAAGCTGCCAGCTGTAAAAAAAAAAAAAGAAGAAAGAAAAGAAAAAGAAAACACAATGAGAAACACTTGATCCATATCTTTTAAACTGTTTTTGCTCACTCAAAAAAACAACCTCAAAACAACTGCTGAGCTAACAATAAGACGGTAAACTGTGGAGCTCAAATACAAGGTGTGGATATCAATGCCCTTCAGATGTATTTCAGCACATAATATTTCATATATATTGTTTCATGTGTATATATATATATATATATATATATATATATATATATATATATATATATATATATATAAAATATGTTTGACGTAAATATTTTGCTTTATGTGTTTGTTTATTACTTCTTTTTTCACTCTTGCTGAATATAAAACAAGCTTTTTTATTTGTCCCACCCTCTCCCCGTTACGGCCCTGGCCGTTTTTTTTTTTTTTTTCCTGTGTTCCATCCATCCATCCATCCATCTTCTACCGCTTTTCCGGAGGTCCGGGTCGCGGAGGCAGCAGTTCAAGCAGAGAAGCCCAGACTTCCCTCTCCCCAGCCACCTGCTCCAGCTCTTCAGAGGGGATACCAAGGCGTTCCCAGACTAGCTGGGAGACATAGTCTCTCCACCGAGTCCTGGGTCTGCCCCGGGGTCTCCTCCCAGTGGGACGTGCCTGAAACACCTCAAGTGGGAGGCGTCCAGGAGGCATCCTAATCAGATGCCCATACCACCTCAACTGACTCCTTTCAATGTGGAGGAGCAGCGGTTCTACTCTGAGCCTCTCCCGGATGACTGAGCTCCTCACCCTAACTCTGAGGGTGAGTCCAGCAATCCTACGGAGAAAGCTCATTTCAGCCGCTTGTATCCGCGATCTCGTTCTTTCGGTCATTACCCAAAGCTCGTGACCATAGGTGAGAGTAGGAACGTAGATTGACTGGTAAATCGACAGCTTTGCCTTAGAACTAAGCTCCCTCTTCACCACAACAGACCGGTACAACGTCCGCATCACTGCAGATGCTGCTCCAATCCGTCTGTCGATCTCTCGCTCCATTTTCCCCTCACTCGTGAACAAGACCCCAAGATACTTAAACTCCTCCACTTGGGGCAGGAGCCTGTCCCCAACCCGGAGAGGACAATCCACCTTTTTCCGGCTGAGGACCATGGACTCGGACTTGGAGGTGCTGATTCTCATCCCAGCCGCTTCACACTCAGCGGCAAACCGTCCCAGCAAGAGCTGTAGGTCATTGCTGGATGAAGCCAACAGGACAACATCATCTGCAAACAGCAGAGATGAGATCCTGTGGTCACCAAGCATGACACCCTCCATTCCCTGGCTGCGCCTAGAAATCCTGTCCATAAAAATTATGAACAGGACCGGTGACAAAGGGCAGCCCTGGCGGAGTCCAACTCTCACTGGGAATGACTCCGACCGAGTGTTGGCAATGCGAACTAAACTCTCACAACGGTCGTACAGAGACCGAATAGCTCGTAACAACAAGCCCGATACCCCATACTCCCGAAGCACCCCCCACAAAAATCCACGAGGGACGCGGTCAAATGCCTTCTCCAAGTCCACAAAACACATGTAAACTGGTTGGGCAAACTCCCACGAACCCTCAAGAATTCTCGAGAGGGTAAAGAGCTGGTCCGATGTGCCACGGCCAGGACGAAAACCACATTGCTCCTCCTGAATCCGAGGTTCGACCAACGGCCGGACTCTCCTCTCCAGTACCTTGGCATAGACCTTCCCAGGGAGGCTGAGGAGTGTGATCCCTCTAAAGTTGGAGCACACCCTCCGGTCCCCTTTTTTGAAGAGAGGAACCACCACCCCGGTTTGCCATGCCAAAGGCACTGCCCCCGACCTCCACGCAATGTTGCAGAGGCGTGTCAACCATGACAACCCAACAACATCCAGGGCCTTGAGGTACTCGGGGCGAATCTCGTCCACCCCCGGGGCCCGGCCACCAAGGAGATTTTTAACCACCTTGGCGACCTCAGCCCCTGTGATAGGCGAGTCATCCCCCTCGTCCCCAAACCCTGCTTCCTCTGTGGAAGGCGTATCGTATTTCCTGTGTTCCGTTTTGGTGTTTTTCTGCTGCAGTGAGTCATCGCTCGCGGAGGCAGCAGTTCAAGCAGAGAAGCCCAGACTTCCCTCTCCCCAGCCACCTGCTCCAGCTCTTCAGAGGGGATACCAAGGCGTTCCCAGACTAGCTGGGAGACATAGTCTCTCCACCGAGTCCTGGGTCTGCCCCGGGGTCTCCTCCCAGTGGGACGTGCCTGAAACACCTCAAGTGGGGAGGCGTCCAGGAGGCATCCTAATCAGATGCCCATACCACCTCAACTGACTCCTTTCAATGTGGAGGAGCAGCGGTTCTACTCTGAGCCTCTCCCGGATGACTGAGCTCCTCACCCTAACTCTGAGGGTGAGTCCAGCAATCCTACGGAGAAAGCTCATTTCAGCCGCTTGTATCCGCGATCTCGTTCTTTCGGTCATTACCCAAAGCTCGTGACCATAGGTGAGAGTAGGAACGTAGATTGACTGGTAAATCGACAGCTTTGCCTTAGAACTAAGCTCCCTCTTCACCACAACAGACCGGTACAACGTCCGCATCACTGCAGATGCTGCTCCAATCCGTCTGTCGATCTCTCGCTCCATTTTCCCCTCACTCGTGAACAAGACCCCAAGATACTTAAACTCCTCCACTTGGGGCAGGAGCCTGTCCCCAACCCGGAGAGGACAATCCACCTTTTTCCGGCTGAGGACCATGGACTCGGACTTGGAGGTGCTGATTCTCATCCCAGCCGCTTCACACTCAGCGGCAAACCGTCCCAGCAAGAGCTGTAGGTCATTGCTGGATGAAGCCAACAGGACAACATCATCTGCAAACAGCAGAGATGAGATCCTGTGGTCACCAAGCATGACACCCTCCATTCCCTGGCTGCGCCTAGAAATCCTGTCCATAAAAATTATGAACAGGACCGGTGACAAAGGGCAGCCCTGGCGGAGTCCAACTCTCACTGGGAATGACTCCGACCGAGTGTTGGCAATGCGAACTAAACTCTCACAACGGTCGTACAGAGACCGAATAGCTCGTAACAACAAGCCCGATACCCCATACTCCCGAAGCACCCCCCACAAAAATCCACGAGGGACGCGGTCAAATGCCTTCTCCAAGTCCACAAAACACATGTAAACTGGTTGGGCAAACTCCCACGAACCCTCAAGAATTCTCGAGAGGGTAAAGAGCTGGTCCGATGTGCCACGGCCAGGACGAAAACCACATTGCTCCTCCTGAATCCGAGGTTCGACCAACGGCCGGACTCTCCTCTCCAGTACCTTGGCATAGACCTTCCCAGGGAGGCTGAGGAGTGTGATCCCTCTAAAGTTGGAGCACACCCTCCGGTCCCCTTTTTTGAAGAGAGGAACCACCACCCCGGTTTGCCATGCCAAAGGCACTGCCCCCGACCTCCACGCAATGTTGCAGAGGCGTGTCAACCATGACAACCCAACAACATCCAGGGCCTTGAGGTACTCGGGGCGAATCTCGTCCACCCCCGGGGCCCGGCCACCAAGGAGATTTTTAACCACCTTGGCGACCTCAGCCCCTGTGATAGGCGAGTCATCCCCCTCGTCCCCAAACCCTGCTTCCTCTGTGGAAGGCGTATCGTATTTCCTGTGTTCCGTTTTGGTGTTTTTCTGCTGCAGTGAGTCATCGCTATCATTGAGGATCTTCAGCAGCACAGCGAGTCACAGCTGGGCAGAAGTCGCTGGGGATTGGCTGAAGCTGGCGCCAACAGCAGTTCAAAACCTCTGGCCAGACCGGGTGACAGCTGCCTACGCGGTGACCCATTTCATGACAGTAGAAACATCCGCCAGATTGAGAAGCAGAAGGAGAAGAATCAGAGCGCGGGTGTGCCAGTTGTGAGTTTCGGAGGAGCTTTATTCCTACTGGGCTTATCGGGCGGTGTGTGATCACAGCGCCTGTCAGAAAAAAAAATAACCCAATGGGCCAAAACAAATTCATCGGCCATCACCGCCGCTTTAGACAAGGTGTCCGTTTTCTGCTCATTTAACCCTTTAACTGCCCAGATTAAATGGACGGGTCATACGCCCCAGTGGCACAGCGCAGCAACTGCACATGTCAACTTATTGATGTCCCCCGGCTATGTGAATATGAAAATATATGTTTTTTTTGACATTTTATTGATTTTCTGGTTCATATACTTTGAAGATTAGATAAAAACGTACCCCTGTAGACAAATAGGCGTAAAAAAAAAAAATGGACCATTCTTTATGTAAATGTGTCCAAAGTCCACTTTTGACTGAGTTATGTAATTTATATAGCTGCCGTGACATTATGCAAATTACATGCGTAAATTTATTCCTATCTGAAACTTTGAATCATATTCTACATCTTTCTAATTGACAGTAAGCCATTATCTCTTGTAACTTTCAAGTTATAGCCTTGGAAATCTGAACTATTTTATTGACAAAAATTTTTTTTTACCACACTTGACCACTGGGGGGGGGGCTTGACCACCCTTTAACCGTCCCTGACGCCATATGACACCTGGGGCAGTTAAACGGTTTAAGTGAACCACCACATTATCAGGCAAACAAGTTTTAAACTCCTCCCATAAAATTAATTCTCGGAGCTGGGGGAAATTGGGCACTTTACTCGCAGAGCACCATTCATCAAAAAGAACTGCAGATCACGGACGATCCCCCACTTTATGTTACGCCCCTGTCTAGGGGAAGAGGAGCGCAACATAAATGAATGGGAAAACCCCATCCCCCAAAATAGGAAAGTCACTTTACAAATCCCTTTACTGTCCAATGATTTCACAAACCTTTGCTTTTATGTTATGCAACTCAGGATAAACCATCCTACCAGAAGAGTAAAAAAAAGAAAAAAGAAAATGTTCACCAGAGATAAACAAACTGCTGGAAGGAATTCACATGCCAGAGCAGCCACCTACTGCCTGACTGAAGACCACGTCTCTCCTCTGCTGAAGGAGGAAGCCCTGCGGTATGCTGCAGGCTGCCTCCTGCAGGAGCACAAAGGTCATGGCTCTCTTTGCCTTCTCCACCACCTCCATCACACACTCCTTTAAGCGGGCCACCACAGGACTGAGCTGCTCCCTCCAGTCTCCTGTGGGCAAAGACAGGTGTTCACAACAATCAGCCGGCAGTTTCTGTGTATGGGGAGAAGTTAGGCAATATGAGAGGGAATACAACTCCTGCAAAGTTAACTTTAATCCGTTATAAATGACTGACCTGCTGCATGTGGGGTGTTGTTGATGTACAGCGACCTGCCACATTATATACTGTAGTTATAATAGTGAACACACTGGACTGCTGTGGAAAAAAAAAACTGCTCCTCTGTAGTTTGGTAATTTGTGTCCTGCTGCCTTCTGACAGCTGTAGGAATCGAATGAAGAAGATGCTATTAATACAGTCAAAGGCAGCTCTGGACATCGGATAAATATTGCTCTAAAAATATAAAATTGTGCTTTCATGGGTTTTAACCAGGGTTGCATTGATATTTTTGCTGATATCGGCAGATATTCAGCTTGTTGACTGATATCAGCCTATCTGCCAGTAGGTAAAGAATTACTGATGACAGTGGCTGGTATTTATCCAGAGTTCCATTTGTGTGGCATTGATTTTCCTATGAAACAGTAGACTAGCTGCAAATTCAGAATAAATCTGGGACTGAACTGCTTTAAAGTATTACAGTTCAGTTATTTTTTTATAATGCATATTGGCATTTAAGATGAAAACAAAAACAAAAGAAACAATCACTATCAGACAACTTATTGTTTTAAACATTGGTATGAGTATTGGCCCAAGTTGTTACAATTGGTCCATTGCTAGTTCTAACTTTATAAAAAGTGTAAATGGGACACATTTGTACCATTAAAATATCAAAATGCTGACTTCATATAGAAATGCACACTATCTTGATTTATTTAAACAAGCGGATTGCCATCCATACATCCATCCATCCTGCCTGCCATCCATTCATCCATCTGGGTTGCAGGGGCAGTGGTCCAAGCAGAGGAGCCCAGACTGCTGCCCAGTTCACATTGCACCATGATCCCCATGATCCCTCCTGCAGGTGGTGAGCCCTTCACCCAGGATTAGTTTGACATGGGAGACCCACCAGGGGCAAGTTGCCCCCAACAACGTACATAGCTCCTGGGATCATTAGGGCACACAAACCCCTCCACTACAATAAGATGGCAAACCACAGATGGGTCTTTTGCTTGTATTAATAACAATAATATTACTGCATTTTGTCAATCTGCCACTGCAAAAGTACTTTCATCGAAAAATATGCAACAAAGACATAATTATTAAGACTAAAAAAAAAAGCTGTGTTGATCAAAATGCAAACAAATCCCTCTGCACTCATTTCAATGAGCCTCCCACTCGCCCCATGTTAATTAAATAGTTATCCTCCATTAAACTCTCTGCACCTGACAGACAGTGAACTGCTTTTAGGAAGAGAAATGGTTTCATTCTAATGTGTGTATGCTTTGAATTTTCATTCATCTTCTTCCACTTAATCCTTTTCGGGTCGCGGTGGGGCTGCAGCCTATCCCAGCATCTTTGGGCGGGAGGCAGGGTACACCCTGGACAGATCGCCAGTCCATCGCAGGGCCAACACAGAGAGACAGACAACCATTCACTCTCACAGTCATACCTAAGGACTATTTAGAATCCCCAGTTTGATGCCAATTAACCTAACTTGCATGTTTTTGGCATGTGGGAGGATACCGGAGAAATCCTGGAGTAAACCCACGCAGACACGGCGAGAACACGCAAACTCCACACAGATCACTGTTGGTCGGGGGCTGGGATCGAACCCAGGATCCCCCCCGCCAAGGGTGAGTTGCTGTGCTGCCGCAGTGCTAACCACTCCACCACCGCGCTGCCCGCTTTGAATTTTAAGTTAGTTAATTCCCTTCCACAGCATGTGGGACACACTATGTCCCACTTGCTGTGGGACTTTACTTTTTAGCCCAAAAAGTGAGACGGCGAAAGAGAGGAAGGCGAGCGGGCGCTCTCGTGCGGCTTCGCAGGAGAGGCATGCGCACGGCTTTGCCTGGCATATTTCTGTCCAATGTCAATTCTCTCTTTAACAAGGTAGAGGAACTGAGACTGCTGATGCGATTTAAGGACCTCTCCACCTCGTGTGCTCTCTGTTTTACTGAGACCTGACTTAAGGAATCAACTCCGGACAGCGCACTCCTCCTCGAGGGATTTCAGCTGTTTCGTGCTGATCGAGACACAGAGCTCTCCGGTAAGACCACAGGAGGAGGAGTCTGCTTTTACATCAACAGCAGCTGGTGCTCTGATGTAACGGTGATCTCCCAACACTGTTCTTCCGCTCTGGAATATCTATTCATCAACTGCAAGCCTTTTTATTCCCCACGTGAGTTTGCTTCATTCATCCTCGCCGCTGTTTACGTCCCGCCCGACGCGGACGCGTGCGAGGCTCAGCGCGCGCTCGCGGATCACATTCAACAAACGGAGCAGACTTTCCCGGACTCTCTGGTTATTGTGGTTGGCGACTTTAACCAGAGTAACCTGAGCCACGATCTCCCCCGTTACAAACAGTTTATTAAATGCCCCACCAGAGGAAAGAACACGCTGGATCACTGTTACACTACAGTGAAGGACGAGTATCGCGCAGTTCCCCGCGCTGCGCTCGGACTGTCTGATCACGTGATGGTCCACTTGATTCCCACATACAGACAGAGACTGAAGCTCACTAAACCTGTTGTGAGCACTACGAGGAATTGGACCAGTGAAGCTGGGGAGAAGCTAAGCACGTGCATGGAAATAACTGACTGGGGCATGTTTAAAGGAGCCACGCATGATCTGGATGAGTACACGGACACTGTGAACTCATATATCCACTTTTGTGAGGAGAGCATTCTTCCATCGCGCACCAGGGGTTCACTGCTAAGCTCAGACATATCAGGAAGGAGAAGGAAGCAGCGTTGAAAAGTGGAGACAGGGACTGCTACAGGGAGGTCAAATATCGGTTTAGCAGAGAACTGAGGAGAGCTAAATCTGTGTATTCTGAGAGACTCCAGCAGCAGTTCACTGCTAACGACTCTGCTTCTGTGTGGAGAGGACTGAGGCAAATCACCAACTATCGGCCTCAGGCTTCTAAAGGTCAGGATGACAAAGCCCTTTGTCAAAGACTGTCCCAACACTATGCCCGTTTTGACACCTCGTCAGCTGTGTCCATCTCCCCCCCTCCCCCCAGCGCCACTGCCTCCACGGTCACCACTTCATCAAAGGCGGCCCCCCCTCCTCCCCCCCTGCCCTTGTCATCAGTGAGCAGGACGTGCACAGACAGTTCTCCAGACTGAACCCGCGCAAGGCCCCCGGCCCGGACGGCGTGTCTCCCTCCACCCTGAGACACTGTGCGGAAGAGCTGGCTCCTGTCTTCACAGACATTTTTAACACCTCCCTGAAGTTATGCCACGTGCCGATCTGTCTCAAAACCTCCACCATCATCCCTGTCCCCAAGAAGCCACGGATCACTGGACTTAACGACTACAGACCTGTAGCACTCACCTCTGTAGTCATGAAGTCCTCTGAGCGCCTGGTCCTGCCCCACCTCAAGACCATCACCACTCCCCTCCTGGACCCGCTGCAGTTTGCCTACCGAGCCAAGAGGTCTGTGGACGACGCAGTCAACCTGGCCCTCCACTCCATCCTGCAGCACCTGGACTCCCCGGGAACCTACGCCAGGATCCTGTTTGTGGACTTCAGCTCTGCATTCAACACCATCCGCCCCGCTCTGCTCCAGGACAAGCTGTCCCTGCTCAACGTGCCTGACTCCCTCTGCAGGTGGATCACCGACTTCCTGACGGACCGGAGGCAGCATGTGCGGCTGGGAAAGACTGTCTCAGACTCCGTCAGCATCAGCACCGGATCACCCCAGGGCTGTGTACTTTCCCCCCTACTCTTCTCCCTTTATACCAACTCCTGCACCTCCAGCCACCAGTCTGTCAAGCTGATCAAGTTTGCGGACGACACCACCCTCATCGGGCTCATCTCCAACGGCGACGAGTCCGTCTACAGGAGAGAGGTGGTCCAGCTGGCGTCCTGGTGCAGCCACAACAACCTGCAGCTGAACGCTCTGAAGACAGCGGAGATGATCGTGGACTTCAGGAAAGTCACAACCCCTCTGCCCCCCCTTACCCTCACAGGCTCTCCCATCACCACTGCAGATTCCTTCCGCTTCCTGGGCACCACCATCACCCGGGACCTCAAGTGGGAGCCAACCATCAGCTCCCTCATCAAAAAGGCCCAGCAGAGGATGTTCTTCCTGCGGCAGCTGAGGAAGCTCAAGCTACCCACCAAGATGTTGGTGCAGTTCTACACGGCCATCATCGAGTCCATCCTCACCACCTCCATAACCGTGTGGTACGCAGGAGCCACTGCCAGGGACAGACTAAGGCTGCAGCGCGTCGTGCGCACTGCTGAGAAGGTGATCGGCTGCAAGCTCCCATCCCTCCAGGACCTGTACATCTCCAGGACCCGGAGGCGTGCAGGCCGGATCATAGCCGATCCTTCACACCCTGGTCACGTACTGTTTGCCCCCCTCCCCTCAGGTAGAAGACTTCGGTCCATTCAGACTAAAACCTCCCGTCACATGAACAGCTTCTTCCCCTCTGCCATCAGACTGCTGAACACTAAGTGACTTATTAGACTCTCGTGCACTATGTACAGCAGCTCAACCAGACTCATGTCAATTCACTGTTTTCTTTTAGCATTACCGACTGCACTATGTGGTACTCCACAATATCTGCTACTCGCTAATATATTTAAAATTGCTTTTAAATTCATTCATATTCTACATTTTATTGCATGTATAGTTTTATTTCTATCTTTTATTTTTTCATGTTTAATGTTGCAGCATCGCACCGAGACAAATTCCTAGTTTGTGTACTACATGAACAATGGCAATAAATCTGATTCTGATTCTTCTGATTCTATGTGGACCAACCTGTGTGTGTGTGTGTGTGTGGGGGGGAGGGGGGGGCTGGTAGCTCTCTGCTTTTATTTTGACTTAAAACAAATAACTAGAATTCCAGCATTGTCACTGTAATTCTCTCACCACTAATCAAGCTAAAGTCTATTGCATTTCATTAGACATATCCTTTCAACAATTTGTGTAAAATATCTTGGCATTTTTGTCAGAAGTTATACCCACAAACAGGATTGGTCAGGCCACAGCTGAGCGTGTTGAACAGATTTCCGATTTTATTTGAAAGCAGAAAAATCATCTGGTGACTGTCTTAATACGGTAACTTGATATTAAGGATAGAAGAGTCTTTGCAGCTGTGCATTTTCTCTCCCGCAATCCAGCCAACTGCCAACAGAGGGCAGTATTGGCTAAGGTTTGCCAAGGACGATTTTTTTTTTCCCGTCCAACTGAGTATTTCTATTCAGCTTCAACATATTGAAAAGTTCTTAGGATGGAAGAGCAGATCAATGCAGACAAACAAACGTGCACAGTTGGATAGGACCCAGAATGTGCAGTATATCAGGCTTGCCCTTGCCTTGTCAAAGAAATCATGTCTTATCTCATTCTGCAAATACTGCCTCTGCACAGAGATGGAAGCAACAGAACTGTCATCTCTTCACAGGTCCACCTGTCCAAACATCCAAACCCCGGCAACTCTGTGCCATCAAAAGCCTGTGATTCGCTGGTAAGAGATAAAGCCTCTTTCATTATTCCTTCCATGTTTGTATTTTGACAAGCAGATGACCACTCGCTCTGAGCCTGTTCCACACCTTAATAAAGGTGCTCTGGGTGTTCAGCTTATCTTTCACACTGGGCAGTGGACGGACAGCCTTGTTCTTAGCTGCCAGCTCACTTGGGCAAAAAAGACACAAAATGTTACAAATGCACCAACGTTTTCACGGATGCCCGAGAGTGCAACACACACGCCTGCACAGAGGGAGGCTCTCCTTGTCGCCTGGTCAGACTAATACCACTGCTCTGGGTGCCAGTTGGCAGCTGAAACAGCCTGGGCGTCTGTCTGAGCACAAGCTTGAGGCAGGATTTCACTGGACGGAGGGAGAACTGGGCAGCTTGTGGTCAAAAGTGAATGGCTCTGCATATCAAATGTGGCTTTCATCCACTTTTCTGGCAGCAATTTAAGTTTCTAGTGCGCCAGTGTTTGAACAACATGGAGTCTGCATGTTGGAACACTTTTCAAGTAAGGTTTATAACACTCTGGAAAAACTAACCACTCTGTATGGAAATTAATCATTTTATTTTATTAATATATTTCTCTGCCCAAAGGAATGTCTAAAATTAAATCTGCTTGGGGCACAAACTAAAAAGGAGGGTAAGTATGAATACGGTACCTCATCATATGTCACTGGTGACGGATTGTTTAATAATTCCGTATTATATTATACATGAGCTAAATAAGATAAGATGCTAACTGAAGAGAAAGCACTGAAATGCTAACATGTTTACTTAATGCAAAGGATTCCATAATGAACCGTATTGTTTGGTGTTGAATGCAGACTGAAAACAAGTCTGTATTTATATAGCACTTTCCTAACCTCAAAGGGCATAACTAATTCAATTCAATTCAACTTTGTTTATACAGTATAGTGCCATTTCACAGCAACAGTCATCTCATAGCACTTTCAACTGTACGGGAAACCCCCACAATTGCAGAAAGACCCCAGCAATCAGACAATCCCCTGTGAGCAAGAGCTTGGCGACGGTGGAGAGGAAAAACTCCCTTTTAACAGGAAGAAACCTCTAGCAGACCCAGGCTCAGGGAGGGGCAGTCATCTGCTGCGACTGGCTGGGGGGGGGGGGGATACAGAAGATGAAAAGAACAGACATGTAGAGAGCAAACATTAAAGGAGTGAAGCGCAGTACGTTATTAGAGGTCCCCCGGCTGTCTAAATCTATTAGCAATATCACTAATGGAGGGTTCGGAGACACAGGATTCCTCCCTAATTGTAGGCTATATCGAAAAGGAAGGTTTTAACTCTATTCTTAAAAACAGAGATTAAGTCTGACTCCCGAATCCAGATTGGTAACTGATTAACTAATTGGTAACTAATTGGTAACCTTCCACAAGAAAGGAGTTACAACTAGTAACATCAACCTTTTGAGTGTGAGATTTTGCGTGCCCCTAGTGGCAGAGTGCGGTGCTGCGCCTGTCATCTCACTCTGACATGACCAGCTGCATTGGGGATTTGCACTGATTTGTACTGATCTGCCAGTTTCAGAAGGTGGCAGACATCCATTGGAGGACTCAATGGATGACACGTAATACACCAAAGAAGAACTCCTCATTTCCTTTTCCTGTTTTTAGCATTTTAGCCCAGAAAGCTAATATGGCTGCCGTCCATCATCGTGCACCATCACTTAGTCAGCTTTGTACACGGAAAATAGCCGTGGGATACAAGCAAAGTTTATGTGGCATAATCATAAGACTTTGTAGATGTGGTAGAGAGCATAAATGACTGACAGAATGCAAAATAACAACCACGATGGACAAAAACGCAGCGACCACGGCAGCAAGCAAATCCCCTTAGCCGCCGGTAAGTGAGGAATTTCTATGTTTTTTTTAATATTGTACTGATTTCTTGTTCATATACTTTGAAGATAAGATGACGAGGTACCTCTGTACAAAAAAACGGTGTCAAAAGACTGAACCATTCTTTGTGTAAATACATCCAAAATCCAGTTTTGACTGAGTTATGGAATTTAAAGAGCTGCAGTGACATTATGCAAATTAGATGCATAAATTTATTCCTATCTGAAACTTTGGATCATATTTTACATCTTTCTAATTGACAGTAAGCCATCATCTCTTACCACTTTCAAGTTATAGCCTTGGAAATCTGAACTATTTTATTGACAAAAAATATTTACCACTCTTGACCATTAGGGGTTATGTCGCAATTCGGCGACAGACACACTCAAAGAGTTAATCTGCTGCTATATGGGTTTAACAAAAACTAGAGTCATCAAGACAATCTTGAGTCACCAGTTAGCTTAACATGCATGTCTTTGGACTGTGGGAGGAAGCCGGAACACCTGGGGCCTCATGTATAAAGGACTGCACAGCTTTCATACTGAAAGATGTGTGGTTGCAAAATCTGAAAAGTACTGTACATGCGCACAGAAATTTTCAGATGTATAGAAATGTTTGTACACCAGATTTTCCGCTCCTTTTCTTCATACATCCAAATGAATGTGAAAATCAGTGCACATGCACAGCTCTTTACTCTGAACTCGTTCTTCCCACTAATGACACCAAATATGCCCCTCCTGTCACTCTTCAGTCAAACAATGAACACCAATCCTGCTGGAAAGTGCAACATAAGAAAAAAGAATAACTTCATGGAGTGTAAGGCCTGGAGCACAGAACATTTTCATTTAGAACCCCCCCCCCCCCAAAAAAAAAAGAAAAAAAAGAAAAAACAAGCTCTGCCTGCAGATCACAGAAGCAACCATGTGTGCACACAGATCCACTGATAGTGTGAAAACTGCTGTTGTAACTAACGGACAACAAGTAGAACTTTTTCTCAGAGGGACTTTGGATTATAAAACTACAACTATAAATGCCAGATTCCCCCTACAAGAAATATATACACTACCGTTCAAAAGTTTGGGGTCACTTAGAAATGTCCTTATTTTTGAAAGAAAAGCACTGTTTTTTTTCAATGAAGATAACTTTAAACTAATCAGAAATACACTCTAATATCTAATATACATTGCTAATGCAGTAAATGACTATTCTAGCTGCAAATGTCTGGTTTTTGGTGCAATATCTACATAGGTGTATAGAGGCCCATTTCCAGCAACTATCACTCCAGTGTTCTAATGGTACAATGTGTTTGCTCATTGCGTCAGAAGGCTAATGGATGATTAGAAAACCCTTGTGCAATCATGTTAGCACAGCTGAAAACAGTTTAGCTGGTTAGAGAAGCTATAAAACTGACCTTCCTTTAAGCAGGTTGAGTATCTGGAAAAAATTATTATTTCAAATACAAATCATTATTTCTAACCTTGTCAATGTCTTGACTATATTTTCTATTCATTTTACAACTCATGGTGGTAAATAAGTGTGACTTTTCATGGAAAACACAAAATAATTGTCTGGGTGACCCCAAACTTTTGAACGGTAGTGTATATATATTCATTTTTTAAAAAAGTTGAATGAACAAGTAAGTCCTAAACAAATAAAATAATAACTTGTGCCAGTTTGGGGTAAAAACGTTGTCGTGTGCATGGCTCCTGAGGCTGAGGTGTTGATAACTGAGGAGAAGTTAACAAAAAATATTTATGCCTCGGTGCAGCGGAGGCATATGGTAATCACTCAATATGTGTGTGTGTGTGTGTGTCTGTATGCTAACAGCTTTTCAGCTAGCCCGGTCAAAATCAAGTGGAACTAAAGGCTTGTATCATTTATATCACATATTTAATTTGCCAGAATTTTGATTTGCCGTTATACCCTCAATGAAGCAGTGAAAAAGGTATTGTAATAACTAGGATGGGCCACTAGAGGTTGCACCGAGGCAGCTGCACCTTGGTGCTTTCATTTATTTGGTTCTGACCCTCCGGAATCAGCAATAAATGGAATTTCACAGACTGGACCATGTTATGTCCACAAACCTGGAATGAAGATGGACGAGGATGCTGTGCTCGAACTGAACTTTATTACAAAGACTGAGTAGTAAAACACATGTACACTTAGTGGTAACCCTCATGAACGACAGCCTACTACCAACCCAGTGAGATGGCAGACCACCCAATATATAGTAGAGGTGACATCAGCCGCAGGCCGCGTTCCACTCCAAATGTCCCTCTAGTTTATACACCACAGACCGGTGTTACAATGGTAGTCGATGCAGCCCCCTCAGAGACTCACCTAGTGACTGAAACAAAACAAAATAAAATAAAATGGTCTGGCATTTAAGTTGAAGTCAATAGAGAGTGTTGCTGGTGCGACTGAGGAGCTGGTGCTGACACACACACAAAAAAAATGCTGTGAGAGAAACCATTTTATCAGCAATCTGCATTTGAGGGACAGACAGATAGACAGACAGCAGTGATGTTATTCAGAGTAAGTAAGTAAACACCACTGAACACCACTCCAATCTTACAGATGAATTTAGACTAGGTGCAAACCAATTTTGAATGCTGCGCTGAAACCATCAATACAATCTATACAGTAATGTTGTTGGTGACAGAAGTATAATATTAAAATAAGTGTAAAAAAATATGAAAAGTCTCAGTTTGGCTCTTTGTAATCTACAGTCTATGTATCACATTCAAGCAGTACTGTATGGTGCAAAATAGAATATGATTCGTAATTTAACTCAGAGAGCTAAATGTCCCAAATTCCCCTCAGGAAAGATGCATCTGTGTGTCATATAAAGGCATATGTGCCCCAACAACTGTACAGTCTCTGGCAAATTTTAATGTGTTTTGGTCCAGTGAGTGAGACCGGTCATCTGAGGGAGATTAGTCATTATTATTCAGGTTTTCACTATGCTCAATAAGCCAAGTTATGGAGATAAAGCATGACATAATCATGTTTTTTTCACAGATCATTTCAGAGACGAAGTATTTTACATTTTGTGAGTTTCACTTGTTTTACAGTTTGGCACACCAACCTGATAGAGCCAAAAACAATTTTGTGGACAACCTGCAACGTCTCACAGAAGGTGAAAATTTTGCGTCTCGGCCCACCATGTGTGTGAAAGCTGTGTTTTTGTGCATGTGCAACATTTATACATGAGGCCCCTGGAGAACCTGCAGACTCCTCACAGAAAGGCTCCTACCCCTGCCAACATGGAAATTCAAATCAGGAACATTTTAGCTGTGAGGTAACAGTGCTAACTCCTGTCTACAATGCTGCCAATTAATTTAAATTAATTTGTAATGGAGTCTAAGCATTTTCATATATAATTAATCATCATATTAATTTTCTAATTACTTAAGCAGGGCTATTCTGCCACTGCTGATCCCAAGCCCAGATGAGAAAGTGAGGAGGGTTGGGGCAAGTTTAGCAGCTCTGACCCATAAAAACCCACCGCTATGAATGCCAATCATACTAAGGCTTGGCCCTCACGGGCACGGCATCAACCTCATCCCTGGTGGCACACTGGCAGGCGTAATGACGGGGCTCCCCCAAACCTGCAAGGGAGGGGTTCCCCTGATACCCCACCAGTGCAGGCCGCCATCCATTGACATCATCAGCAACCCCATTCGCATCACCACCTGGAACATCCTGACCCTAAATGAACCCAGCCACCCTCAGCTTCTTACCGCCGAGCTCACCTGTCTCAATGTCTCCATTGCTGGTCTTCAGGAAGTCAGGTGGACACAGGACAAAGAGACAACAGTGGGCGAATACAAGATCATATGGAGTGGAAACGATACCCACCGCACCCAAGGCGTGGCCATTGCCATCCACCAATGGTATGTGTCTTCCCTCACCACCTGGAAGCCACTGGGTCCCCACTTGCTGTATGCTCGCCTGCGACACTCTTTTGGCTACCTTTCCATCTTCGTGGCCTACTCCCCCACCAACGTCGCCAACGACCAAGCCAAGGATGCATTCTACACACAGCTGCTTGACGAGCTACGCTGTATTTCCCGCCACAGCATCACCATTATCCTAGGGGACATGAACGGCACTGTGGGCCCTGGCAGGAGTGGCTTGGAACACATCATCAGACCGTTCCTATCTGATGTCACCAGCGACAATGGTAACCACATGCTGGAGGTGTGCGCCACGCATAATCTGAAGATCCTGGGCACCTGTTTCCAGCATCATCAAATCCACCGGACCACCTGGTGCTGTAACACCGGTGCTACATCCAAAACCATTGACCACATCTTGGTCAGTGGGCACTGGAGAATCGCCACTGACTGCTGTGTCCACCGCAGCACTGAGCTGGGGCGGACTGACCACTGACTCCTCACCGCCACCGTCCACCTGCACCTCTGCCGCAATGCCCCTCCTGGCCCTGCCCGTTGCCACCCCCCCGGGCAACAAGAAGCTTTACATCCCTCAGTTTGCCCACCATTACTCCATCGAGGTCACAAACTGCTTTGCTGCCCTTGACCATCCAGAGAGTCTTGAGGATGCCTGGGAGCAGATTACCACCACTCTCACCCTAGCTGCCACAAACGTCCTTGGTGATCACTGCCAGAGGATTCAGCCGTGGATCTCTGATGCCTCCCTGGAGATGGTCGACCGATGCTGTAAAGCCAGACTCCAGGGGAAGGATGATTACCACAATCTGAACATAGAGAGATGCTGCAGCCTCCGGCACGATGAAGCCACTTGGCTCCACCGTGTCACCGACAAGGCCAACAACAGCTTCTAAGCAGGGAACCTCCGGTCTGCTTACCAGTCTATCAAGGAACTGTGCCAAGGTGGCAAGAGACGGCAGTCATCATCCCCCCCACTAGCCGCCGATGGCATAAGCCTCGTCACACACCCGACAACCAAACTCCAATGATGGCGAGAGCACTACATGAGCGCCCTCTGCAAGCACCCTCCTCCCACCTCAGATAAGCTTCAGCAGTATGCCGATGCCGGTGTTGAAGACAACTCAATCAGCCTAGCCCCACCCTCAATCAGTGAGTTGTCAGATACCATCAAGAAGCTCCCCTCTGGGTGAGCCCCCGGCGCTGATGGAGTTATGGCAGAAATGATGAAAGCCGCCCTCATCTCTGTCATCCCTTGGCTGGAACATCTGTGCCACTTCATCTGGGCAGAAGAACGCGTCCTTGGGGAGTGCAGGGACGGGGTCATTCTGTCCTTCTATAAGAACAAGGGCAACCGTCGGAGCACAGCCAGCTATCGTCCCATCACACTTCTGTCCATCCCTGGCAAGGTAATCACCACTGTCATCCTGAACCACATCCACCCCCTGCTCCTTGCCAAGCACCATTGCCAGCAGGCTGGCTTCACCCCTTGCCAATCCACAGCAGACTGCATCCTTGCCTTGAGTGTCCTGGCACAGCAACGGAGGGAGTACCGCCAACCCCTATATGCGGCCTACGTTGACCTCAAAGCTGCCTTCGACCCCCTAGACAGGAACGCCCTCTGGCAACTCCTTCATGGTACTAGAGTCCAGTCCAAGTACATCAACATTCTCCGAGATCTCTACACCAACACCATGTGCAGGGTACGCGCCAAGGGTGATAAGTCAGATCCTTTTGTCACCACCTCTGGAGTCTGGCATGGATGCATCACCGCGCCAAACCTCTTCAATGTCACGGTTGACTACTGGTTCAAGAACACAACAGAACGCTGCCCCAATCTTGGAGTTGACTTCAACTCCCGCTTCACAAACCTGTGCTATGTGGAAGACGTGATACTTTTTGCCACGCATATAGACATAATCACTGAGGCACTGGAGCTGCCTGCAGGGGAAGCATCACCCCTGGGCTTTACCATCAGCTGGGCAAAGACAAAGATCCAGTCACTGTCAGACTTCTTACCACCACCACCACCACCACAAGTCATCACCATTAAAGAGGAGTTGGTTGAGACTGTCAACGACTTTGTCTACCTCGGATCTAAGATCACCAGCCCCTGCTCATCAGACCCAGAGATTATTCGCCACCTGCAGCTGTCTTGCAGTGCTTTCGGCCATGTCCAGAGAGTCTGGTGAAGAGGGGAGATCTGCACGACCACAAAGCTGCAAATCTTTAACACCTGTGTGATCCCCGTCCTCCTTTATGGGTCCAAGACCTGGACCCTCTCCACCACAACCACCCACCATCTGGATACATTCCATCGGATCTGCCTCCGTAACATCCTCAGCATCCGATGGGTCCACCACACCACAAGCGATGAGGTCTGCAGGAGGGCTGGCTGTCCCATCCCCATCTCCACCATCATTAGAAGAAGGAGGATGTGGCTTCTCGGTCACGTGGCTAGGCTGGAAGACGGGACACTGGCCAAGCAGCCCCTCTCCGCCAGCACTCCCCCCCCCCCCCCACAGGGATGGCATCGCCCCCGAGGTCAGCCCACACTGTCCTGGATGACCCAGATTGCAATGATAAGACCTCTGGCTGACCTCATCGCCCTAGCCCAAGATCACCCTGTCTTCAGACAATTGGCCGCAACGGTCACTTAAGTGGCCAGGTGAGGATTAAGTTAAGTAAGTAAGCAGGGCTACAGAGTTAATCTCAGATCCTAATGCCTCTGCAAGCTTCTTTGCAACCCAGTCACCATTCTGTTTTATTTACTGTATTTGATGTCGACAATGTCTGCTCTGTTCATGAGTCTGACTACTGTTTTCTCTTTCTTTCGGGCCTATGGGTCAGCAGTATGTCTGGAGGAGGAAAAATGAAGCATACGCTGAAAAGAACACCATACCTAAAGTGAAGTATGGTGGTGGCTCAGTGATGCTTTGGGGCTGCTTCACTTCCTGTGGCAATGGAAACCTGCAGCGTGTGGATGGCAAGATGGATTCAGCCAAGTATCAGAAAACCCTAAGAGAAAATTTCATGCCACCTGTGAGGAAGCTGAAGCTTGGGCGTCATTGGACCTTCCAGTTGGACAGTGATATCAAGCATACCTCAAAGTCCACCAAGGTTTGGTTTCAGAAGAAGTCCTGTAAGATACTAGAGTGGCCATCACAGTCGTCTGACTTGACCCCCATTGAAAATCTCTGGTGGGATTTGAAAACGCTGGTTGCGTGCAAACCCAAGAAGAATATTAGTGAACTAGAGGCCTTTGCCCATGAGGAATGGGCTAAGATTCCTCACAATGCTGCCAGAAACTGGTGTCTGGTTATGCATCATGTTTGCAGCAGGTCATAACAGCAAAATGGTACTCTATTAAGTTCTAAAGATGCTTGTCATGAATGAATAATTGAATAATTCTGAGACTGCTGTAGTCATTAAAAGTGGCATTTTGTGTTGAATTTGGAGAAATCACTTGTAATTTTAGTTGTGTTGAGCTATTTAAATTGTTCTTGTTTGATTTGTTTATTGCAAACAGCTGCTAGTTGGTACATCTTGCCAATAAACCTTATTTGCAGTTGGGGTTGAATAATTTTGATTGCAACTGTATTTTATTCCCCATGTTTAATGCAATGGACTCCAGAAAGTCGTGCTTGGATTATGCGTTGGCAAGCCTAAAAACTATCTAAGGAAAAAAGAAAACTGGAATGAGTATAAGGTAAATGATGAGCTATATTATATTATTCACGTTACTGAAGTTTCTAGTTTCCACTGTAAAAAAGTGGGATTTTCTTGTGAGATTATATGTGTATTTGGATAAATATTAATATAATTGTGAGAATATGTAATGCATGTACAATATGTAGAATAACAATTTTGTGATTTTTTCCTAAAAAAAAAAAAAAAATCTTTCAGTTACAGTTCACATGGGACGAACAACTGGGGACACTGAACTTTTTCCACATTTTAACAGCTCATGCATATTTAATGAAATGTTTGTGACATATTTTGGTCACATTTTCATTAATTATTTAATTACTGCAGCAAAATTGTGAATAATCTTTTGCAGCCTTTCTGAGAGCAGCTGATTTTAGTCCGTCTCTCTCTATATATATATCCATCCATCCATCCATCTTCTACTGCTTTTCCGGAGGTCTGGGTCGCGGAGGCAGCAGTTCAAGCAGAGAAGCCCAGACTTCCCTCTCCCCAGTCACCTGCTCCAGCTCTTCAGAGAGGATACCAAGGGCGTTCCCAGACCAGCTGGGAGACATAGTCTCTCCACCGAGTCCTGGGTCTGCCCGGGTCTCCTCCCAGTGGGATGTGCCCAAAACACCTCAAGTGGGAGGCGGCTCTCTCTCTCTCTATATATATAGTATATATATTTTATTTTTCTCTGTCCTCCCTCTTACGTCACTATTGCTAATCTTAGCTGGCTAGATCCTAGCTCCAAACTCAAAGCCAATTAACGTAAATCTGTCTTAAAGAATGACTGAAACAATGCATTACTGGTGGATGGGGTGTGTGATTTCAGTTGTCGATAGGATATGACCGATCCCTGGAGTACAATAAGTACAGAAACACTGAGCGGCTAAACTGCTAACTTCAGCTAACCGCCTTGGTGGTGCAAACAGTTCAATGTAGCATCACGGTGAAAGTATAACAAAATATGCCAGAATGACACAAGATACATTATCGACTGGGGATTAGTGAACCAGTTGGAAACATGTGGTGTTTAGTAGGGTGACTGAAATCTACAGAAAATGACAATATAAATGCAAACTTCCTAGTACCTCTGCTAGCTCTTAAGCTAAGGCCTTTGGCTCCCTGCCCATCTACATGACAGACAGCTAGGCTGGCCAATAATGGAGTAGGGGGCATGTATCAAGGTGAGTGATGTTTATCTTTTCAGTGACATTTCCCATTTCTTGATGTGCAGGAAAATACCCAGAAGAGTTAAAACAGCTTCTTGGAGAGAAACAAGATAAAAGCTGTGTGTTTTTTAAAGAAGTGAGTGCTTTGATATTTTTTTCGATAATCATGTGACCAATAGATGCATTTCAGAAGGTTAAACCTACAAAAACACAATTTTCAGTCCATGAACCCTTTAAAAAAAGAGAAATACATGGACAGATTAAAGTCTCAGTAGGTAATCCATTTGCAAAGCAAGAGAAATCTATCCTCCTACAGTTGCTCTGGATAAGAGGACTGTATGGGTGTATTTATGCATTTATGGGTGGGTTGTTTGCAGATTTCTAGACTGTCCAACATGGCGGCTTGGCAATAAACTTTTTTGTAATATTTAAAAAAAAAACAGTGCAAAGTGTGCCTAAAATAAGTCATTGGCATACTGAATCTGTTTTTGACATCAACAACTTACTAGTTTAAATGTACAGTATTTAAAGAGTTGTTCTGTGCCAATCCAGAAAGCATTGCAAGGGAGCTTTACAGAGACTCTGAATGGAAAGGGGAAAACATGATCTAGTCGATTAACAGTAGCAGCGAGGGCGAGGCTGTCAAGTCATCAATAGAGGCGACTTGCAATGAACAGTTTGTTGTTCATTTATTTCCAAACTTACAGAGTAAATACTCCAAACATCCGACACGATTTTCCACGACTTGAGTTTGTCAATCATCCATCATCATCGTCATTGGGTTTCTCGTCGACAACAAAGAGAGACTGAAACTGAAAGACTAACCAAATATACCCAACACCTGTTATATACTATTTGAGACAATTAACGTCAATTAGGACATACCATATGTCCCAGGTAAGACAATAAGACAGTTTTCATTTTCCACATATACCCACTAACATCTAAAAGACCATAAATAATTCCCCACCTATATACAGAATAAATATAACTAACACACAATAAAGTAACACCATAAATAATTCAATAAATAATTTAAACCCCTATTTACAAATGTAAATCACCCCTCTAACCCCCACCATAACATGCTTCCTTCCTGCTGGTGTCCTTTAAAAGGCATTCAACCCCTAACAGAGTCTTTTGCCCAGACACCCTCAGGAAGCATGTTGGCAAAGGTACATGGATTAAATAATTACCATTGGTTACCCAACTAATTAATCATAACAATTATCTCACAAAGGGCATTGCAAATAGACAAAGACAGATCTAGAAATAATGTGTGTACTTTTAACAAACAATCATAATAACATTTACAATATTACAAATATAACATAATCACACATACAATAAATCATAACAGCGGTGACACTCCGTCGTCACATTTCCTCCCCCCTTTTCCCAAGAGTACAGTGCTCTTAAGAGTCATGTACTCTGGACAGACTATCTGCCACACGGTTGGTTTTCCCTGCCACATACCGAACAGTAAAATTGTACGGTTGAAGGGACACATACCACCCTGTGAGACGACTGTTCATGTCCTTCATCCTGTCCAGCCACTGTAGGGTCCGATGATCTGTCTCCAACACACAAATGGCCGCCCAGTAAAGAGTACTTCAGAGACCCTATTGCCCATTTCATGGCAAGGACATTCCTTCTCTACTGTAGAATAGCTCGTCTCCCGGTCCAACAACTTATGCTCTAGAACAGTACTGGGTGGTCTCTCTCCCCCTCTCCTCCTGGAGAAGTACTGCTCCAATGCCAACTCCTGAAGCATCTGTCTGGTAAAATGAACGGGGGGAGCAAAGTCTGGGACTGTGGGAGAACCTTCTCACCCGAGGAGTAGCACTCTGCAGATCCTCAAAAGCTCTGTCACATTCCTCGGTCCCATTTTACCCTATTAGGTGCTGAAGGCCTTAGTGAGGTCAGTCAAAACGGCTGCTCTTCAGCAAAGTGGGGGATAAACTTACTGTACCATCCTACCATTCCCATAAATGATCGTACCTGTCTTCTTAGTGGCACAGGATAGGTCCGGATGGCATCCACTTTACCTACTCGTGGTCGAATGACCCCTGACCAACCACATGTCCCAGGTACTCCACCTGCTGCTGTCCAAACGCACACTTGCGTAGACTGATTGTCAGTCCTGCCCTCTTAATCAACTGAAGGACCTGCCCAAGGTGTACCAAATGTTCTTCCCAAGTCTGACTATAGATGACCACGTCATCCAAATAGGCAGCTGCAAAGTTCGATACCCTTCTCAATACTTGGGTCCATGAGCCGCTGAAAAGTTGCAGGTGCCCCTGATGGCCAAATGCATAACCTTAAATTGAAAACTGCCATAAGGTGTTTTAAAGGCGTGTAAGTTCTTTTGTTCCGGTGCCAATGCCACCTGCCAATACCCCTTGCATAGGTCCAGAGTAGAAATAAATATAGCCCTGCCCACTGTTCTCTAACAGGTTCATCCATCCGGGGCATGGGGTATGATCTCAAACTTAGACACTGAATTGAGATATCTGAAGGTCAATACAGGGAATCTCAAAGAGCCATCCTTTTTGGGGACCAGCACATCGGGTTACACGCACCTCACTGGACTGGACTCCTCGATCACTCCCTGCTGCAACATACAAATCAATTTCCTGTTTCATCTTTGGAACCAATCGCTCCGGGATCCTATAAGGATTTCCTACGTGGAGACAGCTTCCTCTTTCAGAATGAACCCATGACGTACCAATGTGGTGAAACCAGGTCTCTCCTGAAACAATTCTGGATCTAACAGTGCCGTCTAATTCTCTCTGCTGATCCACCTGCATATGAGACACTGAAACAAACACGGCTCTGACAAATTTGTGGAAAAGACGTTCTCCTCTCCTCAGGTTCAGGTTACTTTATTTGTACCCGTAGGTAGATTTGTTTGCAGTTGGTGGGACATCCATATTTACAAGGCCACAATTACATTCACATAGACACAAACACAGGCACACATCTTACAAAATAGGGTAAATATAAATTATGTACAATATAATTTTTATAGCTTGTTCAACTCTTTGACAGCAGCAGGGACAAAGCTGTTTTTTGTAGCGCTGGGTTCTACTTTTTGGGACAGGCAAACCTCCGTCTGGAGGGAAGAAGCGGAAAGTTGCAGTGCAAAGGGTGGGGAGTCATCATTTAAAATCGAGTCGGGGCCATCCTCTGTACTTGTCTGGTGTACAGGGATGTCAGGCTCATCTGTGACTCACCAAGCAAACGACTGGACCATCTGACTACCTGATCCATGGATTTCCTCTGTTTCAGTTTTATCTGACCAAACCATGACATTAAAGAAAAGGGATAAAACAGATCAATAAAAGACCGATAGAACATAGTCATTATGGTTCGGTCAATTTGAAGCGTGCAAGTTTCCTCAAACAATGCAAATGTTGCTGACCCTTTTTGCACACCCTTTCACAGTGTCACCTCAAAGGTGCATGTCACTATCAATAATCGTCCCAAGATATTTGTAACGATTGTACTCATTCGGTGGGTCTGGGGCCTGTTAGTATGGGTGACTTTGTGCCTGGGAGTTTTCCTCCTAAAGGTCAATAATCATAGTCTTTCTTTCGTTTGGTTTGTATTCAGCTGCAGGTAGGAATCCTCACACCAGTGATCTAAGTCATCAACTACTGGGGCCGTGCCACTCTCACCATCCTGGAGGAGACTGACAATGACTGAGTCATCAGCATACTTTATAATGTGTCTGTTGGTTATGTCTGCTCCGACACATGTTTGTGTACAGGATGAAGAGTAAGGGGTGACAACACACACCCCTGAAGAGAGCCAGTAGAAGAGCACTTTAGGTCAGACAAGGTGCCATTGACCCTTACTCTCTGCGTCCTGTTGGTTAGAAATCCAGAATCCAACCGCACCAGATTATTGCTTAAATCAATGGTTGCAGGGAGCCTTTCAACTTAAATATGAGGTTGGATTGTATTAAAGGCAGAAGAAAAGTCCACAAATAAAAGCCTGGCGTGTGTCCCATTAAAATCCAGATGTTTAAAAAGCATGTTAAACAGAGTGACAGTGGCATCCTCCACTCCTCTGTGAGGCCTATAGGCAAACTGCAGAGGATCCAATGCATGTTCAGTCTGCTTTAGGACCTCACATCTGACCAGTTTTTCAAAAATTTTCATTAAAATTGAAGTCAAAGCAACTGGTCTAAAGTCATTTACCGTTTTAGGACAGCTGGATTTTGGAACGGGAACAACCACGGCATCTTTCCAGATCTTAGGCACATGTTGTGTCTGTAAGGACTTATTGAAAATGTAGTGAAATATAGGACTCAGTTCATGTGCACAGGACTTTACCAGGCGTCCACATATATTATCAGGGCCCTGACTTTTGTTCACTTTTACAGCGCGGAACTCCCTTTCAACATCCTGCATCTCAATATTAAAGTCATCCACTTCCGTCGCACAAATGAAGAGCTGATGCGTCTCCTGAAGAACAGGTTGCTGCTGCTGATGACCAGGCTGCTGAAACTCTTTCAACAAGTTAATATGGAAGGTCTGATGTTTTACCTTCCTGTCAGGCATATATAGTTCGTATGTCACTGAACTTAGTTTCTTAGCGATTTCATATGGCCCCTGCCATCGAGCCAACAGCTTACTGTCACACGAGGGCAGCAATAACAAAACCTGCTGACCTGGGTGAAAACCCCTTTTTCTGGCCTTCTTGTCATACCAAGTTTTTTGTTTGGCCTGCGCCGTCCTCATGTGCTCCTGAGCCAAAGCAGTCATTCGATCCAGTTTCTCTCTCATCTTAATAATGTATGAGACCACATTGTCCTGATCACTCGGTGGACTCTCCCAGTGCTCCTTTAATAAGTCCAGTGGGCCCCTCACCTGACGACCATACAGCAGTTCAAAAGGTGAGAACCCTGTTGAAGCCTGGGGCACCTCCCGATAAGCAAATAATAAGTATGGGTAGCCCATTGGTCCCAAGTCCGAGCCCGTTTCAGAAACAAATTTCCGCAGCATGTTTTTAGAGTCTGATTAAATCGCTCCACTAGTGCCATCAGTCTGAGGGTGATTATGGGGGTGGGTCTTAATACCCTTAATACCCAACAGCTTATATACTTGCTGCAACAGGTTTTGATAAGAAAGTTGTTCCACAGTCTGTTAAAATTTCTCTTGGGTATGCCTACCCTTGAAAATAACTGGATAAGGCTGTTGGCAGACCTGCCTAGCCTTGATAGATTTCAGGGGGAAAGGGCTTCGGGGTACCGAGTATCATAATCCAAATCACCAGAATGTATTTATTACCAGCGGAGCTTCTCTCTAGGGGGGCCTACTATATCATCCCTATTCTGTCGAATGGTGTTCCAATAAGTGGGTAGTGGGTGTAGTTGGGCACGGGCTACTCCCTAGGGTGATGTATTCTGACATATTGGGCACGATGTGCAGAAGGTCCCTTTATCTGGGTATACAGTTCCCGGCCACACAAACCTTCTAGCAATTCTCTGCAGAGTTTTTTGAAATGCTAGATGACCTGCCCAAGGGATAACATGTCCCAGTTCCATAATCTGTGGTGTGAGGTCCTGTGGCAAAGCTATGGCCATAACTTCACCTTGTTGCTGGTATAAAATGCCCTTTTTAATGACATACATGGCCTCAGCCAAACAATCCGTTCTACCCAGTTTCACACCCTCAATCTCCGAGACTTTATTAAACCATGGTCCAAGTGCTGGGTCAGCTTTCTGTCATGCAGCTATGTCAGGAGGGATGTCAAACTCTACTGACTGACTTAGTTGTGGTGTTTCTTCACCCAAGTTCTTTACAGAAGCTAACACCTTATCTCTTCTCCTCTGAGCCTTGGATTTAGATTGTTTACTAGGGCCCGCCTCTATCTCAGAATCATATAAAGGCAGCTCCTGAAGAACACTGGCAGCCCTCTGCACCCTGGTTGTCACCATATTACAGATTTTTTCAACAGGTGCATCAAGCTTCTGCTCAATAGCGCCACCTGCCTGTCCCCTCAGTGTTGTTCGTCTCTAACCTGTTGTATAATGTCCAACAAAGTTGGAACATCATTGCCAAGAATAACTGGATAAGGCAGATCAGGCACAAGAGCTACAGGAAGGAGATAAGTTTGACCCCCCACTGTTAAATAGACCTCAGCGGTCGGGTACAACTTCTTATCCCCATGAACACAACTAATATTTACTGTAGACTCACTCCATGAATCTCTAGGGACTAAGCTGGGCAAAATAACAGTCTGAAAACAACCGGAGTCTAACAAGGCCTCTTTACACTGACCATTAAGCAAAACATTAGTTTTATATATTTCACCATAAATTGGTGCTGACAGAGTAGGTCTAGGAACTGAGCATAATAATGACGGTTTCTCATTTTTTATGGCAGGACAAGAATACTGGGTGTGACCGATCTTATTACATTGATAACAGCGTATATCTTTATTCAAAACGTGACTTTTTGCTACTATTATATCTGCCATTTGTGATCTGACTGGTACTGGAATACAGCCTATTTTGAGCTGGACCACCCCTTTCACCCTCATTAAACTTACTCCGTGCGGTGAAAGAGCTGTCACGGCCGAGAGTAGTTCTCCTGCTCCCAGACCTGGCCGACAGAAAAACCTCCGCCAGACGAGCAGCGTCCTCTGCAGTCTTCGGGTCCCGCTCTTGTATCCAGTTTCCCAGTTCCGGGTTCACCATCCGCAGAAACTGTTCCAAAATTATACGTTCCATAATTTCTTTCACCGTTAAGGTCTCTGGTTTAATCCATTTATTGCACAGGTCTTTTAGACGAACATATAGTTCACGGGGGGTTTCGTCCTGATGAATGTCCAAAGCACGAAACCTTCTCCTATAAGTGTCGGATGTTATTTCATACTTGTTTAAAATTGCTTCCTTCACTTTTCCGTAATCATTCGTGTCTGCAATGTCCATCAGAACATACGCGCTCCGTGCTTTACCTGTAAGCAGAGGAGCCAACTGAATAGCCCACTCTTCTTCGCGCCAGCGGCAGACCATAGCGATCCTCTCGAATGTCGACAGATAATGTTCAATGTCGTCCTCAGGGGAGAGTGGATTCAGCCTGGGCTCATGGTGCATTCGCGTCATCCTCAACGGCACCTGCAGCGGTAAATCATCCTCCTGCTGGCCGACCCGACTGGTTGTCATCCTGGGGTCTTCCCCCGAAGCGCCGTCATCACCGCTGCGTTCAGCCCGGCTTCCACACTCCTCTCTCAACTCCTCAACTTGCGACTGTATCTGCCGAATTTTGCTATCCATGGTCTGCCACCTTTGTTCCTGAAGAGCTGCTTCCTCCAATCTCTGACGGTCTCCGACAGTCAGTGAACGAACCAAAGACTTTACCAAACACGTCAGTTCTTCCAGCTCGTTCAGTCCACTGGCTCCCTGCTCCTCAGATGCCATACCTGTGTCACCGTCAAACTGCTCCTCTTGCCTCACTATTTTCCCTCTGGGCATCTTTCGTCCCCAAATGTTACCTCATCAGGGGCAGACCACCGCTTTCGCCGCAAAATATAACGTCCTCCTGGGAACGGAGCACCGCTGCCACCAAATGTAACGCATCAGCGGGTCGAGGCTGTCAATCATCAATAGAGGCGACTTGCAATGAACAGTTTTTCAATTTATTTCCAAAACTTACAAGTAAATACTCCAAACATCCGACACGATTTTCCACGACTTGAGTTTGTCAATCATCCATCATCATCATCATTGGTTTCTCTCGACAACAAAGAAGACTGAAACTGAAAGACTAACCAAATATACCCAACACCTGTTATATACTATTTGAGACAATTAACGTCAATTAGGACATACCATATGTCCCAGGTAAGACAATAAGACATTTTTCATTTTCCACATATACCCACTAACATCTAAAAGACCATAAATAATTCCCCACCTATATACAGAATAAATATAACTAACACACAATAAATAACACCATAAATAATTCAACAAATAATTTAACCCCTATTTACATATTTAAATCACCCCTCTAACTCACCATAACATGCTTCCTTCCTGCTGGTGTCCTTTAAAAGGCATTCAACCCCTAACAGAGTCTTCTGCCCAGACACCCTCAGGAAGCATGCTGGCAAAAGTATGTGGATTAAATAATTACCAATTGTTTACCCAACTAATTAATCATAACAATTATCTCACAAAGGCATTGCAATTAGACAAAGACAGATCCTAGAAATAATGTGTGTACTTTTAACAAACAATCATAATAACATTTACAATATTACAAATATAACATAATCACACATACAATAAATCATAACAGCGGTGACACTCCGTCGTCACAGTCGACATGCACAAAATAAATGCACAGCCAAAATGAGTGGGTAAAAGGTAGACTGTCCAATCATGTAACTGGACAGGATTAAGTATCATGGTGTGAAGACAATTTCAACACACCTGATAAAAAAGAAGTCTAAATTATCATGGGGCTTAAAATTACAGAACAACGATGGTGTCATAGGGCTTCGGTGTACTCAAAACTCAAATCCTTGCCAATATAGAAAGCCAAAAACAAAACTCTTTAGGTGTAACAAAACCAGATTAAATCTACAGTCACAAATACCCTTATGAATGGCTGTGAACACTGTACAAACGATTTTTGGACCATTTCGTACGGTCTTCTTAAGGCAGCTAATCCAGAGTTTGTAGACCATTCATAAATTCGTGGCAAGCTACAGTGGATATAAAAACTTTACACACCCCTGTTCAAATGCCAGGTTTTTGTGATGCAAAAAAATGAGACCAAGATAAACCATTTCAAAACTTTTTCCACCATTAATGTGTCCTATAACCTGTACAACCCAATTGAAAAATAAACTGAAATCTTTTAAGGGGAAAAATAGAAAACTTACAATAACCCGGTTGCATAAATATGTACACCCTTAACCTAATACTTTGTTGCAGCATCTCTGGCTTTTATTACAGCACCCAGGTCTTTTTGGGTAGGAGTCTATCAGCACGGGCACATCGTGGGCAATATTTGCCCCACTCTTCTTTGCAAAAACACTCCTTATCTGTCAGATTGCAAGGGCATTTCCTGTGCACGCCCTCTTCAGCTCACCCACAGATGTTCGATCGGATTTAAGTCTGGACTCTGGGCTGGGCCCTTCCAAAACCTTAATCTTCTTGTGGTGAAGCATTCTTTGTTGATTTGGGTGTGTGCTTTGGTGTCATTGTCATGCTGAAAGATGAAGTTCCTCTTAAAAGATTTCAGTTTGTTTTCAATTGGGTTGTACAAGTTATAAGTCACATTGAATGAATGAATGAATAATCTTTATTTCGGATAGATAAAAGTAAAGATTAAAAGAAAAAGAACAGAATAATATAACAAAGGGGAAAAAAAATCTAACAGGTCAAAATTAAACAATAACCTCTCTGATTATACAGTTCAACAGAAGTTACCCGAAATGGATGATGGCTGAAGCCACAGCTTATATTGCCACCCATATTCCAGTCAAGAATTCAAAAGAAAAACAAAACAGGAGCGATTCCAATTCAGAACAAAGCTAAAACAAAATGTGACAAAAAAAAATAATAAAAAACATTAATGGTGGAAAAATTTTGAAATGATTTATCTTGGTCTCATTTTTTTACGTCACAAAAACCTGGCATTTGAACAGGGGTGTGTAGACTTTTATATCCACTGTAGCTGCTCTTGTCCAAGATTTCTACAAACGCCTCATTGTAAGGCGGCTGTATGAATGCTATAGGAACAACGTAAGAGCTATGCAAGATGTTGGCTGTAACTGTACTTAAGAAACACCTTAAGGTTGGTCTTGAGGGCCCTTTACAGTGGTCATAGGTCAAACAGAATCCCTGTTTGTCACGGAGATCATTACAGCGTGTGGTAAAGCGGTAGTGAGGGAGCTCATAAGTATATGGTAAAATGGCGTTTACTTATATAGTGCTTTTTAGCATCTCCGGATGACCAAAGCGCTTTACAGATCCTGCTATCCACCCATTCACACACACATTCACACATTCACACACTGATGGTGGCAAAGCAGCCATATACAGGCATTGGCCTGACCCACCAGGAGCAACTGGGGGTTCAGTGTCTTGCTCAAGGGACACATCGACATGCAGACTGTAGACAGAGCAGGAATCGAAGCACTGACCCTCCGCTCGGTAGTCGGCCACACTATACCTGCGCCACAGCCTCCCCAGAAGTATGTCATTTGTGGCGACATTTGTGCCGAAAGCCGTAGGATCTTCCTACCAACGACTTCAGAGTGCCATGAGTTGCAAAAAAAATTTCGTAAGATGGCAGTAAGTATGCTGTAGGAAGATCCCAAGGGGGGGGGGTGGGGGGGGGACACCCTTACGAAGAACGTAGAACTCTAGGGTCATCATATGACAGAAAAGCACCTCATTTCTCAAGAAAGCTTCAAGTTGCACTTGCGAATTGAATGGCAGCTGTAAGAAACTATGCCCCCCTCCATGAATGTCTGCGAACTCCAGAATTGCATAGGAACTGGGAGATTCTTACAAACCATTGTTTGTAAGAATCTTTGTGGACCGTAGCTTTACCAAACAAACTGAATGAGTAAATTACCAGGATTATTGTGATGCGATTGACATGTGGGTAGTTTCTGTTCAGAGGCTGGCTCCTGCTTGTTGGTTGTCATCTTCCTGCAGCTTGTCCACCATGGCGATTACACAGTGAGACATTTGGCCACGTTAGCCACACTCTGTCCTAAAAGAGGCAACAACACAATCAGCAGGTCAGATCGAGCTGCACCGATTAGATCTGACCCCCTCACCCTGTCTCAGTCTGAGATAGTATAAACAGAGGAAACCAATATGGGGCAAAAGCAAAAAGTATATTTTCCTGGCACAGTCCAACCTCTGCCAAAAGGTCAAAAGGAAATTGCTGAATTGATATTCTGAGATTACTCTCAAAGAATTCCATTGTTTTCAGATTTCCCTTTCTTCTCCCGAGGTCCAGTTGGGCACTGATACACACACACTATTATTTCTCTGTGAGTGTGTGTATGCAGGGCACATTTTAGGCTTTTTCTCTTCAAAAGTTGGTAAGAACATGTTACGAAGTTGAGAAATATTTTGAGAGATAATTAGGCGTTGGTGTGTCAAAATCATGATAAGCTCCTGCAGTCAGTGTGGGAGCTGCTATACTCACCCGCAAACAATCTGAAAAGAAGCAGGACAGCTTCTGTGACGAGGGTACTGCATAATTATCTTCTGCAGTCAGTTTGTCATGATGAAATATTTGAACTCCTTTGAGGAAAAATTCCGTAAAAAGAGTAATGTTTGATATGCAATCTAATTCTTTGAGAAACTTAATAATTATTTACAGCAAATATTTACAGTTTTATTTTTTTTACCACCAATTTGTGCTTGGCTGTAAAGGACATTAGAAAAAAAGCCACTTTCATACTCAAAACCTGGGCTTGACATGAGCATCAAAATCTGTAATAATCCCACTGCACTTGTGGACACCATGATATTAAAAGACAACTCCAAGAGCTCTGTTGCCTACAATTTAAAAAAAAAAAAAATTCTAAGAAGCCTAAAATTGATCAAAAATGATCACAAAACCAACTTAAGCAAGTTGTAAATTTAAGTGGGAAACACCCAAAAATTTACATGTAAAAAGGAAAGAAAGAGTAAATAAACAGATAATTATGAATGAAATTTAATAAAAAAAAAATAAAATCTCTTAATAGCTTTGCAACTTATGATGTAAAAAAGACAACTTCCAATAAGCAAGTTGCAAATTGACGGAAAGTAACAATTTTTTCAGAAAGTTTCAAATTTATGATAAAATAAGTCACTAATCTATGGACAAAATTGCTATTCACAAATAGGAAAAGAAACACCTTTGCATGAAAAAAGTCACAGATTTTATTCGGAATAAAGTTACAAATTTAAGAGGAAAAACAAAATGTGCTAAAAGAGTGACACTAAAAAAACAAAAAACACTGAACAAAAACTCCTGTGTTTCTAAGTTAGTAAACCACTCTGTTCTAGGGGCTGTGTGATAAGACGATATATATCGGGTGACGTGGTAAAAATGTCTGTCGTTTCATATAAAAACGTATCCTTTATATCGAGATTTAAAAATTTGTACTCTACATCTGTACAGTGACAATAAAGCCTATTCTGCTCTATTTTAAAAGACACCTACCCTGTTTTCTACTTGTCACCGCCCACCTCTCCCCTGCTGTGCACCAGGCGTGTGGGGTTCCGGTGGTTAGCACCGCAGCTAACGCCAAGCAATGTTTGGTCATACAGCTGCTACTTCTGTTTGCAAGGGACGTGGGACTGTTTTCCAAGACAGTCCTCTAACCTCATTTTAATTGGAGGTAAGTAACGTTAATACCATCCCTCTCTAAGTAAAAAACAGCAAATGCTAAATGACGATGCTACCTTGTTGCTAAAAGGAATAGATTATAGTGTTCAGAGTATCGTTTCTTTGCTTTAAATTACTGCTGAGCTTCTTAATTTTATCTGAAAAAATATTACTAAAGGCTGCAAAAGTGTGTGACAGCGGCCGCATACACACTAAATAAATAACTAAATTAAAATGTATCAAAGGAGCAAAGTGCTCTTAATATAACTTACTTGATTTCTAATAATTTTTAATTAGTCAAGTAATGATAATGAATAAAGTTGAAGCATCTCAAATGCACATTAAAAAACGATTTTATAACACTTCAAAATTAAGAGGGGAAAAAGGGTGCATAAAATTAATAGATGAATTGTGAACAGTTCATTTTTTTCATTATGTAATTTAAAATGTAAAAAAAGGAGATGGTCCTTTTTATGTGATTATTATGATCTAAACTACAGGAATTTACAGAAAATGTATATCATGATAGATATCGTTATCATCAAATAAGATTACTTATATCGTGAATATGAAATTCTGGTTATATCGCACAGCCCTCTCTGGTCTTATAATTCAGGCTGTTGCTCAGTTATGTTTGTGCTCAGTGTAGATTTAGATTTTAAAAATATATATAAATATTTTTTTATTTTTTTGCAAGAATCAGTCAGAATAGTTTGCCTCCGTATATCTGCTGAGATGCACGTGATGAGAAAGACACCAGAATCAGTGTTTGATGAAATAAAACTACAGATTTCTAGTTAAAATGTGGGATGGCTTATTAGCTTTAGAAAACTACTAGCCACAGCAGGCTGGGAGCACAAATTTCAATAAGCAGCTCATGTAACATGTTAGTAATGACTTAGAAACTGAAGGATTTACCCATTCCTCCTCATCGTACTCTTTATGGTTGCGGTATTGAGTCTGGGTGCCTGGGGGCCAAAGGTGCTCCTTCTTCTCCAGCCATCGTCTGTGGTCCTTCCACATTATTACACACCGCTGCGCTCTCAGTGGCTGATGTGGTCGAACCGTGGCCTGGAAGTCCCTGGACCGGGCTCTGGTTCGCTCAGGGCTCTGGTTTTATTTGGCCTTGATGTAGGGTTTGCTTCTGGCTCTTGGAAACGTAGGCCCGGCCGCGCGGCGTGCAGTGCAAGGAGAGCACTCTTGACCAATTCATCCTAAGTGTGTGAAAAATTGTTCTGTCTGATTTAAAAGAGAGAGAGGACAAAAAGGAAAAACGTTAGGTGGGGGACAGGGAAAAAAAAAAGGAGAAATGTGAGCGTTGAAAAAGCGAACGAGACAGGGAGTCCGTAGGTGAGCTAAAGAGAGACCGTTGCACCGGAGAGGGAAATGAGGAAAATACTTGGGAAGTGAACTTGGAGCAGGTGACTATTGACGGAAGAAGTAAAACGAAACAAGGAGAACAAACATCCTCCTCCACCATAAAGAAGTGGGCCTCTATTACTGCAGAAGAGCCTGTGAGCAACAAAAAAGAGAAAAGAAACAAACAATTCAATTACTCCTCCTCCAGCCTCCGTCCCACATGGAGCACACCTCCTTTGATCTCAGATTCACCAGCTATAGTAAGCTGATGATGATCCTGGTACCAAGGGAGCCTCACGGCCGCTGTCGCTGCTGCACAGGGAACGATAAGCGCTCTTGAGAGTAATTGAGTTAGCGGCTCAATAAGCCAATTCTATTACTATGGAAATGCAGTCGAACAAAACACACACAAGCCAAGCCCTCCATGAGAAGAAACGGTGAGGTCATCACATACATGTCTGGTACACAAAGTCACCTTTTTCCTCCTCACACCTCTATGACATGGACTCAATAGTGAGGATGAGGACAGGAAATCGTAGAACTTGGCACAGGAAGTCTGAAGTATCATAAACAATCCCAGGGCCAGCAGAGAACACCTGCAGCGTTACCTTATGGGATTAATTAATTCACAAAAAATTATCAAAGCAAGAGAGTATCTACAGGAAAAGCTTTGTTAACACGTTTACAGGGTACATTTCCTTTTTAATTTGTACACTTTTTTCACATATATTTGCTGCTTTCCCCCCTCATAAAGGTGGTTTTCCTCATAATATTAGACATTTTTCCCCTCACAAAACTGTTATTTTTTCCCCTCATAAAATAATTTTTTTAGAGTAAATTTAATACTTCTGCATTATAAATTTGGGAATGTTTATTTGTTAAGACTTTTTTGCACAGTTTGCATTTTCCCCCCTCATACAGTTGTGATGTTTGTAAATGTAAGGCTTTTTTTCCTCATACATTTGCTAGTTTTTTTTTCTCATAAAATTCTTAGGATAAATTTTTCAGCATTTTTTTCTGAAAACTTGTGACCATTTTTGAAAATTGGGACCTTTTCAATTTAAATTTTTCTGTCATATTTTCTTCATCCCTTTGCAACTGAGTCAGAACAGAAGACAATTGACATTAACTCCTGCTGTAGTTATTACTGTATAAACGAGCACATTTGTAGGTTTATTTTTAAATCTGTGAAATAAAAGTCACTCAAAGGCAAAATGTACTTCAGCACAAGTACAGGTTTTCTCATAAATGCATTAAAGTAAGGGTGAAAAGTATCCTTCAGTAAAACTATTCAGTAAAATGCAGTTTGTTCGGTCAGGTCAAGGCAGGATTCTCTGTGGACCCGATGTTCGCAGATGACATTTTGAGCTATACGGAGAGTAGGGAGCAGGTGGAAGAGAACCTAGAGAGGTGCGGTAATGCTCTGGAGAGAAGAGGAATGAAAGTCAGTAGAAGACAGAATATGGGGGATAAGGGGGCTCAAAAGTTCATAGTGGTCAAATTTGACCAAATGTTGGTTTATTTTTCAACCGCAGGGATCCAAGCGCTGCAACACCGATGGAAGAAGTATGTGGACCAAAGGGGAGGACTATGTTGAAAAATAAACCACATTTGGTCAAATTTGACCACTATGAACTTTCCAGCCCCCTCGTACATGTGTGTAAAAAATGAGACAGAGGCATGTGTAATGTGAAAATGCAAGGAGTAGAGGTAGTAAAAGTGGATGAGTATAAATACCTGGGGTTAACCATCCAAAGCAATGGACAGTGCACAAGAACAGTGGTGGAAGAAGATGAAGAAACAAGTAAAATGCAATTTGTTTGAAGAAGCTACTTGAGTACATGTACTTGACTAAGTGTAACGAGCTACTTCCCCACCCCTGTCCTCTACCAAAAATTTTAAAGTGGTTGTGTGTACTGTAAGTGATAATGAGGTAAACCTTTTCAGGCAGTTTAAAATGAAGCAGCTTGTTATGATTTTGCAACTGAGTATAGGTGTAAATCACATTTGCATCTTAACAAAAAAATATACATCTAACTATGCCTTTATAAAGGTTTCCCTTGCTAAAAAGGGGCCTTTTGGCAGGTTGACAACGAGTCAATATGTTCCATTACTTAAAGACTTATGCAGTTTCATGCTATGTAACTCCCTTTTATAGGATATTTAATATATTTCATGGTTGAGTTACTGGAACTCAACCACAAAATGGTTTAAAATGTTTTATAATCCTGACAAGTCACTTTGTGAGAAGGCCAAAACCTCTTCGGTGATTACAAAAACAGGAAAGAAATAAACCCTGTAAGTGTATTCAACCATTATGCATCTCAGAATACAATCTAACACAAGAAAAGGCATTAATTATAATTACTATTCTATTCCTTCATTATTCATGACAGTTCTCTGTGCCTCAACTATCCCACGCGGTGAAAGTATCAAAGTACAATACATGAATCTATTCTGAGATCACTGGTGTTCACCATTGGTCTTTCTGTCAATCAGACACAGGATGTTAAGAAAAAATACATTTAAATTAAGTAGCATTATTTAGCACTTCCAGTTACTGAAAAGTCAAAGCTTTACACTCTCATGTGGCTCTCCAAGTATCTTCTACAAACATGTACAGCATGCTAACAATGAGCTAATGGTGTTTATACATGAGAAATACAGTCAGGTTGTGGGACACATATGTATCACTTTAAGCTTCACATCTCAGAGTAGAACAAAGAACTGGGCCTCCTGTGAGATAACAGGAGGATGTGAAAATTTAGTCTTTGGTATGCAAGAGACGGCCTTGGGAGATTTCCTGGTCTGCCAGAGACTATGAGGAGGATGTTATAGGATTTAAGGAAAGATGCATTGTTACTTGTGATTAAATGCAATGTGACTGTGAGCTTTGAAGGTCCTGGATATATAAAGGACGAATGTCTGTGTTTTTCCTCTTTCTGCTTTGCTGATGTTGGAAGATGTGAACAAACCTGACTCGTGAGATAAACCTCTGCCTCGTCATTTTCACATTTCCACACTGGTGACCCTAAGACGTATCATGGATGAAAGAAATTCCCCCCGGGGCCAGCCGAGTCAGGAGCTCCCAGCCAAGCGTATGCCGCTACGGTCCAGCTACCGGACTTTTGGCAGGACAACCCGCGCTCCTGGTTCCACTTGGTCGAAAGCACAGTTCGCCCTCCGGGGGATAACGGTAGATGACACGAAGTTCTACCATGTGATTGCAAAGCTTGACAACCGCACGGTTCGGCATGTGGAGAGCCTATTGGAGCGGCCACCGGCCAACGACAAATACGACGGGTTGAAGGCTGCACTTATCCAGCACTTCACTCTCTCAGTCGAGGAGAGAGCGGAGAGACTCCTGGCTCTGAACGACTTGGAGATTGGCACGCCCATTGTCCCTGATGGAGAACATGCTGAGGTTGAGGGGCTCAGACGACAACGACTTCATCTTCACCCACATTTTCCTCAGGACCCTACCGTCGGCCACGAGAGTGACCCTGGCCAGTTCGCTGTTGTTGGCCCAGCGGGACTTCCGCGCGCTGGCCCAGGAGGCGCACCGGATTCTCAACGCCAGCAAACAGCGCGCGGCCACTGCGGCAGCGACGGAATTCGGCGCAACGGCCAGAGATGGCGGGGGGCCAGAGATGGCGGGGGGGCCAGAGATGGCGGGGGGCCAGAGATGGCGGGGGGCCAGAGACGGCGGTAGCAGAACCACCGACGACGGCGGCGGCGGGGGGCCAAGGATCGCGGAGGAGACGCCCTCTGTTTCTACCATCGCCGCTTTGCAGAGAAGGCACGCAAATGTATACTACCGTGCCAGTTCAAGCGCTCGGGAAACGCCAAGACCGGGGGTCGGTAGCAGCTGCGGCCCTCGGGGAGGAGAACAAGCTGCTCTACTTGAAGGATGCTCGCTCGGAGAGGCATTTCCTCGTGGACACAGGCTCCCAGTTGAGTTTCATCACACCTTCCTCCGCTGACCGGCTGGCGGTTTCCAAGGTCCCGGGGTGGTCAGCAGCAAACGGCTCGGAGATTAAGACCTTTGGTGAGAGGGACTCTGCTTTTGTCCCTACACGGCCGTACATTTGAAGTGGACTTTTGTCATAGCTGCAGTGAATTTCAATATGTTGGGGGCTGATTTTCTGTGCTCACATGGTTTGTTGGTTGATCTTGCTAACAGGCGCCTGGTTAATGCACTTTCTTTTTATTCTATTCCCTGTACAGCCCGAGTGGCCCCGCCAACAGCACAAGCCAACGTCACAGCTGCAAGTGGTAAGTTCCACACACTGCTCACTCAGTTCCCAGTACTCACGGTTCCCAAATTTTCAGCAGCCGTCGCTAAACACGGGGTGGAACATTTTATTACTACCACCGGACCGCCCGTTTTTGCAAAAGCTCGGCGTTTGGATTCAGCTAAACTGACCATAGCGCGCGAGGAGTTCGCCAACCTGAAAAGGTTGGGCATCATCAGGTGTTCGAACAGCCCATGGGCTTCCCCACTTCACATGGTCCCAAAAGCTGACGGCTCGTGGCGACCTTGCGGAGATTTCCGCAGATTGAACAACGCCACAGTGCACGACCGCTACCCAATCCCGCATATCCAAGATTTTTCCGTTCATTTGGTGGGGGCGCGCGTTTTTTCTAAGATAGACTTGGTCCGCGGTTACCACCAAGTCCCAATGCGCGCTGAGGACATACCTAAAACAGTGGTAATAACTCCGTTCGGTCTATTCGAGTTTTTGCGCATGCCATTTGGGCTTAAAGGCGCTGCGCAGACGTTCCAACGCATGATGGACGCAGTGTTGCGCAATCTCCCCTTCGTATTCGTCTACCTGGACGACATCTTAGTAGCCAGCGCGTCCGAAGACGAACACGAAAACCACCTCACGGCAGTTTTCCGGAGGTTGGGAGAGCACGGTTTAATAATCAGCCCAGGAGTGTCAGTTCGGGGGTGACGCAGATTGATTTTTTGGGGCATCGCGTCTCTCCAGAAGGAGCGGTTCCGCTGCCTGACAAAGTGCGGCGCTGGTAGCAAATTTTCCCCAGCCACAAATGGTCAAGGCGTTACAGGAGTTTTTGGGAATGGTGAATTTTTATAACCGTTTCCTCCCCCGAGCAGCGCAGCTCATGCAACCATTGTATGCCGCACTCAAAAAACAAAAACCTGCAAATAAGATCGAATGGTCTCCGAAGCGAGAGCGAGCATTCTCGGAGGTCAAAACAGCCCTGGCAAACGCTGCGTTGTTAGCACATCCAGACCCAATGGCCCGCATAGCGCTCACTACTGACGCATCAGATGTGGCCATAGGGGCGGTTGTGGAGCAGCATGTAGCCGGGGCTTGGCAGCCGCTCGCCTTTTTCAGCAGGACTTTGCGCGACAGTGAACGAAAATACAGCGCATTCGACAGGGAGTTGTTAGCTCTCCACTTGGCCATTCGCCACTTCCAGTTCTGGCTGGAGGGACGCTGTTTCACCGCGTTTGTTGACCACAAGCCGCTGACATTCGCGATGGCCAAGGTTTCAGAACCGTGGTCGGGCCGGCAGCAAAGACAGCTGGCTGCCATCTCAGAGTTTACTACCGATATTCAGCACGTGGCGGGTAAACTGAATGTAGTGGCAGACTGTCTCTTGTGTGCCGTGGTGGCCCCAGTCCGCGTAAGGATAGATTATGCAGCCATGGCCGCGGATCAGGTTAGCGACGCGGACGTGCGCGCGCTCCAGTCTGGACCAACAGGGTTAAGGCTGGAGAACAGGGTGCTGCAAGACGGTATGCCCCCCCTAATCTGCGATGTCTCCACTGGCGAGACCGCGTCCTGTGGTACCGGCCGCGTGGCGCCGCCCGCGTTTTTGACTCGAGTCATTCTCTGGCGCACCCGGAGTGCGCGCGTCGGTCAAAATGGTGGGAGAGAAATTTGTATGGCCGAGCCTGCGCAAACAAGTTAAGGAGTGGGCAGCAGCCTGCATGGCTTGTCAACGAGCCAAGGTACACAGACACACGAGAGCTCCCTTGGAGCCGTTTCACATCCCGGCTAAGAGGTTCGATCATGTTCACGTGGACCTCGTAGCCCCCTCCCCGCCGTCACAGGGGTGCACACACCTTCTGACAATGGTGGACCGCACCACGCGCTGGCCGGAAGTGGTCCCACTGGCGTCAACCACAGTCAGGAGGTGGCGCGCGCGTTTTTAACAGCATGGGTAGCGCGCTTTGGAGTCCCGTCGGACATTACGTCCGACAGAGGTCCTCAATTTGTTTCCGAACTTTGGTCAGCAATGGCCCGCAGCCTGGGGGTAACGATCCACCGCACAACCGTGTACAATCCGCAGGCTAATGGGTTATGCGAACGTTTTCATAGGTCATTGAAAGCGGCTCTCAGAGTGTCGCTGATGGATGCAAATTGGGTAGACAGGCTACCGTGGGTTTTATTGGGGTTGCGTTCTGCACCTAAAGAGGACTCAGAAGCCTCCCCGGCTGAGCTAGTTTTTGCGCAGCCACTTCGGCTGCCCGGGGAGTTTCTCCCAGATAATCCTGCGCCAGATAGCTCCCCATCTCAGCAGTTGCAGCGTGGCTCGGAATCGGGTACGCTGCCTGGCCCTGTTCACCACAGTTTTCCGCGCGTTTTTGTGCCTAAGGCTTTGAAAAACGCAGAGTTTGTTTTTGTCAGACACGATGCCCATCGCCCACCGCTGCGACCACCTTATGATGGACCATTTAGAGTGCTGGAAACAGGGGACAAGCATTTTTTGCTAGATTTGGGGGGCAGGAAGGAAAAGATTGGCATAAACAGGCTCAAACCTGCCTTTGTGGTGGCGGACGAGGATGTGCTGTTGGCCAGGGCTCCTCGGTGCGGCAGACCCCCTCGGGGACATTCCCCAGAACACCCACAGAGAGTGACAAACAGTTCTCACCCCCAGACAGCAGCTCCCCAGCAGGATGGCGCCGCAGAAGTGGCGAAGCCCGCTTACAGCAGATACGGGAGGAGACTGAGGCCCAAGCAGCACGTGGGTTAATGTGTAATGATTTTATCATGACATGCAGACTGTTATTCTGTTATTCCATCTTAGATGTTTGGGGGGGGTCATGTGGGACACATATGTATCACTTTAAGCTTCACATCTCAGAGTAGAACAAAGAACTGGGCCTCCTGTGAGATACAGGAGGATGTGAAAATTTAGTCTTTGGTATGCAAGAGACGGCTTTGGGGGATTTCCTGGTCTGCCAGAGACTATGAGGAGGATGTTATAGGATTTAAGGAAATATGCATTGTTACTTGTGATTAAATGCAATGTGACTGTGAGCTTTGAAGGTCCTGGATATATAAAGGACGAATGTCTGTGTTTTTCCTCTTTCTGCTTTGCTGATGTTGGAAGATGTGAATAAACCTGACTCGTGAGATAAACTCTGCCTCGTCATTTTCACATTTCCACAAGGTCATATATATATTTGGACACTGACGTAAGTTTTGTTATTTGAGCTGTTTACCAAAACATATTCAATATAAAGTTACATAAAAAATAATTTCAGCTTTAATTGGAGGGGATTCACATCCAAATTAGAGTTTGTTATGACTCGCCGCTCATCAGCGGCGCCAGCTGCGCGCACACCTGCTCCTCGTCAGCGGCGAGGTATTTAATCCACTCTGCCCTGGGCTTCGGCCTGAAGCCGTCTCTCTACTTCGGCCCCTTTGCTACTACGGATCTCAAACCGACTAGCGAAGATATCCTGGGTAAGCTCCCCTTACCTCTCTCCTCTAGCTTTCCCCTGTGCACAGGTGGACATTCCCGGCGGCGGACTTCATCACCTCGCCGTTGGCTCTACGCTGCTGCCACAGGTACCGCAGGTCGCTGTCTCCCGGGCTCCGCCCTTGTCAACGCCAGCCACCTGTCACAACCAAGTAAGCCAGCTACCATCATTATTCCCTGTATTGGTGTGGTGCCCGTTACCCTTCTCCCTCTGCTCTCTCCCACAGGGTTGTCCGGCTGTACGGCCTCCTGCCCCCCGTGCCTGACGCAGACGCCACCACCAATACATTCTTATTCCACAGACACGCAGCCATACACTTCCTTGTTGCTAATAAAGCTGTTAAATCTATCCTGAGCCTGCGTGTGTGTCTCCTGGGCCGTGCATTGTCAGTACGGCTTCAGCAGAGCGGCTCGGCAGACAGCGGGCTCGCACGCCGTCTTTCCACCCTCGAGGCTCGGGTGGATTTAATAGCTCATCAGCAACAGGTGGTATTGAATCAATTAATTATCATTACTAACCGATTAGACCGCTTGGACCCCCAGCAGCCGTTCCCCTTGGCTCGTCCGGGTGGCGTGACTCCTGCGGCTCCGGTGGCCGTCCAGCCTACTCCGGGTGTGCCAACACGGCTCACACCAATCCCCACTCCTGCTCGCTTCAGCGGTAAGCTGGGTGGAGCTCGGGGTTTTATTATGCAGTGTGAGTCCGTGTTTCTTCGCGTTCCCGGAGATTTTCCCTCAGACCATAGCAGAATTGGCTATATAGGTAATCTCCTTGAGGGTCGTGCGCTTACCTGGGCTTACGCCAATATGGTGAAGCCCAGCTACGCCACCCTCACCTATGGCCAGTTCGTGCGACAATTTCTGGAAGTGTTCAATCATTCGCGTTTGGACAGTGTCCAGGTCGACCGTCTTCTCGGACTCCAACAGGGGAGCCGATCGGCGGCCGACTACGCGATCGACTTCCGGGTTACCGCGGAGGAAGTTGGCTGGGAAGAGTGTGTGCTCTGCGGCATCTTCCTCTGCAGTCTAAATTCCGGTCTGAGGGATGAGTTGGCTGGACGGGATACCCCGGAGACGCTGGCGGAGCTGATTTCTCTCACCATCAGTTTGGATAACAGGCTGCACGAGTGCGCCTCCGAGCGGAAGCAGTCTTCTCACTCGCGGGGCGCCTCTGCACGTCTGCCCCAAGCTCGCCCCCTGGCGTTGCCGCCACCGGAGGTCTCCGAGGAGTCGGAACCAATGGTGACGGGCCGGACAAAGCTCCCCCTGGTGGAGAAACAGCGCCGTCGTGACCTGGGCCTCTGCATGTATTGCGGAGGTAGCCAGCACACGGTGGAGCGTTGTCCGGAGAAGCCAAACGAGGTGGTCCGCGAGTCACTGTAGGGGGCCTCGCGGACGCTAATCGGTTAAGTCCCCTCACACATTTGACGCTGCCCATTCGCTTCTGTCACAACCTCACTGGGCACCTCACACATGCACTGGTGGATTCAGGCGCGGAGGGTAGCTTTATTTCACAAAGCCTGGCAACCCGACTGGGCATCCACTGTCACCTCCTCGATACTCCTCTCGCCCTAGTTAATCTCTCCCGAGTTTCCCTGGGAAAAGTAACTCACCAAACATCCCCTGTCCCGGTGATCATCTCTGGAAACCATCGGGAGGATATCTCCTTTTACGTCCTGCCCACCTCAGTAACACCTGTCATCCTCGGTTATCCCTGGCTCCGCCTCCACAACCCCGCCTTGGACTGGAAGACTGGGAAGGTTTCAGCGTGGAGCACTTTCTGCATGGGTACCTGCCTCCAATCCGCGGCCTGCGCCCCGTCCTCGCCTCCCACAGCTCAGGACACCGCGCCCCCGGATCTCACCCTAGTGCCCTCAGAGTTCCACAACCTGGGTGCCGTTTTCAGCAAGTCCAAGGCGATGTCTCTGCCTCCTCACCGGCCCTACGACTGTGCCATTAACATCCGCCAGGGGGCGCCCTTACCCTCAGGACGCCTCTACAGTCTGTCAGCACCGGAGAAGGAGGCAATGAACAGCTACCTGAAGGAGTCGCTCAGTGCTGGAATCATCCGACCGTCCTCCTCTCCAGTAGGTGCAGGGTTCTTCTTCGTTGGAAAGAAGGACGGATCTCTTCGTCCTTGTATCGACTATCGAGCTCTCAACGATATCACAAAGGACCGGTACACCCTGCCCCTTATGGACACTGCCTTCCACTCCCTCCAGGGGGCGACCTGGTTTACTAAGCTGGATCTCCGCAGCGCTTACCACCTCGTCCGGATCCGGGAGGGAGATGAGTGGAAAACCGCCTTCCGAACCCCAAACGGGCATTTTGAATATCTCGTGATGCCGTTTGGGTTGACCAACGCTCCAGCCGTCTTTCAGCGCCTCATCAATGACGTCCTCCGGGACTTCATCGGCCTGTTCGTATTCGTCTACCTGGACGACATTCTCATCTTCTCCAGGTCCAGGGATGAACACCGGGTCCACGTGAGGCGGGTCCTGCAGAGACTGCTGGAGAACCGTCTGTACGTCAAGGCGGAAAAATGTGAATTCTACGCCAAGACAACTTCGTTCCTGGGGTTCGTCATCTCCCATGACCAGGCGCTTCCGGACCCAGCGAAGATCAAAGCAGTGGTGGATTGGCCCACACCAACTTCTCGAAAGCAAGTTCAGCAATTCATCGGGTTCGCCAATTTCTACCGCCGCTTTGTCCCGAACTTTGGAGCCATCGTCGGGCCCCTGACCTGCCTCACCTCTCCTAAGACCCCGTTCCGGTGGACTGAAGAGGCCGCTTCGGCCTTCCAGGCGCTGAAGACGGAGTTCTCCTCCTCCCGGGTCCTCAGCCAGGTCGATCCCGCGCTGCAGTGCATTGTGGAGGTGGACGCTTCGGACACGGGGGTGGGGGCGGTGTTGTCCCAGCGGTCCCCAGCCAATGGAGTCAAGCGACCCTGCGCCGCCTTCTCTCGGCGCCTGTCCCCGGCGGAACGAAATTACGACGTGGGGGACAGAGAGCTTCTTGCCATCAAGCTTGCACTTCAAGAATGGCGTCACTGGCTGGAGGGGGCAGCCTTGCCTTTTGTGGTCCTCACTGACCACAAGAACCTGGAGTACCTAAGATCTGCCAAGCGTCTGAACGCCCGCCAGGCGCGTTGGTCCCTGTTCTTTGCAAGGTTTAAGTTCAGCATCACATATAGGCCTGGCTCCAAGAACGGCCTGCCCGACGCCCTCTCCAGGCAATTTGCCCCGGAGGCCGCAGAAGACGTTGCTCACACCATCTTGCCCAGGTCGTGCATCGTGGGGGCTGTTACATGGGACATAGAAGACAAGATCCGGAGGGCGCAGGAGTCGGAACCGGACCCTGGCGGCGGACCGGAGGGGAGGCTCTTCGTGCCATCTGCCGTCCGGGGGGACGTCATACACTGGCTCCATACCTCCAAGCTCACTTGCCATCCTGGAGCTTCGCAGATGATTGACCTTCTCCAGCGATCCTTTTGGTGGCCAGGCCTGCGGAAGGATGCCGCCCGTTACGCCCGGGCGTGCCCCGTCTGTGCTGTCAATAAGTCAGGTAACGCTCCCCCTGCGGGTCTGCTCCAGCCCCTGCCCGTCCCTGGCAGGCCCTGGTCGCACATCGCTCTGGACTTCGTCACCGGGCTCCCTGTCTCCAACAACTTTGACACAGTTCTGACCATTGTAGACAGTTTTTCCAAGGCCGCCCACTTCGTGCCCCTACGTGGACTTCCCTCAGCCTTGGAGACGGCGGACCTCCTCATCCAGCACGTGGTCAGACTGCATGGAATCCCGGTCGACGTGGTCTCCGACCGCGGCCCCCAGTTTTCTTCGGACGTCTGGAGGTCATTTTGCAACGCCCTGGGAGCCAAGGTAAGCCTCTCCTCCGGCCATCACCCCCAGTCTAACGGGCAGTGTGAGCGGACTAACCAGGAGCTGGAGGCTACGCTCCGCTGCGTTACGTCATCCAAACCCACGTCCTGGAGTTCTCACCTCGCCTGGGTGGAGTACGCCCACAACACCTCTCGCTCTACGGCCATCGGGATGTCGCCCTTTAAAGCATCCTTGGGCTATGATCCACCCCTGTTCCCCGCGCAGGAGGGCGAGTTGGCTGTTCCCTCTGTCCAGGCACATCTGAGGCGGTGCCGTTCCCTTTGGTCCACGGCGCGTAATGCGCTTTTACGCACGGCGGAGCGCAATAAGTCTACGGTGGACCGACATAGGAGACCTGCACCTGCCTACCAGGTGGGACAGCAAGTTTGGGTATCCACACAGGACGTAAACCTAAAGGGTGAGAGGAGAAAGCTGGCCCAACGGTTCATCGGCCCTTATCCCATAACCAGAATCATCAACCCGGTGGCTGTGCGTGTGGCTATTCCCTCCTCCCTCCGCATCCATCCCGCCTTCCACGTCTCCAAAATCAAACCGGTGGTCTCTGACCCCCTCTGCCCTCCACCTGCGGCACACCCTGCTCCCCGGATGATTGGTGGCCATCCGGCCTGGACCGTCGCTGACATCTTGGACGCCCGACGCCGGGGTCGCGGATTGCAGTACCTGGTGGATTGGGAGGGCTATGGACCCGAGTGGAGACAGTGGGTGCCTTCCTCGCTGGTGTTGGACCGGTCACTCATTTCTGAGTTTCATCGAGCGCACCCGGAAAAACCATCGCCAGGAGGCGCTGCTAGAGGGGGGAGTACTGTTATGACTCGCTGCTCATCAGCGGCGCCAGCCGCGCGCACACCTGCTCCTCGTCAGCGGCGAGGTATTTAATCCACTCTGCCCTGGGCTTCGGCCTGAAGCCGTCTCTCTACTTCGGCCCCTTTGCTACGACGGATCTCAAACCGACTAGCGAAGATATCCTGGGTAAGCTCCCCTTACCTCTCTCCTCTAACTTTCCCCTGTGCACAGGTGGACATTCCCGGCGGCGGACTTCATCACCTCGCCGTTGGCTCTATGCTGCTGCCACAGGTACCGCAGGTCGCTGTCTCCCGGGCTCTGCCCTTGTCGACGCCAGCCACCTGTCACAACCAAGTAAGCCAGCTACCATCATTATTCTCTGTATTGGTGTGGTGCCCGTTACCCTTCTCCCTCTGCTCTCTCCCACAGGGTTGTCCGGCTGTACGGCCTCCTGCCCCCGTGCCTGACGCAGACGCCACCACCAATACATTCTTATTCCACAGACACGCAGCCATACACTTCCTTGTTGCTAATAAAGCTGTTAAATCTATCCTGAGCCTGCGTGTGTGTCTCCTGGGCCGTGCATTATGTCAGAGTTGGGATTTAGGAATTGCAACCATTTTTTTTTATACAAAAGCTCCTCATTTCAGGGTCTGAAAAGTAACTTGATAATTGACTCAAAAGCTATTTCATGGGCTGCATGGGCTATTTCCTCGTTAATCCATCATCAATCAAGCAGATAAAAAGTCTGGAGTTAATTCCAGGTGTGACATTTGCATTTGGAATCTGTTGCTGTGAACCTGCAACCTGCAGGTGGTGGTGATTGTTTCTATGGTGAAGTAAAAACCCCTTCACAACATCCACCCAAGTGAAGAACATCCGTGAGGAAGTAGGTGTATCAGCATCTAAAGGCCGTATTACAAGGACGCGGTCCATAATCAGTTGTCACTGACGCAAAATGGGTTTATGGGCGTTTCCAAGTTCATCTCCTTATCACAGCAGCGCATAGACAAATTTTCCGATAGGTGCATGGTGTAAAAAGGCAGGTCTGATTACTTAGAGGTGTGTTTTGGATAATTAAGCAACATTACATGAGAGTGAGTACGGTATTGTAAATATAATAACTCCAGGGTGTGATGCGGCTTGTGCCCTCTACATAGCAGAGGGCACAAGAGCATCATACCCGGAGTTACTATATTCATAATACCGTAACAAACTCAAGTGTAATGTTGCTTTTATACAACAGTTTCACAAGCACAATTTATTAAGTGACAGCAATACTGGACAAAATATTATGATTTGTTTGTTTAAGTTATTTTGCACACCTGAAAAAAAATGGTCCCTTTTAATGTAGCCAGTAACTGTTGCTAAATATCTCAATCAACATGAAGACGTCTATTGTCATTTCACACACATGTAAACAAATTAAATATTGTCAAGTGCAAAAGTAATAAGTGTTTATAAAACATACCTATTGAGTCGGTACTGCAGAAGACCCCAGATCAAAACATATCCAATGCTGGTTGCCAGAACACTGGTAGTTAGCCTGTAGCTAGTAGTTAGCATGCTAGTGATTTAGCACAATTTGCTCGCTTTTCTTTACATTTTCAGATGAAAGAGAGTCCATCACCACAAAGCTACTGTGGTTTGTTAATGGAGACAATAAATCAAACTCTAGCACTGCCTGTTTTTTAAACAGATGTGAAATCGCTTAATGAGCTTAATGACGGAAGGGTAGATGGATAGAAGGAAACAGATTTTTTTTTTCAAAAGGGTGGGACTTCTGGGTCATGGACGTATAATTTCTTGTCAAATAGCGCCTCACTGTGGAAATTAAGGTATTCAAAACAGTACTGCAATTGTCAAAGAGCTGACAGAAAATTACTGTTAGTAATTAACGGTTACATGAACACCTTTGAAGCAGAGTGATACATATCCAGTGAAATTGGAGTGCAATTATCATGGATTATAATAACTCCTGGAATCTCTATTGTCCAATCAAATTGCTTGGTTGGAACTAACTGTTGTACTGTATACAGTGATCCCTCGCTACTTCGCGCCTCACCTTTCGCGCCCTCAGTGCATCGCGGATTTTTCAAAAATATTCATCAAAAATTCAAAATTGAGAAAAAATGGCCGGGCGCTAGCAGAAGGCAGGGAGACTACATTAGAACATCAGGTATCAACACGGAGAGCCCGCACAACTCAAAATCCACCTCTCTGTTCGCTGTTCTCGTGTTGGCTCGGCTCGGGAATCTCGCAAGCTGATTGGCCGAGACGTTTTACCCAGCTTCTCTCCCTGCCGAGCGCCCATACCCAGCGAAGGAAGACCGCATTCATTGTTCTTTATCGCTCGTGTTGCTTAGTCTCGCCGCATGGAACTTTTCGCTGTTCTCTTGTGCCTTTTTGTGTGAAATAGTCTTCCCGTCGAGCCACTACGCCGCCTCCTGCAGCTTCTCCAGCTCTATCGGAAGCTGCCCTTGACGATCCTGCGCCTCTAGAACCTGACAATGAGGCGTCACCTGAGGAGCAGTAAAGCTCTCATTAACCTGTGCAGTAAATCATCTTCATCTTGAGTTACGTATCTTGTTATAAGAATAAAAGAGTTCTAAAAACATATTTATGTACACTTTATTTACATCTACGTATGTATGTACACTTACACACACACACACACACGTATCATATGAGAGAGAGAGTGAGAGAATGAACGTACGTATTATTTATGGGTGACGTCATTAGGGGTGACGCTACTTCGCGGTTTTTCACTTTTCGCGGTCGGTTCTGGAACCCATTAACCGCGATAAGTGAGGGATCACTGTAATCCAATCCAAAGCGCTCCTGCCCATCTCTTTTATTGCACAAAGGTGCAATATCTGAAGTGAACTCTGATCATGACGGCTTGTTTAAGATAAGATAAGATAAGCCTTTATTAGTCCCACAACGGGGAAATTCCAGGATTGCAACAGCACAGGGATAGCAACACTCAGAGCAACAATCAGAAGGCAAGAAAAAAAACAAGCAAGCAAGAGCAGCTAATATACATATGTACATATTACTATAAAATATATATATACACACACACACACACACAGAGACACACAGTGCAGAGCATTGTAGTTGGATGGAATAAATATATGAATATATGAACACACAGTGCAGAGCATTGTAGCTAGATGGAATAAATATGTAAATATATAAACACCCACAGTACGGAGCATTGCAGCTAGGTGGAATAAATATGCAAGTATATAAACACACACAGTGCGGAGCAATGTAGCTAGATGGAATAATATGTAGATATATAAAAACACAGTGCGGAGCATTGTAGCTAGATGGAATAAATATATAGATATATAAATATAAACACACCCAGTGCTGAGCATTGTAGCTAGATGGAATAAATATGTAAATATATAAACACACACAGTGCAGAGCATTGTTGCTAGGTGGGATGAAACAGCATAACCGTCTATTTAGTTATCCTACATGGTATGATTATGTGCCCATACATATTCTCACCCTCCATAGCGACCGGTATGTTCCTAGTTGTATGCCGGAGAGGACCATTGTGTAAGTCTATTGCATCTTTTGCATTCAAAAAAAACTATTAGTTTGTTACGTCTTTTTGCTATCTCTGCGAGCAGCCCTGCTTAGGTTGTACAGTCTGACAGCCGTTGGTAGGAAGGACCTACGAAACCTCTCGGTTGTGCACCTGGGATGATGTAGTCTGCTGCTAAATGAGCTCCTCAGTGCATCCAGTATGTCCTGCATAGGGTGGAACTCGGACTCCAGCAGAGATGACAGTTTAGCCACCGTCCTTCTCTCTCCTATCTCCTCCATTGGATCAAGGCGCTGCCCCAGGACAGAGCTAGCTTTCTTAATCAGTTTGTTCAGTCTCTTCCTATCGGCTGCAGTAATGCCACTGCCCCAGCAGACCACTCCAAAAGTGATGGCTGATGCCACCACCGTGTCATAGAATGACTTCAGCAGCGCCCCTTGTACACCAAAAGACCTGAGTCTCCTCAGCAGGAACAGCCTGCGCTGTCCCTTCTTGTAGAGTGCGTCAGTATTGTGTGACCAGTCTAGTTTAGTAGTAGTAGATTAGTTTATTTGACAGGGACAGTGCAATAAACATAGACAATTAATCAAAGACAATCAATCTGATGTGTTGCACATAGAGTGTATAGCTATTAGCTAATTCGCAACTCTTGTCCCTGGATGGGCTTTAGAAAAAAGAATCAAGATAAAAAATATACACAATAACCACATACATCAATGCAGAAAAATTATAAATACACAATTATAAATATTATAAATATTATAAATACACAAATATAACAGCCTGACTCACATTTAACATAAATATTATAAATATTATAAATACACAAATATAACAGCCTGACTCACATTTAACACATATAACATAACTCACATTTGCCTATTTCAGGCCTTCCTCCCTCCGTCACTCACTATAAACAAACACATTTATTCCTTCCCTTCATTCACTCTCACGTTGCAGACAATTAATTCATACATGAGTACATTCTTGTTTATTTTTCAGCCAGTTTTTAACATTTTTAGTGAATGTTTTAAAGTCCGTTATTATTTTAATTTCATTTGGCATTGTGTTCCAGATGTGACTGCCCTTTATAGAGAAAGCTGTTTGTCCAAATGTGGTTCTGCGGTGGAATATTTTACAGTTATTGTTAACAGAACTCCTGGTGGCTCTGCTGCTGTCCTGTCTTTGGACGAAACCAGCAAGTGGCTCGGGTGCTGATTTATGGAAACATTTGAACGTTAATTTCAGAAGACAGAGGTCAATGAAGCTCTCAAAACTCAATAGGTTGTATTTTTTTAAAACATTACAGTGATGCCACCTAATGGGCTTTTTGTCCAAGATTTTTAGGGTTTGATTATATAATGAACCTATATGTCTTATTGTGGAAGGGGCTGCTTGAGCCCAGACTGTCAAACAGTATGATATATGAGAAAAAACCATAGAATGCATATACAGTGCAGCTGCTTCGTAAGGTATGTAATATCTAATTAATTTAAAGCAGTTCAGATTTTTTTTTACTGTTTTTGAAATTTTCTTTATATGAAGATTAAATTTGAGTTGAGGATCTAGTACAATGCCAAGGTATTTGAATTCTGTAGCTAAACTGATGTCATGATCATGTATATTAACTTTAAAATGTTGCAGGTTACATTTTTTGATTGAAAAGCACATTGAGACTGTTTTCTGAAGGTTCAGCAATAGATGGTTCTTGAGGAGCCACTCTTGGACATCAACCATACTTGTAGACAGTACATCTGCAGCCTGTGCTGGAGTCTTGGCAGCTGTGTAAATAACTGCATCATCTGCATAAAGTTGGCATGTTGCAGCTGAGCAGTGTAACGGCAAGTCATTAATAAAAATGCTGAAAAGTAAAGGACCAAGAATGGACCCTTGTGGGATACCCATGCGGTTGTTTAAAAATGAGGATTTATCCTGGTGAACTTTTACACACTGTTCTCTATTCTGGAGATAAGATGCAAACCATTCTAATGTATTTGGGGAGAAGTTAAAAGATACCATTTTGGATAAAAGCAAACTGTGGTTTACAGTATCGAAAGCCTTTTTGAGATCTAGAAAAACAGCTCCTACCACATTACCCCTGTCCAAGGACTGTTTGACGTTTTCAATAAGGCAACAATTTGCTGTTTCTGTTGAGTATCCTGGTCTAAAACCAAATTGATGTGGATGAAGAAGTTGACTGTCTTGTAAGTAGTCTATCAGCTGTGTAGCTACAACTTTTTCAAGAACCTTAGATAGGACTGGTAAAATAGAGATTGGGCGGTAATTGCATATATCGTCTTTACTGCCTGATTTATGAACTGGTATGACGACAGCTTTTTTCCAGCCAGATGGAAATGTACTAGACCTAATGGAGAGATTAATGAGGTGAGTCAGTGGTTTGATTAATATTTTGCTGTGCATTTTGAGAAAGGAGGTGCTCATATTGTAGATATCATTAGTTTTTGAGTTTGACAGTGTTTTAACAATACCAGCAATTAACTTCTCATTTACCTCATCGATGTGAAAAGTATCTGTTGGAAGTATGGAATTTGTGTTGTTGAGCACATTTGGCAGCACAAAATTTTTTGTTAAGTCTTCCACAGAGCCCACAAAGTGTGAATTAAATTCATTTGCCAAAGTAGCCTTGTCACTGACGGTCTTGCCATTGATTCTAAGTTCCTTTACCCCCTTCTGATCGTTTTTTTTATTAGTTAAGTTATTTAAATGCCTCCATAGGGAACTGTTGTTACCCTTTGCATGATCTATCAGTTTATTGTAATAAGATATTTTTGATTTTCGCAGCTCATGTACCACTTTATTTCTTAAACTTTTGTACACAAGGTGATCATTTTGTAGTTTGGAGGTTAGTGATGTTTTCAGTGCATAGTCTCACCTCTTCATAAGTTTTCTTATTTCATTATTTAACCATGGTAGGCTAATCTTCTGTTGTCTACTTTTAATTTGCTTTGAAAATTTTTCTATAGACTTTGTGATTGTTGCAGTTATAAAATTACAACAATCATCTACTTCACATGTTGACATGAGCTGCTCCCAATTTTGATTCTCTAAGTAATGTTCAAACTCCTCATTTTTTGATTTGGGGATAATAAAATTTGATTTGTCAATATCGACTCCCCCAAAATACTGTAGTCGCTTTTTAGTAAGTTTCCTGACAGCAAGAACCATGTTATGATCTGAGAGACCAGTTACAAGATTATAGGTTCTGGTTATTCGTTCTGGTTTATTAGTAAATACCATGTCAATAAGTGTTCTGGATTGTTTGGTTATCCTGGTGGGTCCTTTGATGATTTGCTGGTAATTAAATTTAGTCATGAGGCTTTTCAGTTTTTGTTTGTCTTTTTTATCAGACCAGTTGATATTAAAGTCACCATGAATTATTGTTTCTCTGTTCTTCTCAAGTTGTTTAACCAGATCACTTAATTCATTATAAAAGGAAGAGTTGTGTGACGGTGGGTTGTACACTACTGCAATGTTGAAATTCATTACCGGAGAGAGACATACATTAACAGCTAAACATTCAAGTGAAGTATTCAAATCAACCAGTTGACATTTATATTTCTCTTTGATGTAAATTAAAACACCTCCTCCCCTCCCTACCTGCCTGTCTTTTCTAAAACACTGGTAGCCCACAATATCGATCATATTAGTGTCTATGTTCCTGTGTAGCCAGCTTTCTGAGAGACAAAGGTAGTCCAGATTTGAGTCCAACAACAACACCGAAATCTCATCTCTTTTGGGGATTATGCTCCGTATGTTTAAATGACCGCCGAGGATCCCCTTTGGTTTAGCCTTGGTGTCCCAAAGAACTCGTGCATGATTAACAGTTTGGAAAAATAAATGTTGTTTTTGCTTTTGTACAGCTCGGTTTTGTGCTAACCCAGTGGTCTGCTGTTTAATAGTGGCAGGTCCAGGGTTAAGGTGAATATCTCCTGCCAGAAGTAGCAGAACTAACAGAACTTTAACTGTATATCCTCTGCCATATTGTGATTTTTGCTTAACAGCCATGTTTGCCTTAATTTGGAAGTTTTTGCTCAGGGCTTTTAAAGACCACATAGAGTGTAGGGTGAGATGTCCAAGCCCAAATCCATACAGATAAAACTTTTTAACTTCACCTTTGGTTGAGTTTGTCGGAAAATCCTTCTTGTTGCAGGTCCAGACACACAAAGACAAAACGAAGAGGAAGTAGAGAAGTAGAGAAGGCTTATTAGTGGTGCCCATCAGCCCACTTTTTAATCCTGTGGCAGCCATCTTCAGTCTTTCTTGGAAAGAAGGAAAAAGAAAATCTGTGGATAGTAAAATAAATTCTGCTTATATCGCCAGAATCTGATCCGATCGTCCTCGAATCCAGCTGGGCCTCAGCTAGCCAACTAGCCCCTTCCGTTGCTGGTCTCGTTGCTCATAGTCGCCGTAATTGGTCTCCCGTCCCGCTCCTCCAACCGAGTCTCGTCACACACCGCCGCTGCCACCGAGCTCCGCTGAGGTCACGGTAAGTCCTCCGCTAGGCACCGCCACCTACCGTCGTCTGCCTGGGTGAAATCTCTGCTGAGCCCCGTCAACAAATAGCCGCTTGCCAGGTAGTATCTCCGCTGGGCCTCGCAGCTGGGCTTCGATTCAGGCTGGTGTAAGGTGGAATGACTGGCGCCAGCATTAAGCTAACTAGCGTTAGCTTAGCAATCGCTTCAGGTAGGGCACATCAGTGAATCACAAGGAAGCGCTGGAATCGCTGGTCAGTTTACTCACAGTGGCCGGATAAAAGCGATCAAAGGGGTAATCCACCGGAGGTATATCCGATCGCTGTAGGTTAGTTATTTAGAGACTGGCGCCAGCATTAAGCTAACTAGTGTTAGCTTAGCAATCGCTTCAGGTAGCATTAAGCTAACTAGTGTTAGCTTAGCAATCGCTTATTGTTCAGATGAATACCCAGGTACTTATAGGATGTCACCATCTCGATGTCTGTTCCCTGTATATTTACTGGTGCTGTGAGGGGCTGCCCATGCCTGCGGCAGTCCACCACCAGCTCCTTAGTTTTCCTCGCGTTGATCTGGAGGCAGTTCCAATAGCACCAGTCCACAAAGTCCTGGATAAGCCCTCTGTACTCAGCTTCATCTCCGTTGGAGATGAGACCAACGATCGCAGAGTCATCAGAGAACTTCTGTAGATGGCAATGTGTTGTGTTGTGTGAGAAGTCCGCAGTATAAAGAGTGAACAGGAAGGGAGCCAGCACCGTTCCCTGGGGGGCCCCCGTGCTACTGATGATCGTGTCGGAAACACAGATGGGTTTTGTGTTGGCCAAAGCCCGCGTGGGTGAGTGAAAATACACGTGATAGTAACACTGTTTGGTAATAAGGAAGACGTCAATCACAATTAATGCCAAGTTAGTCAGTCCCTCCAGGATTTTGTGATGTTGCAATCACGTCAATTCACGCGAAATCAGTCAATCACCGCGATTATTGCGCGACCTTGCAACTTTGTCCAATCACCACAATTTTTCTGCAATTTTGGCCAATCCTCGTCAACTTCAGCCAATTTCACCAATCAAATTTGTCCCTGAGAGGCGCTCAAACACTCAGTCTAACTAATCAAATGCATCACTGCACCACGTTCACATCTGTGTTTACAGTGAGTATTAATTGAACACAGCAGCAAAAACAGAGTGTGTGATTAAAAAAAACACTCACCCGCGAGGTTTCCAACACCGTCCCTTCCGCCGTCTCCCCCAGCCTGCCGGTAGACGTCTCGCCACGTCTCCGTCCTGACCGTGTGTATAAAATGCTGGGTTTCTGTTGAAAAACGTCTGCCTACCTTAAAAGCACCCCATGGTGGGAGCGTGTGTAAGGAGACAAAATGAGCAAATCTAACACTCCAGTTTGATCATTTTATACATCTTTAGAGGTAAAATCATTACTACATCTGGTCAATGAGCTTTAAAGCTGTGAATCTCCGGTCTGGACACGGACACCCCCCCCCCGTAAATGAAAGATGAGTGCCTGATGAGACAAGTGTGTGTCAAGACGCACAGCAGATAGACAGGTAGGAGTTAGGCATGGAAAGAGAGAGAATATTGTCTGAATTTTTTTTTCAGAAAAACACAGACTCCAATAGACAAAACAGAGCAACAGAATAAGTTATTTATTTTTTCCTCTCCGCTCGGTACTGAATGGTTGAGGACCGTAGGGAGTTTTCAAATGAAGATGCTGCCAATAATTTCCAAATCTATACTCTTAAACATGCATTCAATGCAATTTAGCTGTTGTAATGGATATTGTGTTAAGTCTGTGTTTGCTGCTGCACAAAAGAGTTTTTCTGTATAGCAGAAGTTTCTGCTTAATTTACAAATCACTGTTTAATAGGAAATTTCTGACAATCCTGTGCCTTTCTTGTGGTGTTATAGAGAATATCACTGCAGTAAACTATGGAAAAAAAAAACCACCTGCTTTAAAATTTGTAATTCTTCCCACAACTTTTAGTGCAAAAAAAACCTCTCAAAACACTGCAACTCTTATTGCAACTTTTTAAAAAAGCTCCCGTGAATTCAGGCTTTTTGGGCTGCAACAATCATAAAAACATCTCGCAAAATCCTGGAGGGACTGATTAGTTTTTAGAAAGAATGGAGAAGATATAGCTAATGCTGGGCTGAAAAATCAGCTGAATGATGGAACAGTGGTTAGCACTGTGGCAGCACAGTAAGAAGGTCACGGGTTTGTCCCATCCCCTGACTATCGGTGACCCTTCTGTGTGGAGTTTGCATGATCTCATGTCTTCATGGGTTTATTCTGGGTACTCTGGTTTCCTCCCATAGGCTAAAGACATGCATGTTAGGTTAACTGGCATCAACTGGGGATTCTAAATTGTCCTTGGGTATAAATGTAAGAGTGAATGGTTGTCTGTCTCTCTGTGCTGGCCCTGTGGTGGACTGGCGATCTGTCCAGGGTGTACCCTGCCTCTCACCCAAAGATGCTGGGATAGGCTCCAGCCCCCCTGCGACCTGAAAAGAATTAAACGGTAGAATATATATATATAATATTGCTCAAAAAAAATAAAGGGAACACTTTGAAAACACATCAGCTTTTAATGGGAAAAAATAGGCTGGATATCGAAATTGTGGCAGGCTAGTCCAGCTTACTCAGATTAAAGGAACACTTTTTAATCTGAGTAAGCTGGACTAGCCTGCCACAATTTCGATATCCAGCCTATTTTTTCCCATTAAAAGCTGATGTGTTTTCAAAGTGTTCCCTTTATTTTTTTTTAGCAGTATATATAATATTTAATATTCCCTACAAGTAAAGGGAAATATTTCAAGGCTTTTGTTTAAATTTAAATGATTAAAATTTATGGCTTGATGGCGTGCTCCCTCTCCTGTTGTTTTCGCCAACCAAGGGTCTCCCCCGTCTCATGTGGGGGTCTTCCGAGATTTGTGGCTCTCTGTCCTAGGCCTTTCTGGGCAGGAGGGAAGGAGGAAATCAGGTGCGGCGTCCTGTCCACTGCTGACCCTGGCCACGAAGCGAGCCCGCTCTTGGCAGCCCCTCCTGGGGGCTGATGGGTGGAAGACTTACACCGCCTGCAGCTCAAGAACCCTGACCATATGAGCGCAGTGTGGGCGGCCTTGGCCTGGCTGGAAACCAGGGGTGCGTGGCTGCAGGCAGATGTGGACGCATCTCCAGTAATGCACTGGGCCTCACTCCTTTCCTCACTCTCTATGAAATATTTTTTTTTTTGCTGGTCATTAACATTTGTTTGTTCTCTCCCATAGATTGAGCCCCCATCGTGCTGTTTGCTCTCTACATGTCTGTTCTTTTCTTCTTCTCTATCCCCTCACCCCCCAGCCAGTTGCAGCAGATGACTGCCCCTCCCTGAGCCTGGTTCTGCTGGAGGTTTCTTCCTGTTAAAAGGGAGTTTTTCCTCTCCACCGTCGCCAAGTGCTTGCTCACAGGGGATCGCCTGATTGCTGGGGTCTTTCTGCAACTGTGGGGGTCCCCCCTACAGTTGATAGTGCTATGAGATGACTGTTGTTGTGAAATGGCGCTATATAAATAAAGTTGAATTAAATTGAATTGAATTGAATTGAATCTCCTGTCTCTCTGGGGAGTTATAGTGAAAAGTAAAACTCTGTTCATTCCTTCATTTATTCCCTAAAAATAAACACATTAATGCTTGAAAAGTCCGTGATGAAAATGAAAATGTGGATTGGATAAAAATCTTCAGGTGGACACGCCTCCCCCCATGCAACACATCCACTCCAGAACACACATGCTCCCTGCTGATTCCCCTAAAAAAAAAAAATCATATATCAATGCCTAATCTATAGACTCCAACGGTAAGTCCGCAATTAAATTGAGAGTGTGGACCGAATAAAAAAAATATTTAGTGTGTGATCATCACATAAATAAAATGATGGGCGATTATATTATGACTGTTACAAATCTCCATTAAAATAACAGAAAATTGCAGCGCATGCTGTTTCCCCCTGAACTCTGGAGCTGCACAATTTCAAAGCACGCCACTGAAATAGCATTAAACAAAGCACTTCTTATGATAGACCTCCTTTTTCCTGATCAAAAGTCAAAAGTGCATGGTAAGAACATGTACCATAATACCAATGCACATGAGATTGTGCACCGCCACGCCACTAGGAAATGACTCTCCACCTCCCAGTGCAAAGTGGGCCCACGGTCTACTGGTAATTAGATGCCGTGACACAAAGCATAAAAACAGACAGAAACTAAAAAAAAACCACCGGCATATGGCGGGAAGTCTGGCGCACAAGTCTGCTGACGATGTCAAAATAGGGCCCCAAGTCTATCATAAAGAGAAGAATTCATGAGAGCAAATACAGAGGGTTCATCACAAGGTGTAATCCACTAATCAGCCTCAAAAATAGAAAGGCTACATTATACCATGCCAACAAACAGGTGAAGAAGGCAGCCCAGTTCAGGAACAGCATTCCTGGGACAGATGAAACCAAGATCAACCTGTATGTCCAAGTGTGTTTCCTACAGTTTTACGCCAACTAAGAAAAAACAACATTGAAGCAGCTGTGGTTTAGCCATCAAAAGGTGGTGATTCTCCACTGAAGCTGGTCAGCTTGACAATTCAGATTTGATAATACACAGTCTGAACAACTCTTCCATCATCCACCAGCTGACAGCTTCACTGCCACTGGTATGTAAATGCAGCCCCTATCCTATCATTATTTGCTGATGCACTTCAAACTGATTTCCCCTCAAAGTTACTCTTATTTACATAGATAGATAGATAGATACATTATTTTTGATCTTGACCTTTTAAAGGGCCGTTCACACCAAGCACTACAAAGATAACAATAAAACCCACACTACAGCTGTGTGGATTTTATTGCCATCCACGTGAGTTAGAATGATTTTTAAAAGTATAATTTTATAGGAGTAGTTACAGTGCATCCGGAAAGTATTTGCAGCACTTCACTTTTTCCACATTTTGTTATGTTACAGCCTTATTCCAAAAAGGATTAAGTTCAATTTTTCCTCAAAATTCTATACACAATGCCTCATAATGTCAACGTGAATTTTTTTTAAAATTTTTGCAAATTTATTAAAAATTAAAAACTAAGAAATCACATGTACTTAAGTATTCACAGCCTTTGCACAATACTTTGTTGATGCACTTTTGCAGTTTCGCCCATTCCTCTTTGCAGCACCTCTCAAGCTCCATCAGGTTGGATGGGAAGCGTCGGTGCACAGCCATTTTCAGATCTCTCCAGAGATGTTCAATTGGATTCAAGTCTGGGCTCTGGCTGGACCACTCAGTGACATTCACAGAGTTGTCCTGAAGCCAATCCTTTGATATCTAGGCTGTGTGCTTAGGGTCGTTGTCCTGCTGAAAGATGAACCGTTGCCCCAGTCTGAGGTCAAGAGCGCTCTGGAGCAGGTTTTCATCCAGGATGTCTCTGTACATTGCTGCATTCATCTTTCCCTCTATCCCGACTAGTCTCCCAGTTCCTGGCGCTGAAAAGCATCCCCACAGCATGATGCTGCTACAGCCATTGGCGTGGTTATGAACGGTGCCTGGTTTCCTCCAAACATGATGCCTGGCATTCATGCCAAGGAGTTCAATCTTTGTCTCATCAGACCAGAGAATTTTGTTTCTCATGGTCTGAGAGTCCTTCAGGTGCCTTTTGGCAAACTCCAGGCAGGCAGCCATGTGGCTTTTACTAAGGAATTCAGTCGCTTCAGGACTGGACATGGCCCCTGCTTGGCCAGCCTTCACAGATGGGGCAGTAGCCCTAGCCCACTGTGCGCATGTGGAGAGGAGCAAACAATGGAACACATCATAGAGGCTTGCCCGCTCCAAAGACTGGAAGGAGGATTACACACCCTCCATACAGCAAACCAGGAGGCAACTGCTTGGCTTAAGGACTTTGCATTCGCTAAATAAATAAATAAAAACTAAGGAATGGCTTCCGTCTGGCTACTCTACCATACAGGCCTGATTGGTGGATTGCTGCAGAGATGGTTGTCCTTCTGGAAGGTTCTCCTCTCTTCACAGAGCAATGCTGGAGCTCCGAAAAAGTGACCATCGGGTTCTTGGTCACCTCCCTGACGAAGGCCCTTTCCCCCGGATCGCTCAGTTTAGACCGCCGGCCAGGTCTATGGATGATGGAGGTCACTGTGCTCATTGGGACCTTCAAAGCAGCAGAAATTTTTCTGTACCCTTCTCCAGATTTGTGCCTTGAGACAACCCTGTCTCGGAGGTCTACAGACAATTCCTTTGACTTCATGCTTGGTTTGTGCTCTGACGTGCACTGTCAACTGTGGGACCTTATATAGACAGCTGTGTGCCTTTCCAAATCATGTCCAGTCACCTGAATTTACCACAGGTGGACTCCAATTAAGCTGTAGAAACATCTCAAGGATGATCAGTGAAAACAGGAAGCACCTGAGCTCAATTTTGAGCTTCATGGCAAAGGCTTTGAATACTTATGTACATGTGATTTCTTAGTTGCTTATTTAATTTGCAAAAATCTCAAAAAAACTTTTTTTCACATTGTCATTATGGGGTATTGTGTGTAGAATTTTGAGGACAAAAAATTAATTTAATCCCTTTTGGAATAAGGCTGTAACATAAAATGTGGAAAAAGTGAAGCACTGTGAACACTTTACGGATGCACTGTATCTTTATAGTGCTTGGTGTGGACATCTCTTCACCCTAGAAGTATAGCCAAGGTCAAGCTGTATACCCAGTTTGGTGCTGTAGCTTCATTCCCAGTCGAGTTAGAGTACAGACACAGTCGGTCTTCTTTCAGCTGCTCCCTTTAGGGGTCTCCATAGTGGATCATCTGTCTCCATCTCACACTATCCCTTCATCTTCCTCGGTAACACCAACCCTCTCCATGTCCTCCTTAACTACATCCATGAATCTTCTCTGTGGTCTTCCTCTTTTCCTCCTGCCTGGCAGCTCCATCTTCAACATCCTTTGTCCAATATATCCACTATCCCTAATCTGCACATGTCCAAACCATCTCAGCCGTGCCTCTGTTACTTTGTCTCCAAAACACTCAACCTGAGCTGTCCTTCTGATATACTCATTACTAATCCTGTCCCTCCTAGTCACTCCCAATGAGAAGCTTAGCATCGTCAACTCCAGTCTTTTTGTCAGCGCCGCTGTCTCCAAGCCATACAACATAGCAGGTCTTGTATTGACTGCTCTACCCATAGGTAGGTAAAAATGGCTGCCTGGAAGAGAAATGTTTAAACAATGCTGTTCTCAAGTTGTAGCATACACATACACACACACAGACGCACGCGTGCACACACACACACACGCACACATACTTCATTAAAAATAAAGCTGTAATAGCTATTATCCAATGGGCCACTTGATGAATGTCTGAGCAGATAAAGCAAACAAGAACTACACTTAAAAGACCATTGTATTCAATTTATATCCATTTTAATTGGCTATTAGGAATCCAAATGAGCCCCATTACTGTAAATAAATAATGTGTGAGCTAAAATTTGATGTAATTATCTAAGAATAAGAATGTCTGCAGGATCACTGCTCTCCACTTGACCATTAAGAAACAGAAAGAAAATGTAAATGTTTATATTCTGCTCATCTAATGAATCACACCATGATTTTCTCATAACGGTGCTCATTTATGTCTTCTTATACAACATAAGCAAAATATGCCCCTTTCATCATTAAACTATGGTGCTGGGTATAATTTGACAAAGACTTGCAGTAGTTCTTGAAGATTTATCTTACAAATGGATAACCAAACAACCAACCAAACAACAAATAAATAAAAATAAGTAAACTATCCAAATTATTAGAAAATATGCCATGTTTGATTATGCAACCAGATCATATGTGAGAAACTGGTGATTCAAATGTAAATCCATATTCAAATTAAACTGTGCTTATCTGACCTTAATGCTAATTTTTTTTTTTTTTTTCCGGTTCCGGTTCCGCCGGACCGGTGGCGCCACACGAGTAGGCTGCCCGTTGCAACAGCCTTTTTTTTAGCTTCCTTCTTCTTTCTACACCTTTCACTCTGTATATATATCACGGACGCACGGATCGCCCCGGGGGTCTCCCGGGTCGGCGGACGGAGCCACGGTTTGCAGTGGGAGACGTTACAGCGGGGAGAAGCTAGTGCTAGCTAGCACTTGGCCGCCGCCCGGTGCTGATGGGAAACTCGACATACCGGGAGCTGTAGCGAAAACGACGCGGGTGCCGGGCTGGAGTTTAGGCGGCGTGCAAGAAATATAAGACAGAATAATAAAGAGCGATGGCAAGAACCAAGCAGACCGCCCGTAAAATCTACTGGAGGAAGAAGCCCCCCAGGAGACAGCTAGCCACCAGGGCTGCTCGGAGAGGCGCTCCGGCCACCGGCAGAGTGAAGAGGCCTCGCCGTCACAGGCCCGTGGCTCTGAGAGAGATCCGTCGCTGCCAGAAATCCACGGAGCTGCTCATCCGTAAGCTGCCCGTCCAGCGCCTGGTGAGGGAGATCGCTCAGGACTTCACGACCGTCCTGCGTTTCCTGAGCTTCGCCGTCATGGCTCTGCAGGAGACCAGCGAGGCCCACCTGGTGGTCTCTTCTTCGCTAAGGGGGTCACCATCATGCCCAAAGACTTCCAGCTGGCCTGCCGCATCCGCGGAGAGAGAGCTTAGACTTTCTACTGCACATTCACCAACCAACCATAATGCTCTGCACTGTGTGTCTATATATATACATTTATAGTAATATGGACATATGTTTACTAGATGTTGTTTTTTCTTGCCTTTTGATTGTTGCTCTGAGTGTTGCTATCCCTGTGCTGTTGCAATCCTGGAATTTCCCCATTGTGGGACTAATAAAGGCTTATCTTATCTTATCTTATCTTATATGAGACTATGTACTATTATTCACTTCCCAAAATGAGTGAGCAAAGCCACATACTGGATTTACAATAATCTGATTTAAATTTGCACTTCTTAACCACACAGACTCTGAACTTTTCTGATGGCAAAACTCGTCTCTCTTAATAAAAGTAAAGCAATTATACACTACCGTTCAAAAGTTTGGGGTCACTTAGAAATTTCCTTATTTTTGAAAGAAAAGCACTGTTTTTTTCAATGAAGATAACTTTAAACTAATCAGAAATACACTCTAATATCTAATATACATTGCTAATGTGGTAAATGACTATTCTAGCTGCAAATATCTGGTTTTTGGTGCAATATCTACATAGGTGTATAGAGGCCCATTTTCAGCAACTATCACTCCAGTGTTCTAATGGTATAATGTGTTTGCTCATTGCGTCAGAAGGCTAATGGATGATTAGAAAACCCTTGTGCAATCATGTTAGCACAGCTGAAAACAGTTTAGCTGGTTAGAGAAGCTATAAAACTGACCTTCCTTTGAGCAGGTTGAGTATCTGGAAAAAATTATTATTTCAAATACAAATCATTATTTCTAACCTTGACTATATTTTCTATTCATTCTATTCATTTTACAACTCATGGTGGTAAATAAGTGTGACTTTTCATGGAAAACACAAAATAATTGTCTGGGTGACCCCAAACTTTTGAACGGTAGTGTAGGTCAAGCATATTAGCAACCAGAAAGATGGCGTTGTGAGCGATGTGCAGTTAAGAGCTTGTATCAGTCTTTATATTCAAACGCCACTTAGAACACGTAACTCGAGTCACATATATAAACATTTTAGAAATGAGTGGCGGAAATATACGCAGAGGCCGCAAAAGCACTAAGAAGTCACCTACAGAACAACTTGAAGCAGAGGGAGCCACCGCACGCAGCGAAAGTGATTCTGAAGACACCACAGCGGTGAAAATGGACCATGACCACACCGAGCCCCTACAGGCAGGGCTAGGCAGTATCAGCAAAGATATAAAAGAGCTGCAACAAAATCTCCATAGGAATTCACACATTTTAAAGATGAAACAAAGAAGGAAGTGATACAAGAAATTGCATCCCTCCGACAAGATATGGACCATACTGTAAATTCACAGAATGCAATAAAGAAGATAAATAAAGAAGGCTGCACGGTGGCTCAGTGGTTTAGCACTGTGACAGCACAGTTTTACCCTCGGCCGGGGGATCGCGGGGATCATGAGATCGTGGGTTCGATCCCAGCCCCCGACCAACAGTGAGCTGTGTGGAGTTTGCATGTTCTCCCCGTGTTGCGCGGGTTTACTCCGGGGTTTCTCCGGTTTCCTCCCGCACACCAAAAACATGTAGGTTTAGGGCGCTCGCGCACGCAGCGACCAGCAGCCGGTGGCTTGTCACCAGACTGCAAACCAAGTCTACCCACGGGTACAAATAAGTAACAAAAAAAAAAAAAAAAAGTACAGGACCAAAAGGCAAGTATAGCCGAGGCCCAGGGTCACATATCTGAGCTTGAAGAATGGAACGCGGAGGCTAATGAGATGCTGCTAAAGATGCTAAAGCAGACAAGCTACATGCAAGATAAAATGGTAGACCTAGAAGCGAGGTCTCGGAGAAATAACGTTCGCATCTTTGGCCTACCGGAAGAAACTAAAGGAAGCTCTGTGAAGAATTACCTGGAACAGTTATTAAAAAGAGAGCTGGAGATCTCCGGGGATTTCAGTCTGCAGATCCAACGCGCTCACAGAACCCCGCCGCAGGAACCGAGGGCAGGTGCTCACCCGAGGGCAATAGTGGTTAATTTTCAGACATTCGAAACCAAGGACATGGTGCTAAAAAAAAGCGTGAAAAGCAGAAGAAAATTAAAGTGGGTGATGCACGCATTCAGTTTGACCATGATTATCCTGCTGAAATTGTACAGAAACGCAGCACATATCATGACATAAAGAAGACGCTAAAAGACAGGAACATACGCTTCCAAACCCCGTACACAAAAATACAAATTCATTGGCGTGATGGAGTAAAGAGTTACAACGACGCTGGGGAAGCTGCACGGGACGTAAGAGCGAGGGGATTCCAGCTGGACATGCCGAATAACACAGACGGCGACAGTGAAGGAGGGAACCACAGAGCGTCGGGATGGCAACGAGTGAGAGGCGGAGAGACGAAGAGAGGCGGTGGGACAGCTGTGTTCCCGAGCCGGGATACAGCGCACTGAGTGAGGGAGAAACTGCGTGAGTTTCACAGGAAATAGCAATGAGGAAGACGGAGAACTTCAGGGGTTAAGTAACGAACTACAATGGTAAGACTCGTGTGTGGAGATGAAGAGTCGAAATCTCCAAATGGGATAAAAGAACAGCATTCTCACCAGCTGCTATATAGACGCAACTCTACTCATAAAAACAAGGGAATAAATTTTCTTATGAATATATAATAGGAGTTTTGTAATACTGTATGGCCTTATGCTTATGGTTTTTTTTAAATTCATCATAGACTGAGAGTTCATGTGTAAATGTTGGACTTAATTAGACTGAGAGGGGATCCAGCAGTAGAATGGTTTTCTCAGTCTAGGGATGGGCCCTTATTGAAGAAGAGGATTTCCTATCCACCTACCAACAGGGGCACGGGGGGAAACCAAGAGACCCCCAGCTGGAAGTTACTTATGGTTTATGTTTTTATTGTGATGTTCAAATGTGTGCATAGTTCTGGTTCAAACTGCTCGGGGAAGCATATGAAAACATGGTTTAAGTGTTATGATAAAAAATAGTCTTAAGATTATATCGCTAAATGTAAATGGTCTAAATACACCTGTAAAGAGAGCAAAAGTCCTAACAAAAGTGAAGAAGGAAAAGGTGAAAATTACATTTCTGCAAGAGACTCACTTATCCCAAAAAGAGCATGAAAAATTTAAAAGATTAGGCTTTAGAAACTCATTTTACAGCTCATGCAAACAAGGGCATAAAAGAGAAGTCTTGATATTAATCTCAAATACAACTAAGTTTGAATTTGGAAAAGAAATCAGGGATAAAGAGGGACGATATATACTGGTGAAAGGGAAGCTGGAAAATGAACCTGTCACTATGGTAAATGTCTATGCTCCTCCTGAAAGTGATAAACATTTTTTCAAAACTCTCTTTGACAACTTTGTAACAGAAACAGAGGGAATTCTAATTTGTGGAGGTGATTTTAACATAATTATGAATCATAGCCTGGATACAACAAGTTTAAAGAGAAATAAAAAACGTGACAAAATTTTTAAAACTGCAACTAGAAGAGATGGGTATGATTGACATTTGGAGGAGTCTTAATCCATATGAAAAAGATTATACTTATTACTCAGCCACCCACAAGGTCCACTCAAGGGTAAATCACTTCTTTATAAATATAGGTGATAGGTACAGGGTAGATGAATGTAAAATAGGAGGAGCTGATATCTCAGATCACAATGCTGTATATTTAAAGATTCAGTTAAATGCCCGAAAGAGACAAACGTGTTGGAGACTTAGTGTGGGAATACTGAACAACAAAGAACTGGTAGAGGATATAAAAAAAGAAATCAAACAATATATCGAAGAAAACAATAACGGGGAAGTGGATCCAACCATACTATGGGATGCTTTGAAGGTGGTTATTCGAGGAAAACTAATAGCAAAAATGGTGTTATTGAAAAGCGCAAGACTGGAAACCTATAAGAAATACTCTTGAGAAGTTAAGGGAATGTGAGAAGAAATATCAAGACACAAACGATCAGCAGGTATTTCAACAAATCAAGGATACCAAAAAGAAAATAGATGATATACTACTGAATGAAATTGAGAAAAGAAACTTATTCTTAGGACAGAATTATTATGAAACGGGCTCGAGATCTATAAAATTATTAGCAAAACGTATAAGAAAACAACAGGCCATAAATAGAGTACACAAAATTAAAGACCCACTAACTAAGGAGATAACTGATGATCCAGAAGAGATAGAAAGAATACACTACCGTTCAAAAGTTTGGGGTCACCCAGACAATTATTTTGTGTTTTCCATGAAAAGTCACCAATTGTGCAAGTTCTCCCACTTAAAAGATGAGAGAGGTCTCCAATTTTCATCATAGGTATACCTCAACTATGAGAGACAAAATAAGAAAAAAAAATTCCAGAAAATCACATTGAAGGATTTTTAATGAATTAATTGGTAAATTCCTCCGTAAAATAAGTATTTGGTCAATAACAAAAGTTCATCTCAATACTTTGTTATATACCCTTTGTTGCCAATGACAGAGGTCAAACTTTTTCTGTAAGTCTTCACAAGGTTTTCACACACTGTTGCTGGTATTTTGGCCCATTCCTCCATGCAGATCTCCTCTAGAGCAATGATGTTTTGGGGCTGTCGCTGGGCAACACGGACTTTCAACTCCCTCCAAAGATTTTCTATGGGGTTGAGATCTGGAGACTGGCTAGGACACTCCAGGACCTTGAAATGCTTCTTACGAAGCCACTCCTTCGTTGCCCGAGTGGTGTGTTTGGGATCATTGTCATGCTGAAAGACCCAGCCACGTTTCATCTTCAATGTCCTTGCTGGTGGAAGGAGGTTTTCACTCAAAATCTCACGATACATGGCTCCATTCATTCTTTCCTTTACACGGATCAGTCGTCCTGGTCCCTTTGCAGAAAAACAGCTCCAAAGTATGATGTTTCCACCCCCATGCTTCACAAGAGGTATGGTGTACTTTCTCCTCCAAACACGACAAGTTGAGTTTTTACCAAAAAGTTCTATTTTGGTTTCATCTGACCATATGACATTCTCCCAATCCTCTTCTGGATCATCCAAATGCTCTCTAGCAAACTTCAGACAGGCCTGGACATGTACTGGTTAAAGCAGGGGGACACGTCTGGCACTGCAGGATTTGAGTCCCTGGCGGCGTAGTTGTGTTTCTTTTTTTTTTTTTTTATTTAAGTTTTTGTAAAGGGTATACAGGTCGTTACAGCAATGCAGTGTTTACATTTTCATCACATGTTCCCTTATTTTCTGATATCTGACAACATTGGAAGATTAATTCTTACAACACCCCTTTTTTTTTTTTAAAGTGAAAGAAAAAGTGAAATTAAAGAGAAAAAAAAACAAGAAACAAATAACAAAAAAAAACAAACAAACCAGTAAAAAACAAACAAAAAGAAAAAGTAAGTAAATAAAGATAAAAGAGCATCTGAGTAGCGTTGGAACAAAGAGCGGAACCATTATTGAAATGGTATTTGTCAAAGATTAGATCTAATGGAAGACACATATGCGGTCCAGGGTTGCCAAAAGTTCATGAACACATCCATGTCCTGTCTCAGTGCGAATGTCAACTTTTCCATCGAGTAAATGTCTTGGATCACGTTAGTCCAATCTTCAGGTGTAGGACAGTCCTTCAACATCCATTTTTTAGTTAGAGCTTTTTTGCTTGCCAATATTAAAACACTGAATAAGTATTTTTCTCCTCGTCTTTCCAGTGAGTCCGGTAGTAAACCCAAATACAAAGTTACAAAAGAAAAGGGAACTGTAATTTTGAATATTTTCCCCAATATTGTCTGTACCTTGGTCCAATATTGGTGGATAACTGGGCATGGCCAAAACACATGAAAATGATTTGCAGTCTTTTCACCACACAAGCGCCAACAGTTCAATCCCTTATGGGTAAATTTGTTTTGTGCAGGTGTTCTGAAAAATCTTGCCAAGTTTTTCCATCCAAATTCTCTCCACTGCAGGGATGAGGTACTTTTCCATTGCTGTTTATTTAGCTTTTCCCATATTTCCAGTTGTAAAGTGAAATTCCGCTCTTTTTCCCATCTCTCTTTTATATAAGATGTGTTGTCTCCTTTTAAGTCTTGAAGACCTTGGTATATTTTAGAAATGTATCTGATCCCTGGGATCCCTTTATATGCCATTAAGAAGACCTTCAGAACACCTGACTGGGCCCTTTCCAAAACCTCCTTTTTAAGTATATTGTTTATGTGGTGTCTAAGCTGGAAGAACCTGTAAAGGTCTTGATTTATTAGGCCTTGTTTTTTCAAATCTTCAAAACTTCTTAAGATTTGCCCTTTAAAAAAATCGTAATATTTTATCAGCCCTTTCTCCTTCCACTTTTTAAATCTGGTGTCTGTTTTATTAGGAGTAAAGTCCTGATCATAGGCGATCCATTGCAGAAGTCGATAGGGCTCTTTAGTTTGATTCTCTCTGACTATCTTAAACCAAATTTTTAGCGGGGTCTCTATCCACGGGTTAGTGTTATTCAAAAGCTTAGGTAAGACATTGTTCCCTATTATCGCCTGTAGGGGGATGTCACTTGTTATTTGGCATTCGATCTCCTTCCATTGTGCAGTGTAGACTGGGTTACATATCTCTACTAAAGTTTTAATTTGTGCGGCTTTAAAGTAGTCCCTGATATTTGGCAGCGCGAGCCCACCTTTGTCTTTGTTTAGCTGTAGGGTTCTATATCTGATTCTAGGTCTCTTGCCCTGCCATATGAATCTTGAGATCCTTCTGTCCAGCTCCTGCCATGTTTTTTTGGGAGGTTCTATCGGTATTGTTTGGAAAAGGTATAGAAGACGTGGAAGTATATTCATTTTGACTGCTTCAATTCTTTGTGCAGTACCCAAGAATGGTATCATATTCCATCTTGCTAGGTCAGATTTTATTTTTGTCACCAGTGGATCATAGTTTAGTGATATAATTTTGTTGAGTTGTTTCGGGATATTGACCCCCAGATATTTCATAGATTCCGACTCCCAGTTAGTTTTGAGTTTGCTTAGTGAATAATGATTTGGGTCATAGTTGAATGTTAAAACTTGGGTTTTATGCATATTTAATTTGTACCCCGATAAATCTCCATACTCTGAAAAAACTGAGGTTAGTTCTGGTAAAGAAGTGTCCGGCTGCCCTAGGTATATTAAAATGTCATCAGCAAAGAGTGCTATTTTATGTTCCTTCTGACCAAGTGTAATACCTTGAATTTTTTGGTTTTGTCTTATCCATTGGCTCAGAGGTTCTATGAAGATTGCAAAGAGCAGTGGAGACAGGGGGCAGCCCTGACGACATCCTCTTTCCAGTTCAAAAGATGATGATAAATTACCGTTAATCCTTATTTTAGCTGTTGGTTTTTTATATAATGCCTGTATAGTTCTAATGAAGTTGTTATGAAAATTGAAACTGGATAAGATTCTATATAGAAAAGACCAGTCAACCGAATCGAATGCTTTTTCAGCATCTAATCCCAATATGACTGCATTTAAGTTATATTTTTTTATATGATGAATTATGTGTAAAGTGCGTCGAATGTTGTCTTGTGTCTGTCTTTGTCTTATAAAACCTGTTTGGTCTAAATGAATTAGGTCTGTCAGTATATTTTCTAACCTTTTGGCAAGGATAATGGTAAAAAGCTTATAGTCCTGATTTAGTACACTGATTGGTCTGTAGTTGGAGCACTCTAGTTTATCCTTTTCAGGTTTAGGTATAACTGCAATGACCCCTTCTCTCCAGGAGGGGGGGATTTCCCCTGTGTGGAGGACATAATTAAATGTTTTCAGGAGGAGAGGAGATAGTTGCTGTTTAAAGGTTTTGTACCACTCTGCTGTATAGCCATCAGCTCCTGGGGATTTGTTAGCTTTAAGTTTCATAATTGCTTTTTCCAATTCTTTAGGATGTATTTCTGACAGTAGTGTTTTATTTTGTGACTCCGTAAGTTGGGGAAGGTTTAATGTGTTTAGGAATGCCTCGGATGCGTTTTTATGTTTTTTGTGGGAGTATAAGTTCTTATAGTAATTCTCAAAGTTTTTAAGAATATCCTGAATTCTGAATTTTATTTCCTTTGATACTGGGTCTCTGATTTTGTAGATTGCTCTTTCTGTTTGATGTTTCCTCAATTTATAGGCTAGCAATTTTGCCGATTTACTGCCTGCTTCATAGTATTTTTGTTTCAGAAATGTAAGTTTCTTCTGGATTTCTATTGTGTAGATCTCATTTATTTGGTTTTTAATTTCCTTAATCTTGAGCGAGTCAGTAGAATGAGTGTTGCCTTTGTGTTCTTTTTCTAGGTTCTTAAGTTCTGACTCTAATGTGGATAGTTTTTCTTGTCTTAGTTTCTTTTGGGTTGCCAGTTTTGCAATAATCTTTCCTCTTATTACAGCTTTACATGCATCCCACAGTATTAAAGGGGATACTTCTCCATTATCGTTATCTTCCAAATATCTGAGAATATCTGATTCCAATTCATCTTTCAATGGTCCTTTCAGGACATTTGAATTTAACCTCCAAGAAAATGTATTATTTGTGTATTTTTGGATATTTAAGTCCATGTAGATCGGACTGTGGTCGGAGAGATCCATCAGTCCTATTTTACATGTTTTTACTCTTCCAATGTCTCTATTAAACATAAAAAAATAGTCAATCCTTGAGTAAGATGAATGTGGAGTTGAGTAAAATGTATAGTCTTTTACACTGGGGTTGAGTTCCCTCCACACGTCACAGATTCCCAATTCTTTTAGTAGCATCCGAGTCTTCCTGTTTTGGGTGTTATTTTGATGTGGGGAATTACCAGAAGCATCCCAGTATGGATTCAGTCTAAGATTGAAGTCCCCACCACATATCACTAAACCTTGAGCTTTAGTTATCATTTGGTCGAATACATTTTTATAAAATTTCCAGTTAGCCCCTGGGGGAGCATACACATTCAGCAGGGTGATATCTTCTCCCTCTAGCCGCCCAGTTACCAAACTGTATCTCCCTTCTTTATCTTTGTGTTCTGATTTTTTTTCAAATGTAATTTTGGTTGATATCAATGTCGCTACTCCCCTCCTCCTCCCTGATTTATATGAAGATGAAGAGATCATTTTAAACCCTTGTCTACTGAGTTTATTGTGTTCCACGTCTGTTAGGTGGGTTTCTTGTAAAAGTATTATTCCTGCTTTGTCTTTTTTCATTTTGCCTAGAATCTTGGATCTTTTAACTGGATTCAGGATTCCTTTTACATTATATGAAATTATTTTGGTTACACCCTGTTTCTCCATTGTGTTGTTTTGTTTAGTATAACTGTGTGGTGGCCCTCTTTTGTGCTACTCAGAAACTGAAAGAACATTAAAAACAAGAAAAACATTAAGAACATAGTGTAAAAAACTTTAAAACAAAAAGCAGTCATAAGAACTTCCTGAGCTGAGGTCTTTTTAAAGACCCTGTAAGAGCCTTGATGGAGTGAAGGCTCTGAGGGAAATTCCTCAAACTCTGTTACGTGTTGAGGGCCCTCTCTTACCACTGAAAGTAGTCCCATGCTTTTAACGTGAGTTTCAGAACCCAATCCAAACTTGTAATGATTTTTTTTTTTTTTCCTTTTATGCCTAAACCCTGTGAAATTGTGTGCACCCTCCCACCCCCATCACATCAAACATTCACGCAAAAACAGTATTTGTTAGTATGAGGAGAACATGTGGATTATTGTCACATTTCTATTTTAACAAGTTTTTTTTTTTTATTACAAAGACTTATTTGTTTCAAATAATATGATTGTTCCATGAAATGTTTTACCACATGCTGAATATGCATCTCCTTTAATGTTTGTTACCTTGTATGAGGGGGGTTGGATGTGCGGATTGATTCAAGAGAAAAAAAAAAAAAAAAAAAGGTCGCTATTCCAACCTGAAAACGGATAGTTTATCCGCGACGCTCTGGTGCTGGGTTTCCCGCTGCTGGTCCGTGGATTTTGAAGGTGTTTGTGTTGTCCATGTTTGCGCTTTGATCTTCTCACTCGGGTCTGCTGGGGGTTTAAATACCGTTACCGGGAGGCCTCTTTTCGCCATGTCAGCTGTTGCTTCTTCCGCCGAATTATAGAGACACGTTTCATCGCCGTAGAAGACCCTTAACTTCGCAGGAAATGGTGTCTGAAAGCGCAATTTCTTCTCTCTTAACACCTTTTTTGCGTCATTGTATTCCCTGCGCTTTTTAAGGACCTCCGGGGCGTAATCGTGTTCCACGTAGACTTTTCTCTCCTGGTGCATAAATCCTTTTTTCTGCCAGGCCAGTCTTACAACCTCTTGTTTTATTTTGAAATTGGAAAATCTTACCAACACCGAACGTGGGGGCGCTTCCGCCGCCGGCCTAGCGGCTAATGAACGATGTGCCTTTTCTATCTTCAAGTCGGTGGTTTGTGGAATATCCAATTTCTCTCTTAGTAAGGATTCCACGCATTCTGCCATTGAGTTAAAACCATTTTCGGTTCCTTCTATCAGACCATGAATTCTTATGTTGTCTCTTCTTTGTTTTCCTTCTTGGTCGGTTAGCTTAGCCTCTATAGCTGCTTGTCTTTTGCGTAGGTCTAGCACAGAATCTTCGAGCACTTTTATTCGATCCTCTGTTTCCAAGATTTGGTTCTCGGCCTGGTCCACTCTGCTGTTTGTCCTTTTCAATTCTTCTCTGAATTCCCGAAATTCGGCCGTAACATCTCGGCGAAATCGTCGTAGCTCCTCAAATAGTGATTTCAGGCTAACCCTTTTGTTAGCTATCACCAGTTCCTCGTCTTCTGAACGGAGATCTTCCAGTTCGGATTCTCCGGCCGATACGTGTCCTGGCCTGGAGAATTTCAGTTTCTTCTGTTTTCCTTTAGACATGATGATTTTGTCTTTTGATTTTCACTCCTCCAAAAATCCGTTAAGTTTGATTTTCAAGGTGTTATCCTGGATTGGGTCTGAGAACTTAAGTGTTAAGCTGCAGTCGCCATGGCGTCCAGACCGGAAGCCCGTAGTTGTGTTTCTGATGTAGCCTTTGTTACTTTGGTCCCAGCTCTCTGCAGGTCATTCACTAGGTCCCCCCATGTGGTTTGGGATTTTTGCTCACCGTTCTCGTGATAATTTTGACCCCACGGGGTGAGATCTTGTGTGGAGCCCCAGATCGAGGGAGATTATCAGTGGTCTTGTATGTCTTCCATTTTCTAATAATTGCTCCCACAGTTGATTTCTTCACACCAAGCTGCTTACCTATTGCAGATTCAGTCTTCCCAGCCTGGTGCAGGTCTACAATTTTGTTTCTGGTGTCCTTTGACAGCTCTTTAGTCTTGGCCATAGTGGAGTTTGGAGTCTGACTGTTTGAGGTTGTGGACAGGTGTCTTTTATACTGATAACGAGTTCAAACAAGTGCCATTAATACAGGTAACGAGTGGAGGACAGAGGAGCCTCTTAAAGAAGAAGTTACAGGTCTGTGAGAGCCAGAAATCTTGCTTGTTTGTAGGTGACCAAATATTTATTTTACTGAGGAATTTACCAATTAATTCATTAAAAATCCTTCAATGTGATTTTCTGGATTTTTTTTTCTCATTTTGTCTCTCATAGTTGAGGTATACCTATGATGATTATTGAAGACCTCTCTCATCTTTTAAGTGGGAGAACTTGCACAATTGGTGGCTGACTAAATACTTTTTTGCCCCACTGTATATATATATCTCTTCGGAATGAAGCTAGCCCACACAGACTCCCGATTCCTTCCCTCATTCTGGCCAACATACGCTCACTAGACAACAAAATAGACCACATACAGCTCCTGAGATCTACGCAACGTGATGTGAGGAACTACTGTGTTTTTATTTTCACGGAAACGTGACTAAATGACAATATCCCAGACTCTGCTATTCAGTTAGCAGGGCTAACATGCCTCCGCGCTGATCGGGTGTTCATGGAAGGAGGGAAGACCCGCGGGGGAGGCGTATGTGTTTATATCAGTGATGCTTGGTGCCAAGATGCAACTGTTGTACACAAACACTGTTCTCCATTGGTGGAGTTTATGATCATCAAGTGCCGACTGTTCTACTTACTGAGAGAAATTACACCTATCCTGCTAGTCGCTGTGTATGTCCCACCCGCTTCCATCGGCAAGAGGAGTAAAACAGTACAGGAACTCTATCAGGCCATCAGTGAGACACAAACAGCACATCCAGACAAATTCCTCATCACAGCAGGAGACTTCAACCATGTAGATTTAATGGCCCTCCGACCAAAATTACACCAACATGTGGACTTTCCAACAAGAGGAGACAGCTTGCTGGACCTGGTGTACACAACTCACAAGAGAGCATACAGAGCCCCCCCCCCCCTCTTCCCCGGTCTCTCTGATCATATCACCATCTTGCCAAGGCCTGCATACAGACCCAGAGTGAAAGCCATCAGACCAACAAAAAAGCAGGTACGTGTGTAGTCAGAGCGGGCCTTGGATGCTCTGAATGATTGCTTCAGCACCACAGACTGGGACACTTTCAAGCATGCAGCCACTCACAATGGACACACCAACATGGAGGAGTACACTGAGGTTGTAGCATACATAGATAAATGCATTGATGATGTCACTCACTGCCAAACCGTCACTGTTCGTGCTTACCAGAAGCCATGGATGACAGCAGAGGTCTGCAGGCTCCTGAGGGCTCAGGATGCAGCCTTCAGGGCCAGCGACACTGCAGGACTAACAACAGCTAGGGCCAACCTCTCCCATGGCATCAAGGAGGCAAAACGACAGTACAGCAAGAAAATATGTGGACATTTCAGCAACACCAGAGATGCACATTCCATCTGGCGTGGCATACAGACCCTCACCAACTACAAACCTCCACCTCAGACCTGTGCGAGTGACATCACACCGCTAAACAACTTAAATGACTTCTTTGGCCGCTTTGAAGCACAAAACAGCACATCAGCACAGAATACCACTTCTTCCCCAGATGAGCAGGCTATAAGTCTGGATCCGGCTAGCGTGAAGAGCACCCTCTGCAGGATCAACCCACACAAGGCAGCTAGACCAGACAACATACCAGGTTGTGTTCTGAAGGACTGTATGGAGGAGCTCAAGAATGTCCTGGCCGACATCTTCAACATCTCCCTGACTCAAGCTGTTGTCCCCACATGTTTCAAACACTGCCATCATAAAATACAAGTTCCAAAGAAGCCTGTCCCATCCAGCTACAATGATTACTGGCCAGAAGCACTGACCCTCATCATAATGAAGTGCTTTGAGCGGCTTGTCATGCAGAACATCAAGTCCATCCTCTCTCCCTTCTTCCCACGACCCATCTCAGTTTGCATCCAGGCCAAACAGATCCACAGAAGTTGCCATCTCTGCTGCTCTCCATCCAGCCCTCACCCACCTGGACTCAAACAACTCCTACGTGCGAATGCTGTTCTTGGACTTCGGCATTCAACACAATCATCCCCCAGCACCTAATACAAAAACTCAGACACTTGGGGTTCAAAACCTCTCTCTGTAACTGGGTGCTGGACTTTCTCACAGGGAGGCCACAGAACATGCAGGTCGGCAGCAACACCTCCAAACCATCACACTGAGCACAGGGGCCCCACAAGGGTGCGTGCTCATCCCGCTGCTCTTCACCCTGCTGACCCATGACTATGTACCAGCCTACAACACCAACCACATCATCAAGTTTGCAGATGACACAACGGTGGTGGGCCTCATCACAAAAAATGAGCAGGCCAACTACACAAATGAGGTGAGCCAACTGGTCCAGTGGTGTAAAGACAATAATCTCTTCCCGAACGTGGGAAAAACCAAAGAGATTGTGGTCGACTTCAGGAGAGGACACCCACAGCATCCCCCTCTGATCATCGATGGAGCAGCTGTGGAGAGGGTGAGCAGCACCAAGTTCCTGGGGGTGCACATCTCTGAGGACCTCTCCTGGTCCAACAACACCACATCACTGGCCAAGAAGGCTCAAACTTGCCTCTGTTTCCTCTGCAAACTGAGGACAGCACGAGTCCCACCTCCCATCTTGTGCTCATTCTACCGGGACACCATTGAGAGCATCCTCACCAGCTGCATCACGGTGTGGTATGGAAGCTGCACCACCCCTTGCTAGAAGACACTACAACGCACAGTGAAAGCAGCCAGCAAGATCATTGGTGCCCCTCTGCCCCCCCCCCCCCGGACATTTACCACACCCGCCTCACCCACAGATCAACATTGCAGGCAACACTCCCACCCCTCACACTATCCTCTTCAGCCCCCTGCCCTCGGGGAAAAGGTACTGCAGCCTCTGGGCCCACTCCACATGACTGCTAAACAGCTTTGTTCACCAGGCCATCAGGACCCTGAACTCTGACCCCCCCCCCACCCACCCACCCCTGGACTATAACACACTCACCCACACAATAACTACCTCAGCTGTTTGCACAGAAAGACTTGGTACACCAACAGTAAAACATCTGCTGTTGTATGTCTCTGCACCTTACTGCAACCATTTGCACAAATGTCATACCTGCTGCTGTCTGTTATTATGCCTTGGTGAAAACGGAGGCATACGGTAATCAGTCAATGCATCTGTGGATCTGTGGTTGTATCTGTCTGTCTATCCGCCTCTGTTTCAGCTAGTCTGGTCAAAATGAAGTGCAACTAAAGGCTTGTATCATTGTATGGTCATATTTTCTCGACTTTTAATTTGCCACAATTCTGAGATAAAGCTTTGTTTTCGAAATAAACACATATTTAACTCACCTTTACTGTTAATGGAGCCGGGAAAAAAGGTATTGTAATAGCTATGCTGGGCCACTAGAGGCGGCAGTGCGACTTTTTTACAGTATAACACAGCATGTTTTTTTATAGCACATCGAACTGAACTGTTATAAAATAGCAGTTACTGAAAAAAAACACATATTCGGCAACTACACCATTAATTCATCACATCAATTGATTTCACACTGGTTTTGCTGTTTAGCTCTGCAGAGGACGGCCAATGTAAAACTCGTTAAAAACTCACTAAAAACTGCAAGTCCCAACATTCCTTATCTGCAATTGGTTGCAGTGAACTGCACATGCGCCCGGAAACTCCCACCAGAGGGAAGTACTGAGCAATTCGCCAATACTGGGAAAACAAATGTCCGTCTTTTTGCCCGTCTATTTTCTTCCTTTGGCACTAAACACCAAAAGCTCCTATTAAGGCACTTTTCCACAAGTATCACCTTAGCTTTACTTACTTTTACTTTACTCAGTTTCTCGCTCTTTCCACAGTACCCTACACGCTTTAACCGATACGATTTTCGTGCCAGTTTAGGGGCAGGGGACAAGCGAGAAAAAGCGAGGTGTGATTTTTCGTCAATCGACTGCTAGCCGCTGATTGGTCAGTGCGTAACGTCACAGAGAGAGCGTCCGTTTTCAGTTTTCTGTTGAAGCTGCACGACCGCCATTTGTAATCGGTCACGGAGTGAATATGATATTAATAGAGACAGCGTTGTAGGTTAGGTTTTGCGGAAATCTACACCGTGGTCCAACGAAGAGGTGCGGGGTTTTCTCTGCTTGCTGGCAGATCCACAGTCAGAAGAGTGATCCGGACCCTACAGATGACTGTGCAGAATAGAACCGTACTACTGACAAGCTGAATACGAAGTTGAGAGAACCATCCATGGTGAGTGATTTGTAATATTGTGCATCTGTTTGCTTATTTATCCTGTTGGTGGTAAGCTCACTTTTGAGCCATACAGCCCCGTTCTGTGCTGGCTAACTCGTTGTAGCTAACGAATTTTGGCTAGTAGCTAGATAATACCAACTGTTGATTCGCGCTTGTTTTCTCCTAAATATTCGCTTGTGAGAACAAAAGATGAAATATATCAATCCTGGTTATAGTCCTGGTTTTTGTTTTGTATTGCACTTGGTGCTGCGCATTAAATTGTGTGCAATTTAATGCCGTTTTTTGCTGGCTAACTCGTTTTAGCTAACGAGTTTTGGCTAGTAGCTAGATAATACCCACTGTTGATTCACGCTTGTTTTCTCCTAAACATTTGCTTGTAAGAGCAATACGATGAAATATATCAATCCTGGTTATAGTCCTGGTTTTTGTTTTGCATTAAATTGTGTGCAATTTAATGCTAGAATGTGTTTCCACATGCCAGGGTTAGCTTCCCTGTTTATAGTGGATACTGGTGAGATCACAGGAGCCGAAATCTCAACAATATAAAAGGGCTTTTTCAAACCAGTGATTTATAAAGTCATTCATATAATTTTCTAAAGCGTCAGAAAGAGAAATCCATATATTATATCATTCATTACACAGACCATGATATATTTCAAGCATTTATTTATTTTAATTTGGGTGATTATGGCTTATAGCCCCTGAAAACCCCAAATTCCATTTGGCAAAAAATTAGAATATTACATAAACTTTAAAAAATAGTTTTTAAATAGAAATGTGGGCCGATGAGGTGTTGGTTAATATGGGCTGTAGCCATAATCATCAATATTAAAATAAACACTTTCAATATATCACTGTCCCTGTAATGAATCTATATATGGGTTTCACTTTCTGAAATGAGTGACAAAAATATTGAACTTTTTCATGATATTCTAATTTTTGAGATGTGCCTGTATAAGTGTTGAACTTGCTTGAGAAAACTAAACACCATCCATTTCTGTCGTTCGTCTAGGCAGGAGGGAATCAGCCGCTCAACAACGGACGTCGCCACTGTGGAAAGTACTGAAATCCTTTGCTTTTATAGGTAAGTGTCAAAACCATCCATCCATCCATCTTCTACCGCTTTTCCGGAGGTCCGGGTCGCGGAGGCAGCAGTTCAAGCAGAGAAACCCAGACTTCCCTCTCCCCAGCCACCTGCTCCAGCTCTTCAGAGGGGATACCAAGGCGTTCCCAGACTAGCTGGGAGACATAGTCTCTCCACCGAGTCCTGGGTCTGCCCCGGGGTCTCCTCCCAGTGGGACGTGCCTGAAACACCTCAAGTGGGAGGCGTCCAGGAGGCATCCTAATCAGATGCCCATACCACCTCAACTGACTCCTTTCAATGTGGAGGAGCAGCGGTTCTACTCTGAGCCTCTCCCGGATGACTGAGCTCCTCACCCTATCTCTGAGGGTGAGTCCAGCAATCCTACGGAGAAAGCTCATTTCAGCCGCTTGTATCCGCGATCTCGTTCTTTCGGTCATTACCCAAAGCTCGTGACCATAGGTGAGAGTAGGAACGTAGATTGACTGGTAAATCGACAGCTTTGCCTTAGAACTAAGCTCCCTCTTCACCACAACAGACCGGTACAACGTCCGCATCACTGCAGATGCTGCTCCAATCCGTCTGTCGATCTCTCGCTCCATTTTCCCCTCACTCGTGAACAAGACCCCAAGATACTTAAACTCCTCCACTTGGGGCAGGAGCCTGTCCCCAACCCGGAGAGGACAATCCACCTTTTTCCGGCTGAGGACCATGGACTCGGACTTGGAGGTGCTGATTCTCATCCCAGCCGCTTCACACTCAGCGGCAAACCGTCCCAGCAAGAGCTGTAGGTCATTGCTGGATGAAGCCAACAGGACAACATCATCTGCAAACAACAGAGATGAGATCCTGTGGTCACCAAGCATGACACCCTCCATTCCCTGGCTGCGCCTAGAAATCCTGTCCATAAAAATTATGAACAGGACCGGTGACAAAGGGCAGCCCTGGCGGAGTCCAACTCTCACTGGGAATGACTCCGACCGAGTGTTGGCAATGCGAACTAAACTCTCACAACGGTCGTACAGAGACCGAATAGCTCGTAACAACAAGCCCGATACCCCATACTCCCGAAGCACCCCCCACAAAAATCCACGAGGGACGCGGTCAAATGCCTTCTCCAAGTCCACAAAACACATGTAAACTGGTTGGGCAAACTCCCACGAACCCTCAAGAATTCTCGAGAGGGTAAAGAGCTGGTCCGATGTGCCACGGCCAGGACGAAAACCACATTGCTCCTCCTGAATCCGAGGTTCGACCAACGGCCGGACTCTCCTCTCCAGTACCTTGGCATAGACCTTCCCAGGGAGGCTGAGGAGTGTGATCCCTCTAAAGTTGGAGCACACCCTCCGGTCCCCTTTTTTGAAGAGAGGAACCACCACCCCGGTTTGCCATGCCAAAGGCACTGCCCCCGACCTCCACGCAATGTTGCAGAGGCGTGTCAACCATGACAACCCAACAACATCCAGGGCCTTGAGGTACTCGGGGCGAATCTCGTCCACCCCCGGGGCCCGGCCACCAAGGAGATTTTTAACCACCTTGGCGACCTCAGCCCCTGTGATAGGCGAGTCATCCCCCTCGTCCCCAAACCCTGCTTCCTCTGTGGAAGGCGTATCAGTGGGATTGAGGAGATCCTCGAAGTATTCCTTCCACCGCCCGACGATATCCCCAGTTGAAGTCAACAGTGTCCCATCCGCACCATACACAGTGTGGACGGGGAGCTGCTTTCCCCTCCTGAGCCGCCGAACAGTTTGCCAGAATCTCTTTGAAGCCGACCGAAAGTCTTGTTCCATGGCCTCACCGAACTCCTCCCATACCCGGGTTTTTGCTTCAGCAACCACCCGAGCTGCACTCCGCTTGGCCTGCCGGTACACCTCAGCTGCTTCGGGAGTCCCACAAGCCAACCAAGCTTGATAGGACTCCTTCTTCAGCTTAATGGCCCCCCTCACCACTGGTGTCCACCACTTGGTTCGGGGGTTGCCACCACGAGATGCACCGACCACCTTGCGGCCGCAGCTCTGGGCTGCCGCTTCAACAACAGAGGTGGAGAACATGGCCCATTCAGACTCCATGTCTCCAGACTCCCTCGGAATGTGGTTGAAGTTCTTCCGGAGGTGGGAGTTGAAGACCTCCCGGACAGGGGCCTCAGCCAGACGCTCCCAGCACACCCTCACTATACGTTTGGGTCTACCAGGTCTGAATGGCTTCCTCCCCTGCCATCGGATCCAACTCACCACCAGGTGGTGATCAGTTGACAGCTCTGCACCTCTCTTTACTCGGGTGTCCAAGACATACGGTCGCAGGTCTGATGATACGATAACAAAATCGATCATCGACCTGCGGCCTAGGGTGTCCTGGTGCCAGGTGCACATATGGACACCCTTATGCTTGAACATGGTGTTCGTTATAGACTGACTGTGGTTAGCACAGAAGTCCAATAACTGAACACCACTCGGGTTCAGATCGGGCAGGCCGTTCCTCCCAATCACCCCCCTCCAGGTTTCACTGTCGTTGCCCACGTGCGCATTGAAGTCCCCCAGTAGGACAATGGAGTCTCCAGGAGGAGCACCCTCCAGCACCCCAGTCACAGACTCCAAAAAGGGTGGGTACTCTGAAACATCATTTGGTGCATAGGCACAAATGATGGTCAGGACCCGTTTCCCAACCCGAAGGCGCAGGGAAGCAACCCTTTCGTCCACCGGGGAAAACTCCAATATAGAGGCAGCAAGGTGGGGCGATACAAGAATACCTACCCCTGCTCGTCGCCTCTCGCCCGGGGCAACTCCAGAAAAGGCCAAGCTCCAGCCCCTCTCCAGGAGACTGGTTCCGGAACCGGAGCTGTGTGTTGAGGTGAGGCCGACTATATCTAGCCGGTATCGCTCAATCTCGTACACCAGCTCAGGCTCCTTCCCCACCAGAGAGGTGACATTCCACGTACCAAAAGCCAGTTTAGAAAGCTTGGGATCAGTCCGCCAAGGTCTCCGCCTTTGACTGCCACCTAATCCACATAGCACCGGACCTCCATGATCCCTCCTGCAGGTGGTGAACCTACTGGAGGGCGGACCCATGTAACTCCTTCAGGCTGAGCCCGGCCGGGTCCCATGGGTGGAAACCCGGCCACCAGACGCTAGCCTTCGAGCCCCTCCCCCAGGCCTGGCTCCAGGGTGGGGCCCCGGTAACCCCATACCGGGCGGGGTACACTGAATCCTTGATATACAATTTATCATGAGAGTCTGTTGGATCGTTCTTCGTCTGGCCCTTCACCCAGGACCAGTTTGTCTTGGGAGACCCTATCAGAGGCAAATTGCCCCGGACAACATAGCTCCTGGGATCACTGGGGCACGCAAACCCCCCCACCACGATAAGGTGACGATCCATGAGGGTGGTGTCAAAACCAAATTAGCACAATTTCCACTTAATGTAAAAAGGACTGAACTGAGATTTATTTGATTGTGTGAGTATTAATTACAGAATAACTGAAAAAGACTGGCGCATCAACTGTAAAATAAACCACTTGTTAATGTATTTGTCAGATCACTTGTGTGATCCTTTGAGTTATGTTCATAACTGTATCTTTTGGGGAATGGCAGTTGTTCAGTCATCAATATAGTTTAGTTTATATGTGTAGTTTATACTCTATCATCAATAAAGTCATGCAGTAACAGGACACATTACAAATATTTGAGACCCATTGTCGTGCTTCCTTTTATATTTTAGCAATGAGACACTTTTACATTCCAGACAAACTTTTATTGATAAAAACTCCATATTTTGACTGAGCGACTCCATAATCTGTGATGCACACCTTCAGTTAAAGTACTAGATTCCATTCCACTGAATGTATTAATTCATTCTGATTGCTGAGGCCACAGTAAAAGCAGATGACTTTAAATGCAACCCAGCCCTTGTAAAATCGACTTTACATCAGTGCAGCTATATGAAAATTGTGGTTAAACACAACAACGAAGTACTTTATTGTCACATTGGAATCGGAATCGCTGCTGTTTGGTTTTTCTTTTGAATTCTTGGATGGAATATGGGTGGGCAATATAAGCTGCATCTTCAGCCATCACCCATTTCAGATAACCTATGTTGAACTGTGTAATCAGAGGAGTTATTGTTTAATTCGACCTCATTAAATTTTTTTCCCCCTTTGTTATATTATTGTATTTTCTTTAAATCTATCCGAAATAAAGATTCATTCATTCACATTCCACCACTGGCTTTTAGTAACAAGTGTATTTCCCAAATATGTTTTAAACTTCATTTATTTAACCTCCACACATTTCTGTCTTTTGTCTAGGCAAGAGGGAAACAATCGATCCACCCCAAACTGGACCTTGCGTCACTATTTACAGAGATGCAGGCCTAAGATCTGCTGATCTGAGACCAGTGTGAGCTGCACATCCCAGCTGCTGTGACCCAGTCTGACAGTTTGAGTTTTGCACATTCTGAATAATCTGGAATTTGCTGCTGACTGTAATAAACAATTTAGTGACTTATGTGTTTGCATCATGATTTCTATTTTTGTCTGTTAATACACTGGTGGGAAAAGAGTCAATAGTACAAACCATTAATGGGTGACCTTGAAAATAATGACTCATTTTTAAGACATTTATGTCACATGGTGGTAACCTTCACATATAAAAAAGAGACATCTGCAAAAACTTCAGAGGTTTGTCAGTGCAATACTACATGAATGCATGTATAGTACATTGTTGATGCAGAGAATATATATTTCTACAGTATATGTATCGAGTAAATCAAGCATTTTCCATGTAACCTTGTGACTGCATTATTTTAATTGCTTTTAATGCTAGATCAAGTTTGTTTTGGCCTAAAATGCATCATAACTGTCAAATACATCTTATTATACCGAACTCAGTAATGTTTACTTTTGAATATACATTTTGTGGCTAATATAGTTATTAACCTGGCGATCGAGTTGTGTCAGCTGATCATTTTTTGCTATGACAACATCTCAGACTCAGTGCAGCTGAAGCAGGTACGTCCATGATGTCTCAACAGTCCAGGATTTTCACGCAGATCAGAGCAATTTTTTTTCCCACAATATTTTTATTGAACCTTTTTTTTTTTTTTTACAAACAGCACACACAGTCAGACACTAACACAAAAGTAATTTAAAAACTAAACAATAAAATGACAAAAAAAAAGGTTAAAAACCAGAAACCATTAACAAAAACAAGTCAACAATGTTTCTCTGTTTAGGTAATCTATTACATTAGAATACATAATATACAGTACATTCACCAGCTTGGAATTTGCAAGGTCCACACATATCATTCACCTTCTTCAGAAGTTACGTTTACTTAATTTACATAATCAATGAAAGGTCTCCATATATTCTCAAACACATTTCCTTTGATTTCAGTATGTATGTTATTCTTTCTAGTGGAAACCAAAAGTGAGTTGGTTGTAGTCATTTTTCTAAGGTGTTTTGACGTGCAATTACCCATCCCTGAACACATATGCCTTATAAATATCAAGAGATGGGAAAATGATACTCAAATGACACTCAACATGCAAAATGGTGCTACAGTTGGATTGCCTTTCTTTAAAATTTTTAAAGTTATTTTGTAAGTAAAAGTGGGCTAGGATTAACTGGAAATATAACAAGTTTCCACATATAATTCCAAGGTCAATTGGCAATTCAATCAAACCAAAAAGGAGTTGTTCAGCTGCTGCATTTTTCTGCAGTCATTTTCTACGGTGTTTTAGCGTGTAATTTCCCATCCCTGAACACATATCCCTTAAAAAGAACTATCAATGGGAAAATGATACACAAAAACAAGAATTTTACTACAGTTGAATTGGCTTTTTTTAAAGTAATTTAAATTATTTTGTACGTAAAATAGGGCTATGATTAATTGGAAATATAACAAGTATCCACATATAAGTTCTTCATATAAGTTATAAGGAAGTTCTGCAACCACTGTGTGCTTGAGAAGCTGGGGACAACATTCTCCCACCACTGCGAGCTACGGTTTACTGCCCAGGTCCATGGTCTGCAGCGTTGATTTTGCAACAACGCAGCCAACTAGAACACACACACAGCATACATATTAATACTGATAACCTGGCGACATCAAAATGCTGTACGCAACAATGACATGATGATAAAATGACAATAGAAAGCATTAAATTACCAAAAACTTTTTCCTCGTGTGCTTGATGTGCCTGATATGCTGGGTAATTAAGCTCTCTGCTTCATATTCCCCAATGGCAACAACGAGTCTCTGGTACTGCTCCAACGTGTGTTCTCTCAATGCACGTCGTCTTCTCCTGTAAAAATCTCTTCTCCGCTTAAAAACATTCATTGTGTTCAAAAGCCAGAGAAGAACCAACGTGGAAATCCTCCGCTCGTAATCCGCCATTTTCTTTGTTGTGAAGACGTCGGTCACCGGAGATGACGTCAGCAGAGTATGGGGCCGCCTCAATTCCGCCCACTACAGAGTTTACGTGGCTTTACAGGGTTGTAATGGGTCAACAACCCAGGGAGAAAGAAGTAGTGGAGAATCGAAACAAGTAAAAAAGAACTGTGACTATGGAAAAGAGCCATTAGTCTTGACTGCCATTGTATTCATGTACCTTCATCACCTCCACCATATAAAATGTCTGCCACAGTGCTCTTCTTTGTGTTTGAACTGCAGCTGTTCAAATCAAAATTTTTACCAAATGTGGTCCTTGGGCTAGAGAGGAACCCATAACATTTTGGTGATGATTCGAGAACACATACCTCCGCCAAGGCTCTGGCGCCGAGGCATCAGCACCTTGGTGCTTTCATTGAAATATTGATCATGTGCAGTCCAATCTGTCACTGTCTGCACCTACACTACTGCATTAAACTTGCAATTTCAGGTATTACAGCGCCACTTTTTCTGTATATCGGATTGCTGGGTTTTATCTTTCGTCATCATTTGCACTATGGGTAGCATTACTGTACATAGACTATTGCTGTTGTTTTTCATCCTTATTCCTTTTTTCTTGTATATTGCACACACTACTAAGAGAGAGGGAAACGGCAATTCAATTCTCCTGTATGTCCTGTACGTAGTATTGACAAATAAAAATCTTTGAATCTTGAATGTACAGTATTTTTATACATACACGCACGCACGCACGCATGCACGCACGCACGCACACACACACACACACACACACACACACACACCCACACCCCTTTGGTTGTCTAACAAACTCTCAATGATCCCCCAGTGATATCTACTGGTCTCTCTGTGATCTCTCAAAGATCTTTGAAAGATCTCTATAGATCAGTGTGAAAATCTTACAACGATCTGCCAAACATTTTCACAGAAAAGGCTTTTTTTAGGCTTTAGGAGACTGTTGAAAGATCAGATCAATTTCTGATCTCTCAGTGGTCACTCAGCCGTCTCCACTGGGGCATTGTGCGGACACCACTGTTATGTTAGGCAGCGCTGTGAAATCCATGTAGAAAATGTGTTCTAAGCAAAACATCACAGGTGCACTCCTTTGGGCAAAAGGCACAAAAGCAGAGCAGATTCACTCCTTAACTGGCGGTAGACCAAAGCAGCATTGCTCCTGCACACGTACAACCTACTGCTTAGCGTAACTCGTCGACACCTACCCATTTTAAAAGATGTGAGCGTTCTATCCCCTGGGAGAAAATCTGTTTTTCTTCAAAATATCTGCTGATGTGATCTTGACTGAGCAGAAGTGCAAGTCTGAAAATGCTTCAGCGCACTCCGACAGAGAGAGAGAGAGAGAGAGAGAGAGAGAGAGACAGAGACAGAGACAGAGAGAGAGAGAGAGAAGTTAGTTTTGATCCAAGTAAAAGGAAAACTGAGGGAATCTGTTCCCCCGAATGGTCTCAAATGGTTTTACCCTGAAGGATGAGCACATTTTGGCTGCATTAAAAATAGACGATGCAGCTACACTTGAGAGGTGGAGGGAGGCAGAATGGACGGAGCTGGGTGGGGTCCAACAACACTGGCTCACTGTTGGATTTATGACCCCCGTGTTTGATTTAACAAAAGGTAAACGGAGCAGCGGGGACACACACCGTAGCTCGTCCAAGGACACAGCTGGAGGGAGGGGAGACGGGCTCCAATTGGCTTTTCACTATAATTATCATCAGTGTGAAATTCTTATTATCATCAGCAGCAGCAGAATTATCGTCACATATAGAGAAGCAAAAGCACATCTGCCATGTCCAAAGCTGACCACAATCTTTCCTGCACAGGGATGGGGGTGAAATACTGAATTAGGCCTGGGGATGACAAGGTTCAACAAAGAAGGAAAACGTCAGAGGGATAGCTAAAAAAAACCCCAAATGTATGACCCAGCCAAGTGTGTACATGTGGGCCACACCACAGCTTAATTCAATTCAACTTTATTTGTATAGCACCATTTCACAACAACAGTCATCTCATAGCACTTTCAAACTGTAGGGGAAAACCCCACAATTGCAGAAAGACCCCAGCAATCAGGCGATCTCCTGTGAGCAAGCACTTAGTGATGGTGGAGAGGAAAATCTCCCTTTTAGCAGGAAAAAACCTCCAGCAGAACCAGGCTCAGGGAGGGGCAGTCATCTGCTGTGACTGGCTGGGGGGTGAGGGGATAGAGAAGAAGAAGAAAAGAACAGACATATAGAGAGCAACAGCATGATGGGGACTCAATCTATGGGAGAGAACAAACAGATGTTACTGACCAGCAAAATATTTCATTGAGAGTGAAGAAAGGAGTGAAACCCAGTGCATTGTTGGAGGTCCCCCAGCTGTCTAAACCTATTACCAGCATAGCTAATGGAGGGTTCAGGGTCACTTGATCCCACCATAACTATAGGCTATGTCAAAAAGGAAGGTTTTAACCCTATTCTTAAAAACAAATATCAAGTCGGACTCCCAAATCCAGATTGGCAGCTGGTTCCACAGGAGAGGAGCTTGATAACTGAAAGCTCTGCCTCCCATTGTACTTTTGGAGATTCTAGGTATTACAAGTAATTGAGTTGCTAGCTGTTAGCATGCGGCCTACATATCTTCTGAGGGAATACTCACACGTGATCTGCATTGTTGTTTATGCAAATCCGACGGCGAACGCTGGGACAGCGCGTGACGTCATCCATTCAGTAACCGGCAGGCTGCAGACAGAACACCCAGATGCTCTTCTCCTCATCTCAGGCGATTTCAACCATGTTTCACTGTCTCCCATTCTACCTACGTTTACCTAGTATGTCACATGCCACACTAGAGACAATAAAACACTGGACTTATTCTATGCAAACACTAAGGAGGCGTACACCTCATTACAACTCCCCCCACTCGGGAGATCGGATCACAACTTGGTTCATCTCCGGCCGGTGTACAAACCCCTAGTGCACAGACAACCTCTGGCCATGCGCACAGTGAAGTTATGGTCTGAGGAGGCAATGGACACTCTAAAGGACTGTTTTGAAACCACCGCCTGGGAGCAGCTCTGCGATCCACATGGTGAGGACATCGATGGCCTCACTCACTGGATTACATCATGGTTACGCTTAGGTCTATCCACGACGGACTCAAAGCCCCGCAATGAAGGATTAAGTACTGAATCTACAGAAGAAATAAAAAGCTCCTTCTCTGTGATCAGTCCTATTTGGCCCAATTTCCCCATGAAAATTCCTCCTGGCTGTCTGCAGTCTGTGTTTTCAAAACATCGAGCACAAGGCCTTGGACAGCACCTGCTCAGATAATCGCAAGGACGATGGCGAGCAGCCAGACAAAACATCTCCTGCCAAGTGCCCTTGTTGTTCTTCTATTACAACACTTGCTTCAACAGTGCACACATATTGATCCACGAACTGAAATAAAGATCCACACACTGCTCTCTTGTGTCCTGTGAAATCTTGTCCGCGAATGTGCATTAAGAGCTTTTTTTTCCTTGTAATCACAATATTGATTGATTATGCAACCAGTATTCTGAATCAATGATTTTTTTGCTCCTTCTAACTAACTAACTAACTAACCTGCACTTATATAGCGCTTTTCTAGTCACAAAGACCACTCAAAGCGCTTTCATTAATACTTAACCCTCTATTCTAAGGGCCTATAGGAAACAAATATCTAGGGACAATTTAGAACAGCCAATTAACCTAACATGCATGTTTTTGGCATGTGGGAGGAAACCGGAGAAATCCCGGAGTAAACCCACGCAACACGGGGAGAACATGCAAACTCCACACAGATCACTGTTGGTCGGGGGCTGGGATCGAACCCACGATCCCACGATCCCCACAATCCCCCGGCCAAGGGTAAACTGTGCTGCCGCAGTGCTAACCACTGCGCCACCGTGCAGCCCAATAGCTCCTTCCTATTGTATTATCCTTATGCTACCTGTACCCTCCTGCTGATAGGCGCGTTTCAGATGCGCCGCGGCACGGAAATGCAGGTTCATTACTGTGTCAAGTCAAATTCTCTCGTATGTTATCAGTGATCTGTTAATGTACTTGGCAATAAATCTTTTTCTGATTCTGATTCTGATTCTGACTCACACCATCACGGACTACATCAGCTTCTGCGTGGACAACACCGTTCCCATCAAGACCATACGGTGTTGCTCAAACAACAAACCCTGGATCAACCCTGAGATAAAAACACTTCTGAGAGAGAAGAAGAGGATCTTCAGGTCGGGGAACAGGGAGATGCTGAAGTCCGTACAGGGGGAGATGAGGAGAAAGATCAGAGAAGGCAAGAACAGCTTCAGGAAGAAGATGGAGGACAAGCTGCAACAGAGCGACATCAGCGGGGTCTGGAGAAACCTTAAAACCATCTCTGGGCTCCAGAATACCTCCCCCCAGGCCACGGGGGGCAGGGAGTGGGCGAACAATCTGACTCTGTTTTTCAATAGGTTTGAGCAACCGCCCTCCCCCCTGACTGCACAACAACCACTGCTGCCTCTAAAGACATCAAGTCCTGCTGCCCACTCCCCACTCCACCAACACCCCCCCCACTCCCAACACACAGCCCCCCAACCTGACCCTGACTAAGACCCAGGTGAGGACGGAGCTGAGGAAGATCAAGGCGAGGAAGGCGTCGGGACCGGACGGCATCAGCGCAAAGCTCCTCAAGTCCTGTGCAGACCAGCTGTGTGGGATTGTGAAGTACATCTTCAATTTGAGCCTGAAGCTGGGGAGGGTACCACAGCTGTGGAAAACATCTTGTGTGGTACCTGTACCAAAGACTTCCCACCCCAAAGACCTGAACAGCTACAGACTAGTGGCCTTGACGTCCCACATGATGAAGACCCTGGAGAGACTGCTCCTTGCTCACTTCCGCCCCCTGGTGGGACCAGCGATGGATCCACTCTAGTTCGCCTACCAGCATGGCATTGGGGTGGAGGATGCGGTGATCTTCCTCCTTCACCGTTCTCTGTCCCACCTGGAGAAGCCCGGGAATGTGGTGAGGATCATGTTCTTTGACTTCTCCAGTGCTTTCAACACCATCCAACCGATGATCCTGAAGGACAAGCTGCTGTGCGCAGGGGTGGACCAGCACCTGTCATCATGGATCCTGGACTACCTCACTAACCAGCCTCAGTTTGTGAGAACCCGGGACTGTGTGTCCGACACGATCATCGGTAGCACGGGGGCCCCCCAGGGAACGGTTTTGGCTCCCTTCCTGTTCACCCTTTATACTGCGGACTTCTCACACAACACAACACACTGCCATCTACAGAAGTTCTCTGATGACTCTGCGATCGTTGGCCTCATCTCCAATGGAGATGAAGCTGAGTACAGAGGGCTTATCCAGGACTTTGTGGACTGGTGCCATCGGAACTGCCTCCAGATCAACGCGAGGAAAACTAAGGAGCTGGTGGTGGACTGCCGCAGGCAAGGACAACCCCTCACAGCACCAGTAAATATACAGGGAACAGACATTGAGATGGTGACATCCTACAAGTACCTGGGTGTTGATCTGAACAATAAACTAGACTGGTAACACAATACCGATGCACTTTACAAGAAGAGGCAGCGCAGGCTGTTCCTACTGAGGAGACTCAGGTTTTTTGGTGTACAAGGAGCGCTGCTGAAGACATTCTATGGCACGGTGGTGGCATCAGCCATCACTTTCGGAGTGGTCTGCTGGGGCAGTGGCACTACAGCAGCCGATAGGAAGAGACTGAACAAACTGATCAAGAAAGGTAGCTCTGTCCTGGGGCAACACCTAGACCCAGTGGAGGAGATAGGAGAGAGAAGGATGGTGGCTAAACTGTCATCTCTGCTGGAGTCCGAGTCCCACCCTATGCAGGACATACTGGATGCACTGAGGAGCCCATTTAGCAGCAGACTACATCATCCTAGGTGTGCAACCGAGAGGTTTCGCAGGACCTTCCTACCTACGGCTGTCAGACTGTATAACCTAAGCAGGGCTGCTCACAGAGATAGCAAAAAATGTGACAACCTAATAATATTGAATGCAAAAGACGCAAGAGACTTACACAATGGTCCCCTCCAGTATATAGCTAGGACAATATCAGTTGCTACGGAGGGTGACAATATGTATGGGTACATATTCATACTATGTAGGATAACTAAGTAGACAGTTATGCTGTTTATTCCATCTAGCTACAATGCTCCGCACTGTGTGTATATATAGTTATATATTTATGAGTACATATGTACTGTGGGGCAAAAAAGTATTTAGTCAGCCACCAATTGTGCAAGTTCTCCCACTTAAAAGATGAGAGAGGTCTCCAATTTTCATCATAGGTATACCTCAACTATGAGAGACAAAATGAGAAAAAAAAATCCAGAAAATCACACTGAAGGATTTTTAATGAATTAATTGGTAAATTCCTCCGTAAAATAAGTATTTGGTCAATAACAAAAGTTCATCTCAATACTTTGTTATATACCCTTCGCTGGCAATGACAGAGGTCAAACGTTTTCTGTAAGTCTTCACAAGGTTTTCACACACTGTTGCTGGTATTTTGGCCCATTCCTCCATGCAGATCTCCTCTAGAGCAGTGATGTTTTGGGGCTGTCGCTGGGCAACACGGACTTTCAACTCCCTCCAAAGATTTTCTATGGGGTTGAGATCTGGAGACTGGCTAGGCCACTCCAGGACCTTGAAATGCTTCTTACAAAGCCACTCCTTCGTTGCCCGAGTGGTGTGTTTGGGATCACTGTCATGCTGAAAGATCCAGCCACATTTCATCTTCAATGCCCTTGCTGATGGAAGAAGGTTTTCACTCAAAATCTCACGATACATGGCCCCATTCATTCTTTCCTTTAAACGGATCAGTCGTCCTGGTCCCTTTGCAGAAAAACAGCCCCAAAGCAGGATGTTTCCACCCCCATGCTTCACAGTAGGTATGGTGTTCTTTCTCCTCCAAATACGACAAGTTGAGTTTTTACCGAAAAGTTCTATTTTGGTTTCATCTGACCATATGGCATTCTCCCAATCCTCTTCTGGATCATCCAAATGCTCTCTAGCAAACTACAGACGGGCCTGGACATGTACTGGTTAAAGCAGGGGGACACATCTGTCACTGCAAGATTTGAGTCCCTGGCGGCGTAGTGTGTTTCTGATGTAGCCTTTATTACTTTGGTCCCAGCTCTCTGCAGGTCATTCACTAGGTCCCCCCATGTGGTTCTGGGATTTTTGCTCACCATTCTCGTGATAATTTTGACCCCACGGGGTGAGATCTTGCGTGGAGCCCCAGATCGAGGGAGATTATCAGTGGTCTTGTATGTCTTCCATTTTCTAATAATTGCTCCCACAGTTGATTTCTTCACACCAGGCTGCTTACCTATTGCAGATTCAGTCTTCCCAGCCTGGTGCAGGTCTCCAATTTTGTTTCTGTTGTCCTTTGACAGCTCTTTGGTCTTGGCCATAGTGGAGTTTGGAGTCTGACTGTTTGAGGTTGTGGACAGGTGTCTTTTATACTGATAACGAGTTCAAACAGGTGCCATTAATACAGGTAACGAGTGGAGGACAGAGGAGCCTCTTAACCCCTTGCACTCCGGGCAATTTTCCTAAAAATGCCAAAAAATAACGTGCCCAAAGTAAATCGAAAGCTGTTATTCAACCCTTTGCAGCATCTTCATGGGGTTGGTCTCATTTAAAAGACAACACTTTGAATTTTTTGGCAAAAAAAACATAATCTCTCTACGTGCTCCGGCCACTGAGTTACAGTCATCTAAACATACTGAACTTGAAGAAAATAAATTTCGCCTGGGTGTTTTTTTGGATACAAATGCTTGCAAATAACACACAGCTGTCCGATCCGGCTGGAAAATGCAACAGAAATGTAGAACCAAGTGTTATCAAGCTGAGATCCAAATTTGGTAACAATACCACAAAAAATGAATATTTTACACAGCTTTGTTCTCAGGTAGTTCCCAGGCGTTTTGGAACTGTGCCAAATTGTGCCAAATGGCACAGTTTGGAAAAACGTCTGTAACTTTTGAATAATTCAATGTAGAATCTTCATTTTGGGCTCTAATGAAAGGTCACATTCAGGGCTGTGTGTGTGTGTGTGTGTGGGGGGGGGGGTTGTCCCCCCCCCGCTACAAAGGACGGCGTTGGGCCCTCGCTACATGATGGATTACACTCGTTGCATGTTTCCACAGCAACACTGTCACAGCGGCTTCCCCCCCCTCGCTACTGTGTGGGGGGGGTTGTCCCCCCCCCCTCGCTACAGAGGACGGCCATCGCTACATGACGGAATAGACTCATATGCTTCCCCCCGCAGACCGGGGGGCGTTCGGACCATGAACCCCCCCCCCCGCTCCTCTTCTGCAGCGGGGGGGTTCACGGTCCGAACACGGCAAATGAACCATTTATCGCGGCACACGCACTTCATACTTCGTGCGTCGTACAGTTGTAATTTACCGATCGGTCAAAAGTCATTTTTTTGATTACAATTTTCAGGGATAAATAATAAATTTAGCTTATAACACCTTACCTCTTCACAGCAGCAGAGTCCTGGCGAACTTCTCTTCCCCATTGTCAGACGAACGCGACGCTGGTCCGCTCGTGGATCCCGGTCAAAACATAATTCCATTATTGCCGTTTTGGCGAATGATTTACGACTTTTGTCGTCGGCCTCCGTCGGTCTATGATGACGGAAGAGAATCCTAAATGTCTATTCTGCTAGAATGAGTGCAGGTCCCACTTGTGAGTGTTCTCCATGCTGCTGGATCTGTAGCAGGTTCGTCCAGCGTCCTTTTTTTTCATCAGCTGCAACAGTAAATCTCTTTTCACCCAGCCCGAACTTCTGTGCTTCAATTGGCTCCTGCATTCACAGTAGGCGGGTCCTCCTTCCTAGGTTTTCATTCAGTGGCTCTTCAAGGTTTCAGAAACCCAATTCAAGGCTCTTATTAGTCGAATGAGAGGTCAATCAGATGAACTAATCTGTTCGCGGCTGTGTCTGCAGCTTTTTTTTTTCAGTGGCGCTTGGACGCCAACACCACCTACATCACCACAATCTGGACTATGCGTCCGAGAGCGCACGAGGGCGCAGGAGTGCGCCCTCATGTGCCCTAGGACGCAGAGACTTGACCGCCCGCGGAACAACGGAGCGCAAGTGGTTAGAAGAAGTTACAGGTCCGTGAGAGCCAGAAATCTTGCTTGTTTGTAGGTGACCAAATACTTATTTTACAGAGGAATTTACCAATTAATTAATTAAAAATCATTCAATGTCACTTCCGGTTATGGCGGCTACGTAGGAGGACGTGTCTCACTCTGCTCTGCTCCTAGAGATAAAAAGTCGGTAAATAACTCTCTTATTTGGAACAGAACCTATCTCAGCGTTTGGGCGAGGATATGCCGGTGAAGCCTAAGGCTGGGAAATCAGGTGGAGGAAAAATTGAACCGCCGAAACAGTCCAAATTAATGGACTTTCACGTCTGTGACGCAGCAGAAAAAGCTCCAGATATGGCGGAGGAAGCTAGCGGTAGTGCGGTGACTGCTGGCGACGGCACAGGTGCGGTGCTCGCTGCCATTAGCTCAATGAAAGCAGACTTTTCCGCTAAATTTGATGGGATTATAGCAGCGATAGAGGGAATGAGAAAGGAATTGGGTGATTGTGTGGAATGAGTGGCGCAGGTGGAGCTTCGAATCTCCAGTGCTGAGGATGACGTCACCAGCCTTCAATTAAAGGTGCGCACTTTGGAAAAAAAAAAAAATGTCTGGAAGATAATGTCCTGGACTTGGAGTCCCGGTCGAGACGGAACAACCTGAGGCTGGTGGGTCTACTGGAGGGAACCGAGGGTCGGGACCCATGTTCCTTTTTGGAAAAGTGGATTCCAGAAGCGCTGAACAACGCGGAGCTGCAATCATCAGTCGTTTTAGAAAGCGCCCACCGAATTGGCCCACTGAGAGATAATAAGGGACCACCGAGGACGTTAATTATGAAGTTCTTCAGCTACAGAGACAGGATGACGATCTCCAACGCGGCGTGAGCCAAAGGAGAAATTAAATACCAGGATCAGCAGGTGCGGTTCTACCCAGATTTGGCCACAGGAATCCAACAATTAAGGAAACAGTTTGACCCCGTCCGTAAAGAGCTGCGCAACCTTGGGATTCGTCATGGAGTGATTCACCCTGCAAGACTGTTGGTCACGTATAAGGGCAGAACACACATCTTCAAGACCCCTGAGGAGGTGCAGGAGTTCATCAAGAAGATCCAAGAAGAGACTGATGGGAGCTAAGCATGAACAAAATATAAGGTAGAATATTTAAGCATTTGCACAGGCATCTAACTGATCTGAAGCATATAGCAAGTTTACAAAATATAGATTGTATTACATATTAAAAAAAACCCTATGATGTACAAAGTTGCTATAAAATTTTGGAGTTCAGTTGGAAAACTACAGAAGAGAGTTAATGTTACGTCATTAAAAGCAGTAGAGTTAGGGTGATTGGGAGGATGAAGAAGTAGTGGCTTTGGCTGATCCTCGTGGGTGTGGAGCGGTCGATGGCTATATCAGGAGACGGAATTTTTTTTTTTTTGATTTTGGGGGGGATTACCATGAATGTGGGAAGGGGGAATTTGTTTGTGTGTAGTTTGTAGGATGAATGTTCAACCACTCATGTTTTTGCTTCTCTGTATGAGCATGTTTATATTGCGAGGTAATCCCAAACTCCCTATTGATCATAGACCAAAGCGTTAATCTTAATTTAACTTCATGGAATTGCAGAGGTCTACAAAATTTAAAAAAACTTAAACAAGTTATGAATAAAATAAAAGACATAGGTTCAAAACTTGTGTTTTTACAAGAAACTCATCTAATAGAGGAGGATGTACAGTGGGGCAAAAAAGTATTTAGTCAGCCACCAATTGTGCAAGTTCTCCCACTTAAAAGATGAGAAAGGTCTCCAATTTTCATCATAGGTATACCTCAACTATGAGAGACAAAATGAGGAAAAAAAATCCAGAAAATCACATTGTCTGATTTTTAAAGAATTTATTTGCAAATTATGGTGGAAAATAAGTATTTGGTCACCTAAAAACAAGCAAGATTTCTGGCTCTCACAGACCTGTAACTTCTTCTTTAAGAGGCTCCTCTGTCCTCCACTCATTACCTGTATTAATGGCACCTGTTTGAACTCATTATCAGTATAAAAGACACCTGTCCACAACCTCAAACAGTCAGACTCCAAACTCCACTATGGCCAAGACCAAAGAGCTGTCAAAGGAAATCAGAAACAAAATTGTAGACCTGCACCAGGCTGGGAAGACTGAATCTGCAATAGGTAAGCAGCTTGGTGTGAAAAAATCAACTGTGGGAGCAATTATTAGAAAATGGAAGACATACAAGACCACTGATAATCTCCCTCGATCTGGGGCTCCATGCAAGATCTCACCCCGTGGGGTCAAAATGATCATGAGAACGGTGAGCAAAAATCCCAGAACCACATGGGGGGGACCTAGTGAATGACCTGCAGAGAGCTGGGACCAAAGTAACAAAGGCTACCATGAGTAACACACTACGCCGCCAGGGACTCAAATCCTGCAGTGCCAGATGTGTCCCCCTGCTTAAGCCAGTACATGTCCAGGCCCGTCTGAAGTTTGTTAGAGAGCATTTGGATGATCCAGAAGAGGATTGGGAGAATGTCATATGGTCAGATGAAACCAAAATAGAACTTTTTGGTAAAAACTCAACTTGTCGTGCTTGGAGGAGAAAGAACACCATACCTACTGTGAAGCATGGGGGTGGAAACATCCTGCTTTGGGGCTGTTTTTCTGCAAAGGGACCAGGACAACTGATCCGTGTAAAGGAAAGAATGAATGGGGCCATGTATTGTGAGATTTTGAGTGAAAACCTCCTTCCATCAGCAAGGGCATTGAAGATGAAACGTGGCTGGGTCTTTCAGCATGACAATGATCCCAAACATACCACCCGGGCAACGAAGGAGTGGCTTTGTAAGAAGCATTTCAAGGTCCTGGAGTGTCCTAGCCAGTCTCCAGATCTCAACCCCATAGAAAATCTATGGAGGGAGTTGAAAGTCCGTGTTGCCCAGCGACAGCCCCAAAACATCACTGTTCTAGAGGAGATCTGCATGGAGGAATGGGCCAAAATACCAGCAACAGTGTGTGAAAACCTTGTGAAGACTTACAGAAAACGTTTGACCTCTGTCATTGCCAACAAAGGGTATATAACAAAGTATTGAGATGAACTTTTATTATTGACCAAATACTTATTTTTTACCATAATTTGCAAATAAATTCTTTAAAAATCAGACAATATGATTTTCTGGATTTTTTTTTTTCTCATTTTGTCTCTCATAGTTGAGGTATACCTATGATGAAAATTGGAGACCTCTCTCATCTTTTAAGTGGGAGACCTTGCACAATTGGTGGCTGACTAAATACTTTTTTACCCCATTGTAAAAAGAATTAGGAGTAGATGGCAAGGAAGTGTATTCACCTCATCATTTTCATCCTGAGCCAGGGGAGTTATGACTCTCATACATAAATCAGTCCCATTTCAAGTGAAAAATGTAATTGGAGACAAATTTGGAAGATATCTAATCATTCAAGGATCTTTGCTATTAGAAAATATAAATCTGGTGAACTTATACGGTCCCAATATAGATGATCAAAAGTTCTTTGCTACTTTATTTCTTATCTTATCATCACTTACAGAGCAACATATAATAGCAGGGGATTTTAATTGTATATTGAATCCCAGTATAGATAGATCAACAGGACTGGACTGTACGCACAATGGATGCAGGATGATCATTAATCATTTTATGAAAGAATTGAGATTGCTAGATATATGGAGAGAAATGAAACCACAAGTTAAAGCCTACTCTTGTTATTCTAATACCTACAAGACATTCTCACGTATTGACTATTTTTTGATCTCTACAGAATTAAGGTTCAAGATTCAAAACTGCTTTTATGATAATATTGTGATCTCTGATCATGCACCCTGTTGTCTCATATATGTAGATAAGAAATTGACAAAGGAACCAGGTAGGTGGCAATTTCAGCATAAATAGCTTCAGGATGAGGAATTTGTTAAGTACATAGAAAAACAGAGTTCTTTGATATCAATACTACACAAACATCAGCATGTATAAAGTGGGAGGCTTTCAAAGCTTTTATTAGGGGACATATTATTAGTTATACAGGTTCAAAATCTAAGAAGACTCGAGAGGAGAGAGTCCAACTGGAACATAAACTAAAAATTCTTCAAGAAAAAGTGTATGCAGGAAATGACCCAAAGTTAGAGAACGAATTACTGATTCTGAGAGCTGAATATGACAAAAAATCAGCGAATAGAGCTGCCTCGAGTCTTCTAAGATTGAAGCAATCTTTTTATGAACAAGGTGAAAAATCAGGAAAATTATTGGCATGGCAGATTAAACAATTAGAATTTAAAACACCAATTACCAGTATTATAAGTAACGGACAGGTTGTTGTAGATCCTTTAGAAATTAATAGAGCCTTTAGAGATTACTATGAAAAATTATATGATACAAAAAATGAAACTGACTTAACAAAACTAAATGGGTTTTTGGATGGACTATCTATACCGTGTATTCCAAATGAAAACAGGGAGATACTGGAGTCTAAAATTAGTCAAGAAGAAGCTGGGCTAGCCATTGATAATATGAAATCAGGAAAAAGTGCAGGACCAGATGGTCTTCCAGTTGACCTTTATAAAAAAAAATTAAGAATAAATTAATAAAACCTTTTTTGGAAATGGTTTTAGAAGCATTTCAAAATAGTAATTTACCACCATATATGAATAATGCCTTAATTATACTGTTGCCAAAAATCATTCAATGTGATTTTCTGGATTTTTTTTTTCCCATTTTGTCTCTCATAGTTGAGGTATACCTATGATGAAAATTGGAGACCTCTCTCATCTTTTAAGTGGGAGAACTTACACAATTGGTGGCTGACTAAATACTTTTTTGCCCCACTGTATATTCCCTGCTCTTGTTTTTCTTGTCTTCTTGATTGTTGCTCTGAGTGTTGCTGTCCCTGTGCTGTTGCAATCCTGGAATTTCCCCATTGTGGGACTAATAAAGGCTTATCTTATCTTATCTTATCTTATCTTATCTTATCTTATGAACAGAGACAGGGATCATGGCAGGGTAGAGACGACAATGACACAACAGAGAGCACAATCCAGGACTTATAGCATGGGCATGGTCCCCAGACCATGCCCAGATTCTGGGAGAGGGTCGGTGTTACAGAGGAAGATTAAGAAATAGGGTGAGATGGAGGCAGATGCTCTGCTTTGGAGACCCTTAAAGGGAGCGGCTGAAAGAAAAATTTGACTTTTTTTTCTAGTAAATTTGTGACTTTTCTCCTAAATGTTGATTATTCCCTCATTAATTTGTGATTTTTTTTTCTCATAAATTTTCACATTTCTTCTCATACATCTATGACTTTTTTCATAATTTTGCCTTTGGCACAAGTGTTACTGAAACCTGCTCACCCACATTAAACCCATGTGGGGCCCAGATGGGTTTAATGTGGGTAAACAGATTACTTGCTTACCTGTACCACAGGTGAAGTCCATGTGGGCAAACAGATGGGGCCAACATGGAACCTGCAGATAAACCCACATGGGACCCATAAGACAGCCCAGTTTAACATTTGGTGGGGCCCACATGGACACGCTGGCTGGGAAAGCCCTGATTTTCTGTGGAGGTGTCTCATCTTTGCTGAATGTTCCAAAGGTGTGACTCAGTCTCGGTGTGGAAGAAATTTTATTCACACAGAAAAGAGACGTCTTCACGCGCACATTCAACCACATCTGTGTACGGATCTGTCTGATACAAACGATTATTTTCACCACCACTAATGATTTCTGAAATATTGTGCTGATTTTGGAAGCCTGACATAGTGATGTGGAGAAAACCTACATATGGAAACATCAGACAGAATTCAGTATTTAAAAGGTGAGTCAAGGCCAAACGTGGCTAATTATCTTTTTAAACCAGTGCTGGCTATAAATTGATGACTTCATTACATCCAATTACGCTTTTAAACATTAACGTGATATAATAAAACACTTACTGACAGTTAGTGTCCAGTACATAAACCCGACTGTCAGTGATGGAGTAGCTTATACCCCCTTTACACAGGGGTGGAGATCATTCAGTGACAAAAAAATAGCCAGATCTCTCAACAATCTCTCAATGAGCTCCATGGTCCTCAAAGTTCTGACTCAGGCCAAAACATTCTCTCCACGATCACCAAAGGGAAGCAATCTTTCAACAACTCTCAATGAACTCAGAAGAAGTGCTCAGCAATCTCAGTGATCTCCGCCACATTGTTTCAGTGAACTCTATTGGTCTTTCAGTGATCCGTTGATGAGATCATTGAGTGGTCAAGCAGTGCTCAATGATCTCATTGATCTCCCAATGATCTCTCAGCGATCTTTCAATGAAATCCAAATTTTTTTCACTCCAAAGGTGGAGATAGCTGAGAGATCAGTGAGGGACTGCTGAGTGTTCAATTAAACACCAATAGAGTTCACTGAAAGATCATGGTGGAGATTATTGAAAGTTCATTGGGAGATCGATGAGAGATCACTCTATAAATTTAAGAAATCTCTGTGTCTGTCTGTCTGTCACGATCATAGGACATCATAGGACGGCCTACGATGTCTGATGTCCTATGATGATCCTATGATCTCAGGCTACATAGGACTCGCGATGCCATCATAAAGACATGATGTCTATATGATGTCATATAGACATACAGACAGGTGATGTCATATAGACATACAGACATGATCTATAGATAGGATGTCTATACCATGTCAAAGATCAAAGGCAGCCATCACTCACAATAATCACTCTATAAATTCAAGAAACTGTGTGTCTGTGTGTCACAATTATAGGACATCATAGGACGAGGACACAGTCCAAGGACGGATAATTTTTTCACACATAAGGAGTTGTTCGGAGCCCCTTATAAGAACTCCTTTCAGTTTGCTGAAGATAATCAAGTCATTGGTGGTAATGCACCTGTATGCTGGTTGCCAACCGCCAATCAAATCTAAAAGAAGAAGAGGAGAACTGCTGCAAGTCAGGAAAGATCCCGTGAAAATGACACAGCTGAGGTTCGAGGAGTACTTCCCAGGCATGACTGTGTTGCACATCAGAAAAGATGCCGTGAAGATGAAACACCTGAGGTTCGAGCATGTCATAGGGTACGACAGACAAGGCATGCACAGACAGACAGGAAACATGTGGCAGTGCGCCATGTACGCGCTGAGTCACTTGAAGCCTGAAATGCCCGTAAAGCGAGCAACGCTGCACGCCAGGCAAGGCACAGAGAAGCTGAGACCAAATAGGACACACTACTTTAAACCACACCCATTCGAAGAAGTAAATCTGGAAATCTCTCTCAGTAAGGCAGAAGGCACTCTATAAATTCAAGAAATCTCTGTCAGTGTGTCAGTCTGTCACCCCATTAAGAATAGGACACACTACTTTAAACCACACCCATTTGAAGCAGTACCCATGAAGAATGGCAGTCTACACTACAAATGTGTAAAATGCCAAGCAAAGCGCTGATTTACTTCAGGTGCTCCGGTTTCTGGGTTTTGACGGGCATGCACGGGTCTTCCTGAACAGGGTCAAAAGCCACTTTTTGCTCAGATCTATTTTCATGATCCTGTCCATGAACTGGAATTACAACGCACCTATCCCTCAACCAGTGGTCTGAATGAAGAAGAAGAAGAAGAGACCCACCAGATGGAGAAAAATAGAGTGAGGAGAACTGCTGCACGTCAGAAAAGATGCCATAAAGATGAAACACCTCAGGTTCAAGCAGTGCGCCGCAGGCATGACTGTGAATAGCACAGCCGTCTCAGACAGGAGGAGACCCTTCAGCAATGACCATGTAGAAATGCTTGCTTACACTTGGTTTCTACGGGCATGGACGGGTATGCGCGAGTATGTACGAGCTGTTTTGAAATGAGTCAAAACTTTGAGGAGACCATGGCGACCATGGAGATCACTACAAGATCACTGAGAGGACTTTGCAATGAAAGATTGTTGAATGATCCGGACAGTTTTTCCTTGCTCACAATCTTTCAATGATCTCTACCCCTGTGTAAAGGGCGTAGAAGAGCACTAGAAATCTCTCAAATGCTCAGCAGCCTCGTTGGTTATGGAAGAAACTCTCAATGATCCCTCGTGATCTCTCCTGATCCCTCAGTGATCTTTCAGGGATCTTTCAAACATTTCTATGGATCGCCATGAAAGTTGCCAAAACTTGAATTTTTGATCTCCCAAACATTTACGTCGGGAATATATCCTATAGAGGTCGTTTGCACATTGGTAAGATATTGCCAATGTGCCAATGTCTTTGTACATTAGGCCGATGTATGTGTGCTGCTGAGGATAGAGATTATTTGCTTTCCAAACACAAGACCCATCTCCTTATCTATCTCATTGCAAATAAGAAAATTAACATATTTCCAAATTTCAGTTGGCTGTGCTAACTCAGGGTCAGAATCCAAATTTTATGAGAAAGAAAAGTTGAAATGTATGTGGAAAAAATGCAAACTTCTGTGGTAAAATACTGCAAATTTACAAGACAAAGAAGTTGCAATTTTATGTGTAAAAAATTAGCAAATTTAAGAGAAAAACTGTGAATTTATGAGGAAAAAGCTGTACATTTATAAAAAAAAAAAAAAAAAGAGAGAGAGAGAAAACAGAGATAAAATTCCCCTCCCGACTCTGGAAAACCTACCTGGTCACCTCTCTATCTTCTGGATATTACCTAAGCTCTGCTCAACAATTCAAACATTCCATAACCCTCAATCACAGGATCCACCCTCCTTGCTACTCTTCTTGGATCTTCTTGCTGACCCCTCCTCTGCCAACTGCACCACTCTGGCCCCTCATATACCTGCTGAGAGCTGATGCTCGCCATCAGCAAGTAAAGCTATGGTCACAAATACCCTTATGAACGGCTGACAACTCCGTACGAATGATTTTTAGACCATTTCATACGTCCTCAAGGTGACCGTAGGAGAATCCAGTGTTCATAGACTGTAAGTTTGTAGCCAGGTCGATGGTCTTTTCAAAGATTTCTGCGAACGCCCCACACAAACCCCTCATTATAGGGCAGCCGTACGAATGCCAGTAGGAACAACGTAGGAACAACAAGGAAAACAGATTTTTCTTATAAAATTGTAGAGGACTGCATGCTTGTGCAAGTACATAAAAATGGACCACAGTGAAACACTGTTGCTTCCAGAAAATTACACTTCTCACATTTCGTGATGCGTGGCGCAGCGGGTGTTATAGTCCATCCCTGTGCCTCGTCCCCTGGAGACAGGGTGTGCACTCAGCCTTCTACAGCTGCTCCGACCCAGGACAAACCAGGATGAATCTGGTCAAAATTGCCAGAATAAACAGATAAAACTTTTCTCCAAAGGAAATTTCTTCTCCCCGCTGAGAATTGATTTTATCTGCGTGACTGAAATTAATCCCCACTCCAGGTGAGTTCCTATGTGTTTTCAGAACTTTTTTCAGTACTTCTAAGGCTTTCTTTCATTGGAAAACATACTTTTTCATTCATTCATTCATTCATCTTCGTCCGCTTAATCCTTTTCGGGTCGCGGGGGGGCTGGAGCCCTCCCAGCATCTTTGGGCGAGAGGCAGGGTACACCCTGGACAGATCGCCAGTCCATCGCAGGGCCAACACAGAGAGACAGACAACCATTCACTCTCACAGTCATACCTAAGGACAATTTACAATCCACAGTTTGATGCCAATTAACCTAACTTGCATGTTTTTGGCATGTGGGAGGAAACCAGAGAAATCCCGGAGTAAACCCACGCAGACACGGGGAGAACATGCAAACTCCACACAGATCACTGTTGGTCGGGGGCTGGGATCGAACCCAGGATCCCCCAGCCAAGGGCGAGTTGCTGTGTTCGTTAGAGTAAATATATTAAAACAAAATTGTTAAATGATTTCATTTGTATCAGATATTATCATTTTATTAATTAAATATCTGTTGTAATTTAATGCTGATGCTGCTCCTTTACGGCATATTTTCTTTTAAAAATAAACTAAAAAAATTATTTAAATACAGAATTCTGCTTATTGCGCTAGTTGGCAACTTTGAGTATAATAAGGACTTTAAAAAAAATACAGACCTATATTTTTTTTTAAATTTATTTTTTATATCCCGACAAAATGTGCTGAAAGCCGTAAGATCTTCCTACCAATGACTTGAGGAGTGCTGTGAGTTGCACACAGGGGTGCCACACAGCCACCTTACAACAACAGATTTTGTAAGATGGCAGTAAGTATGCCGTAGGAAGATCCCAAGGCACCCTTATGAAGTACGTAAAAAGTCCTGGGCCATTGTATGACAGAAAAGCACCTCAATTCTCAAGGGTTATGGTCACACTGCGGGTTTTAATGCTCAGTTCTGATTTTTTTGCACAAATGTGACCCGTATCTGATTTTTTAATGACTGTCTGAACAACACAGATCTGATTTTTTCACACCAGACCCAGGCCACTTTCATATGTGGTCCTAATTCCGAATTGTATCGGATATTTTCCAAAGCAACCTCCATCGGTCATATCGCACTTCATCCGACTTTTTCCTCATTGAAGTGAGGCAGACGCTACAATTCTGAGGTGGCGGATGCCACAGGCATGGGAGACATAGCTGATTTGTGCTCTTTTTAATCAATCTCCTTCCCTTTATCACTGGATTGTAATTTTTGTTGGCTCAGACTGCACAATAACTTCAAAATTGCAGGCGTGGGGGGAGTTCGGGGCTGAAGCCATAGACATTACATGCGCACCGTAATGGCACACTTATAAAAAAAAGTGATCATCTGGCATGTAGAGGAATGAAGGCGGCCTCATTTATTTTGTGCATAAACATTTCTGAATGTTTTTTAACATTTATTTTGCTGCGCTGCATCAAAGGTGGAGAAATTCTGTCCCCTCAGTCGTTTGGTGCTCATTTACTTCCTCAAACGCAGCGCTATGTCTGACATTGTGTTTTCTTCTGCGCATACTTCATAGCTGGAGACCGTTCACACTCCAGTCTGATGGAAGTCGCATTTAAATTATAATGTGAATGCCCACACAAAAAAATTGGATCTCAGCAAAAAATCGGAATTGAGCATCAAGACCTGCAGTGTGACGTAGCCAAGAATGCCTCAAGTTGCTCTTGTGAATTGAGCAGCATCCGTAAGAAACTATGTCCCCATCCACGAATGTCTGCGAACTCCAGAATTTGTAGGAACTAGGAGATCTTTGTGATCATAGCTTAAGCTCGTGAAAGTTCCAAACAAACAAACTTACCGTCCTTGTGCTCCTCATACTCACGTTCTCCTTCTCCTTCCCCCTGCAGGCTAAAATCCTGCAGTGTGGGTTCCAATCATCATCTAATTACCTGTTTAAATTTTAAATTAATCCTTAGCCTCAATCTCTGCCTCATGTTCGTGCTCTGCAACTGGGTTCCTGTGTAGCACAATCATGCCAAATCTACCAAGCTTGAACAAAAAAATGTACTGGAAAACGTGTATATTAATTGCATATTTAAGGGAGAGTTAAGGGAGAGATGTTGACACTTCAGTTTATACTCAAATATTTTGTGGTTTCATACAGATTTTTGGGTGCCAGAAGTTGCTCATATTGGCTCTTCCCACAGCTGAGTTTGAACAGGAATGCTGACAAGCGAATAAAGGTGAGCTGTTAACATATATTGTGATGTTGCTCCTGAGTGAGGACTGGGATCTGCAGGGAATGATGCCACTCATTGTCGGGTTTTAAATGCACAGAGAAACACCCCCCCCCCCCCCCAACCAGCCTCGCACATGCACAGACACTAACAGATCTTGAGATTTTAATCAGAGAGCCACCCTGTTTGTGCTGACCAGGCCAGGGGTTTGCTTGGCCAATGTGTGCATGTCTAATCAAGGATGAGAGAAAGTGGTGACAGAGCGAATGTACCAATTAAGCGGGCTGATTGGGCTCTATTCCACTGTGGCAAAAACAATCTCTCCCACAACAGATTGCAATCTGACAGCGCCAGATGTAATTCATTAATTATACTGATAAAAAACGCCCTAACTCCAAAAACCTCCATGCTGCTATTCACTTTTGTTAGTTTGGCGGATTTATGATGAGTTATGGATTTTTCCTGTGGCTGTCCGTTTAATGCGTGGATTTAAAGTTATTTTTCAGACTTTTGCAGCTTTTGTTACCAGGAAGGAAACTTACAGAGTGACACATGATATGAAGACTCTTCAGGGTGTTTTCACTCTTGTGAGACTATTAAATACAGCGGGGAAAGTAAGTATTGAACACATCAATATTTTCCTCATTAAACATACGTATTTCTGATGGAGCCACTGACCTGAGATTTTCACCAGATATCAGTAACAACCCAACTAATCCATACATACAAAGAAATCAAGGCAACTGTGTTCACAAAACAAGTTATATTTAATAAAGTGAAATGACATAGGGAATAGGTATTGAACATGCTTGGTGAAATTCATTTAATATTTAGTAGAAAAGCCTTTGTTGGTAATAACAGCTTCCAGACACCTCATCTATGGAGAAACTAGGCACAAGCATTGCTCAGGAGTGATTTTAGCTCATTCTTCCACACAAACTGTCTTCAAATCTTGAAAGTTCCGTGGGTGTCTTCTATGAACTCTTCAAATCTTAAAGGTTCTGGGGGTGTCTTCTATGAACTCTGATCTTCAGTTTGTTCCATAGATTTTCAATTGGATTCAGATCAGGTGACAAACTGGGCCATTCTAGCAGCTTTATTTTCCTTCTGTGGAGCCAGTTGAGAGTTTCCTTGGCTGTGTGTTTGGGATCATTGTCTTGCTGAAATGTCCACCCTTGTTTCATCTTCAGCATCTTGGCAGATGGTAACAGGTTCTTATCAGGGGTGTCTCTGTACATTTGTCCAGTCATCTTTCCTTCAATTATATGAAGTCTACCTGTACCATGTGCTGAAAAACACTCCCACATCATCATGCTCCCACCTCCAAACTTCACTGTTGGTATGGTGGTTTTGGGTTGATGTGCAGTGCCATTTCTTCTCCAAACATGCTGTGTTGTGGCATCCAAAAAGTCAAGAAGTTCAATTTTGGTCTCATCTGACCAGACTATATTTTCCCAGTATTTTATTGGCTTGCCCAAATGTTGTGCAGCAAACTTTAAACAAGCTTCAGTATGCTTATCCTTCAGCAATGGAGTTTTGCGAGGGAAGCGGGCATAAAGCCCATATCGGTTGAGTGCATTACTTGTTGTTTTCTTTGAAACAGCAGTACCTGCTAACTCCAGGTCTTTCTGGAGGTCTCCTCGAGTGGTCTTTGGCTCTTGGATAGCTCTTCTGACAATTCTTTTGACTCATCTGTCAGAAATCTTGTGAGGAGCTCCTGGTCATAGCCGGTTTATGGTAAAATTATGTTTTTTCCACTTCCGAATGATGGCTCCAACAGTTCTCACTGGAACATTCAGCAATTTAGAAATGCGTCTGTAACCAATGCCATCATTATGTTTTGCAACATTAAGGTTGCAAAGGTCTTTGCTTCTACCCATCATGAGTTCTTTGTGGTGTGACAATCTGATAATCACAGACCTTTTTAAAGGCTATCGGTCAGGACTTAATCAGTTGAAATTAATTTGCACTGATGGAAGATGGGATGGCTTTCTAAATTCTGGTGGATTTCAGCTGTTTTTTTTGGCTTTCCATGCCTTTTTGCACATCTTTCTTAATGTGTTCAATACTTATTCCCTGTGTCATTTCACTTTATTAAATATAACTTGTTTTGTGAATACAGTTGCCTTGATTTATTTGTATGTATGGATTACTTGGGTTGTTACCGATATCTGGTGAAAATCTCAGGTCAATGGCTCCATCAAAAATACTGTATGTAATGAGAAAAATGTTGTGTTCAATACTTATTTTCCCCACTGTATGTCCATGGGTCACATGTATGCCTTTAAAATATTAAAGATGCTAACTAAATAAACTGCCTTTATTTAGTTAAGCTGTTGAAGAAATGGAGGATTGTATTTCCTGAGTTTTATGTCACAAATCAACAAACCCCACCTTCAGTTCACCAAGTTATCAAAACCAACACCCTAACTCCTTCATTACTTGTGATTGACCCACTCAGAAAATACAATATTAATATTATTATTAGTATTATCAATATAGTATTAATGGCAGTCTGAAAATCAATTGTTTTGAGGAGAGATTTACAGATTGTCATGAATCTGGGTTTGGCTTCGTTCTGACTTATTGTTATGCTTGCCCTAGTTTCCTCCTGACAGCTCTGGCACGCCCCCTCCTCCTGTCAGGTGCCATCAGCTGCACTGTCACGAGTGTTCACACACATACACACACCCACACATACACATGCACACGCTCCATTCACTCTCATTCACACGCTCTCTCACACACCGGGTGCCAATCAGTCCTGCCCATGCATTCTCGCACTGGCAATCTCTTTCCTCGTTAGCTTCAGGAGTATTTGTTTGCTGCTTCGGAGGAAAGAGATTGTAAGGGCATTATCCTCCATACGCGGCAGCCAGTTCTCCCCGTATGTGAATCACTACCTTCGTTATTCTCAAGTCTGTCACTTCAGCCGGATTATTCCCTTGGTGTTTTGGCTGGCCCTGCTTCCCATCCTCATCCTCCAGACTGCACGGTGCGCCCCGGATTTGCTCCAGCCCTGTAAGTGTCTTTTTCGCCTTTTCTCCTGTGCTAAGCAGCCCTGCAGCACTAGGCTGATCGCCTTTCCTATTTTGTGCTTATCGCAGCCCTGCAGCACTAGGCTCGCTATTGACCGGGCTGTAGCGCATCCGGGAGACACTCTGTATGTCTGGTGGCCTAATCACGTCATTACATCTTTCTGTATTTTTGTGTGGTTGAACTGAACTGTATTTTGTGGTGAACTTAAATAAACATGGCACTCTCTACTCCCACGATTGGGTTTTTCATTCTCTCCCTCGTGCGCTGTGTTGTGGTGCACGGGGGTTTGTGACACAGATTCCTTTTGTTCAGGAGCTCTAAAAGATAAAAGAACACAGAAATTGATTTTGGTCTTTAAAACTACATACACGACTTCCGGTCTGGACACCATGGTGATTGCAGCTTAACGCTGAAGCTCCCAGACCCAATCCAGTAAAATACCTTGAAAATCAGATTTAACGGATTTTTGGAAGAGTGAAAATCAAAGGACAAAGTCATCATGCCTAAAGGAAAACAGAAGAAACCGACATTTACCAGGCCAGGACACGCATCGGCCGAAGAATCTGATCCGGAGGATTTCCATTCAGAAGACGAGGAGCTGAATGAAGCTAACAAAAAGGTTAGCTTGAAAATGGTATTTAAAGAATTAAGACGATTTCGCCAAGAGTGTTGGGCCGAATTTCGTGAATTCAAAGAAGAATTAAAAAGGACAAACAGCAGAGTGGACCAGGCCGAGAACCGAATCTTGGAAGCAGAGGAAAGAATAAAAGCGCTGGAAGATTCCATGCTGGATCTACACAAAAGGCAGTCAAGACTAGAGGCTAAGCTAACCGACCAAGAAGGAAGACTGAGAAGAGACAACATAAGAATTCATGGTCTGAAAGAAGGAGTCGAGGATGGTTTCACCACAATGACGGCATGCGTGGAATCCTTACTGAGAGAGAAGTTGGATATTCCCCAATTCACCGACTTGAAGATAGAAAGGGCCCACCATACATTAGCCCCTAGGCCGGCGGCGGAAGCGCCACCAAGATCGGTGGTGGTGAGGTTCTCCAACTTCAAAATAAAACAAGAGGTTGTAAGACTGGCTTGGCAGAAAAAAGGATTTATGCACCAAGAGAGAAAAGTTTTCGTGGAACACGATTACGCCCCGGAGGTCCTTAAAAAGCTCCGGGAATACAACGACGCTAAAAAGTTGCTACGAGAGAAAAAACTGCGCTTCCAAACGCCATTTCCGGCGAAGCTAAGAGTCTTCTACGGTGAAGAGACATGTCTCTATAATTCGGCGGAAGAAGCAACCGCTGACATGGCGAGAAGATGGCTCCCGGTAACGGTGTTTAAACCCGCAGCAGACCCGAGCGAAAGAATCAAGGCTCAAACGTGGTCCACACAGAGACCCTCAAAATCCACGAGCCAGCAGCGGGAAACCCAGCGCCAGAGCTACAAGGAAAAACTGGCCATTTACAGGAGGGAATAACGATTTTTTTAGTCAATCTGCACATCCAACCCCCCTCCTACAAGGTAACAAACATTAAAGGAGATGCAGAATCAGCATGTGGTAAAACATTTCATGGAACAGTCATAATATTAGAAACAAATAAGTCTTTTTTTTCCCACAATATCTTTATTGAACCTTTTTTTTTTAACAAACATGACACAAACAATCAAACACTAACACTAAAGTACTACAAAAAAAAATGCACTAAAAACACCAACTACCACCAACAAAATGAAGTCTTCAACAATGCTCCTCTGTTTAGTCTAGACAATCCATTACATAAGTATACATATTATGTTCACCAGTTTGGAATTTACAAGGTCCATACACATCATTCACCTTCTTCTTCAAGAGTAATGTTTAAATTTTTTACATAATCAATAAAAGGTCTCCATATATTCTCAAACACACTTTCCTTTGATTTCAGTATGTATGTTATTCTTTCTAATGGGAGGTTTGTTAATATATGTCTTAACCACTGAGTCACATCTGGTCTATGAGTCTTTTTCCACAGTAGTGCAATACATTTTTTGGCATTAAGCAAACTGAGGTCTATGAATGTTCTTTCACTTTTATTAAAGTTATGCTTTTTTGGGTACAGACCCAACAAAAACAATTTAGGATTCAATATGATTTGTTTTGAAATTATTTTTTCAATTGTTACCCTCACCTCTTCCCAAAACATTCTAATTATTCTACATTCCCATAAACAATGAAATAGGGTTCCTTTACTTTCCATGCATTTTGTGCACATATCTGGTATGTTTTTGTTATATCTATTTAACTCCACCGGTGTAACATACATCCGCATTAACCATTTAAAATGTATCAATTTAAGACGTGCATTTATTGATTTGGTTTGAGCTTCTGTACAAGCCAATTCCCATTGTTCCTCTGAAATTTCAGTTTGCAGATCTTCTTTCCAGTAGTTTAATCTTTTCTGTGAGTTTTCACTTGAGGATAGTGTCAATGAGTTATAAAACTCTGAAATAATACCCTTTCTTTTACTATCTTTCATCAACATTTTTTCCAAGGATGAATAAATAGGTCGAGTGAGAGCATTATTTTGGTTTGATCGAATAAAGTTCCTAAGTTGAAGATATTTAAAAAAATGTGTTCTATTAAGATTAAATTTGATCCTCAGCTCTTCAAAAGACATTATGTTATCTGAACATGACAAATATAAATCTTGAATTTTTTGGATCCCTTTTAAACTCCATACTTTAAACACAGCATCCGCTCTCCCTGGTTTAAAATATTGATTACCCCATATTGGACTAAATTGTGACAGTAAGTGTGGTTCTTTTAAATATTTTTTAGTTTCACACCATATTTTAATCATATGTTTTACAAATGGATTTTTAACTTGTTTCTGTAATTTTTTTGCCGAGTCTGAATATATGAATATGGGAAGAGGTAAAGGTAAATTGTATGATTCCATTTCAGTCCAGTGAGGGAGATCATTTGATGAAAAATAATATGTCATAGACCTCAGTTGTGCCGACCAATAATACAACATAAAATTTGGACATTTCAGACCTCCACGATCAAATGGTAAATATAATAAAGACAGACGTAATCTAGCCCTCCTATTGTTCCATATAAATTCCACTAACTTTTTTTTAATTCTTGAGAATAAATCTAAAGGTGGTGGTAAGGGAATGTATTGAAATAAATAAAGTATTTTAGGTAAGATATTACTTTTAAGTATATTAATTCTCCTGATCATCGACATTGGTAGTGACATCCATCTCTGAAGTAACTCATTAATATCTGTCATTAAGGCTTCATAATTGACACTGGCGACTGATTCTAGCTTAGGCACAATTTGGATTCCTAAATATTTAAACTGATTTACAACATTGAATTGATTTACCTCAGGGGCTGGGTAATTTCTCTGGGTCTCATTTAGCATTAATATTGAAGATTTAGTTTTATTTATTTTATAACCTGATATTTCCCCAAAATTCTTTATTAAATTCAACAAGGTCGGAATTGATTTTTTTAGATTCGACATAAACAAAATTATGTCATCGGCGTACAGGGAGATTTTACGTTCTGTTGGTCCAACTTTAATTCTATGTATTTGTGAATGTAAACGTATCGCCATCGCTAAAGGTTCAATTGCCATAGTAAACAGTAAAGGTGAAAGTGGACAGCCTTGTCGACATCCTCTATTGATTTTTATTGATTTTGAAATATTGTTATTTGTTAGGATTTCTGCTGTAGCATTATTGTATATTATCTGAACCCATTTTACGAAATTATTTCCAAGTCCAAACCTTTGTAAGACTTCAAAAAGAAAGGGCCATTCGACTCTATCAAAGGCCTTTTCGGCGTCCAGTGATAGGAGAGCTGTATCCGGTGCTTCTTTATTAAAATAAATAATATTAAATAGTCTTCTTACATTATGGAAGCCTTGTCTTCCCTTTATAAAGCCATTCTGGTCTCGATTAATAACATTTGGTAAAATTTCTTGTATTCGTCTTGCTAAAATTTTACAGATTATCTTAAGGTCAGCATTTAATAGGCTTATTGGTCTCACATTTTCACATTTATTAGAGGGCTTACCTGGTTTTGGCAGCAGTATAATTAAGGCATTATTCAAGTATGATGGTAAATTATTATTTTGAAATGCTTCTAAAACCATTTCCAAAAAAGGTTTTATTAATTTATTCTTAAATTTTTTATAAAGGTCAACTGGGAGACCATCTGGTCCTGCACTTTTTCCTGATTTCATATTATCAATGGCTAGCCCAACTTCTTCTTGACTAATTTTAGATTCCAATATCTCCCTGTTTTCATTTGGAATACACGGTATAGATAGTTCGTTCAAAAACCCATTTAGTTTAGTTAAATCAGATTCATTTTTGGTATCATATAATTTTTCATAGTAATCTCTAAAGGCTCTGTTGATTTCTAAAGGATCTATGACTACCTGTCCATTACTTATAATACTGGTAATTGGCGTTTTAAATTCTAATTGTCTAATCTGCCATGCCAATAATTTTCCTGATTTTTCACCTTGTTCATAAAAAGATTGTTTCAATCTTAGAAGACTCGAGGCAGCTCTATTCGCTGATTTTTTGTCGTATTCAGCTCTCAAAATCAGTAATTCATTCTCCAACCTTGGATCACTTCCTGCATACACTTTTTCCTGAAGACTTTTTATTTTATGTTCCAATTGGGCTCTCTCCTCTCGAGTCTTCTTAGATTTTGAACCTGTATAACTAATAATATGTCCCCTAATAAAAGCTTTGAAAGCCTCCCACTTTACACATGCTGATGTTTGTGTAGTATTGATGTCAAAGAACTCATCTATCTGTTTTTCTATATACTTGACAAATTCCTCATCCTGAAGCCATTTATGCTGAAATTGCCATCTACCTGATTCCTTTGTCAATTTTTTATCTACATATATTAAACAGCAGGGTGCATGATCTGAGATCACGATGTTATCATAAAAGCAGTTTTGAATCTTGGACCTTAATTCTGTGGAAATCAAAAAATAATCAATACGTGAGAATGTCTTGTAGGTACTGGAATAACAAGAGTAGGCTTTAACTTGTGGTTTCATTTCTCTCCATATATCTAACAATCTCAATTCTTTCATAAAATGATTAATGGTCATCCTACATCCATTGTGCGTACAATCCAGTCCTGTTGATCTATCTATACCTGGATTCAATGTACAATTAAAATCCCCTGCTATTATATGTTGCCCTGTAAGTGATGATAAGATAAGAAATAAATTAGCAAAGAACTTTTGATCATCTATGTTGGGACCATATAAGTTCACCAAATTTATATTTTCTAATAGCAAAGAACCTTGAATGATTACATATCTTCCAAATTTGTCTCCAATTACATTTTTCACTTGAAAAGGGACTGATTTATGTATGAGAGTCATAACTCCCCTGGCCCGGGATGAAAATGATGAGGTGAAAACACTTCCTTGCCATCTACTCCTAATTCTTTTTACATCCTCCTCTATTAGATGAGTTTCTTGTAAAAACACAATTTTTGAACCCATGTCTTTTATTTTATTCATAACTTGTTTAAGTTTTTTTAAATTTTGTAGACCTCTGCAATTCCATGAAGTCAAATTAAGATTAACGCTTTGGTTTATGATCAATAGAGAGTTTGGGATTACCTTGCAGTGTATACATGCTCAAACAGAGAGGCAAAAAAATGAGTGGTTGAACATTCATCCTACAAACTACACACAAACAAATTCCCCCTTCCCACACTTGTGGCAAACCCCCCAAAATCAAAAGAAAAATTCCGTCTCCCGATATAGCCATCGACCGCTCCACATCCACGGGGAACAGCCTAAGCCACTCCTTCATCCTCCCAATCACCCTAACTCTACTGCTTTTAATGACATAACATTAACTCTCCTCTGTAGTTTTCCAACTTAACTCCAAAATTTTTAGCAACTTTGTACATCATAGTTTTTTTTTTATTATATAATACAATCTATATTTTGTAAATTTGCTATTTGCTTCAAGTCAGTCAAATGTCTGTGCAAATGCTTAATTATTCTACCTTATATTTTGTTCATGCTTAGCTCCCACCAGTCTCTTCTTCTTCTTTGATCTTCTTGATGAACTCCTGCGCTTCCTCTGGGGTCTTGAAGATGTGGGTTCTGCCCTCATACGTGGTCAACAGTCTCGCAGGAGAGATTACACCATGACGAATCCCAAGGTTGCGCAGCTCCTTACGTATGGGATCAAACTGCTTCCTCAATTGTTGGATTCCTGTGGCCAAATCTGGGTAGAACCGCACCTGCTGGTCCTGGTGTTTAATCTCTCCTTTAGCTCGTGCTGCGTTGAAGATCTTCATCCTGTCTCTGTTGCTGATAAACTTCATAATTAAGGTCCTCGGTGGTCCCTTATCTCTCCGTGGGCCAATACGGTGCGCGCCCTCCAGAATCACCGCCGACCGCAGCTCCGCGCTGCCCAGCGCCTCTGGAATCCCCTTTTCCAGAAAGGAACACGAGTCCTGACCTTCGGATTCCTCCGGTAGACCCACCAGCCTCAAGTTGTTCCGTCTCGACCGGGATTCCAAATCCAGAATATTTTCTTCCAGACATTTATTTTTTTTTCCAAAGTGCGCACCTTTAATTGGAGAGAAGTGACATCATCTTCAGCACTGGAGATACGAAGCTCCATCTGTGCCATTCGTTCTACACAGTCACTCAATTCCTTTCTCATTCCTTCCAACGCTGCCATAATCCCATCAAATCTAGAGGAAAATTCCGCTCTCATTGAACTTATAGCCGCCAGCAACGCACCTGTGTCGCTTTCCGCAGATACCGCACCGCTGTTCGCTTCCTCCGCCATATTTGGTGCATTAACTACTGCGTCACAGACCTGAAAGTCCGTTAATTTGGACTGTTTCTGCGGCTCGCTTTTTCCTCTACTTGGTTTTCCAGCCTTAGGCTTCGCCGACATATCCTTTTTTTTTTTTTTTTTTTTTTTTTTTAATGAATGAATGAATTTATTTCGGATAGTACATTACAGGTTAAAAGAAACTGTATAATATAACAACAAGGTCAAATTAGACAAAGACTCCTTCTACTATACAATTCCACGTGAGTTATCCGAAATGGGTGATGGCTGAAGCCGCAGCTTATATTGCCCACCCATATTCCATCCAAGAATTCAAAGGAGAAAAAAGAGAAAACAAGACAAGAGCGATTACAATTTAAAACAAGGCTAAGACAAAATATGACTGAGAGAGACTTAGGCTTCGCCGACATATCCTCGCCCAAACGCTGGGATACATTCTGTCCCAAATGAGAGAGTTATTTGCCGATTTTTTTTCTCCAAAAGCAGAGCAGAGTGAGACGCGTCCGTCTTACGTGGCAGCCATAACCGGAAGTCTCAGAAACAAATAAGTCTTTTTAAAAAACAAAACAAAAAACAAACTGGTTAAAATAGAAATGTGACAATGATCCACATGTTCTCCCCACACTAACAAATACTGTATTAGCGCGAACGTTTGCTGTGATGGTGGTGGGCGGGTGCACACAATTTCATAGGGTATAGGCATGGAAAAAAAAAAAATCATTACAAGTTCGGATTGGGATCTGAAATTCACGTTAAAAACATGGGACAACTTACAGGGGTAAGATAGGGCCCTCAACACGTAACAGAGTTTGAGGAATTTCCCTCAGAGCCTACACTCCATCAAGGCTCTTCCAGGGTCTCTAAAAAGACCTCAGCTCAGGAAGTTCTTTTGTCAGTTTTTTGTTTTAAAGTTTTATACACTATGTTCTTAATGTTTTTTTATGTTCTTAATGTTCTTTCAGTTTCTGAGTAGCATAAAAAAGGGCCACCACACTGTTATACTAAATAAGACAATACAATGGAGAAACAGGGTGTAACCAAAATAATCTCATATAATGTAAAAGGGATCCTGAATCCAGTTAAAAGATCCAAGATTCTAGGCAAAATGAAAAAAGACAAAGCAGGAATAATATTTTTACAAGAAACCCACCTAACAGACGTGGAGCACACTAAACTCAATTGACAAGGGTTTAAAATGATCTCTTCATCTTCATATAAGTCAGGGAGGAGGAGGAGAGTAGCGACATTGATCTCAACCAAAATTACATTTGAAAAAAAATCAGAACACAAAGATAAAGAAGGGAGATACAGTTTGGTAATTGGGCGGCTAGAGGGAGAAGATATCACCCTGCTGAATGTATATGCACCTCCAGGGGCTAACTGGAAATTTTATAAAAACGTATTTGACCTAATGATAACTAAAGCCCAAGGTTTAGTGATATGTGGTGGAGACTTCAATCTAAGACTGAATCCATACTGGGATGCATCAGGTAATTCTCCACATCAAAATAACACTCAAAGTAGGAAAACTCGGATGCTACTAAAAGAAATGGGAATCTGTGATGTGTGGAGGGAATTCAACCCCAGTGTAAAAGATTATACATTTTACTCAGCGCCACATTCATCATACTCAAGGATTGATTATTTTTTTATGTTTAATAGAGACATTGGAAGAGTAAAAACATGTAAAATAGGACTGATGGATCTCTCTGACCACAGTCCGATCTATATGGACTTAAGTATCCAAAAATACACAAACAATACATTTTCTTGGAGGTTGAATTCAAATGTCCTGAAAGGACCACTGAAAGATGAATTGGAATCAGATATTCTCAGATATCTGGAAGAAAATGATAATGGAGAAGTATCCCCTTTAATACTGTGGGATGCATGCAAAGCTGTAATAAGGGGAAAGATTATTGCAAAACTGGCAATCCAAAAGAAACTGAGACAAGAAAAACTAACCACATTAGAGTCAGAACTTAAGAACCTAGAAAAAGAACACAAAGGCAACACTCATTCTAATGACTCACTCAAAATTAAGGAAATTAAAAAAATAATAGAAATCCAGAAGAAACTTACATTTCTGAAACAAAAATACTATGAAGCAGGCAGCAAATCGGCAAAATTACTAGCCTATAAATTGAGGAAACAACAAACGGAAAGAGCAGTCTACAAAATCAGAGACCCAGTATCAAAGGAAATAAAATTCAGAATTCAGGATATTCTTAAAAGCTTCGAGAACTACTATAAGAACTTGTACTCCCTCAAAAAACATAAAAACGCATCCGAAGCATTCCTAAACACATTAAACCTTCCCCAACTTACTGAGTCTCAAAATAAAACACTACTGTCAGAAATACAACCTAAAGAATTAGAAAAAGCAATTATGAAACTTAAAGCTAACAAATCCCCAGGAGCAGATGGCTATACAGCAGAGTGGTACAATACCTTTAAACAGCAACTATCTCCTCTCTTCCTGAAAACATTTAACTATGTCCTCCACACAGGGGAAATCCCCCCTCCTGGAGAGAAGGGGTCATTGCAGTCATACCTAAACCTGAAAAGGATCAACTAGAATGCTCCAACTACAGACCAATCAGTGTATTAAATCAGGACTATAAGCTTTTCACCACTATCCTTGCCAAAAGGTTAGAAAATATACTGACAGACTTAATTCATTTAGACCAAACAGGTTTTACAAGACAAAGACAGACACAAGACAACATTAGACGCACTTTACACATAATTCATCATATAAAAAAACATAACTTAAATGCAGTCATATTGGGATTAGATGCTGAAAAAGCATTCGATTCGGTTGACTGGTCTTTCCTATATAGAATCTTATCCAGTTTCAATTTTCATAACAACTTCATTAGAACTATCCAGGCATTATATAAAAAACCAACAGCTAAAATAAGGATTAACGGTAATTTATCATCATCTTTTGAGCTGGAAAGAGGATGTCGTCAGGGCTGCCCCTTGTGTCCACTGCTCTTTGCAATCTTCATAGAACCTCTGAGCCAATGGATAAGACAGAATAAAAAAATTCAAGGTATTACACTTGGTCAGAAGGAACATAAAATAGCACTCTTTGCTGATGACATTTTAATATACCTGGGGCAACTGGACACCTCTTTTCCAGAACTAATCTCAGTTTTTTCAGAGTATGGAGATTTATCGGGGTACGAACTAAACATGCATAAAACCCAAGTTTTAACATTCAACTATGACCCAAATCAATATTCACTAAGCAAACTCAAAACTAACTGGGAGATGGAATCTATGAAATATCTGGGGGTCAATATCCCGAAACAACTCAACAAAATTATAACACTAAACTATGATCCACTGGGGGTAAAAATAAAATCTGATCTAGCAAGATGGAATATGATACCATTCTTGGGTACTGCACAAAGAATTGAAGCAGTCAAAATGAATATACTTCCACATCTTCTATACCTTTTCCAAACAATACCGGTAGAACCTCCCAAAAAAACATGGCAGGAGCTGGACAGAAGGATCTCAAGATTCATATGGCAAGGCAAGAGACCTAGAATCAAATACAGAACCCTACAGCTAAACAAAGACAAAGGTGGGCTTGCGCTGCCAAATATCAGGGACTATTTTAAAGCCGCACAAATTAAAACTTTAGTAGAGATATGTAACCCAGTCTACACTGCACAATGGAAGGAGATGGAATGCCAAATAACAAGTGACATCCCCCTACAGGCGATAATAGGGAACAATGCCTTACCTAAACTTTTGAATAACACTAACCCGTGGATAGTGAGCCCGCTAAAAATTTGGTTTAAGATAGTCAGAGAGAATCAAACTAAAGAGCCCTATCGATTTCTGCAATGGATTGCCTATGATCAAGACTTTACTCCTAATAAAACAGACACTAGGTTTAAAAAGTGGAAAGAGAACGGACTGATAAAATATTACGATTTTTTTAAAAGGCAAATTTTAAGAAGTTTTGAAGATTTGAAAAAACAAGGTCTAATAAATCAAGACCTTTACAGGTTCTTTCAGCTTAGACACCACATAAACAATATACTTAAAAAGGAGGATTTGGAAAGGGCTCAGTCAGGTGTTCTGAAGGTCTTCTTAATGGCATATAAAGGGATCCCAGGGATCAGATCCATTTCTAAAATATACCAAGGTCTTCAAGACTTAAAAGGAGACAACACATCATATATAAAAGAGAGATGGGAAAAAGAGGGGAATTTCACTTTACAACTGGAAATATGGGAAAAGCTAAATAAACAGCAATGGAAAAGTACCTCATCCCTGCAGTGGAGAGAATTTGGATGGAAAAATTTGGGAAGATTTTTCAGAACACCTGCACAAAACAATTTTACTCATAAGGGGTTGAATTGTTGGCGCTTGTGTGGTGAAGAGACTGCAAATCATTTTCATGTGTTTTGGTCATGCCCAGTTATCCACCAATATTGGACCAATGTACAGACAATATTGGGGAAAATATTCAAAATAACAGTCCCCTTTTCTTTTGTAACTTTGTATTTGGGTTTACTACCGGATTCACTGGAAAGACGAGGAGAAAAATAAAATACTTATTCACTGTTTTAATATTGGCAAGTAAAAAAGCCCTAACTAAAAAATGGATGTTGAAGGACTGTCCTACACCTGAAGATTGGATTAACGTGATCCAAGACATTTACTCGATGGAAAAGTTGACATTCGCACTGAGACAGGACATGGATGGGTTCTTGAACTTTTGGCAACCCTGGATCGCATATGTGTCTTCCATTAGATCTAATCTTTGACAAATACATGACAAATAATGGCACCGCTCTTTGTTCCAAAGCTACCCAGATGCTCTTTTATTTTTTATTTATTTATTTTTGTTTGTTTGTTTGTTATTTGCTCTTTTTTTTCCTCTTTAATTTCACTTTTTCTTTCACTTAAAAAAAAGGGGTGTTGTAATAATTATTCTTCCAATGTTGTCAAATAACAAAAAATAGGGGAACGTGATGAAAATGTAAACAATCCAATGCTGTAATGACGTGTATACCCTTTACAAAAACTTAAATAAAAAAAAACCAAACTACATACACATCCGTGGACAAAATTGTTGGTACCCCTCTGTTAATGAAAGAAAAACCCACAATGGTCACAGAAATAACTTGAATCTGACAAAAGTGGTAATAAATAAAAAATTCTATAAAAATTAACCAATGAAAATCAGACAATGCTTTTGAATCGTGATTCAACAGAATTATTTTAAAAAACAAACTCTTGAAACAGGCCTGGACAAAAATGATGGTACCCTTAACTTAATATTTTGTTGCACAACCTTTTGAGGTAATCACTGCAATCAAAACGATTTCTGTAACTGTCAGTGAGACTTCTGCACCTCTCAGCAGGTATTTTGGCCCACTCCTCATGAGCAAACTGCTCCAGTTGTCTCAGGTTTGAAGGGTGCCTTCTCCAGACGGCATCTTTCAGCTACTTCCACAGATTTAGATCAGGATTTAGATCAGGGCTCATAGAAGGCCACTTTAGAATAGTCCAATGTTTCGCTCTTAGCCATTCTTGAGTGTTTTTAGCTGTGTGTTTTGGGTCATTATCCTGTTGCAAGACCCATGACCTGCAACTGAGACCAAGCTGTCTGACACTGGGAAGCACATTTCTCTCTAGAATACCCTGATAGTCTTGAGATTTCATTGTACCCTGCACAGATTCAAGACACCCTGTGCCAGATGCAGCAAAGCAGCTCCAGAACATAACAGAACCTCCTCCATGTTTCACAGTAGGGACAGTGTTCTTTTCTTGGTATGCTTCATTTTTGCGTCTGTGAACATAGCGCTGATGTGCCTTGCCAAAAAGTTCCAGTTTTGTCTCGTCTGTCCATAGGACATTCTCCCAGAAGCTTTGTGGCTTGTCAACATGCAGTTTGGCAAATTCCAGTCTGGATTTTTTATGATTTGTTTTCAACAGTGGTGTCCTCCTTGGTCGTCTCCCATGAAGTCCACTTTGGCTCAAACAACGACGGATGGTGCGATCTGACGCTGATGTACCTTGACCTTGGAGTTCACCATGAATGTGTTTAGAGGTTGTTCTGGGCTCTTTTGTTACCATTCGTATTATCCGTCTCTTCCATTTTTCATCAAGTTTCCTCCTGCGGCCACGTCCAGGGAGGTAAATTTCTGAATAATATGTGCAACTGTAGTCACAGGAACATCAAGCTGCTTGGAGATGGTCTTATAGCCTTTACCTTTTACATGCTTGTCTATAATTTTCTTTCTAATCTCCTGAGACAACTCTCTCCTTTGCTTCCTCTGGTCCATGTTTAGTGTGGTCACCAAACAGCACAGTGACTACTTGTCACCCTTTAAATAGGCCGACTGACTGATTACAAGTTTGTAGACACCTGTGACGTTAATTAGAGGACACATCTTGGTTGAACATGTCCCTATGGTCACATTGTTTTCATCTTTTCTAGGGGTACGATCATTTTTGTCCAGGCCTGTTTCATGAGTTTGTTTTTTAAAATAATTCTGTTGAACCACAATTCAAAAGCAGTCTGAATTTCACTGGTTAATTTTCATAGAATTTTTATTTATTACCACTTTTGTCAGATTCAAGTTATTTCTGTGACCATTGTGGGTTTTTCTTTCATTAACAGAGGGGTACCAACAATTTTGTCCATGTGTGTACATGTCCTTGTAGATATAATAAAAACTTTAAAATAATCCCCGAAAAATGCAGATTATAAATTCTTAAAGTGTCACAATGGTGCTTGAAAGTTTGTGAACCCTTTAGAATTTTCTACATTTCGGCATAAATATGACTTAAAACTTCATCAATTTTCACACAAGTCCTAAAAGTGGATAAAGAGAACCCAGTTAAATAAATGAGATGAAAATATTTTACTTTTTTATTTACTTATTGAGGAAAATTATCCAATATTACATATCTGTGAGTGGCGAAAGTTTGAACCTCTAGGATTAGCAGGTAATTTGAAGGTGAGATCAGAGTCGGGTGTTTTCAATCAATGGGATGACAATCAGGTGTGAGTGGGCACCCCGTTTTATTTAAAGATTCTTTTATTTAAAATTCTATCAAAGTGTGAGTCCACATGTTTGTGGAAGTGAATCACGGCATGTACAGTACAAAGAAGATTTCTGTGGACCTTAGAAAAAGGGTTGCTGATGCTCATCAGGCTGGAAAAAGTTACTAAATCATCTCTAAAGAGTTTGGACTCCACCAATCCATAGATAGACAGATTGTGCACAAATGGAGGAAATTTAAGACCGTTGTTATCATCCCCAGGAGTAGTCGACCAACTAAGATCAAGGCATGTAATAGTTGGCGAGGTCACTAAGGACCTCAGGATAACTTCTAAGCAACTGAAGGCCTCTCTGGCATTGACTAATGTTAATGTTCAAGAGTCCACCATCAGGAGAACACTGAACAACAATGATGGGCATGGCAGGGTTGCAAGGAGAAAGCCACAGCTCTTCAAAAAGGCTGTTGGAAAAATGTCTTGTGGACGGATCAGACCAAAGAAGACACTGAATTCCAGCATAAGAACCTTATCCATTCTGTGAGACATAGTAGTGGTAATATCATGGTTTGGGCCTGTTTTTCTGCATCTGAATTCTCAATTACATCAGCAAATACTATAGGAAAATGTCAGGACATCTGTCCATGAACTGAATCTCAAGAGAATGTGGGTCATGCAGCAAGACAACAATACTAAGCCCACAAGTCATTTTACCAAAGAATGGTTGAAGAAGAATAAACTTAATGTTTGAGAATGGCCGAGTCAAAGTCCTGATCTTAATCCAATTGAGATGTTGTGGAAGGACCTGAAGTGAGCAGTTCATGCGAGGAAACCACCAACATCCCAGAGCTGAAGCTGTTCTGTATGGAGGAGTGGGCTAAAATTCCTCCAAGCCGATGTGGTGGACTGATCAACAGTTATTGGAAATGTTTAGTTGCAGTCATTGCTGTAAAAGGGGGTCACACCAGATACTGAAATCAAAGGTTCACAAACTTCTGCCACTCAAAGATATGTAATATTTGGATCATTTTCCTCAATAAATGAAAAAGAAAAACATTTTTGTCTCATTTATTTAATTGGGTTCTCTTTATCTACTTTTAGGACTTTTAAAAATCTGATGATTAAGTTATATTTATGCAGAAATGTAGAAAATTCTAAAGGATTCACAAACTTTGAAGCACCACTGTATAGACTGCGCATGCTGATATACATATCTAAATATTATCATTATGATTATTGTTATTAGCAGGAACTGCAAAAAAATAATTTAATCTGTGCATAGTTACCTTTTCACCTAGGTTAAAGAAATGATCTCTAAACTTCTTCACGTTTGATGATTTATTTGAGTTTTGTGTTGGGAAAAAGTAATAGCTGAGGATGAAGTGAGGCTGGATCAAAGGTTTAGGTGCTGCCTCACCTTGTCAGAAAGGCTCTTAAGTGCATCCCTCAGTCCAGAGGAAGAGTGCTCTTGGGCCGCCTGGAGGAGCTGGTCCGCTAAGCTCGTGATGAGGGGTTGGAGGAGGCTCATGGTACTGAGTACCTCCTGAGCTTTGGCTGTGTGCTCTGGGGAGTAGTAGATACACTGGTAGGCAGTGCTGAAGCTGTGGATGAGAAAGAACATGAAAGAATAATTGTGTTTTTAGGTTCTTTTACTTCATCTTTATTCTTCTTCTGCATGATCTTTGTATTTGTCATACAAGAATGTGATGCATTATGATTAAACATGCTTAGGCCTTCAGGGGCGCCAAGAAGACGAACAGTACGAATGTCTTCTGTGATTAGATGTTAAACATGTGAAGGCCTCGTGTTCAAGTCATGCAGCATAGATAAACACGTCATGCGTTTGCCATGTGCTTCTGTAAGATAACATTTATCTTGTGCTGAACAGACCTTGTGTGCAGCTTAAAAAGGAGTCAGATCTATGATTGTTGCACATATGCTCATCACTCAGGCTTATGAATGACTATGTGTCTCTTTTTGGCCAAAAAGATTAAATAATCATTTTGCTCGCACTTGGTTCTCTCATTTTTTCAACTTGTCATCACACTTAGCATTTTCTCTCCAGAACACTAATTCAGTTATGACAAAAAATATACAGTAGAAAAGTGATCAGTTATTGGATTTAAAAAAAAAAATCTCTGTTTTGGTGTTATTTTGTGTCCACATGCCATGCCAAAGACCATATAAAAATGGAAATTCCTGCCATCCAGCTTGGTGCTCAGCAAAAATGGAACAGAGGAGGGAAATGTGGGCGGCAGTGGCTCAGGAGGTAGAGTGGGTCATCTAATAACTGGAGGGTTGGCAGTTTGAATCCCGCGCTCCCCAGACATCCAGCCATTGTGTTCCTGGGCAAGACACTTTACCCACTTTTCCTCCAGTGTCCATGACACTGGACATGAATGTGTATAAATGTTCGGTAGTGGTCGGAGAAGCAGATTGGCAGCCACGTTTCTGTCAGTCTGCCCCAGGGCAGCTGTGGCTACAGTAGTAGCTTACCACTACCAACGTCTGTGGAGTGAATGGATAATGTATCCATTGTAAAGCGTCTTTGAGTGTCTGTGAAAAGCACTATATAAATCTGATACATTATTATTATAAGGAACATTCTTTTTTTCTGTGCAACAGCACAGCCTATTGGTAGAAAATAACACTGCAATGAAAACTATTTTTCAATTCCCTGCCAATTCCCCCATGACACAAAACCCCAAACCACCAGACCACATCCATCACCTACAGCAAACAAACACACAAACTCAAAACTAATCAAATGCATTACTATCCTGTAAATAATAATAATAAAAAAAAACAATTAAAAAAAGCACGTTACACACACCGTGTTACAACCAAACGAATACTGTACAATGTCCTCTTACATGTGCAAGCCATTCATGACAAACTTTCCGGTGAAGGAATTTTCAACTTTCAACCTTGTGACTTTACATAAGATGAATGTTAATGCAACACAATGCAGTATGGCCTGTTTGGGTTTTTTTGTGTAATGGGAAATATAATGTACTATCAATCTTTTTCTGTTTATCAGTCCTCCGTGCTATAACCTGCTTGAAGGCATTTAAACTGAAGATGACCTTTGTGTCAAACACTATTTTTCACCTTGCACAATATCTGACCAAACACGCCCAAACTTTAGTTTGTGCCCCACCTGCTCAGTAAATCTACCCACTGTAATTTCCCCATTGTGGGATCAAACTTTAGTTTGTGCCCCACCTGCCCAGTAAATCTACCCACTGTAATTTCCCCATTGTGGGATTAAACTACCCCCTCATGGATCATCACCTTATCGTGGTGGGGGGGGTTTGCGTGCCCCAGTGACCCCAGAAGCTCTGCTGTCCGGGGCAATTTGCCTCTGATAGGGTCCCCCAAGACAAACTGGTCCTGGGTGAAAGGCCAGACTAAGAACGATCCAACAGACTCTCATGATAAATTGTATATCAAGGATTCAGTGTACCCTGCCCGGTATGGGGTTACCGGGGCCCCACCCTGGAGCCAGGCCTGGGGGAGGGGCTCGAAGGCTAGCATCTGGTGGCCGGGTTTCCACCCATGGGACCCGGCCGGGCTCAGCCCGAAGGAGTTACATGGGTCCGCCCTCCAGTGGGCTCACCACCTGCAGGAGGGATCATGCGGGTCCGGTGCTATGTGGATTAGGTGGCGGTCAAAGGCGGAGACCTTGGCGTACTGATCCCAAGCTTTCTAAACTGGTTTTTGGTACGCAGAATGTCACCTCTCTGATGGGGAAGGAGCCTGAGCTGGTGTACGAGGTTGAGAGATACCGGCTAGATATAGTCGGTCTCACCTCAACACAGCTCCGGTTCCGGAACCAGTCTCCTGGAGAGGGGCTGGAGCTTGGCCTTTTCTGGAGTTTCCCCGGGCGAGAGGCGACGAGCAGGGGTGGGTATTCTTGTATCGCCCCACCTTGCTGCCTCTATACTGGAGTTTTCCCCGGTGGACGAAAGGGTTGCTTCCCTGTGCCTTCGGGTTGGGAAACGGGTCCTGACCATCATTTGTGCCTATGCACCAAATGATGTTTCAGAGTACCCACCCTTTTTGGAGTCTGTGACTGGAGTGCTGGAGGGTGCTGTGGTCAATGCGCACGTGGGCAACGACAGTGAAACCTGGAGGGGGGTGATTGGGAGGAACGGCCTGCCCGATCTGAACCCGAGTGGTGTTCAGTTATTGGACTTCTGTGCTAACCACAGTCTGTCCATAACGAACACCATGTTCAAGCATAAGGGTGTCCATATGTGCACCTGGCACCAGGACACCCTAGGTCGCAGGCCGATGATCGATTTTGTTATTGTATCATCAGACCTGCGACCGTATGTCTTGGACACCCGAGTAAAGAGAGGTGCAGAGCTGTCAACTGATCACCACCTGGTGGTGAGTTGGATCCGATGGCAGGGGAGGAAGCCATTCAGACCTGGTAGACCCAAACGTATAGTGAGGGTGTGCTGGGAGCGTCTGGCTGAGGCCCCTGTCCGGGAGGTCTTCAACTCCCACCTCCGGAAGAACTTCAACCACATTCCAAGGGAGTCTGGAGACATGGAGTCTGAATGGGCCATGTTCTCCACCTCTGTTGTTGAAGCGGCAGCCCAGAGCTGCAGCCGCAAGGTGGTCGGTGCATCTCGTGGTGGCAACCCCCGAACCAAGTGGTGGACACCAGTGGTGAGGGGGGCCATTAAGCTGAAGAAGGAGTCCTATCAAGCTTGGCTGGCTTGTGGGACTCCCGAAGCAGCTGAGTTGTACCGGCAGGCCAAGCGGAGTGCAACTCGGATGGTTGCTGAAGCAAAAACCCGGGTATGGGAGGAGTTCGGTGAGGCCATGGAACAAGACTTTCGGTCAGCCTCAAAGAGATTCTGGCAAACTGTCCGGCGGCTCAGGAGGGGAAAGCAGCTCCCCGTCCACACTGTGTATGGTGCGGATGGGACACTGTTGACTTCGACTGGGGATATCGTCGGGCGGTGGAAGGAATACTTCGAGGATCTCCTCAATCCCACTGATACGCCTTCCACAGAGGAAGCAGGGTTTGGGGACGAGGGGGATAACTCGCCTATCACAGGGGCTGAGGTCGCAAAGGTGGTTAAAAATCTCCTTGGTGGCCGGGCCCCGGGGGTGGACGAGATTCGCCCTGAGTACCTCAAGGACCTGGATGTTGTTGGGCTGTCATGGTTGACACGCCTCTGCAACATTGTGTGGAGGTCGGGGGCAGTGCCTTTGGCATGGCAAACCGGGGTGGTGGTTCCTCTCTTCAAAAAAGGGGACCGGAGGGTGTGCTCCAACTTTAGAGGGATCACACTCCTCAGCCTCCCTGGGAAGTTCTATGCCAAGGTACTGGAGGGGAGAGTCCGACCGTTGGTCGAACCTCGGATTCAGGAGGAGCAATGTGATTTTCGTCCTGGCCGTGGCACATCGGACCAGCTCTTTACCCTCTCGAGAATTCTTGAGGGTTCGTGGGAGTTTGCCCAACCAGTTTACATGTGTTTTGTGGACTTGGAGAAGGCATTTGACCGTGTCCCTCGTGGATTTTTGTGGGGGGTGCTTCGGGAGTATGGGGTATCGGGCTTGTTGTTACGAGCTATTCGGTCTCTGTACGACCGTTGTGAGAGTTTGGTTCGTATTGCCAACACTCGGTCGGAGTCATTCCCAGTGAGAGTTGGACTCCGCCAGGGCTGCCCTTTGTCACCGATCCTGTTCATAATTTTTATGGATAGGATTTCTAGGCACAGCCAGGGAATGGAGGGTGTCATGCTTGGTGACCACAGGATCTCATCTCTGTTGTTTGCAGATGATGTTGTCCTGTTGGCTTCATCCAGCAATGACCTACAGCTCTTGCTGGGACGGTTTTCCGCTGAGTGTGAAGCGGCTGGGGTGAGAATCAGCACCTCCAAGTCCGAGTCCATGGTCCTCAGCCGGAAAAAGGTGGATTGTCCTCTCTGGGTTGGGGACAGGCTCCTGCCCCAAGTGGAGGAGTTTAAGTATCTTGGGGTCTAGTTCACGAGTGAGGGGAAAATGGAGCGAGAGATCGACAGACAGATTGGAGCAGCATCTGCAGTGATGCGGACGTTGTACCGGTCTGTTGTGGTGAAGAGGGAGCTTAGTTCTAAGGCAAAGCTGTCGATTTACCAGTCAATCTACGTTCCTACTCTCACCTATGGTCACGAGCTTTGGGTAATGACCGAAAGAACAAGATCGCGGATACAAGCGGCTGAAATGAGCTTTCTCTGTAGGATTGCTGGACTCACCCTCAGAGATAGGGTGAGGAGCTCAGTCATCCGGGAGAGACTCAGAGTAGAACCGCTGCTCCTCCACATTGAAAGAAGTCAGTTGAGGTGTATGGGCATCTGATTAGGATGCCTCCTGGACACCTCCCACTTGAGGTGTTTCAGGCACGTCCCACTGGGAGGAGACCCCGGAGCAGACCCAGGACACGGTAGAGAGACTATGTCTCCCAGCTGGTCTGGGAACGCCTTGGTATCCTCTCTGAAGAGCTGGAGCAGGTGGCGGGGGAAAGGGAAGTCTGGGCTTCTCTGCTTGAACTGCTGCCTCCACGACAAGGACCTCCGGAAAAGCGGTAGAAGATGGATGGATGGATGGATGGGATTAAACTAAGGTTTATCTTATCTTATCTCTTAAAGGCTAGGCTCTTGTTTAGTGCTTCCTTATCTTAATATCACAAACTTCCACTGTACTGACTGACAGCTGTGTATCTCCTAGAAATGTTCCCTGTTCACTTCTCCATTTTGCCAGTCTGCTAGAGAAAGCCCTCTGTACTCTTCTGACCCTTTGAATGAATGAATGAATCTTTATTTCGGATAGAAATAAAGATTACCCTTTGATCAAAGCTTGCATCAAAAACCATAAATGGTAAATGATGTTCACCTATATAGTGCTTTTTCTCATCTCTAGATGACCAAAGCACTTTACAGATCCTACTATCTACCCATTCACACACTGATGGCGGAGGAGCTGCCATGCACAGGCACTGGCCTGACCCACCAGGAGCAACTGGGTTCAGTGTCTTGCTCAAGGACACTTCCACATGCAAACTGCATACAGAGCCAGAATCGAACCCCCTGACCTTCCAATCAGTAGTTGGTCACACTACATCTGCGCCACAGCTGCAAAGACAAACTTGCTGAGGTCTGACAATCTTTATTTCAGATTAAGTTTGGTGGAGTCAAGTAATTTGGCCCTTATAGGATAAACTATTGGATTTTGGAATGGATAATACAGCTAATATAATTATCACACAAAAATCCCAGCTTTTTATTAAGTTGTGCATGTTTAAGTCCATTCTGCCCCACTTCTGGGCATCTGGTGACCCGATATCTACACAGGTACTATGAGTAGTGGAAGTACACTGTACATACTCTTGAAGATTATCCCTACTCCGTTTCTCTTTCTATCTACACCCTGGTAGAACAGCTTAAATCCACCCCCATTGCTCCTAGAATACTTCCCTTCCATCTGGTTTCTTGTACACTCAGAATTGCTTTGTCCTCTTTGGGGGCTGTGTACACTGTTAGGATTAGTGGACTTTCTGTGGTATAAAACATACTAGTCTTTATCTGTTTAAAGACACATTCTTAACATATTTAAACAGCAATTACTACTGTACTTTTCTCATTACCTGCAGATGTGATGCATTTTATTGATATAAATTACCATTTAATCTTACAGCTTGCTTTCATGTTTTGTTTTGTTTTTTTCCTAGGTAGAGGATTCATATAAACCCGTTAGAGGTTATTTTGCCATTCCCTTCACTGTATGTTATGTCCTGTGTTTGCCTTTTGGAGTAAACTCAGACAGAGAGAGAGACAGAGAGAGAGACAGAGAGAGAGAGAGACAGACAGACAGACAGACAGACAGATAGATAGATAGATGATAGATAGATAGATAGATAGATAGATAGATAGATAGATAGATAGAAATACTTTATTGATCCCAAACTGGGAAATTACAGAATTATAGTAGTTATGGTACACCTGCCTTTTATATGCTGTCAGCTGCTGCAGTATGCTTCCCCCACAAAATGTAAAAAAAATTAAATATAAATCTATATTATATATAAGCAAGGCTAATGACATTGCAATTCACAACAAACATTTGCATCCAATTCTAATTCTATTTATCTAATACTGGAGGTGTGACAACATTTATGTTGGTTTCTCCTGTGATTATCCAGCACCAGCAGAAAATACCGACACTAATGATTTTCTTATCTTAATTGTGGGAGTTATGACAGAGACTGGTAATCCTTATGCTGTGGCCAAATAAAAACAAATAGCTCATTTTGGTGACTATATGTGTTATGATTATTTTTAAGCAAATATTCATGATACTGTGTTGCTACTTTAAAAGTGTCAGGGGCAACACTTTCCAGGTCCTCAGCCTGAACGATCAAATAGGACCAGCAGTCTAATGTCAGCTCATTTTTGCTTTCTGAATAATTAATCCCTTTTTCATTTCTAGGGAGCTATTTAATCGCAGACAAAAACACCTTTTGTCCCTTTTAGATTCAGGGCAAATCACTCCAAACATTCTCCTCAGGTAAAGTTACTCTGACTTTCAATGAGTTTCTACTGACTTCCTGCCATCAGAGGTAGCACGAAGCGAGGCAGTCCTTTGCAACCCTTGCAGCTAGTTTAGTGTGCAAATCTCTATGTAGGCCAGACCCCAGAGCCAGATCCTAAGGCATAACTGACATAAGAGAGGAGGAGGGAGAAAACGATAGATCGAGATGAAGGGAGGGTTACATACAAAGGGCTGCCATAATACAGTATTCTCTGCAGTGCTCAGAGTATTTTGCAGAAAGGGAAAGAAGTTCTTCTTCAGGTGTTTCCCTGTGAGAAACAGCTCTATCTTACTTATCAATAAGTGAGAAAATCTGAAGGCCTAAAGAAATGAGGTATAGTAGATACTAGCCATAATGACGTCTTTGACTGGATAACTTTAAAATCTTGGCCTTGTCATTACAGCTAATGAGTCCCCTGGAGGGCTACCACCCACAAGCTCAAAGCTAATCAAAAGAATCACTAAGTGAAGGGGAGACATGGGGCAAACAGTGTGAAGTACTCAACCATGGAGAACACCAACATTTCATCTTACAAGCTTCACATGTCCAGAACAATAGCTTTAAATGATTTCTGTCACACAGAAGTGTAAAATTGAATAATCTTCTACAACAAAGTGAAGTCTAAAAATTCTATCCCATGTGAGCTTACATCTGTCTTACAACATTATGCAGAACTAAAGAGGAAAAAAAAAAACTATCCTACAGGGCTGCAGCAATAGATACTCCAAGGATAGAAGCAATGGAGAAAGTTGTTGGAAGAGGACAATTGCACCAGCGACTGAGATTCAATAACGGCACTGTTGACTCATAAGTACAAATCCAATCCCATTAGGGAGGATATACCAGCAATAATGAATGTTGGGGCCTGCCACCTGATGCTAGAGGACAGAATTGATCCCCTCTAAGGCCGGCTAAGGCGAGAAACTTTAATTGCCTCATCAATATTGGTGTCAGTCCAAACAAGTCTACCAAGATGACAAACCGTGCAAAGGTAAAGCAGCACAAAAGTGAGGACGCAAAATTGATTAGAGGCCAAAATGGCTGCATGTTAGAATATGACTATGTGAGATTTTATTTTAAAAAGATAACACTGTGTAACTTCAGCTGGTTCACCACAAGGATACGTTCCCTCTCTTCTTCTATTCATTCTGTATACTGACTTAATCAGCTTGATAATGATTTTATTTTATAATTTGCCAATGATGTGGTTATTGCCAGTTTTTTGGAAGATGACAAACTATCTCATGGTTCTGTTGTTGATCACTTCCTAAAATGGTATCAAGATGCTTTCTTGAAAAGGAATGTATCAAAAATACTCGCAACTGCCAGTGGTACCTCTCAGCCTCTTTCTTTGGTGTTAAGATATAGTTTATATGGTATTTTGATCTTGTGGTCTCAAAACCATGGTCACAGTTCAGGGTCACAGGGTGAATCTGTGTACAAGGTTTGGTGACCCTAGTTTTACTCATTCTATAGTAATAACGCCTTTGACCTTTTCACCCCAAACCCATAATCGGAGGTGAAAGTCTAACCTATCAAAGATTTGTCTTAGATACAACTATGGTACTGATTTAAAAGGCATACATTATTTCTTTCTCTGACCTTGACATGGAGGTCAGAGGTCACCCAAATTCAAACTCGTACAAGTTTTCTCATAGATAAAACTATGGTATCAATTTGAAAAGCCTACATTATTTGTTTCTCCAGTTATCACCGTCACAAAGTAGGTGTTGACGCTGATGCCACCACCCATCCACTCGGGGGGTGACAACAATACCCTTTCAGCCTTTTAGGGAGCGAGGGGTAGAAACCAAGAAATTGATTTCAGATATAAGATGTTATCATTAATTCATAGACTGTTAGGTTTGTGGAGTCCTATCAATATTTGTGCAAAATAATTAATAATAAACTAGATTTAAGTAACACTGGCATGCTCTGAAAAATAATGCCAACAGTGGCTGTTTTGTCTGACAGAACTAGCAAAGTTTCATGAAGACACAATTGTCTGACTGTGTTTTACTGAGCTTATAGTCAATATATTCTTAGATTTTCTTGTGTTTCATGGCATCCCGTACTTGGATTTAAGCAGAGGAATGCACTCAATAGATTCATGATAAAATGTAGCAAGGTCATGAAATCCCAGTTATGCAGTATGTCTGACCTTTACAAAAACAATTGTTAAAGAAGGCTCAGTCCATCTTGTGTGACAGCTCCCATCCTCTGCATCCAGAATTCCATCTCCTTCCTTCTGGTTCATCATACAGGTTTCTTTCTACCGCAAATACATACAAACGATCCTTTATTTTTTTTTTCCTTCAGCCATTACTGAACTCAATTCAGGTAGAAACAGATGAACTGGTAAGTTGAAATTTTGTTTTTTTTTATTATTTTTAACTTTTGAAAATTAAAACTTTAGTTTTTTTGTAACAAGTTAAGCTATGATCACAAAGATTCTTGCGAACGAGGGATTTGTAAGAATCTCCCAGTTCCTACGAATTCTGGAATTCGCAGACATTTGTGAAGGGGGGCATAGTTTCTTACGGCTGCCGTTCAATTCACAAGAGCATTCTTGAGAAATGAAGTGTTTTCCTGTCGTATGATGTCCCTATGTCACAATCGGGGCATGGCCAGGGACTGTGGCCACGCTTTATGTTCATGTTACTCTTTGCTTTTTTCACATTATCATTATTACTTTGGTTATGATTATCATTATTATTAAGCGCCCTCGTGTTCCCTGATCATTGTCTGTCATGTCATCTCCAGTTGTCTGCATCTTTTGGCTGTCTTTGGCATTTGGTTATATTTTATGATCTTGGTTTATTTTTACTGTTTAGTGTTGTTGTAGTGTGTGTTCATTTTCATTTCTCCTGTGCATCACCTGTCTGAGTGTCAGTGTAGTTCTGCCCATCCTGTTTTCCTCACCTGCTGCCCTTGATCGTCTGCCCAGCTGTCTGGCGTTAAGTTAATTATCAGTTACCCCATTTACGTGAGTTTTTGCATGTGCTGTCTGGCATCCTCGTCGTTGTTTTCTGACGTTCTCGATGTAAATTTGCCTTGGTGGTTTTGTGTTCAGCCCCATGCTGCATTTTCTTTGTCCACAGTGTTTTGGTTAATATAATATTGTTTTGCACCATACCTCTACCTGCGCCCATGAGTCCTCCCTCTATACCCTCATCTGCCCAGAGGATGGATTATGACACCCTAGAGTTCTTACATTCTTTGTAAGGGTGCCTTGGGATCTTCCTACAGCACATTTACTGCCATCTTACAAAAATTCTTGTGCAACTAAAGGCACTCTCAAGTCGTTGGTAGGAAGCTCTTATGGCTTTCGGCACATTTTGTTGGCACAAATGTCACACGAATGACATACTTCCACCTAATAAACGCCTCACTACCGCCTTATACAGACTGTACGAATCTCCGTACAAATGGGGATTCATACGATGTTTCCTACGACAACTGTAAGTGGCCCTCAAGAACAACTTAAGGTGTTCTTGAGGCATACTTTTGGCCTACATCTTGTGTAGTTCTTACATTGTTCCTATGGCATTTGCATGACCACCCTATGATGAGGGGTTTTCGTGGGGCGTTCGTAGAAATCTTGGACAAGACCATCGACCTGGCCATGAACTTAGAAACGGTCTACGAATGCTGGATTCTCCTATGGCCGCCATAAGAAGGCCGTATAAAATGGTCCAAAAATCGTTCGTATGGGCATTTGTGACTGTAGCTTTAGTTTGTGTGCTAACTACTGTATGTGTTTTGTGTTGTGTAATGTACCACTGCTATAACAATTAATTAACCCTCCAGGAGCAAAGATGTTGAAAAACAAAATATGCAGTACTGTGGTGCACTAGTTAACATCAATGCCAGACTGCAAATCCAAACCAAGTGTAGTGTGCCAATTTCCTCCCATAGTGCAAAGAGATGGAAAGGTATCTGGTGAGTCTCAGTTGCTTGTGGAAGTAAAAGTGACTGTTTGTGTGTTAGTATTCAGAATGGGTGGGTGGAGGGCCTATTTTTGTACGCAAGGGAACCACTGTATAAGACTACCCAGATAAAGAATTTCATAAATAGTGTAAAGGTATGTTATTAATTAGGTTTTAAGTTGCTACAACACATGAGATAAAACGTAAACTGTGACCTGTAGCTTGCCCAGTAGTGACCCTACACTTATCAGTTTATTTAGATTGCTCTGTTTTCTCATCAGCTAGATGTTCACCATCAAATGTTTATCATGAAGTTTGGCACATTTAAGCAATGTAAGGACTTCTAGGCAAAAGGTCTCTTGATCTTGCTAAATAGTAAGCCTGCATCAATGCATGAAATATGTATGCTTATTCATGATTTATAGAGCAACTATAATATAATTCTGTTATAAACAATTCATAAATCCTTTATTAGGGTAGTACTGTAAAGTGGTCCTTATCCTTCGAATCCTTCAAATATCACACTTATTGTCGGTAAGTCCCTGCCCACCCAATAAGACAGATACATATATGATGCTTGAGGTGTGGATACCACAGCTGATTTACAGATCCGGTTTGTTTGGCTGAGCGTCTGTTTGAAAACTCTGTCGCTCTTCCATGTACTGATTATTTTATCTGTTTTTGTTTATTTTACCAACTCCATTTTAAATTTTTATCTCTTTTATTGATATTAACTTTTTTACTTGGCATTATTAACTTTTTAAACTGGAGCTAGAATTTTATTGATCAGCTATATTGATCATACAGCTCCCAATGGCTGGATCGTTTATGTTTTTAAAGTCAAAGATGGACATGTCAGTTCCTGGGGATGATAAAATTCTCCTGGAGAAAGCACAAAAGAAAATTGCTGACCTGGAGGAGGATATCCGATGGCTTTCTGTTGAACTGCAGCAGAAAAACACGCTCCTTTCCAACTTCAACTTACGTCTTCCACTTCTGTCACAGACTATGAGTCTTTTAGCAGGCCAGGAGTCCTAAAAAATGGCCTTGAGTGACTCAGCCCTCCAAGACACAGTCGCCTGGGACCCCTCCGTCTGTCCACGGCCCTCCTTTTGCTCAATGCCAAATCAGGTGGCCTGGTCTGAAGTGGTGGTCCGGGACAAAAAAAGGGTCTCAGATGCGTCTACCACCAGGCCTCCTCTGTCCGTCTCCAACTGCTACGAGGCTCTGACAACAGCTGATAATCCACCTTCCACCGATGCTCCTGCTTTACCGGTTCCAGGCTCACCCGGGCTCCGCTCAACGTGCAGCCCCCGCTGATGTCGCACCCATCCCTTCGCTGGAAAAACCAGGCGGCCTTTCCTTCGCTGAGGGCTGACAGAGAGTGGCTGGTACAGCACCAGCTGAGCCACAGTGGCTCCAGCCCCATTCTGGAGAGTCCTGTGCCTTACGTATGATCCTGAGGGAGGCTGTTCTCTGGCACCCCAGGAGGCCATACTACACGGAGCAGTCAGGGAATCCCTCCTCCAGTTCTGGCGCTGCTTCACAGCCCTGCTCATCGGTTGGCGAGGTACGGAGCTCTACCTCTCCCAACGATGGGACCCCCACTCTTGCCGCTACCTCACTGCACTGACTCTTGCCAAGAGACCCTGCAACCACCAACATCCTGCCCACTTTTCCCTCCAACCACAATGATCGTCGGTGACTCCATCATAAGGCACATCAGGTATTTTAACTCTATCACTCACTGTTTCCCAGGAGCTACTGTCCCCGACCTGTTAGAAAAGCTCCCAGATCTGCTGCAGTCACAACCTCCCACCATCACACGGATTATTATTCACGTAGGAACTAACAACACCACCCGCAGACAGTCTGAAATCACTAAAAATAACTTCTGCAAACTTTTTAATATTTTATCAAACAGTGGAAAGTCTGTTTTTATTTCTGGCCCCATTCCCACACTGCACCATGGATCAGACCGTTTCAGCCGTGTTCTTGCCCTCTCAACTTGGCTCAAGTCCACCTGCAGCAGCAACATTACTTTTAATGACAATTTTAACTTGTTTTGGGGTCCCCACGCTCTATATAAATCTGATGGCATACATTTAAATGCATCAGGTAGTTGGCTTTTAGCAGCAAACCTGATGCATATGATTCAAACCACAACATGCAATTGACTGTTTACATCCCACGACCCCTCCCCCCAGATCCACTCACATCTCTGACCTTCAGAAAGACCACTATCCAGCACCAGTCCCGTTTTTGTCAGCCTCCACCATCTGGTTTGGAAATTCATTCACTACCCACTTTTCCCATTAGGACATTGATGACGGACAGACCTCCATCCATAAAACATACAGTTCACAAGAACTCACGCCCACGCTGCCTACGTTCTGTGAATCAGTCACCTAGCAATAATCCACAGAAAACAAATTACCCACCCATAAATAACTCACCACCTCCCCTAAATATGCCTCTTTTAAATATACGGTCACTTGCCAACAAGACTTTTATCATCAATGACCTGATTTTAGATAATAAGATTGACTGTCTATTTTTAACGGCGACGTGGCTTGGCACAGATGCACCAGCGGTTTTCACTGAGGCCTCCCCACTAAATTATAGTTCAATTTTTCCATAAGAAAGGGCAGGAAGGGTGGGGGTACTGCTTCTATTTTTTTCTTCCTCACTTGCAGTAAAGCAAATTTTACCTGATCAATATACCGCATTTGAGCACCACGCTTTTGTCTTTAGCAGCTCCGCAATTTTATGCATCACAGTTTACAGACCACCCAAATACTGCCCTGTTTTTATTAATGAGTTCTCTGAGTTTTTATCAACAAGCCACTCCTCATATAACTTTATTCTCATTTCCGGTGATTTTAATCTACACACTGATAAGCAGAGAGACCATATGTCAGAAGATTTTAATGACCTGCTCATGTCCATGAATTTTACTCAACATGTCATGCAGCTGACTCACAATGGGGGACGCACTCTGGACTGGACTCTGTTGTTGACTTGGCTGTATCTGACCATTACTGTGTGTTTTTTAAAAGGAACTCCAATTATAACGACTTATAGATTTAAAAATACAAACACTAGCCTCCATTATTAAAATACATTGTTAGAACTATATAAACATTTATTGTAGTTATAAAAATCGTTTTTGTTTACAATGTAAATCGATACATGGCGGAAGCCATGTTTTCAGGTGCGCAATGCATTCTGGGGGCGATGACGTAGAATGGTTGCAGCCGTTTTTTCTGTCTTATACAAGCCAAGAAGCGAAGCTACGAACTACTGCCGTTTGTCAGTGAAAATGCCACATTGCGCGGCTTTTGGATGTAATTTCCAATCAAAGGGAAATAAAGAGAGCAAGGTAAGCCTCCATAGCTTTCCTAAAGAGGGAAAGTTGAGGAAAAAGTGGGGCGGCAGCGGCTCAGGAGGTAGAGCAGGTCATCTAATAACCCGATGGTTGACGGTTCGAATCCTGCTCTCCCAAGATATCCTGCTGTTGTGTCCCTGGGCAAGACACTTCATAAGCATTGCCTCCAGTGCCCATAACACTGGGTATGAATGTGTAAAAATGTTTAAATGTTCGGTGGTGGCTGGAGAGGCCGTTGGTGCGGATTGGCCGCCACGTTTCCGTCACTCTTTGAGTGTCTATGATAAAGCGATATATCGCTCAAAGCACACGCTTGAGTGCGCTTTGAGTGTCTATGATAAAGCGCTATATCGCTTTGAGTGTCTATGATAAAGCACTACAGTGATCCCTCGCTACTTCATGCTTCACCTTTCGCGCCCTCAGTGCATCGCGGATTTTTCAAAAATATTCATCAAAAATTCAAAATTGAGAAATAATGGGCGGGCGCTAGCAGAAGGCAGGGAGACTACATTAGAACATCAGGTATCAACACTGAGAGCCCGCACAACTCAAAATCCACCTCTCTGTTCGCTGTTCTCGTGTTGGCTAGGCTCGGGAATCTCGCAAGCTGATTGGCCGAGACGTTTCACCCCGCAAGCTGATTGGCCGAGACGTTTCACCCAGCTTCTGTCCCTGCCGAGCGCCCATGCAGCGAAGGAAGACAGCATTCATTGCTCTTTATCGCTCGTGTTGCTTAGTCTCGCCGCGTGGAACTTTTTGCTGTTCTCTTGTGCCATTTTGTGCGAAATAGTCTTCCCGTCGAGCCACTACGCCGCCTCCTGCAGCTTCTCCAGCTCTATCGGAAGCTGCCCTCGACGATCCTGCGCCTCTAGCACCTGACGATGAGGTGTCACCAGAGGAGCAGTAAAGCTCTCATTAACCTGTGCAGTAAATCATCTTCATCTTGAGTTACGTATCTTGTTATAAGAATAAAAGAGTTCTAAAAACATATTTATGTACACTTTATTTACATCTACGTATGTATGTACACTTACACACAAACACACACACACACACGTATCACACGAGAGAGAGAGTGACAGAATGAACGTACGTATTATTTATGGGTGACGTCATTAGGGGTGATGCTACTTCGCGGTTTTTCACTTTTCGCGGTCGGTTCTGGAACCCATTAACCGCGATAAGTGAGGGATCACTGTATATCGCTTTGAGTGTCTATGATAAAGCGCTATATCGCTCAAAGCACACGCCTGAGTGTGCTTTGAGTGTCTATGATAAAGCGCTATATTGCTTTATCATAGACACTCTTTGAGTGTCCATGATAAAGCGCTATATCGCTCAAAGCACACGACTGAGTGCGCTTTGAGTGTCTATGATAAAGCGATATAGCGCTCAAACCACACGCTTGAGCGAACGCTTGAGTGCGCTTTGAGCGTCTATGATAAAGCGCTATATAAATCTGATGCATTATTATTATTATTATTATTAAAAGTGGGAGGATGCGGTTGGAAGAGTCCAACTTCCCAAAGACCCGCAGCTGTGCTCTCATCACTTTAGCCCTGAGGATTTTGAGGATTTTCGTTGCCCCCAGCTCGTGAAAGAGCTCACAGGTGTGTCTGGCTACAAACGACGGCTTAATGCAAACGGCATCAAAGCTTTGATGTGTTGTGATACAGGACAGATCTGTAAAGCAGGCATGCATCCTGTTATACCACTTTAACAAGTGACTGAACAAGATACATTTATAGCATCAGGTACCATGGACAGCGGCAGAAATGAAGTGGAGCTCTTTGTAACAGATGCTCACAAAAACACCATCCAACATGACCAGCTCTAGCTTCCTCGCGGCTGCTGTCTTCTTTCTCAAGTCCATTTTCACTTTGTGTGTCTTCGTCATTGTCTTTATTGCTTTGGCTTCGCACTGGTTCAAACTGAAAAGGCTGTTTACAGACCACTGCTGATACCGGCCACAACCAATCTACGTCACTAACCAGAATGCATTGCGACGTAAACAAAAATGGCGATTTACATCGTAATAAAGTTTTTAAAAAATATATAAAACTGGGAATTATTTTCAAAAAAAATATATTATAGTTATGTTACTAACATCAAAATAAAGCACATAGAGCTAACGTGCCAATATAATCGGAGTTCCTTTTAACATCACTGGTCTTATGCAACGGGAGACCTTGGTGCGAACTGTGAGGAAGGGCCATCTGACACCTGAAGTGGCTGCTGATTTTATCAAACTCTTATGCAACATTCCCCCAGTTATTTTATCTGCATCCTGTGATTTTATTGTTGATAATTTTAACAGTAAATTAAGATCAACCATTGACAGAGTTGCCCCAATAGTCACAAGGACAGTTAGGAATAAACCAAAGCCTCTATGGAGAAATAATCAAATCCAAAAACTGAAAAGATAGCGCAGGATGGCTGAGAGGAAATGGAGGAAAAACAAATTAACTATCAATTACCAACTATTACAGAATAATTAAAAATATACAATAATGCAGTCAAAACATCGAGAAGAGTATTTTACCAACATTATCTCAACCCATAACAATAGCCCTAAAGTCCTTTTTGCAACCATTGATCACTTAATCAACCCAGATTTCAATAAAAACACAAACCTGCCATCCAATTCTCTCTGTGAGAGTTTTGCAGACCACTTCAGGTGCAAGGTTGATTCTATTAGATCCAGCATTTTGTCTGACCAGAAGACTGCTTTTAATGGAATCTTGGACTCACCTTTAGCTGAGGAAACACTAGACTATTCACACCTGGTTGATGCTAAGATTCTTGGTAGAGTTTTCTCCCAGGTAAACTTGACCTCCTGCCTTTTAGATCCGATTCCCACATCACTTTTTAAACATTTTATGGATTCTTCAAACATGACATTTTAAATATTGTAAATTGCTCTCTTCGGACTGGTGTTTTCCCCACTGCCTTTAAAATGGCTGTGGCGAACCCCCCCCCCCCCCCCCCGAAGAAGAGTAATTTAGATCCTGATAGTCTCACTGATATTCTCAGTAACGACCGGTATCCAACTTACTGTTTTTAAATAAAGTTTTATGAAAAAATGTTTTTATTCATCCATCCATCCATCCATCTTCTACCGCTTTTCCGGAGGTCCGGGTCGCGGAGGCATGCAGTTCAAGCAGAGAAGCCCAGACTTCCCTCTCCCCAGCCACCTGCTCCAGCTCTTCAGAGAGGATACCAAAGTGTTCCCAGACCAGCTGGGAAACATAGTCTCTCCACCGAGTCCTGGGTCTGCCCCGGGGTCTCCTCCCAGTGAGACGTGCCCAAAATACCTCAAGTGGGAGGCGTCCAGGAGGCATCCTAATCAGATGCCCATACCACCTCAACTGACTCCTTTCAACATGGAGGAGCAGCGGTTGTACTCTGAGCCTCTCCCAGATGACTGAGCTCCTCACCCTGTCTCTGAGGGTGAGTCCAGCAATCCTACGGAGAAAGCTCATTTCAGCTGCTTGTATCCGCGATCTTGTTCTTTCGGTCATTACCCAAAGCTCATGACCATAGGTGAGAGTAGGAACGTAGATTGACTGGTAAAGATCCTGTGGTCACCAAGCACGACACCCTCTGTTCCCTGGCTGCGCCTAGAAATCCTGTCCATAAAAATTATGAACAGGATCGGTGACAAAGGGCAGCCCTGGCGGAGTCCAACTCTCACTGGGAATGAGTCTGACCGAGTGTTGGCAATACAAATCAAACTCTCACGATGGTCGTACAGAGACCGAATAGCTCATAACAACAAGCCTGATATCCCATACTCCCGAAGCACTCCCCACAAAAAACCACGAGGGACGCAGTCGAATGCCTTCTCCAAGTCCACAAAACACATGTAAACTGGTTGGGCAAACTCCCACGAACCCTCGAGAATTCTCGAGAGGGTAAAGAGCTGGTCCGATGTGCCACGGCCAGGACAAAAACCACATTGCTCTTCCTGAATCCGAGGTTTGACCAATGGCCGGACTCTCCTCTCCAGTACCTTGGCATAGACCTTCCCAGGGAGGCTGAGGAGTGTGATCCTTCTAAAGTTAGAGCACACCCTCCGATCCACTTTTCTGAAGAGAGGAAACACCACCCCGGTTTGCCGTGCCAAAGGCACTGCCCCCAACCTCCACGCAATGTTGCAGAGGTGTGTCAACCATGACAGCTCTACAACATCCAGAGCATTGAGGTACTCAGGGCGAATCTCGTCCACCCCCAGGACCCGGCCACCAAGGAGATTTAACCACCTTGGTAACCTCAGCCCCTGTGATAGGCGAATCATCCCCCTCATCTATAAGCCCTGCTTCCTCTGTGGAAGGCGTGTCAGTGGGATTGAGGAGATCCTCAAAGTATTCCTTCCACCGCCCGACGATATCCCCGGTCGAAGTCAACAGCGCCCCATCCGCACCATACACAGTGTGGACAGGGAGCTGCTTTCCCCTCCTGAGCTGCCGGATAGTTTGCCAGAATCTCTTCGAGGCCGACCGAAAGTCTTGTTCCATGGCCTCACTGAACTCCTCCCATACCCGAGTTTTTGCCTCAGCAACCACCCGAGCTGCACTCCGCTTGGCCTGCCGGTACACTTCAGCTGCTTCGGGAGTCCCACAAGCCAACCAAGCCTGATAGGACACCTTCTTCAGCTTAATGGCCCCCCTCACCACTGGTGTCCACCACTTGGTTCGGGGGTTGCCACCACAAGATGCACTGACCACCTTGCGGCCACAGCTTCAACAACAGAGGTGGAGAACATGGCCCATTCAGACTCCATGTCTCCAGACACCCTCGGAATGTGGTTGAAGTTCTTCCGGAGGTGGGAGTTGAAGACCTCCCGGACAGGGGCCTCAGTCAGGCGTTTCCAGTACACCCTCACTATACGTTTGGGTCTACCAGGTCTGAATGGCTTCCTCCCCTGCCATCGGAACCAACTCACCACCAGGTGGTGATCAGTTGACAGCTCTGCACCTCTCTTTACCCGAGTATCCAAGACATACGGCCGCAGGTCTGATGACACGATAACAAAATCGATCATCGACCTGCGACCTAGGGTGTCCTGGTGCCAGGTGCACATATGGACACCCTAATGCTTGAACATGGTGTTCATTATGGATGAACTGTGGGTAGCACACAAGTCCAATAACTGAACACCACTCGGGTTCAGATCGGGCAGGCCGTTCCTCCCAATCACCCCCCTCCAGGTTTCACTGTCGTTGCCCACGTGCGCATTGAAGTCCCCCAGTAGGACAATGGAGTCTCCAAGAGGAGCACCCTCCAGCACCCTTGTCAGAGACTCCAAAAAGGGTGGGTACTCTGAAACATTATTTGGTGCATAGGCACAAATGATGGTCAGGACCCGTTTCCCAACCCGAAGGTGCAGGGAAGCAACCCTTTTGTCCACCGGGGAAAACTCCAATATAGAAGCAGCAAGGTGGGGGGATACAAGAATACCCACCCCTGCTCGCCGCCTCTCACCCGGGGCAACTCCAGAAAAGGCCAAGCTCCAGCCCCTCTCCAGGAGACTGGTTCTGGAACCGGAGCTGTGTGTTGAGGTGAGGCCGACTATATCTAGCCGGTATCTCTCAACCTCATACACCAGCTCAGGCTCCTTCCCCACCAGAGAGGTGACATTCCACGTACCAAAAGCCAGTTTAGAAAGCTTGGGATCAGTCCACCAAGGTCTCCGCCTTTGACCTGTTTTTATTCAGTTAAATAATTTCCTTGTTGAACACAACATTTTTGAAAAATTCCAATCTAGTTTTAGGACAAACCACAATACCGAGACAGCCCTTTTAAAAATCGTTAATGATATCAGGTGTAACATGGACTCCCACAAACTGTCAGTCCTGGTGCTGTTGGATCTCAGCGCTGCCTTTGATACAGTAGATCACCACATTTTATTAAGCAGACTCAAACACCTGGTGAGCCTCTCAGGTACTGTTCTTGAATGGTTTCATTCCTATCTCACAGATCATCGCTATTTTGTAAGTATGGATACATGTTCTTCGGCAATCCACGAAATCAAGTGTGGGGTACCCCAATGATCAATTTTAGGGCCAATACTTTTTAATCTTTATATATGTTGCCACTTGGGGATGTTATCAGGAGACATGGCATCAATTTTCATAGCTATGCTGATGACACACAGCTGTACATTGCTGTGTCTCCTGATGACACAAAACCAATTAATACCCTTTTGAACTGTATTTTAGATATAAAGTCATGGATGGCAGAGAACTTCCTACAGCTCAACCAGGACAAAACAGAAGCTTTAATCATCGGTCCTGAAGACAAGAGAGAGAAAGTTTTACCCAAATTGCTAGGTCTAAAACCTACACGTCAAGAACCTGGGCATTCTTTTAGACTCTGACTTTAATTTTATTTCACACATTAAAAATGTAACAAAAATTGGATTTTACCATCTTAGGAATATAGCCAGAGTCCACCCTTTTCTCTCTCTTGCCAGCACGGAGGTCTTGATGCATGCTTTTATCACCAGTCGTATAGACTATTGTAATGCACTTCTCTCTAGTCTTCCCCCAAAAAGAATATCACATCTCCAACTGCTCCAAAATTCAGCTGCACAAGTGTTGATGAGGACCAAGGGGTGGGCGCATATTACACCAGTTTTAGAATTGCTGCATTGGCTCCCCGTGTGTTTTGGGATTGATTTTAAGGTTCTCTTAGTAGTTTTTAAATGCCTCAATGGTCTTGGGCCTTCTTATCTATCTGAGTTGCTTTCATCTTATGAGCCCTCGCGGACTCTGAGGACCTCTGGTACCGGCCTTTTAATGGTTCCCAAAGTCAAGACCAAGACCTTTGGTGAAGCTTCCTTTCACTATTATGGTCCTCATCTGTGGAACAGCCTGCCAGAGAGCCTCAGGGCCGCAGAGTCAATAGATGTTTTTAAGAACAGGCTAAAGACCCACCTTTTTAATTTGGCTTTTAACAAACCTGTTTAACTATTATTGAAATAGTCATTTATGTTCCATTGTTTTATGTTCTTCTTGGAGCCATTTGTTTTTAGATTTTCTCATCTTTTCTTATTGATGTTTTAGTTCAGTTTTTAAGTATGGGTTTTTAGTTCCTCTTGTTTTTGTGTGTTCTTTGTTTCTTTCTGTACCTTTTTAAATTTGGCTTTTAACAAACCTGTTTAACTATTATTGAAGTAGTCATTTACAGTATGTTCCATTGTTTTACTTTCTTCTCAGCTCCATTTGCTTTTAGATTCTCTTATTTTGATGTGTTCTTAGCTCAGTTTATAAGTATGGGTTTTTAGTTTCCTTTGTTCTATGTGTTCTTAGTTTTAGCTTGTATTTTATGTGTTTTAGCTCCAGTGTTTCCTAAGTGGAGACCCTCATGACGGATGCTGCCTGGCCCATCTGCAGGGGTGCTGGTCTCGTGGGTCGCTCTAGCTTGGGTGGGTGGGGGCTTTATGCCACTGCCTACAGCTGTGGTGCAGCCCCGGCCTGTCCTGGTTGGGGTAGCCTCTGTGGCGCCCTCTGTGGTTATGGGCTGTGTGGTCTCCCGGTGTGGAGGGCTCCACAGGATGGTTGCTCTTTCACATGGGGCCTCGGTGCCTAGCGATGTCTCTTTTATTTTATATGTGTGTAAGAGAAGTAGGGGGTGGTTGTATGTGCCTGTGTGTGTGTGTTTTGTGGGTATGTTTATGGGAGGGTTGGAAGGGGTGGGGATGCATCATGTAAATATATGTAACTAAATGTGTCTACTGTTTTTATCTATGTAAAGCACTCTGCACAGCATCTAATGTTTGAAAAGTGCTATTGTGGAGAGTGTGGAAATGATGAGGCCAAGTTACGATCAGACCAAGTTTATTCACACTCTCACAACATCATACACAGAAAGCACTGAATTGCCAACCCAGGTTTCATCCCTTAAAACTCCACAGATCATCTCGCATCTGCATGACATTTCACCTCCACCATACATGTTCCTTAAACCCCCAGCACTCTTTTCCTGCCAACTCCCCATGAGGTCCCTGCCTATTGTTCTCTTGTGTCTAACCACTGCCTCCTGACTGAGACGCTGTCTGCTGACACAACCACAATATACACTGCTATATCACCAATATGCATCGCCATAATCAGCCCCCCCCCCCCCCAGACAGAGTTTCAGTCGGCACGTCTTTTGGGCTTCAGTCTCCTCCCATATCTGCTGTAACGGGGGTCTCTGTGCTGGTGGGGGCTACTGGACGTGTATCTGACTGCGGGTGGGCCATGGCGGGGGGGGGGGAGAACTTCGCTCTGCCCGTGTGGCTGTCCTGGTGAATCGTTTGCCTGGGGAGCTCTCAGTGGGGGTCTTCCACGCCGAGGGGTCCGAGCCAGCAGCACTTGCTCGTCCGCCACTACAAAGGCGGGCTTAAGTCTATCTATGCATATTTTCTCCCGACGCCCCCCCAAGTCTAACAAAAAATGCTTGTCCCCTGTTTCCAGCACTCTGAACGGGCCATCATAGGGTGGGCGCAATGGTGGGCAGTGGGCATCGTGTCTGACAAACACGAACGCCGCGTTCTTCAAAGTTTTTGGCACAAAAGCGCGTGGGAAACAGTGGTGGGCTGGGCCGGGCAGCGTGCCTGTGTCTGCACTACACTGCAAACGCTGAGACGTGCAGCTGTCCGGCACGGGATTATCTGGCAAAAATTCCCCGGGCAGCCACAGCAGCTGAGAAAAAACAAGCTCAGCCAAGGAAGCCTCCAAATCCTCTTTTGGTGCGGAACACAACCCCAATAAAACCCACGGTAACCGGTCAACCCAATTTGCATCCGTCAACGAAGCCCTGAGTGCTGCTTTCAGTGACCTGTGAAAACGCTCGCATAACCCATTTGCCTGTGGGTTGTACACGGTTGTGCGGTGAATTGCAACACCCAGGCTGCGGGCCATCGCGGACCAAAGTTTGGAAACAAACTGAGGGCCCCTATCGGACGTGATGTCCGACGGGATTCCAAAACGTGCCACCCATGCTGTCATAAAAGCACGCGCCACGTCCGCGGACGTGGTTTCCGCCAGCGGGACTGCTTCTGGCCAGCGTGTGGTGCGGTCCACCACTGTCAGAAAGTGCGTGCACCCCTGCAACGGTGGGAGGGGGCCCACGAGGTCCACGTGAACATGGTCGAATCTTTTAGCTGGTATCCTAAATGGCTCCAAAGGAGCCTTGGTGTGTCTGTGCACTTTGGCTCGTTGGCACCCTACGCAGGCTGTAGCCCACTCTTTCACTTGTTTGCGCAGGCCTGGCCACACGAATTTCGCTCCCACCATTTTGACTGACGCGTGCACTCCTGGGTGCGCCAAAGCGTGAACTGACTCAAACACGCGGCGGCGCCACACGACCGGGACCACTGGGTGCGGGCGTCCCGTGGAGACGTCGCAGATTGGGGGGGCTGCAGTCTTGCAGCACCCTGCTCTCCAGCCTTAACCCTGTTGGTCCAGACTGGAGCGTGTGCACGTCCGTATCGCTAATCTGCTCTGTGGCCATGGCTGTATAATCTATCCCTACACAGACAGGGGCCACTACCGCGCGCGAGAGGCAGTCCGCCACCACATTCAGTTTACCCGACACATATTGAATATCGGTCGTAAACTCCAAGATCGCGGCCAGCTGTCTCTGCTGCCGGCCCGACAATGGTTCCGAAACCTTGGCCATCGCGAACGTCAGCGGCTTGTGGTCCACGCACGTGGTGAAGCTGCGCCCTTCCAGCCAGAACTGGAAGTGGCGTATGGCCAGGTGGAGAGCCAGCAACTCTCTGTCGAATGCGCTGTGTTTACGCTCACTGTTGCGCAAAGCCCTGCTGAAAAAAGCGAGCGGCTGCCAAGAACCGGCGACACGTTTCTCCACGACGGCCCCTATGGCCACGTCCGAGGCGTCGGTAGTGAGCGCTTGTAGAGCAGCTTGTTCTCTTCGCCGGCGGTTGCAGCTGCTACCGACTGCTGGCTCTGGCATTTCCCGAGCGCTTGAATTGGCACGGTGGCGCACATCTGCGTGTGTTCCCTCCAAAACGGCGGTGGTAGAAGCAGAGCGTGTCTCCCTGGTGCTCCTTGGCCCCCGCTGCCGCTACCGTCGGTGGCCCTTCACCTCCTCTGGTCGTCTCACTGGGTTCCGACGCCGCTGCGCTCACTGTGAGTGCTCCGGTGGTGAGGATGATCCGGTCTGCCTCCTGGGCTAGCGCACGGTAGTTACGTGCGGCCAGCAGCGGCGAATTGGCCAGGACTGCCCTTGCATCTGTTGGAAGGTTCCGGAGGAAGAGGTGGGCAAACAGAAAATGTCCATCGTCCATGCCTATTAACGCCAACATCTTCTCCATCAGATTGACGGCTGAACCATCTCCTAACACGGAACGCCTCAGAAGCCTCTCTGCTCTCTCACAGTCCGAGAGCGTGTAGCGCCGAATCAGCGCAGCTTTGAGAGCCTCATATCTGCTGTGGGCTGGTCGAGCAGGCTCGCTACCTGCTGAGCTGCTGTGCGAGCGTCCAGTGCTGCAACCACATGGAAAAACTTGGTGTCGTCTGTCATTATTCCCCGGAGGGCGAACTGGGCCTCGGTGTGGTGGAACCAAGAGCGCGGGTTGTGCTGCCAAAAGTCCGGTAGCTTGACTGCAACAGCACACGCGTTGCTGGGGGTCCCCGTCCAGGCCGTCTGTGGGATGCCTGCCGCGCTGCTGGGGCTTCCCATCCGGGCCGACTCCGGGGTTCTTGCCTCGTGTTCCATAATACGTCCAAGGTCACCAGTGTGGAGAGTGTGGAAATGATGAGGCCAAGTTACGATCAGACCAAGTTTATTCACACTCTCACAACATCATACACAGAAAGCACTGAATTGCCAACCCAGGTTTCATCCCTTAAAACTCCACAGATCATCTCGCATCTGCATGACATTTCACCTCCACCATACATTTTCCTTAAACCCCCAGCTCTCTCTTCCTGCCAACTCCCCATGAGGTCCCTGCCTATTGTTCTCTTGTGTCTAACCACTGCCTCCTGACTGAGACGCTGTCTGCTGACACAACCACAATATACATTGCTATATCACCAATATGCATCGCCATACTATACAAATAAAGTTTGATTAATTGATTGACGCATGTGTCAAAAGCAGAGAAATCCATATAAGGGACAGGACAGCTGTAAGCAGGTTCCCAATTCACTTCTTTCATATATCTTTGGAAGTGCTAAAGACTGCAGCAACAGGTTGTTTGCCAATAAAAACATTTTAAAAAAGGAAAAGGTTAGATGAGGGTGAGAAGGATAAACCTCTCACACATTGAAACTCCCTCCCTCCACCTTCTCATTGCCTGTAGTTATTTTCACAACAACTAGGTCATTTTAAAAACAAAAAACTTTATAATGCACAATTCCCACTTGTAAAAAACACTTTATATGGCTGTTTTCCTTTGCGGCACAGTCTCTGTATAACTGATACTCAGTAAGCAAATCCAGATAGTGCCAAAATTAACTCTTGTATTTATGTCTGAGGTTGGCAGGAATTGCCCTTGAGCTTTCTCACAGCATACCTGCACTGAGGTAATTATAAAAAAAAATACTTCTTTATTTTACCCCTACAAAACAAACATTTTAAGTTCTTTTGCTCCTTTATTGCCATTTCATCAAACTATATAATGGTTTGATCTGTTTATTTTTGCCAGCCTTGTTGTGCTTTATCAACTTCTGTAATCGCAGAGCCAGTGAGAAATTACTTGGGAAGAAAATCAAAGATTAGATACTCCTCATAAGAACATTAGAGCCAGTACTGGGAATTCTTTGTTTTTTCACCAGGTATTGCTTTTGTGTACACCCCCTGTGTACAGTGTAAGAATGTTAATGTGTTCATTGAAATTCATAATGTGAATATGAGGCATTTGTCCAGCAACTGTCAACTTTTAAGCCTGCATACTGTTCATGAATATTTATGTGTATGACTACAGACCTAAGAGACTCATTAGTTTACAGTTCTATACATACAGTAGTGCATAAAGTGAACCGTGCTTTAGCCCTGAAGGGGCAAACTGAGGCTTACCAATTCAGGCTATGAGGTTTATATTGAGTACTTTAATGCCATATGCAAGTAACGCACAAGTTCAACTGCTTATTGCCACAGTATAAAATATAGATCTGTGGGAGTTGAATGATGAAAACCTACAGAATTGACTTACACTGGATCACAGAGGCACAGACTGTATTTCAGTTGAAGAGCTCAGAAAAGAGCAAGAGGTAATTATTTGAGGACTATTTGTAATAGTACACATAAATTATACAGCAGGACTCGTTATCTCTGCTAACAGGGAAAAGCAAACACAAGTCCAAATGCAGCCACGTCCCAAATCTGAGTCACATCTGATTTTGTATTACTTCATTTGAATTGCAGCAGACTTTACACAGCTCCCAAATCTTCATTTATTTCCATTCTGCTCATCTATTTGCTTGTCATAAAATATCTTACAGTAATTCCCCAAAAAGAAATGTAATCTACTGTTTAATTTATCTGAGCAAATCTTTGGCACAACAGCATATGGCTTTCATTTATTAAATACATATAAATCCATCTGAAGGTGCCATTATTGTGTGTCACGCTCTATATCAGGCTTCAATTGATGTGCCAGAACTGTTCCTCCATTTTTTTTGTAAGTGCTTGCACAGTGGAGGCCATTCTGCTGTCAACACATGTGCACTGAAGGTTTAGCTGTGCCACAGGATATGGTAGAACATATTAATTCACTACATAGTGTTTAGAGGGCAGGGAGCGAATGGTCATTTTGAACACAGTTTTGGTTTTGTCTTGGTCTCAGTCTGGTCTTGGCTACAAAACTAGTGGCAGTAATGAATTAGGTTTACTCAAGTCGACTCAGCTGTACCCCCGAAATTAGTTACCCCCCCCCCCCCAAAAAAAGAGCCCCAAACTTTGTTTTATTAATTAACGCACATTTATGAAAAGTCAGATTTCTGAGTGTAAGTGAATGCAGCATCAGATTATTCAATTCAATTCAATTCAACTTTATTTATATAGCGCCATTTCACAACAACAGTCATCTCATAGCACTTTCAACTGTAGGGGGGACCCCCACAGTTGCAGAAAGACCCCAGCAATCAGGCGATCCCCTGTGAGCAAGCACTTGGCGACGGTGGAGAGGAAAAACTCCCTTTTAACAGGAAGAAACCTCCAGCAGAACCAGGCTCAGGGAGGGGCAGTCATCTGCTGCGACTGGCTGGGGGGTGAGGGGACAGAGAAGATGAAAAGAACAGACATGTAGAGAGCAAACAGCACGATGGGGACTCAATCTATGGGAGAGAACAAACAAATGTTAATGACCAGCAAAAAAAAAAAATATTTCATTGAGAGTGAAGAAAGGAGTGAGGCCCAGTGCATTATTGGAGGTCCCCCAGCTGACTAAACCTATTAGCAGCATAACTAAGGGAGGGTTCAGAAACACATGATCCCTCCCTAATTGTAGGCTATATCAAAAAGGTAGGTTTTAGCCCTATTCTTAAAAACAGAGATGGAGTCTGACTCCCGAATCCAGATTGGCAGCTGGTTCCACAGGAGAGGAACTTGATAACTGAAGGCTCTGCCTCCCATTGTACTTTTGGAGATTCTAGGTATTACAAGTAATCCTGCATTTTGGGAGCATAGTGCTCTGTTAGGATAATACGGTAGTATCAGATCTTTTAAATAAAAGGGAGCCTGATTGTTTAGAGCTTTGTAAGTAAGAAGAAGGATTTTAAACTTAATTCTAAACTCTATGGGAAGCCAATGAAGGGAGGCCAGAACCGGAGAGATATGATCTCTCTTTCTAGTACCTGTTAAAACTCTTGCTGCAGCATTTTGGATCAGCTGAAGACTTTTTAAAGATGTTTTAGAACAGCCTGACAATATGAATTACAATAATCTAATCTCGAGCTAACAAAAGCGTGGATCAGTTTCTCAGCATCACTCTGAGACAAGATGCTCCTAATCTTGGCAATATTACGCAAATGATAGAAGGCAGTCTTAGAAACAAATTTAATATGTGAATTGAAGGACAGATCTTGATCAAAAATAATTCCAAGGTTCCTCACAGAGCTATTAAGAGAAAGAGTAACCACATCCAAACTGAAAGTTTGATTTGGAAAGGTATTTCTAAGGTTTTTTGGACCAGCAAGAATGGCTTCAGTCTTATCTGAATTTAATAGCAGGAAATTACAAGTCATCCAAGCTTTGATTTCCTTAAGACAGGCTTCCAACTTGGCTAATTGATTAGTATCATCTGGCTTCATTGACAGGTATAATTGTGTATCATCTGCATAACAATGAAAATGTATAAAGTGCTTTCTAATAATGTTGCCTAACGGAAGCATATATAAACTAAAAAGAGCAGGGCCTAGCACAGATCCCTGTGGAACTCCATGACTAAGCTTTGAGTTGAAAGAAAACTCATTATTATAACAGATTATATTATCCCTCCTTTCTCACACAGCAGGGAGAGAGTGTGAGGGGCCAGGTTGCCTGCAGCTCTTATAACGGTAACCCATGCCTTTAACTCACAATAGGATTCAGGATGCCAGCCTTGGCTTTTCTGATTATTATACAAAATGTTGAATAATTGTGTGCCTGTCTGAATTTATTTTGTAGAAGTAGAGGATGCATACCTGTCAACATTTAAGTTTCAAATTATGGAAGGTTTTTACCAAGGGGTGAGGGGTGGGGCCATAAAATTTTTATTACAATATTATTTCAGAAGCAACTGCATCTTTGGTCATTTTAATTAATTTTATTGACTCAAACATAGTTTTATTCATAATTTTATTTCTTTGAAATCAGAGTTGAACTCATTGTTCTGTTCTGGCTCTGCACATTGACGTTCAAACACAGTTGAAACCAGAAGTTTACATACACTGTATAAAAAGACAGCTAACCGTGCACTGTACCACTGTTGCCTAACAGCTAGAAGGTCCCAGGTTTGAATCCCCAGACTAGCAGGGGTGGGAACCTTTCTGTGTGAAGTTTGCATGTTCTCCCTGTGCTGCACAAGTTTGCTCTGGAAGCTCCGGTTTCCTCCCACAATCCAAAGACATGCATGTTAGGTTAATTGGTGATTCTAAATTATCCCTAGGTATCTGTCTCCTACAGACCCTTAGAATGGAGGGTTTGTACTAGTGAAGTGCTTTGAGTGGTCTTTGAGACTAGATACGGCACTATATTGTATACATAAGTACAGGTCCTTATCCCCTCTTTTCCCTCACTGTCTAACATTAACTCAAACTAAACTTTACTTGTTTTGGGTCAGTTAGGATTACCAAAATAATTTCTCTTTGTTCAATATATTTTTTTAGATTTTTTTTTATTACTTTCTTCAAAGCCAGAAGTTTACATACATTTCCTTAGTATTTGGCAGCATTGCCTTTAAACTGTATGACTTGGGTCAAACATTTTGTGTATCCTTCAACAAGCTTCTCACAGTAGTTTGCTGGAATTTCGGCCCATTCTTCCTGACAGAACTGGTGGAACTGAGTAAGGTTTGTAGGCCATCATGCCCTTGTCCATTTGGTAGACCCATTTGTGCTAAAGTGTTAACTTCCTGGCTGATGTCTTGAGATGTTGCTTCAATATTTCTGAATAATGTTCTTTTATCATGATGCCATTTATTTTGTGAAGTGCACCAGTCTCTCCTGCAACGAAACACCCCCACAACATGATGCTGACACCCCTGTACTTCACAGTTGGGATGGTCTTCTCAGGCTTGCAAGCTCCCCCCTTTTTTCCTCTAAATGTGACAATGGTCATTAAGGCCAAACAGTTCAATTTTAGTTTCATCAGACCACAGGACATGTCTCCAAAAGTTTAGGAAATTGTTCCTGTGTGCATTTGCAAACTGTAATTTGGCTTTTTATGATGCTTTTGTAATAACTTCTTCCTCTCTGAATGGCCTTTCAGTCAATGTTGATACAGAACTCGTTTCACTGTGGATAATGACACTCTTTTACCAGTTTCAGCCAGCATCTTCACAAGGTCTTTTGCTTTTGTTCTGGGGTTGATATGCACATTTCACACCAAAACACGTTCATCTCTGAGACACAGAACCTGTCTCCTTCCAGAGCGGTATGATGGCTGGACATTCCCATGGTGTTTATACTTGAATATAATTGCTTGAATTGAAAAGAAGAACGTGACACCTTCAGGCATCTGGAAATTGTACCCAAGGATGAACCACATTTGTGGAGGTCCACAGTTCTCTTCCTGATATCTTGGCTGATTTTCCAATGATGTCACACAAGGAAGCAGTGTGTTTGAGGTGTGCCTTAAAATATATCCACACGTGTGTCTCCAATTAACTCAGATGTTGTCAATTAACCTGTGAGAAGCACCCAAAGCCATAACATCATCATATGGGCTTTCCCAATTTGTTTAATTCATAGTAATCTTCATGTATTTAAAGTTCTGACTCTGAAGAAAGTAATAAAAAATTCTCTAAAAAATATTTAGAAATAATTTTGGTAATCCTAACTGACCTAAAACAGGAAAAGTTTAGACTGATTTAATGCCAGGCAGTGAGAAAAAGGGTGTTATGTGTCTTTTTTATAAAGTGTATGTAAACTTCTAGTTCCAGCTGTATGTGTGGAAAAAGTCACAACTTTACAACTAACTTTTCAAGGAAAATGATAAAATACAGATAAATTTAGGATTGATGAGAAACTGATAAGAAAAAACAATATGTGCCAAGATGCATCATCATCCTGAAAAATTACTTCATCCTCACCAAACCTACTTTCAGTTGATGATTTGAGAAAAGTGTGTACACCTATGCACTTGTACCTACTGTAGACGTAATGACTGCCATCTCACCTGGTCCTCTACCTGATATGTAACCCCATATCATCAATGACTGTGGAATATTAGTTAGTCGTCTTTACACGCTTCATTGGGATGACACCAAACAAAAGTTTAAGCAGCATCTCTTTCACCAAAGCAGGTTTGTGATTTGACACTGAATATCACTTTCATCCAGTCATCCAGAGTCCATCATCACTTCTCTTCAGCCCATTGTAACCTTGTTTTCTTCTGCTTAGGTGTTAATGAGGGCTTACAATTGGATTTTCTGTTGGTAAATTCCATTTCCTTTAGCCAATTTCTTATAATTCGGACACAGACATTGACAAATGTTTACCCCCATTTGTTTTTCATTTCTTTTGTTCTGCATTTTATACTGTCAAAGCATACTGCTATGAGTTTTCTGTCCTGACAATTTGACACCTTCTTTGGTCTACCTGTACATTTCCCTTTTACAAGCTCCCCTTATTGTTTGTACTTGCGCAAAATTGTGGACACAGATGACCAGTAACTACTAACACCTGCTGTTGCATTTCTGTTAAATTACCTTCTTGAATGATTTTTTAAAAAAGTCCTTTCCATTGTTTCAACTGACAGCTCTCTTGTTGGGGCCATGTTTCCTTTCAATCAGCCGAGTGAGACAGCTTATTCAAGTCTGCAACAACCCTCTTAACTGCAGACTAATTTGCATATTTAGATATGTGCAGGCTTTTGTTTTATTAATGGAAATTACAAGATAATTCCATAATCTGTTCCTCAATAATCCAATGATTTTATATTTTTCCTCTAACTGATCTGGAAAATTGCCATTAATTGTAGCAATTTTATTTTTTTTAAGATATAGTTTACAAAGCCAGAATGCACAGCTGTTCAATAAAAAGGGTTTCGTGTCACATCTGTGATGTTTTTTCTACATACAGTAGTATGAAAGAGTGTTTGCCCCCATCCTGATTTCTCATTTTTTTGTATGTTTGTCACACTTAAATGTTTCAGATCATCAAACAAATTTAAATATTAGACAAAGATAACACAAGTAAACACATAATGCAGTTTTTAAATGAAGGTGTTTATTATTAAGGGTAAAAAAAATCTAAACCTACATGGCCCTGTGTGAAAAAGTGATTTCCCCCGTTAAAACATTCAGTGGGGCAAAAAAGTATTTAGTCAGCCACCAGTTGTGCAAGTTCTCCCACTTAAAAGATGAGAGAGGTCTCCAATTTTCATCATAGGTATACCTCAACTATGAGAGACAAAATGAGAAAAAAAAATTCCAGAAAATCACATTGAAGGATTTTTAATGAATTAATTGGTAAATTCCTCAGTAAAATAAGTATTTGGTCACCTACAAACAAGCAAGATTTCTGGCTCTCACAGACCTGTAACAACTTCTTTAAGAGGCTCCTCTGTCCTCCACTCGTTACCTGTATTAATGGCACCTGTTTGAACTTTTATATATATTTATATATTTTATATATTATCAGTATAAAAGACACCTGTCCACAACCTCAAACAGTCAGACTCCAAACTCCACTATGGCCAAGACCAAAGAGCTGCCAAAGGACACCAGAAACAAAATTGTAGACCTGCACCAGGCTGGGAAGACTGAATCTGTAATAGGTAAGCAGCTTGGTGTGAAGAAATCAACTGTGGGAGCAATTATTAGAAAATGGAAGACATACAAGACCACTGATAATCTCCCTCGATCTGGGGCTCCACCCAAGATCTCACCCCGTCGGGTCAAAATTATCACAAGAACGGTGAGCAAAAATCCCAGAACAACACGGAGGGACCTAGTGAATGACCTGCAGAGAGCTGGGACCAAAGTAATAAAGGCTACATCAGAAACACACTACACCGCCAGGGACTCAAATCCTGCAGTGCCAGACGTGTCCCCCTGCTTAAGCCAGTACATGTCCAGGCCCGTCTGAAGTTTGCTAGAGAGCATTTGGATGATCCAGAAGAGGATTGGGAGAATGTCATATGGTCAGATGAAACCAAAATAGAACTTTTTGGTAAAAACTCAACTTGTCGTGTTTGGAGGAGAAAGAACACCATACCTACTGTGAAGCATGGGCATGGAAACATCATACTTTGGGGCTGTTTTTCTGCAAAGGGACCAGGACGACTGATCCGTATAAAGGAAAGAATGAATGGGGCCATGTATCGTGAGATTTTGAGTGAAAACCTCCTTCCACCAGCAAGGGCATTGAAGATGAAACGTGGCTGGGTCTTTCAGCATGACAATGATCCCAAACACACCGCCCAGGCAATGAAGGAGTGGCTTTATAAGAAGCATTTCAAGGTCCTGGAGTGGCCTAGCCAGTCTCCAGATCTCAACCCCATAGAAAATCTTTGGAGGGAGTTGAAAGTCTGTGTTGACTTTTCCAGCGACAGCCCCAAAACATCATTGCTCTAGAGGAGATCTGCATGGAGGAATGGGCCAAAATACCAGCAACAGTGTGTGAAAACCTTGTGAAAACTTACAGAAAACGTTCGATCTCTGTTATTGCCAACAAAGGGTATATAACAAAGTATTGAGATGAACTTTTGTTATTGACCAAATACTTATTTTACCGAGGAATTTACCAATTAATTCATTAAAAATCCTTCAATGTGATTTTCTGGATTTTTTTTTTCTCATTTTGTCTCTCATAGTTGAGGTATACCTATGAAGAAAATTGGAGACCTCTCTCATCTTTTAAGTGGGAGAACTTGCACAATTGGTGGCTGACTAAATACTTTTTTACCCCACTGTACTTAACTGTGGTTTATCACATCTTTGAAAAGCTGCGTTCAATTTCTCTAGCCACACCCAGGCCTGATTACTGCCACACCTGTTCTCAATCAAGAAATCACTTAAGTAGGATCTGCCTGACAAAGTGAAGTAGACCAAAAGATCCTCAAAAGCTAGACATCATGCTGCAATCCAAAGAAATTCAGAAACAAATGAGAAAAAGTAATTGAGATCTATCAGTCTGGAAAAAGTTATAAAGCTATTTCTAAAGCTTTGGGACTCCAGCAAATCACAGTGAGAGCCATTATCCACAAATGGCGAAAACATGGAACAGTGGTGGACCTTCTCAGGAGTGGCCAGCCGACCAAAATTACCCCAAGAGCGCAGCGACGACTCATCCAACAGGTCACAAAAGACCCCACAACAACATCCAAAGAATTGCAGGCCTCACTTGCCTCAGTTAAGGTCAGTGTTCATGACTCCACCATAAGAAAGGGACAGGGGGGAAATGGTCTGCATGGCAGAGTTCCAAGATGAAAATCACTGCTGAGCAAAAAGAACATAAAGGCTCGTCTCAGTTCTGCCAGAAAATATCTTGATGATCCCCAAGACTTTTGGGAAAATACTCTGTGGACTGATGAGACAAAAGTTGAACTTTTTGGAAAGTGTGTGTCCCATTACATACGGTGTAAAAGTAACACAGCATTTCAGAAAAGGAACATCATACCAACAGTAAAATCTGGTGGTGGTAGTGTGATGGTCTGGGGCTGATTTGCTGCTTTAGGACCTGAATACTTGCTGTGATAAATGGAACCATGAATTCTGCTGTCTACCAAAAAATCCCGAAGGAGACTGTCCGGCCATCTGTTTGTGACGTCAATCTGACGCGCACTTGGCTTCTGCAGCAAGACAATGATCCAAAACACACCAGCAAGTCCACCTCTGAATGGCTTAAGAAAAACAAAATGAAGACCTTGGAGTGACCTAGTCAAAGTCCTGACCTGAATCCGATTGAGATGCTATGGTATGACCTTAAAAAGGTGGTTCATGCTCGAAAACCCTCAAATGTGGCTGAATTACAACAATTCTGCAAAGATGAGTGGGCCAAAATTCCTCCACAGCGCTGTAAAAGACTCATTGGCAGTTATCACAAACGCTTGATTGCAGTTGTTGCTGCTAAAGGTGGCCCAACCAGTCATTAGATTTAGGAGGCAACGTACAGTGGTGTGAAAAAGTGTTTGCCCAATTCCTGATTTCTCATTTTTTTGTATGTTTGTCACACTTAAATGTTTCAGATCATCAATCAAATTTAAATATTAGACAAAGATAACACAAGTAAACACAAAATGCAGCTTTTAAATGGAGGTGCTTATTATTAAGGGGAAAAAAATGCAAACATACATGGCCCTGTGCGAAAAAGTGATTGCCCCCTAACTCTAATAACTGGTTGGGCCACCCTTAGCAGCAACAACTGTAATCAAGCATTTGCGATAACTGGCAATGAGTCTTTTACAGGGCTGTGGAAGAATTTTGGCCCACTCATCTTTGCAGAATTGTTGTAATTCAGCCACACTGGAAGGTTTTTGAGCATGAACCGCCTTTTTAAGGTCATGCCACAGCATCTCAATTGGATTCATGTCAGGACTTTGACTAGGCCACTTCAAAGTCTTCATTTTGTTTTTCTTAAGCCATTCAGAGGTGGACTTGCTGGTGTGTTTTGGATCACTGTCCTGCTGCACAACCCAAGTGTGCTTCAGCTTGAGGTCACAAACAGATGGCCGGACATTCTCCTTTAGGATTTTTTGGTAGACAGCAGAATTCATGGTTCCATTTACCACAGCAAGTCTTCCAGGTCCTGAAGCAGCAAAACACCCCCAGACCATCACACTACCACCACTATATTTTACTGTTGGTATGATGTTCCTTTTCTGAAATACTGTTACTTTTATGCCGGACGTAATGGGACACACACCTTTCAAAAAGTTCAACTTTTGTCTCATCAGTCCACAGAATATTTTCCCAAAAAGTCTTAGGGATCATCAAGATGTTTTTTGGTGAAACTGAGATGAGCCTTTCTGTTTTTTTTGCTCAGCAGTGGTTTTCGTCTTGGAACTCTGCCATGCAGACCATTTGTGCCCAGTCTCTTTCTTAAGCCTTATTCATGCTGCATTTCCCCTCTGGTCTGCTTTGGTCCATGTGCGCTTTGGACGAGCCCAACATGCACGCAGCGTTGTACATGCTCACTTTTTTGTCTACAAGGCCAAGCAGTTGACACATGCGCACAACTGTTATTTGTAGTTTCGCCCCAGCCCTATGGGTAGCACAAATGCGCTAACATGCCAGTTTGTTCACCAGCTATAAAAACGAGAGTGGCGCACATTTTTTTTCTACCAACAACAATAGCGTCATTTCAAGGAAAAGGAGGAATTAATAGTTTCCAGTGCTCTTCTCCGCTCAAGATGCTGCTGCTGCAAAAGGATTCATGTACGCTTACTCTCGTCTTCCGTGTCCTCATTGTCTTCCTCATCTACTTTGTCTTTGCATGCTGTATTGGTAGCGCCATCTCGTGAATGGGACGTTCAGTCTTGCGCATGCTCTGGCAACACATTCAGATTGTGGGCAGGCCACGCGGTCATAAAATTTGGGCTGCACGAGGTCGTCCACAGTAGAGCCCTGATTACACTAACAGAGTGGAGACAACGTAAATTTCGTTACACAAGGTTTCCGGTTGCATATACGCGGACAGTGAAGGAGCAGCATGAATCCAGCTTTGTGGTAGAGTCATGAACACTGACCTTAACTGAGGCAAGTGAGGCCTGCAATTCTTTGGATGTTGTTGTGGGGTCTTTTGTGACCTCTTGGATGAGTCGTCGCTGTGCTTGGGGTAATTTTGGCTGGCCAGCCACTCCTGGGAAGGTTCACCACTGTTCCATGTTTTTGCCATTTGTGGATAATGGCTCTTACTGTGGTTCGCTGGAGTCCCAAAACTTCAGAAATAGATTTATAACCTTTTCCAGACTGACAGATCTCAATTACTTTATTTCTCATTTGTTCCTGAATTTCTTCGGATTGCAGCATGATGTCTAGGTTTTGACGATCTTTTGGTCTGCTTCACTTTGTCAGGCAGGTCCTATGTAAGTGATTTCTTGATTGAGAACAGATGTGGCAGTAAATAGGACTGGGTGTGGCTAGAGAAATTGAACTCAGCTTTCCAAAGATGTGATAAACCACAGTTAATTTATGTTTTCACGGGGGGGGGGGATGTCACTTTTTCACACCACTGTAGGTTTGGATTTTTTCTCCTTAATAATAAACACCTTAATTTAAAAACTGCCTTTTGTGTTTACTTGTGCTCTTTGTCTAATATTTAAATTTGTTTGATGATCTGAAACATTTATGTGTGACAAACATACATCGTCGGCCTCCGTCGGTCTATGATGACCATGGAAGAGAATCCTAAACGTCTACTCTGCTGGAACAGCACCGCCTGTGGCTGAACAGGCCGATGCGCGAATGGCAGTCCCTGTCACACAGGTTGCACTTCTGGGTGGTCTCCATGCTGCTGGGTCTGTGGCGGTTCTTCCTGCGGGTCCTTTTTTCATCTGCTGCAGCAGTCAGTCTTTCTTCACCCACCTTGAGCTGTCTGGTCAGGGTGCCTCTCCATTTGGAGCGGTCCGTTGCAAGGACCTCCCAGCGCTCTGTGTTGATCTCCAGGGCCTTCATGTCTCTCTTGCAGATGTCTCTAAAGCGCAGCTGTGGGCGGCCAACGTCTCTCCTGCCAGTCGCCAGTTCTCCGTAGAGGACGTCTTTGGGGATTCTGCCATCCTCCATACGGTGAACGTGGCCTAGCCAGCGGAGCCTGTACTGCCTGAGTAGAGTGAACATGGAGGGAAGGCCGCGCGGGACAGAACTTCTGTGTTGGGCACTTTGTCCTGCCAGGATATGTCCAGGATGTGGCGAATGCAGCGCAAGTGGAAGGAGTTCAGTCTCTTTTCCTGCCGGGCGTATGTTGTCCACGTCTCACTCCCATAGAGCAGTGTGCTGATGACGCAGGCGTTGTACACTGCCATCTTGGTCTTGACAGAGAGTTTGGGATTCTCCCACACTCGTGTGGTGAGGCGAGCGAGTGTGAAGGCTGATTTTCCAATCCTCTTGTCGATCTCTGTATCAAGAGAGAGGTTGTTGCTGGTCGTGGACCCCAGGTACGTGAACTGATTCACGACCTCCAGCTCGTAGTCGTCGATGGTAATGGTTGGTGGTGCTTCCATGCCTTGCACCAAGATGTTAGTCTTCTTCAGGCTGATGGTAAGCCCGAAGTCCTTGCATGCCTGGGAGAAGCGGTCCCTCAGGGTCTGAAGCTCCTGCTGTGTGTGGGTTGCGACTGCAGCGTCGTCTGCGAACACCATGTCTCTGATTAGAGCCTTGCGTACTTTGGTTCTGGCTTTCAGGCGGGCGAGGTTGAAAAGCCTGCCATCAGATCTTGTGTGCAGGTAGATTCCCTCTGTTGCTGTGCTGAAGGCATGCCTCAGGAGCATAGCAAAGAAAATCCCAAAGAGGGTTGGCGCAAGTACACAGCCCTGTTTCACTCCGCTGCGTATGTTGAATGGCTCTGAGACGTTGCCGTCGTGCTGCACTATCCCCTGCATGTTGGTGTGAAACGATTCGATGAGGCTTTGCAACTTTGGTGGGCATCCTATCTTTGGCAGGATCTTGAAAAGGCCCTCTCTGCTGACCAGATCAAACGCTTTGGTGAGGTCGATGAAGGCGACGTACAGGGGCATGTTCTGTTCTCTGCATTTCTCCTGGAGTTGGCGGATGGAGAATATTATGTCTACCGTTGATCGCTCAGCGCGGAAGCCACACTGAGACTCAGGGTAGACATGTTCGGCAAGCTTCTGTAGACGAACGAGAACAACTCGTGCGTAGACTTTGCCAACAATGCTGAGGAGGGAGATGCCCCTGTAGTTGTTGCAGTCGCTTCTCTCCCCTTTGTTTTTGTAGAGGGTGATGATCTTGGCGTCCCTCATGTCCTGTGGTACGGCACCTTCCTTCCAGCACTGGCAGAGGATGTCATGCAATGGCAGCAGTAGGGCGGTCTTGCAGTGCTTGATCAGGTCAGGGGGTATGCCGTCGTTGCCGGGTGCCTTGCCAGCGGCCAAGCTATCAATGGCCTTGCTGAGTTCATCGATGGTTGGCTCAGTGTCAAGTTCGTCCATGGATGGCGGGCAGTTGATGGCATCAAGGGCTGACGGTGTCACGGTGTTCTGTCTGGAGTAGAGGTCGGAGTAGTGTTCCACCCATCTCTCCATCTGCTTGTTCTTTTCTGTGATCATCACCCCAGTGGAGGATTTGAGGGGGGCCGTCTTGCTCTGAGCCGGACCAAGTGCTTTCTTGATGCCATCGTACATACCACGGATGTTCCCTGTTATGGCAGCGGTTTGAATGTCTTGGCTGAGCTGAGTCCAGTACTCGTTGGCACAGCGCTGAGCAGTCTGCTGAACTTTGCTTCTTGCAGCCCTGAGAATCTGGAGATTCTTCTCGTTTGGGGACTTCTTGTACTCAGCAAGTGCTGAGCGCTTGGCTTCAATGACGGGGGTCATCTCGGTCAACTTGGCATCAAACCAGTCCTGTGACGTCGAGGTCTTCCTCCCAAAGGTAGCCAAGGCTGTGCGGTGGATGGTGTTTCGCAGCTCTTCCCACTTCTGCTTTGCAGATTTTCCTTCTTGTGGTACACCAAGTTCCTTCTCAAAGGTGGAGGCAAACTGCTCAACAAGTTCTGGTTGGGCCATCTTGCTGGTGTCAATCCATGCCTTTCCTGGCTGTCTGGCATGATGGAATTTCTTCAGCTGCAGCTTGACCTTGCAATACACCAATGAATGGTCTGTGTCACAATCTGCACTCTGGAACGAACGGGTGATTAGCACGTTCTTCAGTGAGGTGCGCCTGGTCAGGATCAAGTCCAGCTGGTGCCAGTGCTTTGAGCGCGGATGTCGCCAGGAAACCTTGTGTTGGGGCTTGGTCTTGAAGAACGAGTTTGTGATGCACAGATTGTGACATGTGCAGAACTCGAGCAGCCGCTGTCCGTTGTCGTTCATTCTGCCCACGCCAAATGGTCCAAGACAGGAGGGCCAGGAGTCGTGGTCAGCACCCACTCTGGCATTGAAGTCTCCAAGGAGAATGAGTTGTTCAGAGTTGGGGATGATCCTGACAGTTGTTGCGAGATTCTCGTAGAACTCGTCTTTTGCCTCTGGTGTGGCTGTCAGTGTTGGGGCATACACACTGACGAGGGTGACTGGGCCTTGAGTGGTGTTGAGGCGGAGGGTGAGGAGTCGTGCAGAGCCATTGCTGCCCGGTTCCACCATCTTCAGCAAGGTGTTCAAGGTTACAAAAAGATGAGAAATCAGGAAGGGGCAAACACTTTTTCACACCACCGTATTGAAATAGCTGAATGAATATCCTCAAAGAGAGGTGATTGCATAATTTTTGCTGGGGGTAAAGAGATTTTCTTACTGCCACTCAAGTAATTTCTTTGCTGAAGAAACTTACCTATACTTTAGTAATCAAACACATATGGTAATGCTATTTTCAGTTCAATTTCTGACTACTTTACCTACCTCAGAAAACCAGTAATTATTAGTCCATGTAAATTCATTTTTGTTTTATAAATATACAGCCCAGCTTAATCCTAAATGGGCCAAATCAAAAAGACCGTTTTATAATCACATGTAAAAATTCATCAGTAACATTGTTACTTGCAAAATATTCTCATGAATCACAAAGCAGGTGATAACACAATGACAGATCTGAAAAAGAGTGCAATTTTCTGTTTAACACGTTACAAAAATCTAATGTTATATTTCAATGTCAGCTTGGCTCTGACTAGCAATAACTCAAATCTTGTGTGATATTAAAGGTTCAGGCAACTCCTCTCTTGATACAGTATATTCTTAACAACTTGCAACACAATGCCAATACAATTGGATCATTTAGCTGGCTAGTTCTGGTCCCAAATAAGACCTAAAACCACTGGTTTTAAAACACTGAATAGGTTTAAGTCCTAAAATTTTAGCTATGAAGGCTATAGTATGTGGCATAGACTCTTGCTACACAGTTGTCCTTTCATAAATACAAAAACTTAATTAAAAATACAAACCAGGCATGTTTGGGCTGGACTAAATTTGCACATCCACTACAACACTTATAATAGACTTCAGAGGTATGTAGTAACTAGTTCTACTTGTACCATTACATGGACTCAAGTATTTCTTCACAAAACTGTTACTGCAGGATGTCCTGTACTGTTTTGAGATACTTTTGAAATGTATTTATGTAATTAGTTTTTTTTTTGTTTGTTTTTTTTTTGTTTTTTTTTGTTACTTATTTGTACCCGTAGGTAGACTTGGTTTGCAGTCTGGTGACAAGCCACCGGCTGCTGGTCGCTGCGTGCGCGAGCGCCCTAAACCTACATGTTTTTGGTGTGCGGGAGGAAACCGGAGAAATCCCGGAGTAAACCCGCGCAACACGGGGAGAATATGCAAACTCCACACAGCTCACTGTTGGTCGGGGGCTGGGATCGAACCCGCGATCTCATGATCCCCGCGATCCCCCAGCCGAGGGTAAAACTGTGCTGCCACAGTGCTAAGCCACTGCGCCACCGTGCAGTTTTGTTCTATATTATGACACATCAGCAGAGATTTGACACACAAACAATTTTCTGTCTGCATACAGTTCACTAAAACATTCACACTTTTATCCTGTTTTCTCTGATAATCCAAAGTACCAATGAAACGACATTTTGTCAGACAGAATTAAGTCTTTATGATTAACACTAGCAGTGATACCCGGTGAATACGGCATGCAGTGTTTAACCCTGATGAAACTACAACAGCGATATGAAAGACCTGCTGACAAACCTCTGCTCCCCCCAGAGCTCAGCTGGGCTGCATGAATACATAGCTTATGTTGAGCTGACGTGTCTCTCCAGAAATGCAACTACACATACTGGCAACATTTTGAATAGGATGGCCTTCCATATAATTGGACCCTTTCCCAGACAGCACCCTACATGTGACAATGTCAGCATTACATAATGCCATGTGTAATACTTATAAAGGCTAGAGTTTGGCAGTGTAACTTATCAAAAGCTGATGTTTCCAAATGTCAGTAATACATTGTTTTTGTGTTGCATTCAAGGAGGGTTATTGCTCCAGTATTACTACGTTCTTAAGGGTATATAAAGCATTAACCATTTATAATTTTTTCATATTAATTTTTTATTGCACAAAATAAAATGCACCACAGGTTGACAATAGCATATAGGCTTTAAACACAGAATTGACATTTATTTACCTCATTTACTTAATGTATTACTTTATTCTTTTGTCATAATATAATATTTAACTCTTGTACATCCTTTCATTTTTACTTCTGTTTCACTTTAGTGAAATTTATTTATTTTCTGAAATTTGATACTTGTTTCTTGTAAATTTGCTGCCGTCGTCTCAAAAATTTGACTTTTTCCACTTAAATTTGTGTCTCAAATTTGCAACATTTTTTCACAAATGTGACTTTTTCTTGTAAATTTGCAGCTTTTCTTATAGAGTTAAAACTTTTGGCATAAACATGGATTTTTCCCCTCAAATTAGCTTTTTACTTGTAGAGTAAAAACTTTCTCAAACTTACCAGTTTTTGTTCTCATAACTTTGATACTTTTTTCTTGTACATCTGTAATGTTCATACGGACGCTGGTTAAATTTTTGTTTTCTATGATGATTTATTTTTTTTCTGCTGATCTGGACAATGATCCAATTTTATTTTTTTATGTTTTGTTGGAAGGGAAGTTTTTTGGGGTCCATTTTAAAGGTTTTGCTGGATAGATGGATGATCTTCATAAAAAACCCACCTTCCTGGGTGTTTTTACAAACACAATTTATGCATTATTTTTAACAGAAGACAAATGCATCCTTCACATTTCCAGCACTTCCAAAGCAAGTGGGATAAACAATGAATTCAAAACAATATTGAGGAAGTTAGCAGACACAGAACATTTGTAAACCCCACCCCAAATTACATTATTGTTAGATTACAGCAGCTGTGTGCCGTTTTGTCTTCTTGTCTTTTTTCCCCTGTTGCTGCGATCACATGAAAAGTTATTCTCCACTCTTATTTAATAAACAGAGACACGATTTGAACACAGCAGAAACTTATTTTGGAAATGCAAGACCACATTCAAAGCAGCACAAAAACTAGAGGGTTAAATGGAGGTTCACTCTCCCTACTTCCAGCTTCCGTCTCCCTAACACAAACGGTCAAGCTGGATTCATGCTGCATTTCCTCTCTGGTCCGTGTGTGCTGTGGATGAGCCCGACACGTACGCGGTGCTGTGCATGCTCAATTTTTTTCATCTACCAGACCAAGTGGTTAACGCAAGTGCACAACTGTTATTTATAGTTTTGCCCTAGCCCTATGGGACACACCAGTTTGTTCACTGGCTATAAATGCGAGAGTGACACACATTTTTTTTTTTTTGTAGTTACAACAATGGCATCATTTCAAGGAAAAGGAGGAATTACTGTTTTTCAGTGCCCTTTTCTGGTCAAGCTGCTGCTGCTGCAAAATGATTCATATATGTTTATTCTCATCTTCCGCTTCCTCTTCATCTTCTTAGTCTATTTTGACTTTGTATGCTGTGTTGGTAGTGCCACCTCATGAATGGAATGTTCAATTTTGCGCATGCGCAGTCAACATGATCAGGCCACGGTCAGGCTGTGCAGTCAGGAATTTGGACTGCACACGATCATCTGCAGAGGAGCCCTGTTGACACAGGCGGACTGGAGAATATGACATAAATTTCGTCACACGTGCGCATGTGGACAACAGAGGTGCAGCATGAATCCAGCTTCAGGGTGACCTTGACTGTATCAGCGGCGTACACCTCTAGGGGGTTATGTGAGTGGATTAAAATAAATAAAACTGAATATATGTCATATTCGGGTGAGTGCACATCCCCTCCTTCCTGCTAAGTTTCCCCAGCTCCACAGGTAATCATCTCACCTGCGTAAGTGGACGCAACTGCTGTCTCATCATCGCCAGCGCTTATAAGGACCTTCAAGTGGAAGCTTCAGCACTGGCTCGTTGGGTATACTGCCTATGCCAACAGCAAGTAAGTTGATCTATTTTCTGGAGAAATTAAAACTTGCATTTCTCTCTCCTCTCCTTCTTCCAGGTTGCTGCCATCCATGCGGTGTGTCTTTGGGGATTGTTGTGCGCTCACCTGCTCCGTGATCCTCACCTCGCCTCAGCTTCCTATCTCCACTCGGTCAGACATCACCCAGTTCTACGCCCCGATCAGCTTCATCCTGCTGGTTTGTCTATTCCTACTGCGTTCTCTGTCGGGTTCTCTGCTCGGTACACATAAGTGGCTAATTCGTCTCTCCACTTCCCTGCCTCCTTTCTCTTGTTAATCACTCTCGTCTCTCCCCACAGGCCGAGTCTTCCCTGGCGAGTGACGTTTTTCTATATCAGTGCTCCTCTGTGTTTTGAAATTAATAAACTATTTAAACGTTGCTTCTCTGTGTCGTGGGTGTTTTCTCTGGTGTTGCACCCTGCACGTGAGCTGTTCATTCTATCAACATGACAATATACAGACGTGGACAAAATTGTTGGTACCCCTCTGTTAATGAAAGAAAAACCCACAATGGTCACAGAAATAACTTGAATCTGACAAAAGTGGTAATAAATAAAAATTCTATGAAAATTAACCAATGAAAATCACACAATGCTTTTGAATTGTGGTTCAACAGAATTATTTTAAAAAACAAACTCATGAAACAGGCCTGGACAAAAATGATGGTACCCCTAGAAAAGATTGAAAATAATATGACCATAGGGACATGTTCAACCAAGATGTGTCCTCTAATTAACATCACAGGTGTATACAAACTTGTAATCAGTCAGTCGGCCTATTTAAAGGGTGACAAGTAGTCACTGTGCTGGTTGGTGACACGGTGTGTACCACACTAAACATGGACCAGAGGAAGCAAAGGAGAGAGTTGTCTCAGGAGATTAGAAAGAAAATTATAGACAAGCATGTTAAAGGTAAAGGCTATAAGACCATCTCCAAGCAGCTTGATGTTCCTGTGACTACAGTTGCACATATTATTCAGAAATTTAAGATCCACGAGACTGTAGCCAACCTCCCTGGACGTGGCCGCAGGAGGAGACGGATAATACGAATGGTAACAAAAGAGACCAGAACAATCTCTAAACACATTCATGGTGAACTCCAAGGTCAAGGTACATCAGTGTCAGATCGCACCATCCATCGTCGTTTGAGCCAAAGTGGACTTCATGGGAGACGACCAAGGAGGACACCACTGTTGAAAACAAATCATAAAAAAGCCAGATTGGAATTTGCCAAACTGCATGTTGACAAGCCACAAAGCTTCTGGGAGAATGTCCTATGGACAGACGAGACAAAACTGGAACTTTTTGGCAAGGCACATAAGCTCTATGTTCACAGATGCAAAAATGAAGCATACCAAGAAAAGAACGCTGTCCCTACTGTGAAACATGGAGGAGGTTCTGTTATGTTCTGGGGCTGCTTTGCTGCATCTGGCACAGGGTGTCTTGAATCTGTGCAGGGTACAATGAAATCTCAAGACTATCAGGGTATTCTAGAGAGAAATGTGCTTCCCAGTGTCAGACAGCTTGGTCTCAGTCGCAGGTCATGGGTCTTGCAACAGGATAATGACCCAAAACACACAGCTAAAAACACCCAAGAATGGCTAAGAGTGAAACATTGCACTATTCTAAAGTGGCCTTCTATGAGCCCTGATCTAAATCCTATTGAACATCTGTGGAAGGAGCTGAAACATGCCGTCTGGAGAAGGCACCCTTCAAACCTGAGACAACTGGAGCAGTTTGCTCATGAGGAGTGGGCCAAAATACCTGCTGAGAGGTGCAGAAGTCTCATTGACAGTTACAGAAATCGCTTGATTGCAGTGATTGCCTCAAAAGGTTGTGCAACAAAATATTAAGTTAAGGGTACCATCATTTTTGTCCAGGCCTGTTTCAAGAATTTGTTTTTTAGAATAATTCTGTTGAACCACAATTCAAAAGCATTGTCTGATTTTCATTGGTTAATTTTCATAGAATTTTTATTTATTACCACTTTTGTCAGATTCAAGTTATTTCTGTGACCATTGTGGGTTTTTCTTTCATTAACAGAAGGGTACCAACAATTTTGTCCACGTCTGTAGGTAAATGCAAATATAGCTTTGGTGTCCCAGCAGTAACCTGTACCTCCGTCTTCCCATCAGTCCACAACTGTGTCAGGTGCCCTCTTCAGGTATTGTGGCATCTCCATGCAAGAGATGTCAGTCCGCAGTCAAGTGGTCTCTGAGTTAGCTGGGAGACATACGTACATATATACCCACGCTGCAGAATCTCTTTAATATATACAGTGGACATAAAAAGTCTGCACACCCCGTTCAAATGCCAGGTTTTTGTGATGTAAAAAAATGAGACCAAGATAAATCATTTCAAAACTTTTTCCACCATTAATGTGACCTATAACCTGTACAACCCAATTGAAAAGCAAACTGAAATATTTTAAGGGGAAAAATAAAAAATAAAAAACTACATTCATTCTGTCTTCTTTTCCAATAATTAATTTACTGTTTCTTCTTTTTCAGACAAAAAGGTACAAGATTTTTTTTTTTTTTCACCTTAACATGTTTCGCCTGACACCTGCAGTCACCCCTCCCGGGAGGTGTGGCTGGCGTGGTGGATCTGTCAGGTCCATCAGGCTGGCCACGCCTGGGGAGAACAGCTGGTGGACGGCGCACTGTGGCGATCATCTGACGCTTCTGGGGATGACTGCAGGTGTCAGTCGAAACATGTTGAGGTAAAAAACAAACATCTTCTACCTTTTTGTCTGAAAAAAAGAAATAGTTAATTAATGTTTTGTCTGAGTTCTGTGAATCCTGCTCACCTCTTGCTCTGCTCCCTTGCTCCTACGAAAATTCTCTGTCTGTCAGCCTGCTGACTAGCCGCCCTTAGTTCCACCACGCTCACCCAGCAACAAAAATCTCACCTCACGGCTCTGGATCTCCCACCTGGACACCAAGCCCCTCTCTGAAGAAAGGAAACGAAAGCTCAACCAACCATTGTTTATTCCTTAATCACCACCTTGCCCCAGGATCTGCTCCTCTCCATGCCTCACCTGTCCACCTCTGTTAGTTTTTCTCTTCAGTGAAGCTCTTCTACATTTTATTGGTGATAGTATGTCTTTGTGATGAGAGCAGTGCTTCCGTAAAGACACTGACACACTTCCTGATGATGTATAATAGATTCTTTTTAGTCACACCTCCCACCACTCTAGGTGGATTGCACACTTCCCGTGATCACAATACCAAAGATGCTGCCACTTCCACTTCACAATATGTAGAGCACATGACTATTTCTCAACCCTGCACACAGATTCATCCATGAAATTAGAGCAATTAATGTTTTAGTAATTCAAATGCAAACAAATAGTATCAAAAACTCTAGAAAAACATACATTAAGGCAGAAGTATAATGACACTATCAGGTTGACTTGAGTTTTGGAGGGAGTCTTAATCTACTAACAGATGACGAAACTGAGAAGTGTGTCCAGGGTAAATGTCTCTCCTGATTTTCCTAAATGATCAATAGGAATTGGTTATGACAGTAATGAGACGGAGAAACCTGCTAGGCCCAGAGGCATAATTAAGCTAGCATTTTCAGTGAACGGCTAATTAATAGTGTAGAGGAAATTAATGAAGAGCTTGTGGCCTGCCACTGACAGCCAGCGGGAGTAAAATGCTGCTACGTCAGCACAGAGCCCTGCGACACTTCAGGTGACTGCCAAAGCCTCGTCTGTCATTTGGACAGTGTGATCTAATCCCGGCACTCATACCACTCCACTGTGACAGGGCCGCAGCAAAGTAAAACGCACTTTGCTATAAATGGATGCCTGAAGATTCTTTTTTTAAATGCCATTCCCTATCTGTTGTTGAATCCCCCCCCCCCCCACTGGGCAAGGATTTCACACCAGTTCTGAGTAGGACAGCCAAAGCTTTCCTAAATGATTCAGACACATCCAGACCGTGATCTGTGACCAGAGAAGCCTCAGGGCTACTGCCAGCATCCTTCTCTGTCATCCACAGAACCTGGAGCAGGTTGACTCCAGAGCAGGCACAGAACTAACAAGCTGCTGCCCATCAGGATGGAGTCCCGGCCACTGCCAAAGTCCTGTCCCACAGACAGACAGACAGACACACACACACACACACACACACTGACACAGCAACCCTGGGAGGAAGTTATTTTGTTGGACAACATGCTGCTAGTCCCATTAAATCTGAACATCAGCCCCAAGAGACTCTATTAAGGATGTGCAATGCCGTTTCGCCCACTCTCCGCATCCCAGAAATGTGTCACTCGGCAGCTCTGCTCGACCAGAAGGCCTGATGAAGTGACAGCATTTCTTTCCCCTCTGTTACGGTGGACTTGATTTCAAGACACATGCATGGAGGAGCTCTGCTGCCTGACTTCAATACAAGCTAACTACAGCTAACATTCAAAAATGTCTAAAACAGTGTGCTGCTTCATATAAAAATAATAATAATAACAATAATAATACATTTTATTTGTATAGCGCTTTCCAAGGCACTCAAAGACAATTTACATTAAAAAGATTAATAGCAGAATAACTCAAAAGAAGCAATAATCAGAGATCAGGCCACCTCAGCAAATCTCCAAATATGTCTATAGGGTTCAATTAAAAACAGATAAAAATCAAGGGGCTTTTAAAACTGACATTTCAGTGGGACGGCATGCATTAATGAAAGATAAATGCTTTTGCCCTGTGTGTACACATGGGCTGTTCCTTGAGGAATACTAAGTGTAGTTATTGATTAAACTCCTTCCTGGCCCATCCTGAGAAACGAACTACATTGCATACTGTGACCAATGCCAAGTTTAGCCAATGCGGGTTTTTAATAGATCCGGAAAGAACCCTCCACCCTCTCTTCTGGTGTCCAGGGAACAAAGACAGATAGCTCTTTTATTGCCCTCCCGGTAACACCTCTATGCTTAGGTTTCCCTTTTTTCCTTCCTCAGTCCTTTTCCATCTTCTCTTTGATGAATTAATATCACATTGAATGGCCAAGTCTCACATCTCACCGATTGTTCCCTTTTTAATCAAATGTGATTACAAAAGGCTGCGTCTGAAAGGCGAGGAGGCACGCTGGGAGAGGTATAATGAGCGCGTGTGCCTGTGCATGTGTGCGAGTGTCTTAGCCTTGCTGAAATAGGCTTGACTTGCTGTGCAATTACGGGACTCTTACCAGGACACAACTCCAGTGCTTCACATTAACACACAAAAAGTCTCATCAGGGCCTTTAAGGCTAAATACTTGCTCACATGTTCGATGTGTGCATAATTAAGGTAAATTAATTGATGGAATAACTAATGCCCTCGTTTTAAAATAGTTATTCATATTCATTTTAATGACTATGGGGAAAAAAACACCCAGTGAAATTTGTTTTTATTTCCATTTCTGACTAACAAATTACTACATTCCAGGTCAAACATGCACAGGCCGTAGTCAGTTAGCCAGGCAGAAAATTGGAAAATTCAAGCTGCAGTGAGTCATTAGCCAAGTCAAATATGAAACAAAAAGCTGCGTCTCCCTGCAGAATTCTTTCTGAAGCCTAATCTCTCATTCAAAGTAAATGATTTCACTTCAGCGGATACAGGAAAATATGTTAACCTTATCATCACTCATGGTAGTAGATAAAGCTGACCATCTTCGGCAAATTCACTTGTGCACTTTAGCGTAAAAAAAGCCCTTTCTTTATTTTTTATTATCAGCACAGGGCCCCCCGACTGTTTTCCCCATCAACTTATCCATTTTATACCCATTCCTCACCCTTCTCCATCTTGCCTCTCCCCCTTTCTTGAGCTGCAAACTCTGTAACTAATTGGATCTGGCATGGTCTGTAATGACTTTGCACTCTGTGGGGAGCTATGGGAAAAATCACCCTTCACTTCTTCTGGCATCAGTCAAGTGACCACATACTGAACCCCGGTGACATATAATTCCATCGTGCAACAAAGGGCAAAGATAGTAACATTTACAGGATACTGATGATCTCAGTTTGAAAAAGTCATATGGATAATATGTTGCCCCAGTCAGTGTGTAAAGTTAATTTGGATTATAACTGAATATAATACAGTTGCAATCAAAATTATTCAACCCCCACTGCAAATGAGGTTTAATGGCAAAATGTACCAACTAGCAGCTGATTGCAATAAACAAATCAAACAAGAACAATTTAAATAGCTCAACACAACTAATATTACAAGTGGTTGCTCCAAATTCAGCACAAAATGCCACTTTTAATGACTACTGCCGTTTCAAAATCCTTCAACCCCTTCATGACAAGCATCTTCAATGCTTAGTAGATCACCCTTTTTGCTTTTATGACCTGCTGCAAACATAGCTAGACACCAGCTTCTTGCAGCGTTCTGAGGAATCTTAGCCAATTCCTCATGGGCAAAGACCACTAGTTCACTAATATTCTTGGGTTTGTGTGCTGCAACCACCTTTTTCAAATCCCACCAGAGATTTTCATTGGGGTTCAAGTCTGGTGACTGTGATGGTCACTCTAGTACCTTCCAGGACAGAGGTATTCTTGGGATCATTGTCCTATGATAAGGTCCAATGATGCCCAAGCTTCAGCTTCCTCACAGATGGCATATTTTCTCCCAGGATTTCCTGATACTTGATTGACTCCATCTTGCATGCCACATGCTGCAGGTTTCCAGTGCCAGAGGAAGCAAAGCAGCCCCAGAGCATCACTGACCCACTGCCATGCTGATCCATAGGCAGGAAAGTTCCAGTTTTGCTTCATTGCGAGACGGAGGCTGGGAGACTGAACCTACATTTAATCTGCTCATTTTTATTTGTGCGCTGCTATGAATGTGTTCTTGTGTTGCCAAAATGGGTTTCTGCTGTGACCAGTGATGTGTGTTCAAATCATGTCTTTTTTTTTTTTTCCACAATATCTTTATTGAACCTTTTTTTTTTTTTTTTTTAACAAACATGATACAAACAATCAAACACTAACACTAAAGTACTACAAAAAAAAAAAAAAATGCACTAAAAACACCAACAACCACCAACAAAATCAAGTCTTCAACAATGCTCCTCTGTTTAGTCTAGACAATCCAATACATAAGTATACATATTATGTTCACCAGTTTGGAATTTACAAGGTCCACACACATCATTCACCTTCTTCTTCAAGAGTTATGTTTAAATTTTTTACATAATCAATAAAAGGTCTCCATATATTCTCAAACACAATTTCCTTTGATTTTAGTATATATGTTATTCTTTCTAATGGAAGGTTTGTTAACATCTGTCTTAACCACTGAGTCACATCTGGTCTATGAGTCTTTTTCCATAATAGTGCAATACATTTTTTGGCATTAAGCAAACTGAGGTCTATGAATGTTCTTTCACTTTTATTAAAATTATGCTTTTCTGGGTACAGACCCAACAAAAACAGTTTAGGATTCAATATGATTTGTTTTGAGATTATTTTTTCAATTGTTACCCTCACCTCTTCCCAAAACATTCTTATTAATCTACATTCCCATAAACAATGAAATAGGGTTCCTTTACTTTCCATGCATTTTGTGCATGTATCTGGTATATTTTTGTTATATCTATTTAACTCCTCCGGTGTAACATACATCCGCATTAACCATTTGAAATGTATCAATTTAAGGCGTGCATTTATTGATTTGGTTTGAGCTTCTGTACAAGCCAATTCCCATTGTTCCTCTGAAATTTCAATTTGCAGATCTTCTTTGGAGTAGTTTAATCTTTTCAGTGAATTTTCACTTGAAGATAGTGTCAGTGAGTTATAAAACTCTGAAATAATACCCTTTCTTTTACTATCTTTCATCATCATTTTTTCCAAGGATGAATAAATAGGTCGAGTGAGAGCTTTATTTTGATTTGATCGAATAAAGTTTCTAAGTTGAAGATATTTAAAAAAATGTGTTCTATTGAGATTAAATTTGATCCTCAGCTCTTCAAAAGACATTATGTTGTCTGCACATGGCAAATATAAATCCTGAATCTTTTGTATCCCTTTTAAATTCCATACTTTAAATACAGCGTCCGCTCTCCCTGGTTTAAAATATTGATTACCCCATATTGGACTAAATTGTGACAATAACTGTGGTTCTTTTAAATAGTTTTTAGCTTCACACCATATTTTGATCATATGCTTTACAAATGGATTTTTAACTTGTTTTTGTAATTTTTTTGCCGAATCTGAGTATATGAATATGGGAAGAGGTAAAGGTAAATTGTATGATTCCATTTCAGTCCAGTGAGGGAGATCATTTGATGAAAAATAATATGTCATAGACCTCAGTTGTGCCGACCAATAATACAACATAAAATTTGGACATTTCAGACCTCCACGATCAAATGGTAAATATAATAAAGACAGACGTAATCTAGCCCTCCTGTTGTTCCATATAAATTCCACTAACTTTTTTTTTATTCTTGAGAATAGATCTAAAGGTGGTGATAAGGGAATGTATTGAAATAAATAAAGTATTTTAGGTAAAATATTACTTTTAAGTATATTGATTCTCCCGATCATCGACATTGGTAGTGACATCCATCTCTGAGTTAACTCATTGATATCTGACATTAAGGCTTCATAGTTGACACTGGCGACTGATTCTAGCTTAGGCATAATTTGGATTCCTAAATATTTAAACTGATTTACAACATTGAATTGATTTACCTCAGGGGCTGGGTAATTTCTCTGGGTCTCATTTAGCATTAATATTGAAGATTTAGTTTTATTTATTTTATATCCTGATATTTCCCCAAAATTCTTTATTAAATTCAACAAGGATGGAATTGATTTTTTTAGATTCGACATAAACAAAATTATGTCATCGGCGTACAGGGAGATTTTATGTTCTGTTGGTCCAACTTTAATTCCATATATTTGTGAATGTAAACGTATCGCTATCGCTAAAGGTTCAATTGCCATAGTAAACAGTAAAGGTGAAAGTGGACAGCCTTGTCGACATCCTCTATTGATTTTTATTGGTTTTGAAATATTGTTATTTGTTAGGATTTCTGCTGTAGCATTATTGTATATTATTTGAACCCATTTTATGAAATTATTTCCAAGTCCAAACCTTTGTAGGACTTCAAAAAGAAAGGGCCATTCAACTCTATCAAAGGCCTTTTCGGCGTCCAATGATAGGAGAGCTGTATCCGGTGCTTCTTTATTAAAATAAATAATATTAAATAGTCTTCTTACATTATGGAAGCCTTGTCTACCCTTTATAAAGCCATTCTGATCTCGATTAATAATATTTGGTAAAATTTCTTGTATTCGTCTTGCTAAAATTTTACAGATTATCTTAAGGTCGGCGTTTAATAGGCTTATTGGTCTCATATTTTCACATTTATTAGAGGGCTTACCTGGTTTTGGCAGCAGTATAATTAAGGCATTATTTATGTATGATGGTAAATTATTATTTTGAAATGCTTCTAAAACCATTTCCAAAAAAGGTTTTATTAATTTATTCTTAAATTTTTTATAAAGGTCAACTGGAAGACCATCTGGTCCTGCACTTTTTCCTGATTTCATATTATCAATGGCTAGCCCAACTTCTTCTTGACTAATTTTAGACTCCAATATCTCCCTGTTTTCATTTGGAATACACGGTATAGATAGTTCGTTCAAAAACCCATTTAGTTTTGTTAAATCAGGTTCATTTTTGGTATCATATAATTTTTCATAGTAATCTCTAAAGGCTCTATTAATTTCTAAAGGATCTATAACTACCTGTCCATTACTTATAATACTGGTAATTGGTGTTTTAATTTCCAATTGTTTAATCTGCCATGCTAATAATTTTCCTGATTTTTCACCTTGTTCATAAAAAGATTGTTTCAATCTTAGAAGACTCGAGGCAGCTCTATTCGCTGATTTTTTGTCGTATTCAGCTCTCAAAATCAGTAATTCATTCTCCAACCTTGGGTCACTTCCTGCATACACTTTTTCCTGAAGATTTTTTATTTTATGTTCCAATTTAGCTCTCTCCTCTCGAGTCTTCTTAGATTTTGATCCTGTATAACTAATAATATGTCCCCTAATAAAAGCTTTGAAAGCCTCCCACTTTACACATGCTGATGTTTGTGTAGTATTGATGTCAAAGAACTCGTCTATCTGTTTTTCTATATACTTGACAAATTCCTCATCCTGAAGCCATTTATGCTGAAATTGCCATCTACCTGATTCCTTTATCAATTTTTTATCTACATATATTAGACAACAGGGTGCATGATCAGAGATCACGATGTTATCATAAAAGCAGTTTTGAATCTTGGACCTTAATTCTGTGGAAATCAAAAAATAATCAATACGTGAGAATGTCTTGTAGGTACTGGAATAACAAGAATAGGCTTTAACTTGTGGTTTCATTTCTCTCCATATATCTAACAATCTCAATTCTTTCATAAAATGATTAATAGTCATCCTACATCCAATGTGCGTACAATCCAGTCCTGTTGATCTATCCACACCTGGATTCAATGTACAATTAAAATCCCCTGCTATTATATGTTGCCCTGTAAGTGATGATAAGATGAGAAATAAATTAGCAAAGAACTTCTGGTCATCTATATTGGGACCATATAAGTTCACAAGATTTATATTTTCTAATAGCAAAGAACCTTGAATGATTACATATCTTCCAAATTTGTCTCCAATTACATTTTTCACTTGAAAAGGAACTGATTTATGTATGAGAGTCATAACTCCCCTGGCTCGGGATGAAAATGAAGAGGTGAATACACTTCCCTGCCATCTACTCCTAATTCTTTTAACATCCTCCTCTATCAGATGAGTTTCTTGTAAAAACACAATTCTTGAACCCATGTCCTTTATTTTATTCATAACTTGTTTAAGTTTTTTTAAATTTTGTAGACCTCTGCAATTCCATGAAGTTAAATTAAGATTAACACTTTGGTCCATGATCAATAGAGGGTTTGGGATTACCTTGCAGTGTAAACATGCTCATACAGAGAAGCGAAAACATGAGTGGTTGAACATTCATCCTACAAACTACACACAAACAAATTTCCCCTTCCCACACTTGTGGCAAACCCCCCAAAATCAAAAGAAAAATTCTGTCTCCCGATATAGCCATCGACCGTTCCACACCCACGAGGATCAGCCTAAGCCACTCCTTCTTCATCCTCCCAATCACCCTAACTCTACTGCTTTTAATGACGTAACATTAACTCTCCTCTGTAGTTTTCCAACTTAACTCCAAAATTTTTAACAACTTTGTACATCATAGTTTTTTTGTTTGTTTGTTTGTTTTGTTTTTGTTTTGTTTTTTTTAATATATAATACAATCTATATTTTGTAAACTTACTATTTACTTCAAGTCAGTCAGATGCCTGTGCAAATGCTTAATTATTCTACCTTATATTTTGTTCATGCTTAGCTCCCACCAGTCTCTTCTTCTTCTTTGATCTTCTTGATGAACTCCTGCGCCTCCTCTGGGGTCTTGAAGATGTGGGTTCTGCCCTCATACGTGGTCAGCAGTCTCGCAGGATAGATTACACCATGACGAATCCCAAGGTTGCGCAGCTCCTTACGTACGGGATCAAACTGCTTCCTCAATTGCTGGATTCCTGTGGCCAAATCTGGGTAGAACCGCACCTGCTGGTCCTGGTGTTTAATCTCTCCTTTAGCACGTGCAGCGTTGAAGATCTTCATCCTGTCTCTGTTGCTTAGAAACTTCATAATTAAGGTCCTCGGCGGTCCCTTATCTCTCCGTGGGCCAATACGATGTGCTTTTTCCAGAACCACTGCTGATTGCAACTCCTCGCTGCCCAGCACCTCCGGAATCCACTTTTCCAGAAAGGAACATACGTCCCGACCTTCTGATTCCTCTGGAAGACCCACCAGCCTCAAATTATTCTGTCTCGACCGAGATTCCAAATCCAAAATATTATCTTCCAGAGATTTATTTTTTTTTTCCAAAGTGCGCACCTTTAATTGAAGACGGGTGACGTCATCTTCAGCACTAGCGAGACGGAGCTCCATCTGCGCCGTTCGTTCTACACAGTCACCCAATTCCTTTCTTATTCCTTCCAGCGCTGTCATAATCCCATCAAATCTAGAGGAAAAGTCCGCTCTCATTGAACTCATGGCAGCCATCAGCGCATCTGCGCCATTCCCCGCAGAAATCGCACCGCCGCCAGCCTCCTCCGCCATATATGGAGCCTTGTTTGCTGCGTCACAGACCTGAAAGTCCGTTAATTTGGACTGTTTCGGCGGCTCGCTTTTTCCTTTTCCTGGTTTTCCAGCCTTAGGCTTCGCCGACATATCCTCGCCCAAATGCTGGGATACGTTCTGTCCCAAATGAGAGAGTTATTTGCCGATTTTTTTCTCCAGGAGCAGAGCAGAGCGAGACACGTCCGTCCTACGTGGCAGCCATAACCGGAAGTCCCAAATCATGTCTTTTTATTTATTTTTTTTTCCACAATATCTTTATTGAACCTTTTTTTTTTTAACAAACATGATACAAACAATCAAACACTAACACTAAAGTACTACAAAAAAAAAAAAAAAAAAAAAAAAGGATGCACTAAAAACACCAACAACCACCAGCAAAATCAAATCTTCAACAATGCTCCTCTGTTTAGTCTAGACAATCCAATACATAAGTATACATATTATGTTCACCAGTTTGGAATTTACAAGGTCCACACACATCATTCACCTTCTTCTTCAAAAGTTATGTTTAAATTTTTTACATAATCAATAAAAGGTCTCCATATATTCTCAAACACAATTTCCTTTGATTTCAGTATATATGTTATTCTTTCTAATGGAAGGTTTGTTAACATCTGTCTTAACCACTGAGTCACATCTGGTCTATGAGTCTTTTTCCATAATAGTGCAATACATTTTTTGGCATTAAGCAAACTGAGGTCTATGAATGTTCTTTCACTTTTATTAAAATTATGCTTTTCTGGGTACAGACCCAACAAAAACAATTTAGGATTCAATATGATTTGTTTGTCTTTTTATTTATTAAATAGCAATGGACAAGAGCATAGAACAACTTTTCATATGATCGCTGCAACAGGGGAAAAAAGACAAAACAGTAGATACAACCACCACTACTGCCATCATCTATAGGACGAGTCATAGAAATCTTCCTCAATATTCTTTTGAATTTGGAAATTGGAGCAGTAAACATGAAAGGACATACAAGAGTAAAACATTATATCATGACTGAAGAATAAAGTATTCACCAGGCATTGCTGCTAGTTCAAATATAATATATTCCAACTAGCAATAGTGGGGGATATTTCCTGTAATTTCCCAGTTTGGGATCAATAAAGTACATCTATCTATCTATTGCAGGTGGGATACTGCACTCGCCTTGGAGTGCTCTTGTACACAATATGTACAAGAGCACTCCGAGGCGAGTGCAATATCCCCCACCTCAATTTTCTTTGAAGATCCCAATAGTTACTAACGGAGAGCAGTTTTCAACTTTTCAATATAATTACTGTAGCAGAACAAAATTATGATAAACCCATCATCCACGAATATACAACAAAGTATACAACCCATAATTATAGGTCAAGATCCCAAGGTGAACTTGTGTAGCAAGTATAGTAACCCAAGCGCTTTACACGTTTTATAGCAAGAGATCATAGGGAGTGCCAACCTTGACCTTTGACCTCAAACCTGTAGTCAGAGGTTATGGTCTCAGAGTGAACCTGTGTACCAGGTTTGGTGACCCTAGCTTTCTTTGTTAATGAGATATAGTTTATAAGCCATGTTGCTGTTGACCTTTGACCTTGCAATCCCAAAACCATAGTCACACTTCAGGGTCACAGGGTGGACCTGTGTAACAGGTTTGGTGGCCCAAGCTTTATTTGCTGTACAGTAATAAGCATATGAAATGCTAACCTTAACCTTTGACCTTTTGACCCCAAGCCTGTAGTCAGAGGTCAGAATACCAAGGTGAACCTGTGTAGCAAGTTTGGTGACCCTAGCTTTCTTTGTTGTTGAGATATAGTTTATAAGCCATTTTGATGTTGACCTTTGACCTTGTGATCCCAAAACCGTAGTCACACTTCAGGGTCACACGGTGGACCTGTTTACCGAGTTTGGTGGCCCTAGCTTTACTTGTTGTACAGTAATAAGCATATGAAATGCTAACCTTAACCTTTGACCTTTTGACCCCAAACCCATAGTCAGAGGTCAGAATACCAAGGTGAACCTGTGTAGCAAGTTTGGTAACCCTAGCTTTATTTGTTGTTGAGATAGTTTATAAGCCATTTTGATGTTGACCTTTGACCTTGTGATCCCAAAACCATAGTCACACTTCAAGGTCACAGGGTGACCCTGTGTACCCAGTTTGGTGACCCTAACTTTACTCATTGTACAGTAATAAGGCATAGGGAATGTTAACCTTGACCTTTGACCTTTTGACCCCAAACCCATAGAGTTCAGGATCCCAAGGTAAACCTGTATACCATAGTTCAAATGCAATGTTAACTTTGAAGCTTTGATCCCTTGACCCCAAACCCATAGTTTGGTCAGGGTGTAAGTCGTCCAAGATGTGTATTAGATACCACTACTGTATCGATTTGAAAAGTCTACATCATTTCTTTCAGTAGTCACTGTGCTAAGAAGATTTAGGAAAAAATCTGACCTGACCTTTGACCTTAAGGTCATTTGATGAGAGTGAAATTGCAGAATGCACATCATCAGAGTATATCAAACCATGGTACCAAGTTTCAAATCAATTGGAACAAAACTGTAGGAGGAGTTGATTTCACAACACAGTTACTGTTTATGAAGTGAGGTGAAACAGGTCATAGGTCAGGGGCTACAATTCCCACAAAAATCATCTGATCAGAACCAAATTGCAATATGCACATCCTCAATGTATATTAAACCATGGTACCAAGTTTCAAAACAATCGGCCCAAAACTGTAGGAGGAGTTGATTTCACAAAAGTGTGATGGACAAACCCATAACGTAATCCCCCTTCAGTCTTTGCCCAAAAGGCTCTTTGACCCCTTTGGACTTCAACCGGCGGGGGATAAAAATCGTGTCTTTATAGAACAATGGCACCCTTCTTGGAAATAATATATAGTAGTAATCCTGATTGGTGAGATGGAGGCAGATGATCCACTGTGGCGACCCCTAAAGGGAGCAGCCAAAAGAAGAAGAAGAAGAAGAAGAAGAAGAAGAAGAAGAAGAAAGTAATCCTGATTGACTGTAGTGCAGAGTTACTTGTAGACTAATCAAGGGTTATGGATTGCTGTCCTTGAGTGCTTTACACATCTATTTGTAGTATCACTGTTTTCACTGCTCATTAACACAGCTGAGGACTTGTCATTTCTTAAAACTTTACGATTTCAGTATGAGCTCCAGCTGGCAGCTGGGAATTTGCAGCAAAAAAAGGGACTTTACAGAGAGAAGTTTGCATACATCTTCCATGAGGGAGAAAAATGCTTGCCAGGGAAAAGAACAGGTGCGGAGGAAGTTCTGACTCAACAAACGTTTTCCATCATGCCTGTTGCCTAAAGTAAAATTGAGCTGTCAGTGGCAGTAGAGTTCCAGTCTAATTTCAGCATGCCTTTGCTGTAAGCGTGTGGGACTCGGGGAAAAATAAAGTTCATGGACCAAGGACACACTGGCTTGCTACTATTAATTTTGACCAAGTTAAATCATTTTGTCAATACAGGCCTGTTTCCTCAGTAAGTTTCACCCACACTTCCTCTAACACATGCCTTTAAGGTGCAAGTGCTCATGCTGTACCTCTTTTTTTCTGCTTCATATCTGCTTAGGAGACGCTGCAGACCACCACACTTGAAGCCCTGGAAGTGGGCTGCAGGGGCACCGACAGTGACTATCTCATATATTGCATCTGTAAAGAGAGAAAATAGAGCTCATGACATTTAAAACAACACCCAAAAAACTGGACCTTCAGCAACAAAACAGTGATTCATGAAATAAACTAACAGAAAAGGCTGCAAAAAGTTGACAGGATTAAAAAAATGAAATTGCAAAAAGAAACAAACGCATCAGGAATGAAGATTCACTCAAGACTGTGGTGGCAATGATGACAAGTACATACAGATAAAAAGAAAAGGGAGACTTAATCAAAACGAGGGCTAAAGGATAAGACCGAGACGGGAAACAACGAGCTTGTCCAACAGAAAACAATGCCAATGGTTGTTTTCCAAGCCTTTGAATATGACCTATGTTTAGTTAAATAACAGACTTTTAAGGGCTCTTTTACGCTCCCTTTACATATGAAACTAGAAAAGTATGTTTTAAACAGTATAATCATCACAGCCCTCATACTTCCATATGTAATTTGTGCTAGTATGTTTATTAAACAATTTATCAACTAAATGATGCGAAAAGTTTTCTTAAAGAAAATGGAGAGGGGAGAATGGTAATGAATCTCTTCCAGGGCTATTATCATCAGACACTTTTTCCCACGAGTGGACATAGTTCCCAGAGGTCTTTTTGAAATGTCTGTGATATGCTTTGGTCAAAATATATCAGGTTTTAATCATTTCAGCACCAATTTCAACTCATTTTAACCAGGCTTCACCAGGATGGATCATTTCCATTCATGTTTCTTTAAACATTCATAAGCTCCAGTTTACTCCATGTTCCTTCATTTGTCATCGCTGAGAAGTTTGATTTAGGTGGGGCAGGTGCCATTTTGAGGCTAATGTTAGCTGGTTAGCCAATAGCTGCGGTGGCAAAAAATAGACTTAACTAACTAATGTAAAGTGGATGAATGCTGAGAGCATTACAGGGGACAAGGTGGAGTCTTACAGCCCTAATGTGTTTAAAGTAGACCCTCATCTTTTTCTCACCCTATTACCATAGTTGCAGTGCCTGACCCAGGATTTCCACTGACTCCAGATCCGGTCCGTTAGGTTGTGACCCGGTCTCCGCAGCAAATAGCTCCCATTCTAATCAATGTTCTAATCCCCACCTGGTCCAGATATAACAAAATAGCCAAGAATGACATGAGCTATATTACTGACTGTGAATGAATCAACCAGGTGAGAACACAGATGTCTAAAGAGGTGACAACAATAAAAACCACGGTCACCAAGCTAACTCCAAAGCAGCCAAAATTGGTGTGGGTTTCAACATTCATGGGATCCTCCCACCGTCGTTAAAACAAGTGGAGATGGTGACATTCTACAAGTATCTGGGTGTTCATTTGAACAATAAACTAGACTGGTCACACAATATCGACGCACTGTACAAGACGGGGCAGCGCAGGCTGTTCCTACTGAGGAGGCTCAGGTCTTTTGGTGTACAAGGGGTGCTGCTGAAGACCTTCTACAGTTCAGTGGTGGCATCAGCCATCACTTTTGGAGTGGTCTGCTGGGGAAGTGGCATCACAGCAACCGACAGGAAGATACTGAACAAACTGATCAAGCAAGCTAGCTCTGTCCTGGGGCAACGCCTTGACCCAGAGGAGGAGATAGGAGAGAGAAGGATGGTGGCTAAGTTGTCATCTCTGCTGGAGTCCGAGTCCTACCCTATGCAGGACATACTGAATGCACTGAGGAGCTCATTTAGCAGTAGGCTACATCATTCTAGGTGCGTGACCGAGAGGTTTCGCAGGTCCTTCCTACCTACGGCTGTCAGACTTTATAACCTAAGTAGGGCTGCTCGCAGAGATAGCAAAAAAACGTGACGATCTAATAGTATTAAGATAAGATAAGCCTTTATTAGTCCCACAATGGGGAAATTCCAGGATTGCAACAGCACAGGGATAGCAACACTCAGAGCAACAATCAGAAGGCAAGAAAAAACAAAAAACAAGAGCAGCTAATATACATTTGTACATATTACTATAAATATATATATGTGTGTATGTATATATATATATATATATATATATATATATATATATATATATATATATATATATATACACACACACACACTGTATATATATATATATACAGTATATATATATATATATATATATATATATATATATATATATATATATATACACACAGACACAGTGCAGAGCATTGTAGCTGGATGGAATAAATATATAAGTATATAAACGCACAGTGCGGAGCATTGTAGCTACATGGAATAAATATGTAGATATATAAACACACAGTATGGAGCATTGCAGCTAGGTGGAATAAATATGTAAATATATAAACACACACAGTGCGGAGCATTGTAGCTAAATGGAATAAATATATAGATATATTGAATGCAAAAGATGCAACAGACTTACACAAAATGGTCCTCCTCCAGTATACAACTAGGACAATATCAATCACTACGGAGGGTGGCAATATATATGGGTATATATTCATACTATGTGGGGTAACTAAATAGATGGTTATGTTGTTTATTCCATCTAGCTACAATGCTCCGCATTGTGTATATATTTATATATATTTATGTGTACATATGAATATTCACTGATCTTATTTTCTTATCTTCTAAATTATTGCTCTGAGTGTTGCTATCCCTGTGCTGTTGCAATCCTGGAATTTCCCCATTGTGAGACTAATAAAGGCTTATCTTATCTTATCTTAGATGAAGCTGGGAGGGTGGTATTATTCCAGTGAACTCCAGTTCCCACATCACATCAGAGAAAAATCATAACCGCTCATTTAGTGAGAGACAAAGGCTGACCCTAACAAACAGCATTGTGATTTTTCTGAGTCTTTTCACTGGTAGACACCTAAATAGACCCACAAAATCACTGAAAAACGAAATGTTCATCATACGCCTGCTTTTAAAGAAAGGATCACGATCAGAAGCAATATCACAACTTCTCCTTAAAGTGTTCAGTTATTTTTTTTAAGCATTCTTTTTCATGTTTCAGTGGCCTTCCTTGAATTGTTGGTACATTTCATAACATTGACCCTATGATTTCTGGTGATACTACTATGTCTTGTCTGTCTTCATAAGCTTTAGAATGTGCAGAAATACGAATAAAATGAACAGAGTACAGATAGAAGGCTCCATCAATCTCCATATGTGTACTTCACACAGAGCATAAACAGGGCTGGCCCAAGCTTTCATGGGGCCCTAAGCAAAAATTGATTTTGGGGCCCCTATTCTGTAAAGTAAATTACATGATGCTTCTCGGGGAATTTTGCATAGTTGCAGTGGCGTTGCTTGCTCAATACAAACATGTGAATAGATGCAAATTTGTGTCCGAGCGAGTTGCAGAGGGGTGGAGTTGCCTTCATACCTTCTGCAGCTGCTTTCTACCTGCTGTGCAAATCCCCAAAACACCATCATGTGTAGGTTTGTAGCTAGCTTACAAACAAGACATGTCTTTAAAGGTCTGATGACACGTTTTTGACATTTTTTAGCATGTTGTGTAAACCCAAAAGTCATTGTCGATGATCAATATAATATTTACAACCGCGCCTGCATAAACAAAAAACCCAGCCGCTGACTGGACTGTGGTGCCGCCCACCGAATGAAGGGCGGCACCACCATGACGTAAGCGACAGAACGGATGCCGCTGTTGTTGACTGGAATGACAGCAGCTTTGTAGCTCACAGTTTCTCTGGTTTCTTGTTTTAATTTTACGGCTATGCCTTCGCATTGTGTCGCAGGCTTAGATAAACAGCAGGCTGTGAAAGACCACATCACACGCTTCAGCTACAACTGTCATAAGCGTCCTTGTGCGCTTTTACGGAGGAGGAGCGCGCGAGGAAGGGAAGGACTAATGGATTTACGCACAGCTTTGACCTACTTTCTGTGATCGCATGCTGACTCTCGCTGGTCCGGCCACGTCCCCTCTCTCATTATCACCAGCTGATTCAAACTCCCGCTGATCATGTTTCCCGGTCCTCGCCCAGGTGCTTCTCATCACACCATCACCAGCAGTGCGTGTACTTAGCGGCCATTTGCCAGTCACGCACTAATGGTCCATAGTATTGTCATCTGTACTGTTTGTCTGCCAGTATTTTCAGCACTCTCACGACGTTAGTCACTACATGTTCGCCGTGGTTCTCGTGCGTCCTTGAAGCGATGTCGGCTCTGGGGCACACCTGTGGCTAACATGTCTCCTCTCATTCGCTCTCTGGGCGATGCCGGCCCCTGAACGCCATCAGTAAGTGTGTTTGTGTTTTTTGTACGTCTTCACCTTTTTGGGAATTGTCTGTCTTTCTGTATTAAATGTGCTGTGGTGAACCCTGCACATAAATCCTCGTTATTTCATCCTCCCTCTCCATGCCCTGCGTAAGAGCGCACGGAGGGTCATGATGAATGGATTTACGTGCAGAATTCACCACAGCACATGTACTGAACATAAGAATGATGACAACAGTTCCCAAAAACGTGAAGACTTACAAAAATAAACAGAAACACTTACAGTTGGTGTTCGGGGCCAACATCGCCCAGCAACCATGGAGAGGAGATGTGTTAATCACAGTTGCACCCGAGGGCCGACATCGCTTCAAGGGGCGCAACAGAACCACGGGTGTGTGGAGTAGTTAACACGTCGTGATAGTGTTGGCAATATTGGTTGGCTGACAACACGGCAGATGATGCACACAAAACATGAACAGCTGACTGTCAAAGAGAGAGGGCACGTGGTCGGACCAGCGACTCTTGGACAGTCAGACACCTTACATTGGCTGCACGGTGGCGCAGTGGTTTAGCACTGTGGCAGCACAGTTTTACCCTCGGCCGGGGGACCGCGGGGATCATGAGATCGTGGGTTCGATCCCAGCCCCCGACCAACAGTGAGCTGTGTGGAGTTTGCATGTTCTCCCCGTGTTGCGCGGGTTTACTCCGGGATTTCTCCGGTTTCCTCCCGCACACCAAAAAACATGTAGGTTTAGGGCGCTCGCACACGCAGCGACCAGCAGCCGGTGGCTTGTCACCAGACTGCAAACCAAATCTACCTACGGGTACAAATAAGTAACAAAAAAAAAAAAAAAAAAAAAAAAAAAAAAGTAATGTGGGGGGGGGGGGGGTGTTCATAGTGGTCAAATTTGACCTAATGAGGTTTATTTTTCAACCGCAGGGATCCAAGCGCTGTAACACCGATGGAAGAAGTGTGTGGACCGAAGGGGAGACTATGTTGGAAAATAAACCACATTTGGTCAAATTTGACCATTATGAACTTTTCAGCCCACCGTAGTGAATGTCATGTCTGGCACCAGCTGATCTCTGATAGAGAGAAAATCAGGACTCTAACACTGTATGTGTAACATTATATGTAATAATGTGCTTTTATAAAAATCTTTGGCTCGGCTAGAGCAATTTTATAATCACACACTCAGGAAATTAAAATTTTAAAAAGTTAATCAAATAATTAAATGCTCTAGGACAGTGATTCTCAACTGGTGGGACCAGTTTTGAGTGGGTCGCGGACAGCAGGTCAAAAAATAAATAATACACTACCGTTCAAAAGTTTGGGGTCACCCAGACAATTATTTTGTGTTTTCCATGAAAAGTCACACTTATTTACCACCATGAGTTGTAAAATGAATAGAAAATATAGTCAAGACATTGACAAGGTTAGAAATAATGATTTGTAATTGAAATAATATTTTTTTCCAGATACTCAACCTGCTCAAAGGAAGGTCAGTTTTATAGCTTCTCTAACCAGCTAAACTGTTTTCAGCTGTGCTAACATGATTGCACAAGGGTTTTCTAATCATCCATTAGCCTTCTGACGCAATGAGCAAACACATTGTACCATTAGAACACTGGAGTGATAGTTGCTGGAAATGGGCCTCTATACACCTATGTAGATATTGCACCAAAAACCAGACATTTGCAGCTAGAATAGTCATTTACCACATTAGCAATGTATATTAGATATTCGAGTGTATTTCTGATTAGTTTAAAGTTATCTTCATTGAAAAAAACAGTGCTTTTCTTTCAAAAATAAGGAAATTTCTAAGTGACCCCAAACTTTTGAACGGTAGTGTATATTACGAGGTTCAGTTACATCTGAGGTTGGCCTTGTCTTATTTTAAAAAAACTTTTATTTTGACAGGCATGCGTCAGAGAGGTGCAGCTCTCTGGCACCGTAGGCATGGTATCCTTTGATTGATGTTTACTTCTAGTTTGTGTTGCTATTCAGAGGTGAGGTGGTGAAGCGCAAATATGACCCAGAGTATTTAAAATGTGGATTTTCATACATTGAGGATAAAAAGGGACAGAAGCCATAACATGTAATTTGCAGTGAAGTGCTTGCACGTGAGAGCATGAAACCATCCACACTTAAGCGACATTTAGAAACTAAACATCCTGCACGCAAAGACAAGCCGGTGGAGTTTTTTCAGAGACGACTCCAGAAGCTGAGGACATCACAGAGAGATTTTGCGAGGTAAACCTAACCCACTTTTGATGCAGCGATGTGATGGTTGAGTATCCATCTCTCCCCATTCATGTAGTCAAAATAATGTTACCATTCAGCACGACCTGTGTGTGAATGTGGCTTCTCTACTTTGGTCCAGAAACAGACTCGAGACGGAGCATGATCTGAGAGCTGCTCTCTCCACTGTCACCCCAGACTTTGAAACTCTGATCAAAAGTAAAGCACATGCCCAATTGTCTCATTGACGTCCACAAATGACTGGTTAGGTAAAAACATCTTATTTTGTGGGCCTTTTTGGTTTGGATATTTATTCACTTTTTATACATGCAGTTGTCATGTTCCTCCTCAGTTTGTGTTCCGGATGCAGAGATCTAATTTTGTAGCCTTATTTATTTTGTGCAGTTTTGATATTCAATTTTATTTTATTCACTAAGGCAGTTGTCTTAAGGTGTGTTCACACCAAACGCAACGGGCGGTGCAAATCCATACAAAGTGAATGGGACAACGCGAGTACGCGCAAATTTGCGCAGTCACGCGTTCGCGTCAAAGGCTAGCTAGCTAGCTAGATGCTAGCTTTGAGATTCTGCCATCACCGGAGTAAAGGTATCACCATTGCAGAGTAAACTAGTTTGAAAATTTGACTCACTCACCTGGAGACTCAGGAGGACCAGAAGCCCTTCAGCTGAACCGGGATGTTGTTGTTATTTACCCATGGTTTCCTGTCACGGACAAGCTAACAATGTAAACACCCTTCATCTTGTGAACTTTTGGAGGCTTGAGACAACATTTTCAGGTGAGTCCCCAGTTGGATAATGTAAATATAAGCATGACGTTATTTTGGGAATTTCCACAGCAGGTTGAACACAGCTGCCGAAATTTTAAAGGCAACTTCTCCAGTCTGCATCTCATTCAGAAGGGGGATTCATGTATGTTCGTGTGTTTACATTGAGTTATAATGTAATCGTGCCGCACGAAAAATTCGCCCATTTGCGTTTTTGGTGAACGCACCTTTAGTCTGTTAGTCCTCAGTTTCTTAATAATGTGCTCTGAAATGCACTTTGCACATATAAATAATCATGTATTAATGTTTGAAAAAATGATGGACGTGTTTTCAAAGGCTGTCTTTGAAAAATAAATTTGCATGCTTTGAATTCTATATAAGTGGGTTGCGAGTTAATGGCCATGGAAAAATGTGGGTCCCAGGGTGAGACCAGTTGAGAACCCCTGCTCTAGGAGGCCCCCTGGTGGCTGTGGGGCCCTAAGCAGTGGGTTAGTTCACTTATGCTTTGGGCCGGCCCTGAGCATAAAAGTGCCTTAAAAGAAAGAAGAAAGTGCTTCCCATCATTACTGACGATGGGGGACCCTAGATGTTTTAGATTCAATTGCAGGCTAGAGAGTTCCACTGTACAGTGCAGTGAGCAAGCAGGATGCCCTCTTTGTCATGATCCGGGCAGGGTCACAGATCCTGTCCATGCTTTGCGTTCTTTTTGGACTCTTTATTATTATCAGTGTCATTATTGTCATTCACTATTATCATTTCTGTATGGACTCTTATTTTGACAGTAATAATAATAATAATGCGTCAGATTTATATAGCGCTTTATCATAGAACTCAAAGACGCTTTACAAATAGATACATTATTCATTCACTCCAGACAGACAATGGTAGTGGCAAGCTAGTACTGTAGCCACAGCTGCCCTGGGGCAGGCTGATGGAAACGTGGCTGCCAATCTGCGTCAACGGCCTCTCTGGCCACCACCGAACATTTATACACATTCATACCCAGTGTTATGGACACTGGAGGTAAGGTGGGTAAAGTCTCTTGCCCAGGGACACAACAGCAGGATATCTGGGGAGAGCGGGATTCGAACCGCCAACCATCCAGTTATTGGACAACCTGCTCTACCTCTAGAGCCACTGCCGCCCAATACTGTTTACTTCTGTTTTAGTGTCAAGCATTTTCCGTTCTGTCCTTCTTACGTTGTTAATCATTCACAGCTGCCCCTTATTTTGCTAATCACCATTTCCCTATATACAGTGGATATAAAAAGTCTACACACCCCTGTTCAAATGTCGGGTTTTTGTGATGTAAAAAAATGAGACCAAGATAAATCATTTCAAAACTTTTTCCACCATTAATGTGACCTATAGCCTGTACAACCCAATTGAAAAATAAACTGAAATATTTTAAGGGGGGAAATAAAAGATAAAAAACTGACAATAACCTGGTTGCATAAATATGCACACCCTGTTATAACTGGGGACGTTGCTGTATTCAGAATTAACCAATCACATTCAAATTCATGTTAAATGGGAGTCAGTACACGTCTGCCCCCATTTAAAGTGCCTCTGATTAACCCCAAATAAAGTTCAGCTGTTCCAGTAGGCTTTTTCTAACATTTTTTTAGTCACATCTTACAGCACAAGTCGTGGTCCGCAGAAAGTTTCCAAAGCATCAGAGGAATTTCATTGTTCAAAGGTATCAGTAAGGAGAAGGGTACGAAAGAATTTTCAAGGCATTAAATATACCATGGAACTCAGTAAAGACAGTCATCATCAAGTGGAAAAAATATGGCACAACAGTGATATTACCAAGAACTAGACGTCCCTTGATGAAAAGATGAGAAGAAAACTGGTCAGGGAGGCTGCCAAGAGGCCGGCACCAACATTGAAGGAGATGCAGGAATTTCTGGCAAGTACTGGCTGTTTAGTACATGTGACAACAATCTCCCATCTATGGTGGCAAGACAGAAGACTTATCTTACAAAAAAAACATCCAAGCCTGGCTACATTTTGCAAAAACACATTTGAAATCTCCCAAACGCATGTGGGAAAATGTGTTATGGTCCGATGAAACCAAGGTTGAACTTTTTGGCCATAATTCCAAAAGGTATATTTGGCACAAACACAACACTGCTCATCACCAAAAGAAAACCATGCCTACAGTGAAGCATGGTGGTGGTACCAATATGCTTTGGAGCTGTTTTTCTTCAGCTGGAACTGGGGCCTTAGTCAAGGTGGAGGAATTATGAACAGTTCCAAATACCAATCAGTGTTGGCACAAAACCTTCAGGCTTCTGCTAGAAAGCTGAAGAGAAAGAGTAACTTCATCTTTCAGCAGGACAATGATCTAAAGCACACATCCAAATCAACAAAAGAATGGCTTCACCAGAAGAAGATTAAGGTTTTGGAATGGCCCATCCAGAGTCCAGACTTGAATCCAATCAAACATCTGTGGTGTGATCTGAAGAGGTCTGTGCACAGAAGAGTGGGAAAATATTGCCACATCAAGATGTGCCACGCTGATAGACTCCTACCCAAAAAATTGAGTGCTGTAATAAAAGCCAAAGGTGCTGCAACAAAGTATTAGTTTAAGGGCGTGCATATTTATGCAAACAGGTTATTGTAAGTTTTTTATGTTTATTTTTCCCCTTAAAAGATTTGCTTTTCAATTGGGTTGTACAGGTTATAGGTCGCATTAATGGTGGAAAAAGTTTTGAAATGACTCATTTTGATCTCCTTTTTTTTACATCACAAAAACCTGGCATCTGAACAGGGGTTTGTAGACTTTTTATATCCACTGTATGCTGGCCGCGGGCATTAACCCCCGTAGTGTCCTTATGTTACCACCATGTTATCTACACAACCTTGTCGGAATTATTATTTGCTCCACTGTGTTTAGATTACCACAGCCAGTGTTATCTGTCGTTGTCGGCTCACTTTTGTGTTTCCAGCCCACGAGCTGAGTCTTATTTCCTATAAATAAATCCGCAAACTAGCATCACAGCATTTGGGTCCTCCCTTCTGCTCAGCCCACGCACAAACAATGACACTCTTCCTCCATGCTTTTTTTTTTTTTTCTTTTTTTGTGGAGTGGAAACATGTAGTAACACAGATCACCACAAGATATCCAAGGAAGCATATTGTAGGTGTTGCCGCAATGACTCTCCCCTATTCTATTATGCTGAGCACCAAGCAAGAAGGCGAGATGTACCATTTTCATGGTTTTGGGGATGACCCGGGCTTGATGGTGCAGATGTGGATCACTAAGCCACCACTTCAGTTAAAAAAAGCCCTAAAGGTTGTGTGAATAAATACATGAAGGGACAAGGTGGAGGCTTACAGCTGTAATGTGTTTAAAATAGCCTCTCATCTTTTTTTAACCCTAACTATTACCGAAGTTGCAGTGCCTAACCCAGGATTTCCACTGATTCCAGATCCGGTTGCGATCCAGCCTCCGCAGCAAACAGTTCCCATTCTAATCAATGTTCTAATCCCCACCTGGTCCAGACCACTGCAGAACGAATCAGACGAGCTGGATTCGGATCACTAAAAAATGCAACAAGTCTGTTTTTTGATGGATGTCGGATCCAATCCACAAGGAAAAGCCCCGGTATCTACTGTATTTAATAGCTGTTTGTTCATTAAAAACGATTTAAGGATTGTCCATTATTTTCTGAGGTCTACTCCTCCACCACTGACTCAAAGAAGATAAAAACTTTGACGTAACATACAAACACTTCATACAATTAAAATTAATGGGCTACTTACGTAGCCCATACGTAGCCCATCCATGATCCCCCTCATGGATCGTCACCTTATCGTGGTGGGGGGGTTTGCGTGCCCCAGTGATCCCAGGAGCTATGTTGTCCGGGGCAATTTGCCTCTGATAGGGTCTCCCAAGACAAACTGGTCCTGGGTGAAGGGCCAGACGAAGAACGATCCAACAGACTCTCATGATAAATTGTATATCAAGGATTCAGTGTACCCCGCCCGGTATGGGGTTACCGGGGCCCCACCCTGGAGCCAGGCCTGGGGGAGGGGCTCGAAGGCTAGCGTCTGGTGGCCGGGTTTCCACCCATGGGACCCGGCCGGGCTCAGCCCGAAGGAGTTACATGGGTCCGCCCTCCAGTAGGTTCACCACCTGCAGGAGGGATCATGGAAGTCCGGTGCTATGTGGATTAGGTGGCAGTCAAAGGCGGAGACCTTGGCGGACTGATCCCAAGCTTTCTAAACTGGCTTTTGGTACGTGGAATGTCACCTCTCTGGTGGGGAAGGAGCCTGAGCTGGTGTACGAGATTGAGCGATACCGGCTAGATATAGCCGGCCTCACCTCAACACACAGCTCCGGTTCCGGAACCAGTCTCCTGGAGAGGGGCTGGAGCTTGGCCTTTTCTGGAGTTGCCCCGGGCGAGAGGCGACGAGCAGGGGTAGGTATTCTTGTATCGCCCCACCTTGCTGCCTCTATATTGGAGTTTTCCCCGGTGGACGAAAGGGTTGCTTCCCTGCGCCTTCGGGTTGGGAAACGGGTCCTGACCATCATTTGTGCCTATGCACCAAATGATGTTTCAGAGTACCCACCCTTTTTGGAGTCTGTGACTGGGGTGCTGGAGGGTGCTCCTCCTGGAGACTCCATTGTCCTACTGGGGGACTTCAATGCGCACGTGGGCAACGACAGTGAAACCTGGAGGGGGGTGATTGGGAGGAACGGCCTGCCCGATCTGAACCCGAGTGGTGTTCAGTTATTGGACTTCTGTGCTAACCACAGTCTGTCTATAACGAACACCATGTTCAAGCATAAGGGTGTCCATATGTGCACCTGGCACCAGGACACCCTAGGCCGCAGGTCGATGATCGATTTTGTTATCGTATCATCAGACCTGCGACCGTATGTCTTGGACACCCGAGTAAAGAGAGGTGCAGAGCTGTCAACTGATCACCACCTGGTGGTGAGTTGGATCCGATGGCAGGGGAGGAAGCCATTCAGACCTGGTAGACCCAAACGTATAGTGAGGGTGTGCTGGGAGCGTCTGGCTGAGGCCCCTGTCCGGGAGGTCTTCAACTCCCACCTCCGGAAGAACTTCAACCACATTCCGAGGGAGTCTGGAGACATGGAGTCTGAATGGGCCATGTTCTCCACCTCTGTTGTTGAAGCGGCAGCCCAGAGCTGCGGCCGCAAGGTGGTCGGTGCATCTCGTGGTGGCAACCCCCGAACCAAGTGGTGGACACCAGTGGTGAGGGGGGCCATTAAGCTGAAGAAGGAGTCCTATCAAGCTTGGTTGGCTTGTGGGACTCCCGAAGCAGCTGAGGTGTACCGGCAGGCCAAGCGGAGTGCAGCTCGGGTGGTTGCTGAAGCAAAAACCCGGGTATGGGAGGAGTTCGGTGAGGCCATGGAACAAGACTTTCGGTCGGCTTCAAAGAGATTCTGGCAAACTGTTCGGCGGCTCAGGAGGGGAAAGCAGCTCCCCGTCCACACTGTGTATGGTGCGGATGGGACACTGTTGACTTCAACTGGGGATATCGTCGGGCGGTGGAAGGAATACTTCGAGGATCTCCTCAATCCCACTGATACGCCTTCCACAGAGGAAGCAGGGTTTGGGGACGAGGGGGATGACTCGCTTATCACAGGGGCTGAGGTCGCCAAGGTGGTTAAAAATCTCCTTGGTGGCCGGGCCCCGGGGGTGGACGAGATTCGCCCCGAGTACCTCAAGGCCCTGGATGTTGTTGGGTTGTCATGGTTGACACGCCTCTGCAACATTGCGTGGAGGTCGGGGGCAGTGCCTTTGGCATGGCAAACCGGGGTGGTGGTTCCTCTCTTCAAAAAAGGGGACCGGAGGGTGTGCTCCAACTTTAGAGGGATCACACTCCTCAGCCTCCCTGGGAAGGTCTATGCCAAGGTACTGGAGAGGAGAGTCCGGCCGTTGGTCGAACCTCGGATTCAGGAGGAGCAATGTGGTTTTCGTCCTGGCCGTGGCACATCGGACCAGCTCTTTACCCTCTCGAGAATTCTTGAGGGTTCGTGGGAGTTTGCCCAACCAGTTTACATGTGCTTTGTGGACTTGGAGAAGGCATTTGACCGCGTCCCTCGTGGATTTTTGTGGGGGGTGCTTCGGGAGTATGGGGTATCGGGCTTGTTGTTACGAGCTATTCGGTCTCTGTACGACCGTTGTGAGAGTTTAGTTCGCATTGCCAACACTCGGTCGGAGTCATTCCCAGTGAGAGTTGGACTCCGCCAGGGCTGCCCTTTGTCACCGGTCCTGTTCATAATTTTTATGGACAGGATTTCTAGGCGCAGCCAGGGAATGGAGGGTGTCATGCTTGGTGACCACAGGATCTCATCTCTGTTGTTTGCAGATGATGTTGTCCTGTTGGCTTCATCCAGCAATGACCTACAGCTCTTGCTGGGACGGTTTGCCGCTGAGTGTGAAGCGGCTGGGATGAGAATCAGCACCTCCAAGTCCGAGTCCATGGTCCTCAGCCGGAAAAAGGTGGATTGTCCTCTCCGGGTTGGGGACAGGCTCCTGCCCCAAGTGGAGGAGTTTAAGTATCTTGGGGTCTTGTTCACGAGTGAGGGGAAAATGGAGCGAGAGATCGACAGACGGATTGGAGCAGCATCTGCAGTGATGCGGACGTTGTACCGGTCTGTTGTGGTGAAGAGGGAGCTTAGTTCTAAGGCAAAGCTGTCGATTTACCAGTCAATCTACGTTCCTACTCTCACCTATGGTCACGAGCTTTGGGTAATGACCGAAAGAACGAGATCGCGGATACAAGCGGCTGAAATGAGCTTTCTCCGTAGGATTGCTGGACTCACCCTCAGAGATAGGGTGAGGAGCTCAGTCATCCGGGAGAGGCTCAGAGTAGAACCGCTGCTCCTCCACATTGAAAGGAGTCAGTTGAGGTGGTATGGGCATCTGATTAGGATGCCTCCTGGACGCCTCCCACTTGAGGTGTTTCAGGCACGTCCCACTGGGAGGAGACCCCGGGGCAGACCCAGGACTCGGTGGAGAGACTATGTCTCCCAGCTAGTCTGGGAACGCCTTGGTATCCCCTCTGAAGAGCTGGAGCAGGTGGCTGGGGAGAGGGAAGTCTGGGCTTCTCTGCTTGAACTGCTGCCTCCGCGACCCGGACCTCCGGAAAAGCGGTAGAAGATGGATGGATGGATGGATGGGCTACTTACGTATTATAAGAGCACAAATAATCCAGGTGGGAAGCGGTACATCACGCTTCCTTGTTATTACATGATCGCAATCGGTTCTCCTCGGTCTTTCTCAAGATTTCATGTTATTTTATATAACTCTTGCCCGGTCTTGTATTTCGAACCCTGTTCTTATGCATGCCGCTTCAAAACACAAACGGAGCTGGTAGGGTTAGATGCAAGGCTCTGTCCGCACTGCATCTGCAACGGACTGCATCCTGGGTCAGTGTAAATCCAGCTTAACCCTAAAAACGTTTATTCATGGCAACGTAACACAGACGTGAAACTAAAACTTAACTCAAATGCGATACTGAAAGAAGGAGAAGCAAAGTCAGATTTCCTGTATGAGTTATTCCCCCTTCACCCATTCACCTCAGTATGTGGATTTGAGGAATTCTGAAATGGTGCAGGAAACGCTCTGCTGAGTTGTATTTGAAATGATGTGTCATATTTGAAAAGTAGGAACTAGTCTTGGAGGAATTATTGGAAACAAGACATGGGTGAACTCAATTTAGACTTCGATGATGGGAAAAAAACAAAGGCGGGAAGTAAAAACACAGAACAACATGAGTAAAATACTGTAACCTTCAAACTAAAACAACTGAGATAAAAACAGGCAGGCCACAAGGAGAGAAAAGGAAATCCTACAAAAGTGCAAAGCCAGAAGGACAGTAAACATAACTAAAATACAATGACCGGAGTTGAGGATCACACTCAGTAACCAAAAGCTAAACACCAAGCTCATAACAGTATACAGATATCCAGTTACAGCTTCATTTCAGATGGTACACTGGATTGTAAACTAAATAAAGAGCTCACACTGAATTTGCAGACTAGATCTCCACAGTGGTGACTACAATAAGCACTGATTTGCATGACTAATGAAGAAAGCTGACAATTAAAATCAGAAAACGAGGGGTGCAGGAACAGCAGGTGGGTAGGGGATTGCAGAGGGGTGAATATTTTGGGTTGGTTTAGTGCCAGGTTGGTTAATGAAAACCCCCGAGAAAAGCAGCAGTCCACAAAAGTCCTGTAACCACAGGACACCTAATTGAACAAAAAATAAATAAAGCTGAAAATGAAATTTAATAACAGGTCCGAGTTTTGCCACAGAGAAGCAAATGCCAATACCACAAAAGACCAGCAGTTTTTTGATGCTGGGGCTTAGCTAATACCCACTGTTTCCTCCATCAATTATCCCAGTGGCTGGCCATGAGGCTCCCTGACTGTCACACACCTGGCCCCCGCAGTTTTCAGATATCCAAGTTGCCTTAATTGGTTCTCCCACAGCAGAGGTACACTGGAAAACAAGGGTGGGTTTCAGAACATCAAGCACAATGACCAATTTGTGCCTGACGTGCCTGTTCTTCCTCCACACATCAGCCTTCTCTCGATAAGTCAACAGCTGCACAAGCTGGTTAAGCCGCTGAGAGGAAAAGTTGACTGCTTAAAAGAGCAAACTGATCGTGGCAGCCAGGATGAGCGGCAATAATTCATACTTAACCCATTCTGTAGTCCTTTTTAACAATGACAAAGCATTCTTTTACTTGGCCCAAATAAGTGCTGAACAGTTCTTTCACTTCAGCTTTGCCAGCCTGAGCTTCTTGGGTCTGAAAATACACTACAGTTGTCATTTTTGGGAAGAGAAGACAGCCATTCGCAGCAAAACAAATGAATACTGTTTAGAGCTTTAAGTGCTGCTTTCTTCCCCCGATTTCCTTTTCTTGCTGGATGATCAGTAGACAAAATGAAAATGAATGGTTTAGCATTGTGGAGTAGATTGCAAAGCCAAACTCAGGGAAATGCATCACTTCAGAAAATCAAATAGAACAATGGAGCAATTGAGTGAAACTGAAGCCCAGCTGCATTATGGAACAGGTTCCAATGCCTGAACATGACTGATTGCAATGATTTATTCCATTAGAATTTTCCATTTCAAATCAAGCTAAATTTAATGTTCACCGGGGGTTTTAGAGTAAATTTGAATGAGGGGAGCCTGAAAAAATGCCTGTTTTTTTTTTTCATATTAGCAGCTTCTGTTTGAGCATACTTTAATTAATAACTGCTTTTGTTATGTCCAATCAAATGGTAGTTAAATATAAATGATTTCCTTGAGATTTTAAAATTTTAACTAACACAGAGAAGCTGTTGGAAGAACTGTGTACTTTTTTGCAGGTGTTTAGTAGTAGGCTGAATGCTCATTACAAGCTAATAGGTTGCTGTTTGGAACGAAGCTACGGTGTGAATTAGGTTCAGAGATGGGAATTTTAAATCCATCAATCAACTAAAGCTACGGTCACAAATATTCTTACGAACGATGGGTTCACAAGAATCTCCCAGTTCCTATGAATTCTGGAGTTCGCAGACATTCATGGAGGGGGTCATAGTTTCTTATGGCTGCCGTTCAATTTGCAAGAGCAACTTGAGGCATTCTTGAGAAATAAAGTGCTTTTCTGTCGTACAATGGCCCTAGAGTTCTTACATTCTTCGTAAGAGTGCCTTGGGATCTTCCTACAGCATACTTACTGTCATCTTACAAAAATTTTTGTGCAATTCACGGCACTCTCAAGTCATTGGTAGGAAGATCTTACAGCTTTCAGCAAATTTTGTCGGCACAAATGTTGCACGAATGACGTACTTCCATCTTATGAACGCCTCACTACTGCCTTATGCATGCCATACCAATCTCCGTATGAACGGGGATTTGTACGCTGTTTCCTAAGACCGCTGTAAGGGACCCTCGAGAACAACTTAAGGTGTTCTTCAGGGATACTTAGAGCCAACATCTTGCGTAGGTCTTATGTTGTTCCTGTGGCATTCGTATGGCCGACCTACAATGAGGGGTTTTCGTGGTGCGTTTGTAGAACTTTGGATAAGACCATTAACCTGGCTACGAACTTACAAACAGTCGACGAATGCTGGATTCTCCTACGGCTGCCTTAAGAAGGCCGTACAAAAAGGTCCAAAAATCACTCGTACAGTGTTCGCAGCTGTTTGTATGGGTATTTGTGACCGTAGCGTAAGGCCTGGCCCACATCAAAAGATTTTTAAAAATCTTAACAGCTTTAAAACAATGTGAGACACCCCACACATGGAGCGATGCGAGCAAGCTCACCACACCCTGAAATATTCTATTCACAAACCCAACCACTGTTGCCAAATTTTGTACAACAAACAAGAGACTCAATCCAGGGAAATATGCCTATTTTCTGGCTGTAGGGCACTTGCCTGTGATTGCCCTGGTCTGCCCAGTTGAAGGGATCGTGCGCTGTGGCATCGACCCCTCGGACTGGACTTTGGCGGTCTCAGAGGGGGTGCTCCTGTAGCCGTGGACTTGGCACTTTCCCTGCTGGTGAGGGCTTCCTAGTGATGGTGCTTCTATACCTGGATCCTCGGTGCCTAGCCATAAACCATAAGTATTGCACAGTCGAAAGTTTCTCTGTGTGTGTGTATATGCGTTGGGGGGGGGGGGACTTAATTGTGTTTTATTTCAATGTGTGAAGCACTCTGTGTTACATCTTTTTGTATGAAAAGTACTATATAAATAAAGCTTTGATTGATTGATTGATGAAAACAAGTCAGACAATATGCACGTCTTTCTAGCATATCGAACCAGTCTCCTTCGCTCATATTTTTGGCGCCTCAGATTTAAAAAAAAAAAAAAAATGCAAACCACGACTACTCATTTTTAGAAGCGATTTTCTAAAAAACAAGCCCAAAACTCATGGGAAATAAGTCAAACTGGTAACTCTGGTACAGGAAATCTTGTAACATTTTTCACGGCCAAACATGGACGACAACACATCGGTCTTCTGTAAATTCACTTTCTGATTGATGGTGTTTTCGTTCACGTGATAATCAACAGTGTGCCCCATAACATATCATATCATAAATATTCAACACATCACAGCAACAAAGATGTTCTTCCGCACAGATCGGATCACTCATAATAACCCACCTCACACCACAGAAAAATCTGACAAGATAACTAACAGAGCCTCCAAGATGACTGTCATTTTCTCTTCTACTATCAGAAGGAGAATTGGGCACAAAATGGGCCAGATTATCCTGCGGTGTGTGGCTGTCTCAACAAATTCCAACTCCAAGACTTGGTTTAATATATTTTTCACATTTTTTTTCTTAAGCGGATTAAACTGCAGAGCTGTGTCATGATAAATTGATATATTTCATCTGCTATGGTAGAAGTCCCGACGGAAAGAATGGCAGTTTATATGAAGGTTTGTCTGTCTTCAACTTTCCGTCAATCATCTTTTGTTTATTTGAGATGGAGCCTACTCAGAGATCATGAGGCAGTCGTTAGTCACCTTAACACACAGAGACAGATCCAGGGTAATAAGAACCTCTGCCAGCTACAGAGCAGTGGTGGAGTAGACAGCCTAGTCTTTCACTCCCGAAGGAAACACAAAGGGCTTAATTAGCGTTTTTGCTTTTTTTGTTCCAAGCCCAGTTAATCCCCACCTTTCAGCCTGGGTGATGACCTAGAACCACCCCGAGTTCTCTGAGAGACTTTGACAGATGGAGAAGTCAAGCATAGAGAGACAACAGTGGGTTACAACTCCATAAGCATATAAAATGACTCAGAGGCTGCAGTGGCTGGATAATTCTGATGAAGAAGTTACACTTAAATATGCCAGGAGTGAAGTTCGGAGTCGGTACCTGTTTTTTTGGGGCACGTCACCCGCATCCTCTGGGTGTGCAAGTTTATGGGGATGAACTCCAAAGACTTCTGGGCTTTGCAGCAGCTTGGCTTGAATGAACGCCCTGAAAGCGAAAACACATACAGCATTATCATTATTCATGGTTGCGTCAAACATCATCACAGAAATACAAAAGCTGCTGTTAGGTCCGTTTACAATTTCATGATATAAAGCGTCCTTTTAAAAACAGAAATTAATCCAAAATTTACAGAAAACGTCACAAATTATTGGGTGAAAAATGTTTTACAAGAATAAAGTTACAAGTTTACAAGGAAACAATTACAAATTTACAGACGGAAAAGCTATACACTTAAGAAAAAAATGTGGAAAAAAAAGAGTTACAAGAAAAGTAGCAAATTTGTGAAATAAGTTGCATATTAAATGAAAAAAAAAATACTACCCACTCCTTTTGCCACCTTTATTTTAAGGCTTAAATATATTTTGTGGCTTCATGCATTTGAATTGGCTCTTTTCCACAGTAGAGGTGTCTGATGATCTTACATGTATACAGCATATGTGAAAAATTAAAAAGCCCACATTAAACAGAAAGATCAATATGTCAGCACACAGCAATGTTACATCATCAAAAGGAAAGTTGGAGAAAAATGATAAATGAAAATACTGAGAAGGGAAACAAACTGGAAGGAGAGATGAGAGAAGAAGAAACGGCTGCGATCTGAATAATTATAAAAAGACAAATATGATGTGAGAGCCAAATAAATGTGGATTTATTTTTTCTTTATAAACTCATGGTCAAACAAACATTTAGACTGGTATATTTTTCATTCTGTTCAGTAGCAAAATTCAAAATGTCTCATGTTTGAGTAGCAGCCACTCACTCACGCCTTGTGCAAAAGACACGCGGCACCATGACCTTCGGTTTATTTGGGCTGTGTTTTTTCAACCAGGGATGTGTGAGGGAATTGCTAATAAGTTGCTGTTTTGGTCTGGTGCCTGTAATGACTCTTCCATGTCAGAAGGTGGCAGTATACAGCAATAATGGCTACTTTCTTCATGTGTTTTACAGAGGTCAGTGACCTCGTTAAGATGTGCTACAGGTCGTGGTGGATCGATGCAAAGCAGCGTTGGATACATATTTGAAAAGATTCAGACTGAACTGAGTCCTGGCCAAAATTCTTATCCAGGTGAAAGGCTGAGAGGTTGTCAAAAGAAAGCTAAATTACCTTTCCTTTCGATTTAATTCCACCGGGGACCTCACTGCACCGAGGCAGTTATGCTTGGTGTGCGGGGGAAAACTATCCAACAGTGCCATGGTCCCATGCAAGCTTTAAACATCATCTCGAAACGAAACACCCATCACTTCAAGATAAGAACACCGACTATTTTGTTTGTCTCCATAAGCACAGGGAGAAACAGGTAATCTTAATGAGGAAAAACTGCAAAATGTTTAGCTAGCTACTCAGTAGCCAAACTCGTAGGCAAATTAAAAAAAGCCATACACTGTGGCAGAGAAATTATTATATACTATGTACCTGCAAAGCTATTGTGAATGAGCTGTTCACCCCTGATGCAGTTAAAGAAGTAGCTAAAGTCCCTTTCTCAGATAACACAATTTCTAGTTGTATTGATGACATGTTTTGAAAATCTTTTTGGACTGAACATGAGCAAGACTTTGCAGGGGCAATAGGAATTAACTGAACTGGGAGAAGACCATGGCTTACTGCTAGGGCTTGACATGAACTTTTCTGCTCACCAGCCACTGTGGCTAGTAATTTTTCAAAGTTCCTTGCCACAATTTTGTGGTTGGAAAATTATGTTTAATATGATCAAATTTGACTATGGCAGGCTAAAATTTACTTGAACTAAATTTACAACCTTTTTAAATGTAAATGACCCTTATACGTATATAAAAAAATAGGAATAGAAACACTGTTTATGAGTAATTAATCATGAACAGCAGTAAATACTGTAAAACAGTAGAGAAAAATATTTGCAATGTGAGAGTGAAGTACATGTAGATTTGGGGTCCGTCCCAGTTCTCATTTGTACCCCTACCCCGAGGGCTGACAATTACCCCATGAATTGGGACATCCCTTCAGGCTGCACTACGTCATTAGTCATTGCTGATGGATTGAACCTAACTGGACACTGCCTGTTATCACCAGAAAAAAAGAGAAAGAATAGAAAACTGATGAGGAAACAAGTGTCTTCTTAAGGAGAAAAATGTTTCAAATTTACATGAACAATTGTAATCAGTAGAAAAAGTCAGAAATTTACTTGAAGGAAAGCTGTAAATTCACAGAGAAAAATTTGGATGCCCTGGCGGACAGGTTTTGGCCTGCTGGCCATATGTTTGATACCTCAGGACCAGCCCATTAAAATATATAGATTTAGAGAGTAAAGGGCTATCCGCACCAAACATGATAACTATAAAATTATAGTTTTAAAAATCGTTCTAAGTAAGCGTCCACACCAATTAATGATATCGCTCTCACAACAGAGACAAACATGAGCTGTACTCCACACCAGCTTCACCCCACCATATATGTTTGTCCTGCTGCAGGATGGCACTGTTTGTGCCGCTGCTGCAATCAGTAATCTTAAAGGATTTTTTTAAACTAGACCTAAAAATCATTCACCTGATTTTTCTCTCAGCTCCAGACTCTGGACTGGCACGGGTAGGATGGCATGAGCACACAGAGCAAAGCGCAATCACATCGGCTTGCAAATAATCAATAATAGGATAATAATAATAATAGTAATTTCAATTTTGATGCATAGAGCTGTTTCAGAGAGCCGCTTTGTGTGTGCACTCAGATCCTGCTGAAAGCAGGTCGATAAAAGTCCCCAGCCTTTGTCATTTATTTCAGCACTGCTGTCAAAACAGGTGAAAGTGATGGTCAGATCTTTTTTGATTGGCTGAAAGTGTTTTAATTCTTAATAAACTGGGAGTTGTAGTTTCATAGTTTCACTCTGAAAGGTTTATTATTAAAATTGCTGTTTGAGAAAACTACAACTCGCCACAGTGGCTAGTGGGAGTGGCCGTCTTACCGACCACTGTTGAAATCTACCCACCACTGGCAAGTGGATGGGTGTTAATGTCAAGCCCTGCTTACAGCTAAGCTACCTTTGCACAGTTTTTTTTGTTTGACTGCTGACAGGAGTTTCCAATTTAGGCAAACAGTGCTATTTCAATATTGCTCCCATATTCCATAACATATCTACTATGTGAGCTGGGCTTTTCAAACATGACTGCTATAAAAACTAAAACAAGAGAGAGACTGGAAGCTATGGAGGAAGAGCTTTGGGTATGCGCTTCTTCAGTTCCCGCCAGGATATCAGCTTTGTGTTCATCTAAACAGGCCCAGGTTTCACACTTAGTGAGTATAAACTAATTACAAGACTAAATTGTCATTACATATACTGTAATAGGCTACAATTTGTCATTTTGTAACATTTTTGGTTGGTGGGGTGCCATGAGATTTTTTTCAATCTAAAAAGGCTTTCTTGGCTCCAAAAACATTGAAAAACACTGTATTTGAGTTGTAATTATGAACAATTTCTACAGCCTAATTCACATTTTTTTTTCGCACCAAAACATTTTAGTTTGTATTTTTTACACTGGTCTTCCTATTGAGGAATTGTAAGTGATGTCACTGGTCACGTGGATCGCGGCATTGGCACGCAAGCTTTGTGAAAGGAACAATGACAGAAATGGTTTATCATGGCATGTGGCAACATTATTTTATTTGAATATGCAAAATCTCTCATAAAACAATAATTTGGAGTGTTACAGAAAGAAAACAGGTGACTAATGGTGGCTGTCTCTCTGCCTTGTTCTACAGAGGCTTGAAGCGAGGTGGAAGCGATCATTCAGCTGAGCAGGCTGCATATATTTTAATAAAAACTGGTAATTAATAGAGTGGCAACTATATATATATATATGATAGTTTGTAAATTACATTGAGGATATTTTCCAGCTGAATAACTGAAACCGATTAACTGACACTACAATGACGGGGCTCCGGGGCAGACCTCGCTATTCAGCCTCCTGGTGCTGTTCACCTTTTTATTTTTTTCACCTTCCCAAGTTTATATTATATTTATATTGTACTGCTAGAATATTTTTTCAAGTGAGCCGCAGACAGTCATGGATCATATAAACACCGGCCGCTGGAGCTTACAGCCAGTACTGCAGCTCGTCTGCCCCATTTTCCAGCAACGGGGCCCTGTTTGAGCTCTTCACAGTAAGAATATATCCTAAATTTAATGAACAGACACAAGCAGCCTCAGCCAGCAGAGTGCAGAGAGTGGTCGAAAAAATCCTGCCAACTTTTTAGTTGATAATTTATTTAAAATATAGGCACATACTGTAAATACAAACAACCCAGTCCTCAAGGTGGAAATATCTCTCCCCCCGGGCTGAAGCAATTAAACCCTACCACAGGTTCCAAAACAATAAAATAACCTGTCTAATCCCTCCGTTTTGCCGATGTGCCTATATGAAAAAGGTCCACAGCCAGTCATGCTTTTTTTTTAATGAATCTGTTTAAACAACGAGGGAACCTATAATGAGGAGACACTGGGTTTCTCTGCATAATAAAACACCAAATATAAATCTGAGACCCACCATGACTATCCCCGGGTCATCAATCACACATGTACTTACCCAAATGAAATGAGTGCTGCAGATCTGACCCGTGTTGGGGCTTGCTGTCAACCTTCCGTCTGCCTGCACACTCGTCTCCAAACTAGATCCAATGGAAAGCAATAAAAAGGCTTTTCTGTGGTTTTATCTTTCCTATTACGACAACCTTCCACCATGCATGTCGTGACCATGGTCAGTTGAAATTTATGCCACTTTAATCCATAGTTTGGACAAAAAAAAAAAAGTTGGCAAAAATATTAAGGAAGTGCTCAAGTCTAGCACAAATGCACTGACAGCAATACGTTTCTTGGCTACCATCAAGGGGCGTAGACAGAACATCACATGATTTCATGACATTTCTGCAAATCCTCAATACATGACAGTTCCGCTAAACAGCAGATGGGACCGAATGGCACCGAACAGGACTCCACCTCCCCCTTCCAGAAAACATTCAAATAATAAATTAAATCATTTTTATGGGACACCAAAAGCCCACCAAACACCCCAAAAATCAATTAAATAATTTTTATTTTAATATTTAACTACTGCATTGCCCGTAGGACCTCCTGTCTGAAACAGGTGTCCCAGTCAGGCTTTCCAGGCCCAAATGTAGGCTGTGTTTGAAAGTAAAGAGGTGTAGCCTGTATGTAGGCAATCACATGTTAGACTTTGACAAATATAAAAGGGAGTAAATGGCACTAAGATTTATTTGATTGTGTGAATATTAATTACAGAATACCTAATTATTGAAAATGAAGGGACATCCAATATTAGCAACTGTTTCAGATCTCTGGTTTATTTGTTTGTCAGATCACTTATTTGTGTGATCTTTTATCACTTACCGTATTTTTTGGACTATACGGTGCACTTAAAATCCTTTAATTTTCTCAAAAATCGACAGTGCGCTTTATAATCCGGTGCGCCGTATGTATTAATTCTGGTTGTGCTTACTGACCTCGAACCGATTTTATGTGGTACACGGCACTCAAAAATATGTCAAAAATGTTTTAGTACGACTTTGGTAAGCTACGAAGCCGAACCGCTTGATGGATTGTCAGAGCATTACGGTAGTCAGGAGCCTCGTGGAGTAATATGTGCTTCAACATAATGGCCGGATGGCTTTTTCCACAAATCTCCATCCCTATTGATCTGCCACTCCATGCGCGCCCATCTCACCGATACTGTCAAAACCCAAGTGAAGCAAACTAATTCGGAGCTTGCCATCATTCCGGGTGGATTAACCAAAGAACTCCAACCGCTATATTGGTGTCAACAGGTCGTTCAAAGTTAAATTGCTAGCGAGTTACGCCACTATCTGCCAATGGATCGTGGATCGAAACTGCTCCTGTTTAGCTGTAATTAATATTGAAAAATGATATTTTCGGGACAAAAGAATTCAAGCGTCCCGGCATTTGTTTGCATTGTTTACTTCTCGGGGCTGCCGCCAGAGAGTGAGCCGTATCGAGTACCGAGCGAGTATTCTGGCCAATATGGCGATGTAAACAGCCACGGACCAAAAAACGTACATTTGCTCGTGGAACAGGTCATTCACACTCGCAGACAATCGCGCAATATGTGTCTATAATGACTATAGATAGGATTTTCTTTCCATGCACGCAAATTTTTTTTTTTTCCCGGCTCTGACTACCTCGCTTTAATGCGCCTTATAATCCGGTGCGCCTTATGTATGAAATTAGACCATCAAATAGACCGTTCATTGATATTGCACCTTACAATCCGGTGTGCCTTATAATCCCAAAAATACGGTATATTCATAATAGTGTATCTTCACTTTGGTGAATAGGAGTTGTTCAGTCATCATTATAATTATTTTAGCCCCCCCCCCCCGTCCTGTCAGGCAGCTAGGCAAGCAGAACAGGGATCTGTCACCCTTATTGTGCCAAAACAGATTTACTTTGCCAAGAGGAGCTTATACAGTACCTAACTGTGTATTGTATATTGTTGTAAACTCCTCCTGTAATAACTTTTAATACTTTATTTTAATTATTTTACCCATGGAAGACCCGACAGGATGGGAAAGAGGGAAAGGAAGTGTGTGGAGGGGGAAAGAAAAGGGAGGGGAACAGACAAAAAAACAAACAAACCAATAACTAAAACAAACAAAAGACAAACTGCTTCTTCCACCGAAGATGTCTCAACACAAGTCTGGTATCTGCACCTGTTAAAGGAGAGACACTCGTGCATGTACGTCTGTGTGCATATATATGAGAGCGCGCACAAACTAAGTGTGTGCATGTGAGTGGTTTGTCAGGAAACATATGAAGCGGAGGGCCAGTCGCAGCAGCTCTCCCCCCGGGAACCCTGAGCAGGCAAGGCAGCGCCACCAACCCCCACAGGGGCACAAACGTCCGAGGTCAGGTCATAATTTTTTAGTTTATATCACTGTTCAGTGAAATATTGAATTTCTTGTGTATTGTCAATAAACTCATGCAGTACTATAACAGGACACATTTACAAATATTTGAGACCCATTGTAGTGCATCATTTTATATTTTAGCAATATTTTGTTATTAAAAGGTTCTTTAAAACTTTAATGCTAAGATTGAGGCGGCGCTTATATCATCATGCTGGGGCGATACTGAGGCCAATGATCTGAACTTTGAGGGCGAGACTGGCAAAGACGTCACAATGTGAGCGCCGTGGCTCTACTGTAAGCATTTGGTTTTTATTGATGCGAGAAGATTATTTATTATTATTCCGCCTTAACTATCACATTTTTGACCCTCTAAACGCTATCCAAAATGCATTTTTTTCACACACACCTCAGACCTGGTGAAAAATTTTATAAACTGGAAAACATATATGCCCCATGCTGAAAATTTATCCAGCTACAGATACAGCCCGCATTAGTGGAGCAAAGGTTGTCGCACCTTCCCCCATGTTTTTTTTTTTTTTTTTTTTTTACCTTTGGTTAAAAAAAAAAAGGTGGATCCAATCAGCTGATCGCTGGAACCACAGAGCTCAGCTGTTTTCCATGATAAATCAGCCTCAGGCCAAAAGCACACTCCATGCATTATCTTTTTTTTCACTTTATTGAAAATAACTTTTTTTTTTATCGCCTATATGGTAGGCAATCACACATGTTTGACTTTGACAATATGAAAGGGACTGAAGTGAGATTTATTTGATTGTGTGAATATTAATTACAGAATAATTAAAAATGAATGGGACATCCAATATTAGCCACTGTTTAAGAACCCTTGTTTACTTTTTTGTCAGATCACTTATTTGTGTGATCTTTTATGAGTTATTGAGCGTTTTTGAGTCCAGTTTGGTGACGGTCGTTGTTTAGTCAAACCGTGCACGTGGTCGCATATGATATACAGTTGATCTGGGCATTCTGCTCCACAATTACTAACTTTTAATTATTAAATTTTAATAATTGTGCGAGCACACCGACAGCAGCGCCACTGACGATGGCGAGTCGTGGTCGTGCAAAGGGACTCCCGTCTACCGCTGACTGGGGCAGGCTGGGCGTTCCTCCCCACGAAGGACGTGGTTCGCCTGGTTAGGCTGCTGCTTCTCCCGGCATGTTCTGTGTTGATATAATAGTATTCTTTGTCAGACCCGGGTCCCCAATGACACTCCGCCCAGTCTGCTTGTGCACCTCATGTTCTCCACATATGCTGAATTATCCTTTTGATCTACACAATCACGGCATCTTTATAGTATAATTTGTTTAGGCATTAAATCTTCAGTATTATCTTGTTCTAGTCAAATTTGTCATTTGTCACTTCCTTGTTTCGTCCAGGGAACACTGTGGTGACTGACAGGTCATGATGCCCTGTATTGTCCAATGAGCACGGAGTCAGTCCGAAACCCCGCCGTAAGCCACGACACAGAGAGCGGTCACACAGTGGTGGCTAAACTTTTATTGATAAAAATTACATATTTTGACTGCGTGACTCCATATTCGGGGATGCACACCCTCGTAACCTCAGGAAGCCACGTATAAAACCTTAGGTCAGTCTGAGGAACGATTTGAGAGATATCTGAGGAACACACACACACACACACACACACAGAAATCCCTTGAATTTATAGGTAGATGACAAAAGGCCATTCCTCTAGTAACTAATGTTACACAAAATGCCCAAATAGCGCATTAGGGGCAGGTCGGTGGTGCAGTGGATAGCACTGTGATTCCACCACTGACCATCATGGGTTGATCCACCCCCCGACCATCGGTGACCCTTCTGTGTGAAGTTTGCACGTTCTCCCCGTGTCTGCGTGGGCTTACCCCGGGTACTCCACTTTCCTCCCACAGGCCAAAAACATGCAAGTTAGGTTAATTGGAGACTCTAAAGTGGCCCTAGGTGTGAATGTGTGTGTGAATGGTGAAGGGATTGGCGCTGCACCTTGGCTGCCTCATCCTCCCAGTGGATGCCTGGAATTTAAACTGTAATTTCCCCATTGTGGGACTAATAGAGGTTTCTAAAAAAATGAAATTATATCTAATGGGACCAAGTGACATCAAGTCAACTAACGGGACACGTTTACAAATGTTCGAGACCCATTGTAATTTATTCCTTGAAATTTAATTTAATAATTCTGGCGTTTTGTGTTCCATTTGCTGTTTAGTGGAACCCAATGCATAAAGCACTTGTGGGCCATTTCAGTCTGTAAACAACATATCCTATGTTTTTAAGAGGGGTCACTCACAAGAACAACAATGTCTTTGGGATACTTGATTACTGTGTTCCATATGATTTTGGAAGGTTTTGTGGTTTCAGTTTTATTCTACAACTGCTTCCTCTGAAAAGGATTTGCCTTTTAAAATGGGCATTTTTTGGTCACTCAGTAAAACTGCTTATCAAAGCTGCAGCCTTGTCATCAAACTCATTCTCCCTCTGATACGTCCTGAATGGCTCATACTAATGTAGAGTGAAAATGGTGGGGGGAAAAACAAAAACATATCAGATAGAGTTGTTCTGTTGATTTACCAGTGAAACAAAAACTCCTGTGCAATTCAGCGACAAGCTGTAAATTCAAATCAATTTAAATTAGAAGTTGTAGTCCATTTTGAAGTATACCTCTAAGGGTATTCTACAGCCTAATTGCTACAGTATTCAAAATAAAGGGTAGCTAATTTTAAAAAACTCCCCCGGTAAGTGTTTAGTTCATAGGAAAGTCTTTAAAATACCCTGAAACCAAATGTCAGACAAGTCCAGGTGGAAAGCAGTGGGGAGAAAAAAAAAACAAAAAACGATAATACAAAATGTTAAAGCAAATTACAACACAATCTAATGATATACAAATGTCCTGTTCTTTGTCATTGTTAAAGCCAGTCTCTTCACAGCAATCACAGTAATGCATTGTGACAGATGCTGCACATGTATGTAAGCAGTTGTCTGCAAATCTAAATTTACTTAAATGTCACCTGAGGATAAAAACTGTCAAACCTGATCAAAACTGCTTAAGCTGGTTTGCTCAAAATGAAATAAAAAAATTTCCCTATGAAGACAAATACTGTATCTCTCTCATCTTTATTCTTGCTTTTGATCCCATGTTCCACTCTTACAAAGTTTGATCACATTATGACAAATCTAAACATTTCACTATTGCAACAAAAAAAGCACCAGAAAACAAATGTATCAAAAACTGATAAGTATGTGTGATATGACGATACATATCGGGTGTCGCGATAGTAATGGCTATCATTTCATTTAAAACTGTATCGTTTATACCGGGATTTAAAAGGCACATAGCGCATTTCTACTTGTCTCCACCCCGCCTTTCCCCTGCAGTGCAACAGGTGTGTGAGTTCTGGTGGTTAGCATAGCAGCTAACTCCAAGCCAATGGTTTGGTCAAATAGCCGCTACTTCTGTTTGCCAGGGATGTGAGACCGTTTCCCACCATGCTGCGTTAGACAGGACAGTCCTCTAACCTCATTCTAATCAGAGGTAAGTAACGTTAACACCATCTCACCCTAATTACAAAACAGCAAATACTAAATGACGATGTTAACTTGTCACTAATAGGAAACATCATAGTGTATCAGACCATCGTTTCTTTGGTTTAAATTATTGCTAGGTTTCTTAATTTTGTCTGAAAAAATATTACTAAAGCTGCAAAAGTGAGTGACAGACTAATAAATAAATTAAAATGTGTTGGAGGAGCAAACTGGCTCCTAATGTAACTTACTTGATTTCTAATAATTTTTAATTAGTCAAGTAGCGATAATGAAAAAAGTTGAAGTCATTTCAAATGCACATTAAAAACAATTTCATAACACTGCAAAATTAAGAGGGGAAAAAAGGCGCATAAACTTAATGACAGATGAATTTGTACAATTAATTTTTTTCAGTATGTAATTTAAAATGTAAAAAAGAGATTCAAAGATTCAAGATTCAAAGATTTTATTTGTCAATACTACTATACATACAGGACATACAGGAAAATTGAAATGCCATTTATCTCTGTCTTCACTGGTGTGCATAATATAAAAAGAAAAAGGAATAAGGCTGTAAAAAAGAAAACAACAACAGCAGTCTATGTACAGTAATGCAACCCATACTGCAAATGGTGACAAAAGATAGACTCAGACCTCCCATAGTGCAAATAGAGATAAATGATTAACGATGATAAAACCCAGCAATCCTATATACAGACAACTAGAGATGTAATACCCATAGTTGCAGTTCAATGCAGTAGTGTAGGTGCAGATAGTAACAGAAAGGACTGCACATGAATCACTATTGCAATGACAGACAAACAGCAGCAGATATGGCATTTGTGCAAATGGTTGCGGTTAAAGTGCAGAGACATGCAGCAGCAAATGTATTACCGTTGGCGTGGCAGTCTTTCTGTGCAAACAGCTGAGGTAGTTATTGTGCGGGTGATTGCGTTACCGTCCAGGAGGAGGAAGTGGACAGAGGTCAGGGTCCTGATGGCCTGATGAACGAAGGTGTTAAGCAGTCTTGTGGAGTGGGCCCGGAGGCTTTGGTACCTTTTCCCCGAGGGCAGGGGGCTGAAGAGGGAGTGTGAGGGGTGGGAGGTGTCACCTGCGATGTTGATGGCTCTGTGGTGAGGTAGATGTCTTAGAGGGTGGCAGAGGGCCACCGATGATCTTGCTGGCTGCTTTCACTGTGTGTTGTAGTGTATTCCAGCAGGAGGCGGTGCAGCTTCCATACCACACTGTGATGCAGCTGGTGAGGACACTCTCAATGGTGCCCAGGTAGAAAGAACACATGATGGGGGTTGGGACTCGTGTTCTCCTCAGTTTGCGGAGGAAATGGAGGAGAGTTTGAGCCTTCTTGGCCAGTGATGTGGTGTTGTTGGACCAGGAGAGGTCCTCAGAGATGTGCACCCCCCAGGAACTTGGTGCTGCTCACCCTCTCCACAGCTGCACCATCGATGATCAGAGGGGGGTGCTGTGTCTGACCCCTCCTGAAGTCGACCACAATCTCCTTGGTTTTCCCCATGTTCAGGAAGAGGTCATTGTCTTTGCACCACTAGACCAGTTGGCTCACCTCATTTCTGTAGTTGGCCTCCTTGTTGTTAGTGATGAGGCCCACCATCATCATGTCATCCGCAAACTTGATGATGCGATTGGTGTTGTGGGCTGGTACACAGTCATGGGTCAGCAGGGTGAAGAGCAGCGGGCTGAGCACGCACCCTTGTGGGGCCCCTGTGCTCAGTGTGATGGTCTGGGAGGTGTTGCTGCCAACCCGTACGTTCTGTAGCCTCCCTGTGAGAAAGTCCAGCACCCAGTTACAGAGGGAGGTTTTGAGTCCCAAGTGTCTGGGTTTTTGTATCAGGTGCTGGGGGATGATTGTGTTGAATGCTGAACTGAAGTCCAAGAACAGCATTTGCACATAGGAGTTTTTTGAGTCCAGGTGGGTGAGGGCTGGATGGAGAGCAGCACCGATGGCATCTTCTGTGGATCTGTTTGACCTGTATGCAAACTGGGATGGGCCGTGAGATGGAGGCAGGATGGTCTTGATGTTCTGCATGACTAGCCGCTCGAAGCACTTCATTATAATGGGGGTCAGTGCTACGGGCCGGTAATCATTGTAGCTGGATGGGACAGGCTTCTTTGGGACTGGTATTATGGTGGCAGTTTTGAAACATGTGGGGACAACAGCTTGAGTCAGGGAGATGTTGAAGATGTTGGCCAGGACATTCTTGAGCTCCTCTGCACAGTCCTTCAGGATGCGGCCTGGTATGCTGTCTGGACCAGCTGCCTTGTATGAGTTGATCCTGCAGAGGGTCCTCTTCACGCTACCCTGATCCAGACTCATGGCTTGCTCATCCACAGTAGGAGTGGTCTTCTGTGCTAATGTGCTGTTTTGTGCTTCAAAGTGGCCAAAGAAGTCGTTTAGGTTGTTGAGCAGTGTGGTGTCACTCATACAGGTCTGAGGTGGAATTTTGTAGTTGGTGAGGGTCTGTATGCCACGCCAGAGAGAATGTGCATCTCTGGTATTGCTGAAGTGGTCGGATATTTTCTTGCTGTACTGTCATTTTGCCTCCTTGATACCATGGGACAGGTTGGCCCTAGCTGTTGTTAGTCCTGCAGTGTCGCCGGCCCTGAAGGCTGCATCCCGAGCCCTCAGGAGCCTGCGGACCTCTGCTGTTATACATGGCTTCTGGTTAGCAAGAACAGTGATGGTTTTGCAGTGAGTGACATCACCAGTGCATTTCGCTATGTATGCCACAACAATATCAATGTACCCCTCTAGGTTTGTGTGTCCATTGTGAGTGGCTGCATGCTTGAAAGTGTCCCAGTCTGCAGTGCTGACGCAGTCTTTCAGAGCATCAGAGGCCCCCTCTGGCCACACACGTACCTGCTTTTGTGTTGGTCTGATTGTTTTCACTCTGGGTTTGTATACCGGCCTTAACAGGATGGTGACGGGATGGTGGTGGTGGTGGTGGCGGGGGGGATCTGTAGGCTTTGTTATGGAGTTGTGTACAGCAGGTCCAGCAAATTGTCTCCTCTTGTTGGAAAGTCTTCATGTTGATGTTGGTTTGGTAGGAGGGCCTTTAAATTTGCATGGTTGAAGTCTCCTGCTGTGATGAGGAATCCATCTGGATGGTCCTTTTATTGTGATCATTATATCTAAACTATAGAATTTACAGAAAAAAATATATAGTGATATATATCATTATCCTCAAATAAGATTACTGTCAGGATACTACTCTGGCAGGACAGGAACAATGACTCCTTAATGTCATGGTCTGAGCGCTGATATCGTCCGCGCTCGGGTCAGGCAGTATTTTCCTCCCGTTCTGTAGTAGTTTTCCTTATGGGCCTCTCTGAGCTTTTATTCTGACAGCGTCTCGGAGGGGCTTCCGGCTGTCAGTGCCGAGCTCAGCAGTGACAGCTGAATTACATTCAGCTGATGACATTCTCATCAGCTGATTAATCCTCTTGCCCTGTTTAAGGGAGCAGCTTCTGTTACTCCGGGTTGCGACCTCACATACGTCAACGTTGGTCTCCCCGACGTTCGGCTGAAGCCCCTAACCCTGCTTCAGTCACTCCCTTGATCCTCCATGTTCCCAGTAAGTTTCTCCTTGTTCTCAGTATATCCTAGTCATAGTCTTTATTTGTGTTTTGCCCCACGAGGCTCATTATTTTGTACCGTGTATCAGTCCTTTAATAAATACGCAAACTCACTGGTTGCCTATAGTGTTTTATTAGTGGTCCGTGAGGACCGCGCCATGACAGTAGGTCGCAGCCAAAACGAGATGCCGGTGACTGTGAGTTTGCTTAATTTGGGCTTGTACTTTTTCCCCTTTCCGCGTACCAGTGTGCTGGGAGATGGCATCGCCACGCAAGGGCTACGCCATGAGCCTGGGCTACGAGCTGGTGATGGCCCTTATCGAGATCGATGGGCTCATTTCCAGCGCTCGCCATCACACCGTGCCCAGTGCCTCACGCTGGTACCTGGACCTCGCTGAGGAGACTATTAACCGCCATCCTCGCTACGCTGACCACCCTGAAATCACGGCGAGGATGGCGGACATCTCTGCTTTCTGGAAGAAGCTCCGTGGGTTGAAGGGAAACTCCGGCAGGAAGCCAAAGAGGAGACATCCTCGCTCCTCGTCTCGGGATCCCATTCCTGTCCCCCGTCCAGTCCAGGAGTTCGCACCACCCAGGGGTCATCCCCAGTGGAGAGAGACGTCAGCCGGGATATCCCTCGGCAAATCCTTAGCGAAAACCCCGTCCCGACCCAGTTCTGGGTAGCCGCACAAACTCTGCCTCCCAGCCAGCTGTAGCCTCTGCATCTCGTCAGAGGGGTAAGACAGCCGCCGCCGCCGCCTCCGGGTTGTATGTGCCTTGTCTCCGGCCCACCTCAGCTGTTCCTCCCTCCTCCTCGACGCTCTCTCCAGCGGCTGAGAACGCCACGAGTCCTGCTCTGGCTGTGCCTGTCATCGATCTGGTTCGAGTGGCTCCTCCCCATCTTCCCGGGGGGCCCTCCATCACCATCCAAAGGGGAAGGGAGAAAACTAAGCCCACCGCAGCAGCTTCCATCGGCCCTCAGCGGATCAGGCAAGTGGCTTTTCATTCTTTTCCTCCACTGGGTGAATTGCCTTGTTCGATCCCTGGGGGTGAAGTTCAGGGTTCTCAGTCCCCCAAGCTTCCTCCACCTGCTGCAATTATTAATTGTGACCCTGCTACTTCTATGTCTCCTTCCCCTGAGCGTTTCCCGCGGTCAGAACTACACCGCTGGACGAGGAGGGAGCCTCCAGCCCTGGAGAGCCTGGTTCCAGCCCCGCAGCCATGTCACAGGCAGAGAAGAAGGGTGGACTACCAACTGGAGCCTGCGCCAACAACTAAGCATCCCCGGGTCTCCACGGAGGAGCGGTTTGATCCAGCAGGTCAAGGATCCCCTGCCACCACGCCGTGCGGGTTTTCAGTGTGGTCGTCAGCGTCAGGGAATCCCCAGACTGAGGACACCATCATGCCAGCTGCGGAGCCCGCCGCAGTCGAGTGGGAACCAGAGGTGGACCTTCAGCGCGCTGAACCCGGATCGTCAAAGTCCTGGGCTGCGGTAGAGCCCGAGATAAGGCAAGTGCTCCATTTTGTCTTCCTTTCTTCTATTCTGGAGCATTTTTGCCTGTCTCTCGGGGAGACGAGCTGGGCGCAGCCGTCCGCTGCATCCGAGCTTGCCTCGCTGGGCTCTGCCACTGCCGGTGATTCTGATCCCGGTTCTCTTCTCTCCTCTGAACCTTCTCCCAGGGTCACCGGTGATGAGCCTGCTCTGGTCGTCGCCTTGGAGGTTCTGGGTTCATGTCTGGAGGTCGTCCCTGGTGCTGCGCCGGCCCAGTCAGGGTCCGTCGTGGGTAGTGTTCTGGCCCAGTCGGGGTCCAACGTGAGTGCAACGCGGACCCAATCGGGGTCCGTCATGGATGCTGTTCTGACCCAATTGGGGTCCACCGTGGGAGCAACGCGGACCCAATCGGGGTCTGTCGTGGGTACAGCACGGTCCCGCTTGGGATCCAATGAGAGCATAGCGCCAGTCCGTGTGGAGTTCGGAGAAGGAGCTGCAGATCCTCCACCGATCGACGCCGGACTGGTCCCTCTTTCCCCCGTTTCCTTTTTCCCTCCATCGGGTGCCGCGGGGATTCTCTGTAATCGGCTCGGCTGTCCCTCGCTATTCCTCACGATAGGAGCCCGCCTCTGAGTTCTCCCCTGCAGTCCTGGTGGCCTGATGATGCGGGTCGGCCGCCTGGGGAACTGTTTCACCGGTTTGGCGTTCTGGGTCGGCCACCCGACAAACTGGACTTTTCGTTTTGGCGACCTGGTCCGGCTGCCAGAGGTGCTGTTTCTCCGGGCCTGGGACTGGGGGTAGACCGCCCGAACTCATTCTTTTCCCCCTGCTAGCGATCTGGACGCTGGATGCAGGTAGACCACCTGAACTTATTGTTTTCTTTATTATTCTCTTTGTGTTCTGCCTGCTGTCATCCCTGTAGTTTTTTTCCCCTCCCCTGTAGTAGTTCTGGGATGCCCTTGTGTTTTTGTTTCTATGAACTACAGTATATTGTACTGCGTGTATTTCGCCACTCTTTAGCTTGTTTTTTTTTTCATTTCCCCTTTTGTCTAGTATTATTAGGGTACGTTGTGTTGTGCCTGTTTTTCTGTTTTATGAGATTTTTTTTTTCTCCCTCCTCTATTGTTTGAGAGGCTCTTTTTGTTGCTTATGCCTGGTTATTTGTATTGTTTGTCTGGTATTATTAGGGTACGTTGTGTTTTGGTATGTGCCTGCATTTCAGTTTCTCCCTCCTATTGTTTGAGAGGCTCTTTTGTTGCCTGTGCCTGGTTATTTGTATTTATTTGAATTATCTGTATTTCACCGCTGTTTAGCGTGTCTTTTTTTCCCTTCCTCTGTTCGAGAGACGCTCTGTGGTTGCTTTATTTTTCCTGTTGCCTGTGTATCATGGTCTTTAGGCCTAGTATCTGTTATTTGCTTCCATTGTTCTGTTTCTGCATTTTCTCCTGTGCGTTAGAGTACATTTGTGGTTTTGTTTTTTCTTTTCCCCTGTGCTCTGTTGTTGTCCATGTTCATATTCTTTCTGTATTGGCCCTTGTCATTTTTTCCTGATTCCATTCCTTGGTGGTTTTTTTTTTTTTTTTTTTTCACTCTCAACCCTCCTGGCCTTTTTTTCCCCCGCCTCCCACCCTGGGTGGGCCTTCTTAGCCTTTTGGGTGGGGAGGAGGCTTGGATGTTATGTACGCCTAGAGTGCGTCGTTCGGGGGGTAGTACTGTCATGGTCTGAGCGCCGATATTGTCCGCGCTCGGGTCATGCAGTATTTTCCTCCTGTTCTGTAGTAGTTTTCCTTATGGGCCTCTCCGAGCTTTTATTCTGACAGCGTCTCGGAGGGGCTTCCGGCTGTCAATGCTGAGCTCAGCAGTGACAGCTGAATTACATGCAGCTGATGACATTCTCATCAGCTGATTAATCCTCTTGCCCTGTTTAAGGGAGCAGCTTCTGTTACTCCGGGTTGCGACCTCACATACGTCAACGTTGGTCTCCCCGACGTTTGGCTGAAGCCCCTAACCCTGGCTTCAGTCACTCCCTTGATCCTCCGTGTTCCCAGTAAGTTTCTCCTTGTTCTCAGTATATCCTAGTCATAGTCTTTATTTGTGTTTTGCCCCCACGAGGCTCATTATTTTGTACCATGTATCAGTCCTTTAATAAATACGCAAACTCACTGGTTGCCTATAGCGTCTCATTAGTGGTCCGTGAAGACCGCGCCATGACACTTAAAGTGAGTTGGACTTTTAGTGTGAGAATAACTTATTATAAACACTCGCGTAAATGCAGCACGGGGGCTGCAGAAATAGAGGACTGACTAGGCTGAGAAAACTTGCAAGACGATGATGAACAACTGGAGGATATTTTTGTTAGTGTTGCCACAAAGAACAGAAACTAAGGCTAACATATATAGGGAACTGAAAATGAACAAACAAACAGGACAGCTTTGTAATTAAGGCCAACTGATTACATATGGGGAAAAGAGTCAACAGGTAAAGAAAACACAATACAAGACAGCTGGTAGATAAACAAGGAACACAGTGAAAGGCACAAACAAAAAACCAAGAAAAGCCAGGGAATGAAAACATAACTAAATAATAATAGTTTTGATAAATTCAAAACTAACCAATAAGTCGTGGACATGGTTGGAGACATGACATGACAATTACTTAAAGTGCGATATGAATTTTGGTCATATTGTACAGCCCTCGTATCAATATATTGTAACATCGGGGCTGTGTAAGGGGGCGGGGAGTCTTCCGTCATGCTTTGGACAGCACGGAGGATTCCAAGGGTGTTATCATTCGTGTGTTCTAAAGTGTTATTGCTATTGTTATTGTTATTATAACTGCGTTATAATGACACAGCAGTGTTATAAGTAGAGTCAGAGCAGTGACTGATCATGCGTTTGTGCACCCTTAGTGAGATGGAGGGCCTGTGTGAATGACCCCCCCCCCCGATCTGTGTTGAGGAGGTGTGTTTTAAATAAAAGGTCCTTGTTTCGTCACAGTCATCTCTCCTTTCTTGTGTGAAACCCCACTACGGTCATCACTAGTATCAGAAGTATGGGTTATGGAGCAGATGGAAGCCAGGATCAAAGCAGAGATCCAGCAGCTGGAGCAATTCAGCACTCAGCTGGGAATGGCCGACAGAGCTGATACACCAATCCCCGGAGTTGCTCGCCGGGATGAACGGTAGCAGCGGACCCGACGGGACCGGCGTACCCCACCTTCTGCCTTTCTCTAGGGCAGGGGCGGGGCTGAGAAAAGCAGATCAGCCCGCTCCCCCGCCCTTTCAGGGCAGGATGGGCCGGCGATTCACTGCGGACCAGGGGCGGAGATCGATCAAGAGGCGACCGTCCCACCCATCTGGCAGCGGGGTCAAGTTTCCCCGCTTTAACAGTGAAACCCTGCTGGACGACTACCTGGTCCAGGTCGAGCTGGCTGCTGCATTGAACGGCTGGCCACCCGGAGAGACCACCATGCAGGTCGCACTGGCCCTGAAGGGAATTGCTCTCTGCACGCTGTCCGATCTCCGGCCCAAGGAATGCCGCAGCTGGCCAGCGCTACAAGGAGCGCTCCGGAGGTGGTTTGGGAGAGCGGCCAACAATGAGCATGCCGAGGAACAGCTTGCCAACCGCCAGTGAGGCAGCCGGGAGAGCCTGGGAGCCTACACAGCGGACATACAGCTGCTGACAGGGCGTAGCTACCCGGATTTTGAGCCAGAAGTAGTGGAGAAGCTCGCCCTCCGGAACTTCATCCGGGGTCTCCGCCTGGCCCAGCTCCAGAGCCACATCCAGATTAACGCCGCGAGCAGCTGGGAGACGGCTGTGGCAGAAGCGGAGCGGGTGGAGCCGCTAATGGATTGTACAGCTGATGCATCGGCACCAAGACAGAGGGCCTTCCAGGCCACGGCTGAGAGTGAGGAGGAGGAGTTGCGGCAGACCACGGCGGCGCGCCCATGGAGAAGACGGCCGTGGCAGCGCAAGGAAGGGTGCTTCCGCTGCGGGGAGCCAGGACACATCGCGCGGTACTGCCCGGCACCCACCCCAACGACAAACCGGCCCCTTGCCAACGTTAAACTAGAACGAGGTGGCATGGACGGGGACCTGCTGCCTCCCACAGACATTTTCCCTGATGAACTGTCACCACGTGTGGGCCAAATTGGACACTCGCCTGGGATGTACCTACAGTGCAGTCTGGACAACACGCCGATCCGGGCCCTGATTGACACCGGTTCTACCATCTCCTTGGTCTGACCTGGTGTGCTGCCAGGCATGGACAAGACAGAACCGCAGGGATGTGAACCCACCGGGCACTGCGTCACCACAGCTACCGGTGAGCGCGCTAGACTGGGAGGGCGACGAGTTCTTGTGGTGGGGGTGGCCAGCCAGAACACAAACCACCCGTTCTGGCTGGCTGACATCCAAGACCCCTGCATTATTGGACTCGATCTACTCGCAGCATGGAGCGCAAAAATTGACACCGCCAGATCGTCCCTCCTGCTGGGACCATCACGCTCTGCAGCATGGCCCAGAAGAGGAACACGGAGGAATGTGTGATCGAGGGACCGCCAGGGCGGGCCAAACCAGGCAGGCCACCGCAAGTACTGAACCCAACGGCGCCACCAGCATGAGCAGAGGGAGCACAATCACCAATAAAGACAGCAAGGGGGAGGGCCACAGCGGAGCGGGTCAGTGTGTCAGCAGAGACGCAGCAGGCGGTCGAGGAATTGTTCCAGTAGAGCTGCAGTGGACTGGAATCAGGACAGAGATGCCAGCTGCGGGAGCTGTTGGACTGCTGCATGGACATCTTCACTGCGAAGGATGAGGAATGCACTCGAACCAGCTTGGTGCAGCACAGGATCGACACCGGTGAGACCAGGCCGATCCGGCTCCGCCCACGCCATCTGCCTTTTTTCAAGGCAGGCGGCAGCAGAACAAAAAGTACGAGAAATGCTGGAGGCACACATTATTGAGCCCTCCAGCAGCCCCTGGGCGGCGCCAGTGGTGCTGGTTAGGAAGAAGGACGGTTCATGGCGGTTCTGTGTGGATTACCGCCGCCTGAATGACGCCACCCGCAAGGATTCCTACCCCCTGCCCCGCATCGATGACGCGCTGGATCACATCGCCGGCTCCAGCTGGTTCAGCTCGCTGGACCTCCGCAGCGGCTATTGGCAGGTAGAACTGTCACCTGAGTCCCGCCAGAAAACAGCCTTCTCCATCGGGCAGGGACTGTATCAGTTCAAGGTGATGCCGTTTGGACTTTGCAATGCCCTGGCCACCTTTGAACGTCTGATGGAACGAGTGTTGGCTCATGTGCCCCGGAGCCGCTGCACTGTTTACCTGGATGACCTGCTGGTTCACGCAGCTGATTTTGACAGCGCCCTGTCCAACCTCTGGGAAGTATTGGATGCCACCCGACAGGCCGGGCTGCAGCTACACCCACGGAAATGCCACCTATTTCAGTGGAAGACCACCTTCCTGGGCCACGTCGTCACCGCAGCGGGAGTCGCCACCAATCCAGAGAAAGTGGCAGCGGTGAGAAACTGGCCAGTGCCGCGGGATGTGGGAGAGCTACGGAGTTTTCTCGGACTGGTCTCCTATTATAGGAGATTTGTGAAAGACTTCGCCACCATCGCCAGCCCGCTGCATCAGCTGACACAGAAAGGATGTGTATTTCAGTGGAGTGAGAACTGTGCTGCTGCTTTTTCCCAGCTTCGCTCAGTGCTCATCGGAGCCCCCATCCTGCAGTATCCCGATCCAAACTGCCCTTTCATCGTGGACACGGACGCCAGCAACCAAGGCGTCGGGGCGGTGTTATCCCAGGAGGGAGAACACGGAGAGCAGGCAGTTGCTTTTTTCAGCCGCACTCTCAGCAGAGCCGAAAGGAATTATTGCGTTATTCGCAGAGAGCTGTTGGCTGTCATCCAGGAGCTTCGCGATTTTCACCCGTATGTGTACGGGGGGAGGTTCCAGCTCAGGATGGATTACACTTCCCTGACCTGGCTACTGAACTTTAAAGAGCCAGATGGACATTTGGCGAGATGGCTGGAGGCACTGCAGGATTATGATTTTCTGATTGTGCATCAGGCAGGCCGCCTCCATGCCAACGCTGACACACTGTCTCGGCATCCCTGTGCTGCGGAAGACTGCTATCACTGCCAGCGGGCAGAGGATAGAGACCAAGCCGTCGCACGGACTGCTGCTCTCCGGACTGCTGTGAGCAGGAATAACACAGCGGCACACAGCTCCTCCTCGGATAATCAGTCAGCTCTCCCCAGCGATGATGTCACAGAGGCCCTCAGCGCACAGCAGCTGCAGAGCAAGCAGGACAGAGATCCGGTCATTTCCTGGGTTCGGCAGTGGCTGGACGCGGGTCAGCGGCCTGCCTGGGAGGCTGTGTCTGCGCTGGACTCAGAGACCAAGGCCCTACACTCCCAGTGGGCCAATCTCCGCTGTCACAAGGGTGTTGTGTATCGTCAGTGGCAGACTCCAGCTGGGCAGCGTCACGTCTGGCAGCTGCTGGTTCCCTGGCGGCTCCAACCCAACGTACCCCGACTGGTCCACGGGGCAGTAGGAGCGGGCCACTTTGGGGTGACAAAGACCGTGCAGCGTCTTTGAGCCCGGTTCTACTGGCCCGGATGTCACCAGAATGTAGAGCTCCACGTCCATCGCTGCAACACCTGCATGGCTCAGAAGGGGCCGGCTCAGCGATCCCATGCTCCCTTGCAGCAGTACCGGGTGGGAGCATTGATGGAGCGGGTAGGGGTGGACATTCTGGGCCCTTTCCCGATCAAGGACCGGGGGAACCGCTAAGTGCTGGTCGCAATGGATTATTTCACCAAATGGCCAGAGGCGTATGCGGTCCCTGATCAGAGCACCGCCACCACAACATCAAAGCTGGTGGACAAGATGTTCTGTCGGTTTGGTGCACCGGAGGAGCTGCACAGCGATCAGGGTCGGAACTTTGAGGCAGAGGTCTTTGGGGAAGTCTGCCCAGTCTGCAAGCGACTGGGCATCCGGAAGACCCGGACCACCCCGCTGCATCCACAGAGCGACGGCCTGGTCGAACGGTTCAACCGGACCCTCACCCACCCAGCTCGCTGTCCAAGAGGACCAGCAACAGCAAGACCGGGACCTGCATCTGCCCTTTGTTCTGTGGGCGCACCGGATGGCAGCACAGGAATCCACCCGGTGCACTCCTGCAGCGCTGATGTTTGGACGCGAGCTGCGCACACCGGTGGATTTGGCATTCCCCCCCCCCCCCCCGAGCCAGAGGTGGAGGGCAGACTGGGGTTGGATTATTTGTTTTGCTTGAAGGAACGTCTCCACATGGTGCACAGACTGGCTCGGGAGGCCCTGGCAGCGGCGGGGAGCCGGCAGAAGTGGGCGTATGACTCCCGCTGCCAGGGGAGGGACTTTGCACCAGGAGATCAAGTCTGGGTTTTCTGCCCGGAGCGAAAAAGGGGACTGTCACCAAAACTGGCGAGCCATTGGTTGGGACCATGCGTGGTCCTACAGAGACTGTCAGATGTGTTGTACAGGGTGAAGCTGCAGAAACGGGACCGGGTCGTGGTACTCCACCGTGACCATCTCGCCCTGTACCAGCCATCCGCCCCGCGGGTGGTCGAGCCGGAGCCTTCACCCCGACCAGATACTCCAACCGAGGCACAGATGAACACTAGCGGGCCTGTGCGTGCTGATCGTCGACAACAGAGACCGCCCTGACACCTGGACGGATTTGTGTTGGACTTTTGAGCTGGACTTTTATTATTCTGGGGACAGAAACCAGTCCGGGGTAGGGGGGGGCAGTGTAACATCGGGGCTGTGTTAAGGGTGCGGGGATTCTCCCGGCATGCTTTGGCAGTGGAGGATTCAAAGGGTGTTATCATTCGTGTGTTCTAAAGTGTTATTGCTGTGACGCAGTGTTATAAGAAGAGTCAGAGCAGTGACTGATTAAGCGTTTGTGTCACCCTTAGTGAGACGGAGGTCTGTGAGAATGACCCCCCTCCCCGTCTGTGTTGAGGAGGTGTGTTTTAAATAAAGCCTGTTTCGTCACAGTCATCTGTCCTTTCTTGTGTGAACCCCCACTACGTCACAATATTATGTCTGTTTTTTAGGTGGAAATATCAATAAAAAAAATAATTTTCTTCAACATCTTTTTAAAACTGATTGCTTCTCAATAATAATTCCAGCTAACAAACATTTGAAATTGACACAATTTAAGCACAGGAACAATATTCTGATAAATAACTTCAGCTCCAGTAATTATTATTATCATTGAATTTGTTTCTGAGTACAGTCTGCTAAATGAAGCAGAATGTCATTAATGTAATTTTAATGGGTGTTAACTGCAGAAAATGGATGAAAAAAAAAAACGTCAGGCCTAACAGTTTCAACTTCATTTGATTCTGTTAATTATTGTTCCAGAGCTAAAATTACTATCCAACAATCAGCCCGATCACTACAGTGAAGGTGTTGTGTTGACAGAGAATCCAGATGAAGAAACATGTCACCCACTACTGATTTCAGCAACAAATTTATGTAGGCAATTAAAAAAGTCAAGCGTAACTTATATACAAACACATAATTTATCACCAAAAGAAAAACAACAGCTGATCTACTGAAGCTGAAATGCGTTGCCTCAAATATGCATAACATTAATGACTCAGCTATTCAAAGATTTTTCTAATAAAGCAAGACAATTCTTACTAAGGTGGAGACAGCTTTTTAACCAATGAAAAATCTAAAAGGATGCAAAGAGAATAACTTGGGAGTTAAAGGAGCAAGAGGGTGAACATGATAGTAATGAGACCAATAGACAACAGACTATATTCATGTCTCGACACATGCAAAGTAGGTTGGCAAAAGGAGGAGCAAAACCCAGAGAGAAACTGTTGTCCTTATGAATTTGGGCAAAATTGCAACAGCAAGGCACATACAAAAGCTTAAAATAGGAGATGAACAAGTTTTTTATTCATATACACTACCGTTCAAAAGTTTGGGGTCACTTAGAAATTTCCTTATTTTTGAAAGAAAAGCACTGTTTTTTTCAATGAAGATAACTTTAAACTAATCAGAAATACACTCGAATATCTAATATACATTGCTAATGTGGTAAATGACTATTCTAGCTGCAAATGTCTGGTTTTTGGTGCAATATCTACATAGGTGTATAGAGGCCCATTTCCAGCAACTATCACTCCAGTGTTCTAATGGTACAATGTGTTTGCTCATTGCGTCAGGAAGGCTAATGGATGATTAGAAAACCTTGTGCAATCATGTTAGCACAGCTGAAAACAGTTTAGCTGGTTAGAGAAGCTATAAAACTGACCTTCCTTTGAGCAGGTTGAGTATCTGGAAAAAAATTATTATTTCAAATACAAATCATTATTTCTAACCTTGTCAATGTCTTGACTATATTTTCTATTCATTTTACAACTCATGGTGGTAAATAAGAGTGACTTTCATGGAAAACACAAAATAATTGTCCTAGGGTGACCCCAAACTTTTGAACGGTAGTGTACTATCAAAAGTAACGGCTAACATCATGCCTAACAGGATCTAAGCATGAGAAACACATGGGATTTATATAACTTTAAGATCCTGAACATCTACAGCCCCCTGACTCTACTGATATCTCTGCCTGTCTCATTACCATAGAAGGCACTGATCAAGAAATAAATTGCCCCAGAATAAACAAGTGAAACTAGCGAGAACTACAATGAACTATGTAGGCCTGCCTTTGTAATCATTAGACAGGTTTTAGAAGATTAGTGAAAAGATTACAAGGAAGCTAAGATGTTTCTGGAAGTTAGTCTGAGCAGCCTATTGGTGTGGAGAAGGTTTTAGGACGGTGTTATAACACTGTCTGTGGGAGCTAGAGCAAAGGAATGCACAGAAAACACCTCTGAGGGTGCATTTAAGGCTGGCAACCCCCAAAAGAATATAGGAAACCATGAAAAATATGGCTTGTATGCCAAGTAAACACCAAAAGTGGGTTCTTGGCAAATGCATGAACTGACCTTTGTAAATTAATTAAACACCCTTTTTTTCTTTTTTCCAGATTTGAGAATACGGGAAATTTGGGAAAATGTAAAGAGGTAATGGAGGCTTTGACAGCGTCTCTAATGATCAATTGGACAATTTCAGTAGGATAGGTGGCAAAGGTCTTTGGCATCTAAAGGCGCTTTTCACTAGCCCCACTCAGCCCCGGTTTGCAAACCCCGGCCTCCTACTCACTTCGGTTCGGTTTCAGCCTCAGTTGCTTTTCAACTACTGCTGGCGCACCTGCTGGCACACCTGCTGTGGGGTGGGATTTGCTTGAACAGCAGCGGCGCCACACCCTCGTGACGTGAAACACACGCGACTGAATCCTCCACAACAAACATGGCTGATGACGAGGAGAGAAGGAAGGAGGAATGATTGTGACATGAAACTGGTTAAATCTATGATGCTGACTTGTGCTCTGCACAATCTGTGTGAGAGTCATGGAGAGACGTTTGACACTACATTGGATGATGCAGTAGATGAACCAGTGGTGGCAGCGGCACAGAGAGCAGAGGAGCAGGGTGGTGATATTGTAGTGAACTCAATATAAGCACCCTACTTGGCTTGACAAGTGGGTTGACCCTACTGGCGACACGGGTAGAGTGCGTGAGTTCAAACCTGCCGGTGGGACGTCGCCATATTGAGCTGCACGTTACAATATAACATGTGATGCAATACTTGTCTATTTTGTCCACATTTATGTGCATACATATTTCAAAAATGTTTTTTGTAAATAAAATGTTGTGCATGGTCCATCTCCCTGTCCTCTTGTTCATAACGCTTATCTGTTAAGAAGGTGCGAAGCCATCAGCCTAATGATGAGTCCACACTTCAGTTGTGATAATTGCTCACGCTGAGTGCTCTGACAGCCCCGTACGCTGTGGGGGTCACACACGACGTGTTCCTCCCCACACTCTCAAATTTTTTTCCCGTATATTTTTCTCTTTAGCGTACAGAAATGGCAATACACCCGTATTTGCTAAAATTGCATTTTCCCCGTATTAAAAATACGGCGAAACCGTATCACTTGACAGGTATGTAATTACATGCAGAAACACCGCACAGCCATCTTCACAAAAATCCAGCTCGACAAGCCACTTTTGCTTAGGTGGAAATGCAAATTGAACTATAAATCATGTGCTGATACATGTCATATTTTCCCATGTAAAGGTCTCCCACTTTTACTTACAAATTGATTTTTAATTTTTGGGAAAAGGAAATATAAATTTTGCACTTGTTGGTAACAACAGTTGCGTGCAACAAAAACACAGTTGTGTATCCTTGTCCAATCTGTCTACTGTTATTAGTGCCAAATTTTTGCTAGATTCCTTCTTAATTTATTAAATTTTGACTGGTGATGCAACATTCAACTTACACGTACTTACCTTTATCAGTGTCTACAAGTTCAAGCACACCTGTACAACTGCTTATAACCTAAAAAAATGTACCCGTTCAAGAGAAATGGATTCAGCATTGCAAATTTGTTTAAAATAAAAAAAAAAAAACCTACCAAGACATTACGTTTCGTTGTGTTGTTAAAAATTAAATTACCATTAGAAGGCTATACACCTGACCTGATGAACAGCAGCATGTGGAAGTGAACAGAGAATGGAATGTGTATGTAATTATTGGCTTTTCTCATACGGTGTCATAACAGATAAACCAGACTTTTGATGCAAACAATACCAATTTTATTCCATCCATCCATCCATCCATCCATCCATCCATCCATCTTCTACCGCTTTTCCGGAGGGTCCGGGTCGCGGAGGCAGCAGTTCAAGCAGAGAAGCCCAGACTTCCCTCTCCCCAGCCACCTGCTCCAGCTCTTCAGAGGGGATACCAAGGCGTTCCCAGACTAGCTGGGAGACATAGTCTCTCCACCCGAGTCCTGGGTCTGCCCCCGGGGTCTCCTCCCAGTGGGACGTGCCTGAAAACACCTCAAGTGGGAGACGTCCAGGAGGCATCCTAATCAGATGCCCATACCACCTCAACTGACTCCTTTCAATGTGGAGGAGCAGCGGTTCTACTCTGAGCCTCTCCCGGATGACTGAGCTCCTCACCCTATCTCTGAGGGTGAGTCCAGCAATCCTACGGAGAAAGCTCATTTCAGCCGCTTGTATCCGCGATCTCGTTCTTTCGGTCATTACCCAAAGCTCGTGACCATAGGTGAGAGTAGGAACGTAGATTGACTGGTAAATCGACAGCTTTTGCCTTAGAACTAAGCTCCCTCTTCACCACAACAGACCGGTACAACGTCCGCATCACTGCAGATGCTGCTCCAATCCGTCTGTCGATCTCTCGCTCCATTTTCCCCTCACTCGTGAACAAGACCCCAAGATACTTAAACTCCTCCACTTGGGGCAGGAGCCTGTCCCCAACCCGGAGAGGACAATCCACCTTTTTCCGGCTGAGGAACCATGGACTCGGACTTGGAGGTGCTGATTCTCATCCCAGCCGCTTCACACTCAGCGGCAAACCGTCCCAGCAAGAGCTGTAGGTCATTGCTGGATGAAGCCAACAGGACAACATCATCTGCAAACAACAGAGATGAGATCCTGTGGTCACCAAGTATGACACCCTCCATTCCCTGGCTGCGCCTAGAAATCCTGTCCATAAAAATTATGACAGGACCGGTGACAAAGGGCAGCCCTGGCGGAGTCCAACTCTCACTGGGAATGACTCCGACCGAGTGTTGGCAATACGAACTAAACTCTCACAACGGTCGTACAGAGACCGAATAGCTCGTAACAACAAGCCCGATACCCCATACTCCCGAAGCACCCCCCACAAAAATCCACGAGGGACGCGGTCAAATGCCTTCTCCAAGTCCACAAAACACATGTAAACTGGTTGGGCAAACTCCCACGAACCCTCAAGAATTCTCGAGAGGGTAAAGAGCTGGTCCGATGTGCCACGGCCAGGACGAAAACCACATTGCTCCTCCTGAATCCGAGGTTCGACCAACGGCCGGACTCTCCTCTCCAGTACCTTGGCATAGACCTTCCCAGGGAGGCTGAGGAGTGTGATCCCTCTAAAGTTGGAGCACACCCTCCGGTCCCCTTTTTTGAAGAGAGGAACCACCACCCCGGTTTGCCATGCCAAAGGCACTGCCCCCGACCTCCACGCAATGTTGCAGAGGCGTGTCAACCATGACAGCCCAACAACATCCAGGGCCTTGAGGTACTCGGGGCGAATCTCGTCCACCCCCGGGGCCCCGGCCACCAAGGAGATTTTTAACCACCTTGGCGACCTCAGCCCCTGTGATAGGCGAGTCATCCCCCTTGTCCCCAAACCCTGCTTCCTCTGTGGAAGGCGTATCAGTGGGATTGAGGAGATCCTCGAAGTATTCCTTCCACCGCCCGACGATATCCCCAGTTGAAGTCAACAGTGTCCCATCCGCACCATACACAGTGTGGACGGGGAGCTGCTTTCCCCTCCTGAGGCCGCCGAACAGTTTGCCAGAATCTCTTTGAAGCCGACCGAAAGTCTTGTTCCATGGCCTCACCGAACTCCTCCCATACCCGGGTTTTTGCTTCAGCAACCACCCGAGCTGCACTCCGCTTGGCCTGCCGGTACACCTCAGCTGCTTCGGGAGTCCCACAAGCCAACCAAGCTTGATAGGACTCCTTCTTCAGCTTAATGGCCCCCCTCACCACTGGTGTCCACCACTTGGTTCGGGGGTTGCCACCACGAGATGCACCGACCACCTTGCGGCCGCAGCTCTGGGCCGCCGCTTCAACAACAGAGGTGGAGAACATGGCCCATTCAGACTCCATGTCTCCAGACTCCCTCGGAATGTGGTTGAAGTTCTTCCGGAGGTGGGAGTTGAAGACCTCCCGGACAGGGGCCTCAGCCAGACGCTCCCAGCACACCCTCACTATACGTTTGGGTCTACCAGGTCTGAATGGCTTCCTCCCCTGCCATCGGATCCAACTCACCACCAGGTGGTGATCAGTTGACAGCTCTGCACCTCTCTTTACTCGGGTGTCCAAGACATACGGTCGCAGGTCTGATGATACGATAACAAAATCGATCATCGACCTGCGGCCTAGGGTGTCCTGGTGCCAGGTGCACATATGGACACCCTTATGCTTGAACATGGTGTTCGTTATGGACAGACTGTGGTTAGCACAGAAGTCCAATAACTGAACACCACTCGGGTTCAGATCGGTCTGAACAATTTTATTCCAGAAGCAAAATTTACAAACAAAAAAACAGACTGGGCGATGACATCTCTGCGAGCTCTTCCCTTCGTAACGCAGCGAGGGCTTCATGCGCATCTGCCCGCACATCTGCAGCCACCTGTCGCAAATGCTGCATGTACTCCTGATTCTTGCCGCTGGTCATGTTGCCGTTCCAAGAGCCGCATCTCCTCGTCATGCATGTTGACCATCGCTGATGTAAGGTCAGCGATGGGAGTTGTCTGTTTTCGTCTTGCCTAGATGGAAAGACAGAAAGGCATGGTCGTTAAAGCTGGATCACTACATATATTATGGAATTACACAGGTGAAAGTCTGTGGTGGAATGTCACTATTATATTATGCTTCATTTCTGTATATAAGCTGAACTGTCATGTTGCTGCCCCTCAGTAGAGCAGATTTTGCAACACGCAGGGTGCTGTCTTCGGCTGCAGCCCCCCTGCAAAACTAAAAAGGATTAAGATTAAGAATATGGATGGATGGATGGGTAATGTTTAAACTAGTTGCTTGTAGTGTGGCCGCAGAAATCTGAATGGGTTAATACAGTCAGCTGACGCAAAGCATTTCAATGAAGCATGTTGATTTCAACTGCAGTTCATGAGCTTTAGTTGTTTTTATAAAACAGGAGTTACAACAGCACTTCAATCACCACACCTAAAAATGGTTGTGGAACACCGATAAGTGAAGACCAAAGAATAACCTTTTTGTACATTTAAAAAGACATTTTCAATTAATTAATATGCAGCTACAGGAAACTGCATTAATCAATTTGGTACATAACTTGTTAGGCTCCAGCCCCACCGCAACCTGTAAAGGATTAAGCGGTAGAAGATGGATGGATGGATGGATTTTCGACCCTGGTTTCCGCTGCTGGACCTGTTTCAACCAAAAAAAAAAATCGTGGTTATTGTGCCTTACCGGCACATGAACGTGATCCAGATGGAGCTGGTGATGTGGAGCTGATCCAGCTGGCGCTCCGGCAGACGCACACGCAGACGCAGCGCCAGGAGAGTCCGCTGTGTCAGTCATCTCCACTGAGGTGGACCCCTGTGATATGAAATGCGATTCTAGAAAGAAAATGCACGCAATTTAAAACTTAACACCAAAGTGCAACATGTACACAACACTCTCAAGTTTTTAACCGTAATACAATAAGCGTAATTCAGCGTTTTGTTCGCGCTAATACTTAACACAGAGCAAGCGTGAATCTGCAGTTGGCTGCAAAACAATACGCGAGCCTCAGTAACAACAATTACTCACAATCTAACAACCTTCCTATTTCTTAAAAACAGTGAGCTTGGCATAGAACGGATCAAGTGGCGAACAGATGCGCAATATCAAATAAACACTCACCATCCACGGTTTCCAAGGGCCGTGACCGTGACCGTGACCGTGTGGAGCCCAATGTCTCTCAGCGAACCACTTCCACTCCTTCCATCCGCTGAACTTGGAGCAATGTGGTCCTTCACTGCTTGGTAATCGCTTTTCAGCTTTTTCAGCTTCTCCCGACACTGTTTGGCAGTACGGATGTGCCCTTGAGAAGCCATCTGCTCGGACACCTGCATTTCAAGTAGATCCGTCCAACTCGCGCTGGATGCGATCGTTGCCTAATATAGAAAGAAAATTGCGCACCTCCTAATATATAATATTAGGAGTATATTATTATATAAGTATATTATACAGTATATTAATATAATATACCGTATTAAAGGGGCGCACTGTGTTCACTGCTGAACAATTACAAATGGCGGTTGTGGAGTAAATTCAGCAGAAAAAGTCGCTTTCATGACGTTACAACCTGACCAATCAGCGGCGACCAGTCTCTTAAAGTCATATCACAGCCCTACTCAGCCCTACTCGGCCCGGTTAGACCCTGCCCTGGATCAGGTACGAAAAAAGTACCTGCTTAACCGGTGCTGGGGCTAGTAGAAAAGCGCCTAAAGCGGGCTGAGTGGTGCGGTGTAGGGCCAAGTGAGGCTAGTGGAAAAGGGCCTTAAGTGTAAGGAAGTGCACTGGTCCAGATAAAAGCAGTCCTTTCATTTTTGAAGACATATTGTGAGGAGCTTGCACCAGTATGGCAGCCTATTTTTTAATATTCTTTGGATACATCCACTGCTCCGACAACCTGGAAGACTTCACATATCACGCTTTCTAAAAAGTCTTGCCCCAAAGAGTGTAATAACTTTCGACCGGTGGTTCTAATATCTGTATTAATGAAGTCTTTAGAGAAAATCATATTCCACATGCTTTCCCACTACATTCAGGGTAAACCTGACCCTTCTCAATTTGCCTCGACAAAGAGAGCAGTACTGAAGATGCCATTGTCACTCTCATGCAGCTTGTCTCAAAACACCTGGACTCACCTAAATTCAAACCATATATCAGAGTACTGTCATAAATCACCCTTTTCAAGGGCAGACTGAAGACTCCAAATGCAAGTTGTGAGTTTTGCACATTTTATAATAAGAAACACAAATAACTAATACAAAAAGTTACGAAGACAGGCAGGATACTAAGGACGAACGGGGAACACCCGGAAATACAAAGAGATAGGGACTCTGTCTGAACACCAGGAGATGTAGAATAAACGTCTGGATAGTCAGACGGCTGCTGTGAGGAGTGAACCACACAGCAGGTTTTAAATAGGGACCAAAATTGAGATCAGGTGTGGGGAACATGAGTGAGGAATAATCAGGTCAAATACTGAACAGCTGTGACAGCCCATGAACGGGGTTTGACAGGAGGAAGTGACATCGGTAACAGTCAAAATAAAAGCACAACCCGTGATAAATGCAAATCAAGAAACAAATACAAGAACAGGGCTATACTAAGAATAATGACTACACTACCGTTCAAAAGTTTGGGGTCACTTAGAAATGTCCTTATTTTTGAAAGAAAAGCACTGTTTTTTTCAATGAAGATAACTTTAAACTAATCAGAAATACACTCTAATATCTAATATACATTGCTAATGTGGTAAATGACTATTCTAGCTGCAAATGTCTGGTTTTTGGTGCAATAACTACATAGGTGTATAGAGGCCCATTTCCAGCAACTATCACTCCAGTGTTCTAATGGTACAATGTGTTTGCTCATTGCGTCAGAAGGCTAATGGATGATTAGAAAACCCTTGTGCAATCATGTTAGCACAGCTGAAAACAGTTTAGCTGGTTAGAGAAGCTACAAAACTGACCTTCCTTTGAGCAGGTTGAGTATCTGGAAAAAAATTATTATTTCAAATACAAATCATTATTCCTGACCTTGTCAATGTCTTGACTATATTTTCTATTCATTTTACAACTCATGGTGGTAAATAAGTGTAACTTTTCATGGAAAACACAAAATAATTGTCTGGGTGACCCCAATCTTTTGAACGGTAGTGTAAGTACAGACCGGATAAAAGTAAGGGACAAACTAGACATACACTTAAGGAGAGAACTGAGGAGAGGATGGGGATACAAAACTGAGGAAGGCTAATAATACAAACTAATAAATACTAAGACTGCAAAGGAGATCTGAGGACAAGGACAACATTATAAACACAGGAAAATAAATTGGAATACAAGGTAATACAGAAACACATCAATAACCACACTAAGATAAAATAATTACAATAATAAACAATAACAATAACAATTAACAGGAAACTAGGACCAGAAATAAAAGGACAAACCCAGATAACAAAATACAACAAACCATACTAAATACAAAATAAACAGAGATGCAGAAATACAGAAAATGACTAAAACAACTTAAAGGTTGAGCACGGCTCTCCACCTGTGCTCAGTATCATGACAAATACTGTTTATAGGTTTTTCCATCTGCATTTAATACAGTACAACCTCACATTGCTCTCCAAGATTCATCAGTTGGGTATTAACTAGGGATATTAATGATTAATTGACTTTTGATTAACTGTCAATAAGAATTTAGTCGACTAAATTAAATTAGTTATCAATTAATTGAAAGTGGCACTGTTCTTTTCAACAGTTTATCTTCATTAAATGTAGTGGTGTTGCCAGTCCTGGCAAGGGCGCTATAGTCTAATCTGTACCACACCTGACATACTTCACTCGAGAAAATGAAGTAGTCTAAACGGAGTGCAGTGTGGGATGATGTTAAACTGGTAAATGCTAACAACAAATCTAAATGTACACGATGTGGTACTACATTGAAATACAACAGCTCAATCAGTTCGCCAAGTTATCACCTAAAGAACTTACAGTACATTCAGCCGTGCTGCAAGGATCGACTAGTTTGGCTTCATCATAACTGACAGTTACCTCAGGCTTGGGGAGGCAGGTATGTGATGAGATGAAGATGGCGAGCATTACTCAGAGGATTTGCAACACGACTGAAAAAGAGATGGTAATGTTGAAGGAGAGGGCTTTCAGGAGCTGGTAAACTTTATGGAGCCAGGGTATAATATTCTGTCAAGAGGAACGATAACTACCTGCTTGGAAGTACGTTACAAGAAGAAAAAAGCTGACCTGAAAACACAGCTAGCCACTGAAAATGTGGTGCCGACAACGGATTGTTGGACTGCGCTAACTGCAGAAAGCTACATTACAGTCACTTGCCACTACATAGAGAACACTGGTCAACACCAAATTTATTGTCTAAGTTTTTTTTAGCTGATTTATGTAGGTCAGTTTTGATGTGCTGACTCCAAAAATCACATTGGTTTTGCTCAATCAGGTCAACTTTTTGAATTATGGCCACATGTTGTTTTGTAAGTTTTTGTTTACATGTATGGGTATTAAGATAAGATAAGATAAGATAAGCCTTTATTAGTCCCACAATGGGGAAATTCCAGGATTGCAACAGCACAGGGATAGCAACACTCAGAGCAACAATCAGAAGGCAAGAAAAAACAAGAGCAGCTAGTATACATATGTACATATATATATATAGACACACAGTGCGGAGCATTGTGGTTGGTGGATGTGCAGCAGAAAGTCTAAGCTCTCTCTCCGCGGATGTGGCGAGCCAGCTGGATGTCTTTGGGCATGACGGTGACCCTCTTGGCGTGGATGGTGCACAGGCTGGTGTCCTCGAAGAGACCCACCAGGTAGGCCTCACTGGCCTCCTGCAGAGCCATGACGGCGGAGCTCTGGAAGCGCAGGTCGGTCTTGAAGTCCTGAGCGATCTCCCTCACCAGGCGCTGGAAGGGCAGCTTACGGATGAGCAGCTCCGTGGATTTCTGGTAGCGACGGATCTCTCTCAGAGCCACGGTACTGGGCCTGTAACGGTGAGGCTTCTTCACTCCGCCGGTGGCTGGAGCGCTTTTCCGAGCAGCCTTGGTGGCCAGCTGCTTCCTGGGGGCTTTTCCTCCAGTAGAGTTACGGGCAGTCTGCTTGGTTCTTGCCATCGCTGTTTATTATTCTGTCTTATATTTCTTGCACGCCGCCTAAACTCCAGCCCGGCACCCGCGTCGTTTTCGCTTCAGTTCTCCCGGTATATCGAGTTCCTCCGTTAGCACCGGGTGGCGGTTGAGTGCTAGCTAGCTCTTCCCTGCTGTATCGTCTCCTGCTGTAAACAGAGGCTCCGTCCGCCGACTCGGGAGACCTTTGGGGCGATCTGTGTGTCCGTGATATATACAGAGTGAAAGGTGTACCGGATCAGAAAGTTATCACCGGATCAGAAAGAAGAAGGAAGATAAAAAGACTCAGAATTGAGCCGCTGTTGCAAAAGGCAGCCAACTCGTGTGGCGCCGGAACCGGAAAAGGTAGCAAGAAGGTGTGAGTTTTGGGATATAAAAGAGAGAGTCCCTGCTACACATGTTTAATGTTCTGATTCTGGAAGATGTGAGAGTGAAATAAAGTTCATCTGCTCGGAAAATTCGGTCTGGTTATTTCATCTCCACACTGTGATGTTTGTTTTTATAGTGATGACCAGGAATCCCATCACTGTTTTCTGCTGCCCTCCTTTTTATTTTGTCTATCAGTACCTTTGTTTGTCAATAATTGCAATACAATGTGTAAGATTTTTCAGTAAAAATCTGATTTATTCAGTCTTTTTGACTGTCTAGATGCAACATAATACTTAGTGTAGGAATGCTAATCATCAGCGTATTCATGCTCATAGTCAGCATAGGAATGCTAACAGTCAGCATATTCACATAAATAGTCAGCATAGGAATACTAATACTTGGTGTAGGAATGCTAACAGTTGGCTTAGAAATGCTAACAGTCAGCGTAGGAATGTTAAAAGTCACCATATTCATGTTAATAATCAGCGTAGGAATGCTAACAGTCACTGTATTCATGCCAACAGTCTGCGTATGAATGCTAACAGTCAGCGTAGCAATAACAGTCAGTGTATTTGTGCTAACAGTCAGCGTAGGAATGCTAACAGTCAGCGTAGCAACACTTAGGGTCAGCCTAAAAATGCTAATGCAATTTTTTCCAATAATGATCTCCATGCTCAGACATCTACTATTGCTTCTATTTTTGCTTTATATGATGCAAAATTCTTTTTTATGTCATGAAATTCTCTGAATTTTGAACAATGATGATGTAACATTCAATTTACATGTACTTACCTTTATATAAAGGTAAGTACATGCACAGTACTAAGTAAGTACAGGTTTTTACTTGGCACCCGATCGAGAGAAACGGATGTCATTTTCGGATTCAGTAGTGCAAAATTGTCTTACATCCGTTGAAAAAACACAGAAAACTTACAAAAAAATTATTTTTGTTATGTTGTGTAATGAATGGCATGTAAAATCAGCAGTTCTCACAGAGATCATGTCTGATTTTATATAGTTTTTAATATTATGTGGACTAAGTCTACATAATTTTTTATTCAGAATTTATGGTGCTTAAGTTGAAGCCAGTGCACACACTCTTATGTTATAGTAGCCTTAATATTTATTTTTCTGAGTTTATTTTTGTTGTTAATGTTTAACCCTTTAACTGCCCTAGGTGCCATGTGGTGCCTGGGGAAAAGCAAGGCAACTCAAGGCCCCCCCTTGTGGTCAAGAGTGGTAAAAAGTTTTCTCAATAAAATAGTTCAGATTTCCAAGGCTATAACTTGAAAGTTACAAGAGATAATGGCTTACTGTCAATTAGAAAGATGTAGAATATGATCCAAAGTTTCAGATAGGACTAAATTTACGCATCTAATTTGCATAATGTCATGGCAGCTACATAAATTACATAACTCAGTCAAAAGTGGGCTTTAGACACATTTACATAAAGAATGGTCTGTTTTTTTATGCCGATTTGTCTACAGGGGTATGTTTTTATCTAATCTTTAAAGTATATGAACCAGAAAATCAATAAAATGTCAAAAAAACATATATTTCTCTTAGCTGTTGCTGGGTGGAAGGGCTCGCCCGCCCACGTGACTGGTCCGTTTTCATCCATCGTAGTCGATGTTTGTGTGTTTGCTCAGCCATTTACACCATGTACCACATCTACAAACTCTTATGATTACCCCGCGTGAATTTTGTTTGTATTACGCAGCTATTTTTTCTGTTTGGTGCATTATTCCTGTGGGAATCCATGTCGCCCATGGGCGCCGCCATCTTGGTACTGGTAGCTCAGTTTTTCGTCCATCGTGGTCAATGTAACACGTTTACTTAGTAATTTACACCCTTGTACCACATTTACAAACTCTTATAATTATCCCACGTGAATTTTGTTTGTATTATGCGGCTATTTTTCCCGTTTCATGCAGCTTCAGTCATCATCGCGGCAGCGATGACCAAACATGGCGGCATCCACATTGGTGTGTGAGCTCAAAGCAGAAAAAGGAAGAATAATAATGAGGATTTCTTCCTCTTTGCTATATTCCATATCAGCCATGATTCCTTCGGCACGTGTCTGCCACCTTCTAAACTGTCAGATCAATAGAGATTAGTACAAATTCTCAGTATAGCCGGGAGACATCAATAAGTTGACACGTGCAGTTGCTGCGCTGTGGCACTGGGGGCACACGACCCGTCCATTTAATCTGGGTAGTTAAAGGGTTAACATGCAACAGATTACTTAAATAAATCCTTGCGGAATATGACTTGCATATTTTATTCAGCATATCAAACAATAATTGGCTTTTTATGTTATAGACCATAATGTACCGAGGGAAATTCAAATTCTCTGAAAAAACACCACTTATCAATTAATTGTTAATCGATCGATAAGCTGAATCAATTAACAATTAATGAATTAATCAATAACTTGCATCCCTAGCACTGACCCAAATCTTCTCCACTGTTATTACTTCTTACTCACTGAAAGGGAACAACTTGTAAGGGTTAACAACACCTATCCACCTGTGAAGATAACCAGCTGTGGTGCCCCACGACGATGTGTTAGCTCTCCGCTGCTGTTTACTCTTTATACTAATGACTGTGTCGTCACACTGCCAAATCATTACATCATCAAATTTTCTCCATGATACAGCTTTAGTACCACTGATGAACGAGGGAAAGGAGCCAGATCTTTATGTGGACAGTGTTAATAAAATGGTGCAATGGTGAGAGCACAATGCCCTTATTCTTAACCCCATGGAAACAGAAGATATGATTTTTGGAACCACTCAAGGAATATACAGTGGGGGAAAAAAGTATTTAGTCAGCCAACAATTGTGCAAGTTCTCCCACTTAAAAGATGAGAGAGGTCTCCAATTTTCATCATAGGTATACCTCAACTATGAGAGACAAAATGAGAAAAAAAAATCCAGAAAATCACATTGAAGGATTTTTAATGAATTAATTGGTAAATTCCTCGGTAAAATAAGTATTTGGTCACCTACAAACAAGCAAGATTTCTGGCTCTCACAGACTGTAACTTCTTCTTTAAGAGGCTCCTCTGTCCTCCACTCGTTACCTGTATTAATGGCACCTCTTTGAACTCATTATCAGTATAAAAGACACCTGTCCACAACCTCAAACAGTCAGACTCCAAACTCCACTATGGCCAAGACCAAAGAGCTGTCAAAAGGACACCAGAAACAAAATTGTAGACCTGCACTAGGCTGGGAAGACTGAATCTGCAATAGGTAAGCAGCTTGGTGTGAAGAAATCAACTGTGGGAGCAATTATTAGAAAATGGAAGACATACAAGACTACTGATAATCTCCCTCGATCTGGGGCTCCACGCAAGATCTCACCCCGTGAGGTCAAAATGATCACGAGAACGGTGAGCAAAAATCCCAGAACCACACGGGGGGACCTAGTGAATGGCCTGCAGAGAGCTGGGACCAAAGTAACAAAGGCTACATCAGTAACACACTACGCCACCAGGGACTCAGATCCTGCAGTGCCAGACGTGTCCCCCTGCTTAAGCCAGTACATGTCCAGGCCTGTCTGAAGTTTGCTAGAGAGCATTTGGATGATCCAGAAGAGGACTGGGAGAATGTCATATGGTCAGATGAAACTAAAATAGAACTTCTTGGTAAAAACTCAACTTGTCGTGTTTGGAGGAGAAAGAACACCATACCTACTGTGAAGCATGGGGGTGAAAACATTATACTTTGGGGCTGTTTTTCTGCAAAGGGACCAGGATGACTGATCCATGTAAAGGAAAGAATGAATGGGGCCATGTATCATGAGATTTTGAGTGAAAACCTCCTTCCATCAGCAAGAGCATTGAAGATGAAACGTGGCTGGGTCTTCCAGCATGACAATGATCCCAAACACACCGCCTGGGCAATAAAGGAGTGGCTTCGTAAGAAGCATTTCAAGGTCCTGGAGTGGCCTAGCCAGTCTCCAGATCTCAACCCCATAGAAAATCTTTGGAGGGAGTTGAAAGTCTGTGTTGCCCAGCGACAGCCCCAAAACATCACTGCTCTAGAGGAGATCTGTGTGGAGGAATGGGCCAAAATACCAGCAACAGTGTGTGAAAACCTTGTGAAGACTTACAGAAAACGTTTGACCTCTGTCATTGCCAACAAAGGGTATATAACAAAGTATTGAGATGAACTTTTGTTATTGACCAAATACTTATTTTACCGAGGAATTTACCAATTAATTCATTAAAAATCCTTCAATGTGATTTTCTGGATTTTTTTTTTCTCATTTTGTCTCTCATAGTTGAGATATACCTATGATGAAAATTGGAGACCTCTCTCATCTTTTAAGTGGGAGAACTTGCACAATTGGTGGCTGACTAAATACTTTTATACCCCACTGTATACCCCCACTGTTAAGATAGAGTGTGCAAATCCTCGAACTGCAACAAGCATGGGGTCAGAGGTCCTTCCACTGTGACCACTGCTCGACCTCCTCCTGAACCCTCAAGTCTCTCACCAGGGCTGCATAACCTGGTTCAAGACTTCCTGCACCAGGAACTAAGGTCTATGCTAGATAGAAGACCCATTGTTCCTGCTCTGATAATCAGAAGAGGCATGGAAAGTACCAGTGAAGCCCAGATTCAGCCGGAAATGATTCAGCAAAATGACCTGAGGACAAGTCCACATATGAAAGAGACGTCCATTCAAGTTGCATCATACAATCTTCTGGATGGGTCTTGTCAGCACCTGGGTAGTGATTCCAGGGCCAGCGTCCATAAAACCAGCGGAGATCTTCAGTTTGTCTTCTTTTTTTGGTCAGGGACATTTGCTGGAGGTCTTGCTTCTCCTCACATGCCAGGGCTGCCATGGATTGCTGCTCATCTATTTTTACCTGTTTTTTGGGCCGCTTTCTGATGCATTTTATGTAACCTTTTGCGATTTTTATTCTTGCCTACCTTAATAATAATGCATTATATAGCGCTTTTCATAGACACTCAAAGACACTTCATAATGGCTACATTATGCATTTACTCCACAGACGAATAGTGTTAAGCTACTACTGTAGCCACAGCTGCCCTGGGCCAGTCTGACGAAAACGTGGCTCCCAATCCATGCCAATGGCCTCTCCCAACACTGCCAAACATTTGTATACTTTCATACCCAATGTCATGGACACTGGTGGCAAGATGGGTAAAGTGTCTTGCCCAGGGGCACAATGGCAGATGGCTGGGGAGAGTGGGATTCAAACTGCCAACCCTCCAGTTACTTGAGCCACTACCACCCCAGTGAGTTTGGTCTCTTCTTCTTCTTCTTCTCCTTCTTCTTCTTCTTCTGGCTGCTCCCTCTAGGGGCCACCACAGCAGATCATCTGCCTCCATGTCACCCTATCCCTTGAATCTTACTCTGTAACACCAACCCTCTCTATGTCCTTCTTCACTACATCCATGAATCTTTCAAGAGTCAAAGATTTTATTTGTCAATACTACTACATGTACAGCACATACAGGAGAATTGAAATGGTGTTTCTCTGTGGTCTTCCTTTTTTCCCCCTGCCTGGCAGTTCCATCTTCAACATCCTTTGTCCAATATATCAACTATCCCTCCTCTGTATATCAACTATCCCTCCTCTGTACATGTCCAAACCATCTCAGCCTTGCCTCTCTTACTTTGTCTCCAAACCACTCAACCTGAGCTGTCCCTCTGATATACTCATTTCTAATCCTGTCCCTCCTAGTCACTCCCAATGAAAATCTTAGCATCTTCAACTCTGCCACCTCCAGCTCCATCTCCTGTCTTTTTGTCAGCGCCACTGTCTCCAAACCATACATCAGGACTATTCAATTACAAAATCAGTTGGGCCACAATTTGAAATTAAGACATGTAACTGGGCCGCACATGTTCAGCGATCTGTTGAATGACAAATTTCAAACCAGCACAGATCAATATGACGAAAAATATGCACTTTTTATTCATTGTCTTGCTTTTAAATGTGCGCTTGGCACATGACAAAGGCACATCAAAAGTGCATAAAAACACAATAACAGTGCTGGGGTTGAGCAAAACTTGAAGTAGTAGAAATATTTTTCCTCTTGAGCAACAATTAAATAAATAGAATGAAAAAAATTCTGAAAATAACCATTTTGGTCACATCTTACTCAGGCATATCTCAAAGTGCATAAAAACTCAATGTGCACTGTTAGTAGTATTATTTATTTCCTTTTTGAAATAAAATATACTACATCCTGGTCATAACTGACCATGGCACTAAAAAATGAACTGTCAAACACTTCAGTGCACAAACCCCCCCCAAGAAAAGACTGATAACATTAACAAACATTGCACATCCACTATTGTGGTTTGTTTTGTTTTAAATCACCACGTGTGAGTAGGAACCTCTTTTTATAACTACACATTCCATTACACACACATATCAGTCAACTAAAAATTTCTAGTAGAGTTAAGGATGCAAAAAGCACCCACTTAAAAATGAGTAATAACTTCAGTCTTGAAGGTTTCAGGTTTTTCTCCAAAATTCTTATAGTTTTCTATTTTTCTCTGTAAGTTTATCTAAATTTGAAACCCTTTTCCTCAAATTTGTAATTTCCTCTTGTAAAATTGACTTTTCTTGAACATTTGAGACTTTATGTGGATTTTTTATGGCTAATTTTTGTTTATTTTTTAAATAAAATTACATTTTTTTTAATAAATTAGAAACAGACTGTGGTAAAATTTTGACTTTTTTCCATATACAATTTACACTTTTGACCATAAGTTTACAGAGCCAGAAACTGAACAATAATTTAACTGTGATTTCACAGGAAAAAAAAATATATTTAATGAAATAAATTAACTTGAATTACCAAAGATGCAGTTGTTTCTGTTAAAATATCTCTATATATTTATAGTTCTTTTTTAGAAATCTCCTCACCACCCAGAAAGCAGCAAAAACCTCCCTTATTTTGAAATCCAAATGTTGGCATGTTTAGTTTGTCTGAAGGTTGTTGACAGATTAAAGTCACTGACTTCGGGAATTTCAGTCATCTTAACTTGCCAGGTACATAATATCCATCCATGGATGGATGGATGGACGGATATTGTAGTAGCTGGTGAAGTCGATCCTAAGCAATTCAGTCACTCTTGCCTTTCCCTGCATACAGTATGAAGTCTCACCACACGTTTGCTAAGCCACTCTTCATTATTATTGCTCTGGTTTCCAGCGGGTTAAAACCGCCATAAATGCCTCCACTGCTTACATATCTCTTCTGTTTTTTTCTGCATTGAAAGTACTTCAATAAGCTCATGTTTCTCTCAGACAGCAATGCTATAAAACCTCTGCCTGCTGACTGGAATGCTCACGTGGGCGGGGCACTTCTGAACTCTGCGCGGATGACGTGTGTGCACTTGCGGTCATTCCTTTATATACTGTTGTTAAATTTGTATTTCCTTGGCGTGGCCTGGGCCACTCGGAGGTTGGTTCTGGGCCCCATGTGGCCCACTAATTGAATAGGCCTGCCATACATCATAGCAGGTCTCACCACCATCTTGTAAATCTTCCCTTTCACTCTTGCTGCAACCCTCCTGTCACAAATCACCCTTAACACTTGTCTCCACCCACTCCACCCTGCCTGCACTCTCTTCTTCACCTGCACCTCTCGTGCATTTTCCATTGCTTTGGATGGTTGACCCCAGGTATTTAAACTCATTTACTTTCACTACCTCTACTCCTTCCATCTTCACATTACACCTGCCTCCCTCTCATTCACACTCACTAGTCCATTGCCCATAGAACACAAGTATTCCTGTCTGAAACAGGTATCCCAATCAGGCTTTACAGGCCCAAATGTAGGCTGTGGTTGAAACTGGAATACAAAGAGATGTAGGCTATATGTCGGCAATCACAAGTTAGACTTTGACAAATATAAAAAGGAGTAAATGGCACTAAGATTTATTTGATTGTGTGAATATTAATTACAGAATACCTAATTATTGAAAATGCAGTGTTTCCTCTGGCTTAAAGACCTTGGTGCGGTGGCAACATATTTTCCCCCCGGAAGGTGGGGGGAGGCAGTAAACACACTGGAATATGTTAATTTTATACTATTTATTTATTTTTAAGATTTCACACAGTAACGTTGCATATAGAACTTACCATCTGAAGTATTGTACAACTGAGGCTTGAATATTGTGCCAGTTGGGGTCCCACCCAGACATCCTGTGACTTTTTAGTGGTGTTATCCTTCTCTCCTTCCTCTACCTGAACATTTTCCTCTCCTTGGCTCCTCTCTTCTGTCTCATCCTATTCATACTATGTAGGATAACTAAGTAGACAGTTTTGCTGTTTATTCCATCTTGCTACAATGCTCCGCACTTTGTATATATATTTATTTATGTGTACGTATGTATATCCACTGCTCTTATTTATATTTTTCGTATCTTCTTAATTATTGCTCTGAGTGTTGCTATCCCTGTGCTATTGCAATCCTGGAATTTCCCCATTGTGGGACTAATAAAGGCTTATCTTATCTTATCTTATCTTATCTTATCTTATCTTGCCCTCTCTGAGAGCTGTCTAATTCAGGTTCTCTCTCTGTCTATGGTGGTATAAAAACAGGTTAGAAAATATCAAGTGTCATGTTTTGTCCTGCAGGATTTTTTTGTCATGGTTTACATAAATGACAAAAATATGTGTATTTTTTGCATTTTTATTCTAGTGTTTCTTTTTTTCCATTGAGAGAGTAGGGAAGGGAAAGAAACGTTCATAATAGTAATGTACTCATGCATACTTAAAATTATATGATCAGGTGGGTATAGTAACAAGAAATTCTACTTATGTAAAAGCAGTGCTTTGAAATTAATAATTAAAAGTAGACAACCAAAAATTTCTAGTTAAGGGTACAAAGAGCACCCACTTAAAAACTTGAGTAATGACTTCAGTCTTGAAAGTTTGAGGTTTTTCTCAAAAATTTAAAACAATTTTCTTATAGTTTTCTACTTTTCTCTGTAAATCTATCTAAAGTTGAAACTATGTTCCTCAAATCTGTAATTTCCTTCTGTAAAAATTGACTTTTCTTGTACATATGAAACTTTATTATAAATTTGTGTATTATTTTATGACTAATTTTTGTCTGTTTTTTTAAATAAAATTACTGTTTTTTTTTAAGATAAATTTGAAACAGACTGTGGTAATTTTTTTCACTTTTTCCTTATAACAATTTACATTTTTGATCAAAATTTTGCAGTCAGAATAGAACAATAATTTAACTCTGATTACAAAGAAAACATACTAATAAAATTGTATTTAATGAAATAAATTAACTTAAATGACCAAGGATGCCGTTATTTCTCTTATAATATTTCTTTATATTTATAGTTGTTGTTTTGTTTTGTTTTTTAGAAATCTCCGCAACACCCAGACAGCAGGAAAAACCTCCCTTATTTTGAAATCAAATGTTGGCACGTTTAGTTTGTCTGAAGGCTGCTGACGGATTAAAGTCATTGACTTCGTGAATTTCGGTCATCTTAACCTGCCAGGTACATAATACGGAACTGTAGTGGACTCTAAAGACATAATTCACCACAATATGTGTTCATGTGCAGAATGATCTGTTTAGGCAGTTATAGTTGTGCTCTCAGGCTTTCTCATCAGGCACCTCTCTAGGCAGCTGCTGAAGGACCTCAGTTTAGAGTGAAAAGAGAGCTAGCGTTTTTAGCTGTTGCTTTTTGTCACTGCCACTGCAGAATAAAAACGGCACGCCTGCTCATGCGAGAAGAGAGAAATTGCCAGTCTCTTCATTCCTGCAATTCCTACAGAACATAACTTAATATTGTAGTGGCTGGTGAAATATATCCTCAGCAATTCATCAGTCCCCCTTGCCTTTCCCTTCATATGAAGCCAGCTGCATATGAATTCTAACCACATCTCTTAGCTAAGCAACTCTTCCATTATTGCTCCCATTAACAGCGGGTTAAAACCAAGATAAACGCCAGTGCTTACATACCTCTTCTGATTTTTTCCGCGTTTAAAGTACTTTAACAAACTCATGTTTCTGTCGGACAGTCACACTTAGTGAGACACTGCTTGCGGACTGACTGGAAAACTCGCCTGGGCAGGGCACTTCTAAACTCCACGCGGATGACGGCCATGTGCATTGTTTGTGTGCGCGCTTGCACAAAGTCATTGCTTCATATATTTTTCTTAATAAATTCATATCACCTTGGCGTGGTGGTAAAATTTCTGGCAAGCGGGCCGCCACCGAGAAATGTTACCAGAGGAAACCCTGAAATGAATGGGACATCCAATATTAGCGACTGTTTCAGATCCCTTGTTTATTTGTTTGTCAGATCATTTATTTGTGTGATCTTTTATCACTTATATTCATAATAGTGCATCTTCACTTTGAGGAATGGGAGTTATTCAGCCATCATTATAATTATTTTAGTTTATATCAGTGTTCAGTGAAATATTGAATTTCTTCTGTGTATCATCAATAAACTCATGCAGTACTATAACAGGACACGTTTACAAATATTTGAGACCCATTGTAGTGCATCATTTTATATTTTAGCAAAGTTTTGTTGTAAAAAGGTTTTTTTAAAAACTGTAATCAACCGAATTAACTACAAAACACAACATTATCACACACAGCAGAAGGACCCATTTGACTGTAACCGTTGCATCAGTGTTGCCCATTTGTCAGTAAATATTTAACTAAAAATGATTTATTTTGTTATTTGGACGTTTTTATGTTCTGCGTTTGGTCATTAAGTCATTCCAGCCATTCCGCTCCACAGTCCTGGCGGTACTATTATTAAGTTTTAAATTTTTAGATACTCGCGGGGGGGGGGGGGACTCGTGGTCCTGCAAAGTACAGTGGTACCACACGGATGAAGCAGAAGCAAGGACTCCCATCTACCACTAACTGGGCAGGCTGGGTGTGCCTCCCTGCGAAGGACCGTGGCCTGCCCGGTCAGGCCGCTGTTTCTCCTGGCATGTCCTGTGCTGGATATACTGGTGTTCTTTGTCAGACCTGGGTCCCCGCTGACGCTCCACCCAGTCTGCTCACGCGCCTCGTGTTCTCCACATATGTGACCCGTGCTGGCAAAATGAGTCAGAATGTGCACCACGTCAATACGAGCTACAGGCATGAGAAGTCATAAATCATGACTCATTGTTTGTTAGCAGCAAGTCCCAGGAAAACCCCAATGAGTGCCTGGTATCATTGGAAAGCTTAGAAATCGTACTTTCTAAAAATACATATGTTTTAGCGGAAGACGTAACTCCTGACTGATCGAACATGAGTTTTAAACCTAGCCAAAATATAAACGAATCGTCTTTTTCCAGGTCTGTTTTTGTGCACTTCCTACAAATTAAATATCATTTTTAAGGTCTTTCAATTCAGAATATAGGAAAAACGTTACCTCTGTTTTGATAATTTCCTCAAAGTGACTCATTTTGCTAGCACGGGTCACATATGCTGAATTATTCTTTAGACCTACGCAATCACAGCAACTTCATAGTATAATTTTTTAAGTATTAAATCTTCAGTATTATCTTTTCTTTTTTTTCCGGTTCCGGTTCCACCGGACTGGTGGTGCCACACGAGTTGGCTGCCCGTTGCAACAGCCTTTTTTATCTTCCTTCTTCTTTCTACACCTTTCACTCTATATATATATCACGGACACACAGATCGCCCCAAAGGTCTTGCGAGTCGGCGGACGGAGCCACTGTTTACAGCAGGAGACGTTACAGCAGGAAGAGCTAGTGCTAGCTAGCACTCAACCGCCACCCGGTGCTAACGGTGAAACTCGACATACCGGGAACTGTAGCGAAAACGACGCGGGTGCCGGGCTGGAGTTTAGGCAGCGTGCAAGAAATATAAGACAGAATAATAAAGAGTGATGGCAAGAACCAAGCAGACCGCCCGTAAAATCTACTGGAGGAAAAAGCCCCCCAGGAAGCAGCTAGCCACCAAGGCTGCTCGGAAAAGCGCTCCGGCCACCGGCGGAGTGAAGAAGCCTCACCGTCACAGGCCCGTGGCTCTGAGAGAGATCCGTCGCTACCAGAAATCCACGGAGCTGCTCATCCGTAAGCTGCCCATCCAGCGCCTGGTGAGGGAGATCGCTCAGGACTTCAAGACCGACCTGCACTTCCTGAGCTTCGCCGTCATGGCTCTGCAGGAGGCCAGCGAGGCCTACCTGGTGGGTCTCTTCTTCGCTAAGAGGGTCACCATCATGCCCAAAGACTTCCAGCTGGCCCGCCGCATCCGCGGAGAGAGAGCTTAGACTTTCTGCTGCACATTCACCAACCATAATGCTCCGCACTGTGTGTCTATATATACTGTATATATGTATATATATATATATATATATATATTTATAGTAATATGTACATATGTTTACTAGCTGTTCTTGTTTTTTCTTGCCTTCTGATTGTTGCTCTGAGTGTTGCTATCCCTGTGCTGTTGCAATCCTGGAATTTCCCCATTGTTGGACTAATAAAGGCTTATCTTATGTTATGTTATCTTATCTCGTCAAATTAGTTGCTTTTCAAGTCCTTGTTTTGTTCACGGTGTGCTGTGGTTACTGATACCATGATGTTGCGTATTATCCAATCAGTACAGAGTCAATGCAAAAACCCCGCCCACACCTCTAGAAGCCAGAGCATGAGGAGAGAGCGATGACTAAACTTTTATTGATAAAAATTACATATTTTGACTGAACAACTCCATACTCAGGGATGCACACCCTCGTAACCTCAGCAAAATGCGTATAAAATCTTAGGTCAGTCTAACAAACGGTTCAAGAGATATGCGTGGAACAGACAGACACACACACACACAGATTCTGCACATTTATAGACAGATGTATTTTGCCTTGCAAGCTAGCGTTTGGTCAATGATATTCAATGCAATTAGTCTTTGGATTTTCCCATAATGTAATCTTGATTTAAATTAATTTTTGTGTGATTCACTTTTGATTTGAATTTATTTTTAGTGATTTAGCTCATTATTTTTTGTTTCCCTCGGTGACTGTGTGAAACTCAGGCTGCAGCAATATGGTCTTGAGCTAATCTCTGTTACAACTCTGCTGCAGAAGAGAAGGTTTTCTATTTTATTAACTGCCTATAACCATTTTTCACAGCTATGTATTATTTTTGATTTGCACTTTTCTTGTTTTTATTGTGTGTGTTTTCTAAATAAAAGTTACATTTAATGACACTTTAAACCTTTAGACTTGTCTCAAGCTTCTGCTTCTTTGCTTGGGTGAGTAAATCCTTTCTTTGTTCTGACTTAATTTAAGAGCACATAGGTCAGAGGTACAGGGAGGAGGTTTAAGGTTCATCTTATATTTTTAGCAAGAATGTAATCTGCAAAAATAAGTGTCTCCACACTTAAATGTAAAAATGTATTACCATCAAGATAGATAAGACCCAGAGGTAAATATAGGTCACACGCTCTGTTGCAAGGAACAGCCGAATAAACAGTCTGTGTTCCAATGCACACGCTTGTTATGGGATACGGGGAAAAACTGAGGATACGCAAACTCCCTGCTGAAGAAAACAAGTGTGTGTTAAAAAAACAATTAGACCAGGGGAATTGCTCACATTGAAAAATTGTGATACAGTACTTTTCGTTTGTTAAAATTCTGCCCACCTTGATGTAGCTTCAGCTTCACAATGTCTAGCTTTACCATTAAATTAGTTAGGCAGCGCGGTGGAAGAGTGTTTAGCACTGCGGAAGCACAGCAACTCACCCTTGGCCGGGGGATCCTGGGTTCGATCCCAGCCCCCGACCAACACTGATCTGTGTGGAGTTTGCATGTTCTCACCGTGTCTGCGTGGGTTTACTCAGGGATTTCTCCGGTTTCCTCCCACATGCCAAAAACATGCAAGTTAGGTTAATTGGCATCAAACTGGGGATTCTAAATTGTCCTTAGGTATGACTGTGAGAGTGAATGGTTGTCTGTCTTTCTGTGTTGGCCCTGCGATGGACTGGCGATCTGTCCATGGTGTACCCTGCCTCTCACCCAAAGATGCCGGGATAGGCTCTAGCCCCCACGCGACCCGAAAAGGATTAAGCAGAAGAAGATGGATGGATGGATGGATGGATGGATGGATGGATGGATAGTTGGAGATGACTAAGACAGGTGAGAGCCGGCGTAGTGTGTAAACTGTGATAGGCCGCTCTCTCTTCTTCCACCAATCACAATACAAATTCAAATCATAAAACAAACATCATCATTTTAATACACAGCATGTGGACTTTGTCTGCAATAAGGTGCAGCAGAGAACATATACTTTAAGGAGACTTGGGTCTTCTGGTGCAAGTAAGGAAATACTCAGTTTTTCTGTTCAACTGTTCAAAGTGTTTTGCAATATGGTGGGTCAGTTTGGCTCAGGGGCATGTCAGCACAGTTGAAAGCTGGGATACAATGCCTCCTCAGGGTTTGCTCTAAGCTGGTGGGTTACTCTGTGGAACACTTTCTGTTTGACAGTTGTATAAAGTGCATTATACGATTGGCTAATAAAATAGCCCTGGATCTCAGCCATGTTTTACATGGACAGTGCCAACTTTTGTCCTCTGGGAAGTACTTTAGAGTGCTTGAATGCAGGAAACATAAATATAAAAACTCATTTGTCCCATACTCTAGCACACTGCTTAATCAACAGAAGGGCCTACTCATGGGTAGATACAGCTGGGAAAATAAGTATTGAGCACGTCAACATTTTTTTCATTAAACATACAGTATTTCTGATGGAGCCACTGACCTCAGATTTTCACCAGATATCAGTAGCAACCCAAGTAATCCATATATACAAAGAAATCAAGGTAACTGTGTTCACAAAACAAGTTATATTTAATAAAGTGGAATGGCACAGGGAATAAGTATTGAACACGCTTGGTGAAATTCATTTAATATTTAGTAAGAAAGCATTTGTTGGTAATAACAGCTTCCAGATGCCTCCTGTATGGAGAAACTAGGCGCAGGCATTGCTCAGGAGTGATTTTAGCCCATTCTTCTACACAAACTGTCTTCAAATCTTGAAGGTTCTGTGGGTGTCTTCTAGGAACTCTAATCTTCAGTTCATTCCATAGATTTTCAATTGGATTCAGGTCAGGTGACTGACTGGGCCATTCTAGCAGCTCTATTTTCCTTCCCTGGAGCCAGTTGAGAGTTTCCTTGGCTGTGTGTTTGGCATCGTCTTGCTGAAATGTCAACCCTTGTTTCATCTTCAGCATCTTGGCAGATGGCAACAGGTTCTTATCAAGGATGTCTCTGTACATTTGTCCATTCATCTTTCCTTCGATTATATGAAGTCTGCTTGTACCATGTAATGAAAAACACTCCTACACCATGATGGGATGTGCAGTGCCATTTCTCCTCCAAACATGCTGTGTTGTGGCATCCAAAAAGTTCAATTTTGGTCTCATCTGACCAGACTATATTCTCCTAGTATTTTACTGGCTTGCCCAAATGTTGTGCAGCAAACTTAAAACGAGCTTCAACATGCTTTTTCTTCAGCAATGGAGTCTTGTGAGGTGAGCGGGCATAGAGCCCATGTCAGTTGAATGCATTGCTTATTGTTTTCTTTGAATCAGCAATACCTATGAAGTCCAGGTCTTTCTGACGCTCTCCATGAGTGATCTTTGGCTCTTGGACAACTCTTCTGATAATTCTTTTGACTTCTCTGTCAGAAATCTTGTGAGGAGCTCCTGGTCGTGGCTGGTTTATGGTAAAATGATGTTCTTTCAACTTCTGAATGATTGCTCCAACAGTGCTCACTGGAACGTTCAGCAGTTTAGAAATGTGTTTGTAACCAATGCCATCATTATGTTTTGCAACAATAAGGTTGTGAAGGTCTAGAGAGAGCTCTTTCCTTCTACCCATCATGAGTCATTTGTGGTGTGACAATCTGATATTCACAGACTTTTTTAAAGGCCATCAGTCATGACTTAAAGGTGAAATATAGAAGATTTTCATGAAAACAAAGATTTTTAAAAAAATAATACATCAACAAAGTGTTTAGAAAAGTGCACAATGTAAGTCTTAATGTTCTTCTAAAAATTAGTATATTGATGAAAAAAATATTTTGTAATTTTTGGCGGGTCGACAATAATATAAATATTTACATCCAGCAGCTGGAGTAAGACAAGCACGGAAGTCCAGTGAGGATGTCACAGCCAATAGCATCGCTAGCTTGATGTTATGTACCATGTCTCGTTTTGGGTTACTGGGCTGCCAGGTAGTGAATTATTCAGCTAAATGCCCGAGTCTCAAGGCAAACGTCAGTTTCCCTATCAATCTCAAGTATGGCATGACAATGGAACAGGACAAATATGGGTTCTGCTTTTGATGGATAATGTCTCCTGAAGAGTCTCAAAGGGCTGAAAAGTCACGCAGAGGTGACCTTTTTCCTTCTGACAGGTAAGCTAACCAGTGCTAGCTATGATGATAACTAGCTCCATCTTCTGCTGCTAATGTGGTGGTTAGGGTCGTGGGGGGGGGGGCAGTCTACAGTTTATTGTAACCAACTAAATTTTATTTCTGACATATTCACATTATAAATATGAGTGTATAATAATATCAGCCAATATATGGCTTGGAATAGACCCCACTAACTACTCCATACCAAGCTGACACGAATGACAGGTTCATGATACGATCAACATTTGCATCAATGAATGTAACAGCACATACTAACTGTGCAGCAGCCATGTTTTACATAAATATATATTTTTTTAAATTATCAGCTTTGATGTGCAGCTGCTCAGTCTAACAATTTGGTGTACAGTGAAAAAAAGCTAGTTGTTTATTGTCACAGATTAAGATAATAATGTAAAACTTTATTGATCACCATGGTGGAAATTGAGGTTAAAAATAGTTTAAGTTCTAATAGTAGAATAAACAGGGCTTAATTTATTTTCTTACTAACTAATGTTACTGCACAGCATTAGCCACGGGATTTCTTGAGTCCCTGAAGTAGCTGTAATTATGTATGTAGAAATTTATGTCAGATTTTTGACTATCGAAGTAATAAACCATAACATTTGTCCTCTGTAAGGACTTCCTCCATCATGAGGTGAATAAGGACAGATGGGTGTTTGGACAATGCTATCATGATACAGCAGAGAAGCACTCCAACAAACAGTGACTGGAGAGAGGGTCAACAGCTTCTGAAGTCCTCATTGATGTGATGGACCAGTGGGGGTTAAGGACAGAACATCAATATCTGACCTTGAGGTGAGTATGATGCAAAGTTTTATATATAAAAAGTCACAAAAAAGGACTATTAATATGACTGTGTTCTCATAGATCAGCATTTAAAAACCACATTCTGATGATGAGAGCAGAAACTTCTCCTCCACCTCACCTGTATATGAGGCCTGGACTCTATTAGAGCTCAGGACCACAACCACCAGAGGGATTGTCCAGTGAGGAAGACAGTCGGCAGCACACCAATGTAAGTTTAGTCTTATCAAACATTTTACACACAGTAATGTATACAGCCAAATCCTTTATTTTGACTTTTTAAATGTGTTTGTTTAGGAGATTTTTTTTAACTGTTTTTGAAATGTTAAGGAGTGTTTTTTTATATATATACACTACCGTTCAAAAGTTTGGGGTCACTTAGAAATTTCCTTATTTTTGAAAGAAAAGCACTTTTTTTCAATGAAGATAACTTTAAACTAATCAGAAATACACTCTATACATTGCTAATGTGGTAAATGACTATTATAGCTGCAAATGTCTGGTTTTTGGTGCAATATCTACATAGGTGTATAGAGGCCCATTTCCAGCAACTATCACTCCAGTGTTCTAATGGTACAATGTGTTTGCTCATTGCTCAGAAGACTAATGGATAATTAGAAAACCCTTGTGCAATCATGTTAGGTCTGCAATGCTGTAATTGCTGCAAATGGAGGATTCTTTGACGAAAGCAAAGTCTGAAGGAAAAAATTATTATTTCAAATACAAATCATTATTTCTAACCTTGTCAATGTCTTGACTATATTTTCTATTCATTTTACAACTCATGGTGGTAAATAACTCATGGTGTATATATATACACGGTAGTGTGTGTATATATATATATATGTATATATATATATATATATTTTTTTTAGTGAGTAACCTAGTCAAAACAATTATATTTATGGATTATTTTGCCAAAAAGTAGATGCAACAGATACTTGTTTCTTTCTTTTTTGAATAACTTTTTGAATAACAATAGTCAAAATTTGACAGCTAAAATGTCTTGGACTTTTCATTTTTATTAAAACCACAACCTGCCTGTGCACTTGGTGTTCCAAGAATGTGGAATTAGAAAAAAATGTTCCTCTTCTTTAATCAGGTCCAGTCTTGCAGCAGGAATGAATATACAACACAGTCATCCAGCCATCTTCTATGGTTTTTCTGGGAGTCCAGGTTGTGGAGGCAGCAGTCTGATCAGAGAAGCCCAGACTTCCCTCTCTCCAGCCACCTCCTCCAGGTCTTCAGAGAGGACACGAAGACTTTCTCAGACCAGCTGGAAGTCTCTCTAACGTGTTCTGGGTCTGCCCTGGGGTCTCCTCCCTCCTCCCACAACACACACATAAAAAGTAATTCCATTTCTGTACCTGCTCTTTCCTTCACCTACAGTATATTGTCATTCACATTACGTAGACCAAGCAAACTCTTTGCAGCACTACTGTAGTCCTAAAACTGTCTAGTAGTTCACATCCTGCCATGTCTTAATACTGTTAGTCTGTGATGACACTTTCTTAGAGACTGTCCTTTTTTACATCAACAAATTGTACCTGACTACAGTAACAAACAAAAGCTTTCCAGAGTGTCCTAATCCTGATTTAATTAATTTCTCTATTGCTCTCCCAGATCTGCTCCATGGACCCTGCACCTGGACTATTTATTTTTTAATAAATATTTCCCCCAAATAAATTCCTGTTTGTTATATGTTGACTCACTTGATTTGAAGTTGATTTTCTTTTACATTCTACTCATCCACCTTCAAAAGTTGAATATTGTGGTGAATTTATTTTTAGAAATAACTCAACTCTAAAAAGTAAAACTTTCATATTTTACAATAATCCCATATAAATTTAGCCATTTTAAGATTTTTTATGTTTGAAATTTAGATGAATATGTCTGAGCTATTTGATTGTTTAATTTGACCTTGTAAGATGTTTTTTCCCCTTTGTTGGGATTATTCTGTTCCTTTCTTTTGTTTTTTCCCCTTTGTTGTATTATTCTGTTCCTTTCTTTTAATCTTTACTTTTAATCTATCCGAAATAAAGATTCATTCATTCATATAGATCTGAATGGTGATGTGCTAATTTTTGGAGATGCAGTTCTATTTTTACACATTATTATTTGAAAAAAGATTATTATTCCACCATAAATTATTTCCAACTTCACTAAGGATTATTGACTACAATGCTATGTAGATAGCTAATATGTACATTGTATTTTAGGTTCTTGTTTATCACTTCGTTATAAAAAGACTGAAAATACTTTAGTTTTGCAGAGATGAGGTAAACCATTACTTTGTGAATCTGTCACACTGAACAAACAATAGATTTCATCTTCTACAGTAACTGAAAGGGCACAAATGAATTCAGGCATCCAATGTTTCACAACATTTATTTATATATTTTAAAACAATAAAAACAAAACACATTTACAACCTAAAATTAACTGGAACTGACATATAATAACTGCTAGAGCTTAATAACAAAAGCCGTCTTTTGTGTTTTTTTAAGCATGCATAGCTAAAATGGATGAACTTACAGTGGGGCAAAAAAGTATTTAGTCAGCCACCAATTGTGCAAGTTCTCCTACTTGAAAGATGAGAGACGTCTCCAATTTTCATCATAGGTATACCTCAACTATGAGAGACAAAATGAGAAAAAAAAATCCAGAAAATCACATTGAAAGATATTTAATGAATTAATTGGTAAATTCCTCGGTAAAATAAGTATTTGGTCACCTACAAACAAGCAAGATTTCTGGCTCTCACAGACCTGTAACTTCTTCTTTAAGAGGCTCCTCTGTCCTCCACTCGTTACCTGTATTAATGGCACCTGTTTGAACTCGTTATCAGTATAAAAGACACCTGTCCACAACCTCAAACAGTCAGACTCCAAACTCCACTATGGCCAAGACCAAAGAGCTGTCAAAGGACACCAGAAACAAAGACCTGCACCATGCTGGGAAGACTGAATCTGCAATAGGTAAGCAGCTTGGTGTCAAGAAATCAACTGTGGGAGCAATTATTAGAAAATGGAAGACATACAAGACCACTGATAATCTCCCTCGATCTGGGGCTCCACGCAAGATCTCACCCCGTGGGGTCAAAATGATCACGAGAACGGTGAGCAAAAATCCCAGAACCACACGGGGGGACCTAGTGAATGACCTGCAGAGAGCTGGCACCAAAGTAACAAAAGCTACCATCAGTAACACACTACGCCGCCAGGGACTCAAATGCTGCAGTGCCAGACGTGTCCCCCTGCTTAAGCCAGTACATGTCCAGGCCCGTCTGAAGTTTGCTAGAGAGCATTTGGATGATCCAGAAGAGGATTGGGAGAATGTCATATGGTCAGATGAAACCAAAATAGAACTTTTTGGTAAAAACTCAACTTGTCGTGTTTGGAGGAGAAAGAATGCTGAGTTGCATCCAAAGAACACCATACCTACTGTGAAGTATGGGGATGGAAACATCATGCTTTGGGGCTGTTTTTCTGAAGAGGGACCAGGACGACTGATCCATGTAATGGAAAGAATGAATGGGGCCATGTTTCGTGACACTTTGAGTGAAAACCTCCTTCCACCAGCAAGGGCATTGAAGACGAAACGTGGCTGGGTCTTTCAGCATGACAATGATCCCAAACACACCGCCCGGGCAATGAAGGGGTGGCTTCGTAAGAAGCATTTCAAGGTCCTGGAGTGGCCTAGCCAGTCTCCAGATCTCAACCCCCCAGAAAATCTTTGGAGGGAGTTGAAAGTCTGTGTTGCCCAGCGACAGCCTCAAAACATCACTGCTCTAGAGGAGATCTGCACGGAGGAATGGGCCAAAATACCACCAACAGTGTGTGAAAACCTTGTGAAGACTTACAGAAAACGTTTGACCTCTGTCATTGCCATCAAAGATTATATAACAAAGTATTGAAATGAACTTTTGTTATTGACCAAATACTTATTTTCCACCATAATTTGCAAATAAATTCTTTAAAAATCAGACAATGTGATTTTCTGGATTTTTTTTCCTCATTTTGTCTCTCATAGTTGAGGTATACCTATGATGAAAATTGGAGACCTCTCTCATCTTTTAAGTGGGAGAACTTGCACAATTGGTGGCTGACTAAATACTTTTTTGCCCCACTGTAAACAGACCATAAAAGTGTGATTCATCATATTTACAAAAACCACAGAACAACTAACAGCAGTCAAAGTCCTTACAATCTGATCTAAAGTGTTGTCATAATTACATTGTCAAAACTAGAGAGCTATCCAGTTTGATCACAGCTGTGCTACATTGCATTATTGTCAATAACACTATACCATATAGTTATTTAAAAAAAGTTTACCAGAGATGTGCATCAGAAAGGATTATGTTAAATTCACAATTCTATACCACAAGAGCCCTCCCCTGACACGCTGTCTGGATCATAATAACCAAAGGTCTGAGATGTTAGCATTGTGCAGTATACTGGTTAGCCTCCAGGAAGTGCTGTTTATCTCTACCTGGCAACCGGTACAAGATTATAGTAAGTAAACAGTGCGTGTGACACTTACTGGCCAGGAGGTCAGAACCCTTTATATTGCATCTTTAGCCATCTGAAATTAATTTGCACTGATGGGGGATAAGATGGCTTCCTAAATTGTGATGGATTTCAGCTGGGGCGTGTTCAGTTGACAAAACAGTTTGCAACTGTTCGGAACTGTTCGTTAGTTTCTGTAACTGAACAACATGGTTGCTGCGAACTGTTTTCTCTTTGGCTGAAGTCTTTTGGAGGTGAGTCGCGTAGCGAATAAAGACGGTGGCTAGGTAAGATAGTTTGCGATATTCTTTTGTTTTCTTTTATTTTCAGAGCAATTCCATCAATTTAAGAGTAGAGGTTATGTCATTTTGTAAGTAAAACAATATCTCGCATAAAATATTGTTTCTGGTGGGGGTATAACAGAGATTTCTTAGGTAATATGAAGCTGAAGTAGGCTACAGTCTATGCCATAGTTACTAGGGTCCTCTACTGGCTGACAGAGGATCATAGATCTGTAGAACTACATAATGCGTGAGCTCAACAGAAAAACCATTCGCCGAGAACTGCCTGTTCATTTAGGTCAGTTCGCCTTGCAAACTATGTTCGGTGAACTGTTTTGTCAACTGAGCGCAGGGCTGGTTTCTTGGCTTTCCATGCCTTTTTGCACCTCATTTTCTTCATGTGTTTAACACTTATTCCCTGTGTCATTCCACTTTATTAAATATAACTTGTTTTGTGAACACAGTTGCTTTGATTTCTTTGAATGTATGAATTACTTGGGTTGTTACTGATATCTGGTGAAAATTTCAGGTCAATGGCTCCATCAGAAATATGTTTAATGAGACAAATGTTGACCTGTTCAATACTTATTTTCCCCGTTGCAGATTGTATATTGGATGTTGCATTTTTTAAATGACTTTTTAACTATGATTTTTATGCAACATATGTTTTTTTAATTTTAATTTTATTTTTATTATGTGCCAGAAGTTTTACAAAACATATTCATAAGAATTCCATCAGATACAGAGGCACTTCATCCTGTTTTGCAAATTACATCCATTATTTCCAAGTATGCAAGCAACTGGGAGTAACAAGTTGTTATGCAGCAAATTCAATATGTCTCCATGATTGCTCTGGAGACATATTCCAGTAGAAAAAAAACTTCTTTCAGTCCCCTCTGTAGGCATTCTTTGGCACTAGTAAGAAAGAGCAATGTATGTTTCTTATGTAATGAAATGTCAGAGCTTGTGACAAATTTCTGCATTAGCGGACAATAAAGTGTTATCTTATCTTAGAAGGATGAGGCTACTTAATTCACGTGCTCTGATGTTAGGATCAGAATAGCTGAATGGCAGAGTCATCACACCTCATATTAAAGCAGGTAATACCGCCTTTACACAGGGGTGGGAGTTGTTGAGAGATCGTTGAGTGATGAAAAAATGGCCAGATCTCTCAAATGATCTCTCAGGGATCACCAAGATCTCTCAATGAACTCTTAATAGTCTCCAATGATCTTCATACTTCTCAAAGTTCTAAATCAGTCCGAAACAATCTCTCAATGATCACCAAAGGGAAGCAATCTCTCAACAAACTCTCAAGCAATGCTCAACAATCTCATCAATCTCCCAATGAACTCTTAGTGATCTCCACGTGGTCTTTCAAAGAAATCTACTGGTCTCTCATCAAACACTCAGTGATCCCTTACTGATCTGTCAGCAGTCTACCTTCGGGGTGGAAAAATTTATTTATTGAAAGATCACTGAGAGATCAATGAAAGATTGCTGAGAGATCATTGAGCAGTCATAGAGTGCTTAATGATCTTGGCAATCTCCCAATGATCTCTCAGCGATTTTTCAATGAACTCCTAATTTTTCCACCCTAAAGGAAGAGAGGGCTGAGAGATCAGTGAGGGATTGCTGACCTGCTTGATGAAAGGCCAATAAAGTATACTGAAAGGTTATGGCAGAGATCACTGAGAGATCACTGGGAGACCAATGAGATGATTATGCATTCCTTGAGAATTCGTTGAATAATCACTTTCCTTTGATGATCGTTGAAAGATTATTTTTGGACCGAGTCAAAACTTTGAGGCGACCATGGTGACCATGTAGATCACTGGAGAGATTACAGAGAGATGATCTCTCTCCTCTGTGTAAAGTGGTAGAAGAGCACCAGAAACATCTTGAATGCTAAGCAACCTCCTTGGTTGCCCAAGAAATTCTTAATGATGCCTCAGTGATCTATCCTGGTCTTTCAATGATATCTGAAGGATCTTATAAAGATCTCTATAGATCCACATGAATTGAATGACTGCACAATGATCTCCAAAACTTTCACACAGGAAACAGCCTTTTTGAGGCTTTATTAGATCACTGAGAGATTGGGCCAATTTTTGATCTCTCAGTGGTCACCCAGCAATCTCCCGCTGTGTAAAGGTGCCCTGAGCATCTCTGATCATTCATATTTTGATCATTCTGAATCTGATCTGGATGAAGGGAAATTAATCTGGTGGGGCAAATAAGGATTGTGGTGCAGAAAACACTGGCACTCTCTGATGCCTCAGTAGTAGAGGTGAAGGAGGCGATGCTAGTGATGCTGAAATTCCTTATCTATATCACAAGCATGCAAGGAGTAGACTATTATTTCTATTCAGCCTATGATACCATCTTGAAGTGGAAAAAAAACAGAACAAAATGTATACAGCATATGATGTGTAGTTCTAGTGAATCACTATTTTTTCAAAAAGAAGCTATTGTCACAGCTTTGTGTGGAATGTTGTTTTTTGATGAAAATGACCAAACTTTCAAGTACTGATATTAAAGACAGAGTAGAGCTAGAGTAAAATGCTTTTTGTGAGTCAAACTATAATCTGTTTTATTTCTTTTGTTGTATTCTCTGTTTATATATTCCTTAAAGAAAATAGCTTTAACATATTAAGAAAATAAGCAAAGTCTGCGCTGGCTAGAAATCTAAACTGGAAACCTGAGGCAGGGAAAGCTATGATTTTGACAGTATTCATGCCCCAATGTCCTAGAACAATGGAGACTGCAGAGAATTCTGCCAATCCTTTGTATTTAGGTTGTCATGTGACTGATGTGCTTTAAATAACCGGGAGATACTGGGTTATTTAAAGCTACGGCCACAAATACCCTTACGAACGGCTGCGAACACCGTAGGAGAATCCAGTCTTCATCGACCGTAAGTTCATGGCCAGGTCGATGGTCTTGTCCAAGATTTCTACGGATGTCCCATGAAAGCCCCTCATCATAGGGCAGTCATATGAATGCCATAGGAACAACGTAAGAAGGTGGCCATAAGTATGCCTCAAGAACACCTTAGGGCCCCTTACAGCAGTCGTAGAAAACAAAAATTTGTACAACATGCATAAGGCGGTAGTGAGGTGCTCATAAGGTGGAAGTACGTCATTCGTGCAACATTTGTGCCGACAAAATGTGCCAAAACCCGTAAGATCTTCCTACCAAAGACTTGAGAGTGCCGTGAGTTAGACAAAAAAATTTCAGAAGATGGCAGTAAGGATGCTGTCGGAAGGTCCCAAGGCACCCTTATAAAGAATGTAAGAACTCTAGGGCCATCGTACAAAAGAAAAGCACCTCATTTCTCAAGAATTCCTCAGGTTGCTCTTGCGGATTGAATGACAGCTGTAAGAAACTATGCCCCTCCATGAATGTCTGCAAACTCCAGAATTTGCAGGAACCTGGAGATTCTTACAAACCCATTGTTCGTAAGAATTTTTGTGACCATAGCTTAAGGAATGAGACACAGGAGGGTAAAGGTACGCAGGTGGACACAGTCCTGCCAATGAGGCAAGGAAAGACACAAAGATTAACCCAACAGCAATAAACTACAAATTAATATAGGAAACATACAAAGTGCTCAAGGAGACAGACAAGGGAACACCAAGAGACAAGACTGAACCTGCTCTGCAGAGCATCTACCACTGCAGAGTCCAAAGGAGAGCTGACACCATCCTCCGGGACCCCATCCACCCCCAGAACAGACTGTTCACACTTCTATCCTCAGGCTGGAGGTACAGAAGTGTGAAATGCAGGACAACCAGACTGAAGAACTCCTTCTTTCCCACTGCCATCAGACTCCTGAACAGATAACAACTCCCAAAACTCTGTAACACAGCTTTGCATATAGGAACTCACACACTGGCTGCTAAATTTGCACACTGCTCACCTGTACAGTAGATATAGTCTCATCCGTCTGATGTCCATATCATCTCTGCTGCTACTTATCATGCACAGTCTACTAGTGCTACCGTTACAGAAATTATCACCGGGTACTAATTTGTAATTTGTAATTATACACTGTTCGTTGCACAATGCTCATTTGCACACTGTACATAGGTCTATGCCATCTCAGGTTCACATCAGGTTGCACAATGCTTATTTGCACACTGTACATAGTGTTATTAGTACTCAGTTTAGTATTTAGTGATTGAGTTACTGTAAGTTACGGTGTCATGACCTAGAATTGTTGTTCATATGTCATGACCTTAGAATTGTTGTTTCTGTACCTATTACCTTGGCATTCGTTCAGACAGCAAAGTAAGAATTTCATTGTTCAGGAAATGTAGCATTTCTTAACTGTTCACATGATAATAAAGCCTTTGAATCTTGAACCCTAAACCAATAAACAAAACTACAAATACATCTAATAACTAAAGATTTCTTCAACCTAAACAGGATAATGTGAGGAACAAACCCATGACCATGACACTAAAGTGGAATGATTACGTAATTGGCCATAAACCCAAGTATTGAGCATATAAAATGCTACCTCTTGATGGAGCTGAATAAAATGTCAAAATGATCTGTAAAATTCTTAAAATGTGAAGTTCGCTTCAAGGGAGTCAAATATTCACAGCAATTTTTTTGACAACCTATAAAATGATGTGACAATAAAAATGTCAATTTTATGGGGGTATTAATTAGTAAAAGATTGAGATAACAATAGTCATGCCACTAGCTGGTTAATTAAACCCTTGCCCTTCATGCTGCAGTGATCATTTATTCATTCACCCAGATAAAGCTAAACTGATCTCCTTGGTGTATACATTTCTGTGGCAGGAGGAACCGTTCTCGGACAGCAACACTGTGTCAATGGCTACCCTGTCACTGCTGATCAGTTTGTACTCAGTGTCAACTGTGGAGCTCTGGGGACCAGACTAATCAAGCTAGTGACCGTTGTAGGTTAGACAAATTAGCCATATCAGATCCCCATCTGCTAGCCCAGGTGGGCTGGCTATGTGACAGGAACTGTGGATGCCAGCGGTACTGACTGACATCAGACTTCTCTTTATCTCCCTTGTTATTTCTTTGCTCTTTGAAACATTTCTACTAGCTCATTCTTTTATTCTTAAAAAAATCAAAAGTCAAATATAAAATATCCAAATGGTGTAAAACTTCCCCCAACTAATGCTCACATACTAAAAGTAAGTACATAAATTTATTTTAAAAAAAACAAAAAAAACCATTGACTTTTGAATAAGGTCTGTCAATTTAATGATCTACAAATGATTTTTGGACCTTTTCGGATGGCCTTCTTAAGGTGGCCATCAGAGAATCCAGCATTTGTAGGCCATTCGAAAGTTTGTGGCCAGGTCGATGGTCTTGCCCCAAGAAAACACCTCATTGTAGGGTGGCCATATGAATGTCATCAGAACAACATAACAATTATGCAAGATATTGGCCATAAATATGCCTCAAGAACACCTTAAGTTGGTTTTGAGGGCCCCTAACAGCAGTCGTAGAAAAAGCCATACAGATCCCTGTTCGTATGGAGATTTGTACAGTGTGCGTAAGGCGGTAGAGTGAGGTGCTCATAAGGCGGAAGTACACTACCGTTCAAAAGTTTGGGGTCACCCAGACAATTATTTTGTGTTTTCCATGAAAAGTCACACTTATTTACCACCATGAGTTGTAAAATGAATAGAAAATATAGTCAAGACATTGACAAGGTTAGAAATAATGATTTGTATTTGAAATAATAATTTTTTCCTTCAAACTTTGCTTTCGTCAAAGAATCCTCTATTTGCAGCAATTACAGCATTGCAGACCTAACATGATTGCAGAAGGGTTTTCTAATCATCCATTAGTCTTCTGACGCAATGAGCAAACACATTGTACCATTAGAACACTGGAGTGATAGTTGCTGGAAATGGGCCTCTATACACCTATGTAGATATTGCACCAAAAACCAGACATTTGCAGCTAGAATAGTCATTTACCACATTAGCAATGTAGAGAGTGTATTTCTGATTAGTTTAAAGTTATCTTCATTGAAAAAAAGTGCTTTTCTTTCAAAAATAAGGAAATTTCTAATGCCTGTTTTCCACTAGCCCAGCACACCTCGGTACGGCTCGATTCACTTCAGTACGGCTCGGAATGCTTCTGTCTCCATTAGCACGGTGTTGTGCTTGTGCTGTGATGGTTTGTGTTAGGAGGTTTTAGAAGCGGGGCAGCAGCAGATTCTCAGCGAGGCGGGGCCACACTCCCGTGACGTTACGCACCGGACTGAGTCCTTATTTACACGAGACAAAAAATGGAGGATCCAAGGATTATTGCCTTGCTCGCTCTGTGGTTTTATCTCACAATTAATTTTATCTCATAATTAAGCTGCAACAACACAAGTCACTTTTGTTTTGAATTAACTGCCAAATGACCTAGAAATAATGAGGTGAAACTTGTTTTTATTTGTATTAAATAATGAGACGGTGGCACACTGTCTAACACCACATCCTAGGGCATTTTGGATGTACTGAATTAAAAAAATTCATGTTTTTCACCTTCAGGTCAACGTTTGGAACAACAGTATTATTATTTTCCGTTTAGATGATGCTGCACTCCTTCTAAAGTATTGTAAATCTCTGAATTTGGAATGCCGATAGAACATTCAATTTACATATACTTGTACCTTTGACTTGGTGCTAATTTTTTATGATATTTCAATAAAAAGAACAGAAAGCTTACAAAAAGATTTCTTTTTTGGTCTAGTTAAAAATTACATTACCTTTACAATGGTTGACCCTCAGCATCATTTTGATCAGACTAGGCAATGGAATTTCTATGTAATTATACTGTTTTATAATTCAGTGTTATAACAGACAAACCACACTTTCCAAAACAATTCCATTTTATTATATACAAAATATTAAAATAAAAAAAAACTTTGCAACACAACATGAAGGTTAATCGACATTTTATACACGCCGACCACTGAGTGCTGAGGCTCGGTAGAATGAAAGCGTCTCTGCCAGCTCTGGTTCAGGAAGGCTCGGTTGAATTAATCCGGACGGGCTGTCGCGGCGGACGCGTGGGATGATTCTACAAGGAAAATGCACACAATAAAATACAGCACGAAAGTGCAATATATACAGAAAAGACAATAGTTTTTAACAAGAATACATAAGCTTATTTCAGCGTATTGTTCACATGAATAATTACAATAAAAGCTTTAGTCCGCAGTGTGCTGCAATAAAGCAGCGATCATCCACAAATGAACAGCTTTTTTATTGCATAAATAAACTGAGCGTCTTACCAAATATATTTGCGAAAAAACGCACAATAAAAAAAAATTAAAACTCACCGTTAAAGGACTCCGATGTCGAGACCTCCCGGCATATTTTTTCATTCCGGGCGGCTCCGTCTAACTCGCGCTGAATACGTTCGTCTGACAATGCAGTGAGCAGACACTGCAGCTCCTTCTATTGGTCCATGGAACACCCTGATTACGCAAAGCCATTTTTGATAGAGAATAAATGAAAATAGCACAGCAATACACTGAAAAGGAACCGCCAACAGTGGTTGCGTGCTGAGTAAAGGCGGTCGTGAAGATTCATTTTTTTTTTTTTTTCAAAAACTTTACTGGAAAGGTCGTGAAGATTTGGTAGATGAGGAGGAGGAGAGGGGCGGTTACAACCTGACCAATCAGCGCCGGTTATGACCTGACCAATCAGCAGCGACCAGTCTGTTAACGTCACAACACGGCACAGCTCAGCACTGCTGTACCCTGCCCTGCAGCGGGGCTGAGAATCGCGGCTGTTAAACCGTGTTGGGGCTTGTGGAAAAGCGTACAAAGCGTGCTGAGCCGTCCCGTGTCGCGCTAAAGCGTGCTAGTGGAAAAGTTCAATTCAATTCAATTCAACTTTATTTATATAGCGCCATTTCACAACAACAGTCATCTCATAGCACTATCAACTGTAGGGGGGACCCCCACAGTTGCAGAAAGAACCCAGCAATCAGGCGATCCCCTGTGAGCAAGCACTTGGCGACGGTGGAGAGGAAAAACTCCCTTTTAACAGGAAGAAACCTCCAGCAGAACCAGGCTCAGGGAGGGGCAGTCATCTGTTGCGACTGGCTGGGGGGTGAGGGGATAGAGAAGAAGAAAAGAACAGACATGTAGAGAGCAAACAGCACGATGGGGACTCAATCTATGGGAGAGAACAAACAAATGTTAATGACCAGCAAAAAAAAAATATTTCATAGAGAGTGAGGAAAGGAGTGAGGCCCAGTGCATTACTGGAGGTCCCCCGGCTGACTAAACCTATTAGCAGCATAACTAAGGGAGGGTTCAGAAACACATGATCCCTCCCTAATTGTAGGCTAGATCAAAAAGGTAGGTTTTAGCCCTATTCTTAAAAACAGAGATCGAGTCTGACTCCCGAATCCAGATTGGCAGCTGATTCCACAGGAGAGGAGCTTGATAACTGAAGGCTCTGCCTCCCATTGTACTTTTGGAGATTCTAGGTATTACAAGTAATCCTGCATTTTGGGAGCGTAGTGCTCTGTTAGGATAATACGGTAGTATCAGATCTTTTAAATAAAAAGGAGCCTGATTGTTTAGAGCTTTGTAAGTGAGAAGAAGGATCTTAAACTTAATTCTAAACTCTATGGGAAGCCAATGAAGGGAGGCCAGAACCGGAGAGATATGATCTCTCTTTCTAGTACCTGTTAAAACTCTTGCTGCAGCATTTTGGATCAGCTGAAAACTTTTTAAAGATGTTTTAGGACAGCCTGATAATAAAGAATTACAATAATCTAATCTCGAGCTAACAAAAGCGTGGATCAGCTTCTCAGCATCACTCTGAGACAAGATGCTCCTAATCTTGGCAATATTACGCAAATGATAGAAGGCAGTCTTAGAAACAAATTTAATATGTGAATTGAAGGACAAATCCTGATCAAAAATAACTCCAAGGTTCCTCACAGAGCTATTAAGAGAAAGAGTAACTGCGTCCAAACTGAAAGTTTGATTTGGAAAGGAATTTCTAAGGTTTTTTGGACCAACAAGAATGACTTCAGTCTTATCTGAATTTAATAGCAGGAAATTACAAGTCATCCAAGCTTTGATTTCCTTAAGACAGGCTTCTAACTTGGCTAATTGATTAGTATCATCTGGCTTCATTGACAGGTATAATTGTGTGTCATCTGCATAACAATGAAAATGTATACAGTGCTTTCTAATAATGTTGCCTAACGGAAGCATATATAAACTAAAAAGAGTAGGGCCTAGCACAGATCCCTGTGGAACTCCATGACTAAGCTTTGAGCTGAAAGAAAACTCATCATTTACATGAACAAACTGGAACCTATCAGATAAATAAGATCTAAACCACTGCAACGAAGTTCCATTAAGTCCAACATAGTGTTCTAATCTATCAAGCAGAATATTATGATCAATAGTATCAAAAGCTGCACTAAGATCTAAAAGGACAAGTACAGAAACTAGTCCATTATCAGATGCAATGAGGAGGTCGTTAGTGACCTTCGCTAAGGCTGTTTCAGTACTATGATGGATTCTAAACCCAGATTGAAACTCTTCAAGTAAACCATTTCCCTGCAGGTGGTCAAATAATTGCGTAGCAACAACTCTAAGATTTTTGAAATGAAAGGGAGATTAGAGATTGGTCTATAGTTAGCTAAAGCTCCTGGATCTAGCGTTGGCTTTTTGAGTAAGGGTTTAATTACAGCCGTTTTAAAAGCCTGCGGTACATGGCCTAAAGTTAATGAAGAATTGATTATATGAAGAATAAAGCTACCAATAAGTGGGAAGACTTCTTTAAATAACCTGGTAGGAATAGGATCTAAAAGACAAGTTGAAGGTTTGGATGAGGAAACTATTTTGTCTAACTCACAAAGGTCGATTGGAGTAAACTCATCAAGACAGACATCAATAGAAGGAGTTGTAGTAGTTACAGTATTTAAGTTAACTGTGGGAAGAATCTGATTGATTTTATCTCTGATGGATGAAATTTTATTATTGAAAAAGTTCATAAAGTCCTGACTAGTAAGCTCTAAGGGGATGCTAGGATTGACAGAGTCCTGACTCTTTGTCAACCTGGCTACAGTACTGAAAAGAAACCTGGGATTATTCTTGTTCTCTTCTATTAATGCAGAGTAATAACTCGTTCTAGCTTTTCTAAGAGATTTTTTATAAATTAAAAGATGATTTCTCCAAGCTAAATAGATTTCATCTAAATTAGTAGAGCACCATTTTCTTTCTAATTGACGAGTCTTCTGTTTTAAGCTACGAGTTTCTGTGTTGAACCAAGGAGTTAAAAATCTCTGATTAGACTTTTTCTTTTTTAAGGGGGCCACCAAGTCTAGAGCCTGATGCAGAGAAGCTGAAACACTATCCACCATGTTATCAATTACAGAAGGAGCAAGCTGTCTATAGCTTATTTCCGTTGTGTTGACACATGGCATAGAGGAAACAATCTGCATAAATTTGGAAACAGCATCATCTGAGAGGCATCTACTGTGATAATATTTTTCTTTAGGAGCCAAATAGTCAGAAATAGTAAAATCAAAGGTTAACAGACAATGGTCTGACTGTACAGGGTTATGAGGAGACACTACAAGATTTTCTATTTCTATGCCATATGTCAGAACAAAGTCCAATGTATGGTGGAGGTAATGAGTAGAATTTCCTACTTTCTGAGAAAACCCAATCGAGTCTAATATTGAATTAAAAGCCACATTAAGGCAGTCACTATCTACATCCACATGTATATTAAAGTCCCCTACTATAATTATTCTATCAGATTTCAACACTAAATCAGCTAAGAAATCAGCAAATTCGGATAAAAATTCTGAATAGGTTGATGGGGGACGATAAACAATGGCAAATAAAATTGGGTTTAACCTGAAATTGCTAAAGTGCCCAATACTGAGGACCAGGCCCTCAAAGGAATTATAACATGTTTTTTGCTTTACATTAACTAGTAATTTGGAATGGTAAATTGTTGCTACTCCTCCTCCACGACCAGAACTTCTGGGATTTTGACAGTTTAAATAACCAGAGGGGGTTGATTCATTTAAACCAACATAATCCTCTTGCCCTAACCAAGTCTCTGTAAGGGAAATTAAATCAATCTGATGATCAATTAACAGATAGTAGTAGTAGATTAGTTTATTTGACAGGGACAGTGCAATAAACATAGACAATTAATCAAAGACAATCAATCTGATGTGTTGCACATAGAGTGTATAGCTATTAGCTAATTTGCAACTCTTGTCCCTGGATGGGCTTTAGAAAAAAGAATCAAGATAAAAAATATACACAATAACCACATACATCAATGCAGAAAAATTATCAATACACAATTATAAATATTATAAATATTATAAATACACAAATATAACAGCCTGACTCACATTTAACATAAATATTATAAATATTATAAATACACAAATATAACAGCCTGACTCACATTTAACACATATAACATAACTCACATTTGCCTATTTCAGGCCTTCGTCCCTCCGTCACTCACTATAAACAAACACATTTATTCCTTCCCTTCATTCACTCTCACTTTGCAGACAATTAATTCATACATGAGTACATTCTTGTTTATTTTTCAGCCAGTTTTTAACATTTTTAGTGAATGTTTTAAAGTCCGTTATTATTTTAATTTCATTTGGCATTGTGTTCCAGATGTGACTGCCCTTTATAGAGAAAGCTGTTTGTCCAAATGCGGTTCTGCGGTGGAATATTTTACAGTTATTGTTAACAGAACTCCTGGTGGCTCTGCTGCTGTCCTGTCTTTGGACGAAACCAGCAAGTGGCTCGGGTGCTGATTTATGGAAACATTTGAACGTTAATTTCAGAAGACAGAGGTCAATGAAGCTCTCAAAACTCAATAGGTTGTATTTTTTTAAAACATTACAGTGATGCCACCTAATGGGCTTTTTGTCCAAGATTTTTAGGGTTTGATTATATAATGAACCTATATGTCTTATTGTGGAAGGGGCTGCTTGAGCCCAGACTGTCAAACAGTATGATATATGAGAAAAAACCATAGAATGCATATACAGTGCAGCTGCTTCGTAAGGTATGTAATATCTAATTAATTTAAAGCAGTTCAGATTTTTTTTTACTGTTTTTGAAATTTTCTTTATATGAAGATTAAATTTGAGTTGAGGATCTAGTACAATGCCAAGGTATTTGAATTCTGTAGCTAAACTGATGTCATGATCATGTATATTAACTTTAAAATGTTGCAGGTTACATTTTTTGATTGAAAAGCACATTGAGACTGTTTTCTGAAGGTTCAGCAATAGATGGTTCTTGAGGAGCCACTCTTGGACATCAACCATACTTGTAGACAGTACATCTGCAGCCTGTGCTGGAGATCATGGACTAACAGAGACTTGGGAGTTAGAGACCTAATATTTAATAAACCACATTTAATTTTTAAATTATGAGGAGGAACAGAGGCCAAATCATTCAATTTAGAGGCTTTATGTTTAATTTGAGTTTTACCAATATTTTGCTTTATCACTTTGGGATGCTTATACATTATATTTTTATTCACTTTGGAGGGAGCAGACAACGATTCTCTGATGGGGAAGACAGGGGCTAAGCTGAGGGGTGGCGGATGAAGAGGAGCTGCAGAGAGGCGTGTAAGACTGTGACTCTGCTTCCTGGTCCCAACTCTGAGTAGTCATGGTTTTGGAAATTTGGATTAAAAAAGATGCCAGATTGTTAGATAAATGAGAAGCACCATCCAAAGTGGGATGAATGCTGTCTCGTCTCATAAGACCAGGTTTTCCCCAAAAAGAGCTCCAATTGTCAATGTAGCCCACGTCATTTTTAGGACACCACACAGACAGCCAGCGGTTCAAGGATGACGAGCGACTAAACATGTCATCACTGGTCAGATTGGGGAGGGGCCCAGAGAATACTACAGTGGCAGACATCGTTTTGGCAAACTCACACACCGATTCTATATTAAGTTTCGTGACTTCCGACTGCCGGAGACGGATGTCATTAATGCCGGCGTGAATAACAATTGTGGAATATTTACAGTTACTTTTAGCCAGCATTTTCAAATTTGACTCGATGTCGCCTGCTCTGGCCCCAGGAATACATTGGACTATGACCGCTGGAGTCTCTAGGTTCACGTTTCTGACTACAGAGTCGCCAATGATCAGAGTTTTTTCCTCAGCGGGTGTGTCGCTGAGCGAGGAAAAACGATTAGAAACGTGAACAGGTTGGTGGTGTACCGGGGCTTTGCGACTAGGCTTCCTTCTCACCGTCACCCACCCAGTCTCCTCGCTGCTGAGGAGAGCCGGGGAACCGCTGACAGGGGGGCCTAAGCTAGCTAGCTCCGCTGCAGCTAATGGGCGTCCGTCGAGATTAACTGGCGCAGACGGTGTTTCAATGCAGCGGAGCCGGGATTCCAAATCAGACAACCTCGCCTTGAGCGCCTCAAAAAGACAACATTTATTACATTTACCGTTATCACTAAAAGAGGCAGAGGTGTAGCTAAACATCTGACAGAGAGAGCACACCAGAGGAGAGGAAAGAGAGCTAGTAGCCATAGCTAGTGGCTAGAGAGCTGGAGAGCAAACCACACAGGCAGACAGCAAAACAGGAAGTGACGATACGTTACCACAAGGAAGTGACGATCCCTCACCGTGACCCCAAACGGCCCCAAAAAGGCCCCAAAAGGCCCTTAAGTGACCCCAAACTTTTGAACGGTAGTGTATGTTTTCCGTGTGACATTTGTGCCGATAAAATGTGCAGAAAGCCATAAGATCTTCCTACCAACAACTTGAGAGTGCCACGAATTGCACAAAAATTTTCATAAGATGGCAGTAAGTATGCCGTAGGAAGATCCCAAGGCACTCTTACAAAGAATGTAAGAACTCTAGGGAGATCGTATGACAGAAAAACACCTCATTTCTCAAGAATACTTCAAGTTGCCCTTGCAAATTGAACGGCAGCTGTAAGAAACTATGACCCCCTCCACAAAACGAACATACTCGAGCTAATGGTAGATTCTTACAAACCCATCGTTCATAAAAATCTTTGTGACCATAGCTTTAACTGAATTGCTTACAGTTTTCAGGAATCGCAGGGAGGCCTCCAGATATTATTAAGCCCCATTAGATCATCTAGGTAATATGCATATGCACCGAGTGACACCATAGCTCATGTGTGAGCATGCCCATTGTACACAGCCGCCTGATTGCTGTCATGCCAAAAAAGGGATGGTCTACCAGAAACTGATTGGCCTGCCACAGGAGTGTGCCTCACTCAGCTGTTTCTTCTCAGTTTGGTTTACGGCTGCTTTTCACCAATGCAAAATGTCACCACGAGACCAAGTATGGTCATCCCGAACAGAACCATCCACAGAACACAAAGTGAGGACACAAAAACATCCTATCACAACCCCATACACAATGCATTGGTTATGAGAAAACAGTGCCGTTTCTCCCACCAACCCAAAGCATCATGCTGTGCCATGGCTGAATGAGCAGTCAGGCTGTGTATGGACGTTACTTTCAGTTATAAAGCCAAGAGCATTTTCCTCTGACTTAAGAGTACAGGACTGATTAAAAAAAAAAAAAAAAAGGTTGTTTGATTCACTCAGTTTCATCCATGGTACAAACAGTTTGGTGATGGGGATGATGTATCGATACTCTAGTATTGATACTTTGATACAAGCTGGTTGATATTTTGGAGTTGATACTTTTTTAAATATCACGATACTACCATGTTAATACAAAACGTGCAATTTGTTTTTACTTCTGAGAGTTTTAAGCATTAAATTTATGTGTGAAAACTGGTTAAAAACCTGCCCAGGCATATGTGAGAAATGGTCTGCCGTGCCACATGATTATGGCAGCCTATCAGATGTCAGAGCCAAAGATTCACTGTGCACTGGCAGCCTCAGTCAAGCACTCACTGACTCCAGTGCAGAGTGAGCTCAGCAGCGTCGTGGGCAGCGGACGTATTAGTTCTGAAATGTTACACCATTCATCCAAATTCTATGGCGATGCCAAGCAGCATAATTTTGAAAAATTAACTAAATAACTACAATTTAAGTTTGTAAAATAATAGCGTAAAAATAAATAAAAAAATAAAATAAAAATTTAAAAAATATTGCATTGTGAAAAAAATTACACATATATGCTGCTTGGTATTCCCATAGAATTTGGATGAATGGTGAAACATTTCAGAAGTAAAAAATACTTGAATCCAGTTGACTTGACTGAGCTTTCATACAGCATACTTACCCGCCTGGATGACAGAATCTTCACCAAATTAAAAATGTTTTATTAATTTTGCATTAATTTTGTCTTAATTATTTTTATTTAAAAAAAAATCATTTTATTTTTATTTACTTTGCTCATTGTTCTATTTCATTATTATTTTATAAGCATTTCTTTTCAAGTATTTATGTTGCTGACACATTCACACACTGCCACCATCAGTGTGTAAATGTGTGTGCGAATGGGTGGATTGCAGGATCTGTAAAGCGCTTTGGTCATCCTAGATGAGAAGAAAAGCGCTATATAAGTGAACGCCATTTACCATTTACCATGTTCACAAGTTTTATTCATATTTCATATTGCCCTTGCAATAAAACTGTTAATGAGACAGCAATCATGGGATTTTCTTTTAAGGGGCAAAAAGTATTGGTATCAGTATCGGTATCAAAGAAAAAGTCGCATAAATTAATGGTATCGTATCGAAAGGAAAAATGCCAGTATTGCCCATCCCTACTCGGTGGCCTGGATCCTTCCCCTACAAATAAAGGGGTGGGGGCATGTCCCCAAACCTAGAAAAAGAAGAGACTTGTCCCCCCTAAATCATCACACCATGTCATGCTACACAACTGGACAAATGCATTTGAAGCACCAATGCTATGCATAAATGCTTTTATTTTTTTAAAAAATTTGCAGCTTTTCTCATAAATTTTTAACCTTTTTCCTTAATAAGTTACCACACTTATTTATAAATTTGTTCTTCAAATTAACTATTTTTTTCTTCTTAAGTTTGAAACTTTTTCTTGTACATTTTTGATTTTTCTTTTCTTTTTGTCCGGTAGATCTTGTGATATTGAAAAATATAAAAATTGATCTCAAATGTAAAAAAGCTCGGGCACCGCTGATCTAGGTAAACAAACAGTTGCCCTCAGGAAGACATGCCTCATTTACTGATGAAGAATGAAACACTACTTTAAATAACTTGGGGGGGGAAAAAACTTCTTGAGAGAGTTAAACTAGGCTTTAAAATCTTGAACAGAACATACTGGACTCGTGCAAAAATGCATAAAGCAGGACTGACATGCTGAAGATGCGGAGAGAAGCCAGGCACTTTAGTTGCCATGCTACGGTCCTGCCCGAAAGTTCTGAGATTGTTGTGGTGTGTGCTAATGACAACAGGATGGTTGTGAATCATGCAATTCTATTTTCACCAAACTCCCAGCCAGCATGCCCATGTGGGCCCACCAAAGGCTAAACCTGGGCCGTCTTATGGGTCCCATGTGGGTTTTTTTTTTTTTTTTTTTTTTGTTACTTATTTGTACCCGTAGGTAGACTTGGTTTGCAGTCTGGTGACAAGCCACCGGCTGCTGGTCGCTGTGTGCGCGAGCGCCCTAAACCTACATGTTTTTGGTATGCGGGAGGAAACCGGAGAAATCCCGGAGTAAACCCACACAACACGGGGAGAACATGCAAACTCCACACAGCTCACTGTTGGTCGGGGGCTGGGATCGAACCCACGATCTCATGATCCCCGCGATCCCCCGGCCGAGGGTAAAACTGTGCTGCCACAGTGCTAAACCACTGCGCCACCGTTTATCCGTGGGTTCCACGTTGACCCACATGGACTTTTCCTGCTTACCTATTTTCAACTTATTTTCTCATATATTTACTGTTTTCTACTAAATTTGTGGCTTTTCTCCCTAATTTGATATTTTTTCTTGAAAATTTGAAACTTCCTCATAAAATCTCACCCTTTTTTTACTGTAAACTTGCACTTTTTTTCTCATAACTTTGCTACTTTTTTCCTTGCAAATTTGCTATTTTCTTGTAAATTTGTGAGCTTTCTCCATAAATTTGCAACACTTTTCTTGTAAAATTGGAACTTTCTCAAAAATTTGCAACTTTTTTTACTGTAAAGTTACAACTTTTCCTCATAAATTTGGGACTTTTTCTCATAAATTTTCAATTTATTTACTTCTATATTTACTACTTTTTTGTTAATTTGCAACTTTCTCTAATATTTTCCCTCATAAATTGGTGACTTTTTTCTTGAAAATTTGCTAAATTTTTCTTGTAAGTTTGTAACTCTTTTCAAGTAATTTTACAATTTTTTTTCTAGTAAATTTGCAACTTCTTTCTCCTAAATTTTCACTTTGTCATAAATTTGCAACTTTTTTCTAGTAAATTTGTATCTTTATTTCCAAAAATTTGTTACTACTTTTCTTTTTTGCAAATTTGTCACTTTTTTTCTTACAAATTAATGAGAAAATAAATGTGAAAATTTATGACTTTTTGTGTCATTTTGCCTTTGGCACAAGCGTTACTGAGACCTGCTCAGCCACATTAAACCCACATGGGGCCCCGATGGATTTAAAGCGGGTGAACAGATTACCTGCTCACCCGCACCACAGGTAAAGTCCATGCGGGCAAACACAGATGGGGCCAACATGGAACCCGCAGACAAACCCACATGGGACCCATAAGACAGCCCAGATCTAACCTTTGGTGGGCCCACATGGGCATGCTGGCTGGGTTTCTATACATCTGTGGACTCGACTTCTCTTAAAGAGACCCCTGAAAACTACATTCAGTGAATCCTCACAGCCATTATACTGGGACATAAGCTCCTTGTTAGAATGGAAATCACAGAACGTTCCTCCATCCTGCATATGGTTTAGCCAGTTGAGTACAGCATCAGCCTGTGAAGAACTGACACACAGGATAATAAAAATCAGCTCAATCTCTATGATGCTAAATGGTGGAAATGTATTACGCCCATGAGTGGAACACAATGTTTACGCAATCACACTAGTGCTACCATGAACAAATCTGATGTCAATGATGTGAATTACACAAACTCATTACACAGATGGTGCGATGTTGGATGTGCTGTATAGATTCTGCACTAGACTGTTGATTTTGTAATAGGTCCTGGCACTCTGTATGAGCCGATTTAATGAAAACTTTGAAACTAATAAAAAGCATAGTCACAGTCTGATCAGTGAAGTCTGCTCATCTTAATGGTTTCATCTTCAGGATCCTTAGGTGCTGAGAGCCCAGCAGGATTTTTTTAATCAATGCAGAGATGCTGCAGACACAGAGGACCATTGGACACATGCTGGGTGAGGAGGAGAATCACACTAAGGGGACTCTGAATTAGACAAATGAGTCATGTCGGATGGTACCTTTTTCCCCCTTTTACTCAATTTATGTCTTAACACTTTGGTCACTCGTTTTTAACCTACAAAACAGGAAATGTTTTGGCAGATCACAGCTGAACATCTTTACCTGGGGGCAGGGAACTGCAGGGGCGACTGGACTATTACAGATATTATGGAGAAAATGAAAGATAGGAGCTATCATGTCCACCTGCACTGCTATCGGTACAATATCCAGGCTTTACTGGCAGCTTCACTGATATATGGAACTGCTTAAACACTCAGCTCTGGGCCTTAAGCTGGAGTTATCCCTTAAGTGGAGTATTGGAGATCCAAAGCTCAACTAATAGGATGACTGGCATTTTTGTGGAATGAGCGCTGACAATATAGGATGTCCAATGAATATCACTGTAATAGGATTATATTTGTGCCTGAAATTTCACAGCTTGCAAGCAATAGAAAAAATGATGACTCATTTATTAATGGGATAAAGTTATTAAGAGAATCTGCGGTATCTGCACTGAAAAAAAGTGTATTTGAGGAATAGTTGAAACAATGTAATATTTTGTCTCAGTCTCGCTCATATTTCTACTTTAGTTGTGACAGTATACTTTTGTGGATTAGATCAACTTGGATTTTTATGATACTGACTTAATGTACTATTGTGCTCTAAGTAAACGCAAACCTGTTAGGTTTCTGTTTGTGCGTCTGACGTCATGACGTCAGGTCTGGTATTTTCCAGATTTTTCTGCTCTTGCAAGCTGCCATTTTCTCTCATCACAGTCTGCAAAAGAAGGTAAGTCTACACAAACTTGCATTTATTTTTGGTAATTAAATTAGGAATAGCATCTGATACAAAGTCACCTGCACAGTTAATTTTTAATGGTTAGGGTTTGCAGACCTAACCAAACAGGCTATCGTTTAGTCATACAAATGTTAGCAAGATTTGAATTACCTTTGAACATTTAATTTACTTTTTTATTTAAATGTGTTGTAATAGCTGATAACTAACGTGTCTAGTAACTTACCACGCCAGGGGTATTTCAGGTGGTCAGCACCTTTTACACTTGTTCGCTAACATTTACCCACATTACCATGGTAACCCAGTTGGTGGGTGTGCGGGCTGGACTCTCTGCTGAACACCAGCATCAGCACAAGAAGTCACAGGTTCATGTTATGTACGGATGTGGCGGCAAATGCCACTTTAGCCACAGAATTTAGATTGGCAAGGCGTTTTTAGCCTGCTACCAAGTAGCTGGAGCGCCTGCACATGCGGCTCTGTGTGTAGATGCACGTATGCGCGTGTCTCCTCTGGCGTGGGCACAGCCTCTGGACCGCATTTACAACACCGCGGCTAGGGTGGTGTCATGCACAAAGTACATTTTTTTTTTCCACTACTGTGGTGCTTTCAGTTTGCTGCAGAGAAGTCGTCTTCCACGTTATTAAAGCTGACCTGTGCGTCCATGTACTTGGAGCACACAGAGGCTCGGACCAACCGGGAAACTTTGAACCGGACTGTGACATGCTAATAGCAGCCTGCTGCACTGTCTTGTCTTAGTGGCAGTGCTGTTTTCACATTTATGTTGGAAATTATGGAGACAACGGCAACAATTGCTGGCTGAGCTGAATATCACAGTTAAAACTGGCGCGATGGCTCTTCTTTAGTGTTTACTCAGTTCAGCATTTCTGTCCAGTAGTCTGAATAAGAGGCTGTTTAGTCGCTCTTTTAGTTGACTATTTTTTTTCCCTTATTTTTTCCGGACTGATGGTGGTTACTTAAGGCCTGGATACCAGACCAACTGCGCTACACCAGGTAAGATATTGTAACGTCGGGGCTGTGATAAGAGGGCAGGAGTGTCCCGGCATGCTTGCGCCGCGGAGGATTCAAATGCTGTATCTGTGTGTTCTAAGCGTTAGTTGTGTGTGCCATTATAACTGTGTAATAAGACCAGCTGTGATAGCGTTGTTTCTCTATATGTGCCATATCATGTGTCTGTGCCACCACGAGCTTAATGAGGGTCTGTGTAAATGACCTCCGATCCGTTCTGTGTTGTGAGTGTGTGTATAAATAAAGCCTGTTTCATCAGTCATCTCTCCTTATTGCGTGAACCCTTGCGATGTCACAATATGCTCCTAAAATACAGTGCTATTGAGGCTGTAATGTGATTGTATGGTCCGTGTGTGAACAAAATGGAGTTCAATGTTATTATATACAGTATTTAGTACAGAAGATGAGGTCTTAATATGTGTCTGTTTTGGCTCTAGTAATTAATGGATTCATTTTTTGTGGTCAAATGTGTATTTTCCTCTGGATCCATCAAATAGAAGATTTTTTTTTTTTAGCCCTTCTCTTCCAAGCATCATAAAGTGGATCTCAAACTTTAATTGATTTTAACTGGGTTTGGCTGACCGATGCACTGGCTCTCTTTTAAACAACTGACTGGTAAAATTGACATCTGTGCTCTTGAAATACTTGGCTAATAATCTTGAGTAATTAGTAGAGAAGAATAACAAATTGCATTGTTTAATTCCCACATTAGATACAAGACAATGTTTTCTAACTCAATGAAGACTGAAACAATTTTAAGCTCAGTATCCTTCTCTTAGCTTTTACAGTCCCAGTAGTTAAAAAGTATTATTAAGTAACTTGCCATTACTCTGTATACTTTCTTTATTTGAAATGTCACCAGGAACACTAGCACGTTTTCAACAGTATTCCAGGCTTAAAACTATTCCCTGTGCTGGAATGTTTTCTGTATTTGTGACTTTTGAAATTTTCATAATTGTTGGTTTTATATTCAGTTTTGTAAACCACATGTATATAATTTTGTCTATTTAGGTACATGTGTATTGCTCTCAGATGGACCTAAAATAGCTATTTTCCCCAAATATTTATTCACTGGGTGGCCAAAATATTATAACATGGACTTTTGAGTTTGAAGAATTGAATCTATTTTTTTTTTCAAATGACTTTGACCTTCCATTATAGGCCCAGTAAAGCCCATCTTTGTTTTACAGTGCTGTGCTGAATATGGAGATGCAAAGACTGCGAGACAACAGTTATGAGAAGATGTGAACTGCTAAAACACAAGCTGAATCAAAGGCATTTTGGATGGGGACATTCATATCTATGCACTTATTTCAGTTGTGCATGTAGGTTTAAGACATGGAATGCTTTACTGAGCCATTTGTCAAGAAATCACCCTGCTCAACAAACAGTCACTAAAGAAATATCCACATTCAAATGCCATATATGCTGTCATAACCAACTCTCCATGGAAAGGAAATTTTTTCTACATATCTTTGAACATCTTAAGAATAAGGAGACGGTAGCATGTGTGTTTCAAAACTGTGAATACACAACCAAAATTTATGAGAACTTTAGAAGTCACAAATACAGAAAACATTGGCACAGAGAATACTTTTAAACCAGGGATAATTCAGTTGAAGACACCTGCGCAAGTGTTGCTGGTGATATTTCAGATGGGGAAAGTGTAGAGAGCAATGTCGGCTTGAATTCTGCTTTTGACAATGGGAACTATGAAAATCTGGAAAAGGATATAGAGCTTAAACTTACTTCAGTCTTCGTCAAGTAAGAAAATATCTACAGTATCTCACAAAAGTGAGTACACCCCTCACATTTTTAACACACAGCCATTAATGTCTAAACTACTGGCAACAAAAGTGAGTACACCCCTAAGTGAAAATGTCCAAACTGTGCCCAAAGTGTCAATATTTTGTGTGGCCACCATTATTTTCCAGCACTGCCTTAACTCTCTTGGGCATGGAGCTCACTACAGCTTCACAGGTTGCCACTGGAACCCTCTTCCACTCCTCCATGATGACATCACGGAGCTGGTGGATGTTAGAGACCTTGCGCTCCTCCACCTTCCGTTTGAGGATGCCCCACAGATGCTCAGTAGGGGTTAGGTCTGGAGACATCCTTGGCCAGTCCATCACCTTAACCCTAAGTTTCTTTAGCAAGGAAGTGGTCGTCTTGGAGGTGTGTTTGGGGTAGTTATCATGTTGAAATACTGCCCTGTGGCCCACTTTCTGAAGGGAGGAGATCATGCTCTGCTTCAGTATGTCACAGTACATGTTGGCATTCATGGTTCCCTCAATGAACTGTAGCTCCCCAATGCCGGCAGCACTCATGCAGTCCCAAACCATGACACTCCCGCCACCATACTTGACTGTAGGCAAGACACACTTGTCTTTGTATTCCTCACCTGGTTGCTGCCACACACGCTTGACACCATCTGAATCAAATAAGTTTATCTTGGTCTCATTAGACCACAGGATATGGTTCCAGTTATCCATGTCCTTAGTTTGCTCGTCTTCAGCAAACTGTTTGTGGGCTTTCTTGTGCATCATCTTTAAAAGGGGCTTCCTTCTGCGACGACAGCCATGCAGACCATTTTGGTGCAGTGTGCGGCGCATGGCTTGAGCACTGACAGGCTGACCCCCCCACCCCTTCAAACTCTGCAGCAATGCTGGCAGCACTCATACATCTATTTTCAAAAGACAACCTCTGGATATGACGCTGAGCACGTGCACTCAACTTCTTTGGTCGACCATGGCAAGGCCTGTTCTGAGTGGAACCTGTCCTGTTAAACTGCTGTATGGTTCTGGCCACAGTGCTGCAGCTCAGTTTCAGGGTGTTGGCAATCTTCTTATAGCCTAGGCCATCTTTATGTAGAGCAACAATTCTTTTTTGAGATCCTCAGAGTTCTTTGCCATGAGGTGCCATGTTGAACTTCGAGTGACCAGTATGAGAGAGTGTGACAACGATAATGCCAAATTTAACACACCTGCTCCTGGGAGGACTGCCAGAGTTTTGCGAAATCATCCAAATGATGATACTACAGGACAACTTGGTTTTCATTGTAAAGAAGCTCTGTGGATGGTATCTTGAACACTATGGAGATTATGATATGAAAACATCGCCAGGCAAGGAAGTGGAACTTGTTGAGCCACACGAACTACATGATGCATATCCATTGTCAGACTACACAATTGATGGGATGTCTCTTGTAACACTGAAAAGATACACCCGTGTTTGAAGGGTGAGGCCTAGGAATGTAGTGTGAAAACAAAAGCCAGATGCATACATTATTTTGTGTACTGATAGTTTTAAATTGGTAAACTACAACTCTGACAGCATTGTATAATGGTCTGTTTGTGGTCACAGCCATTATACTTGATCTAAAGTATCTTATATATTTGATTTAATGCCTACTTTAAAATTGCCACACAGTGGCTCTAGCACAGGCATTATGAGGAGATCATTATGGTCTACAGGTCACCCCAATCAAAACCTTGTATCTTTCAAGGGGGATTTGTCTCACATGCTGAACCTTACTGTGTTTCTTCTCTATTCTCAGACCATCATAGCTGGCTCAAAGCCTGCAAGACTGAAAGTGATTTTGGGTGACAACACTGAAAAACTGACTCTTCCAAATGGTATACCAGAGAAACTAGATGACCTTCTCAGCAAGATAAAGACCACCTTTGGATTACAGGGTAACATCAGACTGCAATACATGGACCAAGATTTTAGCAATAACTTCTTCAATCTGAATTCTACCACTGAGCTTCAAGATTTGGGGACAGTCAAGGTAATCCACCAACAAACAAACCCACCTTTGATTAGTATCACTGATACCACATCATCCCATTGCCCTTCACTTGACTCTGATGACAGTGGTTCCTTGGGCTCAAACAACACTATCATCCTCTCATCTCCTGATTCTGTGTCATCTCGAAAACATCAGTGGCCAAAGGTCTTCCAAATTCCCAGATTTTCATATGACACAGAACTGCAGCTAGAAAAGAGGAATTCTGAGTACCAGTTAAGCCACAAAATGTTGACTGTCAGTTCTCGAGTCAAGTCTGATATCCTGAATAGACTAGCAGAAGAAATTTACCAATACAAGGCCTACCCAGAGGATGCACATTTCTGCATAGTGGCAGAGGCCTTAATCAAGAATCTCCCTTGTTTGAAAGACCCTGGTTCATTAAATGGCTGCTATGGTAGGAAGCAGTGACTGAAGTACAAAATGGGAAATTACAGAACTCAGCTCCAACTGCAGGGACGTCCAGAGGTGTCAGTAAATTCCCTGAAATCCAAAGTTACTGCAGATGATCTCCCTGCAAAAAATGTGAAGAGGCCCAAATGAGCTGAAGCAAATTTTTATCCAAATTTTTATCCATCCTTTCTTATTGGTGAGACTGTTGAAAGTCTTGAAAAGGACAGGCTTGAGCTTCTGAGAGAGGTCAGGATCAGGAACAATCAAAGGATCATCGCAGACAGAATGGCTCACACGTTTGCCTACAGATGACAGGAAGTGGTCAGCCAAGAACCCAGTATCAAGGACTTCAAGGATAGATGGCCTGCACTGTTCGATCAAAAAGAGGTAATAACTGAACAGTTTATATCCTGGTGTTTTTCTAGGTAACTCTCACAAAATCGATCTATAAATGCAGCATATCTGTGTGTGTGCAAGTGTGTCTGTCTGTCTGTGTGTTCCGCAGACATCACTCAAACCATTCATCAGACTGACCTCAAGTTTTATACGTGTTTTGCTGAGGTTAAGAGGGTGTGCATCCCCGAGTATGGAGTTGCTCAGGCAAAATATGTCATCTTTATGAATAAAAGTTTAGCCACCTCTCCGTTTCCTCATGCTTTTGCTTCTAGAAGTATGGGTGGGGTTTCAGACAGACTCCGTACTGATTGGATAATACACAGCTTCACGACCACACAAGAGCGCTCCGTGAACTAAACAAGTAAGTGAAAAGTGACAAATTTGACCAGAAAAAGAGAATACTGAAGATTTAATGCTTAAAAAATTATACTATAATGTTGCTGTGATTGTGTAGCTCCAAAGGATAATTCGGCATATGTGGAGGACACCAGATGTGCAGGTGCAAGGGGGGGTGGGGGCAGCAGCTGAATCACCCTACCACAGTCCTTTGCAGGGGGCCAAGCCCAGCCTATGCGGTCAATGGGAGTTTCGGCTGCTGCTTCACCCGTGCTTTTTCCATGTGCCACCACTGTCCTTTGCAGCACCACAGGTTCAACATGGTGCTCCTCCTGGTGCATGATTGTGGAGTGGAATGGCCAGATCAATTGCATATCCTATGTGGACACATATGCATGCTTTGACTAAGTCACAGTCAACTTTATTGTCAATTCTGCCATAAGTACAGCACATACAGAGAATTGAAATTACATTACTCTGAGACCCACGGTGCAACAAGGTGAACACTAAGTAAAAAATATGACAATAAATTATAACATCTAACACCAAACATTAAATATTGAACATCAAACATCAGTGGAACTGACTAAACGGCGACCGTGACCAAACACACAAAAACCGCCCAAATAACGAAATAAATCATTTTTTTATTTACTGACAAAGGGCAACACTGATACAACAGTGTTGCATTGATCCCCTCTGGGGATCAATAAAATACACAAAATAAAGTACACAAAACAGCTGTAGCCAAATGGGTCATTCTTCATTCATTCATCTTCTTCCGCTTAATCCTGTTCGGGTCGCGGGGGGTGCTGGAGCCCATCCCAGCATCTTTGGGCGAGAGGCAGGGTACACCCTGGACAGATCACCAGTCCATCACAGGGCCAACACAGAGAGACAGACAACCATTCACTCTCACAGTCATACCTAAGGACAATTTAGAATCCCCAGTTTGATGCCAATTAACCTAACTTGCATGTTTTTGGCATGTGGGAGGAAACCGGAGGAATCCCGGAGTAAACCCACGCAGACACGGTGAGAACATGCAAACTCCACACAGATCACTGTTGGTCGGGGGCTGGGATCGAACTCAGGATCCCCCGGCCAAGGGTGAGTTGCTGTGCTGCCGCAGTGCTAACCACTCCGCCACCGTGCCGCCCAAATGGGCGGCATGGGTTATTCTGCTGTGTATAATAATGTTGGGTGTTTTGTACTAATGGGTCTCAAATATTTGTATACGTGTCCTGTTATAGTACTGCATGAGTTTACTGACGATACACTGTAAAGTACACATATAAACTAAAGCAATTATAATGGTGATTGAACAACTCCCAATTCCCCAAAGTGCAAGATACAACATTATGAATATAAGTCATAAAAGATCACACAAATATCTGACAAACAAATAAACCAGGGTTCTTAAACGGTTGCTAATATTGGATGTCCCCTTCATTTTCAATAATTCTGTAATTTATATTCACACAATCAAATAAATCTTAGTGTTCAGTCCCTTTCATATTTGTCAAAATCTAACATGTGATTGCCTACATATAGGCTACACCTCTTTGTATTCCACTTTCAAACATAACCTACATGTGGGCCTGTAAAGCCTGATTGGGCTACCTGTTTCAGACAAGAATGCTTGCTTTCTATGGCCATGCATTAGTAATAATAATTTGTTATGGTCGAGATGTTCATACAAAGACTACATGATGCATCCTGTGTCTGTCCTTTTTTTTTTTTTTTTTAGATAAATGCAGAGTTCCAGAGACTCACGACTCTTCCTCTTGAGGAAAAGTCCATGGCGCAGTTGGATATGCACTCAAGTCAGCTGATCAAGATCATCCGTGCAAAAGGAGGAGCAACGTGCCAGAAGACTGCTGATATAATGGACACCTTGGATCAGGTACATCTGTGTCATAAGAGCCCATGAGTTTGAGTTTCCTAGGTAACCAAAAGTTGTGTTAGTTTGTCAGAAATTTTTTCATGATATTCTTGATACCCTTCACATCAAACAATAATAGAGGGGATGCATTGGAACAGAATTCTTGGCAGTTACAGGACAGTCACCATAGCAACACAGCACTGAGTGGCAATCACAAATGACAGTTTTATTTTGTATACAGCAAAACCTAAAAATCACACCAAATATTTAGTCACAGCAGTGTGCAGAGTACCTTTTTTTTTTTTTAACTTTAGATGTAATACCACACCATTTACTTGACTGTAGTGATGTGTGGGTAAAAACCAAGGAGCACATGATGAGGAACTGATTCACAGCCTTTAACTGTTTATTTATTTGCCAATTAATACATGGTGGAATGATAAGATTAGCTCTCCACAATACAAGCAGGTACTCTGTGTACTGCTGTGACTGAATATTGTACGTATTTTTTGTGTTTTAATGCATACCTCCTAATGCTGCCACTCATTTTTGTCTCTCAGTATTTTTTAACTGACACGAGCTCTGTTTGGTGACATCATACACATACCATCTACATAAAGTTCAATTCAAGTCTCATAAATGTCAGGCTATATTTATACTGAACAAGGAGGGATTATCTGTAAGAGTTATTACATATGTTTAAGAGATTTGGAAAATTAAAATTAATCATGTTTGTTTTTCCAGACTGAGGACATTCATCTTCGACGGGAGTGTGTCCTGACAGCTGTGATCATCTTTTTGGGAGAAAATGCAGGTGACCTGATCAAGGAATATCTTGTAAGTTTCAACACCTATATGTATACATATGTCAGCACATCTTGTCTAAGGAACACACTAAATATCCTACAATTATAGTAATGTAGCATTAACCCCTTTTGGTTCCAATCTATAAAATCATTCTTTGCTGAAGAAAAATTGTTTCAACTCAAAAGTCTGGTCATGAACTCCTTCTATCGCCCAAGGACCAGAGCTGTAATACTATTCATCGGCCATAAAGTGGAAGTTAATCTCTTCTCCAGGACTTAGGCTATGGTCACACTGCAGGTCTTGATGCTCAATTCCGATTTTTTGCTGAGATCCGATTTTTTTGTGTGGGCGTTCACATTAAATGCGACCCCCATCAGACTCCAGTATGAATGGTCTACAGCTATGAAGTGACCCGCAGGTGCAGAAGAAAACGGAACGTTAGACACAGCGTTGTAGAATGATTGGGGGTGGGGGGGGACAGAACTTCTTAACCCTGATGCAGCACAGCAAAATAAAATGTTAAAATCAGAAATATGAGACCAGCTTCAGTCCTCTACAGGCCAGATGACCACTGTGACAAGCTCTGCTTTAACAGAACTGATCGCCTCTGACAGCCCTCTTTAAAATGAGTAAATGTGCCCTTACTGTGCGCCTGTAATGTCTGACGGTTTCAGCCCTGGACTGCGCCTCCCCCCCCCGAAACTTTGAAGTTATTGTGCAGTCGGAGCCGACAAAAATTACAATCTAGTGATAAAGGGAAGGAGATTGATTAAAAACAGAGCACAAATCAGCTGTGCCTCCCATGCTTGCTGCCTCCTCCACCTCAGAATTGAGGCATCTGTCTCACTTCAATGAGGAAAAAGTCAGATGAAATGTGACATGACCATTCAGACGGAGGTCGTTTTGGAAAATATCAGATATGTATCCAAATTAGGACCACATATGAAAGCGGCCTGGGTCTGGTGTGAAAAAAATCGGATATGTGTTGTTCAGACTGTCATTAAAAAAATCAGATATGGGTCACATTTGTGCAAAGAAATCAGAATTGAGCATTAAAACCTGCAGTGTGACCATAGCCTAAGTCATTCTCTCTTTTCTGCTCTTTAGCAAAGGAATGTTTCAAATGACAGATTTATGGTTAACCCTTTAACTGTCCCAGTATGGCGACTGTGACGGTTAAGCGGTAAATATAACCCCTAGTGGTCAAGAGTGGTAAATATTTTTTGTCAATAAAATAGTTCAGATTTTCAAGGCTATAACTTGAAAGTTGCAAGAGATAATGGCTTACTGTCAATTAGAAAGATGAAGAATATGATCCAAAGTTTCAGATAGGAATGAATTTACGCTTCTAATTTGCATAATGTTGCAGCAGCTATGTAAATTACATAACTCAGTCAATAGTGGACTTTGGACATATTTACACAAAGAATGGTTAGGGTTTTTTTTTTACACCGTTTTGTCTACAGTGGTATGTTTTTTATCTTATCTTCAAAGTATATGAACCAGAAAATCAATAAAATGTAAAAAAAAGAAATTAATACGTCACTTACCGGGGGGCGAGGGGGGGGTGACTCACTCGCGTGGTCGGTCCGTTTTCGCCAATCGTGGTCGTTGTTTTGCTTTTGGTCGGTCATTTAGATAGATAGATAGATGTACTTTATTGATCCCAAACTGGGAAATTACAGAGCTCTCTACCACATCTACAAACTCTTATGATTATCCCACGTGAATTTCGTTTTCATTAAGCGGCTATTTTTCCTGTATGATGCACTTTCTGTGAGGATCCAGACGATCGTGGTGGCAGCCATCTTGGTCTTGTGAGCTCATGGCAGAAAAAGAAAGAAGAATAATGAGGATTTCTTCTTCTTTGCTGTATTCCATGTCAGCCATGATTCCTCCGGCGTGTGTCTGTCACCTTCTGAACTGTCAGATCAGTACAGCTCAGTACAAATCCTCAGGAGAGCTGGGGACGTCAGAGTACAGCCAGCGAGTTGACAAGCACAGTTGCTGTGCTGTGTCACTGGGGGCACGCGACCCGTCTATGAAATGTAGACAGTTAAAAGGTTAATATAATCCTGACTTGGGAGCCAAGATTCCTCATTAACCAACCAGACAGTTTTACAGTGTCATCTGGTGGACGACATGGGAATATTTTATATTTTTTTTGTCCTCTCTGAAATGAAATCTCTGCAGTTGTGAACAATAAATTAATTCATATTCTTTTTCTCAAGACAGCATCCGCTACTGAAGACCTGGCTGAACTCAGGAATGGACAATTGTGGTTTCAAATGTTTTTATTGATATGATTTAATATGTGTTGCTTTATTTTCAGGAAGAAATTAATTTTTGCATGCTTACTATCACAAATTAATTACAGTTACAATGTAGAGACATTGTATGTCCCCTTATTATTGAGTAGAATATCTTAGTCACTAAAGTTTAAGGAATTTATGCTATATTCAGCAACATACTGTATGTGTTTTAGGAGGATTTCACTCTTCATATCAAAGTTCTCTCTCTCTCTCTCTCTCTGCTCTTTGGAAGGCCATAGCTGGACTTTAACTGACCAATAGAGTTCCAGGCTTCACCGCATAGCCTTTTTAGGTCGAGTTTATGACTTCTGTCAAACAAAGAAGCTCAAGTGTAATTGGTTCAGCTCAGTTCCATGAAATTCAGTGAGATTCTGCCACACCCGAAAAAAAAACTTTCCTTTGTTTCAGTTTAGGAGCGTTGGTCAAGCTGTAAGGAGCAAACGTCTCTGCTCTCCCATTTTTTTCTATCTTCAAGTAGGCCCAGAGCCTCCCATGCGCTGTGAAAATTCTTTTTCGTTAAAGTTCCCTTTTTCCTTATTTTAATCCTTTTCTTTAAATCACCGTGCAAGAAGATTTTTTTTTGATTTTTTTCTAAGTTTAAACCAGCTCATTCCAGCCACAATACATTGGAAGAAACGGATCTGTGGCTTGTGTTTGCCTCAATTTGACTCTCTGATGGGACGTTGTACAATAAACAAATTCCTTTTCAGTGCATAAGAGGAGACCTCGCCCAGCTTGCTGAAGAACAGCCCGATTGTGATCTCAGGAGCATGGCCTTGTGGGAGAATCTGACTATCAGCCTCTCCATCAACAGAATGCAGGGACATCCAGCTGAATCAAGGTTGGCACGTGGGGGCCCTGCTGCCACCAGGGACGTGATCTGACTCTGTGGCTGACAGTCTGTTGTTTAATTTAAACTTAATTCTTCAGAATATTCCTGGTATAAGTTCTTTAACCTTAATTTCATGCAAACTCCCATCAGAGGGGCGGCACGGTGGCGGAGTGGTTAGCACTGCGGCAGCACAACAACTCACCCTTGGCTGGGGGATCCTGGGTTCGATCCCAGCCCCCGACCAACAGTGATCTGTGTGGAGTTTGCACGTTCTCCCCGTGTCTGCGTGGGTTTACTCCAGGATTTCTCCGGTTTCCTCCCACATGCCAAAAGCATGCAAGTTAGGTTAACTGGCATCAAACTGGGGATTCTAAATTGTCCTTAGGTATGACTGTGAGAGTGAATGATTGTCTGTCTCTCTGTGTTGGCCCTGCGATGGACTGGCGGTCTGTCCAGGGTGTACCCTGCCTCTCGCCCAAAGATGCTGGGATAGGCTCCAGCACCCCCACCCCCACCCCCCGCGACCTGAACAGGATTAAGCGGAAGAAGATGAATGAATGAATGAACTCCCATCAGAATTTTCAAATGCATTTTGTCCTTTCATTAATTTATGTTCTTTTCAGAGTAACACCAATTTTCTATTTTTATAATAGTTTACTCACCATTTTCTTCATAAAATTGCATCCACTTTTCTTAACCAATGCTATTTTATGGTTTTCCAATTTCCAGTATACTGACAAGTTAAACTAGGGTTCTTTGGCTCCACAAATGTTTGATTCACAAGTAACTCAGTAATAGTCTATGGTGCCCATGATACATGTTGAATTCTCTGCTTTAAAGTTATCCAAATATGTTAACCTATTCTGACATTTCTTATTAAACCACTGAAGACATATGGGAGTTATTGTTTGATTTAATGTCCATCTTCTTGATTATGAGCAGACAAGAACTCACAAGGGTTTTTGTAAGACTGACTCATAATTGGTACAAATAAAGAATTGTTAATAAAATTGTCCTTTTGGACTGGTGCCCGACGAGGATGTTTGTGTAAGGAAAGGAAATTTTCATCCCTACTCACATTCATATTTACATTAATACTTGTACCAACAATAAAACACCTATAAAACGCATAAATCCACTACAGTAATAATGTAAAAAAAGTCTCACAAAAAGGCCCTTATTGACTGTTGGTGGTGGCTGAAAACATCCACTAATTAAACTGCTCTAAAATGAGAAGAAAGAAAATTTAAGATCTTTCAATCACCCTCAGTTCTGATCAAACCTACTAAATATGGAACAATTTCTTAATATTTTAATATATTAGAAACCATTTTTAAAAAGCATTACCTGTTTTTTTGTGGAAAAAAATCACAATGTCTTATTTTCAATATAAAAACTGACTGGAGCCGAGATATTTGAAATGGATGAAAAAGTTAAAATGTGACCCTGCACAAAAACTAAAAATTCAGTCAATATTACTAATTTTTGAGGCATCAAGACTGATAAGCTGTAAAAAAAAATCTCTAGACTTCAATCAATTTTTATATTGAAAGTCATTGTTGAATTGTGTGTGTGTGCATGTTTTTTTTTTCTCTCACCAAAAACAGGTAGAGAGAAAATGTTAAATTTTTCCATATTAGGTAGTTTTGATCAGAACTGAGGGTTGTTGAAAGATTTGAAAAGAAAAAATGTATTTGATATATTTTTAGGGCAGTTTAGTGGATGTGTTCAGCAACCAATGAAACAGGTAGCCCATTTAGGTTTTACAGGCCCAAATGTAGGCTGTGTTTGAAAGTGGAATATAAGAGGTGTAGTCTATATGTAGGCAATCACAATATTATACAGTAAGTACAAAACACCAGCATTATTATACACAGTGTTGCCCATTTGTCAGTAAATATTTAAATAAAAATGACTTATTTAGTTATTTGGCCATTTTTGTGTCCTGTTTGGTGACGGTCATCATTTAGTCAAACTGTGCATATGTGGCCGCATATGAAAATTGATCTGGGCATTCTGCTCCACAGTCATGGCAGTATTATTATAGACTTTTAATTTTTAGATAGCCATGCGAGCACACTGGGAGAAGCACCATCGGGGATAAACAGATTCATGTTTTGAAAAATATGCGTTAGCATATCTGTGAAACTCAGCTACTCTATGGATGGGGATCGATCAACTCAAAAACTAAAGCAGATAGAGCCTGTCAGCCCACTGTCTACTGCGAAGGACTGCGTTCCGCCTGCTGCTTCTCCAACATCGGTGTTCTTTGCTGTCGTTCCCCAAATTAATTCAGTTCAACTTTATTTAGAGTATCTCACAAAAGTGAGTACACCCCTCACATTTTTGTAAATATTTTATTATATCTTTTCATGGGTCAACACTGAAGATATGACACTTTGATACAATGTAAAGTAGTCAGTGTACAGCTTGTATAACAGTGTAAATTTGCTGTCCCCTCCAAATAACTCAACACACAGCCAATAATGTCTAAACTACTGGCAACAAAAGTGAGTACACCCCTAGTGAAAATGTCCAAATTGTGCCCAAAGTGTCAATATTTTGTGTGGCCACCATTATTTTCCAGCACTGCCTTAACTCTGTTGGGCATGGAATTCACTAGAGCTTCACAGGTTGCCACTGGAATCGTCTTCCACTCCTTCATGACGACATCATGGAGCTGGTGGATGTTAGAGACCTTGCACTCCTCCACCTTCCGTTTGAGGATGCCCCACAGATAATCAATAGGGTTTAGGTCTGGAAACATGCTTGGCCAGTCCATCACCTTTACCCTCAGTTTCTTTAGCAAGGCAGTGGTTGTCTTGGAAGTGTGTTTGGGGTTGTTATCATGTTGGAATACTGCCCTGCGGCCCAGTTTCCGAAGAGAGGAGATCATGCTCTGCTTTAGTATGTCACAGTACATGCTGGCGTTCATGGTTCCCTCAATGAACTGTAGCTCCCCAGTGCCGGCAGCACTCATGCAGCCCCAAACCATGACACTCCTACCACCATGCTTGACTGTAAAATGGCAAATGGTAAATGGCATTCACTTATATACCGCTTTTATTCTCATCTCTAGATGACCAAAGTGCTTCACAGATCCTGCTATTAACCCATTCACACACACATTCACATACTGATGGCGGCATAGCTGGCAAACATAGCGCTGTCCACACCCACCGCAGCTCCTCCTCAGTCCGGGTCTTCGTGGGTGCTGTGTCCTAGTCGGGGACCGTTGTGGGTGCTGCACCCCAACCTGAAACCAACATCGGTGCTGCGCTCCAGTGTGGGCCTGCCATGGGCTTTACGCTGCAGCTCTGGCCCAGTCCAGGCCTGCCATGGGTGCACCTATTACCCAGTCCGGAGCCACTGTGGGTGCACCTATGACCGAGTCCGGAGCCTCCGTGGGTGCAGCTCTGCTCCAGCCCGGAGCCTCTGCGGGTGCAGCTCTGCTCCAGCCCGGAGCCTCTGCGGGTGCAGCTCTGCTCCAGCCCGGAGCCTCCGCGGGTGCTGCCCTGCTCCAGCCCGGAGCCTCCGCGGGTGCTGCCCTGCTCCAGCCCGGAGCCTCTGCAGGTGCTGCCCTGCTCCAGCCCGGAGCCTCCACGGGTGCTGCCTTGCTCCAGCCCGGGGCCACCACGGGTGCTGCAATGTCCCAGTCCAGGACCACCGAGGGTGCTGCAGAAAGCAGTGAGGTCCCCTCTCCTCTGCCAGACGCCGTCGTGGTCCACTCTCCTCCGCCAGACGCCGTCGTGGTCCCCTCTCCTCCGCCAGATGCCGTCGTGGTCCCCTCTCCTCCACCACACGCTGTTGTGGTCCCCTCTCCTCTGCCCGATGCCGTCATGGGTCCCTCTCCTCACCCTGACATTGTCATGGTTTCCCCAACTCCTCTATCTTGCTCACTACTGGTTCTTCCTGTTGGGCAGCAACCTCCTAGACCACCCTTTCTCTTCAGGTGGTTAAAGAACTCTGGCAGACCGCCCGACAGACTGTGCCGCGGGGTTGAGTGGCTCACGTTCTCTGGTAGGTCACCTGACTCCATCATGCCATCTGCCGGGCCTGGGACTCTGGCTGCCCACCTGAACTGTCCAGTTCTTCGGTCCAGGGGGCTTAGACAGTTGTTTTTTTCCTGGTGTGGGTCCTGAGCAGGGTTTTGTTTTTGTTCCCTCCTAGGCTGGTTCCCCTACCGCCCTCCCAGGTTGGTTCATTGTTCTTCTCCTGTCAGGGGCGTGGGGGTGGAGTTCTTTTTCTTTTGATGTTACCCTGGGTGTTTGGAATCCACCCCTTGGACGAGGGGTTCTGTCATGGCACGGAGCACGGTTGGAGAACCGTGCTCACGCTTCTTTGATTACTCCGGTTATTTTCTGCATCTCCCATTTCTGTTTAGTATTTAATTCTTACCATGCCATCTGAGTTTGCTTCTGTTTTAGTATTGAGTTCTGGGTTTTGTATCTTTGATTATTTTAGTCTGGTGTAGTTATTATTATATATTCTGGTTTTGGACTTGAACCTGTTTTCTCCTCCAACTGTTCTTCCCTGTCCTGGAGGGTGGTACTCATGATTGTCTCCAGCACCTTGGGTATTTCCCATTTTGTATTTATGTTCCCCTGTGCTTTTGTTTTGACGGTGTGCTGTATTGCTTCCTTGTCTCCCAAGTTCACTCTTAGCACAGATGTCATTTGCTTGTCCTTATTGCTCCCTGCTCTGTGATCCACACCTGTCATTAGTTTCAGTGATTTCTCTGGTCCTATTCAAGGGTGGCGGCTTCTCCATTCAGTGCCACGTCCTAAATCCAAGTTCAGATGTCTATCCCACGTCTGTTCTCTCCCGGAATCCTGTTCGTCTAGTTTTGTAAGTGTTTTTGTCTTTGTATATTTTGTGTTCTTCATTAAACCTGCACTACTCACAGTTCAGCGCGTGGGTCTTCGTCTCTGCGCTATGGGCCAATTCATGACAATAGTGCTGTATTTAAAGTGACACTCCAGTCAAAACCAAGTTTTTTTTTCTCTTTAACATGTCTGCAACATGTTTTTATGAATTACAAGCTAGATCAAGGGCTAAATCACTTATGTGTCATGTCTGTTTTTCTGCAGTTGAAGATCAGTTAAGCTCCACCCCTTGGAAAAAGGCAAGTTTAGATGGACCATTTTTGTGCTGTCATTATAACAGGTGAACCAATCAGGACTAAGTACTGGCTGTGGCTTTGGAGGAAGAGGGTGGAGCTCAAGAGTCAACTTAGCCTCCAGTGCTAGTTAGCATTTTTGGGCAGCTGCTTTGAAAACATGACGCAAATTTAAATGGATTTTACCATTAAACTGTTTTTAAGGACAGATGCCATTTCAGCCATTATCCTGGGCCACCATGCAAACAAGTGTGCATGTCATTCAACCATTAAGTCTGTATTTTATCACAGGATTTATTCTATTTGTGTAATGTAGTGCTAGCAGCCGTTAGCTTTACTGTGCCTGAGATAGGATTTGATTTTGTATACTTTATTGAGCCCCAGAGGGGAAATTGAGGGCATCCACCTGGATGGATGAAGCAGCCATGGTACGGCGCTATCCCTTCACCATTCACACACACATTCACACCTAGGGCCACTTTAGAGTCTCCAATTAACCTAACCTGCACATTTTTGGCCTGGGTGGGCCTTCTTAGAATATTCATAGATCCCGGCATTCAAAGTAGAAGGGAAAAGATTTTCATAAGCAACTGTAAGACCAAGAAAGGTTGTTTGTAGAAAAAAGAGCATAAGATACCAATTTAGACAATGTAGATTTGTTTTTAAGGGGATTTATATCCACTGCAATGCATCTTTAAATGGAGAGACCTCCCCATATCAGTTCAATTCAGCTGTATTTGCAGACCATACCAGATCAACAGCAGTCATCGTGTAGCACAATAAAGACCCTAAAAGCTCAAAAAGAGACTCCCAACAATCAGGTGATCCCCTGTGAGAAAAATAAGTGAATCCCTTTTTTATCACAGTTTCTTGGACACTTTCGTAGATATTAATACAATTTTTTTTTCTTTGTACAGTACCTGAAAGTTGCCATGACTTGCTGACCCTCAGTTGTGTAAGAATTCATCTCCATAATATACAGGTGCATCTCAATAAATTAGATGTCAATGAAAAGTTGATTTATTTCAGTAATTCAATTCAAAAATGAAACTCCTATATTATATAGATTCATTACACAAAGAGTGATCTATTTCAAGTGTTTATTTCTTTTAATTTTGATGGTTATGGCTTATAGCTCATGAAAACCCCAAATTCAATTTCTCAAAAAATTTGAATATTGAAAAAAAAATTAAAAAATGGATTTTTAATAGAAGTGTTGGCTGACTGAAAAGTATGTCCATGTACACACTCAGTACTTGGTCAGGGCTCCTTTTGCATGAATTACTGCACCAATGCAGCGTGGAATAAAGGTGATCAATGTGTGGAAATGCTGAGGTGTTATGGAGGTCCAGGTTGCTTTGATAGTGGCCTTCAGCTCATCTGCATTGTTGGATCTGGTGTCTCTCATCTTCCTCTTGACAATACTCCACAGATTCTCTATGGGGTTTAGGTCAGGAGAGTTTGCTGGCCAACCAAGCACAGTGATACCATGGTCATTAAACCAGGTATTGTTACTTTTGGCAGTGTGGGCAGGTGCCAAGTCCTGCTGGAAAATGAAATCAGATTCTCCAGAAAGCTCGTCATCAGAGGAATGCATGAAGTGCTCTAAAATTTCCTGGTAAACAATTGTGCTGACTTTTGACTTGATAACACACAATGGACAAAAACCAGCAGATGACCTCTGTTCAGATAAAAGTAAATTTTGCATTTCATTTGGAACTCAAAGTCCCAGAGTCTGGAGGAAGAGTGGAGAGACACAGAATCCAAGTTACTTGAGGTGTAGTGTGAAGTTTTCACAGTCAGTGATGATTTGAGAAGCCATGTCATCTGCTGGTGTTGGTCCACTGTGTTTTATCAAGACCAAAGTCAGTGGAGTCGTCTACCAGGAAATTTTACAGCACTTCATGCTTCCCTCTGCTCACAATCTTTATGAAGATGCTGATGTCATTTTCCAGCACCCACGCTGCCAAAAGTACCAAAACCTGGTTTAATGACCATGGTTTCACTGTGCTTGATTGGCCAGCAAACTTGCCTGACCTAAACCCCATAGAGAATCTATGGAGTATTGTCAAGATAAAGATGAGAGATACCAGACCCAACAATGCAGACGAGCTGAAGGCCACTATCAAAGCAACCTGGACCTCCATAACACCTCAGCAGTGCCACAGGCTGATCACCTTCAAGTTACACCACACTGATGCAGTAATTCATGCTAAAGGAGCCCCGACCAAGTATTGAGTGTGTTCATGGACATACTTTTCAGTCAGCCAATATTTCTATTAAAAATCAATTTTTTAAAATTAATTTTATGTAATATTCTAATTTTTTGAGAATCTGAATTTGGGGTTTTCATGGGTCGTAAGCCATAATCATCAAAATTAAAATAAATAAACACTTGAAATATATCCCTCTCTGCGTAATGTATCTATATAATATAGAAGCTTCATTTTTTTTAATTTCAATTACTTAAATAAATCAACATTTTGTGGACGTTCTAACTTATTGAGATTCACCTGTAAATGCACAAATAATTCTATTATAAAGACAGCGCACACGTGCAAAACCCAGGTTTGTAAAGCGGGAACATTCTTCCATTTCTCCTTCTCTCATTAGATTCCCTGTTAAAAAAACAAGGCATTACCACTCAGATCTGAGAGAAATTTGGGCGCCGAGCCTTAAGATTCTTTAGCACTTAACGCAAGAACATTCTGCAATAAGAACATATTAACAAGTTCATATATTAAAACTTCTAATAATAGTACAGCAGCACGCACTGACTATTAAAACTGACATATCTTCTGGCTGTCACTGCCCAGTCTCCAGATTTGCCCCCACATGTTTATTCTGGTGATGATAATTTTATCACTTGCCCACACAACCTCCTCAGTCTGTCTCCTTTTGTCTCCCCTCTAAACATTTTAATAGTTACCAATAATTAATCCGCAGCAGCTCGTCCGCCCCGGCTCGTTTAGCACTGTCTGCCATTCTGCACGTTCAAAGCAGAGTTGGATTAGAATGTCAAGACAGGGCATCCTCCATGTAGTGCAGCATCTGGGCCCCGCGAGGGACTTGTTAGAAACCATAATGCCCCCCCCCCCCCCACACACACACACACACCACCACCACGGCAGGCGGCACAGAGGCTTAACCATTGCTATCAGCCAGGCAAAGCATAAAGCTACAGAGACAAAAATTAAAATTAATCAGCAGTCATAATGTTCACATGTCTAATATGAACAGAAGCACACGATAAAAAGGAGAGATTTTCTTTTGTTATTCCTGTGATTATTATTGTTTGTTAGTTGGAGCTTAATGAGACTGCATACAAGTATTGTGAATGACTAACATCTGCATTATAAAACCAGAGTGTACTTTGGGGATAAAGACATCTCCTACTGACTGAGTGTTTAAATCAACCAGGCGTTTCAAACACCTCATCACGGTTTTCCTGTGGATTTCACGGAATTCTTGGTTAAATACCGGAAAAATAAATGAGAAACAGACAAATTGCTTCCTGCCTTCATATTAGAGTTAACTGGGTGGATTAATTTTATTATGTAAAACACTTGCAGAAAAAGCGCAACAATTAACAGCGTGCTCAATAAAAGGCCAGATAATTGATAATGAGACTTGGGTTTCCGTTCACTGGTGCGCACAGATTTTTATCGGCATTCACGTATGTGCTTGCGTCCTTCTTTACCGGGCCACAGGCACATGAAGCACATGAATGCACACACGTTACATTGGCGCTGACAAAACCTGTGTTGCTATGGAAACTCTGACAGCAACTTGAGCGTGCAGAGCTTGAAACTGACACAAATCACCCAAACTCCTTCAGCTCAAAGTCCATTCTGTTTTGTACTTAACCTGTCAGTCTGGGGCGACTGTGGTGCTTTGAGCTACAGGTTGAGTCATAAAATAATCGAGAGGTTGGAAGAGAGGTAGGATAATAATTATAACTTAAGCAACTTATGTAATGTCAGTGCCAGACAAATCGCTGCGACCTTGATACTTTAATAGAAAAAAAAATACTTTGGAAAAGAAAGCACATCATGTGATTTACTTAGATTTACAATACCGAGCTCTTTGCAAATTTTACCCACTTAAGGTGCATTCAGACCCAGAAGCAAATTTATCACGCAGCACAAATGCATAGAAAGTCAATGGAAAGAGGCGAGCATATGAGAATCCAGCACACGTTCACGTCAGAGGGATAGTGCTAGCTAGTAATGGCCTTGAGATTCGGCCGTCACCGAAGTGAAAGTATCAACTTGAGACTGACACTCACCTGGAGACAGATTTTTTTTTACCCACAGACTCCTGCCACAGACATACTAGCAGGCTGGCAGTGTAAACAACCCATCGTCCAGGTGAAATTTTGGAGGCAGGGACAATTTTTTTTCAGGTGAGACCCTGTCAGATAATGTAAACCTAAGCATGACGGTGTTTTGGGAATTTCCACGGCAGTTTGAACACAGCTGCAGAAGTTACAGAGGCAACTTCACCTGTCTGCAACTCACTCAGATGGTGAATTCACGTCTCTTCGCGTGTTTACACCGTGTTAAAATGTAATCGCGCCGTGTGAAAAATTTGCCCGCTCGCGTTTGGTCTGAACACACCTCAACTCTTCTTGAAACCAAAAACATTTCAAACAGCCTGAAACTGCTCTAATGTGTTTCTGTTACCATCACTGCGTGTATGACGTACCAGAAATCTTGTCAAGTTCAGCCAGAGTGTCCTGGTAGGAGCTGATGAGTCCTCCGTACTGCGTCACCACCTCCTTCCTTAAGTTGTCCCAGTGAGGAGAAAGCTCACCCAGCTCCCTCAGGTCCTGCACCCTGCAGACAAACACAGATCAGCCATCAGCCCTCCAGTTTTTAATGCACACACACACACACACACACACACACACATTTAGTTTCAGAAATATCAGCTCACACAGCTTTAAGCTCAATTTACAGAAAAAAAAGCCTCAAATAATTTTGTAACAATATTATTAATTTAAAAAACTGTGATGTATAAATTTCATGTTTTTAAACTTATTTTGAGTGATTTACTATAACTATTACTTAGGTGCACAGAGCAGACTGAAACATCTGGTTCTGAAATGTTACATATTCAAGCAACTGTCAGCCATTCATCTAGTTGTTCCTATAGCCAAGGCCGACACTACCTGCATGTTTTTTTTAGGGAATAATTGGAATTGCATTTGTGTGCATATACACTTGTATGTGTGTAAAGCACAGCTGCTTTGTGCTGATTTCTTTAGTGCATCATTTGCATATGAAAGGCGTATAGAAAGTTATCTCAGAGAAACCAATCCTCCAGCAGATGTGAAAAGTAAATTGCAGTGATATTACAAAAATTAGAGATTGAAGGAGGTTTTATCTTCTTTTCAGGATAACAAAAGGCCTGACGTATTCAATGGGTTCAGGATAATGCCGCCGCACACTTTTTGTTTTGAATACCGTACGGCTCGAAAATAATAGGTGTGCTGTCAGTTCGACTTACTGTTGGCACCATGTGACACCTGCTGTCAATCTGATGTGAAATGAGATATTTTTAGATATACCTATATAGTATATATGTCATATATACTGACAGTAACGAGAGACTGAGAGAATAATTTCATTTAACATGACAAGACCACCCCCACCCCACCACCACCAAAACATCCATCCATCCATCTTCTACCGCTTAATCATTTTTTGGTTGTGTGTGTGTGGGGGGTTGGAGCCAATCACACCCTGGACAGATCGCCAGTCCATCACAGGGCCAACACAGAGAGACAGGCAACCATTCACTCTCCCATCCATACCTACAGTCATCATCCCCTCACCCTCATCCCCTTACAGTTGATAGTGCTATGAGATGACTGTTGTTGTGAAATGGCGCTATATAAATAAAGTTGAATTGAATTGAATTGAATTGAATACCTAAGGACAACTGAGAATCCCCAATTGATGCCAATTAACCAATCGTGCATGTTTTTGGCTTGCGGGAGGAAACCGGAGTACCCGGAAAAAAAAAAACCCATGCAGACATGGGGAGAACACACAAACTCCACACAGAAGGGTCACTGATGGTCAGGGGTGGGATCGAACCCATGACCTTCTTGCTGTGCTGCCACAGTGCTAAGCACTGTGCCACCACCAAAACAATGCTTGTTTTATCAGTCAATAGCAGCCACTCATCACTGCATCGTTTTGTGTAATATTTGAGATTACTGGCAAGGCAAGTTTATTCGTATAGCACATTTCAGCACAAAGGCAGTTCAACATGCTTTACATTAAAAGACATTTATAATAATAAAAAAGGAAATGTTTACACATATGTTTACACTTACACAGATATACAGTGGTGTGAAAAAGTGCTTCCTGATTTCTCATTTTTATGTATGTTTGTCACACTTAAATGTTTCAGATCATCAAACAAATTTAAATATTAGACAAAGATAACACAAGTAAACACAAAATGCTGTTTTTTAAATTAAGGTGTTTATGACTAAGGGGGAAAAAAATCCAAACCTACATGGTTCTGTGTGAAAAGTGATTGCCCCCTAAACCTAATAACTTGTTGGGCCACCCTTAGCAGCAACAACTGCAATCAAGCATTTGCAATAACTGGCAATGAGTCTTTTACAGTGCTGTGGAGGAATTTCGGCCCGCTATTCTTTACAGAATTGTTGTAATTCTGCCACATTGGAGGGTTTTTGAGCATGAACTGCCTTTTTAAGGTCATGTTACAGCATCTCAATCAGATTCAGGTCAGGACTTTGACTAGGCCACTCCAAAGTCTTCATTTTGTTTTTCTTAAGCCACTCAGAGGTGGACTTGCTGGTGTGTTTTGGATCATTGTCCTGCTGCAGAACCCAAGTGCGCTTCAGCTTGAGGTCATGAATGTCCGGCCATCATGAAGATGGCCGGACATTCTCCTTCAGGATTTTTTGGTAGACAGCAGAATTCATGGTTCCATTTACCACAGCAAGTCTTCCAGGTCCTGAAGCAGCAAAACGGCCCCAGGCCATCACACTACCACCACCATATTTTACTGTTGGTATGATGTACCTTTTCTGAAATCCTGTGTTACTTCTACGCTGGATGTAATGGGACACACACCTTCCAAAATGTTCAACTTTTGTCTCGTCAGTCCGCAAAGTATTTTCCCAAAAGTCTTGGGGATCATCAAGATATTTTCTGGCAAAACTGAGACGAGCCTTTATGTTCTTTTTGCGCACCAGTGGTTTTTGTCTTGGAACTCTGCCATGCAGGCCATTTTTGCCCAGTTTCTTTCTTATGGTGGAGTCATGAAGACTGACCTTAACTCTGGCAAGTGAGGCCTACAGTTCTTTGGATTAGGGCTGGGAATGATCCCTAATTTCCAGAATCGATTCGATTCCAATTCTTGAGATTCTGAATTGATTCAATTCCGATTTGATTTGATCCGATCCTGATTCAGTCTGGGAAATGAACATTTTAATAGCCATTTTACTTGCCAGGAAAAAAAAATCTTCACGACCCAATGCTGCAAATTGTACCAAGAATACTCTAATTTTGTTAATACATAAATTATCACATATAGAACTGACCCAAAATTAGTTACAATAATGCATTTTTTATTATTTAACTTGTGATTTTATAAAGTGTTCACAAGTGCTTTCTTTAGTGCAAAGGGTGTGTAGTGTCACGTTAACAACCCAGTCAGTAAACAAATTCAATGCATGAAGCATGTATACATAATCTCATTGTATTTCAGTCCCTCTAGGACAGGGGTGTCCAACCATGTGCCATGGAGAGCCAAGACCCTGCAGGTTTTACCTCCAACCAGTGTCTTCAACAGCAGATTTCTGTGAACTTCTTCCCACTGATTGCTGATAAGTGAAAACACCTGCTGAAGAGACTGGGTAGAAGAGAAAACCTGCAGGGTCTTGGCTCTCCATGGCACATGGTTGGACACCCCTGCTCTAGGATTTCGTCGGCTGTTTTTTTGATTGTTGTGGCCCAAAAAGCCTGAATTTGTGGGAGCTCTTCCAAAAAGTTGTGACATTTTTCAAGGTTTTTTTGCACTTAAAGTTGTGTGAGGAAGTACAGATTTAAAGTAGCTGCTTTTTCCATAATTTACAGTGATGCTGTTCTATTTAACTCCACAAGAAAAGCACAGGATTGCCAAAAAATTTCTGTTAAAACAATGATTTATGTAAAATTAAATGCTCAGTAAAATTGTCAAAAATGGCCAATATTGTGTTCTTGCTGAGAACTTAAATTAAAAAAAGATAAATAAAATAATTATTCATTACAACTAAATTGCATTGAATGCATGTTAGAGTATAGAGAAAATTATGGCAGCACCTTCTTGAATCTTGAATTTACAACCTAAAACCCTGAAAAATTTGAGGTCTTCTTCTGTGCTGAAATCCACAAGGAAGCAGGGATGGCTCCTCCACTGACATCTTCCCTTCAGAACATCTCGGTGCAGGATGGATCTTGGAGTGGAAACCCAGTTTTCATAGATGTGAAGGGGAGATGAAAAGAATAGATTTCACAGTAAAATTAATAATCATACTTTTAAATCCCCACACCACTTTTTTTTTGTTGTTTACATTTTAACTACAAATTAACTTTCAATTTTTGAAAAGGGTTTCAATTCCTTTCCTGGGAAGGTTTGTTCATTTCAGTTTAGTTCTATTGAGCAAAAATGGCTTGTACTGCAGCCTTTATTAATTCTGCCATTTTCATTTTATTGTGATTCATTATCATCTTCAAATCTAAAGTACTAGAAGTCTGTAATCTCGTAAAATATATCTTTATTCTGCATTTATTCACAGCTCTTAACCAACAGTTAACTACTGTATCCAGAGTTTGTAAAAGAAAACACCATCATGCTGGATGAGTGTTTTTATGACACAATTTACGACACAAATGTTCAAACAAATGATATTTTACCTACAATTTCAGCAGCTCTAAGTCTCCTTCTCTATTTACGGATTTCAGCCAGTCTCTGCGCGCACTCCGTTTATCAATAGTCAACTTTATGTTTCAACACAACGCTGCATGTAGCACAAAACCGTTTATCCCCGCTCTATGAAAAATATTCGGAAGCTGTTGAGGACAGTCTTTATAGTGACTTTTGTTGATAAATTAAGAGACACGCACATCATCAAATCCGCTCATGTAAACACGGAAGTAAAGACATACGCACGTGCTGCAGGGAACTCTTGCCGGATGAGAACCATTTTAAAGCCTTATTCATGCTGCATTTCCCCTCTAGTCCGCCTTGGTCTGTGTGCGCTTTGGACGAGCCCGGCATGCACGCGGCGCTGTTCATGCTCACTTTTTTCATCTACCCAGGCCAAGCATTTGATGCATGCGGACAACCATCATTTGTAGTTTCACTCCCGCCCGATAGGTAGCGCCAATGCGCTGACATGCCAGGATTTTCACCAACAAAGAAGTGCTGCTTGACTTCCCGGTTTTCACTCCTTTTCCACGAAGATGCTGCTGCTGCTGCTGGTGCTGACGTATTCATGTATGATTCATGTATGTTTTTTCTCGTCTTCCGCTTCCTCGTTGTCTTCTTCATCTACTTTGTCTTGGTGTGCTGTGCCAATATCGCCACCTCGTGAATGGGATGTTCAGTCCTGCGCATGCGCTTTTCAACGTGTTCAGGTCGTGGGCAGGTGGCACAGTCACAAAATTTGGGCTGTATGCGGTCGTCCGCGGTGGAGCACTGCAGACACTAGCGGAACGGAGACGATGACGTATATTTCGTCACACGAGGTTTCCAGTTACACGTACATGGATAACAGAGGTGCAGCATGAAGCCAGCTTAACACAACAGAAGAACTAGCATATCCGTTAGCTTGTTAGCTGTTAGCTCTGTTAGCACTGTGGGTGTTTCCGGTTCTTGGCCATGGTTCCTGGCTCACTGACCCGGTTTTGACCCAATCAGACTCAGCAGACATTCACAGACGTAAAAGCAGTATATTAAAAGATCAATCTGTGTATTTTGTGGATCGATCCATATCGTTGTATCGATCTTTTGAACCCACCCCTACTTTGGATGTTGTTGTGGGGTCTTGTGACCTCTTGGATGAGCCGTCGCTGTGCTCTTGGGGTAATTTTGGTCAGCTGGCCACTCCTGGGAAGGTTCACCACTGTTCCGTGTTTTCACCATTTGTGCATAATGGCTCTCACTGTGGTTTGCTGGAGTCCCAAAGCTTTAGAAATGGCTTTATAACCTTTTCCAGACTGATAGATCTCAATTACTTTGTTTCTCATTTGTTACTGAATTTCTTTGGCTTGCAGCATTATGTCTAGCTTTTGAGGATCTTTTGGTCTACTTCACTTTGTCATGTAGGTCCTATTTTAGTGATTTCTTGATTGAGAACAGGTGTGGCAGTAATCAGGCCTGGGTGTGGCTAGAGAAGTTGTACTCAGCTTTTCAAAGATGTGATAAACCACAGTTAATTTATGTTTTAAGTTGGGAGGGAGGGATCACTTTTTCACACAGGGCCATGAAGGTCTGGATTTTTTTTACCCTTAATAATAAACACCTTTGTTTAAAAACTGCATTTTATGTTTACTTGTGCTATCTTTGTCAAATATTTAAATTTGTTTGATGATCTGAAACATTTCAGCATGACAAACATACAAAAAAATGAGAAATCAAGAAGGGGGCAAACACTTTTTCACACCACTGTAGAAATACATTTACACACAGACACATATGAGCATCAATAAAAGAACCAAGATTACAGTGAAATATATGTAAAGTTGATTTAGTAAAAAGCAGAGGTAAACAATAAAGTTTTCAGTCTTGATTCAAAGGTCAAAGAGCACTTCTCCTTTGGCAAGAAAATCCCCTGACCAGACATTTGCATTGTAACATATCAAGATGTTGATTACTCAGCACAGTCCATGGTTGCACATGTGTCCTTTGGGATGACCTTGTAGACTAGGGCCTGCATTAAACAGCTCACCATAATGCCACATTGTTAATTCAGCAATGGTAAAAGATAGAGATCTTCCATTTTCACAACATCCATCCATCCATCTTCTACCGCTTTTCCAGAGGTCTGGGTCGTGGAGGCAGCAACCCAAGCAGAGAAGCCCAGACTTCCCTCTCCCCAGCCACCTGCTCCAGCTCTTCAGAGAGGATACCAAGGCATTCCCAGGCCAGCTAGGAGACAGTCTCTCCAGTGTGTCCTGGGTCTGCCCTGGGGTCTCCTCCCAGTGGGACGTGCCCAAAACACCTCAAGTGGAAGGTGTCCAGGAGGCATCCTGATCAGATGCCCAAACCACCTCAACTGGCTCCATTTGATGTTTTCACAACAAACATCAGTATTTAAGCTTCAACTATGATATCACCCAATTCAAACGCCTTCAAGTGATTCTCTGGACAGACAGACAGACAGAGCCCACTGTGCTATTATTATATATTTTTTTTAAAAAACATACGTATATTATCCACTTTGTTGAATTCAACACTCTCAGTAACACAAGAAAACGGCCAGTGAGTTAATTGCTGTGTGGGATATAGTTGAAGTTTTGTAGTCTAAAACGTAACTGAATAAGGCGTAAACAATCAGAGCTCTGGATCACTTTCATCTCCTTCTCCTTGCTACTTTTATTCAACCTTGGAGCTTGAACTAGTAGTAGACCAACAGGATTCTCCTAGTTGTCAGCTCTGTTATCCATGCTCTGCAGGGGGCTGGACAGGATGCCTCTTAACAAAACAAGCATATTCCCTGGAGATACACTAACATCACTTTGGCAGAACATGAACAACAAGATTGACTTTGTATTGGCAAGGGTACTTGTTTTGAGCCCCAGCACTGGTACCTAATAAAATTACAGGTCTAACAACGTGAATCCTCCTCTATTTAATAAACAACAGCAGAATGCAGTTCTTGTTGTTTCAGCAAATTCACATGTCTGGTGTCTTTTACACAGCTTATACCTGAAAGTCTTCTAGAATGGATTTGTAAAGACAAAGTGTTTAATATATCTAACATGTGCTTTGGATGCCAAAAACCTTGTTAATAACCTGCTTGAGGATGAGAGTGAACAACAAAGTAAAAAACTGAGCATCACTGAAGGTCTTGATTCAACATCAGATGACTAAGTCATTTCTCCACAAAGCTAACATACTAGGAAAGAGCTACACATTAACTCAAAGTCACTGATAGCTAAAACAGAGCTTTTCAAATTGGCACAATACCTCAACATGCATATCAACATTGAAGTTCCATGTCAAAGGACAAGGGTGGCTTGAGTGTATACAAATGAAAAGGGCATTGTCCCACTGGAAGTCATCATGTTGTGCTGCCACAGTCTCTTCCACTTCTCCTTTAGAACACCTTACCTTGGGCTTTAAGGGGAGGTCAACTGTGAGTTTCAAAGGTTTCTAAAAGAGGGCTTTCCTCCATTCACACATTTACTTTATGTTGTCGTCCACAAAAACTGATCTTTCTTAGATAATTTCCTAGATAATTTCTGCAATATCTTTTCATCTTGATTTTTTACACAAGCCCTTTGGTCTTTTTTCATGTTGCATCTCTGTAAGGATGCAAACAGGATAAGACTTTGATCTCTACCCAGCTGTGTCCATTTGTTATTTCTTGACAGTGCTAAGTTAGCTTTTGGATTTTACCTACACATTTTCAAATGTTTACCAATTAGCTGTTTTTTTGTGTTGTAAACTGGTTGGGAAAGGTCCATGACTTTGTTTTCCTCCTATCCCCAATCTTCAAATGGCAAGCCAACACACAACAAATGATGTAGGAGACAGTGTTCTGGGTGTTATTAGATTATCTGTTTCTGTATTTGTTCTTTACACATGAATTATAGCGGTTTAGTGAATTGCCATGCCATGTTTTTCCAGGTATTCAGACATACTTAAAGGAATTATACACAACAGTTTCTAATCAGACAGTCAATGATGGAGTAGCTCATTCCGGCCTGAGGAAATCATTGCAGTGCTCAGATCTCCTGACAGAACAGCCTAGATGCATTCTGCTGTGGATCGTTGTGCATGGGTTTGCCGAACAGTGGGGTAATTGCCTAGGAGGAGTAACGATTTTCGTGAAGTCATAAATGCCCAGATCTCCAGGCCTTTTACAATGACCTTGGCCTTGAGCTCAACCTGGATGCAGACCCACCTGAGGATCATTGTGAATAAGTTTGGTGACCATCGGGGCAATTTTCTAGAGGAGTAGCATGAAATGGCGGACGGATGGACGAAGGATGCAGTGCTATTGCACTAGCTATTTTCGGCTAAACCCTATGCATTGAGAAAAACTAAAGAAAAAAGCATAAATTTAACAAATAAAGCCTTGGAATTTAATTTGAAAAAGGCAGACACAATTCTAAGATAAATAAATCACATCTTTGACAGATGCACAGACATTTAAGGCTCAAAAAGTCATGCTGTTAACACTGCTTTGGTGTCAAGATGATGGGATGTGATGAATTTCCTGTCTAGTGGGGTCTAAGCAAGGTCGCTCTGCATTTTTCATGGTTTCAATCAAATGTATTGTTCACAAGTTATCCATTTAACTTGAAGTACCGTGAATATTAATGAATCACTTTAACAATCAAGGAAGGAGTGTTTTAAATAATGAATCAAATGATTTTCTTACACAAATAACAAACCTGAAATGTTGCTAAATAATTACAAGGGCCTAGAGAGAATCTAATTTTCACTTCACAACTCCATCTGCACTTCTGGAGGTGAATCACTTTCCCTTTGTCAACTTCTATTTTTTTAATTTGGGGTTAGAGGAGCTTCTAAGAAGCCAAATCCTACAACCTGTGATAAAACTTGGCATAGCAGTTGAGTTATTTTCCCAAAGAGCTAATTTTTACTTGCTGCCTTTTGCTAATGGTAAAATCACAAAAACACGTGCAAAGAATGTGAATCAAACTTTGAAGGGTCTGAAAGTAGATTCAGATGTTAAAAGCCATGCGATGGCCCCTTTTACGGGGTGGAGATCATTGAGAGATTAAAAAATAGCCAGATCTCTTACCCCTGTATCTCATGGAGCAGCGAATGCTCGCGAATTTGGCGATATTTGGGTTTAGTCACGTTTTGTCAGGTTGTGAAACAGTTCACAAACAGTCTTTAAGGTCCCAAAAAGTTTTTCTTGTCACCCAAAAAATTTGAACATGTTCAAATTCATTTTTCTGCAAACAATTGCAAACATTTGCAAAATACTGTGTTTGCAAACAGTTGTAACAATACACTACAGTTCTTTTCGCAAAGTAGTGACCACTAGCAAAGAACCATTAGACAGTCTGACAGACAGTTTGGGGTTTTATTATGTGAATAACTTTGAACACAATCTACATGCCTCCCAGTCCATGACTTTTCCTAAATATGTGTGTTTTATGTTTTTTGAAGTCTGGAATGTATTAAAATAAAACAAATATGATTTTGGAGCATTTATTCCTTGGACTGCCACCCGCTGCCATTTACTAACTAACTAACTAACCTGCACTTATATAGCGCTTTTCTAGTCACAAAGACCACTCAAAGCGCTTTCATTAATACTAACCCTCTATTCTAAAGGCCTATAGGAAACAAATATCTAGGGACAATTTAGAACAGCCAATTAACCTAACATGCATGTTTTTTTGGCATGTGGGAGGAAACCGGAGAAATCCCGGAGTAAACCCACGCAACACGGGGAGAACATGCAAACTCCACACAGATCACTGTTGGTCGGGGGCTGGGATCGAACCCACGATCCCACGATCCCCACAATCCCCCGGCCAAGGGTAAACTGTGCTGCCGCAGTGCTAACCACTGCGCCACCGTGCAGCCGACCACAGCTGATTTAGACCACAGCTGGCTATAACCATATAAGCAATAATGTCCATATAAGGAGTTACTACAATAACTGGCCACCTGACTGCAGCTAGTCAAGTAACCACAAAAGGTGACCACACCTAAGACGTGTGATGCTAGCAAGGTCAGACTTTTAATGTTTTATTCGGTGTTTGTGTTGTGTTGGGTGGATGTGTATTAGGTTCTTATGCTGCTTGTTTATACCGTCTTTATTTGTTGTTGCTTTTTACTTGTATTTCTTCTTGAAAAGTCCAACCAGGGGCAGGAGTTGCAAACTAGCTTAACCTCTTGCACTCCGGTGTACCGCGGACGGACACGTCTCTGCGTCCTAGAGCGCACGAGGGCGCCCTCACTGTGCGTTGTATTGCGCACTGGGAAAAAAAGCTGCATTTCCGTTCTTCCACTACAGACACAGCCACAAACAGAAAGCCAAAGGAGTGCTTTGATTGGTTTTGATGTGATTGACCTCTCATTTGACTAATAAGAGCCTTGAATTGGGTTTCTGAAACCTTGAAGAACCAATGACTGAAAACCTAGCAAGAAGGACCCGCCTACCAACGGCTGCAAATGCAGCGAGCCAATTGAAGCACAGAAGTTCGAAAGCGTGCGTCCCTTGCAAAATCTGTTTTGTGTAAGGCTGGGTGAAGAGAGACTGACTGCTGCAGCAGATGAAAAAAGGACCCGCAGGAAGAACCGCCACAGACCCAGCAGCACGGAGACCACCCACAAGTGCGACCTGTGTGACAAGGACTGCCATTCGCGCATCGGCCTGTTCAGCCACAGGTGGTGCTGTCCCAGCAGAGTAGACGTTTAGGATTCTCTTCCATGGTCATCATAGACCGACGGAGGCCGACGACGAAGGCTGGGTGACACACAGGCGTTCGCCAGTCTTTTTTTCTTACTACTGTTCTTATTTGTTTTGAAAAATCGTTCGCCAAAACTGCAATCATGGAAGCGCAAAACCGCAATAATGGAATTATGGTTTGACCGGGTCGCGTGACCAGAACCACGAGTACGTAACAAGCAGACCAGTGTCATGTTCGTCTGACAATGAGGAAGAGAAGTTCCCCAACAACACTGCTGTTGTGGACAGGTAAGTGTTATAAGCTAAAGTGTTATAAGCTAAGTAAGGGGCGGCAGTGACTCAGGAGGTACAGCAGGTCGTCTAATAACCGGATGGTTGGCGGTTCGAATCCCGCTCTCCCCAGATATCCTGCCGTTGTGTCCCTGGGCAAGACACTTCACCCGCATTGCCTCCAGTGTCCATAACACTGGGTATGAATGTGTATAAATGTATAAAATGTTCGGTGGTGGCCGGAAAGGCCGTTGGCGCAGATTGGCTGCCACGTTTCCGTCAGCCTGCCCCAGGGAAGCTGTGGCTGCAGAAGTAGCTTGCCACTACCACTGTCTGTCTGGTGTGAATGAATAATGTACCTATTTGTAAAGTGTCTTTGAGTATATATGATAAAGCGCTATATAAAATCGATGCATTATTATTATTAAATTATTCTTTATCCCTGAAAATTGTAATCAAAAATGACTTTTGACCGATCGGTAAATTACAACTGTGCGTAGTAGACCGCGGCGCACCGGGCGATGTCCGTCCTCTGTAGCGGGGGGTGGGGGAGTTGTTATCTTCTACATTACAGATAATTTTAGTATAATTTTTAGTGCACTGTAGGTTATTTTTTCTTGTAAAAAAAAGCCACACATTTTTTACGTGGCATGCTTCTTTGTGTGTGGGGGCTTGTTTGTTCATTCATTCATTCATGAATGAATAAACAACCCCCCACACACACACGCACACACACAGCCCTGAGTGTCACCTTTCATTAGAGCCCAACATCAAGCTTCTATATTGAATCATTCAAAAGTTACAGACGTTTTTCCAAACTGTGCCATTTGGCACAGTTCAAAAACACCTGGGAACAACCTGTGAAGAAAGCTGTGTAATATATTCATTTTTTGTGGTATTGTTACAAAATTTTGACCTCAGCTGGATAACACTTGGTTCTACATTTCTGTTGCATTTTCCAGCCCGGATCTGACAGCTGTGTGTTATTTACAAGCATTTGTATCCAAAAAAACACCCAGGCCAAATTTATTTTCTTCAAGTTCAATATGTTTAGATGACTGTTACTCAGTAGCAGGAGCACTTAGAGAGATTATGACTGATTTGCCAAAAAATTCAAAGTGTTTTCTTTTAAATGAGACCAACCCCATGAAGATGCTGCAAAGGGTTGAAGAACAGCTTTTGATTTACTTTGGGTACGTTATTTTTTGGCGTTTTTAGGGAAACTGACCGGAGTGCAAGGGGTTAATGCTACATACTCTTTATGCAGAACATCAGATGTTCTATATGACCACGATGTTCCACTGCATTGTCCTTGATAAATAAATGAATAAAGCTCGTCACAGCTATAGCCACATAAGGAATTATGCCCATATAAGGAGTTACTATGATGTTTCAATTTCCAGGGATGTTTTTGCAGTCTGTGCTTCTTTTTTTTTTTTAATTTTGTTGTTGTTTTCCTCCTAATATTACATTATATATCCTGATCTGCGAGACAGAACGAGAGAGAAGAGGGCGAGGAATCCCCATTTTATCCACCAAATAGCAACAAACGAATACGATTAGAGTAAAAACCAGCCCAAAACGGGCTGCACGGTGGCGCAGTGGTTAGCACTGTGGCAGCACAGTTTACCCTCGGCCGGGGGATTGCGGGGATCGTGAGATCGTGGGTTCGATCCCTGCCCCCGACCAACAGTGATCTGTATGGAGTTTGCATGTTCTCCCCGTGTTGCGTGGGTTTACTCCGGGATTTCTCCGGTTTCCTCCCACATGCCAAAAACATGCAGGTTAGGGATATGGGGCGCTCGCGCACACAGCGACCGGCAGCTGGTGGCTCGTCACCAGACTGCAAAACAAATCTACCTACGGGTACAAAATAAGTACAAAAAAAAAAAAAAAACAAAACCTCTGAACAGACTCCGAATCTGAACCTCTGCGGAAAAAAAAAAAAGAAGATCACTGTACACTGACACATCTGTTAGTAGGCCTATGTCCACTCCAGGTAGGAAGGACTACTACACAGAAATTATTTTGTGAAGACAAACTGATTTAGTATGGAAACAAATTAAATTACCTTTGTAAATAAAGAATTATAGCCTAATGCATTCCTATAAAACTCAACAGTGCAACCACCCGATGCTGGCTGCTGTCCAGTTCAGCTGGACAGTCTGTTTAGCCCTGCATCATCGACAGGTAGAATAACTGTAAAGGATCTATAACTATTATTATAATCCCAAACACAAACAGAAAGTAAACAAAGCCGATAATAATATCAGTCCAATAAATCTCAACAGAACTGACAGAAACAACAGCTCTCCCAATAAGTGCTCGAGTCTGTCTCCAGATGAAGGTAGGGCTCACTATATTTACATGCTGATTTTAAAAAATACAGTGTATATATTTAGCCTAAGTGTGTGTGGTTTACGTTTGAAAAGGTGGAAAGCTTTTGCCTCAGATTTCACACACACACACACACACACACACACACAAAAAAAACAACCAAAAACCCACAAACAAACCTCTTTGGTTGCCCATGAAACTCAAGGATCCTTCAGTAATCTCTCCTGGTCTCCCAGTGATCTCTCAAATATCTTTCAAAGAACTCTACACGTCGCCATGAAATTAGCTTAAACATCTCCCAAACACTGATACAGAAATGACTTTTTCGAGGCTTTAGAAGATCAATAACCCATCAGGCCAATTTTTGATCCCTCAGTGGTCACCCAATGATCTCTGTCTGTATAAAGGGACCCTTAGAGGATTCAAATTGTCCAAATTGTCATCTTGAAGAAATTAAACTAAACTCACTCATGTGAGATATTTAGAGTTCCCCATCGTGTGTTACGCTGATGCTCATAGACAAAAGGGAGAAAGAGCCTGGTAAGAATTAAATGAAAACAATAACTGCCCAATAAGGATTTTTATCTACAAGACAGTAAGGCGATCCTTTTGAGTGAAATACGATGCAGATATCTGACAAGGAAAAGATGGCTGCAAGCACAAAAATGCCTTAAAATAGACCCAGACAGATGACTGGGGGTAGATTTCACATAAAGAAACAGCAGTCATGTGGACCTTTTTTTTATTTCATGGTGTGTTATAGTGCCTGTTCAGTTTAATCTCACAAGACTTTGGATGAGGGGTCAATAAAATTTGTGTGACACCACTGAAAAGCAAATATTTACTACACAGTGCAATCATTTGGTGCCAATATAATGCCAAATCCAGCCAGCCAGTCATCAACATTGGTGCTAAATTAAAAGAATAAGCCGCAAAAAATGTCTCCTATATGATCAAGGTACATTGTTAATTAAGACAAAAAGAAAAGGGGCACCATTTGCTCATCAACGAAAAACCAGACGCCTCTTAATGAGTGAGGTTTTAAATACACCCACGCAATTTACCACACATGCGTTCATTATCTTTACACAAGCCCCGGCGCACACAACCACAAGGAGCCACGGCATCTTCACAGCAAAAAGAAGTGAAGTAAAACTCTGCCATCCCTGTGTCTGCAGAACACGAGTGTAGACATCAAAGCTAACAAATGGAGGGAAGAAATATCCAAGATTATCACAGAGTGGTAAAGCAAACTAAGCCACCCACCCTCCGCTGCCACACTCCCAACTTTGCAGCAGTAACTGAATCATTAAAAACCCTGAGCTAGCACCGCTGTGAGCTTGGCTGACAGAATTGGCAAAATGGAGAGGCACCGTGGAGAAAGACAACATTTAAAGAGGATTATAGCAGAGGTGCTCGAGCGACCGAGCCGGAGATACAGTGCACATGCCTGTTAATAAACGCACATTGTATATGCTAGTCATGGTTTGGAGCCCGCTGAGAGCTCATGCACTGAATTATAAAGATAAGGCATTTCATAAATATCTCATAATTGTCTTCTAAATTTAGTGGTGATTTGAATTATCAGTTTGTAGTGCAGATCATCTGTTATTCACCCAAGAGGAGGGATACAGAGAGAGGATTTGAAAAGCAAGGTGGGGGCATATGGATGGATACCTGTACATCCATCTAACAGGCAAACTTTAACAAAGCTGTGAATGTGAGTTAGAAGCTGGGCATCACCATCAGATTTTCTTTTTTGGTGCATGTAGTGACTGCAAGCAACATAGTTTTCTTAAACACTGCATGTTTTTGGCATGAAACCGTGTCTGTGTGTGTACCGTATGCACTTATTTCTCAGTTCATAGATAGATAGATAGGTAGATAGATAGATAGATGTACTTTATTGATCCCAAACTGGGAAACTACAGTGTAACAGCAGCATGACAGTAGACAACCAAACAACAGAAACACACAGATGACAGACAAAGGGGTTACCCATGGAAAGTAAAGACCAACATGACTATAAAGCCTATATACATCATACCTTAATATATCATGACCCGTATAAACACATGAATCATCCCATTGCACAAAGAAGGACTATCAGGAGCAGAGTGAAAATGTGAGGTACCAGTTAGTCTGTAAGGTACAGTGCAGCAGCATAGCTATGCCAGAATACAACATCATAGTGAGTTATTGTACAGTGAAACTGCATGTGGCAGGAAAGATTTCCTGTACCTGGCCATTCGACAGTGAAGCTGTAGTAGTCTACTGGAGAAAGTGCTTTGCTGTCTGTCCAGTGTGTGGTGGAGGGGGTGATCAGGATTGTCCATGAAGGATCGCAGTTTATTTAGTGTTCTCCTCTCCACCACTGTCTCAATGGTCTCCGGTCTGAGACCAATTACAGATCCAGCCCTCTTGATAATCTTGTCAAGTCTGTTGATGTCTCTGGCCCTGATACTGATACCCCAACAGACAGCAGCAAAGAAGATGGCGCTGGCGACAACAGTCTGGTAGAAAAGCTCCAGCATCCTGCTGCACACGTTGAAGGATCTCAGCTTCCTCAGGAAGTAGAGTCTGCTCATCCCCTTCTTGTGCACAGCATCGGTGTTGGATCTCCAGTCCAACCCGCTGCTGATCCTGACACCCAGATATTTGTAGTCCTCAACCACTCCCACATCTCCCTCCTAATCTGCAGTGGCTGAGAAGGCACCTTCTTCTTCCTGAAGTCAATCACCATCTCTCTGGTCTTGCTGACATTCAACCTCAGGTAATTCTGCTCCGTCCACTCCACAAATCTGTCTACCAGTGCCCTGTACTCCCCCTCCTCTCCTCCTCTTATACACCACACAACAGCTGAGTGGTCAGAGAATTTCTGCAGGTGGCATGACTCAGTGTTGTACTGAAAGTCAGTGGTGTATAAGGTAAAGAGAAAAGGAGAGAGCACAGTCCCCTGTGGAGCTCCCGTATCACTAGCCACCACTCCAGACAAGACATTGCCCAGCCGAACAAACTGTGGTCTGCCTGTCAGGTAGTCAGTAATCCAGGAAGATCACAGAGCTGTCAACCCCCATCACCCGCAGCTTCTCATCCAGCAGCAGTGGCTGGATGGTGTAAAAGGCACTGGAGAAATCAAAAAAACTGATTCTCACAGTATCTCCTCCACCATCCAGGTGCAGATGGGCTCGTTGCAGCAGGTTGATGAGGGATTAGGGATTAGGGATCTTCCTACAGCATACTGCCATCTTATGAAAATTTTTGTACAACTCATGGCACTCTCAAGTCTTTGGTAGGAAGATCTTATGGCTTTCAGCACATTTTGTTGGCACAAATGTAGCACGCATGACACAAAATACCTCCGCCTTATGAGCGCCTTACGCACGTTGTACAAATCTCTGTACGAATAGGGAATCGTATGCTGTTTCCTACTTCTGCTGTAAGATGCCCTCAAGAAGGTGTTCTTGAGGCATACTTACGGCCAACATCTTGCGTAGTTCTTACGTTGCTCCTTTGGCATTCATACAGCCACCCTATGATGAGGGGTTTTCGTGGATCGTTCGTAGAAATCTTGGACAAGACCATCGAGCTTGTCACTAAAGTGAATATTTTCACTGATCAGCATTCAGTGGGAAGGAATTTGGTGAAATATCCTATCGAAAAGACTGGCTGGAAATAAAACCTGCAGGGTAGTGGCCCTCCATGGTACATGACTGGACATTCCAGGTTTAGACAAAAAAAAAACTAGTCAACCCTGAGGAAAGAGACTCCTTGTCTGCTGATGGGTACACATTTAGAAACCTGCAAAACATCATCTCTGCCTCATACGTTATAACTGGTCTGCATGCTAACTGCAATTTCATTTTTGATTTATACAGCTGTAATGAGTTTCGAAATTCACAGATTTGATCATAAAGTTAAAAAAAGAAAATTGTCCATAAAACAAGAAACAATATTTAAGGGTAGTTAAAGTAAAATCTTAGCCATGGCAATAAGTTAATAATGTATTTTGTTTTCGAATATGGCTTGATTTCTAACTTTAATTCATTCAGACTGTTTAGACTTAGGATAAATAAATCATCAAACCAATCAAGTTTCATCAGTTAAATTTATGAAACAAATTTAAATATATTTGGCTGTGAGACAAGACATTAAATTACATGTAATAGTATATGCATTTGAAACACACTGGATTGATTGATAACAAGCATATAAACCTCCATTCATCCATCCATCTTCTACCGCTTTTCCGGAGGTCCGGGCCACGGAGGCAGCAGTTCAAGCAGAGAAGTCCAGACTTCCCTGTCCCCGGCCACCTGCTCCAGCTCTTCAGAGAGGATACCAAGGCATTCCCAGACCAGCTGGGAGACATAGTCTCTCCAGTGAGTCCTGGGTCTGTTCTAGGGTCTCCTCTCAGTGGGACGTGCCCGAAACACCTCAAGTGGGAGGCGTCCAGGAGGCATCCGGATCAGATGCCCATACCACCTCAACTGGCTCCTTTCAATGTGGAGGAGCAGCGGTTCTACTCTGAGCCTCTTCTGGATGACTGAGCTCCTCACCCCATCTCTGAGAGTGAGTCCAGCAATCCTACGAAGAAAGCTCATTTCAGCCGCTTGTATCGGCGATCTCGTTCTTTCAGTCATTACCCAAAGCTCATGACCATAGGTGAGGGTAGGAACATAGATTGACTGGTAAATCGACAGCTTTGCCTTAGAGCTTAGCTCCCTCTTCACCACAGCAGACCAGTACAACGCCCGCATCACTGCAGATGCTACTCCAATCCGTCTGTCAATCTCTCGCTCCATTCTCCCCTCACTTGTGAATAAGACCCCGAGATACTTAAACTCCTCCACTTGGGGCAGGAGCCTGTCCCCAACCCGGAGAGGACAATCAGAATCAGAATCAGAATCAGAATAAACTTTATTGCCAAGCATGTAAAAAACACACGAGGAACTTGACTTGACATTGGTGCGCATGCGCGCGACACAACGACACGGCAGCCATAATCCACCTTTTTAAGACTGTGGACCATGGACTCGGACTTGGAGGTGCTGATTCTCATCCCAGCCGCTTCACACTCAGCGGCAAACCGTCCCAGTAAGACCTGTAGGTCATTGCTCGATGGAGCCAGCAGGACAACATCATTTGCAAACAACAGAGATGAGATTTTTTTTTTTGTTACTTATTTGTACCCGTAGGTAGATTTGGTTTGCAGTCTGGTGACAAGCCACCGGCTGCTGGTCGCTGCGTGCGCGAGCGCCCTAAACCTACATGTTTTTTTTTTTGGTATGCGGGAGGAAACCGGAGAAATCCCGGAGTAAACCCACGCAACACGGGGAGAACATGCAAACTCCACACAGCTCACTGTTGGTCGGGGGCTGGGATCGAACCCACGATCTCATGATCCCCGCAATCCCCCGGCCAAGGGTAAACTGTGCTGCCACAGTGCTAAACCACTGCGCCACCGTGCAGCCCCATGTGAGATGGGGCTGCATGAGATCATGTGATCACCAAGCATGACACCCTCTGTTCCCTGGCTGTGCCTAGAAATCTTGTCCATAAAAATTATGAACAGGATTGGTGACAAAGGGCAGCCCTGGCGGAGTCCAACTCTCACTGGGAATGACTCCGACCAAGTGTTGGCAATACGAACAAAACTCTCACGACGATCGTACAGAGACCAAATAGCTCGTAACAACAAGCCCGATACCCCATACTCCCGAAGCACCCCCCCCCCCCACAAAAAACCACGAGGGACGTGGTTAAATGCCTTCTCCAAGTCCACAAAACACAAGTAAACTGGTTGGGCAAACTCCCATGACCCCCTCGAGGATTCTCGAAAGGGTAAAGAGCTGGTCCGATGTGCCACGACCAGGACGAAATCCACATTGCTCCTCTTGAATCCGAGGTTCGACCAACGGCCGGACTCTCCTCTCCAGTACCTTGGCATAGACCTTCACAGGGAGGCTGAGGAGTGTGATCCCTCTAAAGTTGGAGCACACCCTCCGGTCCCCTTTTTTGAAGAGAGGAACCACCACCCTGGTTTGCCATGCCAAACGCACTGCCCCCGACCTCCATGCAATGTTGCAGAGGCATGTCAACCATGACAGCCCTGCAACATCCAGGGCCTCGAGATACTGAGGGCGAATCTCGTCCACCCCCGGGGCCCGGCCACCAAAGAGATTTTTAACCACCATGGTGACCTCAACCCCTGTGACAGGCGAGTCGTCCCCCTCGTCCACAAGCACTGCGTCCTCTGTAGAAGGTGTGTCAGTGGGATTGAGGAGATCCTCGAAGTATTCCTTCCACTGCCCGACAATATCCCCAGTCAAAGTCAGCAGTGCCCCATCCGCACCATACACAGTGTGGACAGGGAGCTGCTTCCTCCTCCTGAGCCGCCGGACAGTTTGCCAGAATCTCTTCAAGGCCAACCGAAAGTCTTGTTCCACGGCCTCACCGAACTCCTCCCACACCCAAGTTTTTGCTTCAGCAACCACTCGAGCTGCACTCCGCTTGGCCTGCCGGTACACCTCAGCCGCTTCGGGAGTCCCACAAGCCAACCAAGCTTGATAGGACTCCTTCTTCAGCCTAATGGTCCCCCTCACCACTGGTGTCCACCACTTGGTTCACGGGTTGCCACCACGAGATGCCGCGACGACCTTGCGGCCGCAGCTCTGGGCAGCTGCTTCAGCAATGGAGGTGGAGAACATGGCCCATTCAGACTCCATGTCTCCAGACTCCCTCGGAATGTGGTTGAAGTTCTTCCGGAGGTGGGAGTTGAAGACCTCCCGGACAGGGGCCTCAGCCAGACGTTCCCAGCACACCCTCACTATATGTTTGGGTCTACAAGGTCTGAATGGCATCCTCCTCTACCATCAGATCCAACTCACCACCAGGTGGTGGCTAGTTCACATCTCTGCACCTTTCTTTACCCGAGTGTCCAAGACATATGGTCGCAGGTCTGATGACATGAAAACAAAATCCATCATTGACCTGCGACCTAGGGTGTCCTGGTGCCAGATGCACATATGGACACCCTTATGTTTAAACATGGTGTTCGTTTTGGACAAACTGTGGTTAGCACAGAAGTCCAATAACTGAACACCACTCGGGTTCAGATTGGGCAGGCCGTTCATCCCGATCACCCCCCTCCTGGTTTCACTGTCGTTGCCCATGTGCGCATTGAAGTGCCCCATTAGGACAATGGAGTCTCCAAGAGGAGCACTCTCCAGCACCCCAGTCAGACACTCCAAAAAGGGTGGGTACTCTGAACCATCATTTGGTGCATAGGCAGAAATGATGGTCAGGACCTGTTTCCCAACCCGAAGGCTCAGGGAAACAACCCTTTCGTCCACCCGGGAAAACTCCAATATAGAGGCAGCAAGGTGGGGGGATACAAGAATACCCACCCCTGCTTGTCGCCTCTCGCCCGGGGCAACTCCAGAGTAGACCAAGCTCCAGCCCCTTTCCAGGAGACTGGTTCCGGAACCAGAGCTGTGTGTTGAGGTGAAGCTGAATATATCTAGCCAGTATCTCTCAACCTCAGGCACCAGTTCAAGCTCCTTCCCCACCAGAGAGGTGACAGTCCACGTCCCAAAAGCCAGTTTAGGAAGCTTGGGATCAGACCGCCAAGGTCTCTGCCTTTGACCGCCACCTGATCCACATAGCACCGGATCCCTATGAGGGACATGGGGTTTATATGTCCCAAGAAGGGACAGACGTGGACAAAATTGTTGGTACCCCTCTGTTAATGAAAGAAAAACCCACAATGGTCACAGAAATAACTTGAATCTGACAAAAGTGGTAATAAATAAAAATTCTATGAAAATTAACCAATGAAAATCACACAATGCTTTTGAATCGTGGTTCAACAGAATTATTTTAATAAACAAACTCATGAAACAGGCCTGGACAAAAATGATGGTACCCTTAACTTAATATTTTGTTGCACAACCTTTTGAGGCAATCACTGCAATCGAACAATTTCTGTAACTGTCAATGAGACTTCTGCACCTCTCAGCAGGTATTCTGGCCCACTCCTCATGAGCAAACTGCTCCAGTTGTCTCAGGTTTGAAGGGTGCCTTCTCCAGACAGTATGTTTCAGCTCCTTCCACAGATGTTCAATAGGATTTAGATTAGGGCTCATAGAAGGCCACTTTAGAATAGTCCAATGTTTCACTCTTAGCCATTCTTGGGTGTTTAGCTGTGTGTTTTGGGTCATTATCCTGTTGCAAGACCCATGACCTGCGACTGAGACCAAGCTGTCTGACACTGGGCAGCACATTTCTCTTTAGATATACCTTGATAGTCTTGAGATTTCATTGTACCCTGCACAGATTCAAGACACCCTGTGCCAGATGCAGCAAAGCAGCCCCAGAACATAACAGAACCTCCTCCATCTTTCACAGTAGGGACAGTGTTCTTTTCTTGGTATGCTTCATTTTTGTGTCTGTGAACATAGAGCTGATGTGCCTTGCCAAAAACTTCCAGTTTTGTCTCGTCTGTCCAAAGGACATTCTCCCAGAAGCTTTGTGGCTTGTCAACATGCAGTTTGGCAAATTCCAGTCTGGCTTTTTTATGATTTGTTTTCAACAGTGGTGTCCTCCTTGGTTGTCTTCCATGAAATCCACTTTGGCTCAAACAATGATGGATGGTGCAATCTGACACCAATGTACCTTGACCTTGGAGTTCACCATGAATGTGTTTAGAGGTTGTTCTGGGCTCTATTGTTACCATTCGTATTATCCGTCTCTTCAATTTTTCATCAAGTTTCCTCCTGCGGCCACGTCCAGGGAGGTTGGCTACAGTCCCGTGGATCTTAAATTTCTGAATAATGTGTACAACTGTAGTCACAGGAACATCAAGCTGCTTGGAGATGGTCTTATAGCCTTTACCTTTAACATGCTTGTCTATAATTTTCTTTCTAATCTCCTCAGACAACTCTCTCCTTTGCTTCCTCTGGTCCATGTTTAGTGTTGTACACACCATGTCACCAAACAGCACAGTGACTACTTGTCACCCTTTAAATAGGCCGACTAACTGATTACAAGTTTGTAGACACCTGTGATGTTAATTAGAGGACACATCTTGGTTGAACATGTCCCTATGGTCACATTATTTTCAATCTTTTCTAGAGGTACCATCATTTTTGTCCAGGCCTGTTTCATGAGTTTGTTTTTTAAAATAATTCTGTTGAACCACAATTCAAAAGCATTGTGTGATTTTCATTGGTTAATTTTCATAGAATTTTTATTTACCACTTTTGTCAGATTCAAGTTATTTCTGTGACCATTGTGGGTTTTTCTTTCATTAACAGAGGGGTACCAACAATTTTGTCCACATCTGTATAAACCTATCACAATAAAACTGAATTACCTTAGCTTTATTAGTGAAATAACAATCTCATTGTTAATGTTAGCCATCCAACTTTATTAGTATTATGGGGGACCCACGCTGCGGTATTCATCTCAGACTGAAAGACATGGAGATGCAGTAATTTCCTCTGACGGAACAGCATGGGGATTAAAGGGCTGGGGGACAAAAGGAACTGTCATGCGGGAATGAATTGTAATGCAGGACCTTGGGTAGCAGGGACGTGTGAGTGTTGTGATATAAAAGAGGGTCCCTGCTACATGAGGTTAATGTTTTTTGATTCTGGAAGATGTGAGAGAGTGAATAAAGTTCATCTGCTCTGAACGCTCGGCCTGGTTATTCCTCTCTCCACACTGGTGACCCTTGACGAATAATGGAACACGAGGCGAACACTCCGGAGATGACCCGGATGGGAAGCCCCAGCAATGTGTGCGCCGTTTCGGTCAAACTGCCAGACTTTTGGCTGCACGAACCGAAGTCTTGGTTCCTCCACACCGAGGCCCAGTTCGCGCTACGGGGAATAACGGCAGATGACACCAGATATTACTACGTGGTCACAGCGCTGGACGCTCGCACGACTCAGCAAGTAGCGAGAATGCTCCAACAGCCCCCAGCCCATGACAAATACGGGGCTCTCAAAACCGTGCTGACCCGGCGCTACATGCTCTCGGACTGCGAGAGAGCAGAGAGGCTCCTGATGCCCTCCGAGTTAGGAGACTGGTCGGCGGTTGAACTGATGGAGAAGATGTTGGTGTTGATGGGCACGAACGACGGGCATTTTCTATTTAAGATAAGATAAGCCTTTATTAGTCCCACAACGGGGAAATTCCAGGATTGCAACAGCACAGGGATAGCAACACTCACAGCAACAATCAGAAGGCAAGAAAAAAAAGCAAGCAAGCAAGAGCAGCTAATATACATATGTACATATTACTATAAATATATATATATATACACACAGACACACAGTGCAGAGCATTGTAGCTGGATGGGATAAATATATGAGTATATAAACACACAGTGCGGAGCATTGTAGCTAGATGGAATAAATATGTAGATATATAAACACCCACAGTACGGAGCATTGCAGCTAGGTGGACTAAATATGTAAATATATAAACACACACAGTGCGGAGCAATGTAGCTAGATGGAATAATATGTAGATATATAAACACACAGTGCGGAGCATTGTAGCTAGATGGAATGAATATATACATATATAAATATAAACATAAACATAAACACACCCAGTGCGGAGCATTGTAGCTAGATGGAATAAATATGTAAATGTATAAACACACCCAGTGCGGAGCATTGTAGCTAGATGGAATAAATATGTAAATGTATAAACACACACAGTGCAGAGCATTGTTGCTAGATGGGATGAAACAGCTCAACCGTCTACTTAGTTATCCTACATGGTATGATTATGTGCCCATACATATTCTCACCCTCCATAGCGACCGGTATTTTCCTAGTTGTATGCCGGAGGGGACCGTTGTGTAAGTCTATTGCATCTTTTGCATTCAAAAAACTATTAGGTTGTTACGTCTTTTTGCTATCTCTGCGAGCAGCCCTGCTTAGGTTGTACAGTCTGACAGCCGTTGGCCACCAGCTCCTTAGCAGTGGCAACAACCACTGCTGCCTCTAAAGACATCAAGTCCTGCTGCCTACTCCACACTCCACCAACACCCCCCCACTCCCAACACACAGCCCCCCATCCTGACCCTGACCAGGACCCAGGTGAGGACGGAGCTGAGGAAGATCAAGGCGAGGAAGGCGTCGGGACCGGACGGCATCAGCGCAAAGCTCCTCAAGTCCTGTGCAGACCAGCTGTGTGGGATTGTGACGTACATCTTCAACCTGAGCCTGAAGCTGGGGAGGGTACCACAGCTGTGGAAAACATCTTGTGTGGTACCTGTACCAAAAACTTCCCACCCCAAAGACCTGAACAGCTACAGACCGGTGGCCTTGACGTCCCACTTGATGAAGACCCTGGAGAGACTGCTCCTTGCTCACCTCCACTCCCTGGTGGAACCAGCGATGGATCCACTCCAGTTCGCCTACCAGCATGGCATTGGGGTGGAGGATGCAGTGATCTTCCTCCTCCACCGTTCTCTGTCCCACCTGGAGAAGCCCGGGAATGTGGTGAGGATCATGTTCTTTGACTTCTCCAGTGCTTTCAACACCATCCAACCGATGATCCTGAAGGACAAGCTGCTGCACGCAGGGGTGGACCAGCACCTGTCATCATGGATCCTGGACTACCTCACGAACCGGCCTCAGTCTGTGAGAACCCGGGACTGTGTGTCCGACACGATCATCGGTAGCACAGGGGCCCCCCAGGGAACGGTGTTGGCTCCCTTCCTGTTCACTCTTTATACTGCGGACTTCTCACACAACACAACACATTGCCATCTACAGAAGTTCTCTGATGACTCTGCGATCGTTGGCCTCATCTCCAATACAGATAAAGCTGAGTACAGAGGGCTTATCCAGGACTTCGTGGACTGGTGCCATCGGAACTGCCTCCAGATCAACGCGAGGAAAACTGAGGAGCTGGTGGTGGACTGCCGCAGGCAAGGACAACCCCTCACAGCACCAGTAAATATACAGGGAACAGACATCGAGATGGTGACATCCTACAAGTACCTGGGTGTTCATCTGAACAATAAACTAGACTGGTCACACAATACTGACGCACTCTACAAGAAGGGACAGCGCAGGCTGTTCCTACTGAGGAGACTCAGGTCTTTTGGTGTACAAGGGGCGCTGCTGAAGACATTCTATGACACGGTGGTGGCATCAGCCATCACTTTTGGAGTGGTCTGCTGGGGCAGTGGCATTACTGCAGCCGACAGGCAGAGACTGAACAAACTGATCAAGAAAGCTAGCTCCGTCCTGGGGCAGCGCCTTGATCCGGTGGAGGAGATAGGAGAGAGAAGGACGGTGGCTAAACTGTCATCTCTGCTGGAGTCCGAGTCCCACCCTATGCAGAACATACTGAACGCACTGAGGAGCTCATTTAGCAGTAGACTACATCATCCTAGGTGCGCAACCGAGAGGTTTTGCAGGTCCTTCCTACCTACGGCTGTCAGACTGTATAACCTAAGTAGGGCTGCTCGCAGAGATAGCAAAAAAACGTGACGACCTAATAGTATTGAATGCAAAAGACGCAATAGACTTACACAAATGGTCCCCTCCAGTATACAACTAGGACAATATCAGTCGTCACGGAGGGTGACAATATGTATGAGTACATATTCATACCATGTAGGGTAACTAAATAGACGGTTATGCTGTTTATTCCATCTAGCTACAATGCTCCGCACTGTGTATATATATATATTTATATATTTATGTGTACATATGTATATTCACTGCTCTTATTTTTCTTATCTTGTTAATTATTGCTCTGAGTGTTGCGATCCCTGTGCTGTTGCAATCCTGGAATTTCCCCATTGTGGGACTAATAAAGGCTTATCTTATCTTACCACTGCCGTTTTGGAGAGGACGCACGCCGATGCGTGCCACCGTGCCAATTCAAGCGTTCGGGAAATGTCAGGACAGGCAGTCGGTAGCGGCTGCGGCCGCCGGTGAAGAAAGCAAGCTGCTCTACGTGACAGACTCACGCTCGGGGAGACGGCTCTTCGTGAACTCCGGCTCCCAAAGGAGCCTCATCCTGCCGTCCTACGCCAACCAGCTAGCGGGAACTAGCAGCCCCGAGCTGACGGCCGCAAACAGCTCAGACATTAAGACTTTTGGTGAGAGGACACTGACTGTATCGCTGCATAGCCATACGTACCAGTGGACATTCGTCATAGCGGCATGCAGTTTCCCAAGCTTAGGCGCTGATTTTTTGTGTGCACACGGATTACTAGTCGATGTTGTTAACAGATGCCTGATTAATGCAATGTCTTTTGATTCTCTCCCCTGTACAGCTCGAGGAACTGGGCCAACAACACTAGCCAACGTCACAGCTCCAGGTGGTAAGTTCCACACACTGCTCACCCAGTTCCCAGCACTCACAGTCCCGACGTTTTCGGCAGCCATCACTAAACACGGGGTGGAGCACTTTATTACCACCACCGGGCCGCCCATTTTCGCACAACCTCGGCACCTGGACACAGCTAAATTGGCCATAGCGCGCAAAGAAGTTTGCCAACTTGGAAAGGCTGGGCATCATCAGACGATCAAACAGCCCATGGGCATCTCCACTACAGATGGTCCCTAAGGCCGAGGGATTGTGGCGACCTTGCGGAGATTTCTGCAGATTAAACAATGCCACAGCGCACGACCGCTAGCCGATCCCCCATATTCAGGATTTTTCTGTTCACCTCGCCGGGGCATGTATTTTTTCTAAGATAGACATGGTCCGTGGTTACCACCAGGTCCCAGTGCGCACGGAGGACATACCTAAAACGGCAGTAATAACCTCGTTTGGTCTGTTTGAGTTTTTACGCATGCCTTTCGGGTTAAAAGGCACGGCACAGACATTCCAACGCATGATGGATGCGGTGTTGAGCGATCTGCCGTTTGTGTTGGTGTTGTGTTTTCCTCCCCCGTGCAGCCCAGCTCATGCAGCCGTTGTACGCCGCACTCAAAAAACGGAAACCGGCGGACAGAGTCGACTGGATTCCTGAGCGGGAGCAGGCGTTCTCTGAGGTTAAAACAGCCCTGGCAAACGCCGCACTACTGGCGCACCCGGACCCGGCAGCTCGGATAGTGCTCACTACCGACGCCTCAGACGTGGCCATAGGGGCCGTCGTGGAGCAATGCGTCGCTGGTTCTTGGCAGCCGCTCGCCTTTTTTAGCAGGTCATTGCGCGACAGTGAGCGTAAATACAGCGCGTTCGACAGAGAGTTACTGGCTCTCCACCTGGCTATACGCCACTTTCAGTTCTGGCTGGAAGGGCGCACCTTCACTGCGTTCGTGGACCACAAGCCGCTAACGTACGCGATGGCCAAGGTTTCGGAACCATGGTCAGGCCGGCAGCAGAGACAGCTGGTCACGATCTCGGAGTTTATGACCGACATTCAGCATATGGCCGGTAAACTCAACGTGGTGGTGGACTGCCTCTCGCGCGCATTAGTGGCCCCAGTCTACGTAGGGATAGATTACATGACACGGCCATGGCCGCAGAGCAGATCAGGCAATGCGGACGTGTGCGTGCTCCAGTCTGGACCAACAGGGTAAAGGCTGGAGAGCAGGGTACTGCAACACGCCTCCCCCCCCCACTCTGTGATGTCTACACAGGACGCCCACGCCCGGTGGTCCCACCCGCTTGGCGGCGCCGCGTTTTTGAGTTGGTTCACCCCCTGGCGCACCCAGGAGTGCGTGCGTCAGTCAAAATGGTGGGAGCAAAGTTCGTCTGGCCGAGCCTGCGCAAACAGGTGAAAGAGTGGGCTGCAGCCTGCGTAGCGTGCCAACGAGCCAAAGTGCACAGGCACACAAAGGCCCCTTTGGAGCCGTTCCATATCCCGGCTAAGAGGTTCAACCACGTTCACGTGGACCTCGTGGTCCCCCTCACGCCATCGCAAGGGTTCACGCACCTCCTGACAGTGGTGGACTGCACCACACGATGGCCAGAAGCAGTCCCGCTAGCTTCCACTGCGTCCGCAGACGTGGCACACGCTTTTTTTGACAACATGGGTGGCACGTTTTGGCACCCCTTCGGACATCACGTCCGATCGGGGCCCTCAGTTTGTTTCTGACCTCTGGTCCATGATGGCCCAGACCCTGGGCTTCTCAATTCATCGCACGACCGCGTACAACCACAGGCCAATGGGTTATGTGAGCGTTTCCATAGGTCACTGAAAGCAACGCTCAGGGCTTCACTTACGGATGCAAATTGGGTGGACCAGTTGCCCTGGGTTCTTTATCCTATTTTTTTTTTTTTTTTCCTTTGAAAGACAAAAGTAAAATAGAAAGATGTCTTTACCTTCTTTACATGTTTCAACTGCACTGCAGCCTTCATCAGAAGTTCTGATGAAGGCTGCAGTGCAGTTGAAACATGTAAAGAAGGTAAAGACATCTTTCTATTTTACTTTTGTCTTTCAAAGGAAAAAAAAAAAAATAGGATAAATAATTAAAAGAAGACAAAATGAACCTGTTTGACGTGCCCTGGGTTCTATTAGGGTTGCGTTCCGCACCCAAAGAGGATTTGGCGGCTTCCCCGGCAGAGCTGTTTTTTTCTCAGCCGCTGCGGCTCCCCGGGGAATTTTTACCAGATTACCCCGCCGAACACCCATCCGTCCCCGCGTTTACGGCATAGTGCTAATGCAGGGACGCTACCTGGCCCAGCCCACCACTGTTTTCCCCACGCTTTTGTGCCAAAAACCTTGAAGGACACGGGGTTTGTGTTTGTCAGGCACGATGCCCACCGGCCCCCATTGCGCCCACCCTACGATGGCTCGTTTAGAGTACTGGAACCCGGGGACAAACATTTTGTGTTAGACTTGGGGGGGGGGGGGGGTCGCCGAGAGACAATCTGTATAGACAGGCTTAAGCCCACCTTTGTGGTGGCAGACGATCAGGTGGTGTTGGCCCGAGCTCGTCGGAGCGGAAGACCCCCTCTGAGAACTCCCTAGGTAAACGATTCATCAGAGCAGTCACATGAGCATGCTGAATGCCCCCCCCTCCATTGTCCACCCACAGACGGACACACCCCCAGGAACCCCCCACCGGCACAGCAGTGCCGCAGAGCCGAAGACCCCTCGTTACAGCAGCTATGGGCGGAGGCTGAAGCCGAGAGGACGTGAGGGCTAACACTCAGTCTGAGACTCTGTGGGGGGGGGGGGCGGTATGGGGGACCCATGCTGTGGTATTCATCTCAGACTTAAAGACATGGAGATGCAGTAATTTCCTCTGACGGAACAGCATGGGGATTAAAGGGCTGGGGGACAAAAGGAACTGTCATGCGGGAACGAATTGTAATGCAGGACCTCGGGTAGCAGGGACGTGTGAGTGTTGTGACATAAAAGAGAGTCCCTGCTACATGAGGTTAATGTTTTCTGATTCTGGAAGATGTGAGAGAGTGAATAAAGTTCATCTGCTCTGAACGCTCGGCCTGGTTATTCCTCTTTCCACAGTATGCTTTTATATGTAAACTCTTAAATTCAAATGAATGGAAAATTGTTACTCAGTTCGATTGAAATGTATGAGTGCTAAAAATTTCTGCAATTTTTTTCAGTGTATAACAGGAAGTCCCATTTACTTTCAACGGTGAGATCCAGGTGTGGGAATGACATCCCGTCTGAAATAACCACGCTCCAGTACAAGTCAGAAAACCTCGACTCTGATGTTAAACATTCTAGTGACTAAACACAAGACAGTAGCTGGTAATTTGTATGACTGACCACTGTAGTGAAATGCTCCCAGACAGTCTGAACATTTTGCAGGGCTTTCACTACTGTTGATATGTGGCACATGGGCACAGCCATCTTGGATTTTGATCTTAAGGGGGATAGGCCCGTCAGACTTTCAGAGCTAAAAATCTATCTTCTGGGGGTGTTCACAATCACAACCAAATTTGCAGCATGAAATCCCCCAACGTCCAAACTCAGACTTTACATGGAGTGCACTATAATTCCCTTGGTTTGTCTCTATGCATTCGTTAATTCATATATCTTTTTAAATATGTTCTAGCATGACAGATGCCTCTTTTAAAATATCTCACAAAAGTGAGTACACCCCTCACATTTTTGTAAATATTTTATATCTTTTCAGGGGACAACACTGAAGATATGACACTTTGATACAATGTAAAGTAGTAGTAGTGTAGTAGTGTACAGCTTGTATAACAGTGTAAATTTGCTGTCCCCTCAAAATAACTCCACACACATCCATTAATGTCTAAACCACTGGCAACAAACGTGAGTACACCCTTAAGTGAAAATGTCTAAACTGTGCCCAAAGTGTCAATATTTTGTGTGGCCACCATTATTTTCCAGCACTGCCTTAACTCTCTTGGGCATGGAGCTCACTACAGCTTCACAGGTTGCCACTGGAATCCTCTTCCACTCCTCCATGATGACATCACGGAGCCGGTGGATGTTAGAGACCTTGTGCTCCTCCACCTTCCATTTGAGGATGCCCCACAGATGCTCAATAAGGTTTAGGTCTGGAGACATGCTTGGCCAGTCCATCACCTTAACCCTCAGTTTCTTTAGCAAGGCAGTGGTCGTCTTGGAGGTGTGTTTGGGGTTGTTATCATGTTGGAATACTGCCCTGCGGCCCAGTTTCCGAAGAGAGAGGATCATGCTCTGCTTCAGTATGTCACAGTACTTGCTGGCATTCATGGTTCCCTCAATGAACTGTAGCTCCCCAGTGCCAGCAGCACTTATGCAGCCCCAGACCATGACACTCCCATCACCATGCTTGACTGTAGGGAAGACACACTTGTCTTTCTACTCCTCACCTGGTTGGCGCCACACACGCTTGACACCATCTGAAACAAATAAGTTTATCTTGGTCTCATCAGACTACAGGACATGGTTCCAGTAATTCATGTCCTTAGTCTGTTTGTCTTCAGCAAAATGTTTGCAGGCTTTCTTGTGCATCATCTTTAAAAGGGGCTTCCTTCTGGGACAACAGCCATGCAGACCAATTTGATGCAGTGAGCAGCGTATGGTCTGAGCACTGACAGGCTCACTCATACGTCAATTTTCAAAAGACAACCTCTGGATATGATGTTGAGCACGTGCACGCAACTTCTTTGGTCGACCATGGCGAGAGTTGTTCTGAGTGGAACCTGTCCTGTTAAACTGCTATACGGTCTTGGCCACCGTGCTGCAGCTCAGTTTTAGGGTGTTGGCAATCTTATAGCCTAGACCATCTTTATGTAGAGCAACAATTCTTTTTTTCAGATCCTCAGAGAGTTCTTTGCTATGAGGTGCCATGTTGAACTTCCAGTGACCATTATGAGAGACTGTGAGAGTGATAATGCCAAATTTAACACAACTGCTCCCCATTCACACCTGAGACCTTGTAACACTAGCGAGTTACATGACAGCGGGGAGGTAAGATGGTTAATTGGGCACAATTTGGACATTTTCACTTAGGGGTGTACTCACTTTTGTTGCCAGCGGTTTAGACATTAATGGTTGTGTGTTGAGTTATTTTAAGGGGACACCATATTTAAGATAAGATAAGATAAGCCTTTATTAGTCCCACAATGGGGAAATTCCAGGATTGCAACAGCACAGGGATAGCAACACTCAGAGCAACAATCAGAAGGCAAGAAAAAACAACATCTAGTAAACATATGTCCATATTACTATAAATGTATATATATAGACACACAGTGCAGAGCATTATGGTTGGTTGGTGAATGTGCAGCAGAAAGTCTAAGCTCTCTCTCCGCGGATGCGGCGGGCCAGCTGGAAGTCTTTGGGCATGATGGTGACCCCCTTAGCGAAGAAGAGACCACCAGGTGGGCCTCGCTGGTCTCCTGCAGAGCCATGACGGCGAAGCTCAGGAAACGCAGGACGGTCTTGAAGTCCTGAGCGATCTCCCTCACCAGGCGCTGGATGGGCAGCTTACGGATGAGCAGCTCCGTGGATTTCTGGTAGCGACGGATCTCTCTCAGAGCCACGGGCCTGTGACGGCGAGGCCTCTTCACTCTGCCGATGGCCGGAGCGCCTCTCCGAGCAGCCCTGGTGGCTAGCTGTCTCCTGGGGGGCTTCTTCCTCCAGTAGATTTTACGGGCGGTCTGCTTGGTTCTTGCCATCGCTCTTTATTATTCTGTCTTATATTTCTTGCACGCCGCCTAAACTCCAGCCCGGCACCTGCGTCGTTTTCGCTACAGCTCCCGGTATGTCGAGTTTCCCATTAGCACCGGGCGGCGGCCAAGTGCTAGCTAGCACTAGCTCCTCCCCGCTGTAACGTCTCCCGCTGCAAACCGTGGCTCCGTCCGCCGACCCGGGAGACCCCCAGGGCGATCCGTGCGTCCGTGATATATATACAGAGTGAAAGGTGTAGAAAGAAGAAGGAAGATAAAAAAAAAAGGCTGTTGCAACGGGCAGCCTACTCGTGTGGCGCCACCGGTCCGGCGGAACCGGAACCGGAAAGAAAGAATTTACACTGTTATACAAGCTGTACACTGACTACTTTACATTGTGTCAGAGTGTCATATCTTCAGTGTTATCCCATGAAAAGATATAATCAAATATTTGCAAAAATGTGAGGGGTGTACTCACTTTTGTGAGATACTGTAGTTATCCAAGGAGAAGAAGAAGATGGGCAAAGGTATCACAACAGAGTTGAATTCAACCTTTTTTTCATAAGTGTTCACATAATTCTTTGCAATAATGTTTTTGTAATGCATTTAATGACAGCCACTCAAAACAATTCTGACTGGGGGTTCTAGTCAAAAACAGAGGGCTAGAAATGGATTTCAGAGGAAATGGTATGACATTATCAGAGGGTACTTTGAGCTCTGAGATGATTGTTCTCCATTTGCTGACTAGATGGTGATCGCACAAACAGGCTGATTCAAACCAATTCATGGAAAAATGTGTCAGGGTCATCAACAGTATGATTGTGGCTTACCGGCTCATGTCCTCCTGAACATACAGTGAGAGCAGCTGTTTGGGGATGCTGAATGACAGTGTGCACTCCTCCATTTGTTCCCGCACGAGCATCCACTTGTTGTCCACCGTTTGAAATCGGTACACCTTGCATACTGGGTTCTTGAACACTAGAAAGGAGAGAGACGAAAGAATTGGGGGGGGGGGTATATTGAACCATCTAACACAGGATCCAATTCTCATCAAATAAAATCTAAGAAGAGTAGCTGTTAAATTTTTTTAGAAGGCAGACGGAGCATCTAAACCAGTTCTGACAGCTGCCTGCCTGAAGGACGCCACAGGACAGGACAGACAGACTTCAAACATCTTCAAAAGTCTTGTGAGGTATGAAGCACAAATTAAATTCTATAATCAATAGCTGTGTCTGCCATAGATAAGGACTTTTTTTTTTTTTTAACTCTTCCAAGGCCGCCTCTATCAGAGGCAGACCAAAACACACAAACCTGGTCCTATTAATCTCCCTCTTATTACCTCCATTTCCATTTTAATTGCTTATTTATTGAGCTACAGTGTCATACAGTCTTTCGAATTATTTCGGAACTTTGCTTGCTAACCCTGCTGCCCAGCTCTCACAGTGGTACCGATCCACTTTCAGCCCCATCTTCACCATTTCTCCGGAGAGCGTCTAATGGCTCCAATTGAATCTTGGAAAGGAAAATAAGCTCTAATGCTCTTATCTGCATGCTGGCAGCAGAGGGCAAGAAAGCTGTGAGTCTTAAACACTGTTTACTACTTCCCTTCGTGTGCAGAGCCGCAGTCGGAAAGAAAGTCTCTCAATAAGTCGGAGCTGAAGCACCCGAAATGAAATGCTGACAATCTTGCGAGGTGCAGTCAAACATGCATGACAGGAAAATGTTTTTGTCAAGAGTGAGAACTATAATTTTGCTCTTACTGACGGTGAAGAATGTGGGCCCCCATGAGGAGTCCTTTGTACTTTGCTGTAATGCAGTTGGGCCAAAAACTGTCCTCTTTTCAAAGTCACCTGTCCTCGTGTTTAAGCCATTAATGCTGCTGCTACATCAGCTGTGTGTTAAAGTTTAGGGGTGCTGTCAGCCAGGGAGAGTAGCCAGAAATCGTGCTCAAGTAATAGTGTTACTTTATGGTATTAACTACTCACACATAAGATTTAGCTACCTAAGAAAGGACTTGTGTTTGGGTAAGATCAACTAAAAAATTACTTGAGCAACAAGTTTGCCCTCACCAGTTTGTGAGGATTTTCTCTTAAATGTGTGACTCTTCTCATAAATTTGAAACTTTTCTTATAAATTTACTCCAGTTTTCTGATAAATTTGGTACTTTTTCCTCCTTATGATTTTATCACCAAGTTTTTTTTCTCCTAAATACCTGACATTGTTCTTGCAAATTTACAACTTTTTCTCATAAATTTGTGACCTTCTTGTAACGAACTGAATTCTTCTAACTTATAATTTTTTTTTGCCATTATCTTCACTTCTTGTCTTTTTCCATGTTTTGTCTTGATGCTACTTCATTTCTTATGGAAAGGAAACCAGAAACCCGTGAACCGTGGACGGATGAACGGACGGACAGACATATGCCACGTCATCATATCAGCTCCTTTCAGCTTTGCTGGAATGAGCTAAAACTAGATAAGAAAAAATCTTGTCTTTCACTCAATAAGTGAAATCAAAAATGAATGAAGCATGACCCAGTGCACTTGAGAAAAATTACTGGTTTTGGGTGGATTTCAGTATCCTACAAAAGAACTACTCAGGAAAGTACTTTTTTGTGGGAAACACTCATGTGTCGTAATTTTGGAGAAGCAGTCAAGGTAATTTAAGTCAGTACGAGCAACAGATTGATTCATAATTTATAATTTTTGCATTTTGTACATTTTAAATTAAAATCACCTTTCATGTGAAAAATTATTTCATTTATCTTTTTGTCAGCACTGTCACATTCAAGGCTGAGAAAATGTTATTTGCCATCAACAAATGCAAAATATGGATTAAGTACAACAATTAACTTATCATGGAAACAAAAAAATTCACTGTATATCAAAAGGTCTGACAAATGTGGCCAAAAAAAAAAGGGCAGTTAGTGATCAACGATTGCACAGGTAACAATATTTCACTTAGCCTCTGGTACATATGTGCACTATAATAGTAATATTTAATAGCCCCCAGCACTGAATACAGAACTTTTTCAATGTTGAAATACTGTGAAGCAAACATGCTATTTATGACTCTTTGACTAGTTTGTGGTTGTTTACACTTGTTGGCCATTTAAAAACACTAAACAGGAAGAACGCCCTTGAAGCTGAATGCCACAGGCAAGAATTAGTGAAGTATCGATAAGACCACTGGGCTGTATCAGAACAATACGAATAATGAATAAAAATGGAATCCAATGTGATATTTAGAAGGTGAAAACAGCCCGACTCATATTGATAAAAAGAGAACCACAGCAACCGCTATAAAGTCCTGAGGAAAAAACAAGAAAAACTCTCATGGGTAAAAAGTTTTACTATGAATGAACATTTAAACATTTAAGAGAAGCCATTTTAAATATACAATCACCGGCCACTTTAATAAGTACCCCTGCACACCGATCGATTGCATATTAATATGAATTTTGTTTTCTCTGAGCTGAGCTTTCATTTAATCTGTGCTTTTGATTTTTTATTTACACGTTGCTTTGCTGGATTAAGCAACTATTTCATAATCGGAATCAAAGCCTGTGTACACCAGCTGGCCACTTTAATAAGTACACCTGCTCAACTGCTAATGCAAGCATCCAATCAGCCAATCACATGGCGGCAACGCAGTGCATTTAGGCAAGTAGACATGGGCAAGACGAGCTGTTGAAGTTTAAACCGAGCATCAGAATGATGATTAATCCGAGCATCAGACTGTTGGCGCTAGATGGCTGAGTATGTCAAACTGCTGATCTCCTGGAGGTTTCACACACAACCATCTTTAGGATTTACAAAGAATGGTCTGAAAAAGACAAAATACCCAGTGAGCAGCAGTTCTCGGGGCCCAGATGCCTTGTTGACACCAGAGGTCAGAGGAGGATGGCCCGACCGGCTCAAGCTAACAGAATAGCAACACTAACTCAAATAAGCACTATAACCAAACTGGGCAACGTGGTGGTGCAGCGGTTAGCGCACCTTCTACAGTGCAAAGACGTCCAAGTTAGATGAGCTGGCATTAACTGGGAATTCTAAATTGCCGGTAGGTATGAATGTGACCGTGAATGGCTGTTGGCCTTGTGATGGACTGGTGAACTGTAACGGTAAGCGGTTGAGAAAATGAATGACTATACAGTAAGGTATACAGAGGAGCAACACCTCAACACTGATTGAAGTAGATGAGCTACAGCAGCAGAAGACCTCAACTGGTGCCACTCCTGTCGGCTACAAATACGAAACTGAGGCTACATTCCACACAGATTCACCACAGCTGGACAACAGAAGAGTGGAAAAACACTGCCAGCAACATTTGGATGGCAGGGTCAGAATCTGGTGTAAATAGCATGAAGGACTGGATGTATGCAAGGAGCGTCAGGTGTCAAGCCAACCAATCTGCAGCAACTGTGTGATGCTAGCATATCAATCTGGACCAATATCTGTGAGGAATGTGTCTAGCATCTTGCTGAATCTATGCCAACAACAAGGATGCAACCCAGTAAAAGCAAGAAGCACCTATTAAAGTGGCGAGTGAGGGTATCTCACAACAAATTAGAGAAAAGCAACACAGTAATTACAATCTAATAATATAATTTTTCTTCTTAGAAATGATTAAACTGTGAACGCTATCTAAATACAAAAACCTTGCTCCATCAAATAAACACTCTCTTCCGCTCACTTATAGAGGGGCTTGTTGTTCTTGTTTTTCTAGGATGTTTTAATGGCACTAAAATTAAGAAAGATTTAATTAAAGCTAACCTGAATGACCCCTGAAAGAATTCATAATCGCATTTAAATGAAATGGGGAAATCCGGGTATTGTTGTCACGGGGATTAAAGTCAAACAGATGACAAAAATAAAGAAAGACCATACTCTGCCTTAATCGGAAAGAGCAACGGTTGCAGACTCCCACCTCCATCAGAGAAGCGGATTAACCCCTGAACTCCCCCCTGCCATCACACTAATCTGACTACCAATCAGACGGCTGGCTTTCCCCATCCTGACACCTCTTCAGAAAATGACTTCCCAAAACACCCTGCGCGTGGGCTCCAGCGTGTCTCTGTGTGCTCATTTTAAAAGGTAATAAAAGAGGAAGACTAAATTTCATTACTCAATCTGGCAGTATCTGCAGGGACGGCATTGTTTTGACAGGCTGCAGATGTGCACCTGCAAACACGGCTGCAGTTCACTAGTTTCCACTGTGAGTGACAATGACACCATGACAACGGGAGTGGGGCTGCCGGGGAGCTCGGCGAGTTGGTGGGAGTCTGAGTGGAAGAGGAACTGGATGTGTGGAACAAATGGATGCGTGTGATGAAAAAGTGGGGAGAAAAGTTTCCCCAAGTCTCCTCTCAAAGGGGTGCTGCGGAGGTTCGACACAGAGGGAGTTGTGACCTTTTCAAATCCATCCTTTTCTGTCGACGTGTCTTTCATTTTTCCTTTAACAGCGAAGAAGCCAACTTTCTGTGTTGCCAGTAAATTAGTCTCACCCAGCTTACATGCCAGCTCGTCTTCAGTTAATCTACAAAGAAGAAGACTTAGCTCATTGTCAGATTTCTCTCACTATTCTCCCTGTCCGCCTTAAAGCACCAAGACTCATATTAAATCAAAACAGGGATGATATGAATTCTTTAATCAAACGGGCGCCTCAGAGAAGCTTCAAATCTTGTTAATGGAAAGGTTACTGAAGGTCAATTAGATGCAGAGCATTAAAGCACTTTTAGATAAAGCTGTTACATGATGTTAACTCCTATAAAGCATTAACAGGAGAGTCCCGCTGAATCACAGTGTTTTTCTTTCTTTAGCTTTCCTTCAAAGTCCATTTAGAGATGCTAAGCATGCCAGCAATAGTGTTGAAATTGCAGGTGTTCTGGGTGTGAATCAAACCTGGCCCAGTGAGGAGGTGATGTTCTCTGTCGATGCAGGACTGCTGTGCAGACTCACAGACCAAGGGACACTGAAAAGAAAAGAAAAAAATCGAAAGAACTGACATCAATGCTGTTTTTTCAGACAGGAATGACACATGTTTTTTCTGTGGTTATAACTATCTCCAGTGACCATGTGCATGCAAAGATTGATATCAACATTTCATTTGACAATCACTATAAGTAATTTGAAGGAAATGTAACCACAACTTCTCTCTCTTAGTATTCGTAAAATGTATTTAGAAACAATCAGTATCAATAGTAGTAGCTCATTCCAGCCTGATGAACACTCCTCAAGGTCACCAAGAGCCTCCACTTGTCTCTCTAAAGACCAGTCCAGTGACTGATTCTTGTGGTGGCCAGTGGCAGATGATTAGTATTTGCAGCGTGGGAAACTGGACTGATGACATGGTCACCAGTTACTAGTAGTCAAGTGAGTCTGGTTCACTGCTTTACACTAGTGCACTTCAGTAAACTGTTTCATATCATTGAAACTGCTTTTAATGTCATAGAGATTCCTTTTAATTGCCTTTAAACCCACAACTGAATGTGCCACCCGTGTCCCTTTGATGTCACACAGTAATATTTCATGTAAAAATTGGGCCAGTGAAATTTTGGGCCGATGCCAATACCAATAGTTAAAAATCACTACCAGCCAATAACCAATAGCCAATACCGATAGTTTTTTTTGTTTTGTTTTGTTTTTTTTTGGGGGGGGGTTGTCATCTGTTCCTCCATGCCAGTGAAACAAAGAAATATATACTGTACACTATGGTAAATAGTTGAATTGTTAAAGCAATTCAGCATATACTGTATGTTGCTGCAATGTTGCTTGTTTGTGTTAGCTCATTTGTTAAGCTATTTACTTCTGCTGTTGCAACTGTATCTCATCTCTGTTTTAATAAATAAATAGATGAAGAAGCTCTAAGCTTTCAAATGATACATGGCATGGCTACCAAATCCAGACAGATTTACTACACTTAAGCACCTAATCCTAAAATGAAACACGCGGCTGCTGGCTGGTTTCAAGCAAAGTGGCAAATTTATGGCTTTTTCTCTAAGAAATAATGTGGATGGACAATAAACCTTACTTGAATGGATCTATTGGACCTGTGGCAATGAAAGAGGACTGGATTTGTTTGCTTATTATTATTTTGGGAATTCAAGGATGCTTGATTGGTGAACTGCTGATATGTGGTTGCATGAGCAATTCAATTCTGCTGTTGCAACTGTATTTCAAATCTCTTTTAATAATCAAATGGACAAAACTTTAAGCTTTGAAATGATGTTTGGTATGACTACCAACTCCAAGCAGGTTTACTACATTTCACTGTGTGGTAGCAAAAACATTGCGTAGGGTACACACAGGGCTCGTCGTGGGCGTTTCAAAACGTGACGAGGTCAGACTATCGGCTACTGCCATCAGTGCATATTCATTTTTTTGCTGATGCCAGTCAATCACGTGAATATCAGTGGGTATTTTGGTACAACCCTCAAGCTGGATTCATGCTACATTTCCACTCTGGTTTGCTGAGATGCGTGTCCGCTTTGGACGAGGCTGGCGCGTCATCTAACAGGCCAAGCCATTGACACATGCGCACAACCGTCATTTGTAGTTTCACCCCAGTCCTATGGGTAGCGCAAATGCGCTAATACACCAGTTTGTTCACCGGCTATATAAAAGCGTCTTTTGTAGCAACAACAATGGTGTTGTTTCAAGGAAAGGGAGGAATTACCGTTTTTCAGTGCTCTTGTCCACTCAAGCTGCTGCTGCTGCTATAAAGCGATTCATGCATGATTATTCTCATCTTCCTCTTCTTTGTCTACTTTAACTTTGTATTCTGTGTCGGTAGCGCCACCTTGTGAATGGGAGGTTCAATATTGCGCATGCGCAGTCAACATGCCCAGGCAACGCTGTCACAAAATTTGGGCTGCACTCGGATGGCCGCAGAAGGGGTCTGCGGAGCCTAGTGGACTAGAGACAATGATGGAATTTTTAGCCTCGCGGACGTGCAGACATGGACAGCGGAGGTGCAGCATGAATCCAGCTTAATAAAAATAACTATTCCATCCACAGTGGTGAATAAGAAATATTTATGCTTTGGAAATGTTATTGATGCATCAATTTAGCATGACACGTGTTGATAATTATCTGTGTTGACAGTTACTTTCAGTCCTATGAAACACGGGGCGGCCCCAGACACCGTTGTTCCATTTGTGGTTCTGACTTAATTATCTGTTTTTGGTCATTAGGTTGGTCTTGCTTAAGCAATTAATCTTAAATTTCATAATAACTCTGCAGCCCTTGGAGAGTATGTCAGCCCATTAATGTTAGCCAGCTGAGCAGTATTGAAAACATGACTGCTGCATGGTAAGCTAGGCAGCTGCGTACATATCAGTTTGTTGTTGCCGTTGAGAACAAAATTCTTCCTATTAATATTCTTGGCCCACTTCAGTCAAAAAATCGTATTGCACTGTGTAAGCTGTGCAGTCAGGGACACTCTTCATGTGGTAAATCACCTACTCAAGAAGGACTAGCGAGTTTCATAACTGTGGATGTACAGGCAGATGGACAATGCATGCAGCACCACAGCATTAGCGCATTTCACAACCACAGAATGGGAAAGTTGCGATTACATTCTATGCAAATTTTATTGTACAATTTGGTTGGCTTCCATGCGTTTTGATTCTCTGAATGTTACCTTATATAATTTTATTTCATTTCATTATAACGCCCTGCGGAGGTGGCAAAAGTCAGCAGCAGCAGCTCTTATTCACTGCATGCAAGCTGCAATCAGTTTGTACCATAAACACACCTATATGGAAACACACAGAGCAAACAGCTGTACCGCTCTCTCACACAGTTCGCAACTTCAAGCATGCTGCTCTACACTCGGTCTCTGCTGCAATCACGGAGGGCGCAGTAGGCATCATTTGGGAGAGGAAATTCTTGCTGTGCCTTCACTGGCTGGGTGGTGAATTGGTAATTCATTACCCCCACTGCCATTGCACACATTATCATAATTCCCTCTGATGGTAAATTTATCAGCTGATATACAGCACAGAACTCAGTTCATACAGAATAACTAAATAATGAAGGCAACACACGCAAGCTTTAATCTTTGAATTCCACTGTGTTGGTGGGAAACAGACATTACCTTTAGTGTGTTTTTACAATTCAATAATATGTGTGTGGCAGTAACCGATTTTCAGTGACTGATTAAAAGAACTATAGCCTTGATCTTAGAAAAAGAAACCCACTGTAGAATAATAACAACCAGTGACAGTACTGATCCAGCCTGACATCTTCCTCAAGCTTTACAGACAATGGCTGCAAGCTTTTAAACATCCAAATTATTTCATTTAGTTACAATCAGCACAAAAAGAACATTTCTGGCTTTGACATTTCATTAAGTAGAGATATGTGACGAAGCGGACTAATATGCACAGCCAAACTCATCTCAGTTACTGTTGCAAAAGCCTGTCGAGTGTTCTGCTCTCACGTGGCACTGATACAGTTTAATTACAATAACAAATGGGGCAGATATCACCGACTCTGCTTCTAAGAAAAGAGGTATCACAAAAGCACACAAAGACCAAGTTTTTATGCCTAGACAGTTAAAAGGACACTTTTTCCAAAAAAAGAAATATAATTCCCTGCTAGTTGATGTTATCTATGGCTAAGACAATTATTTCCCACTGGCAGATCTTTAAAAGAAAATGCTGTCTTATATTGTCATGATTTTGACTTTCTTACAAAAAAAAGATACAGTGCAATTCAAGACAAGACACATGGCCTGTGTATTGAAAAATAAAGCAGTTTAAATAGGACAAATATCATTATAACATGATGCAAATGTTTCAGGACAGTGTAACTCTATCATATAATACCATCAAGTCAGGCTCCTCAAACGGCGGACCCCAGAGGACCAGAGGGTCTTCCGTGCAGACACCAAAGCCTTTTGATACCATACCACCTCAAACATTGTAATGGCTGCCAGCCGAACAGTTTATGGTGTAAGGACAGCCCTGGATGGAGAAAGGCCCGAAGCCCAATCAAACAGGGCAAAATTCTCAGTGAAGGCAGGTAAGCATGAGAAATCCCACCGCGCTCCCCACCCCGAGGAGAGAAAGAAAACAGTCGTGACCGTTATTGGTGTTCGGAGGACCACAACCTGGAAAGGGCGCCCGCATTCCGTCTTTGATAATCAGGGTCCCGGCCTGCTGCACGCCACCCCACACCACCACACTCCACGGATCCACACATGATGCAGAAGAAAAGCCAGGGAGCCACCGTCAGACAGTGGTAGGGTGGTTTCCACTTTTTATTAGAAGCCTGATATTCATAAATTCAGTGTATTTTTAACTAAAGGACTACGCTACTATTTGTTTTATTTCACCTTTAATATATTTGCTTCTCTGGGCTTATCGGCTTTGCTGTACTACCTGTGTGTGACTGAATCAGTGTTGTGCACGTGCATTGTGAGCACTCCGTTCCAAACACAACCGCCTGACCGCTACCACCAACTTGGCCTTGCTGCCACCGAAGCTCGAAGATGCTTGTTGCCATGCGTGCGCGCGCCCATCACTGGTGTAATTACGTGCACTAATGTTCCGCTAACTGCCGCTGAAATTTGCTGTATTCACCAACGCTCCCACAGCAAGACAGCCTGGTGACATACTGTAGACGTAAATCAAGGGGATCCAGGGGAAGACAATTTTTTCTTAAAAATTTGTAGCTTTTCTCATAAATTTATAACTTTTCCCATCAATTTACTACAACTAACTGTAAATGCAAAGCTTTTTTTCTTGTAAATTTGTCATTTTTCCTCAAATCTGCTGTTTTTCATCTTAAATCAGCAATTTTTTCTTTAAATCTGTAACTTTTCTCTGTCAATCAAAACTTTATTTATATTGCACTTTTCATAGAAGAAAAAATTATAACAAAGTGCTTTACAAATTACACTCCCTTCCCACCCCACCTTACACACACACACACACACACACACACACACACACACACACACACACACTCATTCTATCCCATCCTCTAGTAGATGTGACTTTTTTTTTTTTCTTACAAATTTACATGTTTTTCTCATGGATTTGCAACTTTTTCTTTCTGGTAAACTGGATTTTTTGTAAATTTGAAATTTTCTTTCTCATAAATTTACGATTTTCTTGTAAATTTGCAGCTTTTTCCCATAAGTGTGCATTTGTACGTTCTTTCTAATAAATTTGTGACTGACTACAATAATAGTTAGTGCCCCCTCAATATTTACTCTGGAGAAAATGTTCTGCTTATTGTCCCTCCCAACATGGAAATGAAATATCCACCCATTTAGCATGTTGGCACTGCTCCAGACCTCTGGGAAAAAACAAAGGGCAAGCTTGGGTAAAATGGGGAGGGTTGTGTCAGGAAGGGCATCTGGCATAAAATCCTTGCCAAATCAATATGCAGACCCATGATCCTTAATAGGGAGCAGATGAAAGGTGTGTGTGTATAATTTTCTTGCACATTTAGTTTTTTTTTAATTATTATTATTTTGTATACTCTATTGATCCCCAGAGGGGAAATTGAGGGCATCCACCTGGATGGATGAAGCAGCCACAGTACGGCGCTATCCCTTTACCATTCGCACACACATTCACACCTAGGGCCACTTTCAGTCTCCAATTATCCTAACCTGCATGTTTTTGGCTTGTGGGAGGAAACCGGAGTAAACCCACGCAGATAAGGGAAGAACATGCAAACTCCACACAGATCACTGTTGGTCAGGGGCTGGGATCGAACCAGGGATCCCATGGCCAAGGGTGAGTTGCTGTGCTGCCGCAGTGCTAACCACTGCCCCACCGCGCCGCCCAACTTATTACAACTTTTTATTTGTAAATTCTCACTAATTTGTGACATTTTTTTCCCCTCTTAGTAAGAAAAAGTAAATAAACCAGCTGCATGTGCCCAATCTAACAGAAGCTCTCAACTCGAGTGGGAAACCATAAAGCAGTTCACTTTTGGCCACCAGATGGTACCAGAGAGGACTGTGTTGAAAAGCTTCAAGTAATGAACCCTTTTCAGATACAAGCTTCAGTGCTTGATAAAGCTTCATTTGTCCATCACTACCACAAAGCCCCAAACCTATCAAAGTCTATAATGGCAGCAGAAACTACAAAGCTGGTGGTGGAAGGTAGAGCTCTTGCTTCTCTGGCCTGTTATAGTCAGGGGAGGAACACTGATTGGCCAGCAGGATGCAGGTGTGGGCTGTGAAGAGCCGATGAGGGAGTCAGGGGAAACAAGACCTGAGGAGAAACACAGGTTACTCTTTCTTCACCACTGGGGAAGTAACACTGGCCCTCTCACCAGTCGTGTTTGTGTGTATTATGGGGGTAGCAACCATGAGGGTGACATAATAGTCTGACAGTTTCGGCTTGACGCAGCACAGCAAAATATGTTGAAACTAGAAAAGCACTCAGAGAGCACATACCTCCGCCAAGGCTCCTTCCGTGCCTCATGGATCACCTCCAAAATGTAATGGGTTTGTGTGTAGGCCTATAGCCACTTCTGGTGAAAACTGCATCAGAGTTTGTCCATCAGTTTTGGAGTATTGTTGCTAACACACTGTGAGAAGATAAGAGCCTTGGCTAAGGTATGCATTCTCAGATCATCACCAAAATGCAATGGGTTCCTCTCTAGCCCAAGAACCACCTCTGGTGAACATTTTATCCAAATCCGTCCAGCAGTTTTTGTGCAATCCTGATGCACAAATACAAACAAAGCCCTTGGTGGAGGTATGCACTCTCAGATCACTAAAATCTAATCATCTGTTCCCCGTGCCATTACACGCCTTTCCTGAAATTACCTCAAAATCTGTTCAAACGGTAACGTTTTGAGTTATGTTGCTAACAGACAGACAAACCAACGCCACTAAAAGCACTACCTCCTCCCATGGCGGTGATAATGCATATGTCAGCTGACGAGAATGACAAGAGAGTTCAGCTTCGCTTACTCCTCTACGAGCCAGATGACCACGGTGACCAACTCCGCTTTACCGGAACTGATCGGTTAAACAGCATCAACAGCCCGTGTGGAACCAGTGACGGTTCCACCTGCGGCGGCGGCGGCGTGGGCTCGATCCCGGCTTCAACCAGCCTGTGGCCCAGCGCTGCGCTGCGCGACTTTCATGTCTGCTGAGGCTGCCACGCTTTCAGGGTGAAATTTACAAATCGGATTTTATAAATAATTTTAACAACACAAGCGTATGGTATTTTTATTGAATTACCTCTGGATGGAATACACAAAAAAAAGGCAGTAATAAAAGTCCATGTTTTCATTTTATAACTCTCCTCAAGTATAGACAACTTGCAAAGAACAGCGATTACAAAAGTATAATGTATTAAGTTATTTTACAAACAACTCTTTTGGGCACAAAATTCATTATACTTTGTTTTGGGCCAAGGAATAATGGAAATGATAGAGGCTCAGGGAGCTGCATCTCCCTCTCTGTATTTCTGCTTCATAGTTTACACTCATTATTACAAATTATTAGTAGTATTTACAACTACTACGTATGCATGGTCTTACCTTTACCTGTAAATGAAGTAAATTCACCTACAGTTCTGGATAAAAATCGCTGTGACTTTGTTTAAAAAAAAAAAAGTCCTTATCTTCCTCTATTAAAAAAAACCCCACACTTCTGCTTATGGTGCTCAAGCACGCCCCCTCTCGTTGGGGCAACGGTACTGCGCAGCTTCTGATGTGATTTTCAGCCTCACGTGACTCCCCTGACTGCACATCACTGCAGTGCTGCAGTCCCTTCAGTTGCCTCTCCGCTGTATTTCTGCTACCCTGATGCATTTGTGATCGAACATGATATACCTTGCCACTCCTCGCCACAATTATAGCGGCATTAACATTTACTGTACAGTTTTAGACATTTGACTATAATTTTTTTGTATACTTTATTAATCCCAGAGGGGAATTCAGGGCATCCACCTGGAAGGACGAGGCAGCCAAGGTGTGGCACCAATCCTTTCACCATTCACACCTAGAGCCACTTTAGAGTCTCCAATTAACTTAACTTACATGTTTTTGGCCTGTGGGAGGAAACTGGACTAAACCCATTCAGACATGGGGAGAACATGTAAACTCCACACAGAAGGGTCACAATGGTCAAGGGGTGGAATTGATCCTGTGACCTTCTTGCTGCGCTGCCACAGTACTAACCACTGCGCCACCGAGTTGCCCCTTTTTTATTTATATTTTTAATAATAACCATGTGAGAAGACGGGGAGAAGCCAGCGAGGACTCCAGATTCCCAGTGGTCAGAATGTGCACCCGTATCAGTGGTATGGCTGTACTGCTCCACTTGTAATGCTTATGCCGAACAGTCATTTAGACCCTCCATGCCATCATGGCTGCATTATAATTTTTGAGTATTAAATTTTCACTATTATTTTTAGTTTCCTTAGTGCCATAATTGTCTGTTCGTTGTAGTCCCAAGGAAGCGTGGCAAATACGGTGAAATTATACAGAATAAAAATTATATAAAATTGATCTGACTGTTCTGCTCCACAATCACAGTGGTATTAAATTTTTATTTTTTAGATATTAGAGGACACACAACCCGGTGTGGAGAGGACCGGAGCTGCATGAGCAGCGTCAGCAGAGAACAGCTGGCTGCCACTGGCCTTGCCTCTCCACTGCATTCATGCTACTCCGACGCAAGTGTTTCCAGCATATGATATACAATTAATGAGGCGTTCCACTGCAAAATCATGGTGGTGTTATTTTTAGATGTTACAGACGTATGGGCACACTGGGAGGCGCAACAGTGGCTGGGACTAGTGGTCTGCTGTTGACTGGCTCTATGGGCTCACATCCTAAGAAAGGACAGTAGTAGCGAAAAAAGAGTATGTGAAGAGAGAGTGAGACAGGATCATGAGTTTGAAGCTAGAAGCCAAAGGTGTGATGTTGAATGTTGTCAGTTCATATGCCCCACAAGCTGAATACCAAGTACAAGAGATAGAGAAATTTTGGAGTAAGTTGGATGTCGTGGTAGACAGTGTTCCCAAGGGAGAGAGTGGTGATTGGAGTGGACTTTCATGGACATGTAGGTGACGGGAACAAAGGTGATGAGGACGTGCTGGGTAGGTATGGTTTTAAGGAGAGAAATATGGAAGGACAGATGGTTGTGGATTTTGCTAAAAGGATGGAAAAGGCTGTGGTGAACACATACTTTAAGAAGAGAAAGGAACATAGAGTGACTTACAAGAGCGGAGGAAGGCGCACACAGGTGGACTACATCTTATGCAGGAAGAGAAATCTGAAAGAGACAGGAGACTGCAAAGTCGTGATGGGAGAATGTAGCTAGGTGGCTTTGGATGGTAGTTTGTAGGATGAGTTTGGAAAGCAAGAAAAGGAAGAAAGAGAAGGCAGAACCAAAGATTAAGTGGAGGAAGTTACAGAAGGAAGAAGGATGCACAATATTAAGGAAGGAGTTGATTCAAGCTCTGGGAGGTAGGGAAGAATCACCAGATGACTGAGAAAATACAGCAAAAGTATTGAGGGAAACAGGAAGAAAGGTACAGTGGTGTGAAAAAGTGTCTGCCCCTTTCCTGATTTCTCATTTTTTGTATGTTTGTCACAAATGTTTCAAATCATCAAACAAATTTAAATATTAGACAAAGATAACACAAGTAAACACAAAATGCAGTTTTTAAATGAAGGTGTTCATTATTAAGGGGAAAAAAATCCAAGCCTACATGGCCCTGTGTAAAAAAGTGATTGCCCCCGAAACCTAGTAACTGGTTGGGCCACCCTTACCAGCAACAACTGCAATCAGGCATTTGCGATAACTGGCAATGAGTCTTTTACAGCACTGTGGAGGAATTCTGGCCCACTCATCTTTGCAGAACTATTGTAATTCAGCCACATTGGACGGTTTTCCAGCATGAACCACATTTTTAAGGTCATGCCACAGCATCTCAATTGGATTCAGGTCAGGACTCTGACAAGGCCACTCCAAAGTCTTCATTTTGTCTTTCTTAAGCAATTCAGAGGTGAACGTGTTTTGGATCATTGTCTTGTTGCATAACTCAATTGTGCTTCAGCTTGAGGTCACGAACAGATGGCTGGACATTCTCCGTCAGGATTTTTTGGCAGACAGCAGAATTTATGGTTCCATTTACCACAGCAAGTCTTCCAGGTCCTGAAGCAGCAAAATGGCCCCAGACCATCACTGTCATATCCGGCTCTAGGGAGCCGGGCAATCAGAGCCAGGGACAAGCCAGTCAGTCGTGATGGTTTATTTTGGGTAAGGGATAAGGGATGAGGAGAGCACAGATACTCATGCAGAGGTACACTCACAGGTTGCACAGCGCAGAGGTAAGCAGCTCGTACCGGACGTGGGGGTAACAAGACGTACATACTCACAGCGGGATACAAACACAGGAATGCTGCAAGAGGAGTATAAGCTGACACCAGACGAAGGGGCTTCAGCTTAGCAATGTGTTTATGTCGCAGCCCCGAGTCATCGAGGCTGCTCCTATTTATCCTCATTGGCAGCGCCCCAGCTGATGAGGACTAATTGGCCCCAGCCGTCCGTAATGCTGGCAGCTGGGAGCCTGCTGAGACGCTGCTCAATGGGAAAACATGGGCTGAGTGCCGAGACGGCATCTCAACCCATGGTGACAGAGCCCCCCCTCAAGGTCGGGCTCCTGAACGACCAGGAACATCCCAGCCCCCCCCCCCCCCCCACCTAGGGTGGGAGGAAGGGAGGCAGGACCGGAGGGGAAGAAGCCAAGGGAAGGACAACACCAATGGGGCAATGTAGGGTAGTGGGAAAAAAAAACCCAAATACAACACTGACAAAACAGGGAATAATTAACCCAAGTACAGATGGGGAGAAGAACTGGGTCAGCACGCCGGTTACACACTACTCAGAGTACCAACAATGCGTGACCCAGAGCAAGGAAAAAAAAAAACCACCAAAAAGGTACAGGGCAAAAATGCTGAGTATGGTCAAAAAAAGGGGAAACAATACACAGCACCAATATAAGTACATACACACAGTCACCAAAAAAAGTGAAGGTGACTGGAACAAATGGACAATTACAGAGCATGGTTGTACGGAAAACAAGGCACATGACTCTATAATGAACAAACAGGACATAAAGAAGAAATACTGAGTGCAGGCAAAGAAAAACCCACACACGAATATATAAATACCCACAGTCACCTAAAGAAATGAAAGTGACGGGAATAAATGGATAACTGCAGAGCATGGTCTGAAAGGAAACAAAACATAACTCTACAATGAAAAAACGAGGCTAAAAACATGGCACAAAAAGTAAAATGCTGAGCATGAGCGATGGAAAACAGCACTATAAAAACGAATCCACCAACAGGACAAAACATTACACCCGAGTGACCTTAATAACAAAAGAAAAAGTGACACCCGAGGTGAATGGCAGGCAGAGTCCAAAAATGGCCGAGATGGCTCCGGAGATCTCCCCGCCCATTGTCCAGCTGGCGAATCAGGGGAAGAGAAATGTTCGGACGGCGAACTCCGGACCCAGATCCCAGGAATCCAGTCCACCGGCAGCCGAACCAGGCTGCCCAGAGGGAAACACAGACCAGTGGGGGGAACCAGATCACCGAACCGAAAGTTCTGTGGGTCGGGTCGTCGACCCGCATCACTCAACCACCAGGACCGTTGAGACGGGCGAAGGATCAGAGCGGATCCCGGTGGAAGAGGCTCAGGGGAGAGCCGATGACGAGGGCGGCGGGCGTCAGGCCGCAGGGAAACGGCCACCTCCTCACCGGACCTGGACAATACTGGGGCAGCACCCACGTCGGACCCCGATCGGGCCTCAGGCGAACCCACGTTGGACCCCGATTGGGTCTCGGGCGAACCCACGTTGGACACTGCACCAGAACCGACCTCCAACGTTGAACCCGGACCCTCCAGCACCACGAGGAACAGCAACTCCTCGCCGGTGACCCTGGAAGAAGGCTCAGAAGAGAAAACAAAACCGGGATCAGGATCACCGGCAGCGCCAGAACCCGGCGAGACGAGCTCAGACGCAGCGGGCGGCTGCACCCTGCTCGTCTCCCCTGGAGATAGGCTGAAGTGCTCAAAGATAAAAAGAGAGAAAAGAAAGGAGAGCACTCGCCTGATCTCGGGTTCTGACGCCGTCCAGGACTGCGAAGATCCAGGATCCGTCGTCAGGTTGTTGTCAGGCTCCCATCTAGCCGCGTCGGGCCCCGCAGCCAGCATGATGGTCAGCGCAGCTTGAGATTCCTCCGGCTCCGGTGACCCCGCCGACGATCCACTCGACGTGAAGCCAGAAGAATCTCGTCCCGCTGGACCGAACCGCTCCTCCGTGGAGACCCGGGGACGCTCAATCGTCGGCGTAGACTCCACGCAGCAGTCAGTCCCCCTTCTCCGTCCGCAATGTAGCTGCGGAACCACAGGCCCTCTCCATATCCCACCACGTTGACCCGGAGCCGGGGACCGCTCGGCGGAGAGAGACACAGAGGATGCGGGATTAGGAATACAGGTTACAGCAGGTGGGGAGAGTTCAGGGAGCTGCGAACCCTGAACTTCTCCTCCAGGGATGTGACAGAGCAAATCATTAAGCAGGTGTGAAAAAACAATGACTTGCCTGCCCCCTGGAGGTTGAGTATCGCCTGCTGTAGTGGATTCTGCTTCTTCCTCTCCCCGCCCGGCGATAACGGAGGACCCCCCGGGGATTCGTCTGAGGATCGCTCGCGTTGTCTCCAGCAGAGAGCTCACCAGGCCGGGATTCCAGACACACACAGCGGTCAGGAAGCGCGTCGAGGAGGAGGGGGAAACAGCCGGGGTGAGCCAGCCCGAATGTCCAGGAATGACAGCGGGGGAACGAGGCTCAGGGGACGAGGCTGTAGAATCTCCACACTGACGAGGCGAAGGGGTGACAGCTGCGTGGGAGGAACGGTCCTGACGATGACCCAGAACTGGATCCGGACGAGGTTCGTGCAGAGGTGACTCGGCGATGTGATGGCGGCTATTCCCAGGGAACGAAGCGAGGGGGAAACCCAGGATTCGCCGCTCCAGATCAGAGATCGAGGCGAGGAAGGCGCCGAGCACGGGAAAGCTTCGTAGCCCTGAAGTCCTCTCCATCAACCTCACTGCCGCCGCCACATGCCAGAAGGTGGTGGCAGGAAACACAGTAGAGCTCGCGACAGCCACTCGACCCCAGACATAACTGCTGTCAGCTGCGGCTCCTTGAAGGGAATCCCGAGTGACGTGGCGCAGGTCGGGGAAAGCCCTCTGGTTGGCGCGAACTCCCGGACTGGAATAGCGGCAGGAACGGAACTCCGAAGCGGGGAAAGGCGTCGCCCACTTCGACTTCCTGCCGGGATTTCCATCCACCCCGTGGAGCTTCTCTCGCTGTGTACCTGCAGCGTCTATCCTGGCGCTGTCCTCCAGATGGAACACAGAATGAGGGTGACAGCCCAGGAATTCCTCAGCACGGCCCGGATGCCAGCGTCTCGCGTTGGAGGCGTCGTGCAGGGTGAAGAGCGTCCCGTCGACAGCCTCCGAGATGGACCTCAGCTCGTCGCCCTGGCGCCGGAAGTGACTCCTGGGAAACGGCATGCTAGCAGCGCTGACACCTGGACAGAAAGGTACATTTCCACGGCGACTCACGGCCGCCGGTAACTCTTCTGGCTGCGACATACTGTCATATCCGGCTCTAGGGAGCCGGGCAATCAGAGCCAGGGACAAGCCAATGAGTCGTGATGGTTTATTTTGGGTAAGGGATAAGGGATGAGGAGAGCACAGATACTCATGCAGAGGTACACTCACAGGTTGCACAGCGCAGAGGTAAGCAGCTCGTACCGGACGTGGGGGTAACAAGGCGTACATACTCACAGCGGGATACAAACACAGGAATGCTGCAAGAGGAGTATAAGCTGACACCAGACGAAGGGGCTTCAGCTTAGCAATGTGTTTATGTCGCAGCCCCGAGTCATCGAGGCTGCTCCTATTTATCCTCATTGGCAGCGCCCCAGCTGATGAGGACTAATTGGCCCCAGCCGTCCGTAATGCTGGCAGCTGGGAGCCTGCTGAGACGCTGCTCAATGGGAAAACATGGGCTGAGTGCCGAGACGGCATCTCAGCCCGTGGTGACAATCACAACACCACCACCATATTTTACTGTTAGTATGATGTCCCTTTTCTGAAATGCTGTGTTACTTTTACACCGGATGTAATGGGACACACACACACACCTTCCAAAAAGTTCAACTTTTGTCTCGTCAGTCCACAGAGTATTTTCCCCAAAGTCTTGGAGATCATCAAGATGTTTTCTGGCAAAACTGAAACGAGCCTCTATCTCAGGGGTGTCCAACCATGTGCCATGGAGAGCCAAGACCCTGCAGGTTTTACCTCCAACCAGTGTCTTCAACAGCAGATTTCTGTGAACTTCTTCCCACTGATTGCTGATAAGTGAAAACACCTGCTGAAGAGACTGGGTAGAAGAGAAAACCTGCAGGGTCTTGGCTCTCCATGGCACATGGTTGGACACCCCTGCTCTATCTTCTTTTTGCTCCGCAGTGGTTTCCGTCTTGGAACTCTGCCATGCAGGCCATTTTTGACCAGTCTCTTTCTTAATGTGGAGTCATGAACACTGACCTTAACTGAGGCAAGTGAGGCCTGCAGTTCTTTGGATGTTGTTGTGGGGTCTTTTGTGACCTCTTGGATGACTCGTTGCTGCACTCTAGGAGTAATTTTGGTCGGCCAGCCACTTTTGGGAAGGTTCACCACTGTTTCATGTTTTCCCTATTTGTGGATAATGGCTCTCACTGTCATGGTCTGAGCGCCGATCTCGTCAGCGCTTGGGTCATGCAGTATTTTCCTCCCATTCAATACTATTCATTATGGTCCTGCAGAGCTCTTATTCTGACAGCATCTCTGCGGGGCTTCCGGCTGTCAGAGCTGAGCTGGCTGTGACAGCTGGAATCAATGGAGCTGATGACGCCCTCATCAGCTGTGCTATTCCCTTGCCTATTTAAGGGAGCAGCTTCGGTCTCTCGGGGCTGCGACCTCATTCGTGAATGGATAACGCTGGTCTCCCCAACGTTAGGCTGGAGTCCCTACGTCCCGGCTCCAGTCATCCCCTAATTCCTCGCTATTCACTGTAAGTTTATTCCTTAGCCTGTGTTTATCGTCTGTGTGCCTTAACCATAGTCCTTGTTTGTGTTTTGCCCCACGTGGCTCATTATTTTGTACCTTTTCCCTTGTTTAATAAATACGCAAACTCACTGGTCGCCTATAGCGTCTCATTAGCGGTCCGTGAGGGCCGCACCATAACACTCACTGTGGTTCACTGGAGTCCCAAAGCTTTAGAAATAGATTTATAACCTTTTCCAGACTGATAGATCTCAATTACTTTGTTTCTCATTTGTTCCTGAATTTCTTTGGATGGCAGCATGATGTCTAGCTTTTGAGGATCTTTTGGTCTACTTCACTTTGTCAGGCAGGTCCTATTTAAGTGATTTCTTGATTGAGAACAGATGTGGCAGTAATCAGGCCTGGGTGTGGCTACAGAAATTGAACTCAGCTTTCCAAAGATGTGATAAACCACAGTTAATTTATGTTTTAACAGGGGGGCAATCACTTTTTCACACAGAGCCATGTAGGTTTGGATTTTTTTTAACCCTTAATAATAAACACCTTCATTTAAAAACTGTACTTTGTGTTTACTAGTGTTATCTTTGTCTAATATTTAAATTTGTTTGATGATCTAAAACATCTAAGTGTGACAAACATACAAAAAAATGAGAAATCAGGAAGGGGGCAAACACTTTTTCACACCACTGTATGTGGTGTATCCAGTGGACAGAGGAAGGAAGACAAGGAGACTTGGTGGTGGAATGAGAAGGGACAGGAAAGTATTTAAAGGAAGAGATTCACAAAGAAAAAGTGGGATAGTTTGGGAGATGAAGAAAGTAGAAGTATTTGGAATCTAGGTGCATGGCAAAGAGAGAGGTGGCAAAGGCAAAAGAAAAACATACAGTGAGTTGTACGAGAGGCTGGACACTAAGGAAGGAGAAAAGGAGTTGTATCCATTGGCTAGACAAAGAGCTCGAGCTGGAAAGGATGTACAGCAGGTTAGGTTGATTAGCCCTCTGAGTGTGTATGTTGCCAAACTGCGACATAACCCCTAGTGGTCAAGAGTGGTAAATATTTTTTGTCAATAAAATAGCTCAGATTTCCAAGGCTATAACTTGAAAGTGGTAAGAGATAATGGCTTACTGTCAATTAGAAAGATGTAAAATATGATCCAAAGTTTCAGATAGGAATAAATTTATGCATGTAATTTGCATAATGTTGCGGCACCTCTTTAAATTCCATAACTCAGTCAAAACTGGACTTTGGATGTATTTACGCAAAAAATGGTTCAGTCTTTTGACACCGTTTTTTGTACAGAGGTACCTCATCATCTTATCTTCAAAGTATATGAACAAGAAATCAGTACATTTAAAACAACTTCCAGAAATTTCTCACTTACGTTTGACAAAGTCAGAGTGAGAAGGCAGGTGCAGTGCTGTGCTCTGCCACTAGGGGCACACAAATTCTCACACTCAAAGGGTTAAGGACGGTAATGATAATGTTCTAATGGGTGATGAGAGTGTCTTGAGTAGATGGAAGGAGTACTTTGAGGAGCTGATGAATGAAGAAAATGAGAGAGAGAAGAGGATGGATGAAGGAAAGAAGGTGAACAAGGAAGTCCCGAGGATTAGCGAGGTGGAAGTGAGGGCATCTTTGAAGAGGATGAAGAATGGAAAGGCGGTTGGTCCAGATGACATACCTGTGGAGGTATGGAGATGTTTAGGAGAGATGGCAGTGGACTTTTTAACCAGATTGTTTAACACAGTCTGGTGGAGAGTGAGAGGATGCCCCAAGAATGGATAAGTGCTGTTGTACCAATTTTCAAGAACAAGGGTGATGCTCAGAGCTGTAGTAACTACAGAGGCATAAAGTTGATCAGTGACACTATGAAGATATGGGAAAAAGTTGCTGAAGCCAGGTTAAGAGGAGAGGTGACAATCAGTGAGCAGCAGAATGGTTTCATGCCAAGAAAGAGTACTACAGATGCAATATTTGCTTTAAGACTGTTGATGAAAAAGTGTAGAGAAGGTCCGAACTAGTTGCACTGTGTCTTTGTGGATTTAGAGCAGGGATGAACAACAAGCAGCCTGCATGAGGCCTACCCCCTCATCCACTGTGGCCCGCCAGTCCATTTCCAAAAATCAATTATTTATTTATATCACCTTTGGAACCACACTCTTGAATGCAATTATAGAGTCCGCCAACAGAGGAAGCTCTAATCAAAACCTAAGTGCTGCTCTCTGCAAGTGATAGAGTGAGAGTGAGGGAGCCACTAGCGGGAGCAGCAGTGTGCACCCGAGTGTTGTCAGGGATGCTTTGCATGCTATGACTGCATTAACAGGCTGTAAACAGCAGTAAATGTATAAGTAGGCTGTTTTTAAACAAGAATAAACTGTACAGCTGAGAAGCTGTCACATTTATTCCTGTTTGGCAGGTGAAGCTTCATGGAACTCAGAGGCTTTCCTTAATTGTGCAGAAAAATATTCAAAGCTTTGAGGTTTCTTTCTAAAGGGTGCAACTGAAGCACACTGTTAAAATCCCATGTCAGCAATAAAAGTTCAGAGAATGGTCGTTGTAATCTGCTGATTTTTTTTTTTTGTTCGTTTATACCAGTGGCTCTTAAACTTTTTTTAATTCCCCATTCTGGGGAGCCAGGCAGTACCAAGCCCGCACAGCTATTTCTCTGCCTCTCCACACCCACAATGAATCCAAGAGCAAGCTAAGCCTCATCATATTTCCTTTTCTTCTTGGATTCTTTCACTGATTATCGTCCGAATTTCTCTTTGCTCATCATTTTGATGGAGAGAGTTTTAAAAATTAGGTCATGATATAATTTTATCCATGCATCAATCTTCTACTGCTTAATCCTTTTTGGGTCACGGAGGGGGCTGGAGCCGATCCCGGCATCTTTGGGCGAGAGGCAGGGTACACGCTGGACAGATGACTAGTCCATTGCAGGGCAGATATAATTTTATCAATAATTTTAATATTAATATGATAAAACACTGAGCAGCATTTATTTTCATTTGCATTTTGTTTTAATTGTGAACTTTTTAACTTTGCAGGGAATAATACCCCCTTCTTCCTCCAGTAGGTTTACTTGTAAATCTGGCCCTCGGGAAGTGAGGAAAAAGTTTTGTGGCCCTCACTGCCAGCAAAGTTGCCCATCTCTGGTCTCGAGAAAGCGTATGATAGGGTGCCAGGAGAGGAAGTGTGGTACTGTATGAGAAAGTCAGGAGTGGCGGAGAAGTTTGTGAAGGTGGTGCAGAACATGTATGACCATGATGTGTGCTGTAGGAGTTACAGATGGATTCAAGGTGGGGGTAGGATTACATCAGGGATTTGCTCTGAGCCCCTTCTTGTTTGCCATGGTGATGAACAGGCTGACAGACGAGGCCAGGTATGAGTCTCCGTGGGCCATGATGTTTGCAGACAACATTGTGATCTGTAGTGAGAGTAGGAAGCAGGTGGAAGAGAACCTGGAGAGGTGGAGGTATGCTCTGGAGAGAAGAGGAATGAAAGTCAGTAGAAGCAAGACAGAATACATGAGTGAAAAAGAAGGAGGCAGGTGTAACTGTGAAGATGAAAGGAGTAGCGGTAGTGAAAGTAAATGAGTTTAAATACCTGGGGTCAACCATCCAAAGCAATGGAAACTGCACAAGAGAGGTGAAGAAGAGAGTGCAGGCAGGGTGAATTAGGTGGAGATGACCGCCAGGGGTGATTTGTAACAGAAGAATAGCAGACAGAGTGAAAGGCAAGATTTACAAGATGGCAGTCAGATCTGATGTATGGCTTGGAGACTGTGCCACTGACAAAAAGACAGGAGATGGAGCTGGAGGTGGCAGAGTTGAAGATGCTAAGATTTTCAATAGGAGTAACTAGGAGGGACAGGTTTGAAAATGAGTATATCAGAGGGACAGCTCACGTTGAGCGGTTTGGAGACAAAATAAGAGTCAAGGCTGACATGGTTTGGACATGTGCAGAGGAGGGATAATGGATATATTGGACAAAGGATGTTAAAGATGGAGCTGCCAGGCAGGAGGAAAAGAGGAAGACCACAGAGAAGATTCATGGATGTAGTGAAGGAGGATATGGACAGGGTTGGTGTTACAGAGGAAGATGCAAGAGATAGGGTGAGATGGACGCAGATGATCCACTGTGGCGACCCCTAAAGGGAGCAGCTAAAAGAAGAAGAAGAAGTTCCTAGTTCCTGGTAGATGGAAGCTCTTGACTATCTGCCATCAGCCAAATTACTATTTTAACATTAAATTTGCATTTGGTTTAAATTAGCGAGAGCCAAAGAGCACAAAGAGTGTGAGCAAACATTCACTACTCACAAAAAGTTAGGGATATTCAGCTTTGGGGTGAAATTTCAGGATGCACCTAAAATGCGCTATAACCTTCACAGGTGAACTTAATTTGACCTTCTCTAACTTTGTGAATGCACATATCCAGCTGTTCAGTGTTTCAATACTTTTTGCATAACTTGCTATTTTCTAACAAGGTGCTTAACTGCAAAATCCACAACAGGTGTTTGATCCATAAATCGACCAACAAATTTTCTGGTCCAATTAGAATTCTCACTTTTTTTTGAGTAGTGTATTTGCTTAAAAGTATAGTTGTTTCATTCATAAATATACTGACTCAAGTAAGAGTAAAAAGTATTATGCAATAAAACTACTCACAAAATGACCATTTTTGTGAAAAGGTGCTCGAGTATATAAATAAAAATATAAACCAGTCACTACCCACCCCTGTAGTTTACACTTTGCTATCCATAAAGGACTTTGCTCCTGTTCGGCCCTTCATACAGCTACAGTTGATGAATCACACCCAGGATGTCCTCATCAGAGCAAAATGGACAACCGACAACTAACAATCCCTCTTGCTCGCTCGGTGGCAGCTCTGCCCTGTTTGATCAACCATTTAACAAAGTCAGACAGCCAAATCTGTCCCCAGAAAAGGGACAGATTTAATGAGAATGTAAAACAATCCATCAATTCCACTGGCCCAAAAACAGAGCCTGAATAAAACAGACATCAACCAACACCATCACTGCCCAGACACACGAACCCCACTGGACTGAATCGGCGTCTTGCGAATTTCTATTAGCAAGGTCTCTTATAATGGAAAGAATTAACAATGAGCCAAGGGCTAGAGCTGTGAAAGGGGTCCCGTTATGATTATAGGCAGTGGACAGCATGTTTTGGATGGCCCTTTGATGACTAAAATATGTAAAGAGATCAGATCAAAGGTGACTGGAGACTCATGCATGACTTACTTTTTTTATAGGGTCTGCAGGATATTTATGAGCTATGACCACCCAAGCAACGGCATAAACTGATCAAACAAATCCCCCCCCCCCCGCTCACTGACAGACACGCCAACATGCATGCTACATAAATCCAGACACGCACACAACTGGACACAAACTTCCCCACGAGAGAGTCTAAAGTGAGCCTGCCCTAATGTCTGTCATATCCCTTCCTTCATCTTTAAAACAGAAGCAACACACGAGAGGAAATGCGCTGTGACAAGGCACACGCACGCACACAGACAAAGACACATTCATCAAGGCGACATGGACAGATTTTCAGTGACATGCTTGAGCCTAGCAGGAAACCTTCTCGTACCACAGACAGGGGTGGGCAAAACCAAAAGCCAATCATCCATGTAGAAGCCCTTGGTCAATTATATAAGACAGTGATTCACAGCCATACATACACACAAATACACAACGATAACAACGGCGAACTGACAGCAGGCTTTTTCTGTGCTTAAAAATGTTCCTCTTTACAGAACAAAAATGTGATTAACGCTCCCACTTTACGTTTCCCTTCTGGGTCTACATGACTCATCCGCTTGAAAATTTTGACAAAATGTGTGAGTGCATATACGTACAACTTCATTTCTGGTGTGGTGGCTTCCCATTTGGAAGACTCGATCTTCGGATTACTGTCAAACTAAAAAGAAGAATATAATGTCTTCGTCTTTCCCTTCCCTCATTATGTGACTCCCTTCAAAGCCCAGTTAAGCAGTAAGATTTGAGTGGGGCAAAAAAACACATTCAAGAAAGATGTTTGAAGAAGGATTCAAGAAAGGCTACAAAAGCTTTACAAAAAAAACAGAAAACACTTGTACCAGGCAATACAGAAGCTTACAGAAAGGCCATTAGGTCTCACTTGAAGTTTATTTAATCTCATTGGACGACTTGAGCAGTGCAAGTTTAATCCTGGAATTAGTGCATGGCATCTGCTGCATGGAGGGACTCCCTGGGTCTGCACTCTGAAAGTTCAACATAGCCAGGATCTGCTGTCTTCATATGGTTACACTTGCACATTAGTGATTAGGGTGAGGGCATCACCTAAATAAGTTACCCCATGGTATGTATGTAGGTCTGGTTATGAGTATATTCAGAGGTGGGCAGAGTATGTAGAAATTGTACTCAAAAGTACAGCTACTTTATGATATTAGTCAAGTAAAAGAAAAAGTTAAAAAATTAGTTAAATGTCAGAAATTATCTACTAAAAAGTAACTTGAGCAGATTGTAACAACTTTATCATAACCATTTTTTAAATCTTAAATTTCTGACTCTTGTAAATTTACTGCTTTGCTTTTTCACATAAAATTTCAGCTATTTTCCATATAAATTTGCAACCTCTTTCAAAAAAATTTCATCCATCCATCCTCTACCACTTACCTGGGGGTCCAGATAGGGCTGGGCGATACGCGAATATATCTGTTATATTGATGCATTCTACTATGCACAATACATAAAACGCCTTTATCACCTTATATTGCGATGATCCGCATGTTGATTTGGCAAGGGTTTTTACGCCGGATGCCCTTCCTGACAAAACCCTGCCCATTTTGTCCGGGCTGGGGACCGGCACAGGGAGTACACTGGCTTGTGCACCCCCTGTGGCTGGGTAACCAACATTTCCCTCCTCTGTTCCATTACTGCTGAGCACCAAGCTGGACGGCAGGAAGTTCCACTTTTATATGGTCTTTGGCATGATCCAGCTGGGACTTGAACCCTGGCCTCCCAGTTGTGGGGCGGATGCTCTACCTCTAAGCCATCACTCCGGTTAAAATGCCTTTATCGCAGACAGAGCATAAATTGTTATGGCAGTGTCAGCTGTCAGCATTTATTTGTCCAGCTGAAGTTCCGCAACTCCTCTCACTGCAGCTCAATCACTCCCCCAGCACCATGTTTCATATCAGGGTCATTACCAGGTCTGTTTTTTTCCTGCAGTTTTTTTCTTTAAAAACAGTTTCTTTTGAGCCTACTTTTGTGGCTCAGAGACGCTTGTTTGTTATGTACAATCTGGCAACATTGACAGAGTGCACAGAGAGAGGGAAAAAAGGTGGAAGTGACACACACACACACTGGCTGCAATGGAAGCAGAGCTGAACGAGATCATTCCAAGGAGAAAAAAAGCACTGACACCGTTGTCTGGCAGCAGTTTGGATTTTAGAAGCAAGAAACTGAACAAAATACAGTTTTGTGCAAAATATGTTGCAAACCATTTGTCTTTAAAGGTAGCAGTACCAGTAATTTGCTTCACCACTTGAGATGTCATCCACTACAATATGAAGAATGCAGTAAAAATTGCTCTCAACATGCCAGGTGTCCCCAACAAAAAATTAAAGGAACCAGCCCTAAGAAAATGACTATGTGGCTTCTTCATTTGGAAAATTTATCCCATACAACAAAAGTGCAAAACAGAAAACAATTACAACTGCGGTCACAAATTAAACTGCCAAAGACACGGCCCCTATTGTTATAAAAATGACCAAACAGAAAAAGTGGGCTTTAATTTATATGGTTTTACAATATATTTCTCTAGAATTCTTGCTTAATGCACTTTTTATTGTGTTGAGTACTTTTCTTGTATTGGTTTTATTACAGGCAATAATAGGAAGGCTGACTGGTTCAATAAAGTTTACTAAATTTAACTTCATTTTGACATGGTACAGACCCAAAGAGCAGACACGACTCAGGAGACACAGTTAACCTTTTATTAATAATAGTGTGACTGTGTGGATGCGTGTGTGAATGTCTGTAGTGAGTGTAGTGCATAGATGAGTCAGCTTGGGGCGAGCAGAGCACCGTGCAACCTGGCAACCCTAAGGACAGAGCAGAGAGACAATTAGGAGCAATCCTGACAGGAGAAGCGCCAGATAGAACTGTCCTTACTTTTGCTGAGTTGGAGAAGCACACAGGTTGGCACATTGGCCCAGGCCAGGGGGACAGTGCCAGTCGCCCCGTTGGAGATGTAGCAGGCAGGTGAACGAGGCAAGGGAGTCCGCCGCCAGGTGGAAGGGGAGTCCGCCGCCGGGAGAACACCGCCTGTGCACAGGGGCAGAAGATGGGTGAGAGGAGAGGTTCAGGCTTACTTGGCTGCCGGATGGTTAGGGAACCCTTGGCGAGCAGAAGCGCTGGAGGATGATGAGGCTGGGAGCTCAGTGTAGAATTGGCGAGTTCAGATTCCTCAGGAAGGAAGTAGATGACTCCGCGCTGATCCCTGGGTCTCACAGAATAAATAGGCAGAGCCAAATAGCAGACAGGTGTGTGCGCAGGTGCGCCTAATTGGCGGCCATGACAGTACTCCCCCCAACGACACGCCTCTCAGTGGTTGATCCATCCTACCTGTGTGTGCCTGGTGGAAGTCCCTGATGAGTTGCTTGTCCAGCACAAAGGAGGGGTGCACCCAGGATCTCCACTCCGGCCGATAGCCTTCCCAATCCACCAGGTACTGTAGACCGCAACTCTGGCGTCGGACATCCAGAATGGCGTTGACCTTCCAAGCCGGGTCGCCGTAGATCATCATCGGTGGTGGTGGATCCCTGGGTGGAGGACACAAGAGGCTGGAGCAGACAGGCTTGACCTGGGAGACGTGAAAAGAAGGACAGATGCGGAGGGAGGGGGGGGGAGCTAACCGCACACATACTGGGTTAATGATTTGTGTGATGGGAAAGGGTCCGATGAACCTTTGTGACATCTTCCTCCTCTCACCCTTTAAATCAATGTGTTTAGTAGATAGCCATATCTGTTGGCCCACCTGGTAGGCGGGAGCTGAAGCCCTGTGACGGTTGGCCACTGCCGTGTTGCGCTCGGCTGTGCGTTGCAGAGCCTCCCGGGTAGCCTTCCAGATCCAACGACACCGCTGCAGGTGGACACGAACCAAAGGAACTGCGATGTCCCCCTCCTCCTCCGGGAACAGCGGGGGATTGTATCCCAGCGAGTCCTGGAAAGGAGACATGCCTATGGCTGATGAGATGGTGGTGTTGTGCACATACTCAATCCAGGGAAGGTGGGAGTTCCAAGACAAGGGATTCTTGGTGGTGACACACCGCAGCGCAGCCTCCAATTCTTGGTTTGGTCGTTCACACTGCCCGTTGGTCTGAGGATGATAGCCTGAAGATAGGCTCGCTGTGGCCCCCAAGGTGCTGCAAAACACTCTCCAGACTTGGGACACAAACTGGGGACCACGGTCCGAGACGATGTCCAAGAGGATGCCATGAAGACAAACCACATGCTGGACTAGGAGGTATGCCGTCTCCTTGGCCGTGGGCAGCCCCTGCAGGGGAACGAAATGGGCCGCCTTGGAGAACCTGTCAACCAGTGTCAGAATTACCGTGTTGTGGTTGGATGATGGGAGACCGGTGATGAAATCCAGGGCCACGTGGGACCATGGCCTGCCGGGGATGGGGAGGGGACAGAGTAATCCAGCTGGAGGACATGAAGATGTCTTCCCAGTGGCACACTGAGGACAGGCCCAGATGTACTCCCTGACGTCCCTCTGCAGTGACGGCCACCAAAATGTCCTCTGGATCAGCTCCACTGTGCGTCTCTGCCCTGGGAGACACAAGAACTTGAATGAATGACCCCAATGAATAACCTCCCCCCGGACAGCTGATGGAACAAACAACCTGCTGGCCCCCCACCCGGGTCGGGCTCGACCTCCAGAGCCTTCAACACCTTGTCCTTAATACCCCAGGAGATGGTGCCCACGACACACGATGGAGGTAGGATAGGGTGCTCGGGCATCTCCGTTGTCTCCGAGGCAAACTGGCGGGACAAGGCATCCGGCTTCATGTTCTTCGACCCGGGACGATAGGTAATGGTGAAGTCAAACCTCCCAAAAAACAAGTGCCAGCCGGCCTGGTGGGAGTTCAGACATTTGGCCGTCCGAAGGTATTCCAAGTTCTTGTGGTCAGTTCACACAATGAACAGCTGGGAAGCCCCCTCCAGCCAATGACGCCACTCCTCCAAGGCGAGTTTGACGGCCAACAGTTCCCTGTCCCCGATGTCATAATTGCGCTCAGCTGGGGATAGGCACTGGGAGAAGAACGCACAGGGTCTAATTTTACCGTCTGCCGGCAACCTCTGGGACAGGACCGCTCCCACCCCTGAGTCCGAAGCGTCCACCTCCACCAAGCACTGGAGTGTGGGGTCCACTTGTGTCAGAATGGGAGAAGAAGAGAACCTGGACTTCAGTTCAGCAAAAGCCGCTGCCACCTCCTCAGTCCACCAGAAAGGAACCTTAGGAGAGGTAAGACTGGTTAGGGGGAGAGCAATCTGGCTGTAATTCTGAATGAAGCGGCGGTAAAAGTTGGAAAATCCCAGAAACTGTTGGAGCTGCTTTCTGGATGATGGGGTAGGCCACTCAACCACCGCTTTGATCTTACCCAGGTTGGGGAGGATCTCATTATGAGAGATGATAAAACCCAGGAACGAAGTCCGGTTAACGTGAAACTCACATTTTTCAGCCTTCACAAAAAGTTTATTTTCCAATAATCGCTGCAGTACCTGCCTCACGTGCACATGATCCAGGGACTGAGAAAAAATCAGGATGTCGTCCAGATAAACAAACACAACTGTGCCCAAGAAATCCCTCAACACATCATTATTAATCAGCCTCTGGAAGAAGGCAGGGGCGTTGGTGAGCCCGAATGGCATCACGAGATACTCGAAGTGTCCACTCGGGGTCCGGAATGCCGTCTTCCATTCATCGCCCTCCCGGATCCGCACCAGATGATAGGCGTTGCGCAGGTCCAATTTGGAGAACCAGGAGGCACCTTGGAGGGAATCAAAGGCTGAGTTAATGAGAGGAAGAGTGTACTTAGCCTTGATAGTTATGTTGTTTAGCTCCCTAAAGTCTATGCATGGTCTCAGTGAGCCATCCTTCTTGCCAACGAAGAAAAAGCCCGCCCCCACCGCTGGTGACGATGGCTGGATTATGCCTGAGCTCAAAGACTCCTTGATGTACGTCTCCATCGCTTCCCGCTCCGGGCAGACAGGTTATAGAGTCTGCTAGATAGTAGAGGAGCTCCAGCACAGAGATTAATGGCACAATCATAAGGGCGGTGGGGGTGAAGGGAAAGGGGCTTGTGTCTTGCTGAAGGCGGCCCCCAAGTCGTGGTATTCGGGAGGGACCTTATCCAAATCAGGAGGGGCAGGAATTGGGGCACTTAGTGGCATGGACGGCGAGCATGCAGCGGACTGAAGGCAGGTACTCAAACAAAATGAACTCCAGGCATGGACACTCCTGGACCGCCAGTCTATGGAGGGGTTGTGCAGGCGAAGCCAGGGATAGCCGAGGATAACTGGGGATGAAGAGGTCGGCAGTACAAATAACCTCAGCTCCTCCTGGTGACTGCCCAATGTAATCACGGCCACAGGGACGGTCCGATGGGTAACTACAGCAAAAGGGGCATTAGAAAGGGTGATCATTTTCAAGGGGGTCTCCAATAACTGAATGGGGAGCCCCAACCGGGTTGCCAGTTCCCCAGAGATGAAGCTCTGCTCGGCCCCGGAGTCAATGAGTGCATGTGTAGTAAATTCCTTGTGTTTAAAACAAAAACGGATGGGAATCTGGGAGCTGGAGAAGGGATTTAAGTGGGGGGCATCCATGAGTCCCCCAACTGCGACGCACGGACTCCCCTCCTTAGGTTGTATAGGGCATGCCTCACGTTCATGCCCCTTACTACCACAGTAAACACACAAGCCCAACTCCCAGCGTCACTGTCTCTCAGTAGCAGACAGCTTAGGCCGACCTGTTACCATAGGTACTGGCTCATCCGGGGAATCGGCTGGAGGTAGCGTCACTAGGGGGAGCTGCAGGGAACGGCGGGACTGACTACCCGAGCCACCGGAAGTCCTATGCTCGGTCGCTCGCTCCCTCAGTCTGTTGTCAAGGCTAATTGCCAACAAAATTAACTTGGTTAAGTTGGAGGGCTTTTCTAAGGGGGCTAACTCGTCCCGTAGGCTAGGACAAAGGCTTCTGATGAAGATACTACATAATGAGGCATCCTCCCACCCCACCTCTGTGGCTACGACCCGGAAGTCAACGGCGTATTCGGCAACTGCCCTAGCCCCCTGCTTCAAATTCAACAACCGGGAGGTAAGCACACTATCCCAGTCGGAGTGGTCGAATATCTCCCTAAACTCACTAACAAACTGCGAGTAGGTGAGCGAAGCATAGCTAGTCCTAGCCATGACAGCATAAGCCCAAGCAAAAGCTCGTCCTTCCAACAAATTAACCACATAACCTATTCGGCTAAGATCTGATGGAAAATCCCCCAGCACCCGCTGGAAAACAATGTCGCACTGCAACAAAAAAACCTTAGCTTCTCCTAATTTACCACTGTAATGGGTGGGAGTGGGTACGGGAGTAAGGTATGACAGGGAGCCTGATGGAGCCTGGCTAACGGCAGAGCTAACAGGGCCGGGGGAGCTAGCGGGAGCGGGAGGAACAGCCTGTGAGTTAGCCAGGCGATCCAACCGATCAGTAACTCGAGCTAGCTGAGTTAGCGTGATTTGCTGCTGGTAAGCTAACTGGTCCACCCAAGCTCCTAAGTTGTTAATCATGCGCGATAACGCGCTGTCTGCTGGGTCACTCTGGCAGAGTCGTACTGACATGGTACAGACCCAAAGAGCAGACACGACTCAGGAGACACAGTTAACCTTTTATTAATAATAGTGTGACTGTGTGGATGCGTGTGTGAATGTCTGTATTGAGTGTAGGGCGTAGATGAGTCAGCTTGGGGCGAGCAGAGCACCGTGCAACCTGGCAACCCTAAGGACAGAGCAGAGAGACAATTAGGAGCAATCCTGACAGGAGAAGTGCCAGATAGAACTGTCCTTACTTTTGCTGAGTTGGAGAAGCACACAGGTTGGCACATCGGCCCAGGCCAGGAGGACAGTGCCAGTCGCCCCGTTGGAGATGCAGCAGGCAGGTGAACGAGGCAAGGGAGTCCGCCGCCAGGTGGAAGGGGAGTCCGCCGCCGGGAGAACACCGCCTGTGCACAGGGGTAGAAGATGGGTGAGAGGAGAGGTTCAGGCTTACTTGGCTGCTGGATGGTTAGGAAACCCTTGGCGAGCAGAAGCGCTGGAGGATGATGAGGCTGGGAGCTCAGTGTAGAATTGGTGAATTCAGATTCCTCAGGAAGGAAGCAGATGACTCCGCGCTGATCCTTGGGTCTCACAGAATAAATAGGCAGAGCCAAATAGCAGACAGGTGTGTGCGTAGGTGCACCTAATTGGCGGCCATGACACATTTAACCCCCTTCTTCCTTTTTTGTATGCAATTAAAAAAATGCAATACACGGGTCTGTTTCTGTTATCATTTTATGCAAAAGTTTTACATTTACACATTTATCCACATTTATCCCCCAAACCACTGTGTGGTTTGGGGGAGATATCAAAATACCGTGATATACAGTATAGCCTGTATCACCATAAATGACATGATCTGGACATGGTTTTAGACCATGTCCACGCTTTTCATTCATTTTGGGTTCTCCATGTTTTCCTTTGTCATTATTATTTTTAGTTATTGTCATCTGTGTTTTCCCGGTCTGCTGTGTCATTCCTTGTTTTCCTTTAGTGGTCTTTGTGTTTTCCTGCCCTTGTTTTTGTCCTTGGTGTGGTTCTGGGTCTTGTGTGTATATTTGTTTACCTCTTGTTCCCAGCTCCTCATGTTTTCCATACCTACAGACACTTTCCCTCATGTGTGTTACCGTTTAGCTCTTGATTGTTCTCCCAGCTGTCCTGCATTTGTGATTATTAGTTAACCTATATATGGCTGTCTGAGTTTGTGTTCTGGTGTGGTGTCATCGTCGTTATTCCTGGTCATGTCTCCTGTGGTTTTTTCTGCGGTTTATCCCTGGGAGTGTGTTTTTGCCTCTGCAGACTTTGTTTGTTTCAGCTCCGTGTAGTGATGGCCAAATGAGGCTTTCTGGAGGACTTGAGGTCTTTCATCAAAATGGTTCACATAGGCAAGGCCTCATGTGGGACTTCAGTTTCTCTACCAGGCCATCTAGTGGACAAAATGTATACAACATGCTGATTTTTACAAGGTTATTGTTGGTTTAATGTGTATTTTTTCAATTTCAATAAATGCTGTCTTTTAAGAAATATCAATGATCATAAGGCAGAAAAATAATAAAACCGAGGTGACTACTGTGAATGTGCTTGTGTTACTTATCCATTTTTTTAAAGAAATAATAGCTTTTCAACAGTCATACTGTCTTTCTCAGTACATTCATCTCTGTCCTTATTGTCACGCAGGGCACAACAGTGCCTCGAAGTAATGATGTGTTATTGTTGTATCCAAGCTCTTTCAAACACAACAGACACTTCACTGTGCAAATAAAAATAAATTATTAGAATGACCCAGCTGGGACTTGAACCCAAGCTTCCCAGTTGCAGGAGACATATTTCACCTCTAAGATATTACTTAGTCATGAGTACATGAGGCTTTCTTGAACACTTGAGCCTTTCATCAAAATGGTTAACAGACGAGGCTTCATGTGGAACTTCATTTGCTCTACTAGGCTATGTAGTCAACAAAGTATACAGCATGTAGATTTTTACAATGTGTATTTTTCCAATTTCAATAAATGAGCTGTCTTTTAAGAAATATCAATGATCATCAGGGAAAAAAGAAATAATAAAACTGGGGCAACTCCAGTGAATGTGTCTGTGTTACTTCATGTGCTTGTACTACTTATCCATTTTTATTAAGAAATAATAAGTTTTCAACAGTCTTATACTGTCCCAGTGTATTTAACTCTGGCCTGATTCTCATGCAGGGCACAACAGCAATAGTGCCTCAGCATAATGATGTGTAATAATGATCCAAGCCCTTCCTTGCTAATAAAAATGAAATTAAAAGAATGACACAGCTCGGATTTGAATCTAGGTCTCCCGCTTGCAAGACAGATATACTACTGCTAAGCCATCACCCCAGTTGCAACAAAAAGCCACTATTTGTCAAAAATACTCCAATGGGAGAAACGAGCTCAAATGGGTTTTTTTTGTTGGCTCCATCTGAAAATTGGCTGTGACATATCCCTTACACAGTCAAACAAAACGTGAGGGACGGGGATTTCCACTGGGTAGCGCTGCTCAGTTTAATTTCTCCTGACCCAGTCACGTGGTCCAACGTCAACACATACATCATGAGTCACGCCTCGCCAAATATTTCCTGGAGAAGATTGGATCACCGTTGCACCGAGCACCAGTGCCTGCCCATCACTACCTCTGTGCTGTTGTTTATTTTGTGTTGTTCCTGAAGTTGTGTTAATACCTAAATCATCACTGCATTTGAGTTCAGCCTGCCCATGAGTCCCTTTCATAATCTCATCGGCCGAAGGCAGATAGTTTATGGCAATAAAACCCTAAATGTATCGAGATACGTGTTAAAAGTCATATCACCCTGCCAGCTCGCCCAGGCAGCAGTCCAAGCAGAGAAGCCCAGACTTCCCGCTCCCCAGCCACCTCCTCCAGTGCTTCAGCAAAGTTACCAAGGCATTCCCAGGCCAGCTGGGAGACATAGTCTCTTCAGCATGTCCTGGGTCTGCCCAAAGCACCTCGTATGGGAGGTGTCCAGGAGGCATCCTGGTCAGAGCCCTAAACCACCTCAATTGGCTCCTTTCAATGTGGAGGAGCAACAACTCTACTCTGAGCCTCTCCCAGATGACTAAACTCCTCAGTCTTTCTTTAAGAGTGACTCCAGCAACCCTAAAGAGAAAGCTTATTTCAGCCACTTGGATCCATGATCTCATTCTTTTGTTCAGCAGATTTCAATGGCAATTTTACCACTGATTGAAATTAAATATTACAGTGGTGTGGAAAAAGTGTTTGCCCCCTTCCTGATTTCTCATTTTTTTGTATGTTTGTCACACTTAAATGTTTCAGATCATCAAACAAATTTAAATATTAGACAAAGATAACAGAAGTAAACACAAAATGCAGTTTTTAAATGAAGGTGTTCATTATTAAGGGAAAAAATCCACAATTACATGGCCCTGTGTGAAAAAGTGATTGCCCCCTAAACCCAATAACTGGTTGGGCCACCCTTAGCAGCAACAACTGCAATCAAGCGTTTGTGATAATTGGCAATGAGTCTTTTACAGTGCTGTGGAGAAATTTTGGCCCACTCATCTTTGCAGAATTGTTGTAATTCTGCCACATTGGAGGGTTTTGCAGCATGAACCGCATTTTTAAGGTCATGCCACAGCATCTCAATCGGATTCAGGTCAGGATTTCGACTAGGCCACTCCAAAGTCTTCATTTTGTTTTTCTTAAGCCATTCCTCCCTGAACTCTAGCAGAACATGAGGTTTGAAACTGTGAAACTGAGTGTGTGTGATATTTAAAATTAGTAATGCATATAATCTTTTTAAGCTTCTTTTTACTTTTAATTCACTGACTGGTTTGCATTTTAATTTCGTTGTACTTGTTATAATGACAAATAAAGTCTATTCTATTCTATTCTATTCTATTCACAGGTGGACTTGCTAGTGTGTTTTGGATCATTGTCCTGCTGCAGAACCCAAGTGTGCTTCAGCTTGAGGTCATTAACAGATGGCTGGACATTCTCCTTCAGGACTTTTTGGTAGACAGCAGAATTCATGTTTCCATTTACCACAGCACATCTTCCAGGTCCTGAAGCAGCAAAACAGCAGCAGATCATCACACTACCACCACCATATTTTACTGTTGGTATGTTCCTTTTCTGAAATGCTGTGTTACTTTTACGCCGGATGTAATGGGACACACACCTTCCAAAAAGTTCAACTTTTGTCTTGTCAGTCCACAAAGTATTTTCCCAAAAGTCTTGGGGATCATCAAGATGTTTTCTGGCAAAACTGAGACGCGCCTTTATGTTCCTTTTGCTCAGTAGTGGTTTTTGTCTTGGAACTCTGCCATGCAGGCCTTTTTTGCCCAGTCTCTTTCTTATGGTGGAGTCATGAACACTGACCTTAACTGAGGTAAGTGAGGCCTGCAGTTCTTTGGATGTTGTTGTGGGGTCTTTTGTGACCTCTTGGATGAGTCGTCACTGTGCTCTTGGGGTAATTTTGCTCAGCCGGCCACTCCTGGGAAGGTTCACCACTGTTCCATGTTTTCGCCATTTGTGGATAATGGCTCTCACAGTGGTTCACTGGAGTCCCCAAGCTTTAGAAATGGCTTTATAACTTTTTCCAGACTGATAGATCTCAATTACTTTGTTTCTCATTTGTTCCTGAATTTCTTTGGATGGCAGCATGATGTCTAGCATTTGAGGATCTTTTGGTCTACTTCACTTTGCCAGGCAGGTCCTATTTAAGTAATTTCTTGATTGAGAGACCCATGCTGGCAAAATGAGTCATTTTGATGAAATTATCAAAACTGAAGTAACATTTTTTCTATATTTTGTATTGAAAGACCTTCACAATGATATTTAATTTGTAGGAAGTGCGCAAAAACAGACCCGGAAAAAGATGATTTGCTTATATTTTGGCTAGGATAAAAACTTGAGTTCGATCGGTCGGGAGTTGCATCTTCCACAAAAACATATGTATTTTTAGAAAGTATGTTTTCTAAGCTTTCCAATGACATCAGGCACTCATGGGGGTTTCCCTGGGACTTGCCGCTAGCAAACAAAGAAAGAGTCATGATTTATGACTTCTCGTGCCTGCAGCTCGAAATGACGCGGTGCGTATTCCAACTCATTTTGCCAGCACAGGTCACAATTTATGTTTTAACGGGGGGGGGGCCATGTAGGTTTGGATTTTTTTTTACCCTTCATAACACAGGGTTACAAAAATAATTTTTTTGTAAGTTGTCTGTATTTTTTCAACTGATTTAAGACAATTTTGCGCTGCTGAATCCGTTTCTCTCAATCAGGTGCTAAGTAAAAACCTGTACTTACTTAGTACTTTTTTTTTTTTTTTTTTTACTTATTTTGTACCCGTAGGTAGATTTGTTCTGCAGTCCGGTGACAAGCCACCAGCTGCTGGTCGCTGCGTGCGCAAGCGCCCCTTAACTTCCTAACCTGCATGTTTTTGGCATGTGGGAGGAAACCGGAGAAATTCCGGAGTAAACCCACGCAAACACGGGGAGAACATGCAAACTCCACACAGATCACTGTTGGCCGGGGGCAGGGATCGAACCCACGATCTCACGATCCCCGCGATCTCCTGGCCGAGGGTGAACTGTGCTGCCGCGGTGCTAACCACTGCGCCACCTTTATAGGAAGGTAAGTACATGTAAATTGAATGTTATGTCATCATTGTTCAAAATTCAGAGAATTTCAAGAAATAAAAAGAATTTTGCATCATATAAAGCAAAAATACCCATACATGTAAACAAAAACGTATAAAACAACATGTGGCCATAATTCAGAAAGTTGACCTGATTGAAAAACCAATGTAATTTTTGGATTCAGCACATCAAAATTGCCCTAAATCAGCTAAAAAAAACTTAGACAATAAATTTGGTGTTGACCAGTGTAATAAACACCTTCATTTAAAAACTGCATTTTGTGTTTACTTGTGTTATCTTTGTCTAATATTTAAATTTGTTTGATGATCTGAAACATTTAAATGTGACAAACATACAAAAAAAATGAGAAATCAGGAAGGGGGCAAACACTTTTTCACACCACTGTACATCAAAAGTCATTCTCTCAGCAGGAAATCTAGTGAAAGAACACATTCAGAGAACAGTTCAGACTGGTGAGTACTGACAACTACAAGGCTTTACTGTTTTTTAGTCTTCAATCATTTGTTTGCTAGGACAATGGAATGACAGCAAAGTTGCATGCAAACCAAAAAGACATTGAGGTTTACAGCTACTTTTGCAAAGAGGCTTTGAAAATCTTGGCACCAAACCACACCAAAAAAATTCTTTATGAAGGTATAAACGATGATGCAGTTTTCAAGGGATCTGACTGAGCAGTGGGCAGCGATTTTGTATGTTGCCATGGTGATCTACCTTGTTAAGAAATGAAACATCCAGGTCCCTCCGCAAACCTGGGGTTAAACATGAAGGCCTTGATAAACTATTTATCTTGATTTGCAGTACAGCTGTGTCGTCGCCCTGTTTTTTTTTGTTTTGTTTTCCTTTTTTTTTCTTTTTTACCTTTTGCAATGGCGCATCTGTGGTGATATGGTCTACGTCAACCTCCTCCATCTCCCCCATCTTCAGACGACTCACCACCACTGTTCCCGCCGTGCACACACCATCGGATGACCTGAAGGGAGACAGAAAAAAAAAGACACATTCAGTGTTGGACACTTCATTTAACCTGTTAACTAAAAAATCTGCACTGTTACATGATCGTTTCCTAAGGCTACTACCCCCTGTGGGCCTGAGAAATGTTAATCTTCATGTCGGACCCCCCCAGTTCCCCAAACCTAATAAGCTTATTTCCAGCATTGAACAGGTTGTGAAATTACAAAGCTGTTTGGGGGTGGTGGTGGTGGAGTGGAATAAGGACATGGACTTTCTATCCCTGACAGACTTTTCCTGCGAGTCTGCGTGTAGAATAAACCCTCCGTTGGGAAGGTGATGAAGGTGAAGGAAAGAACGTTTCGTCTAACCATACAAATGGTGACCTAATAAACCAGGCTCTGTGCCCTGACGGAGACAAAATTGATACTAGCGCTTTCATATCAGAGACTCCGCCCAATCACTTTCCGAATCATGAAGCCATGATTAAGGGGCTGATAGAAAATCTATAGTATTGGCAGCAAGGGAGATGCTCTCAAAATGAAGAAAAATGGTCCCTGGGCATAGTCTGATCACCTTAACAGACCCATCCTTAATGTGCTCAGTTTCACTCCAACTGGAGAAAATATTGGAAGCTGCATGCCAGCCAACGGCCTGGGGAGACAAGGGTAAAAGATGACACACCTCCGCCTGAGGAGAGGAAAATCCAAGGATGGTGATGGACGCAAGAAAGGATGCACTCAGGGCCAATCCATCTTGGTCAGACAAATGGAAAAATCCCCGGGAGACATCAGGAAAGGAGACAAGAGATGTTGGGGAGAGGAAACAAGAAATGTAAGTGAATGTGGGAGAAGAGGATGGAACATGAGGCGGGGGATCGAGGGGGGAAAAACGTCTCTGGAGTGGGATGCTGGGAGTTTCAGTTAGCACTTAATGTCTTACAGCGGTCTCCAAGCGGGGAAAATAACATTGGCTGGTTTATAAATCTAATCACTGTCCCTTGCCAGACACCTGTCTCAGTGTTTACTCTGCTCGTCTTCTTGTTTCCTCCTATTCCTCATCATGCAACAGAGGACCGAATCAAAGCAAAAGAAAGTCACCCTGACTTTGAACGAACACTAAGGATCAGCGGTGGCCCACGCATAATTGAGGAAATGGAGATTAACATGCATCACGTTCTGTGATAGTCCTCCCAAGGCAAACCGCTGGGGTTACAGTGGGCCCCTACTCTCCAGATTACTCTGCCGCAATCCACTAATGCAACTCACCGTTTAAACAGACAGGAGACTCCGTTGGAATTGCTTTAAGATAATTTACTTACAAACTGCCTTTGAGAAAAACATATCGGGATTTTTGTTTTGATTTGCAGCCAAACATAAACTCAGCGCCAACTCAAATACAATTTTTCTATATTATGATTGTGAGGGAAAGAACTCTTCTACAGCTTGTTCAAGGGGGGTGAAATTATTTGATTAGGCTCCATCAGCACTCTCCCAGTTTGCTGAACAAATTTTGCTAAAATCAAGCCCAGAAAAGAGCAAAGATGTTCGCAACGTGAAAGAATCCCTTCTCTTGCAGTCTTTTAGCATAAATATATAGATATACTGTATATATATGTATAAAACATCCTCTCCTTCTCACTTCTGTTCTACCCTTCTGTTTCCGTCTGCCTGTGCTGGCATGGAAACAAATCTGCAGACTGTTCTTTGCCTGTGAGCCCATCTTTTCTCTTAATCTAATTGGCCCGGGATCTCTTTTATGACAACAATTAATGAGATGGCTTTGTTGGAGTGACAAAAATAATGTGCTTAAAATGTCTGCTGTGGATTTGGCGCAACTCAAAAAATAATTAGTTATCAGGAAAGTGCCTTACATTTAACTGTTATTTCCTTTTGAAAGCCTCCCTTGCAATTTACAAATACATTTCTCCACCAAGGAACAAGCAGTGCAATTTGTTTCGAATGACCGATTTATACTAATAGTTTTTTGATGGATAAGTGGTATGCATTAAGGGCCTGTGCACGGTTCGTTATGGCAAATGCTGAAATGAGAAACGCATGTAAATGTAAAGTATATTTACACTAATCATACATAAAAAAGCTTTCTTTGTTGACTTGAACTTCATTTATTTCTTATAAAGATTCTATTATTTTATCTTTGCTGTAAACGCTGCTGTCATACCGACTATGCCATGAATTTATGTGTTACAAATATTATCCAGGGGAGCAGGAGCAGGTTTTGCTTGAGGGAGTGCACACCCTAACACAGAGAAACAGATTCACAAAATTACCAGCATTTACCCAAATAATGAGAATGAAGTCACCTATACAGCTATTAGGCATATCATGCTGTGGAAGGAAACTGGAAATCAAAAGGAAAAGTACACACAAGAGAACCAATGCACCCCCATTCAACCCCAAATTTTTATCTTAAATGATTAAAAAAAAGCACACGCTGAACTATATTTCACCAGTCTGCATGAATTATTCAAAAACTGGAGGCTGAAGGTTCGTGACATTTAACTTATTTTAATTAGAGTACCAAGAATAAAGACAACACTGCTTCTGATCCATAGAAATCTAACAACCCTCAACCCTGGCAACCTAAACAATATTTTTTAAGCAGCTGCAGAAACCCATAAGGGCAACATTGCACAATCTGATCTATACTGAAAAAATCTATTCTATTTCCCTTCTCACAGATGCAAACAATCTTCCGCTTCAAGCGGCAAAGTTCAAGTATCTTGAGGTCTTATTCATAAGTGAAGCTGGTGATTGACAGATGGGCTGCTGCAGTGTCTGCATCACCGGCCCACTGTGGTGAAGAGAGACCTGAGCCTGAAAGCAAACCTTGTGATTTACCCACCCATCTGTGTTCCTACCCTCACCTGAAATCGTGAAGGAAAGAGTACAGAGGTCCAACAACAGCAGCCAAATCAGTTTTCTCTGCGGGATGGCTGGGTTCACCCTTGGAGACATGGGTGACATGCCCAGTGATTTGGGAGGGTTCAGGGAAAAGCCAATGTCGCCCCACATCAGAAAGAATCAGCTGAAATGGTTTGGGAATCTTATGCCTCCTTCATGTATCTTAGGTGAGGTTTTCTAGGCATGTCCCACTGGGGAAGAACCCACGTAAGACCCAGAACTCCACTGGAGGATTTCCTCCAGAAGAGCTTAAAGCAATGGCTGGGGAGAGGGAAGTCTGGGAATCTCTGCTTAGTGAGTTGCCCAGTGACTTGGACCCTAATACACTATAAGATACGGCGAATGGATGAATTGAAGTGATACAAACTGTTTTCAACCTCAAGGAAAGTCACATCCTACACCACTGTATACAGACAAAATACTGGTGACTGCCAATGGTAGCCCTCAGTGTGCTGGCAACAAGAGCACTGGCCAGCTGAATTTTTGTTCAAGGTCACACAAATACAGTTACAATGATGGAATCAATATGAAAAGCCTACTTCGTTAATTCACAAGTTATCATCTGCACCAGGTTTTCTAAGTGCTGACCTCTGACTATGAGGTGAGATCAAGGTCAGCAAAATTTAAACACATCCCAGAAATTTCAAAGATAGAACCATGGTATCAATGTGAAACATGTACTTCATTTCATTTCTGAGTTATCATGTTTACAGTGTTGTTGGAAAAAACTGACCTTGACCTTGGGTCCAAGGTCACCCAAATTCAAACTTGTCTGAGATAAGTCATAGATACAACTATGGTATGATTATCAAAAGCATCCCTCATTTCCTCCTCAAGTTATCATGTTTACAAGATTCTGGTAAAAACTGATCTTGACCTTGAGATCAAGGAAACCTAAATTTGAACTTCTCATAAATACAACTATTGCATCAATATCAAAAGCCTCCCTTGTTTCCTTCTCAAATTACAATGTTTTCATGTTTACAAAACTCATGGAAAAGCTGACCTCTGAACTTGAGGACAAGGTCACCCAGACTCGTCCAAGCTTTTTCTTAGATACAACTATGGTATCAATTTGAAAAGCCTACATCATTCCTTCCTCTAGTTATTGCCTTCACAAGGTAGGTGTTGACGTGATGAACTTATAATACAGTGGCATAATTTAATTGAAATGTAATGCTGTAAATGTTACTCTACTTATTTTTTAACTGTAAAAACTGTTCTTTCTCTGACCTCTTGTGCTGTGTATATACTCATTTTTTATCGTACCCCATTTTTATCTTATTTTATCTTATTGTGTGCTGAGTGCTTAATTTCCCCGTTGTGGGACTAATTGTATTAACGATTATTGTATCTTATCTTATTATAACAAGAAGCAACACCTGAAACCTTCTTCTTTTGGCTGCTCCCTTTAGGGGTCGCCACAGCTGATCATCTGCCTCCATCTCACCCTATCCGTTACATTATCTTCTCTCACTCATACCCTCTCCATATCTTCCTTCACTATACCTACAAATCTTTGAAACCAATGCCACACAACTGGATGCCACTGCTGATGATGCTGCTGTTGTGAAAAACGTAACTGTGGGAACCAACAAGCCATCAAAGACTCTTGGTTACATGTGGTACAAGTTAAAGGTGCACCACAGTGGATACAAATCCCCTTAAAAACAAATTTATATTGTCTAAAATTGTATTCTTATGCCCATTTTTCCACAAAAAAACTTTGAATTGTCTTTCATTTGGTCGTGGAAATTTTTGTCTGTTTCCTCCTCCTTCAAATGCCAGGATCTTAATAGGACCACACACATCCTGCCCACAAGGAAGACACAGCACACAGAAGTCTCCAGACTGGCAAATTTGAACAACCAGTGCTTAGTCCTGATTGGTTTACCTGTTATAGTGACATCACGAAAATGCTTATCTAAACTTGCCTTTTTCCAAGGGGAGGAGCTTACTGAACATTCACAGAAGAAAAACACATGACACATAAGAGTGATTTCACTCTTGATATGTCTTGTAAGTCATAAAAAACATGTTACTAAATAGGGATGCACAATATATATTGGCATGCTATCTATAATGGCCAATAAAGCATTTAAAATTATTTATTGGCCATCTGCAAAAATTTATATTTACAGCCGACAGAATATTACAGTAAACAGTCTCGAGTGACGCTCTGCTGCTTTTCCCTCGGCATGAGGGACTGACGACATTACGTCATGGCGAGTGTATCTCAACAAACATGGCTGCCCTTTCACACTCATGCCGTAGCTCCGCACTCCCTCAAAAAAAGTTATTTGTATTACTTTTTGTGGTCAAGCACTGTTGAACCACATGGACATGTTGGCTGAGCTGGAAAAGAGAATGTGTTGTAGGAACTTTAAGACAAATGCTTCAAACCGTTCCATTGTGTATCCCAGAACAATTTTTACAGTTAGGCTGGAGTTAAAAATATACAGTCCGTTGACTTAGCTGACTTCTGTCTAGTCTAAGGAGCAGAAACCAAAGGATCATTCTGTATTATGTGTTTTCCACAATAACAATATTACCATTATTATTTCCCCAGCATTTTTTGTAAATGCTACTAACACCTCTGCATATTGTTTGCTTCTCTGGTGGCTGGATGATTGATGGCAAAGGTTATCATTTGTGATTTTTGTGCTTGGTGAAATGGTTACACCCTGCTATAACAGGTTTGCACCACAATGTAGTATCCAGAGACACTGGACATCATTCACTAGGATTATTATCTGTGTCTATAAATACACCCTGATAATAGATTTTACTCAACCTGTCATTGCTCTGAACTGAGTGGGAGGCAGACGTCATGAAGGTCTTGAAGTATACGTAATAATGAGGACTAAGTTCTAGAACGAGTATTTTCTGTGAAAGTGAGGGAGTGTTGAATGGATGAAGACATAACTACAGAACAAGAAAAGACTACATCAATGCCATGTTTCTGTTGCCTTATGGACCAAAATAAGGAAGTATTTATTAAAGCAGCAGATCTGTGCATGATTTTTCTCATAAGGAGGCTACACAAAGAAGAAAATTGTTAGGCAAAATAATTAGACACACTACCATTTTCCCCCCACAGATAGTGTCATGACTGTTGCGTTCATTGTTCAAAAAACTAATAAAGGCTGTGTTTTGTTGACATGTTTGCTAACAGTAGACTAGTTTAAGAATCATGAAGAACTTTACCTTTAAGTTATCCGATACTGTGAGTGGTCAAGAAAAAGTTAGTGTCTGGATCCTACAGAGGAAACATGGCTGCTTCTGCCTTAAGTGTAGCAGTACAACTGAAGAAGGGATTCTTGACCTATATAAAGCTGGACGGCTGTGCTAAATATAGTGCGACCAGTTTTTACTGAGGACAGATGTGAGGACATGCAACAGTAATAATGGGGTTCGCCAGCTTTAGGAGGAATGTGGCTGGGCCCGATTTTAATTAGGAATGAATGACACAACCAAATGACTCTGCATTAATTGCACATTTTGCAACTAGACAACTGGTTCAATCAGCAAGAATACACAGCAGGCATTGTTCATAGAGCTGCCAGAATCCCCAAGGGACACCATACTCTCTCTGGCTTGTCTGGACTGTTTGAAAAATCTGCCCCGGTTCCATTTGATGAAAGAGACTTCTGCTAAAAAAATTACACTCAGTCCAAATGTAATATTTATGCAAAACACTGTGAATCTATGATGCTTTTGTAAAAACATTTCCACACTAACATTAAGTGTGTTTTCGTGATAAAAGACTTACATATTGTAGTTGAGATGTCAAGCAAGCATCAAACTTTCATTCAGATGGGCTTATTTACTTGGAAATCACCAGTGTGTTAAACATCTACATCATTTTTTATTCTGTTTGTCTATGTAAAGCAATACACATCCATACTGAGTACAATATGAGAGATGTCAGCACAAGATTCATACCTGCACTCATTTTGTGAGTATTCACACATCCTCTTTGTTGTAGCTCTATCACACACGCTACAGCATGCTTCACACTACATTTACTTTATGTTAGTGCTTAACCGCTGTCAGAAACCATCTGGGATGAGCTGTTTTCACAGATCAAGCAAGGTGGAAAATATATCCAGAAAATATGCTGTTTAGTCAGGGACTCACATCAATCCAGATTGTAGCTCAAAAGTAGGCAGCTAATGCCTGGTGTGGGACAATTTCTTCCCATTTTATGGAATTTAGATTTAAAGGGACAAAGTACTACTGTCACCAACTATGGTCAAAAGAAAAAAAAAATTGTCTTCAGCAAACAAACTGGAAAACACATGGAGTGTTGGAAAGTTTAAGCACATCATTGGTGAAATAAGCTGCAGCCATAAATTCCTTGCTGGCTCGACTTTGGTACATGCTGCTGACTTAACAAATAAGGCGATATAGGCCTTTGTTGAAAGACTGATATTTGGCAAAAACCTTTGTGACAAATAAGGCCTCACTGTGAACCCAAGTTACCTCTGCTCCACACCCTGGCTGCATTCAACCCTCAAGGTCACCACACAGTAGCATCTCTGTGCAGCCACGGACCAGAGAAGCCCAGATCCCACTGGATCTGGCTTAGAACAGAATAAATTCAGAAAACAGAACACTTTAATGATGAAAACTAAAGTACTTTGCTGTCAGATGTGTTAAAGTAGTTGAAAAACTTAAGAACAATTTCATATCATCAGATACATTGGACCTCATGCAAAAATGTGTTAGTATGTGAAAATCCCACATGCTTTTATTAGTAAGCTGCAATAGTACAAACAAACCACTTCAGATTCAACAAACACTTTTACCTCTTACAAAACTGTGTAAACAGTCCAGGTAAATCTGGTGAAATCACACCACTGTTGCCAACTCCTCAGTAAGGAAAGTACCTAATGGCTGTCCTAAAAGTCGCTAGAAGTTGCTAAATGATGTCATCACCTAATTTGCATACAGTTATGTGGAAAAAATTAGGACACTCTGTATAAGCCTGTGTTGTTGTTTTTTTTTTTTTTTTTTTTTACATATTTGGACATATGGATATTTAATATCAATGTTAAAAATACTGGGAGAGTCATATAATACAACTAAACAACTAAAAATTAGTTAAATACTTTTTTGAAATTTTCTGTAAAATGTAATTCTAAACAAATAGTGAGGAATAAATTAGGACACCCCCATCTTTTTTAGGATATTCCCACATTCATTCTCACTTAAAATGGCTAAAATAAATGTTAAAAAATGCAAATAAAAACAAAAACAAGGTTAGACATGGATACATGAACATTTCTTAATAAAGAACTGAATATTTAATAGGGTGTTCTAATGTTTTCACATGACTGTAATTGGTCATTTGCATGTAATTGTAATGGGCGCTGTAGCAGAGAAGAATAATGCAGTGGGGGAGACAAAAAGTGAGTAAAAAACACCCTAAATATCTTTAGAACTACAAATTAACTTTCTTCTGTTGATTCTTGGTTTGTTTGTTTTAATTTGTCATTTAAAGGCCAAATGTCACGTAACAGGGTACTTTAAATATCTTGAAACTAGATATAAAAGGGAACCGATCCGTTCGGGTCTTGGTGCATATGCTTCAGTAACAACGGAATATTCGTTAATTTAAAACTGCCGCGCTTGGCCTGACACGGCCCCTGGAATCGCCTGGGGAAGAAGGCGGAAGTGACGAAATCGATTGTACCCTAGTTTGATGCTTGGGGTATTTCAATTGATTGTTTATATGGAGACTGGAAGATTGAAGTGAGCAACAAGAAAGAAAAAATTGGATATTTCACCCATACCTTAAAACGGGACTATCAGGGACAGCTGGGTAATAAGGGACACTTCTCTGGGAAATGTTTTCATACCTGTCAAGTGAGACGTTTTCGCTGTACTTCAACACCGTAAAAAGCGGCTATAAGGAACGGCGGAGCAACAAGGCACACCTCTCTGGGAAATTCCCCAAATGCAATTCGTGTTGTTATTGTCAAATATTTTAAGGATTCATGGATATTTGACAATAACAACACAACTCAGCGTCCGGCGCTAAATAAAAAAAAAAAAAAGCAGAATTCTGTATTTGTCAGGCGATCTCTGTCTGTTCCGCAACCGCTGCAGAGCTGAACGTGTTAAACCATTGTCCTAATGACTTCTCATTGTAGTGAGAACAGCTCAAGCTGAGCGATCAGCCCGCCCAGACAATTAAACTAATGAGTGACTCCACACTTCTCATGGTAGTGAGAATAGCTCCCGCTGAGCGATCTGACAGCACCAGCTGTGAGTGATCACACACACGAGTGCTCCTCAACACACAGTTTTTTTTCCCAGTATATTTTTTCTTTTGGGCGTACAGAAATGGCAATACGCCCGTTTTTGCTAAAATTGCATTTTCCCCGTATTTTCCTTAAAATATTTGACAATAACAACACGAACTACATTTAAAACATTTCCCAGAAAAGTGTCCACCACTGCGCCGTCCCCCACAGCTGCGCTTGGCACCAAAATACGGTGAAAACGTCTGACTTGACAGGTATGAAAACATTTCCCAGAGAAATGTCCATTATTACTCCGCTGTCCCTTATAGCCGCGTTTTACGGTATTAAAATACGGCGAAAACGTCTCCCTTGACAGGTATGCGCCTCCATTTTCATATTGATCTGGTCAATTTCTTGACAGCAGCGGCTCTCCTCCACTGTAATAATAATGGCTTCCGAAAAATCAATATTTATGGGGCGCCCTGGACAGACCCCCTTCGGCTTCGCAATTCTGGAGGCGATTAATGTCCAGTTCAATGACATTTTCCACTGGTTCTGCTCTCTGGTCATCGGTGGAACTGTTGTCATCAAACAAAGCATCTGATTCCGTCTCGGACGGCTCGAACCTGTAAGGTTCTATGCCTCTGTCACTGTCTGAACCACTGACAAAAAAAAGACAAAAAAAAAAGACAAAACTAAACTAATTTGTTCACAATCGCTGTCACTTTCCGTCATGATTGTCCAATGTTGATAAGTGTGAATGTGGATAGGCAGGGCAGCCAGGGTACAACTGGTGATGTCAAAAACATGGGCGTGGTCTGGACTGGCTGTCACAAGCCAGCAAGCAAGGTGGGGCCTTCACCTGGTGTATTTTGTGCAATTATGTAAATACAGGTGGGTGATATGGTCTCCGGTATAAATATTTGGTTTAAGCTATGTGTATTTTATCTAAATTCGTTGTCATTTAGAAAAAAAAATTACGTGACATTTGGCCTTTAAATAGGCCATCACTTCTGTAGCATTTCCAATAAACTGCTTCAACTAACCTTTGAATTTAGGGTTTGATTCCCACTCCTTTTTGTATTTTTGAGCGTACAGTTTAGACTGCGACATGACAAGATGCTGCTAGATGTTTAGCTTATGTCACAAACACACACACACACACACACACACACGCACACGCACACGCACACAGTGGACGAAGTGAGTACATGACTGAGGCTGTTAGTCAAATGCAGTGATTTATTAGTGTAACACTGACAGTGAAGAAACATTTACATTGATTGGCGGGTGGAGGTGGGGGGTGTAGGTACAATTCATTTGCAGTCTGACGTGAGTGGCACGGGCATGGGTCTCCTCTTTGACTGCAACTAACTGCTGCACAAGGTTACTGTGAGACTGACCGCTTGTGAGTGCTTCAGGATGGAGAGAAGCTCACGGTAGCACCCGCTTCTTGCTGAGGATAGTAATTGCAGAGCAATAGTGCTTTCATGTCAGCAGCCACTGTGGCTAGTGATTTTCCAAAGTTACTAGCCACTCAGCCTTTTCACTAGCCACAATTTTGTAGTTGAAAAATTATGTTTAATATGATCAAATTTGATTTTCACATGCTAAAATGTAGTTGAATTAAATGTACAACCTTTTTAAATGCAATGACCCTTATACATACATAAAAATAGCAAGAGAAACACTGTCTGTTTAAGTAGTTATTAACAGCAGGAAATACTGTAAAACAGTCGAGAAAAATATTTGCAATGCGAGAGTGAAGTACAGGTAGATTTGGGGTCTGTCCCAATTCTAATTTCTACCCTTTGACCTTCGTCTACCCCTTGGCCCTTGAAATCAAGGGCCCCTTTGCCATGAACGCGGGTTGTTGTCTCAACCCCGTCCTATGATCTGTGGCTGTAGATTCTTGATTGTTGTTATTATTCCCAGCTGGCAGGTTATTGGATCCTCTGAGCCTGGGCTCCCTGCCAGTCTATAGCCATGCCCCCTCCTCTCTTTCTGCCAGGCACTTACCAGCTGTTTGCCATCACCTTTGTTGTTTCCACACATACACACACATTCATTCCTACTTACAGCCTCACTCACTCACTCACTCACGCACCAACTGCCATCGCACCTGCATCCACTTGTCACTCATTAAGTTCACGTGTACTTATGGGTGACGGTGTGAGCACTCGTTGTGACGGCGTTAGTTAAAGTCAATAGTCAGAGGTCATACTAGTCTACTCTTCACTAGTTTACGCTGATGTCCTGGAGCTGTTGGTTTCTCTTCCCTTTGGACTACTTAGGCGTTGCTGTTCCCAGAACCAGCTGAGCTCTGACGTCTTTTGTAAGTCTTCTCATTATTATCTTTAACTGCCCTTCCTCTCCGCTCCAGTCCTGTCTGGGAGCGTATGGGGCTCCTCCTCCTTCTGCCAACTGAGCTCGGTCATCTGTCACTTTGTGTTTCAGACTGTTCCTCATTTAACATTTTGTGTGTTTTGTGTTTTCCCCTTTTGTTAATAAACACGTTCACTTCACCTGCATTTCGAGCTTGTATTAATTCATTGGTGCGCTGCGCAATTACGCAGCATACATGACAGTACGCCATCGCCATAAAAGAGCCCAGCGGTGGAGTGACGTGTCATTTTTTCACCTTTTTTGTGTGTGTTTTTCCACTCACCTGTCCTTTGGAGATGGCGATGGGTTGAGGCTACCCCATGAGCTTGGGATGGGAGTGCTGCCAGGCCCTTATGGACATTGACAGGCTAATCTCTGCGGCTAGCGTACATTCCACACCGGAGGATATCCTCTGGTATGTGGACCTGGCGGAGGAAGAGGTTCAGTGTTGTCCTCAGCTCTCGGAGCATACCGAGGGAGCTGAGCGGATTGCCTGGTTAGCAGCACTACAGCACAAAAATGGCATAAAGGAGAGGAAGTTCCCAAAGAAGGCTGGGCTTGCGCTGAAGGAAGGGCGCTCCCAGGTCGCCGTTGTTTCCTTGGCTCACCGGAATTCCACTCCTACCCAGCCGGTCCCAGCTCCAAAGAGACGATGTCGTCCTGTTCCGGATCCCCGGAGGATTAATCTAACTCCTTCGACAGCCTGTCTTCCAGCACCGATCCCGGCTATCCCCGCAGTGGACCTCCGCCCATGTTTTTCCTCCCGGGCAGTTCTGTCTGCCAGATCATCTGCCACTTCCGCTGCAAGGTCCCCTCCCTCGGTGCATCGTCAGACTGTCAAAGAGCATTTGTTTTCTTCACCAGCGTCTCTCGTTCCCATAGCCAGAGGGGCGGTCCCTCCACAATCCTCAGGGGTGCCCAGAATCGTCCAAACCATGGTGAGGGATGACGCTTCACACACCACAGCAGCAGGCAACATCATGATCCAGGAGTACAGGCAAGTTTTGTTTCATTCTATTCCTATTAATAATGAAATATCTTGCCTGATTCCCGGTAGGGAGACTCAGAATAAAAAGTCCCCTGAGTTCTTCCCACCTGCTGCTGTTATGAACTGCTCACCAGCCCTTTCTGTGCTCTCTCCTGTCCTTCCTGAATGTATGCTGGTGCCGAACCATCGGGACCAGGAGGAGCCAGAGGTCTGGGAGGATCGTTCCCTGCAGCAATGGTGAGCCAGACCCCAGCCACCACACCTGAGGAGTCGCCAGCGTGGGTCGCGACGGCTGGGACTAGAAGGACTGCAGAGACCATCATGCCTACTGTGGAGGCCGCCGCAGCAGAGTCAGTGCCCGAGCTGAACTTCCAGGAGGCCGAGCCCGTGGGAACATTGCCCGGATCGTCGTAGTCCTGGACGGCGGTGGAGCTCGAGCTAAGGCAAGTGCTCTCGTTTGTCTTTTTCCTTTCTATAACAGAGCATTTTTGCCTAGCTCTAGGTGAGGGGAGCCAGCTGCAGCCGCACGTGTTTGTTTGCTAAGTGAGCTTGATTTTACAACAGCAGAGTTGAGAATGGAAATGTTTATCTTCTCCTGGCTCCCCCTCACTCCCACCATTTCCTGTGCTTAAGGTGGGCCTACTTTTATTCTGTTATGTTCCTTTTTACCAGAGGGGTGGGGAAGCCACACAGAATGCGCTCAGCGCCACTCAGCAGTGGCAACTGGGGACAGCATGAAGTCACTGCTCATATTAATGTGACAAATACTCAAATATGCACGATACAACTATTTTATGTATCGTGGGCAGCCAAATGTACCGATACAATGAATACAGTCGGTATAGCGCCCAGCCCTAACTGGAAGTAACAGAGTGGTTGTTACACTTGCAAAGTGTATAAAGTAGTCCACTACCTTTTCTTAACCATTTCTCTGAAGTTAACCCAAATATTTTTAGTACCTACCCTGACCAATCACTGTAACATGTACTATCTAAAAATATGTACTGTATCTAATGAATAAAAGAAGTCAATCATCAAACAAGTAATGAAGTCTCAAACAAGCAATTTAAAGTAAACAGACAAATAAAACTCCAATCTCTGGGTCATAAACACATTTTTTTACACCTCCATATTCAGATTTAAGCACATTTGAAACTAGAACACGTCAGGAAAATGGTACATAATAAAGAGGTATTCTAAGGTGAGGAATATACACTCATGTTACACATACTGTATAGGTGAATGACTTTTTTGCTCTTAAATTACATTTGAAAGTCACTATGAATGTAAAGAAATCAATTCTTTCAATATGCAAAAATGAGTGTAAGGACAACTAAATTAAACATAATAAAAACAAAACTGTGTGTTATGGTGCGGCCCTCACGGACCGCTAATGAGACGCTGCAGGCAGCCGTTGAGTTTGTACATTTATTAAATAAAGACAGAATGACAAAATAATGAGCCTCGTGGGGCAAAACACAAATAAAGACAAGACACTTACATATAATCAGCGAGGACGGAACCTGAACGCTGGGAAGAACTGGCTTCGGGGTTAGGAAAACCAGACTGGAGGGCAGACGAGGTCGCAGCCCCGAGCAAACAGAACTGCTCCCTTAAATAGGGCATGACAGGTTAATCAGCTGATGAAAGATCATCAGCTGATTGGAATCCAGCCGTCCAGCAGAGCTCCGCTCCTGACAGCCAGAAGCACTGTCGAGACGCTGTCATAATAAAAACCCAGAGGCCAAAGAGGTGCGCCGGAGGAGAGAACGGGGAACTACTGCATAACCCGAGTGCAGACAGAGTCAGCACACGGACCATGACAGTTGCCCCCGTTCACGAGGCGGATTCCAGACACCGTGTAACATCAAGCCCCCCCACCTGGAAGGTCCACAGGACCGCCCCAGGGAGGGAGGAGGGGGAAAAAGGCTAAGGAGGGCCAGAACAAGATGACAAGGGCGAGTACAGAAAAAACAAAACATGGAGCAACTACAGAGCATGGGGAAACAAACACAAAAATACTCCACAATGCACAGGAAAAAAACAGTCAAGACAATAAATGCAAATAATGGAATATTAAGCCTACAAGCCACAAACAGAAATACCAGGTCTACAGACCATGATACACAGGCCCAGAAGAAATAAATGGCAACCACATATCCTCCTTCCAACAGAGGAAGGGAGAGGAAAAAAAAACAAAAAAAACCCCACGCTAAATAGCGGCGAATACCAACAGTTTAAATCCATTCAAATAACGCGTTATAGGCAACAAAAGGACATTCCCCAGACTACGGAGGGATCAATCAAAAGAGAGAGAGAGAAAAAAACACATGCTGAGGAGCAGCAAAATACATTGTTCAATAAAAACACCAGCACATCCCAAAAATTACAGAAGAGCAGGAAAAAAACAGGGATGACAGCAGGCAGAGCACAACGGCATGAAAGCAAATAGTTCGGGGGGGCGCCCTGCGTCTAGCATCCAAATCGCTGGCAGGGGGAAAAGGAACAGTTCAGGTGGTCTACCCCAGTCCCAGGCCAGGAAACACAGTACCTCAGGCGGCCGGACCAGGTCGCCGAACAGAAAGTTCAGTTTGTTGGGTGGCCGACCCAGAACGCCAAACCGGCGAAACAGTCTCCCAGGTGGCTGACCCGCGTCATCAGGCCACCAGGACCACAGGGGAGTACTCGGAGACAGCCTCCCTATGGTGAGGAGCGGCGAGGGAGAGCCGAGCCGATTACGGGGAAACCCAGCGGCCCCAGGTGGAAGGGAAAAGGGGAAGGGACCAGTCCGGCGCTGATCGGCGAAGAATCTTCAGCTCCTTCTCCGAACCCCACATGGACTGGCGCTGCGCTCATGTTGGGTCCCGAGCGGGACCGTGCCGCACCCCTGATGGACCCCGACTGGGTCAGAGCAGCATCCATGACGGACCCCGACTGGGTCAGCGTAGCACCCACGTCAGACCCCGATTGGGCCGGAACACAACCCACGACAGACCCCGATTGGGTTAATGCTGCACCCACGATGGACCCCGATTGGGTCACGGCTGCACCTATGTTGGACCCCGTTTGGGTCACAGCTGCACCCGCGATGGACCCCGACTGGGCCAGGACCACACCCATGACGGACCCCGACTGGGTCGGCGCAGCACCAGGGACGGCCTCCAAACCCGAACTTGGAACCTCCAGCACAGCGACCGGGATCAACTCCGCACCGGTGACCCTGGGAGAGGGCTCAGGAGAAGAAAAAGAACCGGGATCAGGATCACTGGCAGCGACAGATCTCAGTGAGACAAGCTCGGATGCAGCGGACGGCCGCACCCGGCTCGTCTCCCCGTGAGACAGGCAAAAATGCACTAGAATTGAGATGAGAAAGACAAAGTAGAGCACTTGCCTGATCTTGAGTTCTGTCACCGTCCAGGACTTCGACGATCCAGGTTCCAATGGAAGGAGGTTGTCATCTGGTTCCCACTCGGCTACGGCGGGCTCCGCAGCCGGCATAATGGAGTCCACAGTCTGGAGATCCCCTGACGCAGATGTCCACACCGAGGGCCCGCACAGCGTGATGGCAGAGGCTTCATGACCTACCGGGTCGGACTGTCCCTCCGTGGAGCCCCGGGGACGCTTGCTCGTCGGCGCAGGCTCCAATCCGCAGTCTGCCCTCCTCCTCTGCCCATGTCGTGGCTGCGGGGCTGGATCCAGGCTCTCCAGGCCAGCAGGCTCCCTCCTCGTCCGACGGTGTAGTCCACACTCAGGGGAAGGAGACACAAAGGTAGCAGGTTCATAATTAATTACTGCAGCAGGTGGAGGGAGCTCGGGGGACTGTGAACCCTGAACTCCACCCCCAGGAATCAAACAAGGCAGTTCATCCAGTGAAGGAAAAGAATGAAGAGACACTTGCCTGATCCGCTGAGGGCAGCTGGAACCCACTGCAGTGGACTTGGTTCTCCCCTTCCCCCACTGGATGGAGACGGAGGGACCCCCGGGAAGACGAAGAGGAGCCTCTCACACTGGATCAGGAACGGGAGCAGCCGGAGGCGGACTCATGGAATTCACAGCAGCTGGAGGGGGCGTCGAGGAGGGGAGAGGAACAGCTGAGGCGAACCGGGATCGAGGAGTTGACAGAACAGCGGGGACAGATGACTCGGAGGCAGAGGCTGCAGCTGGCTGGGAGACAGAGTTCGTGCGGCTACCTGGAACTGGATCCGGACGGGGTCCTCGCTGAGGCTTGCAGTCAGCATGGTGATGACGTTTACCGGCAGAGGGCGAGGCGAAGGTGAGGTCAGGGCAACGCTGCTCCTGCACGGAAACCGAGGCAAGCAGGTCAACGTATTCAGGGTATTCATACAGTTCTGGATTCCCATCCAACAGCCTGACCGCCGCCGTCACATGCTTCATGATTTGTGTAGGATGGAAGGCGGCGCAAGCTGCAGCCACTCGGTCCCGGATGGAAGCCGCTATCAGCTGTAAATCCTCCGGGGGAATCCCGACTGACGTCTCACTCCGTTGAAGATGACCCCTAGACGGTGCGAACTCCTGGACTGGATGAGGGACAGGAATGGGATCCTGAAGCAAGGAGCGAGGATGCCTCCTCTTCGGCTTCCTGCCGGAGTTTCCCTCCAGACCACGGAGCTTCTCCCGTTGAGCAGAGATGTCCGCCATCCTCGCCGTGATTTCAGGATGGTCAGCGTAGCGAGGATGGCGGTTAATGGTTGCCTCAGTGAAGTCCAGGTACCAGCGTGCATCGCTGGGAGTGTCGTAGAGGCGAGCGGTGAAAAGGCTTTCATTAATTTCCTTGAGGGCCCTCACCAGTTCGTAGCCCAGGCTCCTAGCATAGCCCTTGAGCGGCGCCATCTCCCAGCACACTGGTACACGATAAGTGGAAATCAAGTCCAAACAAACTCACGGTCACCGGCGTCTCAGTCTGGCTGCAACCTACTGTTATGGTGCGGCCCTCACGGACCGCTAATGAGACGCTGCAGGCAGCTGTTGAGTTTGTACATTTATTAAATAAAGACAGAATGACAAACTAATGAGCCTCGTGGGGCAAAACACAAATAAAGACAAGACACTTACATATAATCAGCAAGGACGGAAACTGAACGCTGGGAAGAACTGGCTTCGGGGTTAGGGAAACCAGACCAGAAGGCAGACAAGGTCGCAGCCCTGAGCAAACAGAGCTGCTCCCTTAAATAGGGCATGACAGGTTAATCAGCTGATGAAAGATCATCCAGCCGTCCAGCGGAGCTCCGCTCCTGACAGCTGGAAGCACTGCCGAGACGCTGTCATAATAAAAGCCCGGAGGCCAAAGAGGTGCGCCAGAGGAGAGAACGGGGAACTACCACACAACCCGAGTGCAGACAGAGTCAGCACACGGACCATGACACTGTGAGCCTGTGCTTACACACTAGCCACAGTTACATGTGCAAAATTTCTTCAATCTGATTACAATTCAGATCAGAACTTTAGTGTTTACATGGATCCTGAAAAAGCTGATCTGATTACCTCCGCCAAGGAGGTAATGTTTTTGCCGGGGTTTGTCTGTTTGTCTGAAAACGTACACACAAACACTGTATGGGGGGAACTGTGGCCGCCATTATGGAAAATGCCATTTTCCTGAATAACTACTGAACCACTAATCCTATCATTGTCAATCCAATTGCTAGTCATATGTTCTCATGGTCAAGGAATCTGAAAACGTACACACAAACACTGTATGGGGGGAACTGTGGCCGCCATTACGGAAAATGCCATTTTCCTGAATAACTACTGAACCACTAATCCTATCATTGTCAATCCAATTGCTAGTCATATGTTTTCGTCGTCAAGGAATCTGAAAACGTACACACAAACACTGTATGGGGGAACTGTGGCGCTTGGCGGAGGTCTGCGCTCTCTGAGTGCTTTTCTAGTTAGGACATGCGTTCCCATGTGTCACACGTTTGAACGGACTAAATCATTTTTGACATGCACACAATTATCCGACATTCCGGAAATAGTAGAAGAAGAAGCAACTTCCGATGTAAACAAACCTTGCTTCGTGTCTCTTTTTGAAATGGACCTACATATATTGTGTTATTCAGACTGTACTTTTGCTTCTGCTGGTCTCCGTAATGAAGCTTCAAGCCCAGCAGTACATACATCTGTATATGACGAACAGAGGGAGACAGCAGGACGATACAGACCAGATTAGTTTTACTCCTACCATGTCTTCTGTTAGCTGCTGTAAAGGCAGAAATCCATTACGTTGACGTGTAGCTGATGTACAGATATGCGCAGTAAACATATTTTCTACCCAAACTTTGGAATAAGTGTTTATATGCGCACCAATCAGATTAACAATTGGCATAACCCACCCATCTCAATCGGAAGGAAATTTTGATTCGACTGACTGTGATCTGGTCAGAATATTCCGATTGGCGTGTTTACATGAAGCATTTTTATTCCAATCAGGTTTTTAATCCAGTTACTTGTGTCCATGTAAACATGGCTACTGTCTGGTATGAACTGGATAAGAGCAATCTGCACTTCACCACATAATCTATCTGCCCTCAAGAACATGAAGCACATATAATAGCACTCATCATCACTGTACTATAATTCAATGTAAACCTATTTAGCGTATGTATACAATCTTAATTGAACTGTGAGAGGTCTGGACTGGAGGCATTCAGCTGTGTACTGTCATTTCCGTCATTGAAGACGGCTGGCATACGTTCAGTGTGAAGTCACAGGAAAAGCTAAGTGCAGATCAATGACAATTGGATGAGCCTGGGTGGAGAAGGCAGTTGAGCGAGAGAGGGCAGGCAGTATAGCAACACAGATGGCACTGTCGGCTAAGATGACCTTCATCACCATTCACTCAATAAATATGACATGATCAACTCTTAAGTGATAAAGGGCTCAAACCACGCTACCAAGCTGCATTGCAAAACTTGATATAACACATGCACCAAACTGTGAGCAACTGAGGAGAAAACCATGTCTGCTCTGGGAGTAATGACCTAGAAATGTTAAGCTACAGTCACAAATACCCTTACAAATGGCTGAGAACACTGTATGAATGATTTTTGGACCATTTTGTATGGCCTTCTTAAGGCAGCCATAAGAGAATCCAGCATTTGTAGAACGTTCGTAAGTTTGTGGCCAGGTCAATGGTCTTGTCCAAGATTGCTAAGAATGCCTCACGAAAACCCCTCATCGTAGGGCGGTCGTACAAATGCCATAGGAGTAACATATGAACTACACAAGATGCTAGCCATAAGTATACCTTGAGAACGCCTTAAGTTGTACTTGAGGGCCCCTTACAGCGGTCGTACGACACGCCGTAGAATAGTAGTTTATATGGAGATTCGTACAGCGTGCATAAGGCGGTAGTGAGGTGCTCATAAGGTCAAAGTACATCATTCGTGTGACATTTGTGCCAACAAAATGTGCTGAAAGCTGTAAGATCTTCCTACCAACGGCTTGAGAGTGCCGTGAGTTGCACAAAATTTTTTGTAAGATGGCAGTAAGTATGCCGTAGGAAGATCCCAAGGCACCCTTACGAAGAACGTAAGAACTCTAGGGCCATCGTATGACAGAAAAGCACCTCATTTCTCAAGAATGCCTTAAGAATCTATTTGTGACCATAGTTTAATATAGAGTAGATACCCCATAGAGAGCATATATTAAAACAACCTGTGAAGAAGGTGGAAAACAGTCGACTAACATCTCTCAGACATAATGTTGAAATCCTGAAATTAAATTAAAACCAACTAAAGGTAACCTTAAAATGCTATCTAGAGTAGTTATAAGATAAGGTAAGCCTTTATTAGTCCCACAATGGGGAAATTATGTGAATTTATATGAAAGCATTAACAGGCACAGAACTGCAGGAGGTGAGGAGACTGTTGTTGTGATCTATCTTTTAGTTTTTTGCTTCTTTCATTGGTAAACAAACTGTATCTTTGCTTGATGAGGGAATATGAAACTTTCAGGAGAATATTTAAAGAGAAGATCTGACACACTATCCATCAGAAAATGCATAATACTCAGACGGTCCCTGTGACTCTCTTATCTATTAACATTACTGATATTTTGATAATAATTATTTCCTATTAGAAAGTTCTTTGCAATTCTTAACTTGCAGTATTTTTTCTCATCAAACCATAGATTAACAAAATAGTGTTTCATCAAAACAGTATATCCTTCAGCATTACAGTATCAGTGCTCTTAAAAGATAAAGAAAACCCACTCACCCAATGAAAAAGATTAGGATAGACACTGACCACAAAAGGAACTAAATCTTCCAAGAAAGGACCATGCTATGACATGGTAATCAATTTATCAGCACAGACATGGGACCACTTAATGACCCTTCAGATCAAAGAAAGACTGGGCAAAGATAAGAAGACAGACATTTACCTTTCCCTGGAGAACAGGCTGATATTTCATTTAAAGGACTGAAATACAACTCTCCCAGAACAAAGAAGTCATCAGAATTTAAACACACAGTGATCTTTGATCTTTGTGTGATACACAAGCACACCACACACTCCTTTGCTTTTCTTTAAAGGGAGAAACCAAGAAAAGGAGAAATAATATCCTGCTACTTTTGATATTCCTTGTTTAGGCATTAGTGCATGTGTCAGTATAAACCAGATATATCATTTTATAACTAGATCACAGTTGATGTTATTTCAATATCATAAAGTGATACTTTTTATCTCAGAGGCTTTGTTAAATCATTAGTCCCATGCTTCATAAGATTGACTTTAAACCATGGTTCGGTTTCCTTAAGGTAGCATCTCACTGGGGTGCAACAGCTTCCAACTAGATGAAGAACGGGGTTTCCAAAATCTCTCCAAACCGTTCATAGAGGTTCACAATTTCCTCTTGTTAGTTGCAGGACCTCACTATCTTGCCGCAGGAATATTCAACATCCATCCATCTAGCCATCCAGCCATCCATCTTCTACCGCTTTTCTGGAGGTGTAGGTTGAGGAGGCAGCAGCTCAAGCAGAGAAGCCCAGACTTCCCTCTCCCTGGCCACCTGCTCTAGCTCTTCAGACAGGATACCAAGGTGTTCCCAGGCCAGCTGGGAGACATGGTCTTTCTAGCGTGTCCTGGGTCTTCCCCGATGTCTCCTCCTAGTGGGACGTGCCCGAAACACCTCAAGTAGGAGGCATCCAGGAGGCATCCCGAGTAGTCCCCCGAATGAACCACATGGATCTGCCCTCCAGCGGGTTCACCACCCACAGGAGGGACCATGAGGGTCTGGTGCTATGTGGATCGGGTGGCAGTCAAAGGCAGAGACCTTGGTGGTTCGTTCCCCGCCTTACTAAACTGGCTTTTGGAATGTGGAATATTCAACATGTTAAAACATTTCTGCAACAAATTCTCCAAAAAGTTGCAGAGTCTTCACAGGTGTCTCAAACTTGTCTCAAACCCTTCTCAATGTAGTTTCCATAAGTCAGAAAGTGCAACAAAAATTAGACAAAATTGAGACTGGAGACAAAAATGACTAGGCATTCTGCTGGAGTGACAGGCAGAAAATGATTGCCTGGAGCCCCTCTTTATGTCTTCACTGGTACATTACATACCTGTTCTGCCTCCAGATAATGTTGTCACGTGGGGATTCGAGATTTGTGAACACTCTGCCTGGTTCTTCTGGTTGAGAACCCATAATTCTGGTGTTGGAGCAGCAGTGACGCAGAGACCACACAACACGCTTGTCTGAACTTCTTCCACCACCATGTCACCCAGGAGGAAGCAGACGTCCATCCAGGAAGGGCAGGTCAGGCATTGGCTTGCTTGCTACCGGATAACCATGAAAACCGGTACTACCAGTCTCATGCGTCGGGCCGTCGGTGACTCAACTGGCATCCCTGCCATTCCGAGGGCATGGAGGGTGAAACAGCACATCCTGGCAGAACTAAAAACAATATCTGCCACAGGTCTGTGGTGGACCACTCCCAGTTACACAGAGTGAGACTGGACATCCTGGCAGATAAACACATCTGTTGCAAGGTCTGTGGTGGACTGTGCCAGTCGGTGCATTGTGACATGCACTACACAAAGAGCAGAGATAAACAAGCCTATCATCTGGTCAGTCACTGCAACAGATACTGGAGTCAGTTTGTCTTGGCTTGTCCTTGCCACTGATAATACCTTTATCTGCCAAGAATGTGCTGCTAGTCCAGCAAAAGCTAGCAGTACTCAAAGACTTTGCAAGCAGTTTCATGAAATGGTCAATCAGAAAGCAACTCATACCGGCTTGGACGTCGCCTGGGCTTACAAGGGCCACGCTGATCTGTTCACACTCCTACAGGCAGCGAAAAGTAAGCTAGGAGCAGGAAGACAAAAGAAGAGGAAAACAGCAGCCTTGTGTGTAGCAGAATGGAATGTACACACTCTGTTGGACAGAACAATATCACAGTGCCCAGAAAGACAGACCGCGCTTGTGGCCCTGGAAATAAACAGGTACAATGTAGACATAGCTGCACTTAGTGAAACAAGATTGCCTGGATATGACAGCTTGGAAGACCATGGGTACATCTTCTTTTGGAGTGGGAGATCAACTCAAGAAAGGAGAGAAGCAGGAGTTAGAAAGGAGATAGCAGCAATGCTTGATGAGGAACCAGTGCCAATCAACGACGGGATAATGACTATGAGACTCCCACTACAACGGAAGATGTATGCCACATTCATCAGTGTATATGCCCCAACAATGACCAACATAGAGGAGGTGAAGGAAGAGTTCTACAGTGATTTACGTTAGACCATCAGGCGTGTACCGACTGATGACAGGCTGATACTCGTTGGAGATTTTAATGCCAGAGTTGGTTTGGACACCGAGAAATGGAAAGGAGTGCTAGGCAGTCATGGAGTAGGCAAGTGCAATGCTAATGGAGAACTTCTACTTGCACTATGTTCAGAGTACAACCTTGTGATAACCAACACTCTATTTAAACACAAGGACACACACAAGAAGACATGGATGCACCTAAGATCCAAGCACTGGCACTTATTAGACTACATCATAGTCAGGCAGAGAGACATAAGGGATGTATTGGACACCAGAGCAATGACAGGTGCGGACTGTGGTACTGATCATGTTATGCTGAGATCTAGATTAAGGATTTGCAGACGAAAAGAGCACTGTAGGATGGGTGCGAAGCCACCACGGAAGCTAAACACTAGTGCACTGAAAGGCCAAAAGAAGCGGGAAGAACTTACACAGGAAATGGGTGAAAACTTGAAAGACTGGGACAGCAACAACTCAGAGAATGACATAGAAGAGAAATGGGCAACACTGAAGGATACGGTGTATCAGACTGCGAGTGATGTATTAGGCTACCCTGAGAGGAAACATCAAGATTGGTTTGATGAGCATGATGAACACCTGAAGAAACTACTAGAAGTGAGGAATACAGCTAGGCAGGAAAACCTACAGTGTAACACAAGGTCGAAGAAGAAGAAATACTCAAAGGCTCATAGTGAGCTACAGAAGTACACCAGATAGATGAAGTCCAACTGGTGGGATGAAAAAGTGGAGGAACTTCAAACTGCAGCAGACAGAAAGGACATGAAAACATTCTTCACAGGTCTGAGAGAAATCTATGGCCCTAAACCATGAGGATTGATCCAACTAAAGGCTGTGAATGGTGAAACGGTCTTGCAGGAGAAAGACAAGATCCTGGACAGATTTGCAGACCACTTTGACTAACTACTAAACAACCCTGGAGATCTCACTGAAGAGGCTAAAGAAGCTCTAGTGCAGCGACCAGCTGTATCAAGTCTGGATGAACCACTAAATTTTGATGAACTAATGGCAGCTATCAGGACAACACAGGATGGTAAAGGTCCAGGAAGGGATGGAATTCCAGCAGAAGTGTGGAAATTTGGTGGTGTTCAGCTGACCAACTGCCTGCACAAGCTCATCCAAGAGATATGGGATGCCCAGAAAGTACCTCAAGACTGGAAGGATGCAAGTATTGTGCCTTTGTTCAGGAAAGGTGACAGAAAGATTGTGGAAAATACCGAGGTATATCACTGCTAGCCACTGTTGGTAAGATTCTCTCACGTGTACTACTTAACAGACTCAATGAACACATCTCACAGAATGTACTACCGGAAACCCAGTGCGGCTTCAGAAGTGGAAGAAACACAATGAACATGATTTTCTGCTTGAAACAGGTTCAAGAAAAGTGTATTGAACAGAACATGCCGCTTTATGTAGTCTTCATAGACTTCAGTAAAGCCTTCAATACTGTTTCGCAACAAGGACTTTGGCAGGTACTCAAGAAATATGGATGTACAGAGAAGTTTGTCAGCCTGATCGAGGCACGTCATACATGTATCCAAGCAAACGTGGCAATGAGTGGTTCAGTATCTAAAGACTTTTCAGTAAGCAACAAGGTGAAACAAGGGTGTGTGCTGGCACCTACACTCTTCTTGCTATATCTGGCAACCATGCTTGAGGTGGCCTTCAAAGACACTTCAGAAGGAGTATACATTCAAACAAGGAAAGAAGCAGACTTGTTCAATGTGGCACAGTTTAAAGCCAAGAGTAAGACATTGATAAAGGTAGTAAGAGAAATGCTCTTTGCCGACAACAGTGCTCTAGTTGCACACAGCGTGGAAGATATGCTATCTTTAGTGGAGAAATTTACAAGAGCAGCTAGCCAATTCAGCTTCCAAATCAACATCAAGAAGACAGAGTGCCTTTATCAACCACCAAAGTTCCAGTTATCAACATCACTACCAGAAGAGAACAGCATTGGTACAGAGCCACTAGTCAAGTGCAAGGCTTTCAAGTACCTAGGGAGTACCGTTTCAGAGAATGCTAGGCTGGAGGATGAACTATCTCTCAGAATGGGAAGAGCGAGCGCTGTGTTTGGAAACTTGAAGGAGAGACTGTGGAACAATCGACATGTGTCTATCAGTGTGAAATGCAAAGTGTACAGAGCGACAGTACTGGCTACTCTATTGTACGGTGCTGAAACTTGGACTGTCTACAGAGTGCAGGTGAAGAAACTCCACGCGTACATGATGAGACACCATCGAGCCATAATGAACATCTCATGGAAAGACAAGATAATCAACATAGAAGTGCTGAAACGAGCTGGTCTAACATCAATGGAGGACATGCTAATGCAGATGAACCTGAGATGGCTCGGACATGTTGAGAGGATGGACCACCAGCGTCTCCCTCGGCAGTTACTCTACGCACAGTTATGCGAGGGCAAATGCAATCAGGGTAGACCAAGGCTCAGATTTCCATCCGTTTTCCGTACATGTTCTTAGGTTGTGTGAGCTAGTAGTCCAGCCTCCTTGACATTCCCAAGTGCCTTACATATGGAACGTTAGATAGGTAACATTCTTTATGGAACACTAGTAGTCCTGCTAGCTAGCAATCTCAATTGTTTACTTACACGTTCCGTATACATTTCGTTGACACATAATGCTCCAAACAAGATGCTAACAGTCCTGCTAGCTCTCAGTCCAGCCTGCTAATATTCCCAAGTGCCTTACGTACATGGAAGAACTAGAGAACTATACCGACGAGTTTTATTTCCGTTGCTGTGTCATGGAGCAGTCTCCTATCCCTGCTTCCCAGTCAAAGCAACTGAGACCGGCAGACTCGCCGAAAATAACGCTCGAGAAATCATGAGATGGATCTGAGGTTAGTGGCATCCTTTTTTCTACTGAAAATAAACTTACCAGCATGGATGGCAGAGTAGCATTAGTAGAGTTGCTCCATAAAAAATTCCAGAGCATGCATGAGAGTCTGGAATACATTTAGGCACAGTTCATCTCTCTCTTAACCCCTTAACGCCTGAATTTATTTCCAATTATGAAAAAAAAAAATTTCACTCGTGTTTTTGCTTTCAAGTAGATGCTAAATTAAGTGGAGAAAGTTAATTTGACTATAGCACATAAAATAGATATAATTTTAGGTATGATGCAAATTAGCGACAACAGGCATCTATGGTAAAAAAAAGGTTAAAAAATGGTAAAAAAGCACCTGTTCCTATCTCAAGTATGAAGAGTCTTTTATTTATGCAACAAAGTTATTTTCAGTATTTTCAACTCTCATGACTGCCAAACTATAACCCTAACCCTAACCCTAGCAATCAGGAAATGGATGGTGCTCCGTCTCTGACCGTTCCTACGAGAAACTAAAGCTTGCAAAAGGTTCCTAGGTATGTGTTGGAAGTGCTCCAACCGGAAGTGGAGGAATACAGATGGTATTTTGGTTGCATTTGGAGCGGAAGTGGTTTGATGCGAATTCACGACGACAGGCGTCAAGGGGTTAAAGGAAAACAATAGTTCGAAAAAGTCAGTAAACACACTAACCACGTGTCTTGCCGTTGTTGAAAGAGAGAACAGGAAGATGATGGAAACAGTTCTCAATTTGCAGTCATGCAGCATGAGAGATGACCTTGTTTTTTTCTGGATTGCCTGAAAAAAATAATGAAAATCCAGAACAGCTGGTCTGGGAATTTATGTCCACACAACTGAAACTCTCTGATGAAGTCACAAAATCAATTACCTTCCACCGAGTCCACTGAATTGAGCAAAAAATTCCTCAAAATAAACGTCCCAGAGCTATTGTTGCCAAATTTGAGCATTTCAAGCAAAAAATTTTGTTACAGAGGCAGGACCGGCAGCTTAAAAACACCAATTATGGTCTAAATGATCAATTTCTACAGGAAATCTTGGAAAGGAGAAGGAAGCTTTTTCCCATAAGAAAACAAAAAATCCAAGAAGGTAAACAAGCTATTGTCTCTGTGGATAGACTGTATATAGATGGCAAGTTGTTTATGGATGAAACCATAACCCCCTGGTTATTATAGCACTTCCTTTTTTTTTTTTCTTAGCTACAGGTGGAGAAAAGAGTGTGATTGTGAGCAGGTCTCTTATTCAATCTCGGTTTGTAACCATTTGTCTAATGTTTTTTTTTTCTTTTCTGCTGAGGTTGCTGTTTGCTTGTTTGTCTGTTGTAACTAATTTTGTTGAAGTTGTTAGGTCATTGTTGTATGTTATCTGCATTTTTTCACCATTTACTAACCTTTATGTCTGTTTTCTCTCATACTTCTGGTTTATAGGAAACAACTTTAAGTACATGCACCCAAGTCCATACACCCCAAGCAAATGGAACAGAGACATCAAGCGCACACCCAAGCATACATACGTAGGTACTGTATATATTTTATACACAACATACATATACACATATATGCATACATTATGGGCATATAGTCACATAGGCACCTTTAGTTAGCCTTTAACACAAAACCAGTTAGTGAAAACATGTCCACATTTAAATTTGTCACGTGGAACATATGTGGAATTGGTACCAGGGAGAAGAGGCTAAAAGTTTTTAATCGACTGAAGGACCTACAGGCAGACTTTGTCTTTGTTTCTAAGTTGTAGATGCGCTCACCTCCCCGGAATTCCCCCACATGTACTCAGCCGGCTTTAATTCTAAACAAAGGGGGGGTAGCTATATTGGTAAACAGAAGAATACGCTTTGTTGTGAATAATACCATAGCAGATCTGGAAGGCAGATTTATAATATTAAAAATCTCAGTACAAAATTTGGATCTATGTATTGCAAGCGTTTATGGCCCAAATGGTGACAACCCTTCCTATTTTCACACTTTCTTCACTTCTCTTTCTGAGCACTTGGACACTACACTCAAAATAGAAGGCAACTTCAACCTGGTATTAAACCCTGCAATCGACAGGCTCAGTGCATCGGGGAATTATCAAAACTGGCAGGCTACTGATACTCTCAAACAATACATAGACTTTATTACTTTACATAGACTTTATTACACACTTTAATAAAGAGTGGGAATCATATCTGGAATATAATGATGTGCCAGGAATATCCTTGTGTGTTCTTTGGGAAGCAGCAAAAGCGGTCATGCAAGGCAAAATAATCTCTTACTGTTCGTATAAGGATAAAAAAGAAAAAGCACTGGTACTGGAGTTAGAGCAGAAAATTAAATCACTGGAAACAACCTGTGCCGTTTCTCCACAGGAACAGGCACTTAATCTGAGAAAATTAAAGCTGGAATTAAAAGAAATTACAAACAAAAGAACACAGTTTTTAATACAAAGACTGTGTCTTGAGAAGTTTGAAAACAGTAATAAATCAGGGCAATATCTTTTGAATCAGCTTAGATTGAACAAAGAAAAAACAACTATCCATTCTATTAAGGATATGACTGAAAATATTACCCATGAGACTGAAGAAACAAATAACTCCTTTAGAAAGTTTTATGAAAACCTCTACTCGTCTCAGGTTAACCTATCTGACTCAGAAATAAATAAATTTTTAGATGATAATAACTTATAACTTATATAACTTGTAAATAATGAACAGATTGCAGCTCTGGATGCACCTCTTCTGGGTGTCCGAACTCCAGGAGGCACTTAACTGACAATGGTTTTCTGAAGTGTTCCTGAGGCCACATGATAATATCCTTTAGAGAATGTTGTCAGTTTTTATATCAGTGCTGTCCGAGGGATCGAAGGCCATGGACATTCAATGTTGGTTTTTTTGTCTTTTTGCTTTCTTGCAGAAATGTCTCCATACTCTCTGAATCTTTTGACGATATTATGGACCGCAGGTGATGGAATCCCTAAATACCTTGCAATTGTATGTTGAGAAACATTATTAAACTGTTGGACTATTTGTACATGCAATTGTTCAAAGTGGTGAATCTCACCCCATCTTTGATTGTGAACGACTGAACCTGTCGGGAATGTTCCTTTTATACCCAATCATGACACTCACCTGTTTCCAATTAACCTGCTCACCTGTGGAATGTTCCAAAAAAGGTGGTGTTGAGCATTCCTCAACTTTTCCAGTCTTTTGTTGTCCCTGTCCCAGCTTCTTTGGAACATGTTGCAGGCATCAAATTCAAAATGAGTGAATATTTCCAACAAAACAATACAGTTTATCAGTTTGAACATTAAATATCTTGTCTTTGCAGTATATTCTATTGAATATAGGTTGAAAAGGATTTTTAAATCATTGCATTTTGTTTTTATTTGCGTTTTACTCAAAGTCGAGCTAGTCATATTCCCTCTGTTGGCATTAAGAACATTACATTGGCTTCTCTCTTTACACTCTGTGTCTGGTTGTTTATAAGCTATTTGAGAAGAGAGTTACCATTTTTTATTATTCATCTGTTGAATGTATTTTCTTTCAACCACCCAGTCTTGGGATATTTATTTTTTCACTGGATTTTATATTGTATTTGAAATTACCAGCTTTGTTCTGTCAGTACAATGCCAGTAATTGTAGTGGTAGTAGTAAAATTTTTTTATATGTTGGCCAGATGCCCTGATTTGACAATTCCCTCCTGGACTTATCCAGTGCAAAAGAGAAAAAAAATGCTCTTTTCTCAGTCTTTTCTTCAAGAATAGTTTATGTAATTGGATAGGTCTGATTAAAACTGTATTGACTATACCTTTACTACTGTTTTAGAAATGTGTATTTTTTTGGAATGTGGAATGTGTGTCCAAATATAGAAGAAAGCTAAGTAGTCATCTGCATTCAATAACATTTGTATAAAATGTGGATTCGTGTTGGGGAGTCACTTAAATTTTGCAGCTGCATGAGTAAAAATGCAGTGTTTGAGTAAGGGCACCGCATGCATTTTTTGGGCATCAGGATAAATGAACAAAATTCACATTTCACTTATGTAACCCCAAAATTCATGTTTCTGTGATGCCCATCAAACTCTACTGTGCTACCCTATTGATTCATAAGAAAAAGAAGTTCAGTTTTGCACTGCAGTCCTAAGGAAAAAACATGTGACACAATACTCACAAAACAGCTTAAATTGTGTTCATCAGAAGTAAAAAGGAGGGTATGAACACAGAGGTAACTCATCCTTCTCTCCACCCACTGAATGCTTTAATTCTCCAAACTTGCAGTCTTGAGCTCCACTTTGTGCAGACTCAAATGACATCAGTTTAGGCAAGTTATCTGATTTGGCACAGCTCCTTAGTGCTACCATGCACAAAAAAGCTTGTCTATGACCTTGTTTTAAAACATCAAATAGAACAAGCCAAGACTCTGAAGTGTAAAACGTATAGTGTTTTCCTTTAAAGTCTAAACTCTGCCAATTAAACACCGAGTCACTCTACAGTTTGCGATCATGGGTGAGGGTCGAAATGTAGCTGCTGTTCCACACTGAAAGGAATCAGTTGTTGTGATCTGGGCATCTGGCTGAAATACATCTAGCAGACTGAAGTATGGTGTTTCTGGCATGTCCAAGTGGGAGGAGGCCCAGAGGCAGTCACAGGTCATGCTGAGGAAACTACAGTCATGTGAAAAAATTAGGACACCCTGAATAAGCCTGTGTGTGTGTGTTTTTTTTAACATATTTGAACATACGGATATTCAATATCAATGTTAAAAGTACTGGGAGATTCACGTAATACAACTAAACAATTAAAAATGAATTCAGACTTTTTTCCAAATTTTCTGTAAAATGTAATTCTAAACAAATAGTGAGGAATAAATTAGAACACCCCCCATCTTTTTTAGGACCCCCCCACATTTATTCCCACTTACAATGGCTAAAATAAATTTTTAAAAATGCAAATAAAAACAAAAACAAGGTTAGCCATAGATATGTGAACATTTCTTAACCACTTGCGCTCCGTTGTTCCGCGGGCGGGCAAGTCTCTGCGTCCTATGACGCACGAGGGCGCGCAAGAGCGCGCTCGTGCGCCCTCGTGCGCATGACGCATGATAAGGATATTGATGGTGATGGTGTAGGTGGTGTGCCCTCCAAGCGCCACTGGAAAAAAAATCTGCAAACACAGCCGCGAACAGATTAGTTCATCTGATTGACCTCTCATTCGACTAATAAGAGCCTTGAATTGGGTTTCTGAAACCTTGAGGAGCCAATGAATGAAAATCTAGGAAGGAGGACCCGCCTACTGTGAACGCAGGAGCCAATTGAAGCACAGAAATTCAGGCTGGGTGAAGCGATATTTACTGCTGCAGAAGGACTCTGTACGAATCTACTACAGACCCAGGCTCACCCAGCAGCATGGAGAACACCCACAAGTGGGACCTGCACTCATTCCAGCAGAATAGATGGAGGCCGACGACAAAAGTCGTAAATCATTCGCCAAAACGGCAATAATGGAATTATGTTGATCGGGATCCACGAGCGGAGTAGCGTCGTGTTCGTCTGACAATGGGGGAAGAGCTGTTCGCTGCGACTCTGCTGCTTTGAAGAGGTAAGGTGTTATAAGCTAAATTATTATTTATCCCTGAAAACTGTAATCCAAAAATGACTTTTGACCGATCGGTAAATTACAACTGTACTGCGCACGAAGTACGTGCGCCGCGATAAACGGTTCATTTGCCGTGTTCGGATCGTGAAGCCCCCCCCCCCCGCTGCAGAAGAGGAGCGGGGGGGGCCACGGTCCAAACGCCCCCCGGTCCGCGGGAGGAAGCATATCAGTCTATTCCATCATGTAGCGATGGCCCTCTTCTGTAGCGAGGGGGGGGGGGGCGTTCACGGTCCGTTCACGGTTCCCCCCACACACACACACACAGTAGCGAGGGGGGGGGGAGCCGCTGTGAAAGCATGCAAGGAGTGTAATCCGTCATGTAGAGGGCCGAATTTGGTCCTTGGTAGCGGGGGGGGGAAATGACCCCCCGCCCACACACACACACACAGACACAGCCCTGAGTGTGACCTTTCATTAGAGCCTAAAATGAAGATTCTACATTGAATTATTCAAAAGTTACAGACGTTTTTCCAAACTGTGCCATTTGGCACAATTTGGCACAGTTCCAAAACGCCTGGGAACTACCTGAGAACAAAGCTGTGTAAAATATTCATTTTTTGTGGTATTGTTACCAAATTTGGATCTCAGCTGGATAACACTTGGTTCTACATTTCTGTTGCATTTTCCAGCCGGATCGGACAGCTGTGTGTTATTTACAAGCATTTGTATCCAAAAAAACACTGTGTCCAATTTTTTTTCTTCAAGTTCAGTATGTTTAGATGACTGTAACTCAGTGGCCGGAGCACGTAGAGAGATTATGTTTTTTTTGCCAAAAAATTCAAAGTGTTTTCTTTTAAATGAGACCAACCCCATGAAGATGCTGCAAAGGGTTGAATAACAGCTTTCGATTTACTTTGGGCACGTTATTTTTTGGCATTTTTAGGAAAATTGCCCGGAGTGCAAGTGGTTAATAAAGAGCTGAATATTTAAAGGGGTGTCCAAATTTTTTCACATGACTATATCTGCTGCCCTGTGACCTGGACTCCTAAAGAAGTAGTTGAAGATGGATGGATGGATGGATGGAAGGACAATTAATGATGCAGCATCAACCCTTTTATATTTTAATTGTTCATATGAAATTAAAGGTTCCATTCATTGCACTTTTTCAACATGTCGACCGGTTCCGACAGGTCTTAATGAAATGAAGTGTGACAGGCATTCGGTCAAATTGCAGCATAATTGAGAAACCATCTTTTGCAGCCTTCCTCAGAACAGCTCGCTTCAGTGCACGTCTCTTTAAATGCTCCTGAGTCCCAGTTAACCCCACCCTTCCCCTTTCATCACTTATTATCAGTGTTTGGAGTAACTCGTTACTGTAAGGCTGTGTGTACACCAAATGTGATTATTTTTTTCCACTGTGGACAACTATTTTCTGTTCATTTTCTATGTAGTCTGGTGTGTAATGCACTCAGTGCCCTCGGCTATAAAACACTCTCAGCAGTCGTATTTTATCACTGTGCTCACGGCACTGAAAGTTGAAAAAAGTTCAACTTTCGGAGCGCCGCAGGGCTCATCAGCTGCACACCTCTCTCACCAGCTGATTAGAATCAGACTAAAAGTACACCATGATCAATATTTAACTGCAAAAGCTTGGAGGGACGTTTATTTTCTTTCCAGTTTGATGTGGTTTAGGGCAGTGAGCAGAGCGTTTCAGAGCAAAATGTGTGAAGCCCCGGTACGCTCCACAGTAGCACTGTTAAGTGGCATTTATGAACCCCCATCATGTCGACGCCACCATTGACGCTCGTTGCCGACGCAGTGATCGGCAATTTTTTCTTGTGTGTTGAGTGAAATGCATTGTTCTGTTGCCAAAACTGGTTTCAGCCAATGTGTAGAGTGATTAGTGTTCATCATGTGTTTTTGTTCATGAGATTGCGATGTACAAGAGCAGATTGTGATAGAGTTGGAGCTAATTAAAGTTAAGGAAAAGCAATTTTCATATGATTGTTGCACAGAGAAAAAGAGAAGAAGTCAGAGAAAACGATGCATGCAACCACTGCCGTTATTTGACAATCTATGGGGGGCTGAAAAGTTCATAGTGGTCAAATTTGACCAAATGTGGTTTATTTTTAAACCGTAGGGATCCAAGCTCTGCAACACTGATGGAAGGAGTGTGTGGACCGAAGGGGAGACCATGTTGAAAAATAAACCACACTTGGTTAAATTTGACTACTATGAACTTTTCAGCCCCCCCCCCCCCCCTTATCAGTGCATATTGTGACGACCCCAGCACTTTAGGCTTTTGGTGTCATCTGCTCCTCCCTGGCTGTGCTGTGTCTGTCTTTTAGGTGGATATTGGTTATCAGTAATTATGAGTCACACCTGTGCTCTAGCTATAAAAACTGCCTCATTTCTGCAGCTCAGCCCTGCCTGGCACTCTGGCTTTGAGTGGAGAGAGGAAAGTGTTTCCTCCAGACCCTACGTCCTTCTATTTGGTTTGCTTTCACATACATATCCACTCATCCAAGCACTTGTACTGATTTACTGAGATTTGCATGTTTATGTTGATTAAGTTTTGTTAAAATAAAGGTGAATTTGAATTATTTTACCCACTCAACTTGTCTTCCTTCTTTGTTGCGATCCCTGAGCCAGATCGTGACAATATCTACTCTGAAGCGAAAACCTTGAGCTCAGGATCATCACAGCCAATAGCACGGTGATGGGCTGTAATTAAGGACCGGAACATTTGTCAGTGACGTGAGGAAGTGGAACACAGAAGAGCATTATTGGCATCTGCCCATTCTGCCCATTCTGCTGAGATGTCAAAAATATAAATATTTCTAAATGAAGAGAGATTTTAACATTTTTCTGTAACCATATGACCAAAGAAAGAATTTTAGAAGGTTAAAGTCCACAAAGCACACCAAGTTTTAGTGAGACATTTAAAGCAATTATCTCATGACTTCTTTGGTCTAGGGTAGGAAATGTCCTGTGAATGACATAAGAAAGGACTCAAAATGAGCTTGTGCATGCTTGCTGTGAGTTTTCCAGAAACGTAGTTGCTTTATTCACACATGCACTGTGAATCTGTACCAAGCCCATATCCTCTTCAACTGTATTAATATGTTTTCACAAAGAGATTCTTCAGGTTGTGTCCAAGATCATGGCTGCAGTGCATGCATAGAAACAGCTTTAGGCCAACTGCTAATCTCATGCATTCGATCTTACTTTACCCACTATCTTACTTTCATCTGTAGGCTGAGTGATTGGGCCACAGTCGGTTAAGACACATGTCCTCAGCAGCCAAACAGCACTTGCAAAACAGCCCCTTATAGCTTGATAACTAGATTATGCAAGTCATTCGATCAATACGTCTGCTGTTTGTGACCTTGGTGACACATTTAAAGGCATCACAGCCCTGGGTGTCGACAGGAGACATCACATCAGCCAGAAACACCTGCATACAAATTGCTCACAAAAAACGTCAGGGAGAAATGGCAAAAGAGCTCCTTGTTATGTGTGCCTATATGTCTATTTTATTACTGAACTGTTACCTGGAAATATGGTGTGGGATTATGGGTGATCTATGTCAGGGTCTCAGGAGAACCACTAAACCCATTCCATCAGGAATATCTAGTTTCGATAAAAAGCCTCAGGAGAGAAAGCAATAATAAGCTTTTATCTCGGTCTTTGTACAATCTGCAGTGAGGGCTTGGAGGGAATGCTGCATGCAAATAACATTGTAGTTGTATGTTAAAGTTAAAGAGCAAAAACAGATTGCGTGTGCGTGTGTGCATGCGTGAGACAGAAAAGCTGACAGAAAAGCAGATGGTGTGAGGGATACTGCTGCTAGTGCTGATGCCAGTGGCTTGTTGACACAGGTAGCCAGTAAATGATAGGTGTTTTGCGCTCCATTGACTCTCACTGGCATGAGAATTGAATGGGGACATAGTAGGAAGCCAATGGCTCTGCAGAGTGTTTTAGGTGGTGAAACAACCCATATACACTAGCACGTCTCACACATTTCTAGACATGGACACACACAAGGAATGACAGATGGGGACGGGTGAGTGAGTGTCTGCAGAAAGGCACGCAGAGATGTAGGTTAAGGCACTCAGCAGACTCAAAATCTACAGGGACTTTGTTAGGATGAAGAAACCACTGCAGAACAGAGACAACACTGTTTCCTAAGAGTGTCAATAAGAGTGGAGCATAGTGATTTGTTGGGCATTTTTGTCTTCAATTTTGTGCTACATGGTGTAGATTTTACTGGCCACCTGTCAAAGACAGGTTTAAAAAAAAATGTATGCATCAGTCCACACACTGTTAGCAGTAGGAAGAGCAACAGTGATGGTAATGGCATTCCCACGGTGTCAAAGTGGATTGATCACATTTTAAGTATCCAAAAAATAATAAGAACTAGAAATGCACTCAACAGAGAAGACACAAGTCTCTCTGGATTCTATTGCAACAAAGTTGAGTGGCTCCCCCCATGATGCAACATAGCAAAACATAATGTAAGCATCACTGATATACGGGGGGGCTGAAAAGTTCATAGTGGTCAAATTTGACTAAATGTGGTTTATTTTTCATCCGCAGGGATCCAAGTGCTGCAGCACAGATGGAAGAAGTGTGTGGACCGAAGGGGAGACTATGTAGAAAAATAAACCACATTTGGTCAAATTTGACCACTATGAACTTTTCAGCCCCATTGTACTGTGTTCATGTTAGCTTCCAGATGGATGCTCTTGTCCCAAAAACCACAGATTAAGACACCAACAGTTTAGTAACTCAGGCTTCATCTGCTCTAAACCTTGCAACTTTGACATGTGACCTTTTGCTGCCCAAACAAGAGCCACAGGTGAGGGTCCCACATCAACCTGTGTAAAAGTGATCGCTTGGTTCAGTGTCCTTTCACAGGGATGAATAATCCAGTTGTACCAAAATATATCACTTCAAACTACTCAAGAACATCCTCTCCACCTATTGGTTAGAGGGATGCCATGGTAATGAGAAGTGTAAATACAGGAAGTAGAATCCTGTGTTGTTGACAACAGATTTCTAACTTGATCCCAGCCTCGACGGTTCAAGTGAGAGTGTGGACAGATGGAAGTGACCTGCCTACAATTAACATTCTCTCCTCAAGCTTATCTGTTGATTTTCTTTGGAAACTTTCAATAACTTTTACTGCTGATCATCATCACTACAGTCTTGACAAAAAAAAATAAAAGCTGGATTAAGAATTATGCTAGCAGGCTTTAGTTTCAACATATCAACTGAAAGACCTACATAAACTAAACCTTGGTCTCCAGTTCACAAATGTATTATTAGAATTACTTCTACGCTTAAGCAATATTATGCTCAAGGTTGTGAGGTATCAATGAATATAGATCACTGCGGTGATTCAGTCGCAAGGACGACGTGAAGCAGAGGACTGATCATTGCAGTGATACAGTATATTCATGATACCACACAACCTCGAGTATAATATTGCCCTTACACAACAGTTCCACAAGCACAGTTTATAAAATGACAGCAATATAGACACAATTTCTGATTTTTGTTTGTTTAATCAGTTTTTTTGCTGAGAAAACTAGTCCCTTCCGAATGCACTCAGTCAACTGTTGCTAAGCACTTTAATAATATAATATAGAAAATAATAGGCCTATTGTCATTTCACACACATTAAATTAAATCACCCTTTATTGTCATTCAACCATACAACCAATCATGTACAGTAGAACGAAATTGTGTTTTATCCTATCTACAGTGTTAATCACACACACCCCATATGTAGAATCAGAAGGGCCGCTGCCATGCAAGGCGCCGCCACAGATTTCCCTCCTCCATTCCATTATTGCTGAGCACCAAGCTGGACGGCAGGAAGTTCTGCTTTTATATGGTCTTCGGCATGACCCGGCTGGGATTTGAACCTCTGCCTCCCGGGTGTGGGGTGGATGATCTACCAGCTGAGCCACCATACATGTAAGTAACCAAATTAAATATTGTCCAGTGCAGTTTATGTATATACCGTTCATCTTTTGAGTAGGGTTTACAGGTCACATGATTCACGGTGGCGGCTAGTTAGCACGTTAGCGATTTACACACATTTTCATGTTAGTTCTCAAGTACTTTGCTCGCTTTTTCTTGGTATTTTCAGATGAAAGAGTCTATCAACACAATGATATTATGGTTTGCTAGCCAAGACAATAAATCAAACTCTAGCTTGTCTATTTTGCTGAAAACAAACGTGATTAGCCAGATATACACACGGGTAGGACTTCCAGGTCATTGAGGTCTGGATTTTTACAACCGTCTCTTTTCAAACAGCGCCTCACTGTGGAAATTAAGGTATCCAACACAGTATTACAATTTTCACATACATACAGTAAGAAGCAGCTGATAATACTTTAATTTCAAGTGGAGTGATACATACTGAAACAAAGTGCGATTATCGGGGAATATAGCAACTCCTGGATCTCCTATTGTCCAATCAGATTGCTCTGTCAGAACTAAGTGTTGATCCATTACAGAAGTTCAGTTAAGCAGCAGAAAAGAATCAACCCATAACCACAGTTGTTCAAAAAGGAACCAACTCTCATCAGAAGGACTGTGCTAACAACCGACTGAGTACAAAGTGTGTGTCCACTGTGTTTATTAAATGTTGGTAAAGGCTGTGTATGGTTTAATAGCTCTTATTTACAGTGAATGAAAAATAAATGTGCATGCTGAAAAGCTTGCTCTAGTTTGTAAAGAGCTCCCCAGGTGGTAAACAGACCTCCTATAACAGTATGAATGCTGGAAGAGAGAGCTGTGGCAAATAAAAAGCTTCCATCAAACACTGACCCAAGGAATTATAGAGGATTATTAAAATCTGGCCATTAAATATTATAAACCAGAAACACAGATGATGAGAGGCTTCCTGAAAGCTCTTGTGTTTAGATTTTTTAAAAAGCCAGAGCCTACTCCAACAGTGAGAACTGCCAGATAGCTGGTCCATTGTGTTCTCAATAAAGGAAAGCCATTTGCTCTCTTTAATAATTGCTGTATAAACAAGGACAGCATAGTTATCAGATTGCCAATTTATCATAGACCAACACTGAGAGCCAGATGACCACACATTATCACATCTAAACCTGAAACTAATTTACAGTCACGCTTATCTAACAACATGTCTTTGGACCGTGGAAGGAAACAGAAGCTCCCAGTAAGAAACTCTTGGAGGCCCTGTGAGAACCTGAAAATACACACGGAACCTTGTGTGGCTGTACGGCAACAGGGCACACTATTACACATCTGCACCGTAATTTTTACACAATAAATGTAATAGATGTTACATCAAGACTTAATATCGCTGAGAAAAAAATATCTATTTAAAAATACCATAAAAGATATATTGACAGTAACAGTCAAAACACTTGAATCAAAATGTGTCCCCTGTGCAGACTGGGATCTTAACAACAAGGTGAGTCTCAGGCTGACTCTCTCCAAGGAACTCCGAGTCACTTTGAAAAAATACGATAAGAAAGGTCAGCCATAAATTTGCTATAAAAACTAGCCTTCAAATCCGGCAACCTGCACAGATCTTGCCCCAAATTCCCAGTAAATATAAAGGATTTATGAATTGCATCGATACTGGTATAGACTAGAAAGGTGTCATTATAATTCTGCCTCTCCTGCAGGTGCTGAAGAGACACTAGGATGTAGTTCTGCACATTTATGTCTCCCTGAAATATAACTTCAACTCAACGCAGAGCAATATAAAAATCATGCATATAGTGGAGTGTGTTCAGGAGTAATAATAGAGCCTCCGTGTTTGTTTTTTTTCAGGTACACAAAAGAGAAAAATGAAGAGACAAACTTTAGGCACCATATAGGCTATATATTTTTTCTTCTTTTTCTTTACTGCTGGGAAAATATCTCTTTTTTTCCCCACTAACCCTCCGTCTCTCACACAATAGGCCAAGGTACATGAATAAAATACAATTCCGCTGTGCAATATACCATCACCCGACTAGAGCAACAAGATAAAATATTTGACCTCGACCTAAAATGAAGACGGTTTCAGTTTAGACTTCGCAGAGGCACAGTAAGCCTTCATTACAAGAACACGAAGGCTGCTTAAGAGAGAATTTGGCTACATAACCACGGGCTGCTGCGGTTGTGTTTCCATGCAACTGTGGCTCCGTGTGTTTGTTAAGAAGGGTAAATTTGTGCTCGCACACCAACATCTCTTGCCCACCACACAACGAGCGTCCAGACCTGAGTGGCCACTTATGTAAATGTGGGCAAACAAAATAAGAGAAATACGCCCGAGCAGCGTATCCCCGTGGCGTAGCCCCACTCCCAGTTTACTACAAAAACTGTCAACATGATGAGTCAGCATGAGCTCCTTGTTATGCTAATGGAGGATACATGTCACAGTGGATATTCGGCATGCATGACTGGGCAAACACAAGTCCAACAGATATGAGTTATTCTGGTGTGCTGAGATGTTCGAAACAGCAGTGAGCTGGTGACTCCAGAGACTTTCCAAGGACAACAAAACAAACAGAAAAGAATTATTCTGGCAGCGAGAGCATGGAATGAAGGTTGGTGCTTGTTTAAATATATAACTTGAGGGATTTGTATAATTTGGCAAGAAAAATAAAAATCCCACTCATTATAACATAGGGTATGCTACACCCACACAGGTTAATTATTTCAGGTGATTAGACCTCTTCTCGGTACTGTGTGGGACTAATATCTCTTACCTTGGATGTGAGCTTTGTAGCTTGGGGCAAATTACACCTCGATCCATTACTCTGAGACATAAATAACAGTATAGCAGTTCCCGCTACTAACTTAAGCAGGGTTGTTATTATCCACAATAAGTGACAACACCTGTGTGGGTGTGCAAGGTCTTTTAAAACGAAGCTGGTGCTGCCTAGAGAGAAAAAAAAATGTCACAGGCTTATAAAAATTTCTGCCACAGGTATAGAGCACATTTCACAAAAGGACATAATAAGAACATCGCCTGCACATGCTTGTCCTTCCGATAAGCCCTTATTTTAAGTGGATATCTGCAATGCTTGTGGTTAGCAAATACGTATTTTTATATCAGACCCCTGGATAAAGTCTGTGCATTTTGTGTGCATACAGTGCCTCCAAAAGGTAATTTAAATGTTAAATGTGAACATAGATTCATAGACACGTTGCCATTTCTTGCATGAAACAACCCATGGACTGTACACTTCTTAATTGGCATACATCTGGAAAGTAGGAACTCGACTGTTTGCCATTATTTTGGGGGAACAAATAAGCTATTCATCACGCAAGAATTAAACATGTTTGATTGCACAAAACCACATAATTAGGGACGCTATCACGCAGCAAGGCAGACGGAGTATTATGCATGACCTGTCCTTACATATCAGAGATGAAACCAGCAGAGTGCGCAGCTCTGTTCACTGACCCAGTGGGGAGTTTCAAAGATGGAATCCAACAACACAATTTTAGGGTAAATAGGAAGTGGAGGATGGGATGTATTATTTTGTGTGGAGCCCGACCGATAAAGGGTTTTAATACCGATATTGATACCAATATTGCTCTGAATGACGATATTTTTCTCCCCTTCCAGACAAGTAAACATGAGCACATGTGCAAACGTTTGCACATGAGCAAACATTTTGTGTAGTTGTTTATGAGTCCTAAGATAAAATGACAATGCTGTTAAAATATACACTGCCGTTCAAAAGTTTGGGGTCACCCAGACAATTATTCTGTGTTTTCCATGAAAAGTCACACTTATTTACCACCATGAGTTGTAAAATGAATAGAAAATATAGTCAAGACATTGACAAGGTTAGAAATAATGATTTTTCAAACAGACCTTTCCAAAGCTCTATTTCCTTGTGTAACCTCTTAAAATTCTGGTGGTCCACCTGTGGAACGGTTCACATTGGCTGAAACTGGCTGGAATGCCATTAGGTCTTTTGGGGGATCCATGATGTTTCTACTCACTTTAGTGGAATTGTAATAATTCAACATAGACATTTAAGGCAGATCATCAATAGAATATTTCTATGTTCAAATTTCTCTTAGGGTTGCATTTTGATACCATCAAGCTGCACTGCCAAGAGTTTGTTATTTTCATATCCTGCCCATGAGCCCTGATGCCTGGGGGATCTCACATATTATGCAGAAGAAATGTGCAGAAAAGAAGTAGTTTCAGCTCTAGAGGAGGAAAAAATGAGGAAGCAATATGTGCATTTATTTTAGACCATTTGAGTTCCTTTTTTTCTCCTCTTTTCCATACGAAGAGTCTATGTTAATAATAATATGCACCTCAACTGCTTGTGCTGTGCATATTGTTATTACAGTGTATGTGCACGCAGGATGATGTGACTGAGCTAATTTCATCCAAATTAATAGTGTTTTATTGGATAATTTCTTTCACACAGACACTCGTGCAAAACCTTGCTTCCAACCGCCTTTTCCTCTCCATGTGCAGACTGCAGATAAAACAACTCCCACCAGCTATGCCACACTCAAATGCCACAGCCTTAAGTGTCCTTCAGTATCCTCTAACTGCTTCACTACATGTGTTCGTCTTTTCCACTGCCGCACTGATAAAACAAAAACGCCATAAATGAAGACATTTATATGGTTAATAACTGTCGTCCTCATTTCATTCTCATCACTATACACTTATTATTATAGTTTACACACAGCATCTTATAGTTCCAGAGGAAAATAACAACATATGCATTACTATGGAGAAAACATAGTGTGATTAGCAACTATGCACGTAATAACGGATAGCATTTATTAGGGGTGGGAATCGCAAGGGACCTGACAATATAATTCAGATTGCGATTTCTTGGGTCACGATCTATCACAAGCCCATCACCACTACGATCCATCACTTAGCCATTGCTAACATTACTCTGAGACATGTTTTTTTTTTTTTTATGCAGCGCTTCTTGCAGGTTGTGTGTCATGTGAAGGTCTTCCATTCCATCTTTGTTATAAAATCCATAAAAGGCCCGACATTTGAGCTAACTTTCTGCTGCATTCAACTGCTTTTTAACTTTCAAAGCTGGCTGCGAATCTTGCAAGCCAAGATATGACTTCACTTGACTGGGTGCTTGCTTCATGCCATCTAGTGGAATGAAAATGCAATTGGTTGATTATAACCAAGAGTAGGCAATGTTTACAGGAATATATATAAATAATAAAAGGTTGATCCATGCGATTAGGGATCAGTGGATCATCGTTAGTGTCAAGTATCCCATTCAATCACTGAATCGACCTTTTGTCCCTCCCTAGCATTTATATAGCGCCTTTCATGACACTGGAAGTGTTTTACATCGAGTTCATTATTCATTCACTCAACAGACAGACACCAGTAGTGGTAAGCTATCTCTGTAGCCACAGCTGCCCTGGGACAGACTTATAGAAATTTGGCTGCCAATCCACACAAATGGCCTCTCCAACCACCACTGAACATTTGTTCACATTCATACACAGTGTCATGGACACTTGAGGAAAGGTGGGTTAAGTGTCTTGCCCAAGGACACAACGGTAGGATGGCTGGGGAGAGTGGGACTCAAACCACCAACCTTCCAGTTACTGGACAATCTGCTCTATCTCCTGAGGTACTACCACCCTCATATACTGTATAAATGTACACATTTATACCATCAAACATACTATAATCATTACATTAAAATAAGAATTTTTATGTTACACATTTTATTTGGGGGCAGTGGTGATCGAATGGTTAGGGATATGGACTGGTAAACGGAGGGTCACGGGTTCGATCTCTGGACTGGCACGATTAAATCTAGGTGGGACAGATAACATAGCAGCGTTTGCCTCACTCTCCTTAACCCCACTGTGGTGCCCTTGAGCAAGGCCCTTAACACCAACTGCTCCAGTGGAGCTGCTCAGTGGCCACAGGTCTGTGCTTGTATTGGGCAGCTTCCTGGTGTGAGTGTGTAACTGTGAGTGTGAACAGGGTGTCCTTGAAAAAGAGAGATTGCCTCTCACTGGCATTACCCTGAATAAATAAAGGTTAAAAAAAATAAAAATCAATACAATTCAACTTTATTTATATAGCCCCATTTCACAACAACAGCCATCTTATAACACTTTCAACTGTAGTGGAAACCCCCACAATTGCAGAAAGACCCCAGCAATCAGGTGATCCCCTGTGAGCAAGCACTTGGTGACAGTGGAGAGGAAAAACTCCCTTTTAGCAGAAAGAAACCTCCAGCAGAGCCAGGCTCAGGGAGGGGCAGTCATCTGCTGCGACTGGCTGGGGGGTGAGGGGATAGAGAAGAAGAAGAAAAGAACAGACATGTAGAGAGCAAACAGCACAACAGGGACGCAGTCTATGGGAGAGAACAAACAGATGCTAATGACCAGCAAAAATATTTCATTGAGAGTGAAGAAAGGAGTGAAGCCCAGTGCATTGTTGGAGGTCCCCTGTCTGTCTAAACCTTTTAGCAGCATAACTAAGGGAGGGTTCTGGGGCACCTGATCCCACCCTAACTATAGGCTATATCAAAAAGGAAGATTTAACCCTATTCTTAAAAACAGAGATCGAGTCTGACTCCCGAATCAAGATTGGCAGCTACTTCCAAAGGAGAGGAGCTTGATAACTGAAGGCTCAGACTCTCATTGTACTTTTGGAGATTCTAGGTATTACAAGTAATCCTGCATTTTGGGAGCGTAGTGCTCTGTTAGGATGATAGGGTAGTATCAAATCTTTTAAATAAAAAGGGACCTAATTATTTAGAGCTTTGTAAGTGAGAAGAAGGATTTTAAACTTAATCAGTCCCTTTCGCGATGTTGCGATCGTATCAATTCACGTGAAATCAGCCAATCAGCGCAACTATTGCGTAACCTTGCAACTTTGTCCAATTGCCGCAACTTTACCACAATTTTGGCCAATCCGTGTCAACTTCCGCCAATTTCACCAATCAAATTTGTCTATAACTGGTGCTGAAACGCTCAGTCTAACCAGTCAAATGCATTGCTGCACCACGCTCACTTCCGTGTTTACAGTGAGTATTAAGTTTACAGTTTACAGTGAGTAACAAAACACATCAGCAAACAGTGTGTGATTTAAAAAAAAACACTTACCCGCAAGGTTTCCAACACTGTCCCTTCCTCCGTCTCCCCCAGCCTGCTGGTGGACATCTCGCCACATCTCTGTCCTGACCACGTGTACAAAGCGCTGAGTTTGTGTTGAAAAACACGTGCCTGCCCCAAAAGCACCCTTTTGCGGGAGCGTGCGTGAGGAGAGCACACTACACTCCAGCCAGTGTTGGAACATTTATACATCTTTAGAGGTAAAATCATTACTACATCTGGTCTATGAGCTTTAAAGCTGTGAATCTCCGGTCTGGATGGAAAAACAAATGTGTAACCACATTCAAACAAGAGTTTGATTTGGAAAGGTATTTCTAAGGTTTTTTTTGGACCAGCTAGAATGACTTCAGTCTTATCTTAATTTAGTAGCAAGAAATTACAAGTCATCCAAGCTTTGATCTCCTTAAGACAAGCCTCTAATTTAGCTAATTGATTACTGTCATCTGGCTTCATTGCCAAGTATAATTGTATGTCATCGGCATAACAATGAAAATGTATGCAGTGCTTTCTAATAATGTTGCCTAGCGGAAACATTTATAAACTAAAAAGAACAGGGCTTAGCAAAGATCCCTGTGGAACTCCGTGACTGAGCTTTGAGTTGGAAGAAAACTCATTATTGACATGAACAAACTGGAACCTATCAGATAAATAAGATTTAAACCAGTGCAGCGAAGTTTCATTAAGTCCAACAAGGTGTTGTAGTCTTATCAAGTAAAATATTATGATCGATAGTATCAAAAGCTGCACTAAGGTCCAACAGGACAAGTCCATTATCATTATTGACATGAACAAACTGGAACCTATCAGATAAATAAGATTTAAACCAATGCAGCGAAGTTCCATTAAGTCCAACAAGGTGTTCTAGTCTTATCAAGTAAAATATTACGATCGATAGTATCAAAAGCTGCACTAAGGTCCAACGGGATAAGTCCATTATCAGATGCGATAAGGAGGACATTAGTGACCTTTACTAAAGCTGTTTCAGTGCTATGATGGATTCTAAACCCAGACTGAAACTCTTCAAATAAACCACTTCCTTGCAAGTGGTCAAACAATTGCACAGCAACAACTCTAAGATTTTTGAAATGAAAGGCAGATTAGAGATTGGCCTATAGTTAGCTAAAACTCCTGGATCCAGCGTTGGCTTTTTAAGTAAGGGTTTAATTACAGCAGTTTTAAAAGCCTGTGGTACATGGCCTAATGTTAATGAAGAATTGATTATTTGAAGAATAGAGCTACCAATAAATGGGGAGACTTCTTTAAACAACCTGGTAGGAACAGGGTCTAAAAGACAAGTTGAAGACTTGGATGAGGAAATTATTTTATCTAGCTGTAAAAGGTCAATTGGAGTAAACTCATCCAAACATATCACTTGAAGGAGTTGTAGTAATTACTGTATTTAAGTTAACTGTGGGAAGAATCTGACTGATTTTATCTCTGATAGATGGAATTTTATTAATGAAGAAGTTCATAAAGTCCTGACTAGTAAGCTCTTAGGGAATGCTAGATTTGACAGAGTCCTGACTCTTTGTCAGCCTGGCTACAGTGCTGAAAAGCAACCTGGGATTATTCTTGTTCTCTTCTATTAACCCTCTGAGTGTGTGAATTTGCGTGCCCCTAGTGGCAGAGCGCAGCACTGTGCCTGTCATCCTCACTCTGACATGATAGGCTGCATTGGGGATTTGTACTGATTTGTACTGCTTTGCCAGTTTCAGAAGGTGGCATCAACCATTGGAGGACTCAATGGATGACACGTAATACACCAAAGAAGAAGAACTCCTCATTTCCTTTTCCTGTTTTTAGCATTTTAGCCCAGAAAACTAATATGGCCGCAATCGGTCATCGTCACATCACTTTCTTGGCTTTGTATGTGGAAAATAGCCACGGGATACAAGCGAAATTTATGTGAGATAATCATAAGACTTTGTAGATGTAGTGGAGACTTTAAATGACCGACAGAACACAAAATAACCACCACGATAGGTGAAAACACAGCGACCATGCCAGCCAGCCAGCCCCCCTTTGTCAAAAGTAAGTGAGGAATTTCACTTTTGCTTTTTTATTTTTAATGTACTGATTTCTTGTTCATATACTTTGAAGATAAGAAAATGAGATACCGCTGTACAAAAAATGGTGTCAAACGACTGAACCATTCTTTGTGTAAATATGTCCAAAGTCCAGTTTTGACTGAGTTATGGAATTTAAAGAGGTGTCACGACATTATGCAAATTAGATGCAAAAATGTATTCCTATCTGAAACTTTGGATCATATTTTACATCTTTCTAATTGACAGTAAGCCATTATCGCTTACCTCTTTCAAGTTATAGCCTTGGAAATCTGAACTATTTTATTGACAAAAAAATATTTACCACTCTTGACCACTAGGGGTTATGTCACAATTCGGCGACAGACACATTCAAAAGGTTAATGCAGAATAATAACTTGTTCTAGTTTTCCTAAGAGATTTTTTTTTATAAATTAGAAGTTGATTTCTCCAAGCTAAATAGATTTCATCTAATTTAGTGGAGCACCATTTTCTTTCTAATTGACAATTCTTCTGTTTTAAGGTATGAGTTTTTGTGTTGAACCAAGGAGTCAGAAATCTATGATTAGACTTTTTCTTTTTCGAAGGGGCCAACATGCCTAGAGTCTGATGCAGAGAAGCTGTAACACTATCAACCACGCTATCAATTACAGAAGGAGCAAGCTTTCCATAGCTAATCTCCGCTGCACTGACACATGACATCGAGGAAACAATCTGCTTAAATTTGGTAACAGCATCATCTGAGAGACATCTACTGTAGTAATATTTTTTTTTAGGAGCCAAATAGTCAGAAATAGTAAGATCAAAAGTTAACAGATAACAGTCTGACAGTACAGGGTTATGACACTACCAGATTTTCTATTTCTATGCCATATGTCAGAACAAGGTCCAACGTGTGGTGGAGATAATGGGTAGAGCTTCCTACTTTCTGAGAAAACCCCATCAAGTCTAACATTGAATTAAATTTCGCATTAAGGCAATCACTATCTACATCTACATGTAAATTAAAGTCCCCTACTGATTTCAGCACTAAGGCCGCTAAGAACTCAGCAAATTTGGATAAAAACTCTGAGTAGGCTGAGGGAGGACAATAAATTCAGGCGAATAAAATTGGCTTTAACCTAAAATTGCTAACATGCCCAATACTGAGGACCAGGCCCTCAAAGGAATTATAACATGTTTTTTTACTTTACATCCATTAGTAATTTGGAATGGTAAATTGTTGTTACTCCTCCTCCACGACCAGAACTTCTGGGATTTTGACAGTTTAAGTAACCAGAAGGAGCTGATTCATTTAAACCAACATAATCCTCTTTCCTTAACCAAGTCTTTGTAAGGGATATTAAATCAATCTGATGATCAATTAACAGACTATGGACTAGCAGAGACTTGGGAGTTAGAGACCTAATATTTAACAAACCGAAGACATAGTCTAAAGACTAGACTAAAGTCTAAAGTCTAAAGACTAGACTAAAGACTATGGACTAGACTAGTCAAAAGTGCAACCATCATTTATGAGCATGTCCAACTTCAGTTTGCTATTATGGTGGTAGAAAAACAACAGATTTTGTGGCAGCAAAAAGCTCAAAAAGGTTGTCCAAACCGTCGTAATTATTTAGAGGTGTGTTTTGTGTGTAACATGCAATAAATCAATCAGAATGGCTTGTCACCTTTAACAGGCAGGTGCGCATGATCTGTGGAGGACTGCTTTTATAATAGCGTGTTTACCCTGGAGGGCAGATCAGTTTTCTACTAAGAAAATGAGTGAGAACATCACTGCTGCTGTTCCACCACAGTTTTTTGAGGTGAAGCAGGTGTGGGATGACGTAGCAGTGAGTGTATCCTTGTTTTCTGGTGTTGGCATATTATAAAGATACTTTGCTTAAGTAGTGATTAAAAATGCACCACTGACTGCAGACACGGTTTTCTGTCCTCAAAAGCATAATGTCATTGTGCTGCCGTAAACTAGCACCGCACTGGCTGTGCACCCAGCTGCACCCCTTTTAAAGGACTCAACTACAACAAGGGCAAAGCATGCAAAGTCATTTTCTGTTAAAACAAGAGTATAAATAGTGAAAATGTGTATTGCACTGCCAGAAATGATCAAAACCACTGGCATAACACACTTTAGATCATCGTATTAGGGCCCATGATGTCACTTCATTGTGATATGCAATATCATGCAACTAAAATTCCAGTTCCCCATAACAGACCCTTTATAACCCAATGTTTATGTAAATTGGGACACACTGCAATATTTAAAGTCCTTTTTTCCAAAGCACAGACTTATAGATGTATGTAAGCTGGCCACCAAGGTATATTAACAGGCAGGTGGTTGTACACTGAACTCCTCCATTGTGGACTGCAGCTGGCTGTTGTAGTGTCTGTCCTGAATTCCAGTGCTGCTAATCCAAGGTCATAGAGGCTGCAGAGCAAAAGAAGTCCACCTGTGTTTTATCATGCCAGATGGTATCCACATGTTGAGCAGTTCACTTAGCAAAATGAATATTACTTCATTACAAAGTTGAAATAAAGGATGCAATCATAATTTAAAATTGTAACAACCTAAGTGAAACAAATTTAAATTTCACATTCAATGAGTCAATGTTGGATGCTTCAATGTATGCACAAAGGCAGTGAGAGAGAGAAAGAGAGAGAGAGAGAGAGAGAGAGAGAGAGAGAGAGAGAGAGAGAGAGAGAGAGAGAGAGAGAGAGAGAGAGAGAGAGAGAGAGAGAGAGAGAGAGAGAGAGAGAGAGAGAGAGAGAGAACGATACCCAGGGCCTCAGTACCAATATTTCTCCAGAATAACTGGATAAGATCTTTAGGCTTTTAGGTCAGCTTCAGATACAATCATTTGTAGGGTGTACTGTGTAAGGGTGAGTTGACTGTCTGTGGATAAGCGTGAGAAACGGAATGGTACAGAAGGACTCTGGGGTGGTAAAATGATAATATCGGGCTCAACACTTATAGGACAGTAAAGAAGGGCCCCCTCCAATGAGAATGGATGAATAAGCCATGGAGAGAGGCAGTGAAGGCACTGGTCTGTGATAATGAAGCCTCACCATAGCAAATCTCTGATGCACACACATGTACGCACAGACTCACATACACACCCAAACGCAAGCATACAAATTCATATCAAAATCAAATCTCAAACTGTGCTGTATAACTGGGTCAGGGAGTGCCTCTCCTACTGAGTGCATAAAGTTTTAGAGATAACAAGAAGTGCAAAAGGGGAACTACAGTGTGAGAGGCTGAGGACAACAGCATGAGAGCAAGGAAAGGGACAAAACGGGACAGAAATAGGAAGATACAGTGTTACCAATTTGGAAAACACATCCTTATACTGCACGTTTTATGTCGACCAGCCTAAACTTTTTCATATGGAACGTGCACTGTTCTTGCAGACTTTTCTTTCTCTGCGTCAGTGTAACATGAATTATTAAGAAAACTGCAGCCCTGACATTTTTGCACCTTCTCTAGTTGTACGGCTCATCCCGGGTCCCTTTTTAAACCTTGCCCGATTTAGAATGCCTGAAGTGCGCCAAACTATATCCTAGAGGGGGGACCATGTAAAGGCTTTCTGAAGCTATTTAGTTGGGGGAAACTATATAGAGCTTGTAGAGACAGGCAAAAATCTTACCAACTTATGTCAATGGATATCTCAGCTAAGTTTGAAATAAAGGCTGAAAAAGCGTAGCATGTAAATGACATGGAATGAATAAACCACTTAGATGAACCTACAGCCAGTTTAGTATGAACTACAGGTGCATCTCAAATGATTAGAATGGCATCAAAAAGTTGATTTACTTCAGTAGTTCAATTCAAGAACTTAAACTCCTATATATAGATTTATTATATTCATGGGGCAGCAGTGGCTCCGGAGGTAGAGCAGGATGTGTCATGGCGGCCGCTGGGCCGTCATCATCATCATCACCACCAGCTGTGCGCACACCGGCAGGTGCCAATCAACGGTCTTTAAAGGCCAGGATCACTGACGGCTCGGCACGGAGTCGTCTGTCGTCTTTGCCCTGCAATGAGCCAAGATCACGACCTCAAGCCAAGCCAAGGACTTCACGTCAGGACCCGCCACGTAAGAGATCTCTACATTCCTCTTCTCCTAGCCTTTTACCCTGTGCACAGGTGGACCTCCCTGGCGGCGGACAAACTTCCCCGGCTGATGGGGCATCACCTCCTCCACCACGGAGTTCCTCCTCACCCCCGCTACGGCGGGCACCACAAGCACCACGTCGCACGGGCACTCGGAGCCAGCGGAACACATCCTGTGGCACACGCAAGTAAGCTCAACCATCTGCAATTTCCCCATCGTCACGAACAGCAGTAATTGTTTGTGCCTGTGTGTTCCAGGGTTGCCAGGTCGCCATCAGAAACGCTCAGCTCCTGTGACCAGACATCTACACACTCACTCACCCACTCACTACACTCACTAATTATCAATAAAGAATAATTGTCTCTATCTACTCGTGTCAGCGTCTGTCTCCTGGGTCCAGAAACATGTCAGGCTGTCCCATAACCGGAGGGTTGGCAGTTTGAATCCCGCTCTCCTCATCCATCCTGCCATCGTGTCCCTGGGCAAGACACTTTACTCAGCTTGTCTCCAGTGTCCATGACACTGATTTCTCTCTTTTTTTTTTTTTGGTATATTTGTCACACTTAAATGTTTCAGATCATCAAACAAATTTAAATATTAGACAAAGATAACACAAATAAAAACAAAATACAGTTTTTAAATGAACGTGTTTATTATTAAGGGAAAAAAAATCCAAACCTACATGGCCCTGTGTGAAAAAGTGATCACCCCCCGTTAAAACATAACATTAACTGTGGTTTATCACATCTTTGGAAAGCTGAGTTCAATTTCTCTAGCCATACTCAGGCCTCCAGCAGGAGGTAGGACTCCAGCGATCCACAGGGAGAGCCCTTATCCACAAATGGCGAAAACATGGAACAGTGGTGAACCTTCCCAGGAATGGCCGGCCGACCAACATTACCCCAGCAGCGCAGTGACGACTCATCCAACAGGTCACAAAAGACCCCACAACAACATCCAAAGAACTGCAAGCCTCACTTGCCCTAGTTAAGGTCAGTGCTCATGACGCCACAATAAGAAAGAGACTGGGCAAAAATGGCCTGCATGGCAGAGTTCCCAGACGAAAACCACTGCGAGCAAAAAGAACATAAAGGCTCATCTCAGTTTTGCCAGAAAACATTTTGATGATACCCAAGACTTTTGGGAAAATACTTTGTGGACTGATGAGACAAAAGTTAAACTTTTTGGAAGGTATGTGTCCCATTACATCTGGCATAAAAGTAACACGGCATTTCGGAAAAGGAACATCATACCAACAGTAAAATATGGCGGTGGTAGTGTGATGGTCTGGGGCCGTTTTGCTGCTTCAGGGCCTGGAAGAATTGCTGTGGTAAATGGAACCTTGAATTCTGCTGTCTACCAAAAAATCCTGAAGGAGAATGTCCAGCCATCTGTTTGTGACCTCAAGCTGAAGCACATTTGGGTTCTGCAGCAGGACAATGATCCAAAACATACCAGCAAGTCCACCTCTGAATGGCTTAAGAAAAATAAAATGAAGACTTTGGAGTGGCCTAGTCAAAGTCGTGACCTGAATCCGATTGAGATGGTGTGGCATGACCTTAAAAAGGCAGTTCATACTTGAAAACCCTCTAATGTGGCTTAGAATTACAACAATTCTGCAAAGATGAGTAGGCAAAAATTCATCCACAGTGCTGTAAAAGACTCATTGCCAGTTATCACAAACGTTTGATTGCAGTTGTTGCTGTTAAGGGTGGCCCAACCAATTATTGGGTTTAGGGTGCAATCACTTTTTCCACACAGGGCTATGTAGGTTTGGATTTTTTCCCCTTAATAATAAACACCTTCATTTAAAAACTGCATTTTGTTTTTACTTGTGTTATCTTTGTCTAATATTTAAATTTGTTTGGTGATCTGAAACATTTAAGTGTGACAAACATACAAAAAAATGAGAAATCAGGAAGGGGACAAACACTTTTTCACACCACTGTAGTTAGTGGTTTGGCGAAGCCATTTATTATCAAACAATTGTGTTTGTGCTTTTTGAGTCATAATGACAACAGAAACTACCCAAATGACCCTGATCAAAAGTTTACATACCCTAGTTCTTAATACCGTGTATTGCCGCCTTTAACATCAATGACAGCTTGAAGTCCTTTGTGATAGTTGTGGATGAGGCACTTTATTTTCTCAGATGGTAAAGCTGCCCATTCTTCTTGGCAAAAAGCCTCCAGTTCCTGTAAATTCTTGGGTTGTCTTTCATGAACTGCACGTTTGAGATCTCCCCAAAGTGGCTCAATGATATTGAGGTCAGGAGACTGAGATGGCCACTCCACAACCTTCACTTTTTTCTGCTGTAGCCAATGACAGGTTGACTTGGCCTTGTGTTTTGGATCATTATCATGTTAGAATGTCCAAATGCATCCCATGCACAGCTTTCGGGGTGGTAAGTGCACATTTTCTTCCAGTACTTTCTGATAACATGCTGCATTCATCTTGCCATCAATTTTGACCAAGTTCCCTGTGCCTTTGTAACTCATACATCACCAAAACATCAGTGAGCCACCTTCGTGTTTCATAGTAGGGATGGTGTACTTCTCATCATCGCCCTTGTTGACTCCTCTCCAAATGTAGCATTTATGGCTGTGGCCAAAAAGTTCAATTTTGGTCTCATCACTTCAGATAACTTTGTTCCATAAGTTTTGAGGCTTGTCTCTGTTTGGCATATTGTCAGCGGGCTGCTTTGTGGCATTGGCGTAGTAATGGCTTTCTTCTGGTGACTTGACCACGCAGCCCATTTTTCTTGAAGTGTGCCTCCTTCTTGTGCATCTTTAAACAGCCACACCACTTTTTTCAGAGAGTCCTGTATGTCAGCTGAAGTTATCTGAGGGTTTTTCTTTGCATCCTGAACAATTTTCCTGGCAGTTGTGGCTGAAATTTTTGTTGGTCTACCTGACCGTGGCTTGGTTTCAACAGAATCCCTCATTTTCCACTTTTAATTAGAGTTTGAACACTGCTGATGGGCAATCTCAGTTCCTTGGATATCTTTTTATATCCTTTTCCTGTTTTATAAAGGTCAACTATCTTGTCCCGCAGGTCCTTTGATAATTGATTTACTTTCCCCATGGTTCGAAATCCAGTAATGTCAGTGCAGCACTGGATGAAACATTCAGGGGTCTGTCAAGGGCCCAGAAACTCACTGACTTTTTATACACACCAATTACAAGTAAACAGATCACAGGTGAGAATGGTTACCTTTACTAACCATTCAAAACTGTGTGTCAACTTGTGTGTATGTTATCAGGCCAAAACTTTCAGGGTATGTAAACTTTTGATCAGGGTCATTTGGGTAGTTTCTGTTGTCATTATGATTTAAAAAGAGCAAACAATTGTTTGATAATAAATGGCTTCACCCAACCACTATGACTGAAAGAAAAGGTTTTTTTTTTTATTATTATCATCCATGTTCTCTGAAAAAAGGCAAAAAAAAAAAAAAATCACAGATTCCACCAGGGTATGTAAACTTATGAGCACAACTGTATCATCAGAATAATTTGGAAAAATTATTTTTAGGTGAAAATCTTACAAAATGTTGCTTTAACTCCAGACCACACCAGCTCTTCACAGTTCAAGTTTGAGTTAGATGTGACAAGAAAAACAAAAACGTGCTATCTTTGAGGGGGAATACCATTTAAAAATTGTGTCCACCTGCTTGTCAGGCATAGCATCAATCTGACAATTAATACCACCACTCGTGACCGGCAACTAATCAGATGTCTTTGAGGTCAGAGGAAAGCCACACCCTATATCACACATCAGATGAACATACAAATGGGTATGAACCTAAGCGTCACTCAAGGGCATACGTAACTCCACACAGAAAAACATGGGCGATTCATCATACTACATCCTGCAATATATTTTCAAAACACAAACGTACACATATACAGCCAGGTGGAAAGGTGAAAAAGGAAATTACATAATGATTAGATCCCTGATTTCACAAAGACTATAAAAATCTATCCTCAGCTGATATCATGACCTTGCTGCTTACTGATTTTCTTTCAGATTTCATTTTCAAACTGTACGATTTGCCCAAAGTGGTATATGCACATAAGGTAATAAACAATAACCAGGGCGATGAAAAACCCCTTGTAACTTATGCTACTACTTGTATTATTTTCTCCCCAGAAATGCATAAATGCACAGTAGTCATCCTACTTCCTGTATTTACCTTTCCTGTTCTTGTGGCAAAAAGATCTGACCAATCAGAACAGAGAACGTTCTGACGCAAGTCTCGCTGGATTTAACGTGACGCAATTTGGTCCACTTGAGTTTTTGCCTGTGTGAAAGAGGACCGAACCCAGGAGAAAATAATACAAAGTAACAAACTTATCAACTGATTTGGACGAAAGTAAACAAGTTTAGGTGTGAAAACACCCTAAGACTCGAATCCTAATTACAGTGATTTCAGTTTTTACAAGAAAATCCAAACACACTGCAGCCTTGAAGAGAGATTTCAACATATGGTTACTTTTTCCGACACATTTTGCAGGTAGATTACAAAATTCTCACGAGGCAAACTTGAGCTGAATCTGTTTGGAATGCAACCATGTCATCAATAATTCCCTTTAAGTCTGATATCTGAACTTGGATTAATAAAGGTGGAAACTTCAAAGACACTACTGGCTTTTTCTGGTGTTGTTTGCATCAATATTTCAAAAGGGCTTGTGTGTCCAGGATGCTTCTGTTTGTGTGCTCAAAGAGTTTTTGGTGTATCTCCGTCTGGTTTTTGGTGGCGGTGAGGAAGCAGGAAAGCAAGACTTTCTCATCACCACATCAGTGGTGTCTGAGACCAACAAAAGGGGGGGATCGTCACATTGACTGAGCCTGTGCATTCAACCCATTCACTCAACCAACACAATACTGTCAGGAACCCAGCCAGCATGCCCATGTGGGTCCCGCTATAGGTTAGATCTGGGCTGTCTTCTGGGTCCCATGTTGGCCCCACCTGTGTTTGCCCACATGGACTTTAAATAAGAACCCAGACCCCTATTCCTTCAAGGAAAATTATGTCACCATGGGTTCTTATGGGCTAAGTGTAGTACAGGTAAGTAGGCAATTTACCTGCATTAAACCCATCTGAGCCCCACATGGGTTTAACGCGAGTGAGCAGGTCTCAGTAATACTGGCACCACAGGAAAAAAATTACAAGAAAAATGTTACAAATTTACGAGAAAAAATCATAAATTTATGATTGCAATTTTTGTTCCAAATTTACAATAAAATGTCTCAAATTTATGGGAAAAAGTCACAAATTTACAAGAAAATAGCAAATTTACAAGAAAAAACTAATTTATGAGAAAGTTCCGAAATTACAAGACAAAGTTAGCAAATTTGCAAGAAAAAAGTCATAATTTTACAAGAAAAACAAATTTATGAGAAAAAGTTCCAAGTTCACAGTAAAAAAGTTGAACATTTATGAGAAAGTTTAAAATTTTCAAGAAAAATGTATCAAATTAGAGGGACAAGTCACAAATTTACAAAAAAAATGCAGATTTATGAGAAAATAACTGTCATGTCCGCTGTGTAACCTCGCAGCAAACATATAAATTGGCAGCGAGCCCAAAATGCAGTGTAAGTAACGTGTTTGTTTACAAAGGAAGAATGTACAAAAAATATCCAAATAACAGTCAATGTTGAGAATGGATGAGACAACCGGCTACAAACTTAGTTGGCTCGGATAATATGCCCACAGGTCATGGACGAGGTTGAAGACAACCCCAAACATGACAGAGCCCCCCCGTCAAGGGGTGGATACCAGACACCCACCATACCATCAAAACAGAAAACACATCCTGCCTCCCCCCCACTCAAAAGGCCAACACAACAAACCAGGGCGGGAGGTGGGGGATAACCGGTTAGGAGGGATAAATCAAGAACAGATAAATACCACAATACAACACCATAAACACAACACTTTTCCCACCCCCCAAATTAACTAACCCACCCCACCCCAAAGAGTCCCACAGTTCAGGGGGCCAGCCAGAGTCCAAGGCCCAGCAGGTGGCCGTAAGTTCACGGGGTCGGCCAAAATCCCAGGGCCAGCAGGCGGCCTGCAGAACAGTATATGGCGGCCTGCCAGAGGAAAAGGGCCACTTGATCCAGGAACCCAGTCCTTCGGGCGGCCGGCCTGCATAGTTGAGCCACCAGGCCTGGAGGGAGAGACGAGGCGGCGGCCTACCAACCGGAAGGCTGAAAGGTGGGTGGCCGTACTGAAGAAGGGGACCCCCTGCGGTTCTTGGTGTCAGGACCAGGTGGACCACGGCGGAGCCTGGTGGAAGAGGAAGGGACACCCCGAGGACCTCTGGAAGGGACCTCGGTGTCCCCAAGCTGGCCGGCTGCACCCTCAGTGGTCCCGGCTTGGGACTGGAGCTCAGCTGCACCCTCGGTGAACCTTCCCTGGGACAACGTTGCACCAGCGGTGGCCCCTTCCCAGGACCTCATTGCTCCTGCGGTGAGCCCCGATTGGGCCAGTGCTGCACCCACGGTGGACCCCGACCGAGCCATGGTTGCACCCTCGCTGGAGCCCGGGAGGACCCTTGCTGCACCTGCAATGGGACCCAGCTGGGCCACTGCTGACCTCCACGCCGTACTGACCCTGGGCCAGTCAGCCCGCACGAGAATCCAAGTCAGAAGGCGGTCAATCACAGGCACCCCCGGGGACCCAGGCAGACGGGGAGCTGGACCCATGGGAACCACAGCGGGGATGGCAGCGGTGACGATAACCCCCAGTGGTGAGCCTGGATCCTCCATCTCATCCGGCAACGTGGACCTCTCTCCGGCGACCCTAGATGAGGACTCAGACACAGAGGAGGAAGGGTCAGGCTCGCCGGCAGCGGCAGAGCCCGGCAAGGTGAGCTCAAGTGCAGTGTACGGCTGCAGCTGGCCCTCCTCACCTAGAGCTAGGTAAAAATACTGTACTACAGAACGAAGAAAGACAAAAGAGAGCACTTGCCTTAGCTCAAGCTCTACCGCCGTCCAGGACTCCGACGATCTGGGTGACATTTCCACGGGCTCGGCCTCCTGGAGATGCAGCTCGGGTGCTGACTCTGCTACAGCGGCTTCCACAGCAGGCATGATGGTCTCTGCAGTCTCGGTATCCCCAGCTGCCATGATCCACACTGGTGACTCCTCCGGCGTGGCGGCTGGGATCCAGTTCACCATTGCTGCGGGAGGACACCCCTCTCGGACCTCTGGCTCCTCCTGGTCCCGACTGCTCAGCTCCAGTTCCGGCGGGCAAACAGAGGAAAGTGGAGAGAGTGCTGGTGAACAGTTTCTAACAGCAGCAGGTGGGGAGAGCTCAGGGGACTGCTTTCCCTGAGCCTCCCTACTGGGAATCAGGCAAGACATTTCACTATCAATGGAAGTTAAATGAAAAATAACTTGCCTGTTCTTCCGGTTCAAGATGTTGGTGGCTGCTACTGCTTGGACGTCCTCACCCGTCCGTCCGGGAAAGGCGGTGCTAGGCTCCTCTGTAGAACATATGGAAGCCGCCCCCCTCACCACAGGAACGGGAGACTACGGTGAAGAAAGCACGCGCTCCTCTGCTGCCTGCGGATTGACCGAGGAAGAAGACCTTGCAGCGGATATGAAGGGAGATTCCGCAGATGGGACTGCTAGGGACCGGAGATGAGGATCCGCTGCGGGGGCAACAGGGCTCAGTGTTGGAACAGGAGCAGTTCGTGGAGCTGACTTGTTCTTCCGCGATTCCGGGAACGGGTGATGTCGATGTTGCCAACCTGGTCGTGGCCATCTTGGAGTGGGCGATGGAGAAGAGGAAATGATGGCCGCCGGTGGGGAAGAGCATTTCTGTTTCGGTCTGGTTTGGAAAGCCCTTCTCTCCAGGCCAGGGAAACCCTGCTCGAGGGCGCTGACAGCAGACAACAGTTCGGCGTACTCCAGGTAATTCCAGAGGCCCCAGTGAGCCCCCAGGATCCATATTGCTCTGTCGAGGCTGGCTAATCGCTCTCCGGGGCCGAAGGAGTTATGCGCATCCTCCAGTAACTCCCAGATTAGCCAGGCTGCCTGCTGCTTCGCTGTACTGGGATGTCCCGCTGCCCATCCACTAAGGCCAGTGTGGGAACGGCTAGACCAGGTCATCACGCCCCGAACAGGTAGGTGAAAAAAACACAAAAAATGAAAGTAACACGCTACTTACTTGGGCTCTTTGTGGTGGCAGCTTACTGTCATGGCCGCTGTGTAACCTCGCAGCGGACATATAAATTGGCAGCGAGCCCAAAATGCAGTGTAAGTAACGTGTTTAAGGAAGAATGTACAAAAAATGTCCAAATAACAGTCAATGTTGAGAATGGATGAGACAACCCGCTACAAACTTAGTTGGCTCGGATAATATGTCCTACGTGCTCCAGGCAGGGTTGGAGCGGAGAGGAAAAGCACAATTAAAAAGACTTACAAAAATGTTGGAGCGGAAAGGCTCTGAGGTACAACATGGTGAAGTCCAAAGAAGGGAGCTGAGCCAGGATGTCCAAGGTTGACTTAAGCTGCCACACTGACTAGTCACACTGCCTCCCCATAAGTACACCATACACTAACGAAGGCAAGTGGACACAGCTGTGTGGCAAGCCAGTGCAGGATTAATTGGAATTGTGTGTGTATGCATGTGTGTGTGTGTGTGTGTGTGTGTGTGTGTGTGCGTGTGTGTGCGTGTGGTGATACCATACAGCTGGTGAATATCTGGTGAGGAGGAGGCGAGGCTGTAGGACTGGCAGAGAGCAAGGCTCAATCTGCCAGCTGGAATTAATAAGCAATAATCAAAAACCTACAGCCACAGGTCATGGACGGGGTTGAAGACAACCCCAAACGTGACATGACAATAACAGGTAAAGTCCGTGTGAGCAAACAGAGCTGGGGCCAACATGGAACCCGCAGACAAACCCACATGGGACCCATTAGCCAGCCCAGATTTAACCTATAGCAGGACCCACATGGGCATGCTGGCTGGAAACCTTCAAAAATGTGACCCAAATCAAACTGGTTGCACCTAAAAGGAAAAACAAAACAAAAACAACATTGCAACCAGACTGATGAAAGTGAATGCGTGACCGGATAGAGGAGCTGAAATGCAAAGAATTCATGCAAAGATGAAATGAGCTTTGAGGTAAACAGCCCTGCAGTGGCGAGATTTTTTTTTTTTTTTACAATTTTTAAAGTAAAGGCAAAATCACATAGACACATACATACAGCAATGCTGTTTAAAGCGCAATTTATTCTTCACATACATTATGCACAACAACACCAATGCAAATCATAAGCTTATGAGAAGAAGTTGGTAAATGTCATATTGCTTCTGAGATGTACAGAAGGGAATCAATGCAGGCCTCCCTGAGATAAAGTAGTCCCCTTTTTCCTCTGCTAAGAGAAGCAGCTCAAATTAACTGACTTCTCTGCAACAATCGACTGAGTGGGGATTAGACTACTGTATTAAAATGAAGCAACTGTTTCCGAAATGGGAAGCATAAAATGCACTACTGCCCAACTTAGTGCTGCAGGGCCTGTACTGCTCTGCCAGCAGAAATAATATGAACTGTGAATCACAGATTCTTCCACAGGTCGAACTGCCCAGAATGATTCATACACGCTCACAAATAGGCCCTCGTCTTGGAGATGTTTTCTTGCAGGATGAACCAACAAGCAAACAACATATCGAATCAAGGCAGTTTCCCTCGTTTGATTCTCCATGTGTTACACATTCATCTCTGACTATCAGTGTAACACATCCACCACCACACCGACAACAGCTCTCTTCAGGCCAAAAATCAATGCAACAGAAAACACCGAGGAAAAAGGGCTCTGCATGAATATATTCCACCCCTGCCACTGAGAGTGACAAATATTGTCAGTACAGCACAAATCCACATTTTTTCCCCCAAAATATTAGTTACAATAAAGTGCCACTATATGATAATTAATTGGTTAATTTCATGAGAGTGTTTGAAGGATTTAAATATCTTTCTACAAATGACATTTAGCACTGCCAGGCTGTACTACGTCCAAATAAATAAATAAATAAATTACATGCACGCATGCATACACGCATACATGCATACATACAGTACATACATACACACAGATACATACATACATACAGTGGTGTGAAAAAGTGTTTGCCCCCTTCCTGATTTCTCATTTTTTTTGTATGTTTGTCACACTTAAATGTTTCAGATCATCAAGCAAATTTAAATATTAGATAAAGATAACACAAGTAAAAACAAAATGCAGTTTTTAAATGAAAGTGTTTATTGTTAAGGATAAAAAAATCCAAACCGACACGGCCCTGTGTGAAAAAGTGATTGCCCCCTTGCTAAAACATAAATTAACTGTGGTTTATCACATCTTTGGAAAGCTGAGTTCAATTTCTCTAGCCACACCCAGGCCTGATTACTGCCACACCTGTTCTCAGTCAAGAAATCACTTAAATAGGACCTGCCTGACAAAGTGAAGTAGACCAAAAGATCCTCAAAAGCTAGATATCGTGCTGCCATCCAAAGAAATTCAGGAACAAATGAGAAACAAAGTAATTGAGATCTATCAGTCTGGAAAAGGTTATAAAGCCATTTCTAAAGCTTTGGGACTCCAGCGAACCACAGTGAGAGCCCTTATCCACAAATGGCGAAAACATGGAACAGTAGTGAACCTTCTCAGGAGTGGCTGGCCGACCAAAATTACCCCAACAGCACAGCAACGACTCATCCAAGAGGTCACAAAAGACCCCACAACAACATCCAAAGAACTGCAGGCCTCACTTACCTCAGTTAAGGTCAGCATTCATGACTCCACATAAGAAAGAGACTGGGCAAAAATGGCCTGCATGGCAGAGTTCCTAGACGAAAACCAATGCTGAGCAAAAAGTACATAAAGGCTCATCTCAGTTTTGCCAGAAAACATCTTGATGATCCCAAAGGCTTTTGGAAAAATACTCTGTGGACTGATGAGACAAAAGTTGAACTTTTTGGAAGGTGTGTGTCCCATTACATCTGGCATAGAAGTAGCAGCATTTCAGAAAAGGAACATCATACCAACAGTAAAATATGGTGGTGGCAGTGTGATGGTCTGGGGCTGCTTTGTTGCTTCAGAACCTGGAAGACTTGCTGTGGTAAATGGAACCATGAATTCTGCTGTCTACCAAAAAAATCCTGAAGGAGAATGTCCGGCCATCTGTTTGTGACCTCAAGCTGAAGTGCAATTGAGTTCTGCAGCAGGACAATGATCTAAAACACATAAGCAAGTCCACCTCTGAATGGCTTAAGAAAAACAAAATGAAGACTTGGGAGTGGCCTAGTCAAAGTTCTGACCTGAACCTGATTGAGATGCTGTGGCATGACCTTAAAAAGGCGGTTCATGCTCGAAACCCTCCAATATGGCTGAATTACAACAATTCTGCAAAGATGAGTGGGCAAAAATTCCTCCACAACGCTGTAAAAAATTCATTGCCAATTATCGCCAACACTTGATTGCAGTTGTTGCTGCTAAGGGTGGCCCAACCAGTTATTAGGTTTAGGGGGCAATCACTTTTTCACACAGGGCCATGCAGATTTGGATTTTCCTCTTAATAATAAACACCTTCATTTAAAAACTGCATTCTGTGTTTACTTGTGTTATCTTCATCTAATATTTAAATTCGTTTGATGATCTGGAACATTTAAGTGTGACAAACATACAAAACCAGAAAAGCACTCATAGAGCGCATACCTCCGCCAAGGCTCCTTTGGTTTCTCATGGATGACCTCCAAAATGTAATGGGTTTGTGTGTAGACTTATAGCCACTTGTGGTGAAAATTGCATCAAAGTCTGTCCATCAGTTTTGGAGTGTTGTTGCTAACACACTGTGAGAAGAGAGCCTTGGCTGAGGTATGCATTGTCAGATCATCACCAAAATATAATGAATTCCTCTCTAGCCCAAGAACCACCTCTGGTGAAAATTTCATCCAAATCCATCTAGTAGTTTTTCGTGTAATCCTGCTGCACAAATACAAAGCCCTTGGTGGAGGTATGCACTCTCAGATCATCACCAAAATCTAATCATCTGTTCCCCATGCCATTACACAGCTTTCCTGAAAATTTCATCAAAATCCGTTCATAACTTTTTGAGTTATGTTGGTAACAGACAGACAGACAAACAGACAGACAAACCCTGGTAAAAACATTACCTCCTTGGCAGAGGTAATAATCACTCCGATAGCATATTGCTGCTAAAACAACAATCCCTGAAAGTACCACTAATCAAATGGATAAACAACACTTCATGTGCATTATTTGTGTATTTCTGCTGTGCTATTTGTTGGAAAGGGAAAAGTAAATAAAATAATAAGAACAAATAAAATAAAAAATTTGAATAAAAATAAAATTACAGTATAAAAAGAATATTGCTATAACAAACCAAGGTAAACATCAATATCCATCACCCACCACAACCATTTCTCTCATATGGGTCTCATTTTCCTTTTATACATATACTGTATTCAAACCTGCATTTATTCTACATGCAAACACCTTTGGTTGTGCCTGTACGAGGCACACACATGTATATGTGTACACTGAATAATGATTTAGGCTGCGTATACACCAAACGCGTTTTTTCAGCTCTGGGCGGCTATTTTCCATTCATTCTCTATGTAGTCCAGCGCTTACAGCGCTGAGCGCCCTTGTCGCTGAAACGCTCACAGCGGTGGCCGTTTTTGTCGCCGCGCTCAGGGCGTTCAGAGCTGAAAAAAGTTCAACTTTTCAGACACTGCAGCTGAGTTTGTCAATGTTAGACCTTAAGCAGCCAATCAGAACTGCTGCATGGGCGGGACATAGGACGCCAGCACTAGCCTGTACTCTGACTCCTGTTTTCCGTGTCATCATATTTTACATCCAGAGCTGCTAGAAAACGTTTCCTGTCCATTGTTATTTAGAGACTGCTATTAAAAAAATCTGTAGAAAGTCTGACAATAGAAAAAGCGGGAGTGATGAGCTGAGAGTGACAAGTTGTTGCTGGGATGCAGGGCACAGACTTTTTTTTCCCCCAGAGCGTTGCGCACAAACGCTGAAAAAAAAAATGCTCAGGGCAGTCGGGTGACAAAAAATGTGTTTGGTGGACACGCAGCCTTAATGTGGATTTTGTCAAACAGGAGTTGGATTATTAGTATTATTTTTTACCAATATTTTTAATTTCCCTCTAACAGTGACTTACATTTCTGCCCATCCCCATCCTGAAAACTGTTAAAGGTAAGTAAGAATGTCAATGGAGCTATATTATAAAATGAAAAGCAAAACAATGAATGGCTGGCCAAAAATTGACTTGACGCAAATAGTGCCTTTCACAGTTTTCAAAATTTCAGACCTTTTTAGATTTTAAATAGCTACTAAAAAAGCAGATGCCAAACTTTCTTAAATTAAAAAAAAATGGGTAGTAGCTTTTGGACAAGTACATCCTGAACAAATTAGGGATGAGCCGATGCCACTTTTTCAGGTTCGATATTGATACCGATACTGTGACTTTGAGTATCGATCAATACCGATCCAAACCCGATACAGTCTCTCTTATTTAAAACAATAAAAGTACAGAACATACTTTGTTAATGACTGGTTGCATTTTGCACACATATAAAAAGAAAATTTAAAAGTCAAAGAATATATTACAAATTTGACTCAGTTCAGTAATGCTGCTGCTTTTTCTTATTTTAAACTTTGTGACATTGGCAGCATTTCTCTGGTCAGTACTATGTAAACATGTATTCTGAAGTTTTAAGTGCAAGTTTATGCAAAATTTTGAAGCTGAATATTTAAGTAAACATTCAGATGAAATTCAATGTGCCACTTTATGCAAGAGGTAAAAAATGCTGTTGAGCTGAAAATAAAGGAACTAACCCTTTAAGTTGTATTTTTGACATTTATTATTATTATTATCATCATAAGTATTCTCCTGGTCCTTGGTTTATTTAGTAATGTTTATGATACCATTCTCGTCCCATTCTTAGATTTTAGGTTTGCTCTTATTTTGAAGACATCCCTGTTCCATTTCATGTAGCCCTGTTGTTCAAGTTCTGCTTCCAGTTCACTGTTATATTTTGCTATTTATGTTAAGCCCATGTTATGTATACATTTCCACACTCCAGTCTGGTTTTTACTTTCAGTTTTGTTCTTTTGTTCAGGTTTCACTTTCAGCGTCCAGCCTCCGAACTGGAAAAGCACTGGCTTCTGCTCGGTTCTTGACAGAATTCGGAATACTCCTTTACCATGATACTTTTGCAAGTGTTTTATCAAGTTGCTAGTGTTAAAATTGTAAATGCTGGTACCACACAGCAACATACTGAGGCGAGTCCTACAGACAGGCTCCAGTGACACTCGTTGCTTCTGATTACAGAAGCCATGCACAGTGTGTCTGAGAACATGATTGTGCCTTCATTTTAATACTATTAATGCATCGGATTGGTAAATTACTTTTATTCCTTACCAATACCGAGCCAGCTATTTTTCCTGGATCGAACCTGATACCAATATGGCAGATCAGATTGGCTCATCCTAAGAACAAATTGTGACATATGGAAATAGTCAGTAGTAGTAAGATGGCGGCGGGGTTGGCTGGGGAATAGATAGGAGTGGCGAACTGCCTTTCTGGTAGTGATGCCACCCAGAGTATAAAGGGCACGGGCGGAAGGGGTTCATCCTCTTTGCCTAGTAGACGCCCTGGCCTGCTGGAGAGCGCCGGAAGTCCAAAGAGTACTGTATATAGTTGTGGTTAATAAAGCTCCGTTAACAGCAGCCACGCTCTGTCGTTATTGCCTAAGTATGGACACAACATTTGGCGATGAGGTAAATGCGGTTATGAAGAGGTCAGTTGCCAATTTTTGGCCATTTCTGGAAGCACCAGGTGAGCCGCCCGTGCCTTGGCCTAGGTGGTTCGCTGCATTTACCAACTATTTGGTGGCTTTGAACCTCGGTGAACTTGAGAAACTTCGCGCGAGGGCAGTTTTGGTCCATAATTTGGGCATGGAGGGGTAGAGGATTTTGGAAAACTTGAGAGGAACCGATAGCTTCGATGAGGTCGTGGAACTAATGGCATGTTATTTTCACGCTCCAGAGAATGTCACCATCAGACGCATTCAGTTTCAACAGCGCCGCCAGCGGATGGGGGAGTCCATCAGAAGATTCATAGCGGACCTCCGTGAGCTGGCGAGGGAATGCAAGTTTGGGAACCTGGAGGATGAAATGATCCGGGACCAGTTAGCAGAGCATGTTCAGTGTCCCACAGCTCAGTCAAGACTTTTAACCCACCCAGATGAGCTGACGCTGGCCTCTGCTATTGAGCTAGCTCAGCAATTTGAGGCAGCTGAGACAATAGCGAGAGGCCTCAGTGAGAGGGTCACTCCAACCCAGGACGAGCCTCGCTTAAAGGCGCTGAATTTTGACCCTGAGGAAGAGGACAGTGGGGATGACGATTACCCCTCCATGGTCAAGATTAGGTCTGCCCCAGGTATGCCCAGATGCTATGGCTGTGGGTCCCCTAAACACTGCTATAAGTCCAGGGAATGTCCGGCAATTCTCTGTCCCCTCACCCCCCAGCCAGTCGCAGCAGATGACTGCCCCTCCCTGAGCCTGGTTCTGCTGGAGGTTTCTTCCTGTTAAAAGGGAGTTTTTCCTCTCCACCGTCGCCAAGTGCTTGCTCACAGGGGATCACCTGATTGCTGGGGTCTTTCTGCAACTGTGGGGGTTCCCCCCTACAGTTGATAGTGCTATGAGATGACTGTTGTTGTGAAATGGCGCTATATAAATAAAGTTGAATTGAATTGAATTCAAAGGGCAAGCATTGTGGGAGGTGTGGCTTATTAAATCATTTTGCCAATATTTGCAAAAATTTTGAGCAGAGGAATCAACAACGTGAAGCGGATCCCTCGCCGAAGACGAGAGTTCATACGGTCTCCCCTGAGACAGACGGACGGGTTTGGTCCACTGTGTCACTGGATGGCGTCGAGGTCCCGCTGTTGGTGGACACTGGAGCGGTGACCTCCATGTTGAATTTGACAACAGTGAAGAGTCTGTTTCCACCGACACATTCTTAGAGAGACGGCACCCTGTTACTGCTATGGAATGAACAAGTTGGCCGTTGTGGGCTTCATGGAGTTGGAGGTGAAGTACAAGTCTAAGACGCTGCTGGACATGTATTTCCTAGTCACCGCAGCCAGCAATAATATCATGGGATGCAATACACTCTTTGGACTGTGTTTTTACATCACCAGTGACACTGGAGAGGAGTGGTCGGGCTGCGGGCTGTGGAACCGACCTGCTCCGCGTATGGAAGATGAGGAGGTGCAGGATCCTGATCGGTCCAGCGTTACTGGAGGAGAGCATGCCCGTCGCCACACGATGTCATCCCGTGATGGACCTGATGCCAGAGTCCAAGCTGCCCTTGGTGTGGGAGCTGGACGGCATGACGGCATCCAGGGGGACCATTAAGATCGAGGCGCCCGCGCTGAGGACTGATGGGGCCAGACCAAAGAGCGCAGTGTTAAAGCACTCCCAGGGACGACCCTCCAAGAGGTCTTCGAACCGGACCCATACGACGACCGGTTCTAGGGAGGAGGCTCGCTTACATCGCGGTGGCCCGAGGAAACAAGACAGGCCTCTCCTGGAGGTTGGTGATAGAGCCCGCCCAAGGGTTGAAGCTCATCTGAGAGGGGCATGCAGGACGCGTCATCCCCAGAGGCCAGGAAGAGGAGATGCTCTGGGAGGGAACCACGAGAAGACAATCCGGGGGGAGGACGCTCCACGGGGTGTGTTAAATGACTGGGGAGTGTGTTTGTTCATATGTTGTGAGTTTATCGTATGTCATGTTGTGCATAGTTGTTAGCCTTATCGGGGTAGGTCCCGACTAATTGCAATGAAAGTAAAGTAACATTTTAGTAACTGACTAGTGTTAACAGATAAATTGTTGGGAGTGTTGATCATATTGAATAAATTGTGTAATTTGTTTAAAAAAGAGGGGAACTAAAGTATGTTCATGGGTAAATGGAAGCATTGTAAAGTGGAAATCACAGAGTTGATTTCAACATGTGTAAATGGTGTAATTTTGTAAAAGAACATTGAAAGACATAGACTGACTATGTTGAAAGAAAATAGGAAAACACGAGTTGTTTGACTTATGTACAGTATTGTTTCGTGGAATTTTAAATGTTTAGTCGAAGTGCCCAACACGTTTATATTGTATGCCCAAGTGTGGGGGGGTGTGCTGGGGTGGGGGCCGCCAATAGGGGGTTAGATGTGTTTGTGTTTATTCTGTTCACTGTTTTCCTGTATATATTGTGACTGTTCTGGGATTAATTTTCAATTAGAAACACAGCTTCTTTTACTTTACTGGACTGATAAGGATAGGGCGACAGAATAATCCGCCTGGCCGTGTAGGGGGCACTGGTGGTCTACCCAGTGTCCCCAGCCTCAGTGGTGTGAATGGATAGGAATTTATTTATTTTGTACCAACAGTGATCTGTGTGGAGTTTGCATGTTCTCCCCGTGTCTGCATGAGTTTACTCCGGGATTTCTCTGGTTTCCTCCCACATGCCAAAAACATGCAAGTTAGGTTAATTGGCATCAAACTGGGGATTCTAAATTGTCCTTAGGTATGACTGTGAGGGTGAATGGTTGTCTGTCTCTCTGTGTTGGCCCTGCGATGGACTGGCGATCTGTCCAGGGTGTACCCTGCCTCTCGCCCAAAGATGCTGGGATAGGCTCCAGCCCCCCCGCAACCCAAAAAGGATTAAGCGGAAGAAGATGGATGGATGGATGGATGAATATTTTTGGTAATTAGAGTGTGAGTCGGTTTACAAATTTTAGTGGGCCAACCCGTGTGCTTGCAATTTTTTTTGAGGGGGGAGGAACGTGACATATGGAAATAGTCAGTAGTAGTAAGATGGCGGTGGGGCTGGCCGGGGAATAGATGGGGGTGGCAAACTGCCTTTCCGGTAGTGACGCCACCCAGAGTATAAAGGGCATGGGCGGAAGGGGTTCGTCCTCTTTGCCTAGTAGACGCCCTGGCCTGCTGGAGAGTGCCGAAAGTCAGAAGGGTATTGTATATAGTTGTGGTTAATAAAGCTCCGTTAACAGCAGCCATGCTCTGTCGTAATTGCCTAAATATGGACACAACACAAATTACAGTCACTGTTAATCTAACATGCATGTCTCAGGACTGTGAGTGGAAGCCACCTCGAGAGAACCCACACAAGAATGAGAACATGCAAATCGCCACACAGAAAGGCCCAGGCCAGCCCTGTGTGAGGATACAGAACAAACCACTACCATGGTGCTTCCCTAAAGCCTTGTTTTTCAACCAGGGGTCCATGAACTCCAGAGGGCCCATGAGAGAATGTGAGAAATTGTCCAATTTCACTTCCTAACTGGTCCCAGAAAATTGCAAATAGTTTGCCATTGATGTGCATAAATGCCTGTAGTATTTCTTCTATGTCAGTGGGTGGCAGTATGAAGGGCATGTGCCCATGAGGGGTTTGTTTTGATGATGTCGTTGTCATTCTCTGGAGCAGCAGACATACAGGGTATGGGTGAACTGGAACAATGTTTTTGAACCTTTTGTGGAACAGGAAAAATCCCGGGGAACCTCACTAACCCAGTTTAAGACTCGGTCCAGATGACAGTGTTTTTACCCCAAAGTGGTAAACTCCTTTTTACAGCAGCTAGTGGCTAAAGCTACTGCTGCCCACCCTGGATCACCGGTCGAGCTACCAGTGGCACAGCTGAACAGCAGATGGCAGCAGCAGCAACAGATCGACAGAGCCAGTGAGTACACAAAGTGTACAAACATCATCCCGTAGTATGTCAGTGATGATCCAGTTGTACTGTGGGGAATATGGATGGAAGAACAACAAAAACACAGGTTTTGGTTCGGAATGAGAAGTGCAGAAACATATGCCAGTATCCTCTCAAAGAATGTGCATACAATGTTTTCACTGAAACTGGAAAAAGAGATCTGTATGCACATGGATCCACAAATAGCTGAAAGGCTGTACACTGTGTTTTATCAAGTTCAAAGTCAGCACAGCCATCTGCCATGAAATTTTAGAGCACTTCATGCTTCCCTCTGTTGACAAACTTTATGTAGATGCTGATTTCATTTTCCAGCAGGACTTAGCACCTGCCCACACTGCCAAAAGTACCAAAACCTGGTTTAATGACCATGATATTACTGTGCTTGACTGGCCAGCAAACTCTCCTGACCTAAACCCCATAGAGAATCTATGGTGTATTGTCAAGAGAAATATGAGAGTGACCAGACCCAGCAATGCAGATAATCTGAAGGCCGCTATCAAAGCAACCTGGACCTCCATAATACCTCAGCAGTACCACAGGCTGATTGACTTCATGCCACGCCGCATTAATGCAGTACTTCGTGCAAAAGGACCCCCAACCAAGTATTGAGTGTTGGACATATTTTTCAGTTAACCAACATTTTAATATAAAAAAATCAATTTTCTTTGATAGAAAAGTTTCATATTTGTTTCATATTTGTGATTTGTTTTGTCTCAGAGTCTGTGTGAAAGTGTCAAGGATGCAGCTGGACTTTGTTATCATTTTGTTTTAGTTCATTTTGTATGGTTCCTGTGTGACTGGAGCTGATTGAGCGTCATGGTTCCTGAGAAAGAGATAATCTGTACACCAAGTTTTGACCAGATGCACTGAACCAATCACCATGGACATTTTCTCCTCCACCTCTCAGATAACGAAGGGCTTAACTCTTTAACCGTGCGTATTTCTTGGACAGATCGCGCACCCCTAGTGGCACAGTGCAGCACTGTGCCTGTCAACTGACATTACATGCCAGAACACTCTGCAGCTGGACTGAGGATTTGTTCTGCTTATTCTCGTTAACAAGGTGGCAGACACACGTTGGCTGACACGGAATACACCAAAGAGGAAGAAATCCTTCTTCTTGTACTGTGCGATTAGACCAAAACAAATATGGCCCCTACCGATCGCTGTGGAGAGGAAAATCACTCGACTTCTGTGCAGTTTTATAAGATAAATAGCGCCAGAGTAAAACCGAAGTTGAGGTCAGATAATCGTAAGAGTGTGTGGATGTGGGAGGAAAAACCACAAATGCCCAACAGAAGAAAAAATAGCAACCAGCTTGGACAAAATGGATGCAGTGCGAAGCACCTTCGCCAGCAGTAAGTGACGAATGTCTTTTTGTTTTATTGTTTTGCTTACATTGTACTGATTTTCTGGTTCATATACTTTGAAGATAAGATAACAAAATGCCCCAAACAAGAAACTGTGACAAAAAGCAGGACCATTCTTTGTGTAAATATGTCCAAAGTACACTTTTGACCAGTTATGAATTTGATATGGCTCCCGCAGCATTATGCAAATTAGATGTGTAAATTTACTCCTATCTGAAACTTTGGATCATATTCTAAATCTTTCTAATTGACAGTAAGCCATTATCTCTTACAACTTTCAAGTTATAACCTTGGAAATCTGACATCTGAGCTGTACATTTTCTTGAAAAAAATCTTTACCACTCTTGACCACTAGGGGGGCAATGTTTCAATTTGGCAACATACACAGTTAAAGCCTTAAAGCAGTGGTTCTCAACTGGTCTGGCTTTGGGACCCACCATCACCCCTCAATGACAAACCGCGACCCAAATCAAAGATTTTCAGATTCTCAAATTTATTGAATGTAAAGATTGTGCATTTTGAACAGATTGAACAAATTTAATGATTAACCAAAATGACCAGTAAGTGGCAATACAACAGAGAGAACAATTCCCTTTAATGCTGAATTAGCTGCATTTTAAATTAAAAATTAAACAAAAAGTGCAATTCAAAAGAATTCAAGTCTCAAAATTGACTTTTCTTCTGATTGTTTTTTCAGTATTTACCTACTGATAAGGTTATGTGCTTTGAAGAAAATGAAGGAACATTCACTAAAACCTGTAACAGTGACATGAGTCTGGAGGAATTAATGGGAGAACTGGGGATGTTTTTTGCTCTTGACAAGATTCTCAATGTCTAGAGTTATATTAGACCAGGGGTCACCAACCTTTTTGAAACCAAGAGCTACTTCATGGGTATCGAGTCATGTGAAGGGCACCAGCTTGACACACTCCTCTAAAATAACAAATTGTATATATATACAGTATATATATATATATATATATATATATATATATATATACATACATACATATATACATATACACACACACACACACATAAATAAATAATTATTAATAACTTAGAGTGGGTAACAGACAAGATCAATATTCAACACTTTATTTTTATTAAATCTCAGCAATTGTTCAGATGCTCACTTTTACATTTCATTAAAAAAATGTCCAGTTTTCACCAGTCCCTTTTAATCATAAAAAACTAAACCCTTTTAATTCAGGAACTATGCTGAACCATGTTTGCAAAAGTTATGCAACATTTAAGAAAAATCAACTTTCATATTAAATAAATCTTATCACATTTTTAACTGAACAAATCTGCTGCAATTCTGCTCAAAATCTGTTACATTTAATAAACACACTTTTGTGTGTTCTTCTTCACTGGAATTATATCCATACAGTTCTTGCCAAGAATCATGCTTGAGTAATAACCAGCACTGTCCTTTCATGAGAAGAAGCTAAACAAGCACTGAGAGTGGGCAGCAGTTTCATGATGCGGAGTGAAGTGTCGCTCCACATAGTGCCGCAACGCCGTCGCAACAGTCGCCCCACAAATGAAACACATGCAGCTTCCTTTCACGGTAGTAAAAAAAGAACTCTTCCTCCCGCTCACTTTGAATTTTTTTTTGCCATGTTTTTGGGCTAGGAAATTGCACTCCGCTCACCATCTTCACTGGCCGCTAGCTTACGCTCCACAAGCGCTAAGGTTTTGTCATGCGCACAATACTGACCTTTGAACTAGGTCAGAGTTCACCTTAACTTTACGTATAATAAACATATTTTCATTTTTTTTTATTTTTAAGACATTGTCATTTTAAAATCTATATAAATGCAAGTGTGATTTTAAAAAATAGCGGCAGAAAAAATTACATCTTAGACGCAGCTCACTTGCGAGTTGTGCTATTTATAGAACAGGCCTGCGGGCGACTCATGTGGTCCTTGCGGGCGACTTGGTGCCCGCGGGCACCGCGTTGGTGACCCCTGTATTAGACAAAGCGACTCTGAGGTCATGCTCAATGTCCAGTCTGTTTCTCTGTTTTGTCTTCAACTGAACCAGAGCTGAGAAGCCACACTCACAGAGATAGGTAGTGCTGAAAGGTAGGAGGGTTTTTACTGCTCGAATGGCAAGAGAAGGATACTCGCTCATCACAGTGCTGCACCAGAATTGTGAGAGGCTTACCTCTGTGAACCTCTTTTTCAGCGTGCGGTCACATGATAGCTCCACCAGCTGACTCTCTTCGTTGCTTGGCAACGTAACGCTTTCCATGTTGATTCCAAAGGGATCGCGTATCCAGTCCGTTTCGCCATGCTCAATTAGCATATACAAACAAACGTTGCGAGTCTTCTTCTACGGTGTGAAATATGGTGTCGCCCGCCACCTACTGCCATCTACTGTTAAGGAGTCTGAATGACACTATGTTGATTTATTTCTTGCTATTTTATTTGCCCAGGCAAAGGCCCGCGACCCACTGAAAACAGGTCCGCGACCCACTTTTGGGTCGCGACCCACCAGTTGAGAATCACTGCCTTAAAGGACTGAGCGATGTGTGTTTGAGTGAGAGTGACGCGCAAATAGGTTCTGAGACTGTTTTTGTATTGTTCTCCACTGGCCAATGTAATTCAATTTGCTGAAACTCTGATCCTGCCTGGTTTCTGACTGACGGTTAAGAAGAATTTTTCTAACATCCGAGATATTTGGAGTCCACAGGGACTCCAGATATCTCTCCTGCTGCTTCCGGTGTTTTGGGACCACAAAGAGTGAGTGCACAGCTGCGGAAAGCCCTCCCCCTCCGGTGCCAACGAGCTAGCTTTGTGGAAGTGAGGCACAGTCCAGAGACGCTGGGAGCGGAAACAGAGAGTGACGGGGCCAACCCACAGGCGGATCGGAGTGAGTAAATTTAATTATTAATGATTTAAAAGTGTTTCCATCCAGTTAGAGTCCACGGTCGGTCTGAGAATACACGTAAGAGAGTTGAAAGTCAAGCGTTAGTTACCATAAGGTAAAGCTTGGCGTGTCCTGATTGGAGTCCGTCATTAGAAGTGCATTTCTGCTGCGTAAGTGGACACACAAAAGAGCGTGTGGGGGTATCGCCGCAGGATACCCCAGGAAAATACAGCGGCTGGTGACTGCGGAGCATAAAAAAAATATAAAAGACAAAAAAATAGAGATGATAAGGTTATAACAACAATTAACCTTAAGGCAGAAAGACACAGGAAGTGTCATGAATCTGGGTTTGGCTGTTCCAAACCCAGCTCTGACTTATCGTTATGTTTTGCCCTATTTTCCACCTGGCGTATCAGGGAGTTATTGGGCCTCCTCTCCCTGACAGCTTGGGCACGCCCCCTCCTCCTGTCAAGTGCCATCAGCTGTACTGTCACGGGTGTTCACACACATACACAGTTACACACACACACACACACACACACACACACACACACACATGCACACACTCCATTCATTCCCACTCATACACTCATGCACGCTCTCTCACACACCTGACCCAATCTAGTTCAGTCCACGCTTTCTCGCACCGGCAATCTCTTTCCTCATTAGCTTCAGGAGTATTTGTTTGCTGCATTTGTGGAAAGAGATTGTCAGAGAATTCGCCCTCATTTGTGGCAGCTAGTTCTCCACGGATGTTGTATAACTTTCTTCGCGCATTCAGCCTGACATTTTCAGACGTTCCTTCGTGGATGTTGGCAGCTGACCCAGCTTGTTTTCTCCCATTCGCCAGACTACACGGGAAGCCCTGGATCGCTCCAGTTTGGTGAGTCATTGCCTTTCTCCCTGTGCTGTCAGCAATTTTGCGGCACTAGGCTTTCCCGTCGCCGGGCTGTAGAGCATCCGGATGGCGCCCTGTATGTCTGGTGGTCATTTGACTCATCATTGCAATTCTCTGTATTTGTGGACATTACAGGACTGGTTATTTTCATTGGGAATATTAATAAAAGTGCACAATCCACTCTCGCTTTTGGGTTTTTCATTTCCTCCCTCGCGCGCCGCGTAATGGCACATGGGGATTTATGACAGGAAGGGAGGAAAGACAAAAAATAAAAGACAAAAAACAGAAATGATAAAGGTTAGGATAACCTTTAAATAGAAAAAGGGAGACAGACAGAGAGGCAAAAAATTACAAAGGCAAAAAATAGAGAATAAAGGTTATAATGAGAGATAACCTTAAAATAAAGATAAATAGCGCTAATATAATAAGGATAAACTCTAGTGTGATAATAACTACCAAAATACCTTAAGGTAGACTTCCGGTTATGGCGGCCGCCTAGAAGGACATGTATCACTCTGCTCTGCTCCTGGAAATAAAAATTCGGCAAATAACTCTCTCATTCGGAACAGAACTTTTCCCAGCGTTTGGGTGAGGATATGCCGGTGAAGACTAAGGCTGGGAAATCAGGAGGGGGAAAAACTGAATCGCCGAAGCAGTCCAAATTAACGGACTTTAAAGTTTGTGGCGCAGTAGAAAAAGCTGCGGATATGGCGGATGAAACTAGCGGTGATGCGGTAACTGCTGACGATGGCGGCACAGGTGCAGTGCTGGCTGCCATTAGCTCAATGAGAGCAGACTTTTCCGCTAAACTTGATGGGATTATGGCAGCGTTGGATGCAATGAGGAAGGAGTTGGGTGACTGCGTGGAGCGAGTGACGCAGGCGGAGCTTCGTGTTTCAAGTGCGGAGGATGAAATTAGCGGACTTCAAATAAAGGTGCGCACTTTGGAAAAAAAAAATAAAGATCTGGGAAATAGCGTTCTGGATTTGGAATCTCGGTCCAGACGGAACAACCTGAGGCTGGTGGGTTTACCGGAGGGAGCCGAAGGTCGTGATTCATGCTCCTTTTTGGAGGGGTGGATCCCGGAGGCGCTGAACAACGCGGAGCTAAAATCATCAGTCGTCTTGGAAAGCTCCCACCGAATTGGCCCACCGAGAGGTAACAAGGCAGCACCGAGGACGTTAATTATGAAGTTTCTCAGCTACAGAGACAGGATGACGATCTCCAACGCGGTGCGGGCCAAAGGAGAAATTAAATATCAAGATCAGCAGGTGCGGTTCTACCCAGATTTGGCCTCAGGAATCCAACAATTAAGGAAGCAGTTTGACCCCATCCGCAAAGAACTGCGCAACCTTGAGATTCGTCATGGAGTGATTCACCCTGCAAGACTTCTGGTCACATATGAGGGCAGAACACACATCTTCAAGACCCCCGAGGAGGCGCAGGAGCTCATCAAGAAGATCCAGGAAGAGACTGGTGGGAGCTAAGCATGAACAGAATATAGGGTAGAATATTTGAGCATTTAACTGATTAGAAGCATATAACAAGATTACAAAATATAGATTGTATTACATATTAAAAAAAAAAAAAAGTACAAAATTGCTAAAAAAATTTTGGAGTTAAATTGGAAAATTACAGAAGAGAGTTAATGTTACGTTATTAAAAGCAGTAGAGTTAGGGTGATTGGGAGGATGAAGGAGTGGCTTTGGCTGATCCTCGTGGGTGTGGAACGGTCGATGGCTATATCGGGAGACGGAATTTTTCTTTTGCTTTTGGGGGGATTGCCACAAATGTGGGAAGGGGGAATTTGTTTGTGTGGAGTTTGTAGGGTGAATGTTCAACCACTCATTTTTTTGCTTTTCTGTTTGAGCATGTTTACACTGCTAGGTAATCCCAAACTCCCTATTGATCATAAATCAAAGCGTTAATCTTAACTTAACTTCATGGAATTGCAGAGGTCTACAAAATTTAAAAAAACTTAAACAAGTTATGAATAAAATAAAAGACATGGGTTCAAAAATTGTGTTTTTACAAGAAACTCATCTAATAGAGGAAGATCAGAATCAGAATCAGAATCAGAATCAGGTTTATTGCCATTGTTCATGTAGTACACAAACTAGGAATTTGTCTCGGTACAATGCTGCAACATTAAACATGATAAGATAAGAGAAATAAACTATACATGTAATAAAGTGTAGGATAAGATTAAGTGATACTGGTCAACAGTTAAAATATATATTAGCCAGCAGCAGATACTGTGGAGAACTATATAGTGCAGTCGGTAATGCAGGAAGAAAACAGTGATGATTGACATGAGTCTGGTTGAGCTGCTGTACATGGTGCACGAGAGTCACTTAGTGTTCAGCAGTCTAATGGCAGAGGGGAAGAAGCTGTTCATGTGACGGGAGGTTTTAGTCTGGATGGACCGAAGTCTTCTACCAGAGGGGAGGGGGGCAAACAGTACATGACCAGGGTGTGAGGGATCGGCTATGATCCGGCCAGCACGCCTCCGGGTCCTGGAGATGTACAGATCCTGGAGAGATGGGAGCTTGCAGCCGATCACCTTCTCAGCAGTGCGCACGACGCGCTGCAGCCTTAGTCTGTCCCTGGCAGTGGCTCCTGCGTACCACACGGTTATGGAGGTGGTGAGGATGGACTCGATGATGGCTGTGTAGAACTGCACTAACATCTTGGTGGGTAGCTTGAGCTTCCTCAGCTGCCGCAGGAAGAACATCCTCTGCTGGGCTTTTTTGATGAGTGAGCTGATGGTCAGCTCCCATTTGTGGTCCCTGGTGATGGTAGTGCCTAGGAAGCGGAAGGAATCAGCAGTGGTGATGGGAGAGCCTGAGAGGGTGAGGGGGGGCAGAGGAGTAGTGACTTTCCTGAAGTCTACAATCATCTCCACTGTCTTCAGAGCGTTCAGCTGCAGGTTGTTATTGCTGCACCAGGACGCCAGCTGGGCCACCTCTCTCCTGTAGGCGGACTCGTCGCCGTTGGAGATGAGCCCGATGAGGGTGGTGTCGTCCGCAAACTTGATCAACTTGACAGACTGGTGGCTGGAGGTGCAGGAGTTGGTGTAAAGGGAGAAGAGTAGGGGGGAAAGTACACAGCCCTGGGGTGATCCGGTGCTGATGCTAGTATAGTCTGAGACAGTCTTTCCCAGCCGCACATGCTGCCTCCGGTCCGTCAGGAAGTCGATGATCCACCTGCAGAGGGAGTCAGGCACGTTGAGCAGGGACAGCTTGTCCCGGAGCAGAGCGGGGCGGATGGTGTTGAATGCGGAGCTGAAGTCCACAAACAGGATCCTGGCGTAGGTTCCCGGGGAGTCCAGGTGCTGCAGGATGGAGTGGAGGGCCAGGTTGACTGCATCGTCTACAGACCTGTTGGCTCGGTAGGCAAACTGCAGCGGGTCCAGGAGAGGGGTGGTGATGGACTTGAGGTGGGACAGGACCAGGCGCTCAAAGGACTTCATGACTACAGAGGTGAGCGCTACAGGTCTGTAGTCATTAAGTCCAGTGATCCGTGGCTTCTTGGGGACAGGGATGATGGTGGAGGATTTGAGGCAGGATGGCACGTGGCATAACTTAAGGGAGGTGTTAAAAATGTCTGTGAATACAGGAGCCAGCTGTTTCGCACAGAGTCTCAGGGTGGAGGGAGACACGCCGTCTGGGCCGGGGGCCTTGCGCGGGTTCAGTCTGGAGAACTGTTTGAGCACATCCTGCTCACTGATGATAAGGGGAGGAGGGGAGGTGGGGGGGTGCCTTAAATGAAGTAGGGAATGTGGAGGCTGTGGAGCTGGAGGGAGGGGGGGAGTTGGACACAGATGACGAGGTGTCAAAACGGGCATAGTGTTGGGACAGTCTCTGACAAAGGGCTTTGTCATCCTGACCTTTAGGAGCCTGAGGCCGATAGTTGGTGATCTGCCTCAGTCCTCTCCACACGGAAGCCGAATCATTAGCAGTGAACTGCTGCTGGAGTCTCTCTGAGTACACAGATTTAGCCCTCTTCAGCTCTCTGTTAAACCGGTATTTAACCTCCCTGTAGCAGTCCCTGTCTCCACTTTTCAGCGCTGCTTCCTTCTCCTTCCTGATCTGTCTGAGCTTAGCTGTGAACCAGGGTTTGTCATTAGAGTAACTCACCCTGGTGCGTGATGGAAGAATGTTCTCTTCACAAAAGTGGATATATGAGTTCACAGTGTCCGTGTACTCATCCAGATCATGCGTGGCTCCTTTAAGCATGCCCCAGTCAGATATTTCCATGCACGTTTCCAGCTTCTCCTCAGCATCACTGGTCCGTATCTTCGTAGTGCTCACAACAGGTTTAGTGAGCTTCAATCTCTGTCTGTATGTGGGAATGAGGTGAACCATCACGTGATCAGATAATCCCAGCGCAGCTCGAGGGACAGCGCGATATGCGTCTTTCACTGTGGTGTAACAGTGATCCAGTGTGTTTAATCCTCTGGTGGGGCATTTAATAAACTGTTTGTAGCGGGGGAGATCGTGGCTCAGATTGCACTGATTAAAGTCGCCAGCCACAATAATCAGCGAGTCTGGAAAACTCCGCTCTGTGTGTTGAATGTGATCCGCGAGCACGCGCTGAGCTTCGCGCGTGTCCGCGTCGGGAGGGGCGTACACAGCGATCAGTATAAAAGAAGCAAACTCCCGCGGGGAATAAAAAGGCTTGCAGTTGATAACAAGAAATTCCAAGGCAGGAGAACAGTGTTTGGAAATTACCGTTACATCAGAGCACCAGCTACAGTTGATGTAGAAGCAGACACCGCCTCCTGTGGTCTTGCCGGAAAGCTCTGTGTCACGATCAGCACGGAAGAGCTGGAAGCCGTCGAGGCGCAGCGCGCTGTCCGGTATATTTTCCCGGAGCCAGGTCTCAGTAAAGCAGAGGACAGCTGAGGAGGCGAGGTCCTTAAAACGCATCAGCAGTCTCAGTTCATCCACCTTGTTAGAGAGAGAGTTGGTATTGGACAGAAATATGCCAGGCAGCGCCGTTCGCGAGCCTCTCCTGCGAAGTCGTACGAGAGCGCCCGCTCGTCTTCCTCTCTTCCGCCGTCTCACTTTCCGAGCCAAACAATAAACCAGATCGGCGGCAGGGGCTAGAAAAACTGGGAGGAGGTCCGTGGGGGTCAAAGTCCTGATATTTAAAAGTTCTTCACGGGTATAAGTGCAAGCAGACACACAATTGACAAACAAAAACAAACAAAGAGCGCAGCGAAGCACCATGTCGACCGCTGTGGGCGCCATCTTGGATTTTAGATGTAAAAAGAATTAGGAGTAGATGGCAAGGAAATGTTTTCACCTCATCATTTTCATCCCGAGCCAGGGGAGTTATGACTCTCATACATAAATCAGTCCCATTTCAAGTGAAAAATGTAATTGGAGACAAATTTGGAAGATATGTAATCATTCAAGGATCTTTGCTATTAGAAAACATAAATTTGGTGAACTTATATGGTCCCAATATAGATGATCAAAAGTTCTTTGCTAATTTATTTCTTATCTTATCATCACTTACAGGGCGACATATAATAGCAGGGGATTTTAATTGTACATTGAATCCCGGTATAGATAGATCAACAGGACTGGACTGTACGCACAATGGATGTAGGATGACCATTAATCATTTTATGAAAGAATTGAAATTGATAGATATATGGAGAGAAATGAAACCACAAGTTAAAGCATACTCTTGTTATTCCAATACCTACAAGACATTCTCACGTATAGATTATTTTTTGATCTCCACAGAATTAAGGTCCAAGATTCAAAACTGTTTTTATGATAACATCGTGATCTCTGATCATGCACCCTGCTGTCTAATATATGTAGATAAGAAATTGACAAAGGAACCAGGTAGATGGCAATTTCAGCATAAATGGCTTCAGGATGAGGAATTTGTTAAATACATAGAAAAACAGATAGATGAGTTCTTTGACATCAATACTACACAAACATCAGCATGTGTAAAGTGGGAGGCTTTCAAAGCTTTTATTAGGGGACACATTATTAGTTATACAGGCTCAAAATCTAAGAAGACTCGAGAGGAGAGAGTCCAACTGGAACATAAAATAAAAATTCTTCAAGAAAGAGTATATGCAGGAAGAGATCCAAGGTTGGAGAACGAATTACTGATTTTGAGAGCTGAATATGACAAAAAATCAGCGAATAGAGCTGCCTCGAGTCTTCTAAGATTGAAACAATCTTTTTATGAACAAGGTGAAAAATCAGGAAAGTTATTGGCATGGCAGATTAAACAATTAGAATCTAAAACACCAATTACCAGTATTATAAGTAACGGACAGGTAGTTATAGATCCTTTAGAAATTAATAGAGCCTTTAGAGATTACTATGAAAAATTATATGATACCAAAAATGAATCTGACTTAACAAAACTACATGGGTTTCTGAACGAACTATTTATACCGTGTATTCCAAATGAAAATAGGGAGATACTGGAGTCTAAAATTAGTCAAGAAGAAGTTGGACTAGCTACTGATAATATGAAATCAGGAAAAAGTGCAGGACCAGATGGTCTTCCAGTTGACCTTTATAAAAAATTTAAAAATAAATTAACAAAACCTTTTTTGGAAATGGTTTTAGAAGCATTTCAAAATAGTAATTTACCATCATATATGAATAATGCCTTAATTATACTGTTGCCAAAACCAGGTAAGCCCTCTAATAAATTCAATTCAATTCAATTCAACTTTATTTATATAGCGCCATTTCACAACAACAGTCATCTCATAGCACTATCAACTGTAGGGAGGACCCCCACAGTTGCAGAAAGACCCCAGCAATCAGGCGATCCCCTGTGAGCAAGCACTTGGCGACGGTGGAGAGGAAAAACTCCCTTTTAACAGGAAGAAACCTCCAGCAGAACCAGGCTCAGGGAGGGGCAGTCATCTGCTGCGACTGGCTGGGGGGTGAGGGGACAGAGAAGAAGAAAAGAACAGACATGTAGAGAGCAAACAGCACGATGGGGACTCAATCTATGGGAGAGAACAAACAAATGTTAATGACCAGCAAAAAAAAAAATATTTCATAGAGAGTGAGGAAAGGAGTGAGGCCCAGTGCATTACTGGAGGTCCCCCGGCTGACTAAACCTATTAGCAGCATAACTAAGGGAGGGTTCAGAAACACATGATCCCTCCCTAATTGTAGGCTATATCAAAAAGGTAGGTTTTAGCCCTATTCTTAAAAACAGAGATCGAGTCTGACTCCCGAATCCAGATTGGCAGCTGATTCCACAGGAGAGGAGCTTGATAACTGAAGGCTCTGCCTCCCATTGTACTTTTGGAGATTCTAGGTATTACAAGTAAACCTGCATTTTGGGAGCGTAGTGCTCTGTTAGGATGATACGGTAGTATCAGATCTTTTAAATAAAAAGGAGCCTGATTGTTTAGAGCTTTGCAAGTAAGAAGAAGGATTTTAAACTTAATTCTAAACTCTATGGGAAGCCAATGAAGGGAGGCCAGAACCGGAGAGATATGATCTCTCTTTCTAGTACCTGTTAAAACTCTTGCTGCAGCATTTTGGATCAGCTGAAGACTTTTTAAAGATGTTTTAGGACAGCCTGATAATAAAGAATTACAATAATCTAATCTCGAGCTAACAAAAGCGTGGATCAGCTTCTCAGCATCACTCTGAGACAAGATGCTCCTAATCTTGGCAATATTACGCAAATGATAGAAGGCAGTCTTAGAAACAAATTTAATATGTGAATTGAAGGACAAATCCTGATCAAAAATAACTCCAAGGTTCCTCACAGAGCTATTAAGAGAAAGAGTAACTGCATCCAAACTGAAAGTTTGATTTGGAAAGGAATTTCTAAGGTTTTTTGGACCAACAAGAATGACTTCAGTCTTATCTGAATTTAATAGCAGGAAATTACAAGTCATCCAAACTCTGATTTCCTTAAGACAGGCTTCTAACTTGGCTAATTGATTAGTATCATCTGGCTTCATTGACAGGTATAATTGTGTGTCATCTGCATAACAGTGAAAATGTATACAGTGCTTTCTAATAATGTTGCCTAACGGAAGCATATATAAACTAAAAAGAGTAGGGCCAAGCACAGATCCCTGTGGAACTCCATGACTAAGCTTTGAGCTGAGAGAAAACTCATCATTTACATGAACAAACTGGAACCTATCAGATAAATAAGATCTAAACCACTGCAACGAAGTTCCATTAAGTCCAACATAGTGTTCTAATCTATCAAGTAGAATATTATGATCAATAGTATCAAAAGCTGCACTAAGATCTAAAAGGACAAGTACAGAAACTAGTCCATTATCAGATGCAATGAGGAGGTCGTTAGTGACCTTCGCTAAGGCTGTTTCAGTGCTACGATGGATTCTAAACCCAGATTGAAACTCCTCAAATAAACCAATAAATGTGAAAATATGAGACCAATAAGCCTATTAAATGCCGACCTTAAGATAATCTGTAAAATTTTAGCAAGACGAATACAAGAAATTTTACCAAATATTATTAATCGAGATCAGAATGGCTTTATAAAGGGAAGACAAGGCTTCCATAATGTAAGAAGACTTTTTAATATTATTTATTCTAATAAAGAAGCACCGGATACAGCTCTCTTATCACTGGATGCCGAAAAAGCCTTTGATAGAGTTGAATGGCCCTTTCTTTTTGAAGTCTTACAAAGGTTTGGACTTGGAAATAATTTCATAAAATGGGTTCAGATAATATACAATAATGCTACTGCAGAAATCCTAACAAATAACAATATTTCAAAATCAATAAAAATCAATAGAGGATGTCGACAAGGCTGTCCACTTTCACCTTTACTGTTTACTATGGCAATTGAACCTTTAGCGATGGCGATACGTCTACAGTCACAAATATATGGAATTAAAGTTGGACCAACAGAACATAAAATCTCCCTGTATGCCGATGACATAATTTTGTTTATGTCGAATCTTAAAAAATCAATTCCGACCTTGTTGAATTTAATAAAGAATTTTGGGGAAATATCAGGATATAAAATAAATAAAACTAAATCTTCAATATTAATGCTAAATGAGACCCAGAGAAATTACCCAGCCCCTGAGGTAAATCAATTCAATGTTGTAAATCAGTTTAAATATTTAGGAATCCAAATTGTGCCTAAGCTAGAATCAATCGCCAGTGTCAATTATGAAGCCTTAATGACAGATATTGATGAGTTACTTCAGAGATGGATGTCACTACCAATGTCGATGATCGGGAGAATTAATATACTTAAAAGTAATATCTTACCTAAAATACTTTATTTATTTCAATACATTCCCTTACCACCACCTTTAGATTTATTCTCAAGAATTAAAAAAAAGTTAGTGGAATTTATATGGAACAACAGGAGGGCTAGATTACGTCTGTCTTTATTATATTTACCATTTGATCGTGGAGGTCTGAAATGTCCAAATTTTATGTTGTATTATTGGTCGGCACAACTGAGGTCTATGACATATTATTTTTCATCAAATGATCTCCCTCACTGGACTGAAATGGAATCATACAATTTGCCTTTACCTCTTCCCATATTCATATACTCAGATTCGGCAAAAAAATTACAAAAACAAGTTAAAAATCCATTTGTAAAGCATATGATCAAAATATGGTGTGAAGCTAAAAACTATTTAAAAGAACCACAGTTATTGTCACAATTTAGTCCAATATGGGGTAATCAATATTTTAAACCAGGGAGAGCGGACGCTGTATTTAAAGTATGGAATTTAAAAGGGATACAAAAGATTCAGGATTTATATTTGCCATGTGCAGAAAACATAATGTCTTTTGAAGAGCTGAGGATCAAATTTAATCTCAATAGAACACATTTTTTTAAATATCTTCAACTTAGAAACTTTATTCGATCAAATCAAAATAAAGCTCTCACTCGACCTATCTATTCATCCTTGGAAAAAATGTTGATGAAAGATAGTAAAAGAAAGGGTATTATTTCAGAGTTTTATAACTCATTGACACTATTTTCAAGTGAAAATTCACTGAAAAGATTAAACTACTGGAAAGAAGATCTGCAAACTGAAATTTCAGAGGAACAATGGGAATTGGCTTGTACAGAAGCTCAAACCAAATCAATAAATGTATGCCTTAAATTGATACATTTCAAATGGTTAATGTGGATGTATGTTACACCGGAGGAGTTAAATAGATATAATAAAAATATACCAGATACATGCACAAAATGCATGGAAAGTAAAGGAACTCTATTTCATTGTGTATGGGAATGTAGATTAATAAGAATGTTTTGGGAAGAGGTGAGGGTAACAATTGAAAAAATAATCTCAAAACAAATCATATTGAATCCTAAACTGTTTTTGTTGGGTCTGTACCCAGAAAAGCATAATTTTAATAAAAGTGAAAGAACATTCATAGACCTCAGTTTGCTTAATGCCAAAAAATGTATTGTACTATTATGGCACTACACAGCCATCATCGAGTCCATCCTCACCACCTCCATAACCGTGTGGTACGCAGGAGCCACTGCCAGGGACAGACTAAGGCTGCAGCGCGTCGTGCGCACTGCTGAGAAGGTGATCGGCTGCAAGCTCCCATCTCTCCAGGATCTGTACATCTCCAGGACCCGGAGGCGTGCTGGCCGGATCATAGCCGATCCCTCACACCCTGGTCACGTACTGTTTGCCCCCCTCCCCTCTGGTAGAAGACTTCGGTCCATCCAGACTAAAACCTCCCGTCACATGAACAGCTTCTTCCCCTCTGCCATTAGACTGCTGAACACTAAGTGACTCTCGTGCACCATGTACAGCAGCTCAACCAGACTCATGTCAATCATCACTGTTTTCTTCCTGCATTACCGACTGCACTATATAGTTCTCCACAGTATCTGCTGCTGGCTAATATATATTTTAACTGTTGACCAGTATCACTTAATCTTATCCTACACTTTATTACATGTATAGTTTATTTCTCTTATCTTATCATGTTTAATGTTGCAGCATTGTACCGAGACAAATTCCTAGTTTGTGTACTACATGAACAATGGCAATAAACCTGATTCTGATTCTGATTCTGATTCTGAAAAAGACTCATAGACCAGATGTGACTCAGTGGTTAAGACAGATGTTAACAAACCTTCCATTAGAAAGAATAACATATATACTGAAATCAAAGGAAATTGTGTTTGAGAATATATGGAGACCTTTTATTGATTATGTAAAAAATTTAAACATAACTCTTGAAGAAGAAGGTGAATGATGTGTGTGGACCTTGTAAATTCCAAACTGGTGAACATAATATGTATACTTATGTATTGGATTGTCTAGACTAAACAGAGGAGCATTGTTGAAGATTTGATTTTGTTGGTGGTTGTTGGTGTTTTTTAGTGCATTTTTTTTTGTAGTACTTTAGTGTTAGTGTTTGATTGTTTGTATCATGTTTGTTAAAAAAAAAAAAGGTTCAATAAAGATATTGTGGAAAAAAAAATACCTTAAGGTATAGTTCAAAATAGGTCTAAAATAAAATAAAAATAACCTCTAAAATATACTGTATATATAAGATAAAATAACCTCTAATTATAATAAAATAAAATAAATACATTAAATGAATAACTGCAGTTTGTTTGGTCGTTCGCATGCTTGTTCGTGTGTTTTTTAATGTTTTACGGTTCACTCTGATGAGAAAGAAAAAAAAATAGGTAACTGTTTCAGTAGAGGCATTGATCGTAAGAATGCGGAAGTTAGGCAGCGGGGCAGAAATCGAGGTTGTTTCTCTTGTTGTTGTGTAGCACAAGAGGATGAGAATGAGATTTTTGTCTTGTCAGGCGATGGTAAATTTATGCATAGGAAGGACAGGAGTAGTACATGGTTTTTGGCAAAGTGGAGAAAGAGGTTCAGGTTTACAGGCAAGCTAAAGATGCCTGACTGCCAAGCGCTTGTAGATAACATAAAACAGGCAGCAGATGGCAGCAGACAAATATGGTCTGGCGGAGGCAGCGAAATAGCTTGAAACAGCAAGAAAGTGGCAGACTGACTTAGAGCTTGTGACAGTAAAGAACAAAATTCAAGACGCTCAACATTCTGACAATGGAGGGACCACAGTGAAGCACCCATCTTGGCCAAAGCGGGGGATCTAGTCCTTATCAAAGTCATCAAAAGGAAAAACTGGGCCGATGCTCCCTGGCAAGGACCACACACAGTCATCCTGGCGACACCAACAGCCATGAAAGTCGAAGAACGTGACTCTTGGGTGCATTTGACACATTGCAAACTTTACCCTGCTCAAAAGCCTCAGCAAGAGACTGTTTAATCCCCATTGCAAACTATATCACACATACACAAAAAATCCTCAACAAGTAACTGTTTATTTATCTTTTGTTCATATAAAAGACAAAAAATAAAATAGAAAGGAGATGTCTTTACCTTCTTAACATGTTAACATGTTTCGACTGTACACTGCAGCCTTCGACTGTAGCATACGTGTGCAGCCTTCATGTTTCGACTGTACACTGCAGCCTTCATCAGAAGGCTGCAGTGTACAGTCGAAACATGTTAACATGTTAAGAAGGTAAAGACATCTCCTTTCTATTTTATTTTTTGTCTTTTATATGAACAAAAGATAAATAATTAAAAGAAGACAAAATGAACCTATTTGACCTATTAAGTAACTGTTTAACTGTTTCTCTATATGAGTGTTGGCTGATGGTTTGCCCCAGCAATGGCTTGTGTAGAGAAACAACTGTTGTTTATCATGGAGAGACAAAATGCCAGAGAGAGAAGGTTGGCAGCAGAAGGATGTGAATGGTACACCTGTTTTTTCATAATCATCCTTGTGGTGACACTTTTGTTTTGGTTCTTTTTAGGGATACCATTACCTATTTATCACAGGTCTAGATACACATCATGACTAGCTAGAAGGTCCAGGTTATGAGGATCACGTTTATGCTGGTAATGTGTGGTGAAAGTATGCTAATTACACAGCCAAAATGGCTAATCGTTCAAATTGTTATGTGTGTTCTTTGCTTCCACCCTCAGCTGGCCAAATATCTGTTACTGCTAAACCAATAGAACTATCAGAAACTGTTTGTTTCTTGCAAGAGGCTATGTATAGAAATAGTACAGCAAGCATTAATTTGAGTCACACCTGTCACATTGCCTATGACTCCACTGACCGGAGACACAATGACACCCCTTACTCGGTGAAGGCAAGGTTAACCTCGCCGGGGAATTTTTCCTTTTGTTTAAAAGGGTGTGGAAATGTCTCTTTGGGCAGTTTATTGCTTTCTAGGTGTGCAACAGTGCATAGTACGTCTCGCCCCTGTACTGCTACCTGCTGGACCGGTGTAGTGGGCAAAAGCTGTCCTGAAGATCCTTTTTGTCAGTCTAGGAGTCTGGAAGGCAATGTCACCCTGCAGGAGTTCTGTAGCACTGCAATTTGTGATTCTCACAAGTATGGCACGCATATAGTGACGGGGGTTGGTGGCTGTGTGGCCATCGTGCCTACTCACACCTGCCCACGAATTGGGGAAGGGTGTGTGCCCCCGTAGTTGTGACTGACCATACCATCATGTTATTGGCAGGACAGGTGGGCAGGGTGTACAGAGATGTCTACTTTGCGCCACATGATCCCATCCGGGGCACAGATGTACTGGAAGAATTCAAGTTAGAAACCATGGGATAGGAGGTACTTAATTCCTTGTTCCCTTTGGTGGGAGTGGCTAAGAATACCTTATGGATTGAAAGAACTAGTTACAGACTACACTCATTTGTTAATTTTTCTTTATCTGCTTTTTCTGGTATAAATGAGGAATTAACAACTCTTAGCCTTATGTTGGCCCAGAATAGAGTGGTTCTTGATCAAATAACTGCCATCCGAGGGTGTGTGTGTGTAATTGTGGGGGATTATTGTTGTACTTTTATCCCTGAAAATGATGCAGATGGTCACGTGATTGCCTCGGCCATACAGAACCTGACTGCCTTGCAGACTGCCATGGCCAAGGATAATGTTACCGATGAACATACCTGGTTAAGTTGGTTACTTTCTTCATGGAGAAGTCTGATCATGAGCCTCTTAATGATTTTTGTGGTATTATTTTTAGCCTTTTCTTGTGTCATTCCCTGTATCAGTAGTATGATGATGAGACTTGTGCATGTTAACTTAGTGATATACCATGGAGCAGTTGCCGGGGATGGTGGGGATGATGAACAAACAGCGTGAGCTCAAGGTGTCTCTCCATGACCCACGTACAGAGTGAAAGTATGATTGACAGAAAGCCAAAAGTAATTGCATGATCATGATGTGAAGTTAAAATGTACTACTTGTGAATACATTTATGAAGTTTGAAACATTATTTTTACTTTTATTTTGTTTTTATGTTACTCTTATTTTTGTTTTTACATTTTATATTACATTTTATTATTATTGTTGTTGTTTTGTTTTATCCTTTGTTTTTAAATAAGCTGCAATAACACATAGCTATGACACACATATATCCTTATTATATCCTTATCATTTTATCATCATTCTGTACTTTCATCATTAATTAATGAGTTTATTGTTCAATTTCTCCTCCTAAAGGACTAAAATGTTAGCCAGTACCTGGGGCAGCAGGGCCGATGGCGGACTTTCCCCGTCCATAGCTAGTTAGGATCTGTTGCATGCAAATGCATTGGAGCTTAGCATAGCTGCCAGATGGGGTTTTAGATGCCATAATCGCTCTTTTTTGATGAATTGCATGGCATCAAAGGGGGGGGGGGGAATGATAGAAAAGTTTCATATTTATTTCATATTTGTGATTTGCTTTGTCTCAGAGTCTGTGTGAAAATGTCAAGGATGCAGCTGGACTTTGTTATCATTTTGTTTTAGTTCATTTTGTACAGTTCCTGCGTGACTGGTGCTGAGTGAGCGTCATGGTTCCTGAGAAAGAGATAATCTGTACACCAAGTTTGGACCAGATGTACTGAACCAATCACCACGGACATTTTCTCCTCCACCTCTCGGATAACGAAGGGCTTACAGGACTGAGCAATATGTGTTTGAGTGAGAATGGCGCGCGACTAGGCTCTGAAACTGTTTTTGTATTGTTCTCCACTGGCCAGTGTAATTAAATTTGCTGAAACTCTGATCCTGCCTGGTTTCTGACTGAAGGTTAAGAAGAATTTTTCTAACAGTCTTAAATTAATTTTATATAACATTCTAATTTTTTGAGAAACTGAATTGAATTACTAAAATAAATCAACTTTTTGGTGGCATTCTAATTTATTGAGATGCACCTGTCTGTGTGTGTACATTTTTTAAATTGAACAACAAGAATGAACATGTCATAAATAAATAAAGCGTGCTCGGGAGAGACGCTGGTTTGACAGTTCCTCTGTTTTTTTTAATCTAATCCCAACTATAAACACACTGAGCTTAAACTTTAATAGTCATGGGTGTTTTTGTGTAGACACTGGCTAAAATGTATTATAAATTGGGGCTTTGAGGTCACCTTTCCCCAGTATCTCCATGCACATAGAAAAAATCAGCAGCAAAACTCTTCCACTCTGGAGACAGGTTTCGAACATTTACACTTTCACACCAGAAATCCCACCATTGCATGCACAGACAGCCGATCTGTAAAAGAAGTTTGCCAATTTGGGGTAAAAACATTGCCTAGTGCATATGGTCTCAAACTGGGTTGGTGGGGTTCCCAGAGATTTTTCAATAGTCCTGAAATACTCTCCTGGATATAGATGAGTATGCTAAATTTAGTACTGTACATCCAGGTGAAAAAGCTGTATAATTAGGAAAATGCATATGTTTTAGTTCCTAAAAAGCACTGATTGTAACTACCTGAGAAGACCTCATGCTTCCTGAGAAATAAAACGCCATCAATGTTGTCCCCCCCCCCCCCCCCAGCCCTGCATCCCCTCATTGGGCCTCCCCGTGGGGGAGCCACCTCCTGGGTCACCCCTCCGGTCTTGGAGGCTGAAGAACTCTGGCTGGCCGCCTGATAGATGGGGCCGCTGGGTTGGGTGGCCCATGCTCTCCGATTGCCCACCCGACTCAAACCACCTTGACGTCTGGCTGGCCTGGGACTTCAGCCGGCCACCCAAACAGCTGAGTTCTTTGGCCTAGGGGGCCCAGGGACCTGGCGGAGCGTGGGTGCGGGTCCTGAGCGGGCTCCACATTTTTGCTCCCCCCTAACCTGTTTCCCCCACCTCCCACCCGGTGGGGGGTCTTTTTGGGTGTTACCTGGGGGTGTCTGGAATCCACCCCTTAAAGGGGGGGCTCTGTCATGAGTCTGAGCGTATGTTTCCACAGAGCTCAGACTCTCAATTTATTCCTGAGTATTGTTTGTCTGTTAGTATTATTTTGTTAGTTTCTGTATATATTTTGGTTTGTTGACACTTGTGCCTCCTCTTCCCAGACACTCCCACTAGTTGCTCACAGTCTGCTCTCTGTCATTTCAGCTGTGAGCAGTTGTTTAATTAGGTCACAGCTTCCCGTACCTGCTGCTCATTTGTCTGTCTTCTATTTAAGGACTGTCAGTCCATGTTCTTATTGTGGCAGTCTTGACATGAGTTGAATGGACTTGATTCCTCTGTGTTTTTTCTACTCATCTCCACCAGAGCTTTACCGGCTCTGGAGTGCCTCTTCTCTGTAAGTTACCCCTGTTTGTATTTTTTGTATTGTCTGCACTGTTTTCGAATTGTTGTTATTAAATGTCACAACTGCAGTTCAGCGAGTGGGTCTGTCTTTCTGCCCCGGAGGGGCCATTCATGACAATCAAACAACAAAATGAAACAGGACCTCGGCTGTGTGGTTTAACTACAGGGGAGTAAAATAACAACCCTGGGCTCTTTAACAGAGAAATCATCTCATGCACATAAAAAGTGCATGTATGCACACAAATATGCCACACACAGAGGGGGAGGCTGTGATCAGTATTCTTGGCACAGCTCGTATAGTCAATTGTGCATGATACAGGGATACCCTGTGACCTGGATTATCTGAGGGAAATGAAAAGGATGACAAAAGGAATTAGGAATGGAAGGAAACAGAGAGGAGACAGTCAAAGGTGCACACTTTCAGACACAAATATGAGCTTGGGGGGTGTTTTAAAATTCAGTCTGACAATATAGCATCTTAAAAGTTTACAGGTAAAGGTAAAACATCTTGACTGTTAAATCAATACTTGTATAAAAAGCCATGAGGAACACTACGTGCTTGATCTAATTAATAGTAGACCTTTAAAAAGAAATCCAGCACAGGAGCTCGATCAACACACACAAGCAAGAAGTTTATAAATGACAAGTTCAAAACTAAACACACACTTGCCGGGTATTTCAAACATAAATTCAAGCAAATGTGTGAACGCCACAGTTATGGGTAGCATATCAACCATGAGCATGCACAGTCTATATTTCTGCAGATAGGATCTTATCTCCGGTTCCCATGGTAACCCTTCTGACCTTCACCTTTCTGTGTGTAGCCTCTGCAACATAGAGAACAACTGAAGACCACCATTTGTGTTGACTTTTCCTGCCACAAAACCATCTTTGCTTGCCTTAAGGATATAAGACATCTTCGGTCGGTCAGAAATATTAGTATCATATTTGCTATTATGGCAAATATGATATGAGCAATCTTTGTTGAAGGCAGAGTTCTTTATAGACTGATTTCTTTTTTCATACTGGGTACAGAAAAAAAAAAATCCAAGCAGGATAATAATGTATCTGAAAATTGGCTAAGGACGGGGGTACTGTAGGTCTGCCTTCTAGCTAGTTAAATAACCATGTGGTGGTCTAGTGGTAGAGCATCTGCCCCACAGTCAGGAGGCTGTGGGTTCTGGCTTGGTGCTCAGCATAAGCGAATGGGAAAAGGAAAAGTTAATAGCCACTGAAGATAAAAACCATCAGATCCAGGACACTGGCCACAAAATGGGATTGTCTATGAATCTATGACCATATGGCTGTGCAATTAATAGCACAGCCAATCAAACACACAACAGCTACTTGAATATCAGATGTAGGCATTTTTCTTGATGTACAAGACAACCCTGGTGAATATGAATTTAAGACAAAGCCATACAGTGCATCCAGAAAGTATTCACAGCGCTTCATTTTTTCAACATTTTGTTATGTTACAGCCTTATTACAAAAGGGATTAACTTCTTTTTTTCCCCTCAAAATTCTACACACAATACCCCATAGTGACAATGTGGAAAACGTTTTTTGCAAATTTATTAAAAATAAAAAACTAAGAAATCACATGTACATAAGTATTCACAGCCTTTGCCATGAAGCTCAAAATTGAGCTCAGGTGCATCCTGTTTCCACTGATCATCCTTGAGATGTTTCTACAGCTTAACTGGAGTCCACCTGTGGCAAATTTGGATGATTTGGAAAGGCACACACCGATCTGTATAAGGTCCCACAGTTGACAGTGCATGTCAGTGCACAAACCAAGCATGAAGTCAAAGGAATTGTCTGTAGACCTCCGAGACAAGATTGTCTCAAGGCACAAATCTGGGGAAGGGTACAGAAAAATTTCTGCTGCTTGAAGGTCCCAATGAGCACAGTGGCCTTCATCATCCATAAATGGAAGAAGTTCAGAACCACCAGGACTCTTCCTAGAGCTGGACGGCCGTCTAAACTGAGCAATCGGGGGAGAAGGGCCTTAGTCAGGGAGGTGACCAAGACCCCCTATGATCACTCTGTCAGAGCTCCAGTGTTCCTCTGTGAAGAGAGGAGAACCTTCCAGAAGGACAACCATCTCTGCAGTAATCCACCAACCAGGCCTGTATGGTAGAGTGGCCAGACAGAAGCCACTTCATAGTAAAAGGCACATGGCAGCCCACCTGGAGTTTGTCAAAAGGCACCTGAAGGACTGTCAGACCATGAGAAACAAAATTCTCTGGTCTGATGAGACAAAGATTGAACTATTTGGTATGAATGCCAGGCGTCATGTTTGGAGGAAACCAAGCACTGCTCTTAACCATGCCAATGGTGGTGGCAGCATCATGCTGTGGAGATGTTGCTGCTTGTTAATATATTTAAAAATTGCAATTGCATAGATTAGTATTGCATAGTATTGCATAGTATTGCATAGATTAAAATTGCATAGATTAGTATTACTCATTCATATTCTACATTTTATTGCATGTATAGTTTTTTATTTTTATCTTTAGTGCTACTCATGTTTAATGTTGCAGCATTGCACCGAGACAAATTCCTAGTTTGTGTACTACATGAACAATGGCAATAAATCTCATTCTGATTCTGATTCTGATTCTGATGTTGTTAACATCTCTTGAACATCTCTGGAGAGATCTGAAAATGGCTGCCGACGCTTCCCATCCAACCTGATGGAGCTTGAGAGGTGCTGCAAAGAGAAATGGACGAAACTGGCCAAAGATAGGTGTGCCAAGCTTGTGGCATCATATTCAAAAAAAACTTGAGGCTGTAATTGCTGCCAAAGGTGCATCAACAAAGTATTGAGCAAAGGTTGTGAATACTTATGTACATGTGATTTCTTAGTTTTTTATTTTTAACAAATTTGCAAAAATCTAAAAAAAAACAACTTTTTTTCATATTGTCATTATGGGGTAATGTGTGTAAAAGTTTGAGGAAAAAAATGAATCTAATCCCTTTTGGGATACGGCTGTAACATAAAATGTTGAAAAAATGAAGCGCTGTGAATACTTTCCAGATGCACTGTAAAAACAGCCACATAAATACTACTATTTAAAACTTATTCCAGCTAGATGACTGAATATTCCTTAAAAAAAACCTGTGGTGTTTCTCATAAACATTTAACTAAAACATAATTATTCACCTGAAAACGCAACAATGGCCACAAGCCAGTGATTACCAACATCAGACAGAATACAGTAGAAACTACAAAAGCACTCAGAGTGCATACCTCCACCAAGTCTCCTTCCATCCCTCATGAATTGCCTCCAAAATGTAATGGGTTCGTGTGTATCCCAAGGACCGCCTCTGGTGAAAACTGTATGAAACTCCATCCAGTAGTTTTGGAGTATTCTTGCTAACACACTGTGAGAAGATAAGAGCCTTGGTGGAGGTACACTACCGTTCAAAATTTTTACAACATCCCAATTGTTCCAGTGTTTTACTAAAATTCAAGCAGTCAAATGCAATGAATAGCTTAAAATGGTACAAAGGTAAGTGCTGAAATGCCAGAGGTTAAAACAAAAGTAAAGGTTACCCAAAATGAAAAATAATGTACATTTCAAAATTACACAAAAAGGCCCTTTTTTCAGGGAACAAGAAATGGGTTAAAAACTTAAAGCTGTTCTGCAGCAGTGGAGGTTGATCAAGCCTTGAAAGTTGGTACTACCAATTCCTACAGATGTCCCAACTTTTGTTGATTATTTACAACACCCTCTCTCTACATAAAAGTAGTGTTGGAACACACTGTATACATTTTAGTAAAAACTGAAAAAATTGGGGTGTCCTAAAACTTTTGGCCGGTAATGTATGCGTTCTCGAATCATCAGCAAAATGTAATGGGTTCCTCTCTACACCAAGGGCCACCTCTGGTGAAAATTTCATCCAAATCCATCCAGTAGTTTTTGCTTAATCCTGCTTACAGATAAACCAACAAACCAACACAGATAAAAACATTATCTCCTTGGTGGAGGTAAAAATTAATGCCAAAATACTCCAGTGAAGCATTTCATTGCCTGGTTCAGTCAAGTCTGGCTTTAGCTGCGCCTCTACTCTGACCAGATTCAACACTGATGTGTTTAGCTACAGTTGCACTAAAATCCAAAATTCATTTAACTGGGTTCTGTACAGTTATGCATTGACAGCACAGCAAGCTAGAAAAACTTTCAGGGGTCAAGCTTTGAAGTGGTTGATGCTGCATTTCCACTGGCAGATCCAAATCAAATATCTGGAGGGCATGAAGGAGAACGATCCATTTTCACATATCAGACTGTAGCACCCTCAAGCCAGATTGAACTCTGAAATTCCCCCTCATGGACTTTGTTGCCCAATTTATGAACTTTTAACACTGTTTTAACTCTGCTCCAAGTCTCATCGTCCCCACAGGATCCAGCTGTGACTGAGTGCCACACCATGGCGCTCCTCCCTCCCTCTCCAGCACACAGACTCTCGATGCCTCAGCGTGAGGAGCCAGCGGACAAAGGCTCCTGCCGAGATTTCAGGGGTTGCAGGACTGCAATCTTGAAAGACATGAACTAAGAGAAGATCTACAACTGACTCTGTTGCATTATTTGTCATAAATATTTCATTTGTGCATGTTTTTCTTAATTATGAATCCTTATAGAGTAAGGCAAATCATGTAGAAATGTGTTGTAGACAACTTGTGCCTTATTTTGTGATAATTAAGCATTTCTGAAAATTTAGTTCAAACCAATACCTCTGCCTCCCCACCACCAACTTTTTTCTTCCAATCGGAGCAGGCTAATTTTCATAAACAGAGAAACAGCCCATCTGGGCGAGCAAGCTCACACATGGGGTAGAGAGTTCGTCATGTAAATCCCTGACTGGCTGGACACAGCAAGGACCACCCTTGTGCATGTTTGTCAATGCATTTGGTCCCCCGAGACCATAATTCTCTCTCTTTTCCTGCCAGTTTCCAGAGAGGGAGCTCACCTGTGTCTCTCTCCCTCTCCTCAGAGCCCTCCAAGCCTATCACTCAGCTCTGTTGTTTTATTCAAGGTAAAATGAAGCTTTCTTTTGTTCTTAGCCACTTTAAACTTTTACACCTTTTGAATTTTTCCTCAGAGTTTGCCTCCTTCTTGCTAAAGCAGTGACTAGTAGAAGCAATCGTCATTTTTTTTCCTTTTCCCTAAGCAATCCAAGCTTTGATATTTTTTTAAACTTAATTTTTCTGTAACTCAAGCGTAACCACACATTTTAAAGCATACCTAGTTAATCCATTTTTAAGGTTTTCTTCTGGGCTGTGCTCTACTGCTAAACACTGTCCTTGTTCTATCGCACATCCCAGCAGACCCACGATATTGGCCCAAGCCTGACCCTTGCCTGTGAGAAGGCTCCCAGTTCAAGACCCAAGGGTGTAGAACCATGGAGAGGACTCCTGCCATCAAGGTTCCAACCCAGGTTGGACAGGCCAGGCTTCCAGAAGCTCCACTCCTCCAGTGTCTGCGACCCAATGAAGCTTGACTATTTCATTCTGGTCTCGCTCTGAGTCTCTTGTGAACCCAGCCACCCCAAATGTTACCATAGGTCCTTTATCCCGACAGCAGTTAGACTGTATAATATACACATAGGATAAATACTTGCCATAAACAATACATACACATAGACATGCATGTATGTATATTACTTTTATTGATGTACATATGTCGTCCAATTTGTACATATTTTAAATATTATTGATCTTGTGTTGTTAATGTCTTTTTCAATTGTTTTTTTTATTTTTGGTTTCTGTTCTTCTTTTCTGACTTTGTGCTGCTGTAGCAAATGAATTTTCCCAGTGTAGGATTAATAAAGTCTTATCTTATCATACCAGAGAACGTGATGTGTCCGGTGGCCTTTCAGAGTCCCTGAACCACCAGACCATAAAGCTTGATGCATTGGGTGGCCTCCCAGCATCCCTGGGCCACCAGATCAAAGAGCGTGATGTGTCGGGTGGCCTCCCAGCATCCCTAGGTCACCAGACCAGACAGCATGACGCGTCCCTCCCTGGAGACAGCAGCTGAAGAACGTGCTCCTTGTGGTGGACCGCAGGGGCTGGAGCGTGGAGCTCGTGAGACAGCAGCTGGGGAGCGTTGACCAGCGATGGTGACTGCTGACCAGCGACGACACCAGACAAAGATGGCTGACCAGCAACGAGACCAGATGATGACTGCTGGCCAGCAGCGAAACCAGATGATGCAGGCTGGTCAGTGGCTAGCCCATGCAACGAAGAGTGGAGGGCCTCGAACCTAGGTGCTTGGGAATCCGTCCCTGACACAGTCACCTCGGATGGGGAGGAAGGGACATAAGCCTGGTCACTACAAACAGCAGCAGTGGAGCCCTGCGGAGCGAGCCCAGAAGCAGAAGGCTGCCGCAACATGCTCCCCCAACCAAGAGCAAAGCAAGACCTCTCTAGTATAGATGTTAAAAACACAAAGAAGAGGACATGCCTTAGCTCTTGCTCCACTGTTGAAGAGGACCCAGGCGACTCCACTGCTTTGACCACAATGACCTCAGAATGACCTGCAGCCAAGATGACAGATGTGGTGGCCAGTGAAGCAGCACACGATGGAGGTGCGCCAGCTTCTGGGACACATTGCGTAGGTGCACCGGCCTCTGGAAGAGACGGTGGAGGCACACCCACCTCGGGAGCACATGATGCAGGCGCACCCACCTTGGGAACACATGACGGAGGTGCACCAGTTTCGAGAACACATGACGGAGGTGCACCAGTCTCAAGAACACATGACGGAGGCACACCGGCCTTGGGAACAGATGGCGAAGGCGCGCCGGCCCCTGGGTGCGATGACTGAGGCACACCAGCTTCTGCAGCTGATGATGGAGGTGCACCGGCCTCAGAAGCAGATGGTGGGGGCACGCCAATCCCTGGATGTGATGACTGTGGCACGCTGACCTCATGAACAGCAGGTGGAGGTGCACCGGCCTCTGCAGCAGCCAGCAGAGAAGCACTGGCCTCAGCAGCAGATGGTGGGGGTGCGCCAGCCTCTGAATGCGATGACTGAGGTGCACCAGCCTCTGGAACAGCAGGTGGAGGCACACCGGCCTCTGAAACAATCGGTGGAGGCACATTGGCCTCTGGAATGATCGGTGGAGGCGCACCAGCCTCTGAAATGACTGGTGGAGGCACACCGGCCTCTGGAACTACCAGTGGAGGCGCACTGGCCTCTGGAACAATCAGTGGAGGCACACTGGCCTCTGGAACCATCGGTGGAGGTGCACCGGCCTCTGGAACGATCAGTGGAGGTGCATCGGCCTCTGGAACGACCAGTGGTGGCACATCGGCCTCTGGAATGACCAGTGGAGATGCACCAGCCTCTGGAATGACCGGTGGAGGTGCACCGGCCTCTGGAACAACCGGTGGAGCGTGCAGTTCAGGTGATGGCGAAGATGGTGTATGCAGCTCGGATGTGGCAACAGCTGCAGTTGATGAATCACCAGTCCACAAAGCTACGGCTGCTTGGGACCCACCCTTGGAGACAGCTGCTGCAGGTAGAACTTCAGGCATTTCCCTCTGGGTGGTTGCAGGGATCCCTCGGGGAGCAGCAGCTGGACAGCAGCGGGGAGCTGGAGCTGCAGAGTCTCCCATGACCAGTCAGTTCCCACCCAGCAGGGGCAAGCACTCCGAGAAAAAAAAAGGAAACGAGGGGAGATACAGGTGAGGGTGGATGAAGTGTGGCGGCAGGCGAGAAGATGGTAGAGGCAGGTGGCGATGATCCAGCAGCGGCAGACAGCCGCCGCTGAGCCCTCACATCGGGAACCAGGCTAGACCTATCATTTATTGGTCTTAAAAATGAAAAGGTACTTGCCTGAGTTCCCGCTCTGCTGCCGCAGATGGTCCAGACAACAACCTCTGGGTGGCTCCGGAGATCGTCTGGCTGAGACCTGTGGGTGTTGGAGCGGACCGTTGAGAAGAGCGGCGCCTCCTCGAGTTATCCTTCCACCCAGGGCCCCCGAGTGCCTGCTTACTGCCGAGGATATCTCTCCGCTGCACCGGAGAGAAGATGGGTGGGCAGCAAGCTGGCTTTGGCAAGGAGAAGACAGCGGGAAGCGGTGGAAGCAGAGGGAGAGCGAGTCTCAGCACCTGAGGATGAGTGCACACTCATGGCCTGGCAGCCAGCAGGTTGGTGACTCCCCCCCAGGTTGGTGCCTCCTCCTGCTAGGCTCGCCTGGTGAGTCCTTAAATGATGGCGATCTTCTGTCATGATTGCCCCAATGGAGCAAAGGATTGGACCCATGTGCTGTCACGTCTGGCCCTCACGAGCCAGTATAACATGCCACAGACCAGTAAAGTTGCACTGAGGTTTATTTACAGTTCAAGGCACGAGTAGGACAAGATAACTAGCCGCATGGGCTGAGCGGCAAGATTATCCATTAGCAAAACAATGATCAATGACGGCTGAGACGAGGAACGCTCGCTCACCGTCAGACAAAGGAAGAAGGCAAGGAATACCAACGATAACTGCAACAATAAACACACTTACATCAAAGGAGAATCGTGGATGAACATTAGGGGAATGTTGACAGGAAAGTTGATGAGACAGCTGCAAGATGCAGTCGCTGGCGCCGGCATTTAAAGCCGGCTGCTAACGACCGCAAATGCAGCACAGCTGCTCAGATTCTGACAGCGGTGAATTCCCGAGCGTTTGACCAATCAGAGCCCGGGGAGCCAGAATGACAACACCGCTGTCACAGCCTAACAGAAATGGTGTGTGGCCCGAGCGCGGATAAAATAGCGCTCGGGTGTGACATGTGCGGAGCGATTTTGAGGCATGATTTATTGACCAAACAAACTTCCAGACGTGAGCAAAAAGCAAAGCCTAGGAACGTGTCAAAGCATGTTAATGTGTAGATCACAGTGCCGAAGGCAGCACGTGACCTCTATAAATAGAACAACAAAAATCAAGAACACCCGTGAACAATCAATAAACAAAAAATAAAAAACAGCTGTGAATAATTAACAACAAAGCAAGAACTCAATGCAAGACCAGAAATAAACAAAAGACGCTGTCAAAACAAATGCCCAAATGCAGACCATGACAAGAATAACAATACAAAACAAAATAGTCATGAAAATAACAAAGAGAGTCTCTAAAACAACAAAAAGCGAGGACACAGGCTGTGCTCATGTCCCAACCAAAACAAAAAACCACAAAACATAACTCAAAGAAAGGACATGGCACAGCTAATGTCCCGATCCTGACACCAAGAAAGTGAGGCAGCCAACGGAATTAGCTTCAGGGACAGACTTATCCACCTCAGCCATAAGCTTTTCTGTAATTACCATTCCTTTTTGAGCATAATGTAAAGTTACTCTTTTTTCTTTTTCATAACATTTTTTCCAAATTCCTTTTTCATTAGCTTTGCGTTACACTTAGATTTTTGTCGCTATTATCATTTCACTAATTCTCTATTCAGCCACCCGATCACATTTCAACCTTATTTCACATGCAAGACCTGTAAATATGTAAATATTGCAGTTTCTTCATATATGCAAAATTACCGCTGTTCATGCTACCTTTGGTTATCTTCCCATCTTACAAGCTCTACAGATGTCTATTGTCACTCTGGTTTTCTTTATTAAAACTACTAAACTGTTCACAGGTGTACTTTTCTCCTTCCAGACTGTAGAATCGCACAGTGTCAAGAACTGACACCCAGATTATGAGACTGATCAAATAATTGCTAATTAAATTATTAATTATTATTCATTAATTAATTTTTAAATTGTGTAACTATTTAGCTTAGACCCTCATCAATCTTCACCTTATTGTGGTGGGGGGTTTGCGTGCCCTAGTGATGCCAGGAGCTATTGGGGCAATTTGCCTCTATTAGGTATCACACAAGATAAACTGGTCCTGGGTGAAGGGCCAGACTAAGAATGATCCAACAGACTTCCATGATGAATGTTAGAACAAGGACTCAGTGTACCCCACCCGGTATGGGGTTACCGGGGCCCCACCCTGGAGCCAGGAAATGCGGGAGGGGCTCGATGGCTAGCACCTGGTGGCTGGGTTTCTGCCCATGAGACCTGGCTGGGCTCAGCCCGATGGAGTCACATGGGTCCACCCTCTAGTGGGCTCACCACCTGCAGGGGGGACCATGGGGGTCCGGTGCTATGTGGATCAGGTGGCGGTAGAAGGCAGAGACCTTGGCGGTTTGATCCCAGGCTTCCTAAACTGGCTTTTGGGATGTGGAATGTCACCTCTCTGGTGGGGAAGGAGCCTAAGCTGGTGCATGAGGTTGAGGGGTACCGGCTAGATATAGTTGGCTTCACCGCAACACACAGCTCTGGATCTGGAACCAGTCTCCTGGAGAGGGGCTGGAGCTTGGTCTACTCTGGAGTTGCCCCGGGTGACAGGCGAAGAGCAGGGGTGGGTATTCTTGTAGCCCCCCACTTTGCTGCCTCTATATTGGAGTTTTCCCTGGTGGGTTGTTTCCCTGTGCCTTCAGGTTGGGAAATGGGTCCTGACCATCATTTGTGCCAATGCACCAAATGATGGTTCAGCGTACCCACCCTTTTTGGAGTCTCTGACTGGGGTGCTGGAGCGTGCTCTTCTTGGGGACTCCATTGTCCTACTGAGGGACTTCAATGCACACATGGGCAAAGACAGTGAAACCTGGAGGGGGGTGATTGGGAGGAATGGCCTGTCTGATCTGAACCTAAGTGGTGTTCAGTTATTGGACTTCTGTGCTAACCACAGTTTGTCCATAACGAACACCATGTTCAAGCATAAGGGTGTCCATATGTGAACTTGGCACCAGGACACCCTAGGTCACAGATCGATGATTGATTTTGTTATCGTGTCATCAGACCTGCGATCGTTAGTCTTGAGCACTCGGGTAAAGAAAGGTGCAGAGTTATCAACTGATCACCACCTGGTGTGAGTTGGACCCGATGGCAGGGGAGGTTGCCATTCAGACCTGGTAGACCCAAACGTATAGTGAAGGTGTGCTGGGAATGGGCTGAGGCCTCTGTCCGGGAGGTCTTCAACTCCCACCTCCGGAAGAACTTCGACCACATTCCGAGGGAGTCTGGAGACATGGAGTCTGAATGGGCCATGTTCTCCACCTCCATTGTTGAAGCAGCTGTCCAGAGCTGTGGCCACAAGGTAGTCGGTGCACCTCATGGTGGCAACCCCTGAACCAAGTGGTGGACGTCAGTGGTGAGGGGGGCCATTAAGCTGAAGAAGGAGTCCTATCGAGCTTGGTTGGCTTGTGGGACTCCCAAAGCAGTTGAGGTGTACCGGCAGGACAAGCGCAGTGCAGCTCGGGTGGTTGCTGAAGCAAAAACTCGGGTGTTGGAGGAGTTCGGTGAGGCCATGAAACAAGACTTTTGGTCGGCTTCAAAGAGATTCTGGCAAACTGTCCGGCAGCTCAGGAGGGAGAAGCAGTTCCCTGTCCACACTGTGTATGGTGCGGATGGGGTGCTGCTGACTTCGACTGGGGATATTGTTGGCCGGTGGAAGGAATACTTCGAGGCTCTCCTCAATTTCACTGACACGCCTTCTACAGAGGAAGCAGGGCTTGTGGACGAGAGGGACAACTCACCCATCACAGGGGCTCAGGTTGCCAAGGTGGTTAAAAAGCTCCTTGGTGGCCGGGCCCCGAGGGTGGGTAAGATTCGCCCTGAGTACCTCAAGGCACTGGATGTTGTAGGGCTGTCATGGTTGACACACCTCTGCAACATTGCGTGGAGGGTGGGGACAGTGCCTTTGGCATGGAAAACCGGGGTGGTGGTTCCTCTCTTCAAAAAAGGGGACCGGAGGGTGTGCTCCAACTTTAGAGGGATCACACTCCTCAGCCTCCCTGGGAAGGTCTATGCCAAGGTACTGGAGAGGAGAGTCTGGCCGTTGGTCGAACCTCGGATTCAGGAGGAGCAATGTGGTTTTTGTCCTGGCCGTGGCACATCGGACCAAACTCTTTACTCTCTCAAGAATCCTCAAGGGTTCGTGGGAGTGTGGACTTGGAGAAGGCATTCAACTGCATCTCTCATGGTTTTTTGTGGGGGGTGCTTCGGGAGTATGGGATATTGGGCTTGTTGTTATGAGCTATCTGGTCTCTATACAACCGTGAGAGTTTGGTTTGTATTGCCAACACTCGGCTGGACTCATTCCCAGTGAGAGCTGGACTCCGCCAAGGCTGCCCTTTGTCAGAATCAGAAAATCAGAAAAAGATTTATTGCCAAGTACATTCACAAGTAAATAACTGGTAAATATACGAGGGATTTGACTTGACACTGAGAACGACATAGTTGACATTTTCAGTGACGCGGCAGCGTCAGTAACGCGCCTGTCAGCAGAATGGGAACAGGAAGCAATGGGGGAGAAAGAGGATAAACACAGTAGGAGAGAGAAAAAAGCATTGTTTATCAGAATACAGTTCATATATGATCAATATTATGATTACAAGAAAAAAAACCTCTCAATGCACAAATAGCAGACAATAGAATCCATACAATGACACAAAGAGAGCAGTGAATGAATAATCTTCAAGTCAGTATAGTGAGTCAGTGTGAGTGAGGGTGTTGAGTGCAAACAGTGATATCAGTTAAGGACAACAAAGTCTCTTCCGCAGCAGATGTTATGTCTACCATCTGGGCAGAGGCGCGTGTCCTTGGCACGGCAGATGGAATAGTCTGCCAGACAGCTGGCTGTCCTTGAGAGTCAAATGCTGCCCACCATGTTATGAAAAACAAGTATACTGAAGATAATCTGGAGGACTGTGAGCTGAGGGCGTCAAAACAGGTCGAATAGCACTGACTTCAGAGAAAAAACTTTATATTCTCTTACAGATTCAGTGCTCAAATCCTTCATGGCTGGACGCTGAAATTATCATGGATGGCTCTCAGCGTAATCGTGATGTAATCCATTTTCCTAGACAGTTCTCCATTAGCCGCTGTCAGAGTCCTGCCCGGTTGGTCAATTTGATGGTTGAGCCTCGCCGGGTCCGCTTTTTGATAGGCTCCATCCATCTTCTTCAATTTGCGGTACACCAGAACAATCCCAGATCCAATCAGTAGAATTCCGATGACCATTGCTACGAAGCGGTATAAATCTTCAACATCTTCGATAAAGAGATCACACAGGCACAAGAGTTTCCAATTACTTGTGTCTTTCAAATAACCCACGGCAGCTGTTCCTGCGGGGCAAATCGGCTCCCCCGGGCCAGTTTTTCTCGTTGAAAAAACAGTGTCAATTGCGTTCAAAGCCCAGCTTACTAAATCCATAATTTCGTTTGATAATCAGCAGTAAAGACACGCAGACAGAAAATAGCAAGCTGGGATCCAGTCAGTTAGGGAAGGAGAGAGATAAGGAGCCGGAGCTGGAAGAAAAAGCGTCTGCTCTCTTTGGAGGGCGGAAGTGAAGGACTTCACTTCCGCCACCGTCACCGATCATGTTCATAATTTTTATGGACAGGATTTCTAGGCGCAGCCAGGGAACAGAGGGTGTCATGCTTGGTGACCACAGGATCTCATCTCTGTTGTTTGCAGATGATGTTGTCCTGTTGGCTTCATCCAGCAATGACCTACAGGTCTTACTGGGATGGTGTGCTGCTGACTGTGAAGCAGCTGGGATGAGAATCAGCACCTCCAAGTCCGAGTCCACGGTTCTCAGGGGGAAAAAGGTGGATTGTCCTCTCCGGGTTGGAGACAAACTCCTGCCCCAAGTGGAGGAGTTTAAGTATCTTGGGGCCTTATTCATGAGTGAGAGGAGAATGGAGCGAGAAATTGACAGATGGATCAGAGCAGCATTTGCAGTGATGCGGACGTTGTACCGGTCCATTGTGGTGAAGAGGGAGCTAAGCTCTCAGGCAAAGCTGTCGATTTACTGGTCAATCTACGTTCATACCCTCACCTATGGTCACGAGCTTTGGGTAATGACCGAAAGAATGAGATTGCGGATACAAGTGGCTGAAATTAGCTTTCTTCATAGGACTGCTGGACTCACCCTTGGAGATAGGGTGAGGAGCTTAGTCATCCGGGAGAGGCTCAGAGTAGAACCGCTGCTCCTCTACATTGAAAGGAGCCAGTTGAGGTGGTTTGGGCATCTGATCAGGATGCCTCCAGGACGCCTCCCACTTGAGGTATTTTGGGCACGTCCCGCTGGGAGGAGACCCCGGGGCAGACCCAGGACTCACTGGAGAGATTACGTCTCCCATTTGGTCTGGGAATGCCTTGGTATCCCCTCTGAAGAGCTGCAGCAGGTGGCTGGGGAGAGGCAAGTCAGGGCTTCTCCGCTTGAACTGCTACGGCCACAACCCGGACCGCCAGAAAAGTGGTAGAAGATGGATGGATCTTTAGCTTAGTAATTGCCATATTCCTTAGTTTATTTATTTGTTCATGGAGTTCCCACCGCTCTGTCCAAAGGGTGGGTTGTGCTCCATCTAGTGTTATAACGAGGTCATGTAATAATTATTAATAATTATTAATTCTAGTTATTATTAATAATCATATTGTGGTGGACACACACATGGGACCTGTTTTGTGGCTCACATTTTAGGTCAGAACAAAGGCAGGAAGCTGCAGGAATCTTAGCCTTGGTATGCAAGGCTTGAGACTGTGGGGGGTTCAATTAAAGGATTAAGGAAGGGATGCATTGGAGACAGTGGAAGTGATATCATGGAGAGAAATGCACTGTGACTGTCTTTATAATGCAAGGTGGTCTGTGTGACATGTGATCTGTGAAGTGTGAAGTTCCTGATATTTAAGGACGAGAGTTTACTGTGTCATTCTCTTTCTCTGCTTTGAGATGATGGTGCTGTGAATAAAACTGACTTTGAGAGAGAACTCTGCCTCGTCATTTTCACATCACCACAATATTCATATAACTGTAATGTCAACACTACAAGACCATGAGCCTGTCCTCCAACAGGAAATGACCAAATAAGATATTTTTTTATGAGAAGGAATAACCAACCATTCTACCACTTATCCAGGGGTCTGGGCTCAAGGGGACAGCAGTCCAAGTAGACTAGCCAAGACCACCACCTGGTTCCCATAGCACAATGATCCCCATGATCCCTCCTGCAGGTGGTGAACCCACTGGAGGGTGGACCCATGTGTCTCCTTTGGGTACAGTGGGTCCTTATTTTAACTTTTTTCATAAAGATCCACTGGACCACACTTGGTCTGGTCCGATATGCCTTGAGAGATTCGACCAGGAGCAAGTTGCCACCAACAACATAGCTCCTGGGATCATTAGGGCCTGCAAACCCCTCCACCACAGTGAGATGGTGATCCACAGAAGGGGAAGGAATAACTTGTTTGAAAAAAAAAGTAACCTCTAGCTAGTGGGATGGCAGAAGGTGAGGGGTGTAATCTGTTGAAACTAGACCCTCAATATCTAAGAACCCCAATCTTTTCCCTAACTCTAACCATGTATTTTTGTGTCAAACCCTAACACTTACTATAGTCTTGAGCAACTATAAATGTGTATCTAATGGCTAAAAGAAGTGAATCAGAAACTCAGAAGTGAAGTGGGAATGTGAAAGGCTGAACAAACATCCCCAGCCTAAATGAAATGCGGTCATACATAGTGAAAGGTGGTCACGTCACTGTATTTTCTGGTTAAATATGGAGGGCAGGAACTTAGTACTCTTGGTAAGCATATTTGGAAATGGAAGCAATCAGTCCTCGTTCATTTTTATAAAATTCCAACTGGCCACTTTCTTTAAACTTAGATTGTGTTACTAAACTGGCTAAACCAACCAAAAAAATGCAATATTGTGCCTTCCCATCAGCACTGCAAGCCTTAATAGCCATGCCAAGCACTTCGTAAGAAGGCCACAGTTTATCTTTTGTTTCTGAGATGACGTGTTATGTCCATAACCAGTACTCCAATAATGAGGCTGAAGATGCAGTCGAATGGAACTTTATTAAACAGACTCACTCTGTGAGTCAATGAAGCGCTCCCGTAGAGTCAGAGGTGCTGGTCGTAAAGAGACCATGCCTCTTCCGGGTAGGCCTTTTATACCTTGTGTGGCAGCTGAACTGGAAAGGCATAGCCGTCACACATGACACACAATAATAATATAATAATAATAACCATAAATAACCATAGGCCGTGGAGGAGGCATTGCTGCTATTCATCTTCATGACCTCAATCCATGACCTCTCTTCATACCCGCTGTTTCCTCTTTTGAACACCTGACTTTTAAACTCCCCGGCCCAAAACCTCTCCTCATTGCAATTATTTACCGCCCTCCCAAACCAAATCCATCTTTCTTATCAGATCTTTCAGAACTCATTACAGTACTGTCTGCAACCTCACCATCTGTCCTACTGCTTGGCGATTTCAACCTCCACATTGATTCCCCTGACTGCAAATATGCAAACGATTTTCTGGACTTACTAAAGTGTCTAAACTTCACCCAACACATAACTTTCCCTACCCACAGACGTGGACATCCTGGATCTGGTTTGCTCCACTGGTCTCCACATTCACAACATCTCCAGCACTGACCTCACCATCTCGGATCATCTCGCCATCACACTGGACATTGACATCCCGGCCCCTTAACCCAAACAAGACCGAACAATAACCTTCAGGAATCTTAAGTCCATCTGCTCAGTTTCTCTCTCCACATGCATATCTAACACTCTCTCCAACCTCACCTACCCTGTAAACCCAACCCCTACGGACTTAGTAAACATCTACAACAACACATTGTCTACCTCCCTCAACAAACTGGCCCCCATGAAAACAAAATCCGTCACTTTCATTCATTCGGCCCCCTGGTACACCTTAGAACTTCACAAACTCAAAAAACAACTGCGACAGCTTGAACGCCTAAGCTGCAAAACTGGTCTGACTGTACACACCCTCGCTCACATAGAACTGATGCACGTATATCAATCTTCACTCAATGAAGCTCGCTCTACCTACTACTCCAGCATCATTCACTCTGGATCCTCCAACCCCCGCACTCTGTTCTCCACCATCAACAAACTCCTCAAACCCCAGGACATAATTTCATCATCCTTCACCCCTGAAAAATGCAATAGCTTTCTATCATTTTTCCATTCCAAAATTGACAATATTCACAACCAGCTTGCCTCCTCCCCAGCCATCACCCCTGACTCAGAACCCACTTTTTCTCCACCCATAGATAAACAGCTCTCCCTTTTCTCACCCATAACTACTGATGAACTTTTCGAAATACTCTCCAGCATGAAATCATCTACATGCCCCCTGGATCCCATCCCCTCCCCCCTTATCAAAGCCTGTCTCACCCCTCTTGCCCCCCTTATCATCGACACCATCAACTCCTCCCTCACCACTGGCACTGTCCCCCCATCACTTAAGATTGCTGCCATCACCCCCCTCCTTAAGAAACCTGGCCTGGACTCTGACGACCCCAACAATTTCAGACCTATCTCCAACCTCCCATTTCTGGCTAAAATATTGGAAAAAGCTGTCGCCACTCAACTCAAGAAACACCTCCTCTCCAACAAACTCTACGAAACATTTCAATCTGGATTCCGTTCTCACCACAGCACTGAAACCGCCCTCCTCAGGGTCACCAATGACCTCCTGCTCGCCTCTGACTCTGGCTCCCTCACCATTCTTCTCCTCCTCGATCTCAGCGCTGCTTTCGATACCATCAATCATTCCATCCTGCTCCGTCGTCTGCTTTCTATTGGCATCACTGACTCCGCCCTCTCTTGGTTCACCTCCTACCTGTCTGAGAGATTCCAGTACATCTCCATCAGCAATCATAAATCACGCACCACCCCCGTCTCACACGGTGTCCCTCAAGGCTCTGTGCTCGGTCCAACCCTTTTCATTCTCTACATGCTTCCGCTTGGTCACATCATCCGTCAACATGGTCTTCACTTTCACTGCTACGCCGACGACACCCAGCTGTACATCTCCTCTAAATCCATCACCCCCGCAATTCTCTCCACCATCACCGACTGCCTTACAGACATAAAAACCTGGATGACTAACAACTTTCTCAAGCTAAACAGCAATAAAACAGAAGTCATCATTTTTGGACCAAAATCTCTTTTACCCTCTTCCCAGAACTTTTCATTCCAAATCGATGGTCACTCAGTCACCCCCTCCCCCCTGGCCAGAAACCTCGGCATTATCATGGACCCCACCCTCTCCTTCAAATCTCACATCAACCATATCACCAAAACATCATTTTTTCATCTTCGTAATATTGCACGCCTCCGTCCCACCCTCTCACCCTCTGCTGCTGAAATACTCATCCACGCCTTCATCACCTCCAGACTTGATTACTGTAACAGCATTCTGTATGGACTTCCTTCCACCATCCTCCAAAAACTACAGTATGTCCAAAACTCAGCCGCCCGCCTACTTACTCACTCCCGCTCCAGAGACCACATCACTCCTCTCCTCCGTCAGCTCCACTGGCTCCCCATTCAACAGCGCATCATCTTCAAGAGCCTCCTCATCACCTATAAAGCTCTCCATAACCTCGCCCCCTCATACCTAACGGACCTTCTGTCTCGTCATTCTCCCACTCGTCTCCTCCGCTCTGCTGACGCTCACCTTCTTACCCCCATCACCAAGATAAAATTCCACACCCTGGGTGATAGATCATTCGCCATCGCCGCACCAACCCTCTGGAATTCCTTGCCCCTTCACATCCGGTCTGCCAACACACTTGCTTCTTTTAAAAGTCAACTCAAAACCCATCTTTTTAAATCTACCTATAAAAACTGACTGCCTCTTCTACCTATGTGTACCTATGTGTATGTGTTTACCCGTTCTCTGTATGTTTGTCCCTATGCTGCTTTGTAAAGCGTCTTTGAGTATTTAGAAAAGCGCTATATAAGACTGATGTATTATTATTTTTATTATTATTATTATTATTATTATTATTATTATTATAATTAATATATAACATTCCCCCAACCCCCACCCTGTAGAAAAGTCCAGGACACACATCATTAGGCCCACCCAAATTTCGACCCGAATCACACACTAACAGTAAATATAATAACAGGGCCTATCCATGCACACAAATAACTAAAACTAGAGGGGGACAGGTGGACTACTTCCCCACCTCCACATGGCCAGACGGGTTATTCTGCCATCTCTATCATAAACAGTCCATTAGACAAAGTAGGCTGCTGTGTTCCTAACATAATACATAAAATTAATCCCAAAACATATGTACAATCAAAACCTATCAAAACACACTATAAACGGTCAATATATACATCCTCACCCTGCTGTGCCAGCCTCCCCACCCAACACCCTCACCCCACAACTCGGGCAAATCACATATCATACATGCAATTGAATGCAACAATACAAACAGTGTTGGGCCTTTTCTTTTTTTTTTTTAAACACACACACAGGGCAATCCCACAGCGAGTAAGTGTGAAACATATTACCTCCATGGCTCGGGCAATACACACCTATTAACAAATTCTGCACAGCCCCCCCCAATAAAAGTAGCCCATTTTTTTAAATGAGCACTCAACCCAGCCACTTTTATGCATATACCACGTTAACACAACAATAACGCAGCCCCGGTAGTGAACACTAACATTTTAAACATTATCACGCTAACAGGTCAACCCCAAAACATATCGCCCCCTTGCCACCATACAGTCTCGATGGGGAGACCACCCCCCGGAGACCCGTCTGGCGGGTCCCGTCCAGAACTTCTTCTACACTTTGCCCCCGGAGATAAACCATGTCGGCGCCCCATCACCTCCTTCTCCTCACCGGCACGTCTCATTTCATTGGGGTGTCTCCATGACCCATTGGACATCTGAAGATAATCATCCTCCCGGACAGCCACCACATGCAGCCGTCCCTGGTCCTCTTGTTGCTTCCTCTTGCCGCGAACTCCTCTTAGCCAAGCCTCCGCCCTGGGTCGAACCATGTCAGTGACCCACAGGGGAGCTCGACTCGGCTTCAAACGTCCACAACGTCTATACCGGGCTTCCTCTCTGGGTCGAACCACTCCACCGACCCATGTGAAGCCCAACTTGGCCTCCAGTGTTGCTGTGTGGCACATCTGTCCACCGTGCCAGCCGGTCTTGCCCCGCTCTCTTTCATTTTAAATGCCGACGAAGCTGTTGCAGCTCCTTGCTTCTCGGTATCTCCAGGCCAAACTCCGGAAGCAGAGGGAGCCGTCCTCACAGCTCCACCTGCCGTCACGGGTGTTCCACCGTGCCGCCCAGTTCCCACATCCAGGGTAACTTGGGCCCTGGCATCGGAACCGCCCCGCGATAGCCCTGGGTGGTTTTGGTCATGTCCATCTCCCAGAATACTAGGCCAGTCTTCGTCCCATACCGCATCGTCCACCACACACGGAACTGGTCGGTCCCACAAACCACGGCCCGACCACTCCTCTCCGGTACCGCTACTGATTGTAAAGCCCAGTCCGTAAAACAGGTTGCAGCCCATCACGTTCGACCCCCTCATAGTCACCCCGAGCTGGATGTTTGAGACCACAGCCGACTTGTACCTCGCCGTCAGCTCCAGCAAACCCACGATGGCTACTCTGATACCTTCATAGTCACAATACGGCGTCAACAGTCCTCTTACACGGTAATATGGGAACAAACTCCTCACAGTAGGCCAGTTCAACGCAGACACTGCTGCGCCCGTGTCCACCAACAAAGACACTTCCACGCCGTCCAGCATCACATCATAATAAATCCGTCCATCTGCGCTTGGCGAGACGATGTGAATAACCGTAGGAGTCGTGGTGGGGGAATCTGTCTTGTGTCGCCGTTCCCTTCGTTCAAACTTTTTGCAGGCCCTGGCGAAATGATGTAGGAGTCCACATTTGCAGCAGCGTTTGCTCCTTGTCGGACACTCTCTCGCCTTGTATCAGTGTCTGGTGGACCCGCAGCCCAAACATCTGGGCGACCCCGGGGTGGACCTAATTTTAATAGCGGTAGCATAGTCTTCCTTTATCTTCTGCACTATCATTGCTACCCGGGTCCACAGCCTGCACCGCTGATTGTGAGTCAGATTGCCTCAACGTTGTTCTCTCACCAAGGTCTTTTGATAGTTTATCTGCTGCTTCGTACTGTTGAGCTATCTCTACAGCTGCAGTCAACATCAGTTCACCAGAGTGCGTGGGGAGCCTGGACCATGCTGCAGAACAAAGCGTTTGCTCCGCCAACTGATCGCGGGCCATTTCTTCCTCCACAGCCCCGAATTGGCACTCTCCAGCCAACTGGTGCAGGTCCGCAACATACCGCTGCACCGACTCTCCCGGCTACTGGCATTGCTGTCGGAACTGGATCCGTCGGACGATGACGTTCTCAAGAGCACGAAAGTAGCGTGCCATTAGCTCAACCATGTCCTCAAAACTATCACTCGCTCCCAATGTGCTGAGATTACCTTGCCCTTCCATGCAGAGATTAGCGCTCATGCTGCAGTTTCTCCAATTCGCCGAGGTTCAATGCCACCAAATAGTTTTGGAACGCTGCAAACCACCACGCCCTGGGAACTGGCGGCTCGCCTGGGAGCTCCAAAAATGGCCAGATACTAGAAACTCCTTTCTCCATTACTTTATCCTCGTCGCCAAATATTATGTCCATAACAGTACTCCAATAATGACGCTGAAGATACAGTCAAACGAAACTTTATTAAACAGACTCACTGTAATGAAGGCACTCCCATACAGACAGAGGTGCTGGTCGTAAAGAGACCGTGCCTCTTCTGGGTAGGCCTTTTATACCTTGGGTGGCGGCGGAATCGGAAAGGCATAGCCGTCACCCATGACACACAATAATAATAATATAATAATAATAACCATAATTAATATATAACAACATGCACTCTCTAAAAGACAACCAGTCTCCCTCGTGGTAAAATTGCTGATTATATCCATGCTTTGCTATGATTAGGGATATACTGGCTCAGCAATGTTCTTCAGCTTTACAAGTAAATATGCCTTGTTTCCTCTCCTGGTTGCTTGATTTTGTCAAGGGTTTATCTTGCTCTTGACAAAAGACACACATTAGCTCACACACATCCCATTGCTTGCATCCTCACCAAAGGTTAAAGATTTTTTTTCATTATCCTTTTCTCTAGGATGGTGAAACTGCCCTCCATATTTCACCAAATTCTACTAAAATGCCTTTGAAAGATGCAGGTGTTGTTGTGTGAAAGATGTTAGTGACATTAATAAATTGCCACTGGCCTACAGCGCAGGTAATTCTGTTCATTCCTCTGCCTAAAAGACTCCCAGAAAAAAACATATAAAGGCTTTCCTATTTACCACAGAAACAAACAGATGAGAGTACTGTATTCCCAAATGTTAGCACAGCATCTAAGAAAAAAAAACAACCCCGGCAGCTACTGAAACAACCCTACAGCCGCTGTTGCAACATATAAGAATAGATTTCTTTTCCCATTTCAGTCTCATCTTTAAGTTGCTCTGTCAGTTCTTGTGTGAACAGGCGTACTCCTTGCTCTCTGAAGTCTACATTCTGTTTAGCCTGGAGGCCCATAGACAGCAGTGAGGGTGACAGAGACACACGCTTACCTGAGACTCAGGGTCAGGCGTTCATCTTTTGCCCTCAGAAGATCTCCTACTGAAAATGTGGCACTGCCCAGAAAGCTGCTCTGTAGGGACAGGACGGAGAAGGACAAATAAAAAGGTTGGTTAAATGAAGGCACAAGTGCAGATTCAAAAGACAAAAAAAACCCAAAACGGACAGTTGCACTCCTGTACCATAGAGGTTGGAGTCATTTGTCATGTGTCACAAATGGTCCTGTGATCTAAAAAAAAAAAAAGGTGATCATGTTGGCACAAAGCACAGGGACATACATTTCACTCCCCTTTTCTGTCTTTCTTTAATCCCACTCTCTCTCCTCTTTCTCACCGCTCTGACAACATGTGTTCGCTGCAGGCACGATATGAACGGGGGGTGTCAGCTCACAAGAACTGGGTCATAGAGAGAGAGGTAGGGGACGAGCCCATCGATAAAGAAGAGAGATGATCCACATTTGTAGGAAAAAACACACACAGATGAGCTTGCACCTGCATGCAACTCCATCAACATGCAAACTTGCGGCACGGGAGGGGAGGGCTATAACCGTAGCAAGGACACAAGCTATGACACTGCGCGGGTAATTAACAACAGGTACAGAGGTGATTCCACTTATTTCATCATCATGCTGGTGGGAAATACTTTAATTAAAGTAACTGTAGCTGGTTATCACCATTAAAAGGCTGCAGTCTCATTTCTAATGCATTCTGGTTCTTAAAACACTACCAGCTGGCCACGGTACTACTCCTCAGTCTATCATAAGTATGAGGGCTGTTCAATAAAGATTTCCTCTAACCCACTTCTGGTTATTGTAGGAGGCTGAGATTGCGTATGTATAATAACAGGTCACGTGATAATTTGCAGCTCTGAACTCCTACGAGTTTCTCTTTTACAGGTGCTAAGGTGGAGTAAGGTGTGGTCATGAAGCCAGTTGAATGCAGAGCGGTCATCAGGTTCATGGGCTTGAGAGGCCGTACACCATGGGAGACGTTCAGTGAGATGAAAGACACTTATGGGGAGGATGCCCCATCGTATGACATAGTCAAGCACTGGCATAGACAGTTCAAGTGTGGTCGGACATCGGTGGAAATGGCACTCATTCCCGGGCAACTACAGTGTAACACTGATGAAGACACCATCCAGCAAATGGAGGCCACCATTTTGGAGGATCACTGCATAAGCATTCGCCATCTAGCCCAAGATGTCAAGATCAGTGTGGGGTCTGTGGGGGAAAAAAATCATCCATGACCATTTGCACACGTGGAAATTGTCTGCACGATGGATTTCCCAGATGCTCACACTTTTCCAGAAGCAGGAAAGAGTCATGTGCTCCCAGGCTCTTTTGGCCATGCGGCAAGAAAACCATCAGGACTTCTTCAATGGACTAATCACACAGGACTAAACATGAGTCAATCACTATGATCCAGAGACTAAAGCCCAGTCGAAGCAGTGGAAGCATTATGACTCACCACCTCCGAGGAAGGCACGTGTCCAAGCCTCAGCGGGCAAGGTTATGCTCACGGTCTTTTGGGACCAGCATGGAGTTTTGATTATGGATTTCCTGGTAAAGGGTAACACAATCACCAGGCCTTACTATGTTTCACTGCTGTAGAAGGCCATCAAAACCAAGAGGCGTGAAATGCTGACCAAAGGTGTTTGCCTCCAGCAAGACAGCGCACCGGTTCACAACTGGGACACTGTCCAGAAAGAAGCACAATCCTGTGGCTATGAAATCCTTCCTTACCTCCATTACTTTTCTGACCTTGCACCATGTTACTTTCACCTTTTTTCAACCATGAAGTCATTTTTGAAGGGTAAGCACTTCCAAGATGATGAAACGCTGATTTCTGAGATCATGTCATGGCTTCTGACACAACCTGCAGACTTCTACAGGTGAGGTCTCCACAGCTGCATAAAGCAATGAAAGAAGTGTGTGACCCTTGGTGGTACCTATGTAGAGAAAGACTAATAATTTGGTTCCTCTCAGTCCATGGGAAACGAGTCAGGGGAAATCTTGAATGAACAGCCCTTGTACGCTCTTTCTAATGCACTCTGGGGCAACACTCCTCAGTCAGAAACAAGATGATAAAAATCAGTTTTAAGCCTCACATTTCACTGATCTTTTATAAATTTGCAGAATAATGATAAAATAAAGAATTCATTTTTTTATTATCTTCACTTCAAGGTAGTCTCCCTGAGAGATTCCAGATCTCTTCCAGCACCGCTGCTATTTTTAAATTATTCATGACAATATCAGAGGTTCACACTCCATTTGGATCATACTACCTCTTCTTCTTTTGCTGCTCCCTTTAGGGGTCTCCACAGCGGATCATCTGCCTCCATCTCACCCTATCCGTTGCATCTTCCTCTGTAACACCAACCCTCTCCATGTCCTCCTTCACTACATCCATGAATCTTCTCTGTGGTCTTCCTCTTTTCCTCCTGCCTGGCAACTCCATCTTCAACATCCTTTGTCCAATATATCCACAATCCCTCCTCTGCACACGTCCAAACCATCTCAGCCTTGCCGCTCTTACTTTGTCTCCAAACCGCTCAACCTGAGCTGTCCCTCTGCTATACTCATTTCTAATCCCACCCCGCCTAGTCATGCCCAATGAGAATCTTAGCATCTTCAACTCTGCCACCTCTAGCTACTCCTCCTGCCTTTTTGTCAGCGCCACCATCTCCAAACCATATATCATAGCAGGTTTCACTACTGTCTTGTAAATCTTCCCTTTCAATCTAGCTGCTATCCTTCTGCCACAAATCACCCTTGACATTCGTCGCCACCCACTCCACCCTGCCTATACTGTTTTCTTCACCTCTCTTGTGCACTGTCCATTGCTTTGGATGGTTGATCCCAGGTATTTTAACTCATCCACTTTCAATATCTCTACTGCTTGCATCTTTACCGCTACAGCTGCCTCCCTCTCATTTACATACATGTATTCTGTTTTACTTCTACTGACTTTCATTCCGCTTCTCTCCAGAGCATACCGCCACCTCTTCAGGTTCTCTTCCACCTGCTCCCTACTCTCACTACAGATCACAGTGTCGTATGCAAACATCATGGTCCACAGAAACTCCTGCCTGACCTCATCTGTCAGCCTGTTCATCATACCAAAGATCATATAAAATGGTACTTTCTGCCTTCGAGCTTAGTTCTCAGCAAAAACAGAATGAAAAAAGAACAGAGCAAACAGAGGACTGACACCCCACCCCCACAACTGTGGTTTTCACGACTTACAGTAGCTGTGTCACCTAAAGTCACAAAAAAAAAAGATAGGTGCCACCCATATGCTCCACATGGTATGGAAAGGTAAACAGCTTTACTGGGAAATCCCATTCAAACCACTGAGGTCAGCTGGACATGCTCAATAACCTTCAATATGTCAAGATGAAAACCCCTTAAGATGAAGAAAAGAGGAAGAAGTCTCGGGCACACTGTGTGGGTATGTGAAGCCACACTGGAATGCTCCCAGAGTAAAGGTTGTTCTTTTCCTTCAGCTGTTTCAGGAAGACAGTAGACCCATGTTGACAGTCTGACCCCAGAGGGACAAATTGAAAGTGCACAACCCAGTGAATGGTCGGGGAGGCACTGCTGACCTGAGTAGCTGCAGACCAGACTTTCAGTGATGAAAGCTGATGATACAGGAGCCGATGTTTATTCTCCGCTTAAGCGTTTATTGTATAATACACATGAAAGCAGACAAAACAGGACTTCCAGGAAGAGATTCAACCATAGCAGGAGTGCTAGAACACAACATTTACAACCAGCTGACGTTTAGGGAACAACATAGGTGGAGTCATAAAACAGAGTATTTTATACTTTTGGTTGATAATCTTGCTTTCTTCTCCTCCCTCTTAACACAACAAAACTCCATGGGTCTCTGCAGTCTCCTATATCAGATTTAAAAAGGGCATCTGTCACCTGACCTTTTCATTCAATCATTTCCTCCCGAGGATTTTCCTGCAACCCCAAAGAAAAAATATAAATGCTCACGGCAAAACTTTGCAATAATAACATTATCTGTCTGATCCCTCCACAAGTACGGGATTGTGTGTGTGTGTGCGTGGGGGGGTGGGGCTGAAAAGTTCATAGTGGTCACATTTGACCAAATGTGGTTTATTTTTAAACACAGGAGACTATGTCAGTCCACACACTTCCTCCATCAGTGTTGCAGCGCTTGGATCCCTGCGGCTGAAAAATAAACCACATATTTGATCACTATGAACTTTTCAGCCCCCCTGTATGTAGGCGAAGAGAGACGTATGCACGTAAAGAAAAAGAAAGAGAAAGAGACAAAAACACAAGGTCAGTTCTGAATGTCCCAAAATTTACCCCCCACCCCCTCCCCGTAGCGCACGTGGGGCCGGGTCAGCTTGGAGACCGGAGTCCACCGGCTGCCGCGCCTGCACGTGCAGGGTCCCGGAGGCGCCCACGCAGGAATGAGAGGCACACAGTCAGAAGGCAGAACCAGAGTAACAATTTTTCTTCCCATTTGGATTTAAGAGTTTGCTGTGATATCACTTGTCAGCCAAGCATTAATGAACTGCAAAAAAATAATTAATACCAATTACGTGACCTCACAAACAGACCAAAGGTGATTCAGTTTAACAACCACAGACTTAGCTATTTGTTATAAATCAGTCCAATTTCATTTCAATTCATACTTCCTATGTAAATTAATCTTATTTCACAGGACACCCCATTTAAACATGTTTAATAAATTTTGACTGACTAAATGCAATAGGTTTAACAATGAATAAATTAACCTAATTCTAAATGATATGAATACATTAAAGTTATAAATAGGGTTGTAAGATATACAGCTCTGGAAAAAAAAAATAAGTGAGACCACTGCAAAATCTTTCCTAAATCAGCATCTCTACATGTATGGCAGCCACTCAGTTTGAGTATCTGTTGAATTCCAACACAAGGACACCTCATTCTACTTAAGGAGGTACTGATTAGGAGATCACTGAAGCATGGCAAGATGCATGAAAGCTGTGAATCAAAATCAGAATTATTACACAAATATGGATTTGGGGCAGCTGTGGCACAAGTGTAGTGTGGCCAACTACTACTGCAGACAGAGTGGGAATCGAACCACCTCTGTCTGCAGTCTGCATATCAAAGTGTCCTTGAGCAAGACATTGAACCCCCAGTTGCTCCTGGTGGGTCAGGCCCGCACCTGTGTATGGAAGCTCCACCACCATCAGTGTGACAATGAAAAAATAGTAGCCAGCTCCTATAACCAAGTTATGTGTGCGATCCCAGATAAAGACCTTCTTGGTAAATCTTTCCTCTGGCAACTGCACATGACAATTCCATAATCTGACCATTTATCCCCTTTGTTTTACAATACATGTTTCCCATCCCATATTCCCTTCGACAGCTTGTTTTGCTGTAAAGTTATGAACTCCAAGGAATGATCTCGTCGCCCAATTCTGGACAGCATTTTTGGACAGCGTTATATGATGAGCGTGTCACTTTGTTAGCACACGTCGCCACCCCCGAGAGCGTGTTGGTCAGGAGGATTAGATTTCACCACTGCCGACAACGTGTAGGTGAGTTAGTCCAGCAATGTGTCGCCGATCTCCGCTGTTTGGCCAGCACGTGTAGGTTTGCACAACTGGAAGACAAGATGGTGCGGAACCAGTTAGCGGAGCACACCACCAACTTGAAGCTGCGGGAGAAGCTGTTAATGGCATCCCAGCTAGAGGCCGCGGCTCAGCTAACCACCCAGCTAGGAGCCTCCAGCCCATGCTCCCCACACTTCGCTCCACGAGCACAAGCTGTTACCCCGGCTGCCGAGTCCATCGACCCTGCATCCTCCCAGGAGGACCCCAATGTTAACATTGCGGGATGACAGAACAATACAACATGCCAACCATGTGGTAACTGTGGCTCTCCCTTGCACCGGACACGCGCACCTGCCTGCCCCTCCAAAGGACACAAGTGCCAACGCTGCGGAAAGCTGAACCATTTCACCAAAGTGTGCCGATCAGCTCCAGCAAATCCACCGTCTAGCTCACTCAGTCGGCCCAGTCCAGCCACAATACATTCAGTGGACTCCAGTAACACAACGTACAAGTAGTGCACAGTGGAATCGGATGGCATCAGTCTACCACTGCTGCTGGACACTGCTGCCACAAGGCCCTGATGGATGACGCTACGGTGAAGACTTTCTTCCCCCTGCATCCAATCGAGCCAGATGCGGTGGAACTGTTCAGGTATGGACATGTAAAAATCAGCATGGTAGGAACCATTACTCTACCGGTTCGCTATGGGTCAAGAATCCTCCCAGCGTTCACGTTTCAAGTCACGTGCCTCGGTGACATCCTGGGATGTGATCTTTTCCATGAGCTGGGCTTTTGCGTCAGAGATCACATAGGATTCTGTTTGGCCTCTCAGAGCCACCGCCTCGCTGCAGGAGTTCCAGTCTGTGACAACGCAACACCCAGAAGATCGTGGGGTTCATCTGGTCAATGATGAGACTAGTTCGCCTCCATGAATGTCACGACTCACCACTCATCATCCACCTCAGCTGTGCGCACCCCTGCGCCTCGTCAGCCACGGGCTATTTAGCCCACGCAGCCCTGTGCAGCGGTCTGGAGCCGTCTGTTCGCATCGGCACTCTCTCCCAGCTGGATCGTCTCTCCACGTCAGCTGAGCTACGCTTCCACGTAAGCATCTTCGCCCTTACCTCTTGCAAGTCTTCTCCCCTGTGCACAGGTGGATTCCTTGGCGGCGGATACCCTGTCATCGCCATCCCTTCCCTCATCGTCGTCACTGGCTCAGCAGGACGCTGTCTCCCGGGCTTCTCCTTTGGCCAACACCAGCCACCCGTCACCTACAAGTAAGCAGCACTCCGCTCATTATACCTGTCTAGGTGTGGTGCCCTTTACCCTTGTCCTCTGCTCTCTCCATAGGGTTGCCTGGCTGTACGGCGTTCTGCTCTGTTTCCTGTGCATCGGCGTTCATCCGCATCACATACACATATCTCATACATTCATCCATACACACCTGCTTGTTGAATAAAGCTATTAAATCTTCCCTCAGCCTGCGTGCATGTTTCCTGAGCCGGACATTATGTCAATGAATGTCAACAACCCAAACACTTCCTCCGTTAAATGGCGCCCCAGCAACGACGCCTTTCACCAACCACGTGACGAGAGGGCGACAGCACATTGCAAAGCAGAAACATCTATCGCTCATGGTGCTCGACTGGGTCTGGATCCGCCAATCCAACCGCTCGCGTCAACTGCAGATGTTCCAGTCGCCACCAATGCAGATTGCCACTCAACTTAGACCAGCCACCTTCCAGATGGCTGATGGGTCTCGATGGCATGCCAGCCATCTGAGAAAGGTAACACCACCACCTGCCTCAGACCAAGTAACAGCAATCAAGCTGATCCAGCCAGTGTGGGATCCGGACTGGGACTTTGCTGATGAGCCAGCCACTATTGCAGCGAGGTGGTCCCCAGATTCACCTGAGCCAGTGCTGCCAGGGCTGCACCTACCATTGGCTCAACAGAGGCCTTGCCGAGCTCTGAACTGTTACTGACTCAAAGGTTCTTATTTCATGTTCAATCAGTGCATGGTCCGTTCAAAGTGGCAGAATAACCCACATGACCAAGCGGGTTAAACCGGCATCCTACCCGGTTACCCAAGTTGCAACAATTAATTTTTTTTTTCTTTTTTAGGTGCATGAGTGTCCACCTAAGCCTTAGGTGGTTCTCACAATGGTCCAGTCAAGTACATACGTCATCACGCCGCAGGTATAATAACCAGCTACCCAGGGCTAGCCGCTCTCTTGTGGGCTCTCTGTCTTGCTCGCCACCTTTGGTGTACCACCTCCCAGTTACCTCACTGTGTGCTCCCTCCTTGCTGTTCAAGCTATGTCTGCATCCATTATTTCTAAACACAACATCAATTTTCGATGGGCACCCTTTCCATTGAGGACCCTGAGTATTTCTTTTCACCATTACCCCCAGTTTGATGCTCATGGTCACAGCAGCATAATCTGACAGCATGTATTTCTGGTTGGAGTTCTTCTTCTCTCTCATCCTCATCTCCACCTCCTACAGACAGTTCTCCTCCATCAATTAAACATGCTTGTTTTTAAATCAAGAAATTAATTCAATTTAAATTTATTCAATTTAAATTAATTCAAGTGTCTAATGTAATAAATGCTTTATCACAGTGAATTGTGGGACAGCAGTCGGATTGTCCAGTGTGTCCACCATCCCACTGCCCTGGACTAGAACTCTTGCTCCAGTTACCACCTCACAGTGTGAACAGTGTCTCCAAGCTCCTGTGACTGTGGCAAGTGTCTAGAGCAGAGCGGAGCGGCCAGGCCACCAGCTCCTACCAGAGAAGAATCAAAGCACGCCCACAAGAAGGGAGCGCTAGAAGAAGATCAACATTACTGACAGCAGCAACACATCTGCTACACAGTCTGTACCGCTGGGACAGAAATCCTCCCCGTTATCAAACTTTCAAAATAAGAGCTTGCATCTGGTGTTAGCAAAATTTTAAAAAAAAAGAGTGAGCAGCTCACTAAATAATGAACTGACTGATTATAGATACACAAAAAAACAAAACTGAGAGGCAAATTTAACCTATGCTGCTGGATATGGATTTAATTGACAGACCTAGATGCCCCACCCAAATCAGTGTCCACACAGAGATTTGTTAATCAAGAGAAATAGAAACTACTAGTAGTCATTGTAACTAGAAGTAATTGCATATTGAGCCACTGCATATTGTGAAGAACAAATGGAGTTTTCTCTGAGACAAGATTTCATTTTCTGTGCTTTTAATTTTTATTTACATGTTTACATTTTCTGCAGCTACTTCATGATTGGAATCAAGTCTTATATAAACCAACTGGCCATTTTATTAGGTACACTTGTTTAACTGCTTGTTAATGCAAGTGTCTAATCAGTCCCTCCAGGATTTTGCAGATTTTTTTTTTTTTTTTAAATTGCAGCGGGGCTGTCCTGGGGATTTGCCTGAATTGCACGTTAGTCCGTGTCCAGACCAGAGATTCACAGCTTTAAAATTTATTGACAAGATGTAGCAGTGGCCTTTTTTTTTTTTTTTTTTTTTTTTTTTTTTTTTTTGTTACTTATTTGTACCCGTAGGTAGACATGGTTTGCAGTCTGGTGACAAGCCACCGGCTGCTGGTCGCTGCGTGCGCGAGCGCCCTAAACCTACATGTTTTGGTATGCGGGAGGAAACCGGAGAAATCCCGGAGTAAACCCGCGCAACACGGGGAGAACATGCAAACTCCACACAGCTCACTGTTGGTCGGGGGCTGGGATCGAACCCACGATCTCATGATCCCCGTGGTCCCCCGGCCGAGGGTAAAACTGTGCTGCCACAGTGCTAAACCACTGCGCCACCGCCACCTTTACCTCTAAAGATGTATAAAATGTTACAACATTTGCTGTAGTGTTATATTTGCTCGTTTGTTTGTGGTTTTATGGTGTCTTTCATTTGCATTTTTTTTTTTTTTCTCTCCCGGCGCCACACGAGTCGGCTGCCTTTTGCAACAGCGGCTCGATTCCGAGTCTTTTTCCCTTCCTCTTTCTTTTTGACCCGTCTTTTTTTCACTCCATTTATATCACGGACACACAGATCGTCCCAAATGTCTCCTGAGCCGGTGGATGGAGCCACTGTTTATAGCAGGATGCGATCCAGCAGGGAAGAGCTGCTAGCATTCAACCGCCACCCGGTCCCATTGGAAAAACTCGACATACCGAGGGAATTGAGGCGAAAACGCCGCGGCTGCCGGGCTGGAGTAAGGCGGAGGACAAAAAATATAAGGTACAGACCCTCCCTTCCATCTGTTGTCATGGGAAATGTACGGTCGATACTGGGAAAGTTAGATGAGCTAGCGGCTATCTCCCGTTATGATAGCACTTACCGGGAGTGCTCTCTCCTTTTGTTTACTGAGACGTGGCTAACTGAACTAGCAGCAGATGCTAACATTGAGCTGGAGGGTTTTCACATGATACGGGCTGACCGAACACCAGACAGTGGCAAAGCAAGGGGCGGTGGAGTGATAATGTATGTTAACAACAACTGGTGCAGACCGGGACATATCACTGTTAAACAACGACACTGCAGCAAAGACATTGAGTTGCTAGCTGTTAGCATGAGGCCTACATATCTCCCGAGAGAACACTCACACGTGATCTGCATTGTTGTTTATGCAAATCTGACGGCGAACGCTGGGACAGCGCGTGACGTCATCCATTCAGTAACCAGCAGGCTGCAGACAGAACACCCAGATGCTCTTCTCCTCATCTCAGGTGATTTCAACCATGTTTCACTGTCTCCCATTCTACCCACGTTCACCCAGTATGTCACATGCCACACTAGAGACAATAAAACACTGGACTTATTCTACGCAAACACTAAGGAGGCGTACACCTCATCACAACTCCCCCCACTCAGGAGATCGGATCACAACTTGGTTCATCTCCGGCCGGTGTACAAACCCCTAGTGCACAGACAACGTCCGGCCATGCGCACAGTGGAGTTATGGTCTGAGGAGACAATGGACACTCTAAAAGGCTGTTTTGAAGCTACCGCCTGGAAGCAGCTCTGCGATCCACATGGTGAGGACATCGATGGCCTCATTCACACCTTCACGGGCTACCTCAGCTTCTGTGCGGACAAATCCGTTCCCACCAAGACCATACGGTGTTGCTCAAACAACAAACCCTGGATCAACCCTGAGATTAAAACACTTCTGAGAGAGAAGAAGAGGATCTTCAGGTCGGGGAACAGGGAGATGTTGAAGCCCGTACAGAGGGAGCTGAGGAGAAAGATCAGAGAAGGCAAGGACAGCTTCAGGAAGAAGATGGAGGACAAGTTGCAACAGAGCGACATCAGCGGGGTCTGGAGAAACCTCAAAACCATCTCTGGGCTCCAGAATACCTCCCCCCAGGCCACGGGGGGCAGGGAGTGGGCAAACAATCTGAATCTGTTTTTCAATAGGTTTGACCAACCGCCCTCCCCCCTGACTGCACAACAACCACTGCTGCCTCTAAAGAAATCAAGTCCTGCTGCCCACTCCCCACTCCACCAACACCCCCCCACTCCCAACACACAGCCCCCCATCCTGACCCTGACCAGGACTCAGGTGAGGACGGAGCTGAGGAAGATCAAGGCGAGGAAGGCGTCGGGACCGGACGGCATCAGCGCAAAGCTCCTCAAGTCCTGTGCAGACCAGCTGTGTGGGATTGTGATGTACATCTTCAACCTGAGCCTGAAGCAGGGGAGGGTACCACAGCTGTGGAAAACATCTTGTGTGGTACCTGTACCAAAAACTTCCCACCCCAAAAACCTGAACAGCTACAGACCGGTGGCCTTGACGTCCCACTTGATGAAGACCCTGGAGAGACTGCTCCTTGCTCACCTCCGCCCCCTGGTGGAACCAGCGATGGATCCACTCCAGTTCGCCTACCAGCATGGCATTGGGGTGGAGGATGCGGTGATCTTCCTCCTTCACCGTTCTCTGTCCCACCTGGAGAAGCCCGGGAATATGGTGAGGATCATGTTCTTTGACTTCTCCAGTGCTTTCAACACCATCCAACCGATGATCCTGAAGGACAAGCTGCTGCGCGCAGGGGTGGACCAGCACCTGTCATCATGGATCCTGGACTACCTCACGAACCGGCCTCAGTTTGTGAGAACCCGGGACTGTGTGTCCGACACGATCACCAGTAGCACGGGGGCCCCCCAGGGAACGGTGCTGGCTCCCTTCCTGTTCACTCTTTATACTGCGGACTTCTCACACAACACAACACACTGCCATCTCCAGAAGTTCTCTGATGATTCTGCGATCGTTGGCCTCATCTCCAATGGAGATGAAGCTGAGTACAGAGGGCTTATCCAGGACTTCGTGGACTGGTGCCATCGGAACTGCCTCCAGATCAATGCAAGGAAAACTAAGGAGCTGGTGGTGGACTGCCGCAGGCATGGGCAGCCCCTCACAGCACCAGTAAATATACAGGGAACAGACATCGAGATGGTGACATCCTATAAGTACCTGGGTGTTCATCTGAACAATAAACTAGACTGGCCACACAATACTGACGCACTCTACAAGAAGGGACAGTGCAGGCTGTTCCTGCTGAGGAGACTCAGGTCTTTTGGTGTACAAGGGGCGCTGCTGAAGACATTCTATGACACGGTGGTGGCATCAGCCATCACTTTTGGAGTGGTCTGCTGGGGCAGTGGCATTACTGCAGCCGATAGGAAGAGACTGAACAAACTGATTAAGAAAGCTAGCTCTGTCCTGGGGCAGCGCCTTGATCCGGTGGAGGAGATAGGAGAGAGAAGGACGGTGGCTAAACTGTCATCTCTGCTGGAGTCCGAGTTCCACCCTATGCAGGACATACTGAATGCACTGAGGAGCTCATTTAGCAGCAGACTACATCATCCCAGGTGCACAACCGAGAGGTTTCGTAGGTCCTTCCTACCAACGGCTGTCAGACTGTACAACCTAAGCAGGGCTGCTCGCAGAGATAGCAAAAAGACGTAACAAACTAATAGTTTTCTGAATGCAAAAGATGCAATAGACTTACACAATGGTCCCCTCCGGCATACAACTAGGAAAATACCGGTCGCTATGGAGGGTGAGAATATGTATGGGCACATAATCATACCATGTAGGATAACTAAGTAGATGGTTATGCTGTTTCATCCCATCTAGCAACAATGCTCTGCACTGTGTGTGTTTATATATTTACATATTTATTCCATCTGGCTACAATGCTCAGCACTGGGTGTGTTTATATTTATATATCTATATATTTATTCCATCTAGCTACAATGCTCCACACTGTGTTTTTATATATCTACATATTATTCCATCTAGCTACATTGCTCCGCACTGTGTGTGTTTATATACTTACATATTTATTCCACCTAGCTGCAATGCTCCGTACTGTGGGTGTTTATATATTTACATATTTATTCCATCTAGCTACAATGCTCTGCACTGTGTGTTTATATATTCATATATTTATTCCATCCAGCTACAATGCTCTGCACTGTGTGTCTGTGTGTGTGTGTATATATATATTTTATAGTAATATGTACATATGTATATTAGCTGCTCTTGCTTGCTTGTTTTTTTTCTTGCCTTCTGATTGTTGCTCTGAGTGTTGCTATCCCTGTGCTGTTGCAATCCTGGAATTTCCCCGTTGTGGGACTAATAAAGGCTTATCTTATCTTATCTTATCTTATTACGCCCGCTCCTACGACAGGGTGCTTTCAAGCAGGTGGACTTTTTTCAACATAAAGCCAGCACTTCGTACATGCGGTCAGGATAGAGGCTCGAGGAGACACTCACTGACAGGTTGAGGGAGATGGAGGAAGGGACGGTGTCGGAAAACTTGCGGTTGAGTGGTTTTTTAAATCACACACTGTTTTTTATTGATGTCTTCCATTTATACTCACTGTAAACACGGAAGTGAGCACAGTGCAGCAACACATTTGATTGGTTTGACTGTTTATGTGCAGCGGGGAAAATAAGTATTGAACATGTCAACATTTTTCTCATTAAATATATTTCTGATGGAGCCATTGACCTGAGATTTTCCCCAGATATCAGTAACAACCCAAGTAATCCATACATACAAAGAGACCAAGGCAGCCATGTTCACAAAACAAGTTATATTTATTAAAGTGAAATGACACAGGGAATAAGTATTGAACACACGAAGAAAAAGAGGTGCAAAAAGGCACAGAAAGCCAATAAACCAGCTGACATCCATCAGAATTTAGAAAGCCATCCCATCCCCCATCAGTGCAAATCAATTTCAGTTGGTTAAGCCCTGAATGATAGCCTTTAAAAGGTCTGTAAATATCACTGTTATGATTCCCCGTGTGCCAATATGCAGCGCATGGAGGAAGGAAATAAAACCCACAAGCAGAAGTAGTAGCATGCACTTTATTGAACAAAAACAAAGACTCAGTCCAGCAAACAGTTATGGGATCAACAGAAGGATGAGTAACAGTCCAAGAGGACACCAGGAGAGCAGGGACGCCTCTAAGACACTCAACAGCCCAAGGAGGAAATGCCTAGTGCTGCAGAATAGCTGAACGGCACAAGGAGAAAGGCAAACGTAAACTTACGGGCTGGAGCTGTCCGAGGCGGTGCGTGATGTCCGGTGTGAGCAGGCAAACGGGAACAGCCGCTAATATCAGGCAACGAGCGGTGTCGGGTGATGTTAGAGAAGACTACAAAGTCAGGCTGAAAGTACACTGTAGGGAGTGGAGGCTTGCTTACACAGAAGGAACAGCAACTGTATACAAAGCGCAATGATCCGGTGGTCTCTTCCCACTCAAACAGAGCTTAAGTAATGACAATAACTAATGAGGAAAGAGACCGCTGGTGTGAACATGCATGGGCTGGTCTGAATAGAGAACAGTTCTCTATTAGCCTACAATTAGGAAGGGATCATGTGTTTCTGAACCCTCCCTTAGTTATGCTGCTATTAGGTTTAGACACCCGGGGGACCTCCAATAATTGCACTGGGCTTCACTCCTTTCTTCACTCTCAATTAATTTTTTTTTTTTTTTTTTTTGCTGGTCATTAACATCTGTTTGTTCTCTCCCATAGATTGAGTCCCCATCGTGCTGTTTGCTCTCTACATGTCTGTTCTTTTCATCTTCTTTATCCCCTCACCCCCCAGCCAGTCAAAGCAGATGACTGCCCCTCCCTGAGCCTGGTTCTGCTGGAGGTTTCTTCCTGTTAAAAAGGAGTTTTTCCTCTCCACTGTTGCCAAGCGCTTGCTCATAGGGGATCACCTGATTGCTGGGGTCTTTCTGCAATTGTGGGGGTTTCCCCTACAACTGAAAGTGCTATGAGATGACTGTTGTTGTGAAATGGCGCTATATAAATAAAGTTGAATTGAACTGAATCAAAGTGTGCATGAGTGTCTGAGCATGTGAATGGAGATGAATGGAGGTGTGTGTGTGTGTGTGTGTGTGTGTGTGTGTGTGTGTGTGTGTGTGTGTGTGTGTGTGTGTGTGTAAGGGAAAACCCAATAATGAGGAACATCTGGTTACACTGACAGGAGGAGGGGGCGTGGCCGAGCTGTCAGGGAGCGAAGGACCTAAACGGCTCCCTGAAGCGCCTGATGGAAAATAAACAATGTAAAGAAACAAAATAGCCCTAGTGTCAGAACTGGGTTTGGGACACCAAACCCAAGTTCATGACAATCACATTGTCACACCACAAAGAACTCATGATGGGTAGAAGCAAAGTCTTCTCTCTAGACCTTCACAACCTTATTGTTGCAAAACATAATGATGGCACTGGTTACAGGCACATTTCTAAACTGCTGAATGTTCCGGTGAGTACTGTTGGAGCCATCATTTGGAAGTGGAAAGAACATCATTTTACCATAAACTGGCCGCGACCAGGAGCTCCTTGCAAGATTTCTGACAGAGAAGTCAAAAGAATTGTCAGAAGACTTATCCAAGAGCCAAAGATCACTCGTGGAGAGCTCCAGAAAGACCTGGAGTTAGCAGGTACTGCTGTTTCAAAGAAAACAATAAGTAATGCACTCACCTGACATGGGCTCTATGCCCATTCACCTCGTAAGACTTTATTGCTGAAGAAAAAGCATGATGAAGCATGCTGAAGGTCGTTTAAAGTTTGCTGCACAACATTTGGGCAAGCCCGTAAAATACTGGGAGAATATAGTCTGGTCAGATGAGACCAAAATTGAACTTTCTGAATGTCACAACACACACCATGTTTGGAGAAGAAATGGCACTGCACATCCCATCATGGTGTGGGGTTGTTTTTCAGCACATGGTACAAACAGATTTCATATCATCATCATCATCATCATCATCATCATCATCATCATAGCAGTCTGCCGGGGGCGCCAATGACTGTTTCATTTAGGTCTGATCAGATTCCTCCATGCAGCTCTGTAATTTGCCTTCTGCTGCCAGGAACTCCTGACCTTGTTAACCCGGGCGACGTCCAAGCCAGTATGAGTTGCTCTCTGACTGACCATTTCATGAAACTAAAGATAGAGGTATTATCAATGGCAAGGACAGGCCAAAACAAACTGATTCCAGTATCTGTTGCAGTGACTGACCAGATGATAGGTTGGCTTATTTCTGCTCTTTGTGTAGTGCATGTCACGATGCACCAACTGGCAAAAGTCCACCACAGACCCTGCGACAGATGTGCTTTTCTGCCAGGATGTCCAGTCTCACCCCGTGTAACTGGGAGTGGTCCACCACAGACCTGGTTTTACCCACGAGGCGTTTTTCTCCCTCCGAGATGTGCAAGACAGTTGACTCCCTTATCAAACTTCAGTGTGGCACAAAAACAGACATAAAAATCCAGGACTCACCTGTAATACTGAGCAAGAGGTGGAATAATGCAACCTTCCTCTGCTGTCTGATTGAAGAAAAAATGAATGGACAAATGTACAGAGACATCCTTGATAAGAACCTGTTACCATCTGCCAAGATGCTGAAGATGAAACGGGGTGGACATTTCAGCAAGACAATGATCCCAAACACACAGCCAAGGAAACTCTCAACTGGCTCCAGAGAAGGAAAATAAAGCTGCCAGAATGGCCCAATCAGTCACCTGACCTGAATCCAATTGAAAATATATGGAACGAACTGAAGATCAGAGTTCATAGAAGACACCCACACAACCTTCAAGATTTGAAGACAGTTTGTGTGGAAGAATGAGCTAAAATTGCTCCTGAGCAATGCCTGCGCCTAGTTTCTCCATACAGGAGGTGTCTGGAAGCTGTTATTACCACGAAAAGCCTTTTCTACTAAATATTAAATGAATTTCACCACATGTGTTCAATACTTATTCCCTTTGTCATTCCACTTTATTAAATATAACTTGTTTTGTGAACACAGTTGCCTTGATTTCTTTGTATGTAGGGATTACTTGGGTTGTTACTGATATCTGGTGAAAATCTCAGGTGAATGGCTCCATTAGGAATATATTTAATGAGAAAAATGTTGACGTGTTCAATACTTATTTTCCCCACTGTACATGTTTGAGCGCTACTCAGGGACAAATTTGATTGGAGAAGTTGACACTTGGCCAAAATTGTGGGCAAGTTGGATAAAATTCAAATTTTGAAGGATTGGCTAAATTCGCGGGAATTGGTACAATCTCAACATCACAAAATCCTGGAGTGACTGTTTAATTAGGCAATCACATGGCAGCAACTCAGTGCACTGAAGCGTGCAGACTTGGTCTGAAGTTCAAACCAAACATCAGAATGGGGAAGAAAGGCAATTTAAGTGACTCTGAATACAGCATGGTTGTTAAGATAAGATAATCCCTTATTGGTTGGTCTCAGTATGTCAGAAACTGCTGTTCTACTGAGACTGTTACACACAACCATCTCTATGGTCTACAGAGAACGGTCTGAAAAAGAGAAAATGTCCAGTGAGCAGAAATTTTCTGGGCACAAATGTCTTGATGACATTAGAGAAGAGCGGCCAGACTGACTTGAGGTGACAGGAAGGCAGCAGTAACTCATATAGCCACTCATTACAACTGAGCTACAGAACAGCATCTCTGAAGGCAACAACACACTGACCCTTAAAGCAAAAAAAAAAAAAAAAACTCAACTGGTGCCATTCCTGTCAGCTAAGAACAGTAAATGGAGGCTACAATTCACACAGGCTCAAGAAAATTAGATAATAGAAGGCTGCAAAAAACATTGCCCGGTCTGAGTCTCAGCTTTTGCTGCAACATTTGGGAAGCTTAGAATTCAATGTAAAACATGTGAAAGAATGGATGGATACGTGGAGCCTCATGGATGAGCAGTACCATGTCCTTATGAATCAGACAGTGCTGAGATCCCCAGCAGCCACCACTTAACATGCACAACGTCATTTTCTCCCCGGGCTGACGAGCTCAGCCAATCCCAGTTTGTCCTGATAACCCAGGGCACAAGGCGCCGAAGGCCATTACACGCCGTGCAAGAACATTACATCCCTCCGTAGTCATTACTTGGAAGTCTGTACGGAATGTCTAGTAAATGGTCTTCGAAATCCATTCTTTAGAATCTTTTTATGGCCCTTCACGATGAAGGCTTTAAAAGTAATGAAGCTCTTGAGACCATCTTTGTACGCAAGATCAAAGTAGCCACACCACTGAAAGTGAGAAAAAGATGAAGGCAAGAAGACAGGAGTGAGAAGACAAATGATGCTCTTTTGGGATCATGGAGGATTGATTATGATGGTCCTCCTCTGTTCCCAACTCACACAGTTTGACCTCCCTTTTCTATCCATCTTTTCACCTGATCCTCCAAACCCCCCCCTCCCCTTTCCCTCCAACTACTTCAGTTGGTCATGCCATTTGGGAGCTACCAGAACTTTTGAAAAATACTCTCCATCTTTAGTTTTTTTTTTGGGGGGGGGAGTATTTTATGTGACATTTTACACAAAAAGACCACTCGAAAGCACACAGATCAATCCCATCTGAAAAATGAGACACTGGTGCAGCAGCGCACGGAGCTGACACGCTGCACATCTGCCAGCCGTCCGCAGCACTTGACTGTGGACACTTGAAGGCCACCGCGTCTGCTCATCACCTGACAGCGGTAAACGGCCCAACTCTCGCTGTAGATCTATTGATTTTTCCCCATAGCCCTGGGTGACAGGGTGACACATACGCACACACACACACGCGCACACCTCCCTCTCCCTGTCTCCACGTCCTCGTCTGTCTCTCACTCACGCAGCCACACAAACTGCAGGCAACACCTGGCGCGCAGGGCGCTCACACTTCACACGCTAAGCCAGCAAATAACATTTTATAGAAGCGGCAGCGGTGACGCTCCGGCCGCGATTGCGCGCGTCTGGCGCGCCATTGAACATTTATGAATATGAGCAGATTTATACCGCCGAGGTCAGCAGCGTCTACACGAACACGCTGCTCCCGCTACAAACTGGCCCAATTAAGTCATCAGAGACGCCACGGTGAGCTGCTTCTTCCAAGCATGCAAATATGCGCGTTTGGGCGCAGGCTGCGGCTGCCATTAGTTAACACTGACAACCCGACACACACACAGAGACGAGGAAGTCCACTTACAGTTATGTTTCATACAATCCTACCAGCAGCAACTGGGGCAAACAGTGGCAAGAGCTGCGGAACTGAGCGAAGTCTGACAGGATAAGGAGGAGGGGCGGGGGTGGGGGGGCAGTGATGGTGCGTCTTCCTCGTTCCTTCTCAGGAGCGCTAGGATGGTCCGCTCACATGCCGTCTTCCAGTCCTTGGTTAGAGTAAATCCATGCGTCCATTCACTCTTCGCACGGGTTTAGGCGTGCGACGTAAACACGGCAAACACGCACGCACATGTACACAGTAAAAAGCATCCGCTGTGACTGAGAACTGGCAGGAGTGAGCTGCTGCTGCTGCTCCTAGCTTGGTGGTGAGTGAGACGGTGTGTGTGGGGGGGGGGGGGGAGAGGAGGAAGGAGTCATGAGAGGGAAGGGAGTCGACAAACACACGCAGAGGAGGAGGGTGGAACATAGAAGAGGAAGGAAGACAGACAATTAATGGGTTAAAAAAAAAGATAGAGATGGAAAACAAACTGCAGCCTCTGACTCACATGTCCAACAGGAAAGGAAACACTTGTGGCTGCTAGAAAGTAACATGAATTGCGACCGCAGCGGTGCAAGATGCACGTGTAGGTGGACTTGAGGATCATGCGAGGGGCTCGTTAAGACCCTAAGATATTATCCGCACAAGGACAGACACCGACCGGGGAGACGACGAACAAACCTGCACTGCAACACCGTGGGTAGCGAGCTTTAGATTAGAACTAACCGGGCTCAAGCCTTTAAATTTAGCCGTGCTGACACGGGGAGAGGGGTGGGGGGGGAGTAATTCTTGCAGAACAAAGGACGTGCTCTACACTGGGTCTTATCACTCTGATGCAGGTATACAACCAAAAACAATGAGGCACACATGCATGCGAAACCCCCCCCCCCCCTCCCCCCAGCTCTTAACGCCCATAAGCACACGATTTTGTTTAAAAAAAACAAACCATCCTGAGCACTGGGTCTCACACCATCGAGGAGTCCATACTTCTTGGGTAGATTTAAAGTTGTCTTTGTGGTTTCATTACCACGAGGACGCCCCATTCTGGGTAGGATTTAAAAACTGATGCACGGACTTGCACCTGCCAAAAGATTATCCAAGATCCGTCCCAGTCTGCTAACAAACTGCTTACTCCGACAGTGCAACGGAATTTATGCAGCCGCGTACTGCTGCCAAATCCATTTGTACATTTCTAGTTGGCTGCAGCTAATTTTTTGTCAGTGATTACTTGTGTGTTTTGTGGCCCTTTCTAATGTGTGCTGGTGCTCTAAATTCCCAGCCTACAATAGGAATTAGTTTGAACACTGCAAGAAACAGGGGAGGATATCAAGTAACGGCAGGCATGGAGAATCCTATATTGAAGTTTGCTCAAATTATAAGTTAAGCATTTTTAATGTTGCACTTGGTATATTTTGCAAAACTTAAACTCTTGAGTTCGAAAAACAAAAATGGAGAGCAGCAGGATGAACCAACTGCAGCTGAAGCATTTCTTTCTTTGTGAAATAAAAAGCCGTAAAAGCATACTCCTTAATAAGCATCTTTTAAATGAGCTGAACACGCATTCACTGACCTTGCATGAATCTGTAGGCAGTGAATACTCTAGTCGGTGTAAGGACGATAGAGTAAATGCCACTGGCAGCTGAAGTTGTCGTACAGATGGCAGAGAGGGATCCCAGACAACCAGTCACCCCAAAGCCGGATGAGCACAGACAAAAGCACTGGGTTGTGTTTTTCCCGGGTGAGCCCATGTTCTCATTTTCAGCTGTCTACCCCCGATATTGTCCTTGCATTCTTCCCTGACTTGTTCCTTTCATGGTTCCCTACCTTGACCTCATTCCCAAGCTTTTGATCTGTTAAAACGTCTGCAGACAGACGGAGGTGAAGACAGACCTGCGGCTCACCCTCTTTTTGTCCTTCCCGTCCTCTTCTTCATTACATTTTTACCAGCTTACATGAAAGAGGCAACTCAAGAATATTAATGTTGTCCCTGCTTTGTCTTTAAGTTAAAATTTCTATCCTGACATTAATTAAACCCCTAACGTTTGTCTTTCACCAGAATCGCATGATTAATGTAGCCAAGAAGGTTATGTTGTCAGTTGGTAACAGGTCTTTTACACAGCACAGAGATCGATGGGTGACTACTGAGAGATCAAAACGACCCGATCTCTCAACACTGTCCTAAAGCCACGAAAAAGCTGTTTCTGTATAAATGTTTGGGAGCTCCTTGTATGATCAAAAATAACATTTTCAGCAACTTTCAGGGTGATCTATAGATATCTTGGAAAAATCCTTGAGAGATCATTGACAGACTAGGAGAGATCATTGAGAGATCATTGAGAGTTTCTTGGAGATTGCTGAGTATTTGAGAGGTGTGTAGTGCTCTTCTACCCCCTTGATCTTAGATAGATAGATAGATGTACTTTATTGATCCCAAACTGGGAAATTACAGTGTAACAGCAGCATGACAGTAGATGACCAACACGACAAACATACACAGCATAACAGACAAAGGGATTACCCATGGAAAATAAAGCTGCTTAAATAACTCATCGTAGATGAATAGATGGTGACCCGTATAGATACATGAATCGTACTTGCTGTGCAGTGCAGGACTATTAGGCACAGGGTGCAATGTGAGGTACCAATTAGGCTGCAAAGTGCAGTATGGCACCATAGCTATGACCAGAATTCAACATTAGAGTTAGTTATTGTACAGTGAAATGGCATGTGGCAGGAAAGATTTCCTGTACCTAACCATTCAGCAGCAAAGCTGTAGCAGTCTGCTGGAGAAAGTGGTCTGCTGCCTGCCCAGTGTGTGGTGGAGGGGGTGATCAGGATTGTCCATGATGGATTGCAGTTTGCTCAGTGTCCTCTCCACCACAGTCTCAAAGGTCTCCGGCCTGAGACCAACTACATAGCCAGCCCTCTTGATAATCTTGTCAAGTCTGTTGGTGTCATTGGCTCTGATACTGCTACCCCAACAGATGGCAGCAAAGAAGATGGCGCTGGTAACAACGGCCTGGTAGAAAAACTCCAACATCTTGTTGCACACGTTGAAGGATCTCAGCTTCCTCAGAAAGTAGCGTCTGCTCATTCAACTTCTTGTACGCAGGATCAGTGTTATATTTCCAGTCCAGTCCGTTGCTGATCATGACACCCAGGTATCTGTAGTCCTCAACCACCCCCACATCCTCCTACCTAATCTGCAATGGCTGTGCAGGTATCTTTTTCCTGAAGTCAATCACCATCTCTCTAGTCTTGCTGATATTCAGCCTCAGGTGATTCTGCTTGGTCCAGTCCACAAATCTGTCTACCAGTGCCCTGTACTCCCCCTCCTCTCTCCCTTTTATACACCCAACAACAGCTGAGTCAGAGAATTTCCACAGGTGACTTGACTCAGTGTTGTACTGAAAGTCGGTAGTGTATAAGGTGAAGAGAAAAGGAGAAAGCGCAGTCCCCTATGGAGCTCCCGTATCACTAACCACCACGTCAGACAAGGCACTGCCCAGGCAGACAAACTGTGGCCTGCCTGTCAGGTAGTCAGTAATCCAGAAGATCACAGAACTGTCAACCCCCATCCCCCACAGCTTCTCATCCAACAGCAGTGGCTGGATGGTATTAAAGGCACTGGAGAAATCAAAGAATGTGATTCTCACAGTGTCCCCTCCACCATCCAGGTGCAAATGGGCTTGTTGCAGCAGGTAGATGACAGCCTCTTCAACTCCTAAATGGGGCTGATATGCAAACTGCAGGGGGTCCAGCCACATCTTCACCTGCGGCTGAGGTGGGCTAAGACCAGTCTCTCCAGGACCTTCATCACATAGGATGTGAGGGCAACTGGTCAATAGTCATTCAGATCAGATGTAGACGACTTCTTGGGGACAGGAACCAGGCAGTACGTCTTCCACAGCACCGGTACTCTCTCCAGACTCAGGCTCAGGTTGTACAGGTGTTTCAGTACCAGAGCTAGCTGGTTGGCACAGGTCCTCAGAATCCTGGCGGAGATGCCATCAGGGCCCGCAGCCTTCCACTGACAGAGTCTCTCCAGTTGTTTCTTAACCTGGTCTGTAGTCACAGTGATGTGAGGGGGGTTGCTGCTGGTGTCTTCAGTGGAGAGAAGGGGTGTGAGAGAGGTGCTACACAGGAGAGTGAAGGGGAAGGGGGGATCTTCCAGTGATTTCAACAGTCACCACGAACTCCTCAAGCAATCTCTCAATGATCACCAAAGCGAAGCAATCTCTCTTTGAACTCTCAAGGAGCACTCAATTATTTCACTGATCCCACAATGATCTCTTTTCAATCTCTACTTTCGGGTGGAAAAATCCGGCATTCTTTGAAAGATAGACACTGTTGTGTATTTTGGCTTGCTACGGCACCCGTCGCAGTGCCTTTGCTCAAGTGCATTGTGGGTGGTGTGTGTGTGTCAGAGTGTGTTGTCGTTGGCTGTGTGTTAGGAGTTGCTGCTTGCTAATAAAACGTTAACGGTACGTCGATGGTCCGAGTATTATTTGTTATATCGAGTAACGTAAAGGGCGACAGATATAACAAAAAGTGGCGACGAGGACGTCTGGACCGACGCTGCAGTCCGCGACGAAGGAGTTTTTTTTGTCGTTTTTTTTTTTCCCGCTGCTACTCCGTGCTGACAGGGTGATACACCGCGCCACTGTGCTGAGGTGGATGCTGCGGGCTGTCTGCTAAGCGGGGAGGAGCGGAGCAGTGGAAATCATAAGGACAAAAAAACTCAGTGAGTAACGCCGGAGGGAAGAAACGACGTTACAGAAAGGAGCCGCGAGGGAAAGAGCGACATTCAACCAGGAGTGTTAAAATGGCTGGAGTCATTGGCTCTATCGGGCCCTTTGATGAGAGCGCGGAGCAATGGAGCTCCTATACAGAGCGCTTTGATTATTTCGTCGCGGCCAATGGAATAACGGATGAAAAGTTAGTGCCCACTTTTCTGAGTGTGATGGGTCCCAAGACATTTAACCTACTACGTAACCTCCTACAGCCAGTAAAGCCAGGCTCTAAAACCTACAAAGAACTGGTGGACACACTGACCCACCACTTCTCACCCAAGCCTCTAGTGATTGCAGAAAGATACAGGTTTCACAGACGTAACCAAGAAGAGGGTGAGTCTGTTAACATGTTTGTTGCAGCGCTACGCAAGTTAGCCGAACACTGTGAATTTAAAGATGTTTTAAATGACACATTAAGAGACAGGCTTGTGTGTGGACTACGAAATGAAGCAGCACAGAAGAAGTTACTCACAGAAAGTGATCTGACGCTTGAAAGAGCCATTAATATTAGTGTGATGATGGAGATGGCTTCCAAAGAAGCCCACCAACTGCATGCTACAGGCAGAGTACATAAACTCAACAGTGGTAAAACCAATGCAACAGGTCCATGTTTCTGCTGTGGCAAGGTGGGACACCTTCCTAATGACTGTTGGTACAAAGAGATGGACTGTAACAACTGTGGGAAAAAAGGCCACGTGCAGCGGGCATGTAGAAGCAAAAGGAGCAAAGACAAAGGCCCAAAGACAAGGAATAAAAGTGACATGGTAAAATACAAAAAGAAAAGAAATGTTCACACAGTTAAACATGGCGAGGACAGAGTGAGCGACTCCTCAGAGGAAGAGGTGTCAACTGCAATAAATACTGTCCGGATTATGAATGTGAATGAAGGCTCAGAAGGCTTTTGGACTAAACCAAAAGTGGAGGGACATCACTTCCGGTTATGGCTGCCACGTAAGACGGACGTGTTTCATTCTGCTCTGCTCCTGGAGAAAAAAATCGGCAAATAACTCTCTCATTTGGGACAGAACGTATCCCAGCGTTTGGGCGAGGATATGTCGGCGAAGCCTAAGGCTGGAAAACCAGGTAAAGGAAAAAGCGAGCCGCCGAAACAGTCCAAATTAACGGACTTTCAGGTCTGTGACGCAGCAAACAAAACTCCATATATGGCGGAGGAGGCTGGCAACGGTGCGATATCTGCGGGGAATGGCGCAGATGCGCTGATGGCTGCCATGAGTTCAATGAGAGCGGACTTTTCCTCTAGATTTGATGGGATTATGACAGCGTTGGAAGGAATAAGAAAGGAATTGGGTGACTGTGTAGAACGAACGGCGCAGATGGAGCTCCGTCTCGCTAGTGCTGAAGATGACGTCACCCGTCTTCAATTAAAGGTGCGCACTTTGGAAAAAAAAAAATAAATGTCAAGAAGATAATATTTTGGATTTGGAATCTCGGTCGAGACAGAATAACTTGAGGCTGGTGGGTCTTCCAGAGGAATCAGAAGGTCGGGACGTATGTTCCTTTCTGGAAAAGTGGATTCCGGAGGTGCTGGGCAGCGAGGAGTTGCAATCAGCAGTGGTTCTGGAAAAAGCACATCGTATTGGCCCACGGAGAGATAAGGGACCGCCGAGGACCTTAATTATGAAGTTTCTTAGCAACAGAGACAGGATGAAGATCTTCAACACTGCACGAGCTAAAGGAGAGATTAAACACCAGGATCAGCAGGTGCGGTTCTACCCAGATTTGGCCACAGGAATCCAACAATTGAGGAAGCAGTTTGATCCCATACGTAAGGAGCTGCGCAACCTTGGGATTCGTCATGGTGTAATCTATCCTGCGAGACTGTTGACCACGTATAAGGGCAGAACCCACATCTTCAAGACCCCAGAGGAGGCGCAGGAGTTCATCAAGAAGATCAAAGAAGAAGAAGAGACTGGTGGGAGCTAAGCATGAACAAAATATAAGGTAGAATAATTAAGTATTTGCACAGGCATCTGACTGACTTGAAGTAAACAGCAAGTTTACAAAATATAGATTGTATTATATATTAAAAAACAAACAAAAACAAAACAAACAAAAAAAAACTATGATGTACAAAGTTGTTAAAAATTCTGGAGTTAAGTTGGAAAACTACAGAAGAGAGTTAATGTTACGTCATTAAAAGCAGTAGAGTTAGGGTGATTGGGAGGATGAAGAAGGAGTGGCTTAGGCTGTTCCCCGTGGATGTGGAACGGTCGATGGCTATATCGGGAGACGGAATTTTTCTTTTGATTTTGGGGGGTTCGCCACAAGTGTGGGAAGGGGGAATTTGTTTGTGTGTAGTTTGTAGGATGAATGTTCAACCACTCATGTTTTTGCTTCTCTGTATGAGCATGTTTACACTGCAAGGTAATCCCAAACTCTCTATTGATCATAAACCAAAGTGTTAATCTTAATTTAACTTCATGGAATTGCAGAGGTCTACAAAATTTAAAAAAACTTAAACAAGTTATGAATAAAATAAAAGACATGGGTTCAAAAATTGTGTTTTTACAAGAAACTCATCTAATAGAGGAGGATGTTAAAAGAATTAGGAGTAGATGGCAAGGAAGTGTATTCACCTCATCATTTTCATCCCGGGCCAGGGGAGTTATGACTCTCATACATAAATCAGTCCCTTTTCAAGTGAAAAATGTAATTGGAGACAAACTTGGAAGATATGTAATCATTCAAGGTTCTTTGCTATTAGAAAATATAAATCTTGTGAACTTATATGGTCCCAATATAGATGATCAAAAGTTCTTTGTTAATTTATTTCTTATTTTATCATCACTTACAGGGCAACATATAATAGCAGGGGATTTTAATTGTACATTGAATCCAGGTATAGATAGATCAACAGGACTGGATTGTACGCACAATGGATGTAGGATGACTATTAATCATTTTATGAAAGAATTGAGATTGTTAGATATATGGAGAGAAATGAAACCACAAGTTAAAGCCTATTCTTGTTATTCCAGTATCTACAAGACATTCTCACGTATTGATTATTTTTTGATTTCCACAGAATTAAGATCCAAGATTCAAAACTGCTTTTATGATAACATCGTGATCTCTGATCATGCACCCTGTTGTCTAATATATGTAGATAAAAAATTGACAAAGGAATCAGGTAGATGGCAATTTCAGCATAAATGGCTTCAGGATGAGGAATTTGTCAAGTATATAGAAAAACAGATAGACGAGTACTTTGACATCAATACTACACAAACATCAGCATGTGTAAAGTGGGAAGCTTTCAAAGCTTTTATTAGGGGACATATTATTAGTTATACAGGATCAAAATCTAAGAAGACTCGAGAGGAGAGAGCTAAATTGGAACATAAAATGAAAAGTCTTCAGGAAAAAGTGTATGCAGGAAGTGATCCAAGGTTGGAGAATGAATTACTGATTTTGAGAGCTGAATATGACAAAAAATCAGCGAATAGAGCTGCCTCGAGTCTTCTAAGATTGAAACAATCTTTTTATGAACAAGGTGAAAAATCAGGAAAATTACTGGCATGGCAGATTAAACAATTAGAAATTAAAACACCAATTACTAGTATTATAAGTAAAGGACAGGTAGTTATAGATCCTTTAGAAATTAACAGAGCCTTTAGAGATTACTATGAAAAATTATATGATACTAAAAATGAATTTGATTTAACAAAACTAAATGGGTTTTTGAACGAACTATCTATACCGTGTATTCCAAATGAAAACAGGGAGATATTGGAGTCTAAAATTAGTCAAGAAGAAGTTGGGCTAGCCATTGATAATATGAAATCAGGAAAAAGTGCAGGACCAGATGGTCTTCCAGTTGACCTTTATAAGAAATTTAAGAATAAATTAATAAAACCTTTTTTGGAAATGGTTTTAGAAGCATTTCAAAATAATAATTTACCATCATACATAAATAATGCCTTAATTATACTGCTGCCAAAACCAGGTAAGCCCTCTAATAAATGTGAAAATATGAGACCAATAAGCCTATTAAACGCCGACCTTAAGATAATCTGTAAAATTTTAGCAAGACGAATACAAGAAATTTTACCAAATATTATTAATCGAGATCAAAATGGCTTTATAAAGGGAAGACAAGGCTTCCATAATGTAAGAAGACTATTTAATATTATTTATTTTAATAAAGAAGCACCGGATACAGCTCTCCTATCACTGGACGCCGAAAAGGCCTTTGATAGAGTTGAATGGCCCTTTCTTTTTGAAGTCCTACAAAGGTTTGGACTTGGAAATAATTTCATAAAATGGGTTCAAATAATATACAATAATGCTACAGCAGAAATCCTAACAAATAACAATATTTCAAAACCAATAAAAATCAATAGAGGATGTCGACAAGGCTGTCCACTTTCACCTTTACTGTTTACTATGGCAATTGAACCTTTAGCGATAGCGATACGTTTACATTCACAAATATATGGAATTAAAGTTGGACCAACAGAACATAAAATCTCCCTGTACGCCGATGACATAATTTTGTTTATGTCGAATCTAAAAAAATCAATTCCAACCTTGTTGAATTTAATAAAGAATTTTGGGGAAATATCAGGATATAAAATAAATAAAACTAAATCTTCAATATTAATGCTAAATGAGACCCAGAGAAATTACCCAGCCCCTGAGGTAAATCAATTCAATGTTGTAAATCAGTTTAAATATTTAGGAATCCAAATTGTGCCTAAGCTAGAATCAGTCGCCAGTGTCAACTATGAAGCCTTAATGACAGATATCAATGAGTTAACTCAGAGATGGATGTCACTACCAATGTCGATGATCGGGAGAATCAATATACTTAAAAGTAATATTTTACCTAAAATACTTTATTTATTTCAATACATTCCCTTATCACCACCTTTAGATTTATTCTCAAGAATAAAAAAAAAGTTAGTGGAATTTATATGGAACAACAGGAGGGCTAGATTACGTCTGTCTTTATTATATTTACCATTTGATCGTGGAGGTCTGAAATGTCCAAATTTTATGTTGTATTATTGGTCGGCACAACTGAGGTCTATGACATATTATTTTTCATCAAATGATCTCCCTCACTGGACTGAAATGGAATCATACAATTTACCTTTACCTCTTCCCATATTCATATACTCAGATTCGGCAAAAAAATTACAAAAACAAGTTAAAAATCCATTTGTAAAGCATATGATCAAAATATGGTGTGAAGCTAAAAACTATTTAAAAGAACCACAGTTACTGTCACAATTTAGTCCAATATGGGGTAATCAATATTTTAAACCAGGGAGAGCGGACGCTGTATTTAAAATATGGAATTTAAAAGGGATACAAAAGATTCAGGATTTATATTTGCCATGTGCAGAAAACATAATGTCTTTTGAAGAGCTGAAGATCAAATTTAATCTCAATAGAACACATTTTTTTAAATATCTTCAACTTAGAAACTTTATTCGATCAAATCAAAATAAAGCTCTCACTCGACCTATTTATTCATCCTTGGAAAAAATGATGATGAAAGATAGTAAAAGAAAGGGTATTATTTCAGAGTTTTATAACTCATTGACACTATCTTCAAGTGAAAATTCACTGAAAAGATTAAACTACTGGAAAGAAGATCTGCAAACTGAAATTTCAGAGGAACAATGGGAATTGGCTTGTACAGAAGCTCAAACCAAATCAATAAATGTACGCCTTAAATTGATACATTTCAAATGGTTAATGCGGATGTATGTTACACCGGAGGAGTTAAATAAATATAACAAAAATATACCAGATACATGCACAAAATGCATGGAAAGTAAAGGAACTCTATTTCATTGTGTATGGGAATGTAGATTAATAAGAATGTTTTGGGAAGAGGTGAGGGTAACAATTGAAAAAATAATCTCAAAACAAATCATATTGAATCCTAAATTGTTTTTGTTGGGTCTGTACCCAGAAAAGCATAATTTTAATAAAAGTGAAAGAACATTCATAGACCTCAGTTTGCTTAATGCCAAAAAATGTATTGCACTATTATGGAAAAAGACTCATAGACCAGATGTGACTCAGTGGTTAAGACAGATGTTAACAAACCTTCCATTAGAAAGAATAACATATATACTGAAATCAAAGGAAATTGTGTTTGAGAATATATGGAGACCTTTTATTGATTATGTAAAAAATTTAAACATAACTTTTGAAGAAGAAGGTGAATGATGTGTGTGGACCTTGTAAATTCCAAACTGGTGAACATATGTATACTTATGTATTGGATTGTCTAGACTAAACAGAGGAGCATTGTTGAAGATTTGATTTTGTTGGTGGTTGTTGGTGTTTTTTAGTGCATTTTTTTTTTTGTAGTACTTTAGTGTTAGTGTTTGATTGTTTGTATCATGTTTGTTAAAAAAAAAAAAAGGTTCAATAAAGATATTGTGGAAAAAAAAAAAGTGGAGGGACATTTTATTAAAATGCAGATAGACACCGGATCAAAGGCATCACTTGTGTCGCATGGCATTTACAAGAAGTTTCTGAAACATCTTCCACTCCGACCTTCAGACACCGTCTTCAGGGCGTATACTGGACACCGAGTGCCCATGAAAGGGATGACAGAGGTAACTGTTCAGTACAATGGCCAAACTGCTGAGCTTCCAGTTTATGTTACCAAGAACAACTGTCCAGCTATAATGGGGCGTGTGTGGCTAAAGAAAATCCAACTTGACTGGCAAGAAGTAAGGAAGCTGTCACACAGTTCCACTCAGCTGCAGGCCATACTGGAAAAGCACAAAAAGGTTTTTCGTGATGAACTAGGCAGTATGAAAAAAATTATAGTGAAGCTGCATGTCAAACCTGACAGTAAACCAGTGTTTATGAAAGCCAGACCAGTGCCGTACGCCATCAGACCAAAGGTGGAGGCTGACTTGGATGCTCTGGTCAGGAATGGAGTTCTGGAGCCTGTGACAACCAGTGAGTGGGCCACGCCCATAGTTCCAGTACCCAAAAAGGACGGAGGAATCCGGACCTGTGGAGACTTTAAGGTAACAGTAAACCCTGTACTAACAGCAGAGCAGTATCCTCTTCCACTGATTGATGACTTATTTGCAGGGCTGAGTGGGGGACAAAAGTTCAGCAAAATAGATCTCAACCAGGCTTATTTACAAATGCATGTAGACGAGCAGTCACGTGAAATGCTGACTATCAACACCCATAAAGGACTCTTCAGATACAGGCGACTGCCTTTTGGCATCACATCTGCTCCAGCACTTTTTCAGCGAGCTATGGATCAAATCCTGAGTGGATTACCAGGAGTGCAGTGCTACCTGGATGATATCCTGTGTACAGGAGCAGATGATGAAGAGCATCTGCGCAACTTGGATGCAACTCTCACGAGACTGGAGGAATATGGATTGAGAATCCGCCAGGATAAATGCGAGTTTTTCCAGTCATCCGTGGAATACTTAGGTCATGTGATCGATGCTAAGGGACTACACACTGCACCATCGAAAATCACAGCCATTGTGGATGCACCTCCACCCCAAAATGTCAGTCAGCTGAAGTCTTTCTTGGGACTGCTGAACTATTATGGACGTTTCATACCAAACTTGGCATCACTATTAAAACCACTGCATAACCTGCTGCGCAAAGAGGAAAAATGGAGGTGGACAGCAAGCTGTCAGGAGGCTTTTCAGAAGGCAAAGGATGCGCTGACAGCATCAGAGGTTCTGACCCACTTCAACCCATCACTTCCGATCCAGCTTGCCTGCGACGCCTCTCCTTATGGCGTAGGGGCGGTGATTTCCCACGTAATGCCAGACGGTGAGGAAAAGCCAATCGCTTTTACGTCAAGGACATTAAACAAGGCAGAAGCTAACTATGCTCAACTAGAAAGAGTCATGTCGAACAAAAGTGTTACAGCAACTTCATGCAGGACATAGTGGAATCGTGAGAATGAAAGAAATAGCGAGAAGCTATTTTTGGTGGCCAAACCTTGACAAGCAGATTGAAGAAATAGCCAAAAGCTGTTCATCTTGTCACAAGGTACGGAACAACCCACCATTGGCTCCTCTCCATCCCTGGGAGTTCCCACAGGAGCCATGGCATCGTGTGCACATTGACTTTGCAGGTCCGTTTGAGGACAGAATGTTTCTCATTGCTGTGGATGCACATAGTAAATGGCCTGAAGTGGCTATTATGAGGTCAACCACCACAGAGAAGACCACAGAGGCATTAGGAGAAATGTTTAGCCGTTTTGGGTCTCCTATACAACTAGTTTCTGACAATGGACCTCAGTTAGTTTCACAAGAAATGGATGCTTTTCTACAAGCTAATGGAGTGCAGCACATTAAATCAGCTCCATACCATCCTGCGACGAACGGCCTTGCAGAAAGGTTTGTGCAGACAATGAAACATGCATTGAAAGCATCACAAGGTCAAGGAACACTGCATCAGAGGCTGCACAAGTTCCTGCTAAACTACCGCAACACTCCACATGCAATCACAAAGACAACCCCTGCTAGTCTGATGTTCAAGAGAGATCTGCGCACTACCTTTGACCTTTTGAAACCCTCAGGATTAAAGGACACTGTGCAAAAGCAACAAGAGAAACAAATTATGCACAGAGAACATCGGGCAAAGGACAGAGTGTTCACGTCAGGAGAATCTGTGCTGGCCAGGAACTACAGAGGTGAACCTAAGTGGGTTCCTGCAACTGTTATTGCACAAACTGGACCAGTCTCATATACAGTTCAAACCACGGACAGTGTTTGGAAAAGGCACGTGGATCAACTCCTGCAGACACCACCAGCGCCTGCAGAACCGTCACTTGGATATCCTAACGATCCACCTACACCAGTGCAGAACTCAACCACTTCAGAGACCGGAGTTCCAGTTGTAGATGTGACATTTTCTTCTGCATCAGCACCAGAAGCAACCTCCACATTAGAAAGAACTCAGACTCATGTTCCTGTAGAGCGCCGATACCCTACCAGGGAGCGACGACCTCCTGTCCGTCTGAGTTATTAGACTAGATAGTAACTGACCCACATTTATGGGGCAGAATAATCCCCAGGGGTACAGTTATGGGATGAGGTAGTCTACCCTCACTCCTAAGGCAGCATAATAATTAAAAGAAAAAAAAAAAGAAGAGACAAACAAAGAGACAAGAACTGCAGCAGACACTTGATATCTCCTAGGACATCTATTGTAAGAGGGGAGGAGATGTTGTGTATTTTGGCTTGCTACGGCACCCGTCGCAGTGCCTTTGCTCAAGTGCATTGTGGGTGGTGTGTGTGTGTCAGAGTGTGTTGTCGTTGGCTGTGTGTTAGGAGTTGCTGCTTGCTAATAAAACGTTAACGGTACGTCGATGGTCCGAGTATTATTTGTTATATCGAGTAACGTAAAGGGCGACAGATATAACAGACACAACCATGGAAATTACTGAAGATCATTGAGAGATTATTGAAAGATCGTTGAGAGATCTGGCAATTTTTTCCATCAGTCAAGGATCTTTCAATGATCTCCACCCCTGTTTAAAGGAGGGTATAAGAGGATTAAGTGAAAAAACAAACAGATTTGTAGAATTCTTTTTTGTACAGGAGAGGCTACCTTCTCAAAATTAAAAAAAAATACCAATGAGTCAGATGACAATATGGATCCCATGTAGTTTTTTTAATTAAGCCTTGACAGTTCAAGCAGATATACACTAAAACTGATGTGATGTCCAGACCTTCTGAAAAGACCGGAAACTGGTTACAGAATTTTAGTGTTGGCAGAGGTACAGTGGTGTGAAAAAGTGTTTGCCCCCTTCATGATTTCTCATTTTTTTGTATGTTTGTCAGACTTAAATGTTTCAGATCATCAAACAAATTTAAATATTAGACAAAGATAACAGAAGTAAACACAAAATGCAGTTTTTAAATGAAGGTGTTCATTATTAAGGGAAAAAATCCACAATTACATGGCCCTGTGTGAAAAAATGATTGCCTCCTAAACCTAACAACTGGTTGAGCCACCCTTAGCAGCAACAACTGCAATCAAGCATTTGCGATAACTGGCAATGAGTCTTTTACAGCACTGTGGAGGAATTTTGGCCCGCTCATCTTTGCAGAATTGTTGTAATTCAGCCACATTGGAGGGTTTTCAAGCATGAACCGCCTTTTTAAAGGTCATGCCACAGCATCCCAATCAAATTCAGGTCAGGACTTTGACTAGGCCACTCCAAAGTCTTCATTTTGTTTTTCTTAAGCCATTCAGAGGTGGACTTGCTGGTGTGTTTTGGATCATTGTCCTGCTGCACAACCCAAGTGCACTTCAGCTTGAGATCACGAACAGATGGCCGGACATTCTCCTTCAGGATTTTTTGGTTGACAGCAGAATTCATGGTTCCATTTATCACAGCAAGTCTTCAAGTCCTGAAGCAGCAAAGCAGCCCCAGACCATCACACTACCACCACCATATTTTACTGTTGGTATGATGTTCCTTTTCTGAAATGCTGTTACTTTTACGCCAGATGTAATGGGACACACACCTTCCAAAAAGTTCAACTTTTGTCTCGTCAGTCCACAGTGTATTTACCCAAAAGTTTTGGGGATCATCAAGATGTTTTCTGGCAAAACTGAGATGAGCCTTTATGTACTTTTTGCTCAGCAGTGGTTTTCATCTTGGAACTCTGCCATGCAGGCCATTTTTGCCCAGTCTTTTATGGTGGAGTCATGAACACTGACCTTAACTGAGGCAAGTGAGGCCTGCAGTTCTTTGAATGTTGTTGTGGGGTCTTTTACTAACTAACCTACACTTACACTACCGTTCAAAAGTTTGGTGTCACTTAGAAATTTCCTTATTTTTCAAAGAAAAGCACTTTTTTTCAATGAAGATAACTTTAAACTAATCAGAAATACACTCTATACATTGCTAATGTGGTAAATGACTATTCTAGCTGCAAATGTCTGGTTTTTGGTGCAATATCTACATAGGTGTATAGAGGCCCATTTCCAGCAGCTATCACTCCAGTGTTCTAATGGTACAATGTGTTTGCTCATTGCGTCAGAAGGCTAATGGATGATTAGAAAACCCTTGTGCAATCATGTTAGGTCTGCAATGCTGTAATTTCTGCAAATGGAGGATTCTTTGACGAAAGCAAAGTTTGAAGGAAAAAAATATTATTTCAAATACAAATCATTATTTCTAACCTTGTCAATGTCTTGACTATATTTTCTATTCATTTTACAACTCATGGTGGTAAATAAAAGTGTGACTTTTCATGGAAAACACAAAATTGTCTGAGGTGACCCCAAACTTTTGAACGGTAGTGTATATAGCGCCTTTCTAGTCACAAAGACCACTCAAAGCGCTTTCACTATTACTAACCCTCTATTCTAAGGGCCTACTTTTGTGACCTCTTGGACGAGTAGTTGCTGAGCTCTTGGGGTAATTTTGGTTGGCTGTCCACTCCTGGAAAGGTTCACCACTGTTCCATGTTTTCACCATTTGTGGATAATGGCTCTCACTGTGGTTCACTGGAGTCCCAAAGCTTTAGGCTTTATAACCTTTTCCAGACTGATAGATCTCAATTACTTTGTTTCTCATTTGTTCCTGAATTTCTTTGAATGGCAGCATGATGTCTAGCTTTTGAGGATCTTTTGGTCAACTTCACTTTGTCAGGCAGGTCCTATTTAAGTGATTTCTTGATTGAGAACAGGTGTGGCAGTAATCAGGCCTGGGTGTGGCTAGAGAAAATAAACTCGGCTTTCCAAAGATGTGATAAACCACAGTTAATTTATGTTTTAACGGGGGGGGGGGGTCACTTTTTCACACAGGGCCATGTAGGTTTGGATTTTTTTTACTCTTAATAATAAACACCATTTAAAAACTGCATTTTCTGTTCACTTGTGTTATCTTTGTCTAATATTCAAATTTGTTTGATGATCTGAAACATTTAAGTGTGACAAACATACAAAAAAATGAGCAATCAGGAAGTGGGCAAACACTTTTTCACACCACAGTATGTGCTCTCTGAGCACTTGCTAGGTAGAAGCTTATTTTCCATGACAATAATCCCTTTACACCTTAAAAATAATGGATTGCATTTATATAGCGTCTTTCAAGATACCCAAAGCACTTTACAATGAGTCCATTATTCATTCACTCCACAGACAGACAATGGTAGTGGTAAGCTACTGCTGTAGCCACAGCTGCCCTGAGGCAGATGAGGCAGACTGACAGAAAGGTGGCTGCCAATCCACCCCAATGGCCTCTCTGACCACTCGGTCGGCTTAGATTTACAGTAACTCGAGCAGGGGTTTGCCTACTTTATATTTTTGAATATGCAAATTAGTTCTTGCCTTTATCGCCATCTTCTCGGCCATTTACTTACGGTCAATGCTGCAGAAATACTGTGCAAGGAAACGTTTTATGCTGTAGGACAATGGTAAGTTGTGCCTGTGGAGTAATGGAATCATACATATTTGTTTTTGAAAATAAAAAGAAGTCTAATCGTATTTCCTCCAGTCATACACAATGGCAATGTAATGCATAATGTTTTTTACTACTTTTAAAAAATTACATAAAAAGTAATGCAAGTGAACATGTAAGACAAATTCTGAGCATAACAGCAAGCTGAAGTAACAGAGAAGAGAACCAAGTGCAAGCAAAATGATTATTTTGTGGCCACACATATGTGACCTACTTTGTGACTGATGTAAGGCCTCACATTTTAGATCAGAACAAAGACAGAGCTTCCTTGGAGATAACAGGAAGCTGCGAGGATGTTAGCTTTGGTATGCAGGGCTTGAGACTGTGGGGGTGATATCAGAGGATTAAAGAGGAGATGCATTGTTACTGGCGATTATAATGCAATGTGACCTGTGATGCAATGTACTTGTGAACTGTGAGAGTCCTGGTATTTAAAGACGAGAGTTCCCTGTAATGCTCTCTTTCTTCTTTGAGATGTGGGCGAATGTGAATAAAGCTGTCTTGAGAGAAACCTGTCTCATCATTTTCACATTCCCACACTGGTGACCCAAGACGTAGCATGCAGCAACAGGAGAATTCCCCGGGGCCAGCCTTGTCAGGAGCCCCCAGCCAGGCGAATGCCGCTACGGTCCAGCTACCGGACTTTTGGCAGAACAATCCGCGCTCCTGGTTCCACGCGGTTGAGGCACAATTCAACCTCTGGGGGATATCGGTAGACGACACAAAATTCTACCATGTGGTCGCAAAACTGGACAACCACATGGCTCAGCATGTGGAGAGCCTTATCGAGCAGCCGCCAGACAGCAACAAATACGACACGTTGAAGGCTGCACTCATCCAGCACTTCACCCCCTCCGTGGAGGAGCGAGCAGAGAGACTCCTGGCGCTGACTGAGTTGGGAGATGACACGCCCATTAATCTGATGGAGAAGATGTTGAGATTGAAAGGCTCAGACGACGACCACTTCATCTTCACCCACCTCTTCCTCAGGACCCTACCGTCAGTGACGAGAGCGACCCTGACCAGTTCGCAGTTGTTGGCCCAGCGGGACTACCGCACGCTGGCCCGGGAGGCGCAGCGAATTGTCAACGCCAGCAGACAGCGCGTGGCCACGGCAGCAGCAGCGGAACTCGGCGCGACGACCGGAGATGACCGGGGGCCAGGGGCAGCAGTAGCAGACCCACCGACGACGGCGGCGGCGGGAGCCAGGGAACGCGGAGGAGATGTCCTTTGTTTCTACCATCGCTGTTTCGCAGAGAGGGCACGCAAATGTGTACCACCGTGCCAGTTCAAGCGTTCGGGAAACGCCAAGACCGGGGGTTGGTAGAAGCCGCGGCCCTCGGGGAGGAGAACAAGCTGCTCTACTTGTTGGACGCATGCTTGGGGAGGCATTTCCTCGTGGACACAGGCTCCCAGTTGAGTTTCATCACACCTTCCTACACGGACAGGCTGGCAGGTTCCAGAGGTCCCGGGGTGGCAGCAGCGACCGGCTCGGAGATTAGGACCTTTGGTGAGTAGACTCTGCTTCTGTCTCTACACGGCCGTACATTTGAGTGGACTTTTGTTATAGCAGCAGTGAATTTCAATATGTTGGGGGCTGATTTTTTGTGTTCACATGGTTTGTTGGTTGATCTCGCTAACAGGCGCCTGGTTAATGCATTTTCTTTTGATTCTATTCCCTGTACAGCGCGAGTGGCCCCTCCAACAGCACAAGCCAACGTCACAGCTGCAAGCGATAAGTTCCATACACTGCTCACTCAGTTCCCAGCACTCACGGTCCCCACATTTTCGGCAACTGTCGCTAAACACGGGGTGGAGCATTTTATTACCACTACCGGACCGCCCATTTTTGCAAAAGCTCGGTGCTTGGACGCAGCTAAACTGGCCATAGCGCGTGAGGAGTTCGCCAACCTGGAGAGGTTGGGCATTATCAGGCGTTCAAACAGTCCGTGGGCTTCCCCGCTACACATGGCCCCGAAGGCTGATGGATCATGGCGACCTTGCGGGGATTTCCGCAGGTTAAACAACACTACAGCGCACGACCGCTACCCAATTCCGCATATCCAAGATTTTTCCGTTCATTTGGCAGGGGCTTGTGTTTTTTCTAAGATAGATTTGGTCCGCAGTTACCACCAAGTCCCAGTGCGCGCTGAGGACATACCCAAAACAGCGGTAATAACTCCATTTGGCCTATTCGAGTTTTTGCGCATGCCATTCGGGCTTAAAGGGGCTGCGCAGATGTTCCAACGCATGATGGACGCGGTGCTTCACGATCTCCCTTTCGTGTTCGTCTACTTGGACGATATTTTGGTAGCCAGCGTGTCCGAAGACGAACACGAAAACCACCTGTCCACAGTTTTCCGGAGGTTGGGAGATCATGGGTTAATAATCAACCCAGCGAAGTGTCAGTTCGGGGTGGCGCAGATCGATTTTTTAGGACACCGCGTCTCCCCCGAAGGAGCGGTTCCGCTTCCTGACAAAGTGCGCGCGGTAGCAGATTTTCCCCGGCCGCAGACAGTCAGGGCGTTACAGGAGTTTTTGGGAATGGTGAATTTTTATAACCGTTTTCTCCCCCGCGCGGCGCAACTCATGCAGCCGCTGTATGCTGCGCTAAAAAAACAGACACCCGCGGATAAGGTCGAGTAGTCCCTGGAGCGGGACCAAGCGTTCTCGGAGGTTAAAGCAGCCTTGGCAAAGGCTGCGTTGTTGGCACACCCAGACCCAACGGCCCGCATAGCGCTCACTACTGACGCGTCAGATGTGGCCATAGGGGCGGTCGTGGAGCAGCATGTAGCCGGGGTTTGGCAGCCCCTCGCCTTTTTCAGCAGGACCTTGCGCAATAGCGAACGTAAATACAGTGCGTTCGACAGGGAGCTGCTGGCTCTCCATTTGGCCATCCGCCATTTTCAGTTCTGGCTGGAAGGACGCCGTTTCACCGCGTTCGTTGACCACAAGCCGCTAACACTCGCGATGGCCAAGGTTTCCGAACCATGGTCAGGCCGGCAGCAGAGACAGCTGGCCGCGGTCTCAGAGTTTACCACTGATATTCAGCATGTGGCGGGCAAACTGAATGTAGTGGCAGATTGCCTCTCGCGCGCCGTGGCGGCCCCAGTCAGCGTAGGAATAGATTACGCAGCCATGGCCGCGGAGCAGGTTAGTGACGCGGATGTGTGCGCACTCCAGTCTGGACCAACAGGGTTAAGGCTGGAGAGCAGGGTGCTGCAAGACGGTATGCCCCCCCTAATCTGTGATGTCTCCACTGGACGGCCGCGTCCAGTAGTACCGGCCGCGTGGCGCCGCCGCGTTTTTGACTCGATTCATGCTTTGCCACACCCGGGAGTGCGTGCGTCGGTCAAAATGGTAGGAGAGAAATTTGTGTGGCCGAGTCTTTGCAAACAAGTCAAAGAGTGGGCAGCAGCCTGCACGGCGTGTCAACGAGCCAAAGTACACAGGCACACGAGGGCTCCTTTGGAGCCGTTTCACATTCCGGCCAAGAGGTTCGATCACGTTCATGTGGACCTCGTGGGACCCCTCCCGCCGTCACAGGGATGCACACACCTTCTGACAATGGTGGACCGCACCACGCGCTGGCCTGAAGTGGTTCCGCTGGCATCAACCACGGCCGAGGAGGTAGCGCGCGCGTTTTTAACAGCTTGGGTGGCGCGTTTCGGAGTTCCGTCGGACATTACGTCCGACAGAGGCCCTCAATTTGTGTCCGAACTTTGGTCGACAATGGCCCGCAGCCTGGGTGTCACAATTCACCGCACAACCGCGTACAATCCGCAGGCTAACGGGTTATGCAAACGTTTTCATAGGTCATTGAAAGCAGCTCTCAGAGCGTCACTGACGGATGCAAATTGGGTAGACAAGTTACCGTGGATTTTATTGGGGTTGCGTTCTGCGCCTAAAGAGGACTTAGAAGCCTCCCCAGCGGAGCTCGTGTTTGCGCAACCACTTCGGCTACCTGGGGAGTTTCTCCCAGATAACCCGGCGCCAGACACCTCCCCGTCTCAGCTGCTGCGGAGTAACATAGAATCAAGCATGCTGCCCGGCCCCATGCACCACAGTTTTCCGCGCGTTTTTGTGCCTAAAGCCTTGAAGAACGCAGAGTTTGTTTTTGTCAGACACGATGCACTTCGACCCTCACTGCGACCACCTTATGACGGACCGTTCAGAGTGCTGGAAACAGGGGACAAGCAGTTTTTGCTAGATTTGGAGGGTAGGAAAGAAAAAAGTTGGTATAAACAGACTCAAACCCACTTTTGTAGTGGCGGATGGTGGCGGACTCAAACCCACTTGCTGTTGGCAAGGGCCCCGCGGCGAGGTAGACCCCCACGGGGGGCTTCACAGAGTAATGTTTCCCCAGAACACCCGCAGGGACTGACAAAAGGTTTCCAGCCCCAGACGGCAAACCCCCAACGTGACAGCGCCGCGGAGACGTTGAATCCCGGCTACAGCAGATACGGCAGGAGACTGAAGCCTAGACAGCATGCGGACTGATGTGTATTGATTCTATCACGGCATGCATGTTGTTATTCACTTGTTTGTTCTAAAATGTTTGGGGGGGCTGGTGTGGCCACACATATGTGACCTACTTTGTGACTGATGTAAGGCCTCACATTTTAGATCAGAACAAAGACAGAGCTTCCTTGGAGATAACAGGAAACTGCGAGGATGTTAGCTTTGGTATGCAGGGCTTGAGACTGTGGCGGTGATATCAGAGGATTAAAGAGGAGATGCATTTTTACTGGCTATTACAGTATAATGCAATGTGACCTGTGATGCAATGTACTTGTGAACTGTAAGAGTCCTGGTATTTAAGGACGAGAGTTCCCTGTAATGCTCTCTTTCTTCTTTGAGATGTTGGCGAATGTGAATAAAGCTGTCTTGAGAGAAACCTGTCTCATCATTTTCACATTCCCACAATTTAATCTTTTTGGCCAAAAAGAAGACGCACAGTCATTCATTCACCGTGGGCTGCACGGTGGCGCAGTGGTTTAGCACTGCGGCAGCACAGTTTACTCTTGGCCAGGGGATCGCGGGGATCGTGGGTTCGATCCCAGCCCCCCACCAACAGTGAGCTGTGTGGAGTTTGCATGTTCTCCCCGTGTTGCGTGGGTTTACTCTGGGATTTCTCCGGTTTCCTCCCGCATACCAAAAACATGTAGGTTTAGGGCGCTCGCGCACGCAGCGACCAGCAGCCGGTGGCTTGTCACCAGACTGCAAACCAAATCTACCTACGGGTACAAATAAGTAACAAAAAAAAAAATAAAAAAATTCATAAGCCCAAATGATAAGCATATGTGCAACAATCTGACTCCTTTTTAAGCTGCACACAAGGTCTATTCAGCACAAGGTATTTCTCTATACTGCATAACTTAAGCACGAGGCCTTCACGTTTCTAAAACATTCCAATCACAGGGGACATTCATACTGTTCGTCTTCTTGGCACCCCTGAAGGCCTAAGCATGATTAAGCATAACGCATCACATTCTTGTATGAAAAATACAAAGATCATACAGAAGAAGAATAAAGATTACATAAACAAACCTAAAAACACAATTACAGTATTCTTTCAGAATGATTTATTGAACAGCTGAATATGTGTTAACTCAAGTTCTTCCCAATCACAGAAGTTATTTTATTTCTGAGTCTGTCACTGACACACAATAACACCGAGGAAGAATTGCTGCAGGACTACAAACACCTGGCTCTGTGAGCCTCCACATCATGTACCTCGACCACTGCTATGTCCTCTTCTTGCTAGTACTATATGGTGCTGTTTTAGAGACGACTCAACACCACGCACATATCACACATTCTTATGGGTGTGTTGTTGGTCTGTTTGGGTAGTAGGTGTCAAACTAGCATGAAACACAAAAGCTTACTTCTCACTTTATATGACAGTCTTAGTCTTCCTTTTGATAATGAACGTATTTTACCTGTGAACTGCCTGCAAGCATGCCAGATCCAACATGTGGACATGTGAAAAACATTTCAAAAAAAGGATAAAAGTGCTTACGGTTGCAAGACCAGCAAGTTTTATTACACTATCTTATGACTCAGACCAAGTGTTGAGAAAGAACTCACACTATAATAGGAAGTCTTTTCTTTTCAATATTTGCATAACCCCAATAATTAAAGCGGTTAAAAAAAAACCCAAAACGGAATAACTCATCCAAAACAGGCAGCAGTCAGATTCCAGTACTGCCTCATTTAGTTCCACATGGAAAGTAATGTGTATGGGGTTTAATGAAATGAGCTGAGGTGTGTACTTCGGATACTTAAAGGGCTCACTGACGGCACTTTTTACACATTTTAACAGCTCACTCATGTCCTAATGAAGTGCTTGTGACATATTTTGTTCACATTTTCTTTAATTTTTTAATTACTGAAGCAAATTTTATTTTTATTTTACTTGGCTTTCTTCAAATGCTCTGATTTATAGCCTGCCACTTCAAGAAACAGACTTCAGCTGTTCAACTCCACCCTCCCTCTTACGTCAGTTAGCCATTAGCCGAGTAGCTTCTAGCCGGCTCCTTCCAGCTTGGATGAGTGCCGCTGGTTCACTGATCCACAGTCGATGGCGTATCTTGCGTCACTCCAGCCCATCTGATAATTTTGCTGTGATTCCACAACAAATTGCTAGCACCGGACACCTCCCGATCGCCGCAACCGACCTGGCCCAGGACTCGAGGCTGCTGGTCGAAGTGAGCTACTGAGCCACGGGATCTCAAAGGGCAGTGTCTCGCTCTGCGGGACTCCGCTCCCACGGCCAGCTGGGGGATGCCCTGTCACGAGGCGGCTCTCCTATGCTGCACGTGAGACCGGAGTGGAGTCGCATGGAGCCCCGGAAGACAGTGGGGGAGCTGGCTGTGAGAGCCAGCAGCCTCCAGCCAGCAGCCTCGGGTCCTGGTGTAGGTGGTTGCCACGCCCCGGCACGCTGGTGCTTTGCTGTGGAATCACGGCAAAATTATTGGTAGATGGGCCGAACTGATGCAAGGTATATTGTGGATTGTGGATTGGTGAACCCAGGTGGTAACAGGGATGGTTATTAGGGTGACTAAGATCTGAAGAAAATAACAATATAAGCCGCGCTCGGTTCAAGCTTCCTGTTACCAGTGTTAGCCTGGGGGCTAATAGGTCAGGGACTAATAGGCTACCTTTAGCATGCCTTCCATCTACATGACAGCCAGCTAGGTGGGCCAATAATAGAGCAGTGAGCTGGTCTCAAGGACGGCGGTGGGTTGGCTTTGTCAAATCATGACGTATACTCTTTACCCGGAAGAGTCAAAAACGTTTCTGGCTTTTCTGGGAGTGAAAAACGAGATAAAGGCTGTGATTTTTTTTTAAGAGAATCAACTGTTTTGAAAATTCTGGGATAATTAGGTGACCAGTAGAGTCCTTTCAGACAGTTAAAACCTACAAACACAACCCAGTGGAGGAGATAGGAGAGAGAAGGATGGTGGCTAAGCTGTCATCTCTGCTGGAGTCTGAGTCCCACCCTATGCAGGACATACTGAACGCACTGAGGAGCTCATTTAACAGTAGGCTACATCATCCTACGTGCGCGACCGAGAGGTTTCGCAGGTCCTTCCTAACTACAGCTGTCAGACTTTATAACCTAAGCAGGGCTGCTCGCAGAGATAGCAAAAAAACGTTCGGACCTAATAGTATTGAATGCAAAAGACGCAACAAACTTACACAAAATGGTCCCCCTCCAGTATACAACTAGGACAATATCAGTCGCTACGGAGGGTGACACTATGTATGGGTACATATTCAAACTATGTGGGGTAACTAAATAGACTGTTATGCTGTTTATTCCATCTAGCTACAATGCTCCGCACTGTGTGTATATATATTTATATATTTATGTGTACATATGTATATTCACTGCTCTTACTTTCTTATCTTCTAAATTATTGCTCTGAGTGTTGCTAACCCTGTGCTGTTGCAATCCTGGAATTTCCCTATTGTGGGACTAATAAAGGCTTATCTTATCTTATCTTGTTTTTCAGTCAATGACCCCTTTAAGCTATGTGACGTGTGTGTGTGTGTGTGTGTGTGTGTGCTTCACAAACTGGACAACAGACTCATCAGCTTGTAAAATCACTTCCATACACATTAGCAAAAGGAAAAAATATACACTGATGAGTTCTTCTAGTATTTTTGCCACTCATTGTCTTAATAGCTTGCACAATTTCCCACTGCTTTATGAACAACATCAGAGATGTATCAAAGGTTTCAAATGTACCCACTGTAACACCAGCCTGTCTTGTTGCGCAAACATGAAAACCAAACATGAGAGATGAATGCCTTCTGAGCCAGGCTTTGATAACAGAAAGCAAAACTTTAATCTTTCTTGACGACTGGAAGATTACTGAGTGTAAAACTGAGAAAATGTGCTCTTAATTGGCATCATTTTTTTAAAATGATTTTCCTCCTGTACTCATATAATTGGGGGATACTTCTTATCTCACTGTGGGTCAGACAAGTGCAAATTAAAATGGGTACATGGGTTTATAATAAAAAGGAGATTTTTCAAGAACTACCAAGAAAAGGAAACATAACCACTCATCATGATTAGGAGCTGAATCAATATCTAATATGAAGACTGTTAAAATGGAAAATGCAGTACTGCAGTTACACCACCACTCAATGCATTAAGTAGTTTAGTTAAAACACTGCTTAAGAACAACAGTTCTGTGTGTTGAAATATAAAATACAATGACAAACTCAATCATATTTGTTACAGGGCCAATAAACAGTGAATATCAGAATTTTGGGTAGAGGTGTGGAAATTTCTTGATTCTTAAATGGATTGCGATGTGGGCATCTGCATTGAGGTAGAACGTTACTTATCGAGATCTTGCCACCTGTGCCAAAACCTGAAGAGCTAACTGTCTGTCAATAAAATTGTGAAATTATGTTGCAACTAGAAGTTGCATTAACTGAAAACTGTTCTTCATTGACAGATTTTTTCAGCACTGACAGAAAAATCTTAAAGCTGTATGTCATTCTGACAGATTACACGGAGGGTGGTCTAATCAAAATCAATTAAAATGATAGGTAATAATAGATTATGACAGAATTTTTACAACCCTGTCTGTCAAAATGATAGATGACAAAGAAGTCTAGTGCAACCTGTGGTTGCAATGTACGGTGCTGTCATGCGCAGTCGGGGGCTTTACTGCATGTTAATGGCATTGTGGCAAACGGAGGTGGAGAGCAGCATCAGGTGATAAAAAGCAGTTAGTGTTTTGAAAGATGTTTGGGCAGATTTTGGATTTTATGAACTTGCTGGGAAGCACAAAATGGACAAGTAACATACTGCAAGCAAAAAAAAAAAAAAAAAAACACTCCAGGAAAATCAGACACCGCAGCAACACGTGGAAATGGAGGAACCACACAAGTCATCCCCACATGGAGTCACCCAGAAGAACACACCGGGCCAGCCAAAAAAAAAAAGAAAATAGAGGAGCTGCCGCAAACTCTCTGGCCAACTTGGGGGAAAGAGCACCAACTGCTCCGGGGCAGCATTTACAGCTAAAGATGGTGGTGCTATGAGCTTGGATAAACCATCTAAACTGCATATTGATCAGAGAGAGTTTCTGGGGCCAATTACAATGACTTCAGTTTTGTCTGAGTTAAGTAGTAAAAAGTTATAATTCATCCAGGTACAGTACGTATGTGTTTAAGACATGCATGTAGTCTTGTCAGTTGGTTCGTGTCTTCTGGCTTCATTAACAGGTACAACTGTATATCATCAGCATAACAATGGAAATGTATAGTGTGTTTAAATGAAGACTGTTGGTCCTAACAAAGAGCCCTGTGGGTCTCCTTAAGTGAGTTCCGTGAGTAAAGATGACTCGTCATGAACATGAACAAACTGAAGTCTATCTGACAAATATGATTTAAACCACTGCAAAGGTGATCCTTTAAGGCCCAAAAGATGTTCCAATCTATGAAATAAAATCTTATCGTCAACAGTGTCAAAAGCTGCACTGAGATCTAAAAGCACAAGTACAGAAACAAGTCCATTATTAGATGCTATCAGTAAATCATTAGTGACTTTTTCAGAGCAGTTTCAGTACTCTGATGAGATATAGAGTGATGATAATCAAGTCAGTGGCGGAAATGCACCTGTAAGCTGGTTGCCAACCACCAATCAAATCTAAAAGAAGAAGAAGAAGAAGAACTCTAAAACCTGACTAGGACTCTTCAAATAAATTCTTTCTTAGGGGACATTCAGACGGCCACTGTTTGGTCAGACCCAAAGGACCAAACAGTGGCTTCTGTGGATAGTTCAGTTCATTTGGTGCAGTCTGAATGCACGTTGGAACTCTCGTCCCCCTGAAAACGGGGGTGTCAGTTCTCTTGCAAACAAAGTCTGGTGTGCTCCGCTTACAGTGTGAATCCAAATGGAGTATCCAGCGGACCAAAGGGCGGAAGTTCCCCTCAGTGTTTGTGTAACCATAGCAACACGTAGTCTGAGAAGAGGAAGTGGTGTTTACCGTAGTACATTTTGGGTAGAAAATAACAATAAAGACAACCGCTGAAATCTGAGAAATCCTTTTACTGGTGAAAGCTGAGGAGAAAAGTTAAAAAATGTCTTGTTTGTGGCGGACAAACAACCTGGCTGAAGGGAATGGATTTCTATCTTCGGTCCTGGCTTATCAATGAGCCTGATTTTTCTTCTTTGCCAAGATTTTTTTCGTCCTGGTCAGTGGTGGTTTCTCCTACAGTGCCCCAAATGAGCAGTTGTTGTAACTGCGTGACATTGTCACGCACAGTTTGGTCCGCTGCAGTGTGAATGCAAACCAAACCAAACGAAGGTGTGAAAATTCTCGGCATTCCCCGCCCAGTCGAACTGAGACCCCCGGACTATCCTGGTCTGAATGCAGCCTTAGTAAATAGTCACAAAATTGATTTGCAACAACTCTTAAGATTTTTGAGAAAAAATGGGAGATTCGAAATAGACCTACAGTTAGCTAAAACAAGTTGATCTGTTGTTTTTTTTAAGTATTGACTTAATTACATCGATCTTAAAGGCCTGGGGTACATATCTTTGGTTAAAAGATGAGTTAATAATCTGAAGACGTGGAATACTAATGAATGATAAAATTTGTTTGAGCAGCTTAGTGAGAATAGGATCTAATAAACATGTTGATGGTTTGGATGAGATTAACTTTATTAGATCTGGGAGGTCTGTTGTTAATCTGCCTAAGCTCAGGTCATTTAAAGTAATTGTATTGGGTTTGTAATATGCAACGTCTGTGGGAAGATCACTATGAATTTGATCTCTAATAGCTGAAATTTTGTTGGTAAAAAAGTCCATGAAATAGTCACTTTTAAGCTCAGGGGGAATTCTGGGTTTGACTGAATCTTGATTCCTAGTCAGTCTGGCCACTGTATTAATAAAAAAAAGAACAGTATTAAAATGATTATTTGTGGGGGTTTTTATTAATAATGAATAATAATATGTTCTAGCATTCTTTAAAGGTTTTTGTATGTTAATAATTCCTTTTCCCATGCTAAGCAAAATTAATCTAACTAGTGCATGCCCGTAGAAAGCAAGTATTCTTGTCTGAAAACAGGTAGGCCAATCAGGCTTTCCAGGCCCAAATGTAGGCTGTGTTTGAAAGTGGAATACAAAGAGATGTAGTCTATATGTAGGCAATCACATGTTAGACTTTGACAAATATAAAAGGGACTGAACACTAAGATTTATTTGATTGTGTGAATTATTGAAAATGAATGGGACATCCAATATTAGCGACTGTTTAAGAACCCTTGTTTATTTGTTTGTCAGACTTATTTGTGCGATCCTTTATGACTTATATTCACAAGTGTTGTATCTTGAACTTTGGGGAATGGGAGTTGTTCAGTCATCATTATAACTGTTTTGATTTATATGTGTAGTTTATAGTCTATCGTCAATAAACTCCTGCAGTATTATAACAGAACACGTTTACAAATATTTGAGACCCATTGTAGTGCATCCTTTTATATTTTAGCAATATTATAAGTACAAAACACCCAACATTATTATACTCAGAAGAATGGCCTGTTTGGCTGCAACTGTTGCGTAAATGTTGTCCATTTATCAGTAAATAAAAAATGATTTATTTCGTTATTTGGGTGGTTTTTGTCATGGTTGTTGTTTAGTCAAAGCATGCATATGTGTCTCCATATGACAGGACTATTTAATTACAAAATCAGTTGGCCCACAATTTGAAATCATGACCCTTGGCTGGGGGATCCTGGGTTCAATCCCAACCCCCGACCAACAGTGATCTGTGTGAAGTTTGCATGTTCTCCCCGTGTCTGCATGGGTTTACTCCGGGATTTCTCCAGTTTCCTCCCACATGCCGAAAACATGCAAGTTAGGTTAATTGGCATCAACTGGGGATTCTAAATTGTCCTTAGGTATGACTGTGAGAGTGAATAGTTGTCTGTCTCTCTGTGTTGGCCCTGTGATGGACTGCCGATCTGCCCAAGGTGTACCCTGCCTCTCGCTCAAAGATGCTGGGATAGGCTCCAGCCCCCCTGCAACCCGAAAAGGATTAAGCGGAAGAAACTGGATGGATGGATGGACATGTAACTGGGCCACACATGTTCAGTGATCTGTTGAATGACAAATTTCAAACCAACACAGATCAATATGATGAAAAATATGCACTTTTTATTCATTGTCTTGCTTTTAAATGTGTGCTTGGCACATGACAAAGGCACATCAAAAGTACATAAAAAACTCAATAACAGTGCTGGGGTTGAACAGAACTTGAAATAGTAGTAACATTTTTCCTCTTGAACAACAATTAAATAAATAGAATGAAATTTTTTTTGTAAATAACCATTTTGGTCACATCTTAGGCATATCTGAAAATACAGAAAAACTCAATGTGCAATGTTAGTAGCATTAACATTTGTTTCCCTTTTGAAATAAAACATACTACATCCTGCTCATAACTGACCTTGACACATTGGAAAGTGCATTTAGCTGAATAAAAAATTGACTGTCAAACACTTCAGTGCACAAACCTCCCAAGAAAAGATTGATAACATTAACAAACATTGCACATCCACTACTGTGGTTTGTTTTGTTTTAAATCACCACATGTGTGAGTAGGAACCTCTTTATATAACTACATATGTCATAACGCCCTTTTCAAGGGCAGACTAAAGATGCCAGGTGCGGACTGTGAGTTTGCAAATTTATTAACAAAGGACACACACACGAACGTAAATACACACTTACAGATACACGGGGAACACCTGGAGATTCTACCGGACAATAACTAGACGAAACTATAAGAGCACAACTAAGAATACAACAACTCATAGATGAACAGAAACCAGATACAAAAGATCATAACAAACAAAGAAAAAGACAGAAAAGGACTATACTTAAAACTAAAACATAGCACGGCCCCCACTCGTGTTCGGGATCATGGCAACACATTCCATTACACACGTATCAGTCAACCAAAAATTTCTGGTAGAGTTAAGGATGCAAAAAGCACCCACTTAAAAACTTGAGTAATGACTTCAGTCTTGAAGGTTTGAGGTTCTTCTCCAAAATTTAAAACAATTTTCTCATAGTTTTCTACTTTTCTCTGTAAATTTATCGAAATTTGAAACCATTTTCCTCAAATTTGTAATTTCCTCTTGTAAAATTGACTTTTCTTGTACATTTGAGACTTTATTATAAATTTGTGGATTTTTTTAATGGTAATTTTTTGTTTATTTTTTTAAACAAAATTACTGTTTTTTTTTAACAAATTTGAAACAGATTGTGGTAAAATTTGGACTTTTTTTCCTTATACAATTTACACTTTTGACCATACCAAAGTTTAAGAAATAAAGTGGTACAAGAGCTGCGAAAATCAAAAGTATCTTATTACAATAAACTGATAGATCATGCAAAGGGTAACAACAGTTCCCTATGGAGGCATTTAAATAACTTAACTAATAAAAAAAATGTTCAGAAGGGGGTAAAGGAACTTAGAATCAATGGCAAGACCATCAGTGACAAGGCTACATTGGCAAATGAATTTAATTCATATTTTGTGGGCTCTGTGGAAGACTTAACAAAAAACTTTGTGCCGCCAAATGTGCTCAACAACACAAATTCAATACTTCCAACAGATTCTTTTCACATCGATGAGGTAAATGAGGAGTTAATTGCTGGTATTGTCAAAACACTGTCAAACTCAAAAACTAATGATATCTACAACATGAGCACCTCCTTTCTCAAAACGCACAGCAAAATATTAATCAAACCACTGACTCATCTCATTAATCTCTCCATTAGGTCTAGTACATTTCCTTCTGGCTGGAAAAAAGCTGTCGTCATACCAGTTCATAAATCGGGCAGTAAAGACGATATATGCAATTACCGCCCAATCTCTATTTTACCAGTCCTGTCTAAGGTTCTTGAAAAAGTTGTAGCTACACAGCTGATAGACTACTTACAAGACAGTCAACTTCTTCATCCACATCAATTTGGTTTTAGACCAGGATACTCAACAGAAACAGCAAATTGTTGCCTTATTGAAAATGTCAAACAGTCCTTGGACAGGGGTAATGTGGTAGGAGCTGTTTTTCTAGATCTCAAAAAGGCTTTCGATACTGTAAACCACAGTTTGCTTTTATCCAAAATGGTATCTTTTAACTTCTCTCCAGACACATTAGACTGGTTTGCATCTTATCTCCAGAATAGTGAACAGTGTGTAAAAGTTCACCAGGATAAATCCTCACTTTTAAACAACCGTATGGGTATCCCACAAGGGTCCATTCTTGGTCCTTTACTTTTCAGCATTTTTATTAATGACTTGCCGTTACACTGCTCAGCTGCAACATGCCAACTTTATGCAGATGATGCAGTTATTTACACAGCTACCAAGACTCCAGCACAGGCTGCAGATGTGCTGTCTACAAGTATGGTTGATGTCCAAGAGTGGCTCCTCCAGAACCATCTATTGCTGAACCTTCAGAAAACAGTTTCAATGTGCTTTTCAATTAAAAAATATAACCTGCAATGTTTTAAAGTTAATATACATGATCATGACATCAGTTTAGTTACAGAATTCAAATACCTTGGCGTTGTACTAGATCCTCAACTCAAATTTAATCTTCATATAAAGAAAATTTCAAAAACAGTAAAAAAAAATCTGAACTGCTTTAAATTAATTAGATATTATATACCTTACGAAGCAGCTGTACTGTATATGCATTCTATGGTTTTTTCTCATATATCATACTGTTTGACAGTCTGGGCTCAAGCAGCCCCTTCCACAATAAGACATATAGGTTCATTATATAATCAAACCCTAAAAATCTTGGACAAAAAGCCCATTAGGTGGCATCACTGTAATATTTTAAAAAAATACAACCTATTGAATTTTGAGAGTTTCATTGACCTCTGTTTACTGAAATTAACTTTCAAATGTTTCCATAAATCAGCACCTGAGCCACTTGCTGGCTTCATCCAAAGACAGGACAGCAGCAGAGCCACCAGGAGTTCTGTTAACAATAACTGTAAAATATTCCACCGCAGAACCACATTTGGACAAACAGCTTTCTCTATAAAGGGCAGTCACATCTGGAACACAATGCCAAATGAAATTAAAATAATAACGGACTTTAAAACATTCACTAAAAAGGTTAAAAACTGGCTGAAAAATAAACAAGAATGTACCCATGTATGAAATGATTGTCTGCAGGGTGAGAGTGAATGAAGGGAAGGAATGAATGTGTTTGTTTATAGTGAGTGACGAAGGGAGGGAGGCCTGAAATAGGCAAATGTGTGTCAGGTTGTTATATTTGTGTATTTATAATATTTATAATTGTGTATTTATAATGTATTTATGTTTTTTGCATTGATGTATGTGGTTATTGTGTATTCCTTTTCTTTCCTTTTTTTTTTTTCTTTTTACTTGTTTCTCCTTTCTAAAGCCCATCCAGGGACAAGATTTGCAAATTAGCTAATAGCTATACACTCTGTGCAACACATCAGATTGATTGTCATTGATTAATTGTCTATGTTTATTGCACTGTCCCTGTCAAATAAACAAATCTATCTATCTATCTATCTATCTACGTTTGCAGAGCCAGAATAGAATAATTTAACTCTGATTTCAAAGAAAAAAAAATTAAAAAATTATATTTAATTAAATAAATTAACTTCAATTAACTTCACCCCTCATGGATCGTCACCTTATTGTGGTGGGGGGTTTGCATGCTCTAGTGATCCCAGGAGCTATGTTGTCCAGGGTAATTTGCCTCTGATAGGGTCACCCAAGACAAACTGGTCCTGGGTGAAGGGCCAGACTAAGAACGATCCAACAGACTCTCATGATAAATACTAGAACAAGGATTCAGTGTACCCCGCCCGGTATGGGGTTACCAGGGCCCACCCTGGAGCCCACTCCACCCTGGAGCCAGGCCTGGGAGAGGGGCTTGATGGCTAGTGTCAGGTGGCCGGGTTTCCACCCATGGGTCCCGGCCGGACTCAGCCCGAAGGAGCTACATGGGTCCGCCCTCCACTGGGCTCACCACCTGCAGGAGGGATCATGGGGGTCCAGTGCTATGTGGATTAGGTGGCGGTCAAAGGCGGAGACCTTGGCAGACCGATCCCAAGCTTTCTAAACTGGCTTTTGGTACGTGGAATGTCACCTCTCTGGTGGGGAAGGAGCCTGAGCTGGTGCATGAGGTTGAGAGATACCGGCTAGATATAGTCGGCCTCACCTCAACACACAGCTCCGGTTCCGGAACCAGTCTCCTGGAGAGGGGCTGGAGCTTGGCCTTCTCAGGAGTTGCCCCGGGCGAGAGGCAATGAACAGGGATGGGTATTCTTGTATCCCCGACCTTGCTGCCTCTATATTGGAGTTTTCTCCGGTGGACGAAAGGGTTGCTTCCCTGCGCCTTTGGGTTGGGAAACGGGTCCTGACCATCATTTGTGCCTATGCACCAAATGATGTTTCAGAGTACCCACCCTTTTTGGAGCCTCTGACTGGGGTACTGGAGGGTGCTCCTCTTGGAGACGCCATTGTCCTACTGGGGGACTTCAATGCGCACGTGGGCAATGACAGTGAAACATGGAAGGGGGTGATTGGGAGGAACGTCCAGCCCGATCTGAACCCGAGTGGTGTTCAGTTATTGGACTTCTGTGCTAACCAGAGTTTGTCCATAATGAACACCATGTTCAAGCATAAGGGTGTCCATATGTGCACCTGGCACCAGGACACCCTAGGTCGCAAGACGATGATCGATTTTGTGATCGTGTCATCAGACCTGCGACTGTATGTCTTGGACACTCGGGTAAAGAGAGGTGTAGAGCTGTCAACTGATCACCACCTGGTGGTGAGTTGCATCCGATGGCAGGGGAGGAAGCCATTCAGACCTGGCAGACCCAAACGTATAGTGAGGGTGTGCTGGGAACGTTTGGCTGAGGCCCCTGTTCAGGAGGTCTTCAACTCCCACCTCCGGAAGAACTTCGACTACATTCCGAGGGAGTCTGGAGACATGGAGTCTGAATGGGCCATGTTCTCCACCTCTATTGTTGAAGCAGCAGCCCAGAGCTGCGGCCGCAAGGTCATTGGGGCATCTTGTGGTGGCAACCCCCGAACCAAGTGGTGGACACCAGTGGTGAGGGGGGCCATTAAGCTGAAGAAGGAGTCCTATCAGGTTTGGTTGGCTTGTGGGACTCCCAAAGCAGCTGAGGTGTACCGGCAGGCCAAGCGGAGTGCAGCTCGGGTGGTTGCTGAAGCAAAAACTCGGGTATGGGAGGAGTTCAGTGAGGCCATGGAATAAGACTTTCGGTCAGCCTCGAAGAGAGTCTGGCAAAACTGTCCAGCGGCTCAGGAGGGGGAAGCAGTTCCCTGTCCACACTGTGTATGGTGTGGATGGGGCGCTGTTGACTTCGACTGGGGGTATCGTCGGGTGGTGGAAGGAATACTTTGAGGATTTCCTCAATCCCACTGATACACCTTACACAGAGGAAGCAGGGCTTGTGGACAAGGGGGACGACTCACCTATCACAGGGGCTGTGGTCGCCAAGGTGGTTAGAAATCTCTTTGGTGGTCGGGCCCCTGGGGTGGACGAGATTCGCCCTGAGTACCTGAAGGCCCTGGATGTTGTAGGGCTGTCATGGTTGACACACCTCTGCAACACTGCGTGGAGTTTGGGGGCAGTGCTTTCGGCATGGCAAACCAGGGTGGTAGTTCCTCTCTTCAAAAAAAGGGACCAGAGGGTGTGCTCCAACTTTAGAGGAATCACACTCCTCAGCCTCCCTGGAAAGGTCTATGCCAAGGTACTGGAGAGGAGAGTCCGGCCGTTGGTAGAACCTCGGATTCAGGAGGAGCAATGAGGTTTTCATCCTGACTGTGGCACATCGGACCAGCTCTTTACCCTCTAGAGAATTTTTGAGGGTTCGTGGGAGTTTGCCCAACCAGTTTACATGTGTTTTGTGGACTTGGAGAAGGCATTCGATCACGTCCCTCGTGTTTTTTTGTGGGGGGTGCTTTGGGAGTATGGGGTATCGGGCTTGTTGTTACGAGTTATTCGGTCACTGTACGATCATTGTGAGAGTTTGGATCGTATTGCCAACACTCGATCGAACTCATTCCCAGTGAGAGTTGGACTCCGCCAGGGCTGCCCTTTGTCACCGATCCTGTTCATAATTTTTATGGACAGGATTTCTAAGCGCAGCCAGGGAACGGAGGGTGTCATGCTTGGTGACCACAGGATCTCATCTCTGTTGTTTGCAGATGATGTTGTCCTGTTGGCTTCATCCAGCAATGACCTACAGTTCTTGCTGGGACGGTTTGCCGCTGAGTGTGAAGTGGCTGGGATGAGAATCAGCACCTCCAAGTCCAAGTCCATGGTCCTCAGCCAGAAAAAGGTGGATTGTCCTCTCCGGGTTGGGGACAGGCTCCTGCCCCAAGTGGAGGAATTTAAGTATCTCGAGGTCTTATTCACGAGTGAGGGGAGAATGGAGCGAGAGATTGACAGACGGATCGGAGCAGCCTCTGCAGTGATGCGGACGTTGTACCGGTCTGTTGTGGTGAAGAGGGAGCTGAGTTCAAAGGCAAAGCTGTTGATTTACCAGTCAATCTACGTTCCTACTCTCACCTATGGTCACGAGCTTTGGGTAATGACCAAAAGAATGAGATCGTGGATACAAGAGGCTGAAAGGAGCTTTCTCCGTAGGATTGCTGAACTCACCCTCAGAGATAGGATGAGGATCTCAGTCATCCGGGAGAGGCTCAGAGTAGAACCGCTGCTCCTCCACACTGAAAGGAGCCAGGTACTTGCCAGGTTCATAATATCCAGGATGGATGGATATTGTAGTAGCTGGTGAAGTCAATCCTAAGCGATTCAGTCACTTACCTTTCCCTGCATACAGTATGAAGCCTCACCACACGTTTGCTAAGCGACTCTTCATTATTGCTCCCGTTTCCAGCGGGTTAAAACCACCATCAGTGCCTCCACTGCTTACATATCTGTTCTGCTTTTTTTCCGCGTTTAAAGTACTTCAATAAACTCATATTTCTCTCAGACAGCAACGCTAGAAAACCTCTGCCTAGGGATGGGCGTGTCGATACTCAAGCATTGATACATCGATACCAGCTGACCGATACTTTAGAGTCGATACTTTTTAAAATATTGCAAAACCATTATGTTGATACAAAACATGCAATTTGTTTTCACTTCTGAGAGTTTTAGGCATTACATTTATGTGTGAAAACCAGTGAAAAACCAGCCCAAGCATATTTTGAGCTGGCCTGCCGTGTCACATGATTATGGCAGCCTATCAGATGTCAGAACCGAAGACTCCCTGCACAGCCAAGCACTCCTGTGCAGAGTGAGCCCAACAGCGTCGGGGCGGCAGAAATGCTACACCATTCATCCAAATTCTATGGTGATACCAAGCAGTATAAAATTAGAAAAATAAACAAAATAAGCACTATTTAAGTTTGTAAAATGATAGTGTAAAAATAAAATAAATAAATAACATATGAATGGTGAAACATTTCAGAAGTATAAAATATTTGAATCCAGTTGAGAATCTTCATCAAATTAAGAAACTGAATTAATTTTGCATTTATTTTAAGTCTTAATTATTTTATTATAATTGAAAAAATTTTTTTATTTTTATTTGCTCATTGTTCTATTTTATTATCATTTTATAAGCATTTCTTTCAAGTGTTTATATTCATGAGTTTTAATTCAATTTCATATTGCCCTTGCAATAAAGTTGTTAATAAAACTCCAATGGTGATTTGGGGCAAAAAGTATCGGTATTAGTATCGGTATCGATGAAAAAGTCCCATAAATTAATGGTATCGTATCGAAAGGGAAAATGCTGGTATTACCCATCCCTACCTCTGCCTGCCGGCTGGAATGCTCACGTGGCCGGGACGCTTCTCAACTTCGTGCGGATGACGGTCACACGCGATGTTCATGTGCGCGCTTGCGGACCGTGATGCCTTTGTATTTTTTTCTTAAATTTATATTTCCTTGACGTGGCCTGGGCAACTCGGAGGTTGGTTCTGGGCTGCATTGGCCTGCGGGCTGCTAACTGAATAGGCCTGGCATATGATATGCAATTGAGCTGGCCATTCTACTCCACAATCATGGTGGTATTATTAACTTTTAATTTTTAGATAGCCGTGCACCGGGAGGAGCGCCATGTTGGACCCACGGTGCCACAAAGGACAGCGGTGGCACGGGTGAAGCAGCAGCCGAGACTCCGTGCCGTTAATCGGTGAGGCTGGGCTTGGCTTCCTGGGAAGGATTACGATAAGCCGGTCTGGCTGCCCCCCCCCCCCCCGCACCTCGTGTTCTCCACTTATTGATGGCCGAAACGCAAAACCTCCTATCTGAAAAATGCACTTTGAGAAAACTAAAAAAAATCTTTTTGTTTTCTTGCAGAATGCTATGACTTTTTTTTCATCAGAATAATTTTCTGTCACAATAAAGGGTGGGACTGTCTTGCAGACAGATATGAGCAGCCTTCCTTGTTCTCACCATCCAAAGGGAAATCTGCAAATCAGAAAATCCTGCAGATAACAAGTTTTGCTTTTCAGCCATCGATATGCCGAATTATCCTTCAGAGCTACGCAATCACTGCAACATTATAGTATAATTTTTTAAAAGCATTAAATCATCAGTATTCTCTTTTTCTGGTCAAATTTGTCGCTTTTCACTTCCTTGTTTTGTTTGTGGAGCGCTGTGGTGACTGGTTGTGATACTGTATTATCCAACGAGTCAATCCGAAGCCCCGCCCACACTTCTAGAAGCCAGGGCATGAAGAAAGCGGTGGCTAAACCTTTACTGCTAAAAATTACATATTTTCACTGAGCAACTCCATACTCGGGGATGCACACCCTCGTAACTTCAGCAAAGCACTTAAAAAATCTGAGGTCAGTCTGAGGAACGGTTTGAGAGATATCTGAGGAACACACACACTGACAGACACACAAACAGACAGAGGCGGGCTGCATTTATAGATAGATTTGGAGGAGCACCATTTTCTTTCTAATTTTCGTGTTTCCTATTTTGAATTACGGGTTGCTGTGTTGCACCAAACATGACACAATCCACAGAACATTCAATGCATTTCCATTGATTAATTACAAAAGTACATGCTGAAATCTAAAAAAGGTATTATATAGAAAAAAAATCCAAGATGCAACATATGGATACATCAAGATGCACTGCGAACCATTTAACATTCGAATCATTAATGGCTGAATCGTAATCAAATCACGAGACCACTGTAGATTCACACGTTTAATTTGGGGGCCCCAGTGATTTTTTCCACTGAATTACTTCAGTATTTCAGTGTATGGTCTTGTTACCATTTTACACAGTGGAAAGTTGCCAGTGTCTACATGTGTCCACTCTTTACTAGAGTTGAATTGAACACCCTTAGAGTTAATTGAACTCTGCAGAATAACTTGGTGTTAAATTCAACGCTAGAAACGTGCCAACACATACAGTAAGTGGCTTTCAAACCAAAACTGTGGGTTTTCTAAATAAGGACAAACATACTGGTAGCGTGGTGGCGGAGTGGTTAGCACTGCGGCAGCACAGCAACCTGTGGCGGGTTGGTGTAACCCCCACAACAGACTGGACAGACACAGCGCTCGGCTAGAGCAATTAACAGAACAGTGAAATGTGTGTATTAATGTCTACAGGCAGCCCCGCTTCTTCTGGCTCACTACTGTGAGGTTAATGAGCCTTTCATGCATTGTGTTCATGTGTCCTGTCCTTACTGTGACCTAGAGACCGAGATCAATATGTCTCTCAAATGCAAATGTCTCATGCCTGTTCTGCAATCTCTTTGATCATACCAGCTGCTGGGGAATGCTCTTTTATGCATTGTTGTAGTTGGGTATATATACTGCACTGTAACCCATGCTCACTCTCTCATTCACTCACTCTTCAGCTGCTGCTGCAGACACACACTGTGTCTCCTCTCTGAGAGCCTGAGGAATTCAGCTTCAGCCTGCTCACACTATGGGCTGGAGCCGAGTTCCTGTGAAGGCGGTATGATTCAATAAACTCTACTTAAAACCTTCACGCTGAACCGTCCGAGGGACACAAGACGTCTCCTCCCTCTCGCCGCTCCAACGCACCATGACCTGAAGGCAGAAAAGAACACGCTGACAATGAACGCAGCACCCGGCGGTGATGCTCCGACGACAAGTGAACGCAGCAGCTCCCTTCTGCTTCAGGGAACTCTCCGGACATCACTCACGACCGGGAAAGCCGCAGCAACTTCATGGTGAGATCTGCACGCCTAGACCGGCACATCCACGCTTGGACCGGCCACTCTCACAGCTTCTGACACACGATTCTGTGTCTCCTTACGAGAGCGCACGCACCTCGTCCTTTCTCCACGACGGCGTCCTCCACGGCTGACGGAGCACACGTGGACCTGAACGCACCATGACCCATCTGCTGCAACTACAACAGGGATGATTAAGCTCCCTGACCCTGGCTTTTCCTCTCCAGCTGGCCCACCCACGCACGGAGCCCCGGCACACGCACCGGGGAGTTACGAGGACGGCGCACCACGCACGGGACAATTACGGCTCCACTGACCGCCTTCCTTCTGCTGCACACTGGCCCTTCAGGCTTGCTTGTTCACCTGAGGCACGCAGCTTGCTCACTGGATTTTATGGTCTTAGCCACGGCACACAAGGGGAATTCAGCTGTCTGCGGTTCCCGAGGCTTTAGTGTTGCGCCTGCACCTAAAAGTCAAACACGCCAAGTCCCTTTGCTTCCTTTTTTTTTTTCTTTCAGCCGCTACTGTTTTTCTTCATGGCCACGAGAGGAGTCAGAGACTAATTTTTCTTCTTGTGATCTCCGCACGCTCAACGGGACAGCCCCTCGACATCGCGGACCAACAAGCAATTTTTGCGCGGCTCGGACGATTTCACCTCTCCCTGCCAGCACTTACCACCCCCCCTCCGCCTGCACAGAGCTTCTCCTGCTCGCTGCCCAAGCTGCATGATCGAGACCTCGGCTGCCTGCCGAGCCCTCTGTATACCTGCCAACTTTTCAAACCTGAAAAGCCTAGTAGCTAGCCGGGGTCCAGGGGGCGATGCTAATGCTAATAATGCTAATGCTAATAATGCTAATATTTGCCAAACAAATATTAGCATTAAATCTAGTTAAATGTAGCTAACAACCTCATATTTCTTCAACTTTCAAACCTGAAAAGCCTAGTAGCTAGCCAGGGTCCAGGGGCCGCAGGCCCCGGTAGGTCCAGGGCAAAGTTCTGGTGGGGGGTTCAGGGGGGCGAAGCCCCCCGACGCCAAACAAATATTAGCATTAAATCAAGTTAGAATGTAGCTAACAACCTCATATCTCTTCAACTTTAAAACCTGAAAAGCCTAGTAACTAGCCGGGGTCCAGGGGCCGCAGTATATATTAAAGGTAAAATATCTAAATCAATTGCAATACTACACAGAGCGAAATATTTGCTGAATCAACAACCCACATTATATACTTTGTATCATTCATTAATACTCCCATACATGACATATTGTACTGAAGCATGGGGAAATACATATAAAACAAACATATATCCAGTCTTTATGCTTCAGAAGAGAGCTATTAGAATAATAAACAAAGCTGCTTACAGGGAACCAACAAACCCACTTTTTCTTAAATTAAAAGCTCTCAAGTTGAAAGATCTGGTTGACTTTTAAAACTGCAGTAATAATGTTTAAAGCTAAGAATCTATCACTGCCCGCAAATATCCAAAAGTTGTTCCAAATAAGGGAGAAACAATATCATTTCAGAGGAACATGTATATTTCAAAAACCTTCAGTGAGAACTACCACCAAGCAACACTGTGTTTCAGTGCAAGGAGTCAGATTATGGAACGATTTTGGACCTGAATTAAAATCATGTACAACACTGAGACAATTTAAACAAAAACTAAAGGAAGAAATACTCCAAACATATATACAAGATGACATGTAAAATCACATTAGGATTGTCATATCCAGTCTGTGTTGTGTTGTTACTTAGTTTTTTTTTTTGTCACATTTTGTCTTAGCTTTGTTCTGAATTGTAATTGCTCTTGTTTTGTTTTTCTTTTGAATTCTTGGATGGAATATGGGTGGGCAATATAAGCTGCGGCTTCAGCCATCACCCATTTCAGATAACTTATGTTGAACTGTATAATCAGAGGAGTTATTGTTTAATTTGACCTTGTTGGATTTTTTCGCCTTTGTTATATTATTTTGTTTCTTTTTAATCTTTACTTTTAATCTATCCGAAATAAAGATTCATTCATTCATTAAATTTGCATTCAAAAGACTATCTTAACACTGCATAGAACTTTGAATAGGCCAGATGTGATGTATTATGAATACTAGAAAAGCACTCAGAGAGCGCAGACCTCCGCCAAGCGCCACAGTTCCCCCCATACAGTGTTTAACATCATAAATAAAATACTGAAAATGGCCCTATCTCGCAATGTTAAATTAAAAAAAAAAAAAAAGAATCCTTTCAAAAATTCCTGGATCCAGACGGTGATCCGGATCACCACCAAAATCTAAGCATCTGTAGGATACCCCATTTCTGACAATCTGTGAAAATTTCATGAAAATCCGTCCATAACTTTTCGAGTTATCTTGCTAACAAACAAACAGACAAACCAACACTGATGATCACATAACCTCCTTTGCTGAGGTAACTAGAAGACTAGAAATATCAGCAGGGTACTAGCACTGTTTAACAGACACGCGCGTAAAAGACGGTAAAATCACTCTGATATTTTATGTGTTTACATGATAACACCAAGCATGACAAGGCTTGCAATTACACAGCACATGTTCTTCAGAATCTTAGGCATTACAGTGATCCCTCACTTATCGCGGTTAATGGGTTCCAGAACCGACCGCGAAAAGTGAAAAACCGCGAAGTAGCGTCACCCCTAATGACGTCATCCATAAATAATACGTACGTTCATTCTCTCACTCTCTCTCTCTCATATGATACGTGTGTGTGTGTGTGTGTACGTGTACATACATACGTAGATGTAAATAAAGTGTACATAAATATGTTTTTAGAACTCTTTTATTCTTATAACAAGATACGTAACTCAAGATGAAGATGATTTACTTCACAGGTTAATGAGAGCTTTACTGCTCTCATTAACCTGTGTAGGTGACGCCTCATCGTCAGGTGCTAGAAGCGCAGGATCATCGAGGGCAGCTTCTGATAGAGCTGGAGAAGCTGCAGGAGGCGGCGTAGTGGCTCGACGGGAAGACTATTTCGCACAAAATGGCACAAGAGAACAGCAAAAAGTTCCACGCTGCGAGACTACGTAACACGAGCGATAAAGAGCAATGAATGCGGTCTTCCTTCCTTCATGGGCGCTCGGCAGGGAGAGGAGGTGGGTGAAACGTCTCGGCCAATCAGCTTGCAGGGTGAAACGTCTCGGCCAATCAGCTTGCGAGATTTCCGAGCTGAGCCAACATGAGAACAGCAAACAGAGAGGTGGATTTTTTGAGTTGTGCGGCTCTCCGTATTGATACCTGATGGTCTAATGTAGTCTCCCTGCCTTCTGCTAGCGCCCGCCCATTATTTCTCAATTTTGAATTTTTGATGAATATTTTTGAAAAATCCGCGATGCACTGAGGGCGCGAAAGGTGAAGCGCGAAGTAGCGAGGGATCACTGTATATAAAATGTATTCTCCCTTTAGATGTCGAATCCATGGTCCATTTGCCAGGGCTGAAGTGCAGTCGTGCGGACGTCTGCAGCAGTTTACATCGTGTTTACATCTCGCCATGTACGCACGCCTCTCCGGGATTTCGCGCGAGAATAGAAACCTCAATACCCTCAATAGCGATAGCGTTAGCTTAGCAAACGCTTCAGGTAAAGCGTAGCAGCGAACCACGAAAAGAAACGCTACTGACGCTACTATGTTCTAAATTTAGATATGATTCCTAGCGATCTCGTGTTTGGAATTGCTTTCGTGTTTTTTTTACGATTTAAAATTTTTGACTGAATTTTTAGTGAAAAACCGTAATTTTGATTAATAAAGCCGTAACCCGGAATGGGGTCTTGAAAACCGTAACCATTACGGCAAAACCGGAGTAGTTGGCAGGTATGCCTCTGGGAGGGAGCGTGTGGCGGGTTGGTGTAACCCCCACAACAGACTGGACAGACACAGCGCTCGGCTAGAGCAATTAACAGAACAGTGAAATGTGTGTATTAATGTCTACAGGCAGCCCCGCTTCTTCTGGCTCACTTCTGTGATGTTAATGTGCCTTTCATGCATTGTGTTCATGTGTCCTGTCCTTACTGTGACCTAGAGACCGAGATCAATATGTCTCTCAAATGCAAATGTCTCATGCCTGTTCTGCAATCTCTTTGATCATACCAACTGCTGGGGAATGCTCTTTTATGTATTGTTGTAGTTGGGTATATATACTGCACTGTAACCCATGCTCACTCTCTCATTCACTCACTCTTCAGCTGCTGCTGCAGACACACACTGTGTCTCCTCTCTGAGAGCCTGAGGAATTCAGCTTCAGCCTGCTCACACTATGGGCTGGAGCCGAGTTCCCGTGAAGGCGGTATGATTCAATAAACTCTACTTAAAACCTTCACCAACGCTGCCTTATTTCATGCCGCTTCACTGGTGACCCCGAACATGCCGCTTCAAACCCACCCTTGGCCGGGGGATCCTGGGTTCGATCCCAGCCCCCGACCAACAGTGATCTGTGTGGAGTTTGCATGTTCTCCCCATGTCTGCGCGGGTTTACTCTGGGATTTCTCCAGTTTCCTCCCACATGCCAAAAACATGCAAGTTAGGTTAATTGGCATCAAACTGGGGATTCTAAATTGTCCTTAGGTATGACTGTGAGAGTGAATGGTTGTCTCTCTGTGTTGGCCCTGCGATGGACTGGCGATCTGTCCAGGGTGTACCCTGCCTCTCGCCCAAAGATGCTGGGATAGGCTCCAGGCCCCCTGCGACCCGAAAAGGATTAGGCGGAAGAAGATGGATGGATGGATGGATGGATGGATACTAACAACTGACCTTTCCTTTCCCACTGCCAGCAGACAAGGCTCTCAATATTATGTTTCCTCTGGTGGTTCATGTTTGACGTCATCATAATGGTGATGTCACAAATACGCCAGAAAACAGATTTATAAAGAGCAGAATGGAAGCCAGGGAGCTGTGGTCAGTGTTTTTTTTTTTTTTTTTAATATATATATATCTTGTCTCAGTCACCAGCTTGATTGCTTTGTTCCTCAGTTACTAGTGTGATGCTATGATGTAGTGATGTTGATGCCTACTTGGTCATGTAATTTTGCACGTTCACCCGAGTGTGACGTTCACATCACAACCATGTCTTTTGTGGAGTCATTTGACCTGGGATTGAAAGCTAGATCAATGTGGCCTCGTTGCAGACCAAAGCCATATATTTGTGGGTTAAAGAGTGTTTTGTCCAGTGCTGTATAGACACATTTCAGAGTTAATTTAACACTGGCAATTTTGTATTGAGGAGGGCTGTTTTTCTGTCAGAAAATTTCACATCATCTAAATAATGTGACTCGAAGGAGCAAAAAAAAAAAAAAAAAACAAATAAAAAAACAAGTGAAGCTTTCTGTCAGTATGCCATTTTAGAATATTGACTGCCTTTAATATTCTGACAAGTCTTGTGATGCAAAATCCCCTTCCCCTTAAATACATTACAAGTGATATATTTGCTGGGGTGAAACTAAAGGATAGAAGACAATAGCTTTGCACCTGGCTCGCCTTTTTCTGCCTGAAAGGTAAAATACTCACTGAAAGCTGACTGCTGGGAGACAGTGGTTTCCTCCAAGGGGAGCTCCTGTTAGGATTCCGTCTCCTGCAGTTACAGTAAGTACAGAGAGATCTATGGAGTCGTGTATGATAAACGCTGCACACCGGTGGACAAGTTAATATCCCTCTTCTTCAGAAAACTGTTTAAGGTTCCTGAGAATCTGTGAATCGCTGCCACAGAACCAATTCAGGCTCAGAGCTCATACCTGCTCCCACACATTTTTCAGCCTGTCAATGCTTGCCCTACACAAAAAGTCCTTCCTACAACTCCATTAGGTTTACCCATTTCCTACTAGCAGTGCTCACATTCCTTTGTGTTTAAATCACTGTCAAGACAGATTGGACGTTTGATTTTTATGCAGTCAGGATACTTTTAAACCCACAGGACACACCACCTGCTGACCAATAGACAGAATGCATGCCGAAGCCATTTTAAACAACTTTTAAACAACGTTTGGGTACTAAAACCTGCATGGAGCCACAAAACATTTCTGAGCCTTCCAATGAAGGTACAACTGGCTTGTCAACATTAATGACAGGCAATTTGTTTCTTCATAAACATGCAGCACTTCACACATTTTCTTGGAAATTTGCAACTTTGTCAGCTCAAATTTGCTTTTTTTAAAAAATAAATATCATATTTTTCTCTTACGTTAAATTTTTTTTAGTTAAACTTGCAGCTTTTATCATGGCTTTATAATTCCTTTTTGCAAATTTGGAAGAGCTTTCAAATACGGTATATTTCCAGCTTAAGTTCCTGAGTTTTCCCTCGTTGCTTTGACACATTATTTTGTCAAAGCAACAAGTAGCCGCTGGTTCCTGACTGAAGTCAAGTAAAGTCAATTTTATCTATATAACGCATTTCATATAACATGCAGAGACTCATTTTACTTTAAGGCATTAGATCAACAAAAACCCATGTGGGTTTGTCCGCTGCTTTCATGTTGGCCCCATTTATGTTTGCCCACTTGGACATTACCTGTTTATCTATTTTCAATTTAATTTCTCATAAATTTGCTATTTTCTTTTAAATTTGTGACTTTTTCCCCCTAATTTAATTTTTTTTTCTTTAAAATTTGCAAGTTTCTCATAAATTTGAAACTTTTTCTCTCCTAAATTTTTTAGTTATTTCCTTGTAAATTCACTTTTTCTTGAAAATTTGTGAGTTTTTCCCCATAAATTTGTGACATTTTCTTATAAATTTGGAACTTTCTCCAAAATTTTCTACTTTTTTTATATTGTAAACTTACAACTTTTCCTGATAAATTTGAAACTTTTTCTCTCCTAAATTTTTTAGCTTTTTCCTTGTAAATTCGCTATTTTCTTGAAAATTTGTGAGTTTTTCCCATAAATTTGTGACATTTTCTTGTAAATTTGGAACTTTCTCAAAAATTTTCTACTTTTTTTTACTGTAAACTTACAACTTTTCCTGATAAATTTGGGACTTTTTTCTCATAAATTTTCAGTTTATTTACTCATATATTTGCTACATTTTTTGCTAAGTTGCAACATTTTCTAATTTTTTTCCTGATAAATTTGTGACTTTTTTCCTTGTGAATTTGCTGATTTTTTCTTGTAAGTTTGTCACTCTTTTCAAGAAATTTTACAGTTTTTTCTCTTGTAAATTTTCAACTTTTTTCACCTTAATTTTCACTTTTTTCTCATAATTTTTGGACCTCTTTCTAGTAAATTTGACTTTTTTTGTCACTTTTTTCTTACAAATTTATGAGGAAAAAAATGTGAAAATATATTACTTTTTTGCATCATTTTGCATATGGTCCAAGTGTTACTGAAAGCTGCTCATCCATATTTAAACCATGTGGGGCTCAGATGGGTTTAAAGCGGGTCAACAGATTGCCACAGGTAAAGTCCATGTGGGCAAACACAGATGGGACCAACATGGAACCTGCGGACAAACCCAAGTGGGACCAGAGGTGGGTAAAAGAGTAAAAGTTCTATCACATATTTGTGCCAGCCATAGACTAACCCAGCTGATTCTCATAGGCGCAGCTCTCCTGGCTGAAGAGTTGTGCTCTTCAGGACCAAGAATTGGCCCCTGTGGGACTTCATATGAAATGGGCATTTTGCTTGATTCAAAATTTCCTCTGCAGACTGTAAAAGACTGCCCAGTGATATAGGAAGAGAGGCAGCTCAGAACAGAGTCTCTAATACCCAGGACTCCTGATTAAACTGTTCCAGCAAGCTTTATCCGGTCTGCTTTTATTAGTTTTGTTGCAGGCATGTTAAAAATACAACAGCACTCCATTTGAGATCTCTCTTTCAGTTGTTTCTTTTACGCAGTCTTGTATTCACCAAAGAACTTTATTCTTGATGAAAAGCAAACTGGAAATTAGTGTTCTCACCGTTTTATTAATCTTTGAACTGTTTAATTGCCTATTTCACCCCAAAGACTGACACAGGGATAAATGATCCTCATGGTAAATGGGCCTCACTTATTCCAATGCTCTTGGTTAGTGATATGGTAGTTTTGGTGCCAAGTCATCCATCACTTAGCAGGGCTTTGGCAGATGCAATCTGGGACAATGTGGGACTCAAAGAATGATGGCGCTCGCTTAAGTTCTGTTACAGAAAATAATGTTATATTCATGTATATCCATCTTAGGGCAAAAAGCTGCTGATAAGAGAAAAGAAACAGCAGCCTGCCCTTGGTACACTGGATGCATACTACCAAGGCCCCCCCTACCTCCCCACATGCTCCATAAACTTTAATAGCTAACCCCACTGCAGACTGGGTGATAAAAATCAAGGCCTCCTTCGCTCACAGTCTGTAAACATGACTTGGTAGCACATCCAAAGACTGCACAGACTTCCTCTATTGACTTGAGCACAACATTTAAATCACAGTGGAGGAAAGTTGAAGCCACTTTGATCGAGTTTCTTTTTAACAGACTGCTTGCACCCTTGTCAGCACAGCCATGTGATCATGTAGCCTGCAAGTGTTTATTATCAGCTACTTCTTGCAAACTGCTATTAGGTAGAGCTCACGGCCGCTGTGGTCAAGAACTTCCCCTGCTGCGACTGTGGTTTTAAACGGAGGCCGACAAATGGAGCAAAGGGGAAAAGTTGCACAAAGAGTAGAGAAAGGATGCACTTTTATCTATTTGACACCCACAAAGCATCTTGAAAAGCACAATATCCTGCTTGCCAATTTGCTGTCATCTTTTTTGTAGCATGACTACAAAGCTTTTGCTGTATGATTTCTCCCAGACATACAGTGCAACGGCTGAACGTTGCCTGTGCGCATTCGAGATTCAGAATTGTGCACTAATTCGGTTTCATGCCCATGGATGGATAACAAGAAATTTGCAGGTTGTAATTTCTTGCCCTTATGCAACAGCAAGAAGCTGCTAGCTCACCCCGAGGCTACGAGATGCACTGCGTGCCTCTCACTCTTACCATGCTCCCCCCCCCCCCCGCCTCAAACATACACACACACAGACACACAGTAATGGTGCTATAATATGCTAGCTCATGCCTGAAGTGGTTGATAGCTCACTTCTTTGGAGAGTGGAGCTATAGGGGCTGTGAAAGTAAACAGCTTGGATCAAACCAACTCTTAGCTCCCTTTGAAGAGTGGGAGACAATTACAGAGATCAATGGTGCAGCCCAGAGGTGGTTAACAGCCTCGACAGGCAGAAAGACAGAGATTGATGCCTCATAAGATGTAGAGTCTTCCCCACAACAGCTTCCCTATGAAGTCGAATCTGAGTTCAGCGCATCCTCGCCGGACATACATGCCGGAAATGTGAGTTCTACCCGGAGGCCACAATACACATGCGCGCGCACGCACACACACACACACACACACACACACACACACACACACACTCACCGTACCTGCGAGCAACAGTCCCTCGGTATGCAGGAATCCAGCTACTGTGCAGCTTGTCTTCCAATATGGTACAAACTGTGGGGTTAGAGTTTGTGTGGATGGACAGTTCTTCCAGAATTATTCTTTTTTTTAACCAAGCAGACTGGCTTTAACATTGTGACGTTGCTACAAGAGTATTGTAATGACCCTTCCCTTGCAGCTCTGTGTGTGTTTGTGTTAATTATTGCAGCATAACTGTGAATGATCTTTTGCATCCTCTGTAAGAAGGACATGTGGCATGTTTCCAAACCTCCAAGGCCACATTTAACTCCACCCTCTCTCTTATGAGATCAAAGAGCATGGGACACGAACTCGCGGGTTGTTGGTCCCATTGCTTGAAACTGCTTGAAACTAACTGTCCGCCACTCCCCCTCCCACCAACCGAATGAGTGTTGGAAGACTACCTAAAGCAGGTGTTGTTCTGCTCATGTGCGGTGAGGACTGTGCTTTTTTTTCTTGTTTATTTGCACATGTGCAGTGAGTGAAGGCATGGACTCCGCTTGTGAAAATGTATCCAGGTACTTTTTTTCTTTTTAGGTACAAATGTGCGCTTTTAGACGGGTGGAAAACATTTATTAGTTACATTTTTTTACTGAGATCAGGCTGGCTCAGGTTGAGCGGTTTGGAGACAAAGTAAGACAGGCAAGGCTGGGATGGTTTGGACATGTGCAGAGGAGAGACAGTGGTTATATTGGACAAAGGATGTTGAAGATGGAGCAGCCAGGCAGGAGGAAAAGAGGAAGACCACAGAGAAGATTCATGGATGTAGTGAAGGAGGACATGGAGAGGGTTGGTGTTACAGAGGAACCTTTGAGCAAGGCATTTTTTTAATGTTTATTTTTTTGCTTTTGATTCATTGTTTTTAATTTTTTTCTGTCTTGATGCTCAAATCAATCAATCAGTCAATCAATCAATAAAAAGATGAAGAGATAGGGTGAGATGGAGGCAGATGATCCACTGTGGCGACCCCTCTGGGGAGCAGCCGAAAAAAGAAGAAGTTTTCAGCAAATCACAAGTTAATCCATCCCTGCCAATCGCAGAAATTTTTAATGTACATTTTGAAGTTTGATTATCATGCTTCCATCCAGGAGCTCCATTGCACATATTAAAAACTTGCATAAATATGATTGTATAGAAACACAATATATCACACCATGGAAATTCTACTGGACAGATTATGCATGTCTGGCTGTGGTAAAGCACGGCTGTAATCGAAAATGAGAGTCCGCATCTGCTGTCTCTGATTGCCCTGCTAATGAATTAATGTGAGTCAGTGATCTGTTTTTGCGTGACTGGAGTATGATGCCAAGATATTTCTTTACAGCATTCATAAGACTAGTGCTCAAACATTTAAAGAGAAGGAAGCAGACTATGCAGACCTCCTACCAAGTGTCAAGTGAGAGTGTCAGCCTGTTTGTCACTCACGGAAAGGTGCGAGAGGTGAACAGTAAACTCTAACTTGAGTGGGTGTCTCAGACGGAGCTTTCATGGCCCTTCTCCTCAAGCAGGATAATGTAGAAATGAGTCTGATTCTACAAGCAGCAATTTCAGATGACTCGCAGCACCTTAACTTACAAAACGAGATGCAGGAAAGAGTGGGAGAGGTGCCGGCGGCTGTTTTCGTTTCTTAGCACACCACAGCCATAATACTTGCCTAAATGACATATCTGCCAGCTGAAGAGGAAGACCACCAACAAAAGCCTCTTCTGGAGTAAACACGAGAGAGAAGAATTTGTCCTGGGTGTGCAATCGCAGACGAAAAGACACGGAAAGTGTGTTTGTTGTTGTGCGTGCACATGAATAGTGCAACACATTCTTCAAAAATGAGAGCGAGACAGAGCGAGAGATGAGATGAAGACATATATCTGGTTTCTGCTGGGGAGGGGGAACACATCTCTGAGGTTTGTAATGTCTTCCTACCCTCTTTAGGTGTGCAGCAGGGAAGCAATGTTAGCTTCCGATTACTGTATAACTCCACTGGTGCAAACAGAGCAAAACCACAAAATGGGAACAAAACAGCCACACTCATTTATTCTTCAGTTCTCCTGGGTGAGGAAAGCAAAAGTCATTATCTTTATCAACAAACTTAAGCAGGAACAATTGAAAAAGCAGTCATCGTAATACGTCAGCGCTTTAATGTTTAAACACTGCTTTGCTTGGGCTGCAGAGGAAAGTTATGAACTACCACCATTAAAAAAATCCTGAATTACATCTGTCTCAATAGAGTTTGTTTTTTAATTGTACCCACACAGCATGAGTACACAGCAGGTTGACACCCACACACGCACAATTACAAATGCAGCTTGCCCAGAGGCTTTCTAAGGCACCGTACAAGACCCTGGCCTGGCTGGCGAGCTCATCAGTGGCTCAGTTAGCCATGGAAAACAGCTGCCCTGGCGCGCGCGCGTGCACACACACACACACACACACACACACACACACACACACACACACACACACACACACACACACACACAGAGCCAACGAGCATCAGCACTTTTCCACCCATGTCTCTCTCAAAGGAAACCATTACACTGCAGAAAGCCACAGGAAAGCAGACAGAAGGGGATTTTCTCAAGCACTTTTCTCCCTCTTTTTTCCCTCTAAAAAAGGAGAGAAAAAATAAATTACAATAAGCTACTTTTCCCAGGAAAAAAAAAGAAAAAAAAAAGATTACCGTCAGAGAAGCATCGAATTCACCTGTGACCCAGTAATTTCTTAGGCTGATAATCTGCTATTGCAGGTGACACTAACAATCATCAATAAAATGGCAAGAGAGGTGGGGGGAGGTTACAGGAGCTACTGGCTCTTCTGGTTGTGAATGAGATCTGTGATTAAATTCTCAAATGAATAATGCATTATGAAATTGATCCAGACAATTCCCACCTTGAGGAGACTCACGTAGGATTATAGAGGGAAAGGTTTGGGAGAAAGTATGACAAAAGGGGACAGTTCCTGGAAAGGTGTACTTCTGGATGAAATGGTGATTTTGGGCTTGATAAAGGAATTCATTATCTTCCTCTGATTTAACTGTCTGTACAGGAAACTTTTTTTTAGCTTGAATACACAGTGGTAGATGCTGTACCAGTCTACTGCACATTATTATATCTTGTAACATCAACGAGCTTAAAAAAACATTAATTCTGATATATTTTCAGGGGATTTAGGAAGGTCAATTTTATTGAAGGTAGGGCTGCAACAAGTACTCGATGTCGATGACGTCAATCATAAAAATTTCTTGACGCAGATTTTTATTGTTGATACGTCGTTTGAAGTTTATATGCATGCCGCAGAAATGTTCAGTTTCACTGTTGCAGCAAAGAAGTAAATTACTGTGATTTACTTTTAAAATATAAAATGCTATCCTTTAACAATCTCATCAACTTCTCCAACATAACACTAGTCCATAAGATTGTTCATAGTGCTGCCCCCCCACCCCCCACCATTAAAGTTGTTTGTGCAGCATTGGTCAGAGATGCTGCTTCGGTCCTTGAGGTCCATGACCCAAGGTGACTGTAATATTCCAAAAAGAAGCTCTGACTTCTCCTAGTCTGCTTTTTCTTTTAAAGCTACGAAGGGGTGGAATAACCTTCCTAACAGCCCAAAAAGTATAACTGATTATATAAATTTTCAAATGAAACTTAACAATGTTTTTTTAAGTGAGCAGTCTTGTCAGCACTGACCACAAATTGTCTGTGATATCTGGAAAGTATTCACAGCACTTTACTTTTGCCACATTTTGTTAGGTTACAGCAGGGGTGTCCAATCATGTGCCATGGAGGGCCAAGACCCTGCAGGCTTTACCTCCAACCAGTGTCTTCAACAGCAGATTCCAGGTAGAAGAGAAAACCTGCAGGGTCTTGGCCCTCCATGGCACATGATTGGACACCCCTGGTTTACAGCCTTATTCCAAATTAGATTAAATTCATTTTTTTCCTCAAAATTCCACACACAACACCCCATAATAACAACATGAAAAAGGTTTGTTGTTGTTTTTTTTTTAGATTTTTGCAAATTTATTGAAAATAAAAAAACGAAGAAATCACTTGTACATAAGTATTCACAGCCTTTGCTCAATACTTTGTTGATGCACCTTTGGCAGCAATTACAGCCTCAAGTCTTTTTGAATATGATGCCACAAGCTTGGCACACCTATCTTTGGGCAGTTTTGCCCATTCCTCTTTGCGGCACCTCTGTAGCTCCATCAAGCTGGATGGGAGGTGTCAGTGCACAGCCATTTTCAGATCTCTCCAGAGATGTTCAATTGGATTCAAGTCTGGGCTCTGGCTGGACCACTCAAGGACATTCACAAAGTTGCCCTAAAGCCACTCCTTTGGTATCTTGGTTGTGTGCTTAGGGTCATTGTCCTGCTGAAAGATGAACCATTGCCCCAGTCTGAGGTCAAGAATGTTCTGGAGCAGGTTTTCATCCAGGATGTCTCTGTACATTGCTGCATTCATCTTTCCCTCTATCCTGACTAGTCTCTCAGTTCCTGCCGCTGAAAAACATCCCCACAGTATGATGCTGCCACCACCATGTGTCACTGTAGGGATGGTATTGGCCTGGTGATGAGCGGTGTTTTGTTTCCTCTAAACATGACGCCTGGCATTCCTGCCAAAGAGTTCAATCTTTGTCATATCAGACCAGAGAATTTTGTTTCTCATGGTCTGAGAGTCCTTCAGGTGCCTTTTGGCAAACTCCAGGTGGGTTGCCATGTGCCTTTTACTAAGAAGTGGCTTCCATCTGGCCACTCTACCATACAGGCCTGATTGGTGGATTGCTGCAGAGATGGTTGTTCTTCTGGAAGGTTCTCCTCTCTCTACAGGGGAATGCTAGAGCTCTGACAGAGTGACCATCGGGTTCTTGGTCACCTCCCTGACTAAGGCCCTTCTCCCCCATTCGCTCAGTTTAGACGGCCGGCCAGCTCTAGGAAGAGTCTTGGTGGTTCTGAACTTCTTCATTTATGGATGATGGAGGCCACTGTGCTCATTGGGACCTTCAAATTTTTCTGTACCCTTCCCCAGATTTGTGCGTTGAGACAATCCTGTCTTGGAGGTCCACAGACAGTTCCTTTGACTTCATGCTTGGTTTGTGCTCTGACATGCACTGTCAACTGTGAGACCTTATATAGACAGCTGTGTGCCTTTCCAAATCATGCCCAATCGACTGAATTTACCACAGATGGACTCCAATTAAGCTGAAGAAATATCTCAAGGATGATCAGTGGAAACAGGATGCACCTGAGCTCAATTCTGAGCTTCATGTCAAAGGCTGTGAATACTTATGTACATGTGATTTCTTAGTTTTTTATTTTTAATAAATTTGCAAAAATCTCAAAAAAAACGTTTTTTTTCCATATTGTCATTATGTGGTATTGTGTGTAGAATTTTGAGGAAAAAATGAATTTATTCCATTTTGGAACAAAGCTGTAACATAACAAAATATGGAAAAAGTGAAGCACCATGAATACTTTCCGGATGCACTGTGTGCCTACAAGTACCTTAATTTTTATCTTAAGAACTTGGATGACTTCAAGCACTTTATCCTTAGTGTTCCAATTTTTAAGATGTTGATGTGTACTAATATTAACTACTTAATGCTTGTTTGCACATGTTTTAGATATGTTAAATCTGTTTTAATTTTCTTTACTGTATGTCTATATATTTTAGTATGTCTGAGTAATTTTTTGTAAGTCCCCTGTGTGGTTATTGTAACAGGGTAACAGATGGAAATTAGTGACTCACTAAATCTGGTACAGCCATCTCTTCATGTGTATGATTAATGCCCTGTAAGCTATTCTTATAAATAAATAAAAGAAAGCAAGTAGAGTGCATCATGGCAACACAGGGAGAAAATCACAGAGAGGGCCCAAACTTTCCAAAGTAAGATAAGATAAGATAAGATAAGATAAGATAAGATAAGATAAGATAAGATAAGATAAGATGAGCCTTTATTAGTCCCACAATGGGGAAATTCCAGGATTGCAACAGCACAGGGATAGCAACACTCAGAGCAACAATCAGAAGGCAAGAGAAAAAAAAAGAAACAAGAGCAGCAAGTATACATATGTACATATAAATATAAATATATATATATATATATATAAATAGACACACAGTGCGGAGCATTGTAGCTAGATGGAATAAATATGTAGATATATAAACACACACAGTGCAGAGCATTGTTGCTAGATGGGATGAAACAGCACAACCGTCTACTTAGTTATCCTACATGGTATGATTATGTACCCATACATATTCTCACCCTCCATAGTGACCGGTATTTTCCTAGTTGTATGCCGGAGGGGACCATTGTATAAGTCTATTGCGTCTTTTGCATTCAAAACTATTAGGTTGTCACGTCTTTTTGCTATCTCTGCGAGCAGCCCTGCTTAGGTTGTACAGTCTGACAGCCGTTGGTAGGAAGGACCTGCGAAACCTCTCGGTTGTGCACCTAGGATGATGTAGTCTGCTGCTCAATGAGCTCCTCAGTGCATTCAGTATGTCCTGCATAGGGTGGAACTTGGACTCCAGCAGAGATGACAGTTTAGCCACCATCCTTCTCTCTCCCATCTCCTCCACTGGGTCAAGGCGCTGCCCCGGGACAGAGCTAGCTTTCTTGATCAGTTTGTTCAGTCTCTTCCTATCGGCTGCGGTAATGCCACTGCCCCAGCAGACCACTCCAAAAGTGATGGCTGATGCCACCACCGTGTCATAGAATGTCTTCAGCAGCGCCCCTTGTACACCAAAAGACCTGAGTCTCCTCAGCAGGAACAGCCTGCGCTGTCCCTTCTTGTAGAGTGCGTCAGTATTGTGTGACCAGTCTAGTTTATTGTTCAGATGAACACCCAGGTACTTATAGGATGTCACCATCTCGATGTCTGTTCCCTGTATATTTACTGGTGCTGTGAGGGGTTGTCCTTGCCTGCGGCAGTCCACCACCAGCTCCTTAGTTTTCCTCGCGTTGATCTGGAGGCAGTCCCGATGGCACCAGTCCACACAGTCCTGGATAAGCCCTCTGTACTCAGCTTCATCTCCATTGGAGATGAGGCCAACGATGAGGCCAAGTATGGGAGGATTTTACAGAAATAAATGAAAAAAACTGTAAAGCAGAGTTGTTATATCACAGCTGCACTACAGCGATGCAGCCATCCCTCCTCCCCTCCTTAAATTGTGCCACCAAGTTTTAGTGAGTAAAGTTAGAGCTGTTAGTGTGTGCTGTTTAAATAGTTCACCTGCTGTCAAACAATAATCTCTCTTGGACGATGGTTGCTGACAGCTGAGCTGCTGCTAATATGTTAAGTGCAGTAAATGAGTGAATTATAGGAGTAGTTCACGCGTTTTCGTATTGTCTATGTTGTCATGGCAATATCAGCCCTCATTCTGAATATTAGTGCATTTCGGTAAATTAGAAAACCCCTGATTTGTGATTTAATTAAAAGAAGATAACAGTAATCCTCATAAATCAAAACGGCTTAAATATTTCTCTATATGTTTAGTGAAGGCTCACATTCCTGCACTGTAAAGCATTTGTAAACTCTTATTTTGGACTGAAAGAAGTTCTTTTAGTTTTCATCTGAAGCCTAATTAAACTTTTAAACTTCTAGACCCAAGATTTCAAACAGGATGGACTAGCTTGTTATTTTCTTTTATTTTACTTTAATGGAGTTGAATACTACTCTAGTTTGGTTTTGTCAAAACTAAATGGCAATGATGGGACAAGTTGTTACAGACAGACTATGACATTTTGAATTACTGTCAATTTAATATTTTATAACATGGTCTAATTAGGTTAAAAAAGGCTTATTAATGTTTCAGGTATAATTAAATTAACAATTTATTTACAGAAATAATCATCACAAAACATATTTTTGAATATGAAGATTTGAATTTGTTAAATATAGCCTCAATAAGGTATGGCTTCAAAACTCCACCATGAGTTTGTACACATTTCCCTCCATTTTCCCCAAATATTTTGAGTTCAAGCCATATTTAATAAGCAGTGTGACATCTTTTTCTGTGTGGGCTGATACACTCATTCACATTTCATTTCAAATATGAAGCATAGTATGGAAGTATAAGCATTTTGTTTAGAGGGCACGCAGAGGGTGCTTACCTCCACAGTTTGTCTGTCTTATGATTTGGTGCAGGATTACGCAAAAACTGCCAGATGAATTTTGATGAAATTTTCACCAGAGGTGGCCCCTTCACTATGGATGAAGCATTTAGATTTTGGAGGTGATCTGGATCAGGATGTGGATTCTGGATCACTTTCTTTCTTTTTTTAGGGCCTTGACGGAGCACAGCATTACAGAAAGTGAAAAACTGATTCAGAATCCACATCCTGACCAGGACCACCTTCAAAATATAATGGCTTTATCCATAGCAGAGGGGCCACCTCTGGTGAAAATTTCATGAAAATCCGTCCAGCCGTTTTTGCGTTATCCTGGCGGAGGTAATAAAAACTACAGAAAGAAGTATTTTGTCTTGTAAATTTATCAACTTACCACCCACTGCAGCAACTTACCTTGGTATAAGAAACAACTTTCCTCAGCACTGGGGTAAAAAGCTACACAACCATGTATATTTTTATTTGTCCACTACAAGCATGTAATATAATACATAACAAAATCAATTAAATCAAGTGAAAGAGGACACGTCCAAAAGCAGTAGATCTTTAAAAAAAAAAAATTGTAACTTTTTTGCCCCGGCTTCCCCAACTTAAATGTAATGCAAATTACATCAGCATCAGTATTAATTTAGTTTATATCCTTTTACATTTGTAGCTAAAACAAAACACAAAATCTGACTCCTTGCCAAGTTATAGCAGAAAATTAAGTTGTCTTGTTTGTATGGCAAATACAGAGCTCTAAATGAAGCACTGATAGCTTATCATATAGACAGCTACAGTGAAGGTCCAACAAGACCTGTTGCTTTTGCATCTTTTTCTTTTTTAGCTGCTAAAAATGACATATGAAGAGATCATTCGCTTTAGTGGCACTAATGGGCAGATTTATAACTGCTGAGTGGAACTAAGCACAGCATGCAAACTGATTTTCAGCCTTCTGAATGGCCGCACACTTAACGTGCTCCTGCCAGTAACAGCTGTTTATGAAGTCTGTGTTCACATGTGTCATAAAATGAATCACTGAATGAAAAACTGCCACAGGGAAAACTAAGCTGCTCGTAAAAATTTCATTTGATCATTGCACAGATGATATTGAGAGTAATACTGAACTGCACATCTTAATTTCAGTAATACACTTTCCAGGTGTAGTTCCAAAATTTATAAACAGTTCCTTCTGTTTCATTGTGTCTTTACTGAATATTGAAATTTTAATTATTAAGTAAATGTATAAGTGCAGTGACTTTTCATATTTCTTTTGCAGGCTTTTTTTTTCCACTTGGTGCTTCTGTATTTAGCATCAGTTATATTCATATTAGCTGGTGGATTCAGCATGTTCCACAGTGTTGGGTGACTCCTAATTCTTAGTCACTGGAGCTGGGTTGTGCCTTAAACCATTTTCTCATTCACTAGCCAATACTCACTATAGTTCAATGTAGATGACTGATGATACAGACTGAGAAAAAAGATAAATACATTAATTAATGATTGAATAAATAATTCAGGCACTTCCCGCTTCTCAGAAGTGTCAATTTCTATCTCACACTTAAAATATGACCAATCTATAATGACAAAGAGAAACAAGGCTGTGAAAAAGTATTTGCCCCCTTTCTGATTTCTTATGTGCTTGTGTATTAGTCACACTTAAATGTTTCAGATCATTAAACTAATTTCAATGTTTGACAAAGACAACCTGAGTAAATACAAAATGTAGTTTTTAAATGATTTCATTTATTAACGGAAAAAAGCTATCCAAACCTACATGGTCCTTATGTGAAAAAGTAATTGCCCCCTAAACCTAATAACTGGTTGTGCCACCCTTGATGGCAACAACTGCAATCAAGCATCTGCGATAACTGGCAATGAGTCTTATACATGGCTATTGAGGAATATTGGCCCACTCTTCTTTGCAGAATTTGTTTAATTCAACCACATTAGAGGGCTTGAGCTTGAGGTCATGAACTGATGGCCAGACATTCTCCTTCAGATTTTCTGGTAGAAAGCAGAATTCATGTTTCCATCAATTACAGCCAGTCATTCAGGTTCTGAAGCAGCAAAGCAGCCCCAGACCATCACACTACCACCACCACATTTGCCTATTGGTATGATGTTCTTTTTATGAAATGCTGTGTTAGTTTTACACCAGATGTAACGGGATGCACACCTTCCAAAAAGTTCTACTTTTGTCTTGTTAGTCTACTGAATATTTTCCCAAAATTCTTAGGGATCATCAAGATGTTTTTTGGCAAATGTGAGATGAGCCTTTGTGTTCTTTTTTGTCAGCAGTGGTTTTCATTTGGAACTCTCCCATGGATGCCCAGTCTCTTTCTTATTGTTGAATATCGACCAGTGTCCAAACTGAGGTAAACCAGGCCTGCAGTTCTTTAGATGTTCTGCTGGGTTTTTGCTTCTCATCCATTCTTGAATTTCTTTAGATTGTGGCATGATATGTTGTTTTCTGAGATCTTTTAGCCTACTTCACTTTGTCAGACAGGTTCTATTTAAGTGGCTTCTTGATTCAACAGGTCTGGTAGTAATCAGGCCTGGGTATGGCTCATAAAATTGAACTCAGCTTTTTAAAAAATGTAGTTAATCACAGTTAATTCATAATGTAACAATGGGGGCAATTACTTTTTCATAGAGGGTTATCTTTGTCAAATATTAACATTTTAATATTTTTAAGTGTTAATTTTAAGTGTGACAAATGTGCAAAAATATAAAAAATCTGGAAGGGGACAAATCCTTTTTCACAGCACTATACCTGCGGACATGCAAAATGTGTTTCATATGCTGTGATTATTTTACCAAATAAAAAAAAAAAAATCCAGATCCTTCTACACAGTTCATGTGTAGAAATCAGTTCTTTCTTTTGAAGGTCGTTGGCAGACTGAATAAAGGGATTCAGTTCTTACACAAAGATCATTACTTCATTTCATACAAGCAGGCAAAAAAAAAACTCTACTATGAACCTGGAGTTATTGTTGGCAAGTTTCAAAGGAGAAGAAATCCTAAACTAAAACTCATCTAAAGAGCCTTGGTATATTTTCTATAGATTTAAAGCCATCCATATTTAAAACAAAACAAAAGCAAGAACCCTCCCCACCACCACCACTAAATTAAATGTAGTCAAACACCATCTAATAAAGCTTTACCTTGGAAAGAATGGGCATCTCCTTGTGGCTACAGCTCTAGACATCTGCTCAGCACTTTTTAAAAGTAATTAGCTTCCCTGTTTAGATTTAGCTGGCTGCTTTTAATGAACATGCACTATCCCAACAACAATTTTCATGAATGACTGCGCACACCCTGGCAACACTTAATTTCCCACAATTGGTAATATTCATTGGCACACTCAGTCACGTTATTGAAGTGCATGTCAAGACAAAGGGAAGAACAATGTGGGGAAACAAAGTAATTATCTGCTGCCTTCCATATACAGTAAAGAGGAGTTTATGGTATTATCAACTACTGAAAATAACATTACTGTGAGAGAGGCCTTCAAAGCTTCAAATGACCGTAAAGATTTTTTCCTACACATGACTTCAATATGTTTTCTAACAGCCTCACCACAAGATTGTTCATAACCAAGCAAACACTGTGTTCAGCTGCCATGAAAATGACTTAATGTTGTGGTACTGGGTGAGTGCTCCACCATCTTGCCTTGTTTTGCTCTTTAGAGGCTGCATAACATCTCATCAGGAGCTGAGGAGATTAATTGGTGGCAGCTGGGTGATGACCCTCACCTGTCATCAGTCACCACCCACAGCCAGATATGCATTCACTCTGAAGCAAAGCGGGGTAGGGTCATCACACTGGTAAACCCTGTCTTTGTGACAGACTGAACATGCAGGTGCATCTCAATAAATTAGAATATCATTGAAAAGTTAATTTATTTAGTAATTCAATTCAAAAAGTGAAACTCATATATAGATTGATTACACATATATTTCAGGTATTTTTTTTAAAAAAAATTTGTTAATTATGGCTTACATAATCATCAAAATGATGGCACCGGTGTGTGTGACTGGCTGTCACTGACACTTCTGTTTGTGTTTTTATTGTTTTTATCCTTCTGCACCCAACAAATCAAGTCTCTGCTGGTCTATGATAACCAAATCCTATTGGATCTTCAAAGCTCTGTCAAAGATTTTGTTTCTTTTGAGTACAGTGGACAGAAAGCCTTGCTCTTGCTCTTATCCGGAATTCCTTCTCACCTTTACCGGGGCTCGGCTGCTCCACCCTCCTGGCGGAAGTGTCACCGTCAGCGCGGTAAACACAGCAGCCAGTTGGTGAAATTAAAAGTCTCCCTGGCGTGTTCTGCTGCTTCTCGAACACAGTATGGATTATTGTTTCACCTGTTGGTGTCTTCGCACTCCTTGGATCCCATCGATACCTGCCAGGTGCTCTGGCCCCGCCGTCCCTGCTCTCCTTGGTTCCACCAGCACAGGGTGAACCTCTGGAACCTGAGGCCACTGCGTCGGGCTCCCCGGTCCGCTCCGCCACAGGCCCCAGCATCTCCCAGGACTGGCCTGGTAAATGCCAGATCATTGGTAAATAAAACTTTCATTCTCCAGGATTTCTTCACCTCTCATGGCCTAGATTTCCTCTGTATATGTGAGACTTGGTTGAGTGTTGGTGACTGTAGCGTTTTTTTCTGAGCTTTTACCGGCTGGTTGAGTGTATGTATGTATGTATGTTCTTATTTTAACTTTCTGCCGACATCGGGTCAAGGAGGAGGAATGGCGACAATTTATAAAAGTGACTTCAAATGTAAGCAGTGCTTTTTATCCTCTTCCTTTGCCAGTTTTGAAGTGACTTTATTTGAGGTGGGTCGTTCTGACCCGGTGCTGTGCAGTCATTTACCAACCCCCCAAATACAATAACGACTTTGTGAATGACTTTGCCGATTTTCTGGCTGAAATTATGCCTAAGTATGACCAAGTCCTTATAGTTGGAGATTTTAATATCCATGTGTGCTGTCTGGATAAGCCACTGGTGAATGACTTTTTAAACCTTATTTATTTATTTATTTATTTTGTACTTATTTTGTACCCGTAGGTAGATTTGTTTTGCAGTCTTGTGACAAGCCACCAGCTGCCGGTCGCTGCGTGCGCAAGCGCCCCGTATCCCTAACCTGTATGTTTTTGGCATGCGGGAGGAAACCAAAGAAATCCCAGCGTAAACCCACGCAGCACGGGGAGAACATGCAAACTCCACACAGATCACTGTTGGCTGGGGGCAGGGATCGAACCCACGATCTCATGATCCCCGCGATCCCCCGGCCGAGGGTAAACTGTGCTGCCGCAGTGCTAACCACTGCGCCACCGTGTAGCCCATTTGAAACAGTTTTTATCTGGTGGTCCTACACATGAACACAGACACACATTAGATCTTGTTCTTTCACATGGTTTATGAATGAATGAATGAATGAATTTTATTTATTTCGGATAGTACATTACAGGTTAAAAGAAACTGTATAATATAACAACAAGGTCAAATTAGACAAAGACTCCTTCTACTATACAATTCCACGTGAGTTATCCGAAATGGGTGATGGCTGAAGCCGCAGCTTATATTGCCCACCCATATTCCATCCAAGAATTCAAAGGAGAAAAAAGAGAAAACAAGACAAGAGCGATTACAATTTAAAACAAGGCTAAGACAAAATGTGACTGAGAGAAAAGAAAACTGAGCTAGTCTAAGTTAAGCGGTTACTATTCAAAAACAAATCTAAGACATAGTGTCACAGAGAAAAAAAGAAAAAACGAAAAAACTAAGCTACAACACAACACAGGCTGGAAATGTCAATCCTTATGTGAGTTTACATGTCGTCTTGTAAATATGTTTGGAGTATTTCTTCCTTTAGTTTTTGTTTAAATTGTCCAAGCTTTGTACATGATTTTAATTCAGGTCCAAAATCGTTCCATAATCTGACTCCTTGCACTGAAATACAGTGTTGCTTGGTGGTTGTTCTCACTGTAGGCTTTTGAAATATACATGTTCCTCTGAAGTGATATCGTTTCTCCCTTGTTTGGAACAACTTTTGGATATTTGCGGGCAGTGATAGATTCTTCACTTTGAACATTATTATTGCGGTTTTAAAGTCAATCAGATCTTTCAACTTGAGAGTTTTTTGTTTAAGAAAAAGTGGGTTTGTTGGTTCCCTGTAAGCTGCTTTGTTGATTATTCTAATAGCTCTCTTTTGAAGCATAAAGAGTGGATATATGTTTGTTTTATATGTATTTCCCCATACTTCATTACAATACGTCATGTATGGGAGTATTAATGAATGGTACAAGGTGTATAGTGTGGGTTGATTCAGCAAATTTTTCACTCTGTGTAATATTGCAATTGATTTGGATACTTTACCTTTTATATAATTAATATGTGGCTTCCAACACAGTTTGTTATCAATTATTACTCCAAGGAATTTAGTTTCGGATACCCTTTCAATCTCTACACCATTTACACTGAGTCTGGGTACTGGGTTGTTGTGATGGTTGTTAAAGACTATAAATTTTGTCTTGCTTAAATTGAGCGTTAATTTGTTTGAATCAAACCACAGTTTCAGCTTTCCTAATTCCTTTCCGAGTGTATCCAGAAGTTGTTCCAAATTGTTTCCACTGCATAGCAGATTAGTGTCATCAGCAAACAATATTAAGTCCATTTTTTCTGAAACTTTACATATATCATTTATATACATATTGAATAATAATGGTCCCAAAACTGAACCCTGTGGGACTCCACAGGTGACCTTCAGTAACTCTGAGTTTTTGCTGTTAACACATGCAAACTGATATCTATTCTTTAAGTAACTACTTAACCAGGACAGTGCTACCCCTCTAATAACACAATTTTGTAGTTTCTTTAATAATAGATTGTGATCTACTGTATCAAATGCTTTTTTAAGATCCAGGAATACTCCAACTGAATACTCTTTATTTTCAATGGCTGTTGATATTTTTTCTGTAAATTCCATTAAGGCATATGCTGTTGTCCTTTTGTGTCTGAACCCATATTGCTGCTCACACAATAAATCATTCTTCAGTATGAAGTTGTCAATTCTCTCATAGAATATTTTTTCAAGTATCTTGGAAAATTGCGGTAATAGTGAAATTGGTCTGTAGTTGGAGAGTTCCCCTCTGTCGCCTGTCTTGTAAATCGGAATTACTTTAGCTATTTTCATTGCATTGGGAAATATACCTGATTGGAGAGACAGGTTACAGATATACGTCAGTGGTTTCACTATGCATTCGATAACAGTTTTGACTAGTAGCATGTCAATACCATCGCAGTCAGTAGATGTTTTACTTTTGAACGATTTAACAATTTCAATGACCTCTCTTTCATCTGTGTTCTTTATGAAGATGGTGTCTTTTACAGCAGTGTTATTGCATATTGTATCACCTGTAGGCGCCGTAGTGGGTATTTCTCGGGCCAGTTTAGGTCCAATGTTAACAAAAAAATTATTAAATTCATCTGCAGGTGAAGCTATATTCACATTCAGAGTCGATTTATTATTTTTTGGAATATTAGTTGGGTAGCTAGTATTTCTGCTTTTATTTCCAAGGATACTGTTGATTATTGTCCATGTATTTTTAATATTGTCTTTGTTTTTTTCCAGTTCTTTACTGTAATAGTCTCTTTTACTGCATCTTATTATATATGTTAACTTATTTTTGTATGTTTTATACCGTTGCTCTGCTTCTTTTGTCCTTTTCTTTATGAAAGCTTTATATAATAAATTTTTCTTTTTACACGCCTTTTGTAGTCCTTTGGTTAACCATGGTTTGTCAGCAAATTTGTGTTTAAGCTTTTTTTTAACTAATGGGCAGTTTTTTTCATAAAGAGTGGTTACAATGTTTATAAATGTGTCATAGGCTTCATTTACATCTGATACATAGACTTCTGTCCAGTCTTGCTTCAGCAAGTCCTCTTTAAAAGAACTGATTGCGTTTGGTGATTTGTGTCTGAACGATTTTGAGATTTTTTCTGGGTTGGGCCTCGTGTGGCCATGGATAAGTGCAAAGATTGGCAAGTGGTCGCTTATATCATTTATCAATAATCCACTTTCTATTTTCTTATCGAGAACATTGACAAACAGGTTGTCAATAAGTGTAGCAGAGTGAACTGTGATTCTACTGGGATGTGTTATTGTGGGATATAGACTCATGCTGTACATAGAGTTCATGAACTCTGTAACTACATTTTGTTGATGTGGATTAAGTAGGTCAATATTGAAATCTCCACAAATTGCTACCATTTTCTTACTAGTAATATTATTGTACAGCTCGACTAATTTATCTCTGAATGTCTCAATGCAAGTTCCCGGCGTTCTGTATATGCAGCTTATGATTAGATTTTTTGTTTTGTCTAGGTCAATCTCAACAGTAACACATTCCAAAATCCCTGGTAGTGCTGAGGACATTTCATTTACAAGCTTACATCTATATAGGTCATCAATATACAGTGCAACACCACCACCCTTTTTTTGAGATCTGTTAATGTTAAACATCTGATATCCCTCTATTGCCATCAGGGGAGCCTGGTCTTCATTAAGCCAGGTTTCCGAGACTGCAATGGCTGTGAATTTTCTGTTTAGCTGTTTTAAATAGTCCTGAATCTGTGAGAAGTTTTTGTTAAGACTTCTGCTATTGAAGTGTATTATTGACAGTTTACCATCTAATTGCACTTGACTTTTGAATTGCTTTTCAGTGTAATATTCACAGTGGTTATGAATATTATTGAAAAAGTGGTTATCGGGATCAATATCATTCTCCATCTCTTGTGGTTTATGTTCAGCATAGTGGCATATTTTTAGAGTTTGAGTTTCCTCACTCTGTGTTTCATAGACAGTGTTCATTTGTATTTATCTAAGTCAGTAGCATCTCTGATCATTATACTTTTTGCTTGCTCAGGTGTTCCATTTAGTTTAATCCAAATTCTACAATTTCTTGTCCAGGTTGACTGTATCCTATTTTGTTTTTTTAGCATCTGTGCCTGCCGTGCTAATTCAGCGTTTTTTTTTTGTCAGGTGTTCATTTAGGTAAACTTGAGTTTCCTTTAGTTTTTTGGCCTGCCTCAGTATGTCATTTTTCACCCTCCTGTTCACAAAGCGCATCACAATTGATTTCTTTGTTTTGTTATCTTTCTTCGGTAAAGCATAACAGGCTGAGATCGCATTGGCTTCTACCTTAATGTCTTTATCATTAAGGAACTGAAGCACTTGGTTTTCTAGGGACATTGATTCACTTATGGAAGCATGTTCACCACTCAGTCCTGTTGCGGCATGGGCGTAGGACTGATATCTGATGTCTAGTCCACTTATAACTAGGTCATCAATGCGAGAACCTTGTTCAAGATCCTCGACGCGTTGCTCCAAAAGACGCCCGTGTTGCTCCAGGTCCATAATTTTTTGGTCTTTTTCTTTTATTATTGAATGTAGGGCTTGTACCTCTTCTATTAGGTTTATTATTTTGGCCTGTTGGTTAGTCATTTTGGCCAATTCTTCTAACACAAAGTTCAGAGATTTTTTAATTTCTTCCATTTCCTCTTTTTTGGGTGGCATTTTACTGACCTGTGGATAGAAATAAACAGAGAATCCGGCTAGGCTATCGCCGGCGCCTGCCTCTGTCTACCTGGCCAGTTATGTCGCACACCGCCGGCGCAGCAGGAATCCACCGATCACAGCCACTCGTCGCTGTCTGGCTGGGTGGCTCCTCTGCTGGGCCCCGTCACCGCCAGTTATGTCGCACTCCGCCGGCGTAGCTCTAATCCACCGATCACCTCCGCCGATCGGTGGCCGATCACCGTCGCTCGCTGTCGTCTGGCTGGGTGGTTCTTCCGCTAGGCCCCGTCACCGACCGCCGTCAGTCTGGTAGTTCCTCGGCTGGGCCTCGCAAATTGGGCTCCGATTCAGGCCACTGTCCTGCTGAATCCAGGTGGCCCCCGTCTCTCACCAACGCCGCGCTCGAGCTCCCAATCGCCACCTCGGTAGGTTCGTCCGGTAAGCCCTCACCGGGGACTGAGCCGCTTCGTGTCGGAGTTAGGTGACGCACAGGGGCTAGTGTTAAGCTAACCAGTATTAGCTTGGCAGAAGCTTCAGATAGAGCGTAGCGGTTCTACCCGATTAAAGGGGCATTCCGACGGGATTCTGACGGGGGTGGAAATTCAGCCCGTGGGGTCCGTCACGAGCGCCGATCGCTGTTGATTAGGTTCTTTTAATGGGAAGAAATCGGCGACTTTGTCTCAGCGTTGAAAAAGTGTGACCATCCCGGTCGCCATCTTGAAAAAAAAAAAAAAAAAATCTGTGTTTATCTGTGTTTAACGTGGAGATCTGTGACAATGTGTTCTCGGATCATATGCCAATTTTATTTGATGCTGCCTTTTCCTGTACCAAAGTTAAAACCTGCACTCCGACTCACCGCTGCCGGATTTTTAAACCTTCCACTGCTGGTCAGTTTTCGTCTGCTTTTACCCATCTCTGTGCTCCCCTGATTCAATTCTCTCTGATACGGAGGAGATTAATTCCTGGTTTTATTTCTCCTGCCAAGCCATCCTGGACTCTGTGGCTCCATCAAAAATTAGGTAGCCCAGAGCCAAACTCGAGCCATGGTTCAATAACGGAACTTGGGCAGTTAGAAGGGAATGCCGCAAAGCTGAGTGCAGGTGGAAGAAGGATAAGCTGCAGGCATCTCGTCAAATTTTAGAGGATTGTTGGCATCATTATCAGAGTGCTGTTAAGGAGGCTAAAAGGGAACATTTGTCCAATATTACTGTGTCAATCGTCATAACCCACGTGTTATTCAAGACCAATGACTCTGTTCTTAATGCCTCACCAACTGTCAGTATAGAAGCACCCACTGAATTGTGCAATGACTTTTTGCATTTTTTATTGATAAGGCCACCACTATTAGGGCTCTCATCCCAGCTCCTGCCGCTGACCTCTCTGTCTCTGTCCCTTGCTCTGCTGTCTTCAATCAGTTTGAGCCTGTGACCCTGTTGCAATTAGAGGATGTGGTTGGTCATATCAAGCCTTCAGGTTCCCCTTGTGATGCTCTCCCTCCTTGATTTTTTAAAAAGCAGTTTTATCTAGCAAAGGTTAGTCAGTTTTAATGATTTTAAACAACAGTTTGTCTTCTGGTGTGGTTCCTGCAAATTTTAAACATGCAGTAGTGAAACCTTTGTTAAAGAAACCTGGTCTTGATCAAACTGTGTTGGATAACTTTAGGCCTATTTTAAAGCTACCTTTTCTCTCAAAAATTTTGGAGAAAATTGTTTATCTTCAGTTAAAGGCTTTTTTGGGTGAGAATGGTGTCCAGGAGGTGTTTCAGTCTGGATTTAAAACCCTCCATAGCACAGAGTCATCTTTGTTAAGGGTCTTTAATGATGTCCTCCTAGCATCGGAGTCTGGTGATTTTATGATTCTTGTCCTGCTTGACCTAACTGCCGCCTTTGATACAGTGGACCATGACATTTTAATATCCCATCTACAGCATCTAGTGGGGATTTCTGGTACTGTATTGGAATGGTTCAGGTCCTATTTGGCAGCTAGAACCATGTCTGTAAGTCTTGCTAGTTTTGAATCTTCCTCGGCTTTCCTGCCATGTGGAGTCCTACAGGGCTCAATTTTAGGGCCCTTGTTTTTCTCCCTGTACTTACGTCCACTGGGTTCAATCCTTAGAAAGCATGGTATCTCCTTCCACTGTTACGGAGAAGGAGGCCTTCTCAATTAAACTACTTCTTGAATGTCTTGATGACATTGAAGCTTGGATGGCTTTAAACTTTTTACATTTTAGTGAAAAGAAGACTGAAGTGATAGTGTTTGGACCCAGTGGCTCCTGTGAGTCCCCCCTGTTGACTTGAGCCCCTTGGCACAGTTTGTTAAGACAACTGTTACTAATCAGGGTTTTAAGATAGACAGTGATTTTAGATTAAATTGTCAAATTGTTGCAGTAGTCAAATCCAGCTTTTTTCATTTGAGGCAGCTGGCAAAGGTTAAACCCATTCTTTTAAGGCAGCACTTTGAAACAGTAATCCATGCCTTCATTACATCACGGCTGGATTACTGTAACACACTTTATTTTGGAGTTAGCCAGTCTTCCCTCTCGCATCTCCAGCTGGTTCAAATTGCTGCTGCATGTCTTTTAACTGGAACACGTAAGAGGGACCACATTACACCCATTTTAGCTTCCCTCCACTGGCTGCCTGTACATATTAGGGTTCGTTTTAAAATTCTTTAAATTTTAAATCATTAAATGGCCTTTTCCACCTTAATTCTCTGAGCTCCTTCATCCTTACACCCCTGCTCGGTCTTTCAGGTCAGCTGATCAGCTGCTCCTTGAGATACCGAAATTGAAGAGGAAGCTCAGAGGAGACAGAGCTTTTTCTGTTGCTGAACGAATGAATGAATGAAGAAAGCTTTATTTTGAACATGTGGGAGTAGAAAAGGATACGAATAACACACAATCAAAACAAAGCAACACAAAACAATATTTTCTTAACATGCCCGAAAAGGAGTAGGAAGAAGGATAAGCTTTTTTTTTTTTTAAATCCTACCCCTTCTCTACTATTTAGACATAATTAACTGGCAGTTGTCTTCCTGTTTGCTCTGTATTTACAGTTTTTTCTATAAGTATATGTAACAGAGTCAATAAATGCATTCCTACTTGGCTTGCCAAGTGGCTCGACCCTCTTGGTGACACAGGTAGATAGTGATCGACAAATGAAGCTTTCTGAAGCGCTGAAGCTTGTATCTGAAAAGGGTTCATTACGTGAAGCTTTTCAACAGTCCTCTTTGGTGCCATCTGGTGGCCAAAAGTGAACTGCTTTATGGTTTCCCACTATAGTTGAGCGCTTCTGTTTATCATTATGTGACAATTCTGTCTGATATTGGGCTATTGTCGTGATACTTTGAACATGTTTTTTTGGGGGGTGGGGTGGGGTAGGGGGTGGGGGTAGAAATAATGGTTAATTTTGATGAATAAACTTTCCTTGGTTAAACATGGGACATGGTGTGAGCTGCCTTTGATGTTTGTAAACATAATAAAAACATATATATTAATGTACAACACAATCTTAGAATAGCTTGGGACTGTGCTTGTGCTGTAAAGGCCCTGCCTGCCACATGCTTATGTTATTAGTGGACAGGTACATTTTTATATACATTAACTTATAGGTAGAGTGGGGTTTTTTTGACCTGGGGGTAGAAGTGCTTGTGAACCGGGAAAGTGCTTAGGAATTGAGCAGTGTAAATGCTTATGAACTGATAACATGAACACATAATGCAGATATGGTAATTTATATTATTTATTTATTTATATTATGGCTAACTTTTTTTGCTCATAGCGCTGATGCTATAGAGGTTCATAGCCATGTAGCACAAGACAAAAAACTTAGCACAATAACAACATCTGTTACTTCTCTAAAACTGACAGCAAAGATAAGGACCTGTACTTATATAGGGCTTTTCTAGTCTCAAAGACCACTCAAAGTGCTTCACTAGTACTAGCCCTCTATTCTAAGAGCCTATCAGAGACAGATACCTAGGGACCATTTAGAATCACCAATTAACCTAACATGGGTTTCTTTGGATTGTGGGAAGAAACCAGAACATCTGGACTAAACCCACACAGCACAGGGACAACATGTAAACTCCACACAGAAAGGTTCCTACACCTGCCAGCCTGGGGATTCAAACCTGGAACCTTCTGGCTTTTAGGCAACAGTGCTAACCCATATACCACTGTGTAAGTTGTGCAGTTTAATCACTTAAAACATAGTATTTCACTTTATAATTAAGAAGAACTTATCAAGATCTAGAAATTATTTTAAATTTACATACATTTCCACATCAGTCATCAGTCCTAACCACCTAAACACACTCACCACACCATACAAATAAACGGGCCAGTTTTGGCCCACGGGCTCTATGTTTGACATCGCTAGACTAGACCGTAAAAAACAGCCTCCATCATGGAGCTTCTCTGCCACATTCCTCCTCCAAAAACCCATCCAAAATGAACTCGCTGTGGACTCATCAAAAATGGAAGAAACTGAAAAAAATGTTTCTTTTTTAAGAGAATTTTTCAGTCACCCCCAGAGCCTGGAGTAGTAGAGAAGAGAACCGTCTGTCCTGTCGGCGAGAAGCAATCTATGCATCCCGGTTCACCTCACATCTGTTCTTTTTTTCGTGACAGTCCCCTCCGAAATAAAACATATCCTGCTTTTTGTGGAGCTAAATGCAACACTCAAACGTGCAGCCTGCACACACAAACACAGTGTCTGTTTTTGTAACTATGAAAGCTGTTCAGTGCTGATAGGTTAGAAGAGTTCATCGTGAAGCATAAAATACTCTATGACCAACAATGTTTGAAAGAAATAAAAGAAAAAAGAAAGAAAAAATATGAAAAAAAGAATTTCAGGTGCATTTTGCAGTTCTGTCTGTTGTAACGGAAGACAAAGAGTAGCAACCACTGAACTCTCTCTATATATAGGTATATTTCATCACTGATCTGCAATGATTTTGACATGGGCGACAAAATTAAGACTTATAAAAATGCCGGTCACTCTCCATAGTTTCTCATCACACCTGTGCTACGTCAGTTCATTCATTCTTGGCACAGAGCTACCCCATGTCTCTCACGCAAAATCTCCACCAAAACACACCACAAATCCTGCCAATACTTCACTTTCTTAAAACCATTAAGTCATTGGTCACGTGACTCTGGCCAAACAAATCAAGCCTCAAAGCAGTGTTTCTGAACCCCTGTGCCGTTTTTTTTTTTTGACACATGCGCCAAAGCTTCACATTCATCCAGACCATCACTACAGGTAGAATGCCGGACTCCGGAGTGTGAGGTTGTGAGTTCAAACCCCTGGCTGGACACCACCAGTTGCACTTAACAGCCCCGTCCCCTTGGTCACATATATATAAATATATGCATCCGAAAAGTATTCAAAGCACTTCACTTCTTCCACATTTTGTTATGTTACAGTCTTATTCCAAAATGGATTAAATTCCTTTTTTTCCTCAAAATTCTACACACAACACCCCATAATGACAACATGAAAAAGTTTTTTTTTTTTTTTTTTAGATTTTTGCAATTTGTTTTAAAAATAAAACACTAAGAAATCACATGTACAGTGTTGGGAGTAACGCGTTACTGTAACGTCACTACTTTTGCAGTAACGTGCTGTGTAACGAAATTACTGTTTAAAAATTCAGTAATGCATTACAGTTACGGAAATTTGATCAGATGCGTTACTCGCGTTACTCGTTTTATTAATATGGATAGATATTTTTAGCACAAATAAATACAATCTGACCCTACCTAGCTAACGAGCCATCAGTTAAAGAACCTCTTCTGTCATGATCCAGGGCATGGGGGGGTACCGTGCCCCGTCTCTAGTTTAGCTCAGTCTTCTCTGTTTTTTTGTGCATTTATAGTTATGTTCTTGTATCATTATGTTTTCTGGTTTGTGTTTTATTTTGACAGCATTTTGCAGCTTCCAGCTGTCATACCGGTCGGAGCTGCACACCTGTTTGTCATTCTGTTATTTTCTCCACTCATGTATCCACATCTGTGTTTGGCATATAAGGGCACGGCAATCCTCTGGGGGTTGTCGTGTCCTTCTTTCCTGTGCACCCGTCCTCAGGAGCTCCAAAATATCCTAAGTGTGTTTGGGTGCCACTGTAGAGGTGAGTGGAGGGCTCCGTCCAGGTAATTCTTCCTTATTTCCAGCCATGAGCCCTGGCTGCCTTCGGGTGTGCTCCGGTTGGATTCTGTCCCCCTTTGCTCGGCGATTCCGGCTTCATGTTCCCCTGGACGTTGAGCCACGCTTGCCTCCAGCATTTTCCATGTTAATGTTCTCATTTATCTTTGCCATGGACTTTATGATTTAGTCTGCTATGTTCACGTTTGTGTCTGTTTTTGTGTTAATAAACGTGCAAACTCACAGACAGCATTCAAAGAGAACTCGTGAAATGAGCACTTCATGACACTCTTCACTGCTGAAGCCACAAATGGAGCTTGCTCCTGGTGGGAAAAGATGAGGCTACTTTGTTTTTGTGGAAATAGACAGATTATTTTTTCTTTGCCGCGGTTAAGGATAAAAGCATATTGGTGGGTTGCAGGCTAAATGTGCTTAAGACTGACTGCAATCTCCAGAAGCACCTAAGAACAGCAACAACATCCTGCAAACCTATGCTATGCTAAGCTAACACCATATTAGTGAATTTACACTATCTGAACAGCGGCTGGATTTTGAGCACAGGTATGGATCTGGACTTGTTTGTGACCCAGCAAGAATTAAACCGACTGATTGCCAGATACTCGTTATAGAATGAAGCTCTGATAACGTCATTTTCCATCAGACAGCTGTTATCCACTGAAGTTAAAACACATTTACTTGCTACCTGGATAAAGATTATTCAAAAATAGATTTGATCTCCAAAAAGACTGGATCGTGTGTCTGTCACAGCAGACATTTCGACTGTGAATAATGGACATTTTCTTCGTATCACTGCACATCGGATTAAATCCATAATATTAAAGGCAAGAAACTGACAGCTTTATGCAGTGTTGGCAACTCACTCTTTTTCCATTTCTCTCACTCCACAAATCCTATTTCTCACTCCAAAATGAGGAAATTACTGGCTATTTTGTGTTTATTTTCTTCAGATTTTTCCCACGTTAAAAGCTCTCAAGGCAGGATAAAGCAGACTGAACATGTTCTAAAAGGTCTGTCTGAAACAGTCTGTTTTCAGACTGACATTAATAAGCCCCTAATGTAATCCATTAATTAAATTATCTTGCTATGTGGGCAAGATCATTTAAGTGTGCATTTAAAAGTAATGTAAAAGTTACTTTTCCAAGTAACTAGTTACTTTAATCATGCAGTAACTGGTAACTAACCCAGTTACTTTTGAAAAGAAGTAACTAGTAACTGTATCTAGTTGCTATTTTTTAGTAACTTGCCCAACACTGCATGTACTAAAGTATACACAGCCTTTGCCATGAAGCTCAAAATTGAGCTCAAGTGCATTCTGTTTCTGCAGCTTAACGGGAGTCCACCTGTGGTAAATTCAGTTGATTAGACATGATTTGGAAATGCACACACCTGTCTATATAAGGTCCTACAGTTGACAGTACATGTCAGAGCACAAACCAAACATGAAGTCAAAGGAATTGTCGGTAGACCTCCGAGACAGGATTGTCTCGAAGCACAAATCTGGGGAAGGGTACAGAAAAATTTCTGCTGCTTTGAAGGTCCCAATGAGCACAGTGGCCTCCATCATCCGTAAATGGAAGAAGTTCGGAACCACCAGGACTCTTCCTAGAGCTGGCCAGCGGTCTAAACTGAGCGATCGGGGGAGAAGGGCCATGGTCATGGAGGTGACCAAGAACCCGATGGTCACTCTGTCAGAGTTCCTATGTTCCTCTGTGGAGAGAGGAGAACCTTCCAGAAGGACAACCATCTCTGCAACAATCCACCAATCAGGCCTGTATGATAGAGTGGCCAGATGGAAGCCACTCCTTAATAAAAGGCACATCATAGCCCACCTGGAGTTTGCCAAAAGGCAAGGACTCTCGGACCATGAGAAACAAAATTCTCTGGTCTGATGAGACAAAGATTGAACTCTTTGGTGCGAATGCCAGGTGTCATGTTTGGAGGAAACAAAGCACCGCTCATCACCAGGCCAATACCATCCCTACAGTGAAGCATGGTGGTGGCAGCATCATGCTGTGGGGATGTTTTTCAGCGGCAGGAACTGGGAGACTTGTCAGGAGTGAGGGAAAGATGACAGCAATGTACAGAGACATCCTGAATGAAAGCCTGCTCCAGAGCGCTTTTGACCTCAGACTGGGGTGACGGTTCATCTTTCAGCAGGACAACGACCCTAAGCACACAGCCAAGATATCAAAGGAGTGGCTTCAGGACAATTCTGTGAATGTCCTTGAGTGGCCCAGCCAGAGCCCAGACTTGAATCCAATTGAACATCTCTGGAGAGATCTGAAAATGGCTGTGCGCCGACGCTTCCCATCCAATCTGATGGAGCTTGAGAGGTGCTCTAAAGAGGAATGGGCAAAACTGCCCAAAGATAGGTGTACCAAGCCTATTCAAAAAGACTTGAGGCTGTAATTGCTGCCAAAGGTGCATCAACAAAGTATTGAGCAAAGGCTGTGAATACTTACGTACATGTGGTTTCTTTGTTTTTTATTTTTAATAAATTTGCAAAAATCTCAACCCCCCCCCCCCCAAAAAAAAAAAAACTTTTCATGTTGTCATTATGGGATGTTGTGTGTAGAATTTTCAAGAAAAAAATGAATTTAATCCATTTTGGAATAAGGTTGTAACATAAAATGTGGAAAAAGTGAAGTGCTGTGAATACTTTCTGGATACACTGTATACATACATGCATACATATACCCTGATGTATATGAACCATAGACAAAACTAATGTGAATAAGTAAGTAATCTGTGACAACACCTGATCAAAACCCTTCTTCCTCCCTATACCTTGTGAAAACCATATTTTTGTACCACTCTTGGAACCGGGCCATGCTTGGACATTGCATTAGCTCTGCACTGAGTCTGTTCCACAACTTCACCCCACATCTAGAAATACAAAAACTTTTTAATGTTGTACGGACACAAAGATGTTTAAAGTTTAACTCTCCTCTTACATTATATCACCCAACTCTACAAAAAAAAAAAAAAAACAGTTTCTGAATATTGCCAGGAGGTTGGCAATATTTATTGCCAGCTGCATCATTTAACGTAGTGTGCACAAATGCAACATGGAGACATGACTGGGTTTGAAATGAATATTTTCATCAACCCATGTATTGGTCCGTTTTCCCCCTGTGCAGTGAAAAACTCTGTTTCTTTGAATGATCTGGAACAGACCATACTACAAGGTATAGGTGGATAGCCTGTATTCAACTGTCCTCAGATTAATACATTCACCAGAAAAACAACAGCTGAGTGTGTGTCTCATTAATGATGTAATACAAGGTAAACAGGACATGGCTCTCCTTCAACATTTGCTTGTAACAAAGCATGTAATGAACAGACAACTGGTAATTTTAAATAAAATCAAAGTTGTGGTAGTCAAGTCAATAAATGTAAAACCTGCCAAAGGACAATATATTTCAACTTGAAAGAGAGAATTTGTGAAACAGAATTTCCAAGGACATAGCAACGCTGGATAGGTACTGGGCAGATTAAAGAGAGGCACATCCTGGGTTTGAGAGCAACTATTGTTCACAGAAATGTAATTTTATGATATAAAAAGGAATTTCTCATAGCCTTCTTATAGTATTTTCCTGGCAAAAGGTAGAGCGGCACAAAACATCATGTCTGTATGCAAAAGGGTAAGACCGTCTCATATACACTGACTTTCTTTTTTCACAAGCCAAGTCATATGGTAGATGGTAAAGTATGCAATGTTCACATTTACCAAGGCACATCAATTGGCCAGAGGAAAAACCCGAAAGTCTAATGTTTTCCAATAGATTTAACTTCCTATTACTTAAAAAAATATGAATTTACAGGCAAAACATTAACTTCTAATAATGATAAGGGATTAGATTTATATGACGGTTTACATGTCAAGTGATATCTCAAAGTGCTTACAGTGAGTCCATTATTCATTCACTCCAAACAGACATTGATAGTGGTAAGCTAGCCACAGTTGCCCTGGGGCAGACTAATGGAAACGTGGCTGCCAAACCACGTCAACGGCCTCTCCCACCACTACTGAACATTTACACACATTCATACCCAGTGTCATGGACACTGGAGGCACGGTGGGTAAAGTGTCTTGGCTAAGAACACAATGACAGGATGGCTGGGGAGAGCAGGATTCGAACCACCAGCCCTCTGGTTATTGCACGAAACGCTCTACCTCCTGAGCAACTGCCCCCCACATTTCCCTCCTCCGTTCCATTTTTGCTGAGCACCAAGCTGGATGGCAGGAAGTTCCATTTTTATATGGTCTTTGGCATGACCCAGCCAGGACTTGAACCCTGACCTCCCGGTTGTGGGGTGGATGCGTTACCTCTAAGCCACCACTCCGGTGGTGACATTAAAACTAAGCTACTGTTATGTTTCTGCTCCAAAATAGTAGTAAAAGTATCAGTACTGAGTACAGAATAAAGTACAAAGCTATTACTTGCACCAATATATTTAACTGTTGTCTTGACTAGCAGTTTGATGCATTAGTAGTTAGAATTCCTCTATATTACTTAATAATCTTCAGCTAAAATTTAGGATTTTAACCTAAATGTCACAGGGAAAACCTATATTTGTCAGAAAAAAGAATTAGAAGGCTCAAATGTAAAGCTACGGTCACAAATACCTTTACGAACAACTGTGAACACCGTATGAACGATTTTTGGACCTTTTTGTACGACCTTTTAAAGGCAGCCATAGGAGAATCCAGCATTCGTAGACTGTTGATGTTGGCCATAAGTACGTATGCCTCAAGAATACCTTAAGGTGTTCTTGAGAACACCTTAAGTTGTTCTTGTGGGCTCCAGAGATTCGTACAGCGTGCGTAAGGTGGTAGTGAGGTGCTTGTAAGGCAGAAGTATGCCATTCGTGCAACATTTATGCTGACAAAATGTGCTGAAAGCCTATCTTCCTACCAACGACTTGAGAGTGCCGTCAGTTGCAAAAATGTTTTCGTAAGATGGCAGTCAGTATGCTGTAGGAAGATCCCAAGGCACCCTTACGAAGAACGTAAGAACTCTGGGGTCATCTTCGTGCAACAGAAAGGCACCTCATTGCTCAAGAATGCCTCAAAGTTGCTCTTGCAAACTGAATGGCAGCCATAAGAAACTATGCTGCCCTCCATGAATGTCTGCAAACTCCAGAATTCATAAGAACTGGGAGATTCTTACGAACTCATCATTCGAATTACCTCCACAGTGTTTCCTCTGGCTTAAAGATCTTGGCACGGTGGTAACAATTTTTTTTTTTTTGGGAGGGGGGAGCGCAGAAAACACATGACACTATTGTAACTGCAATATTTTAATTTTACACTATTTCTTTCTTTTTTTTTAAATTTTGCACAGTAATATTGCATAATGGAACTTACCATGTGAAGCATTGTACAACCAAGGCTTGAATGTTGGAATATTGGGCCAGATGTCCTGTGTTTGGAATTTTTACTAGTGTCATTCTTCTCTCCTCCCTCTGCTCTCACCTCTCCTGGACCCCCTGCTTGAACACTTTCCTCTCCTTGGCTCCTCTCTTCTGTCTCATTTTTCCCTCTCTGGTTCTCTCTCTGTCTATGGTGGTATACAAACAGGTTAGAAAATACTGTGTCATGTTTTGTCCTGCAGGATTTTTTTTCATGGTTTACATAAACAACAACAATCTGTATTTTTTGTAATTTTATTCTAGTGTCTCTTTTTTTTTTACCCCCATTGAGAAGGAGTAAGAAAGGGAAAGGAAAAAAACATTCATAATCGTAATTTGTTCCAAGAAGAAGAAGAGGTCCTACGCCAATGCACTCCAATCGTCTGACAACCAATCGCCTGCCAAGCAGACCACGAACCAGCTACAGGTTGTCAACAAGACACGCCCCCACTCACAGCTACGCGTTGTACTGAAGTCTGGTAGGACATCTGGCGGACATCAGGGTCAACGTCAAGGTCATAAGAAGCACCAAGTCTTCATCAGTCGACTCGACCCCACCACCAGACCCCATCATGTACGCTCCTATATCAAAACTCATGTTAAAATAAATGACAATCTCAAGACTGAGCAACTAGAAACCAAGCATGATGGTTATGCCTCTTTCAAAATTACATGTCCTACCAGTTGCAGCAAGAAGTTGCTTGGAAAAAATGTGTGGCCATCTGGTTTATACTATCGACAGTTTTTTGAGAGGAAATGAACTACATGTGATTGTCACTATTGAGTTTGTCATCATATCCATTCAGTAGTAGAACCAACCTAAGAATATGTTCATTCAACTGCCAGAATGTAAAAACTTCAACTAATGAGATCTCCAGTTTATGTGATAACCATGACATTGTGTTGTTGCAGGAACATTGGTTGTTCGAACATGAATTGTCTATTCTGAGCAGAATACATGGTGATTTTATAGGACAAGGTGTTTCTTTTATGGATACGGAAGAACGTGTTATCTTAGATCGCCCCTATGGCGGCGTTGGTATCCTATGGCGGAAGTCACTTGCGAACAGTTGTGTTGTGAAAACTTACGAGTGCGTAAGAGTTACAGGTATTGAAGTCAACCTGGGTGACTTTCACTGTCTTATATTGTGTGTATATTTCCCCTGTGACAGTGTTGAAAACTTGGATGAATACTTGCACTGCATGAGTCTTGTTAAACGTATCACTGAGGATTTTCCAACCCCATATGTGTATATACTTGGTGACTTCAATGCTAATATATCACATTCAAGTTGTTTTGGAAATGAACTGGTGTCTTTTTGTGAGAGATACTCTTTACACATCTCGGACAGGATTATCTTACCAGGTGATACCTTTACTCATGTTAGCATGGCTCATGGCTCTACATCATGGCTTGATCACTGTGTGACTACATCCTCAGGCCATGATAATGTGTCCAATATCAGAGTTCTGTATGGTTATGTGAGTTCCGATCATGTACCTTTATCTATGGATATTGAGGTATCAAGTGCTGTAAGTGGCCCCCAGGGAGCTCCCTCGGCCACAACGGGTTGTAGGACATACAAATGGCGTGATGCCACAGCGTCAGACCTGTCCAGATATAAGAAACTTACTCGTAGGAAACTCTGTAACATCCGTGCTCCTACGGACGCCATCAGGTGTCACGACCGTAATTGTGCGGCACACAGGGATGATATCGACAGGTTTTACAGTGATATTGTTGATGCTTTAAATTTTTGTGTGAGTGAATGCATTCCTAGTCACAGTGTTGCCACCCAATATAATGTCCCAGGCAGGAATGATGTTGTTAGCGAGGCTCACACAGCTGCTCGGGATGCTTTTTTGTGGTGGAGGAGTAATAGCAAACCACATTTTGGTCCAATATTTGATAACATGAAAAGTTGTAGGGCTAGGTTCAAATATGCTCTACGAACATGTAGGCGCAATGAAGAAAGTATCGAATGCGACCAGTTAGCTAGTCATATGAGTGAACTGAACATGGTAGAATTCTGGAAACAAATGAAGGCTATGAGCTCCCACCGGTCTGTTAGATCAAACACTATTGATGGTGTGACTGGTGATGTTAATATTGCTGAAAAGTGGAAATGTCAATATGAAGCTATTTTCAACTCAGTCAAGAATGTTTCAATGAAGGATTCTGTTATGCATGATGTTCGCCTGTATAATTTTGTATAATTTCATTCGTCACTTCCTTGTGGTAACGTATCGTCACTTCCTGTTTTGCTGTCTGCCTGTGTGGTTTGCTCTCCAGCTCTCCAGCCACTAGCTATGGCTACTACCTCTCTTTCCTCTCCTCCTCTGGTGTGCTCTCTCTGTCAGATGTTTAGCTACACCTCTGCCTCTTTTAGCGATAACGGTAAATGTAATAAATGTTGTCTTTTTGAGGCGCTCGAGGCGAGGTTGTCTGATTTGGAATCCCGGCTCTGCTGCATTGAAACACCGTCTGCGCCAGTTAATCTCGACGGACGCCCATTAGCTGCAGCGGAGCTAGCTAGCTTAGGCCCCCCTGTCAGCGGTTCCTCGGCTCTCCTCAGCAGCGAGGAGACTGGGTGGGTGACGGTGAGAAGGAAGCCTAGTCGCAAAGCCCCGGTTCACCACCAACCTGTTCACGTTTCTAATCGTTCTTCCCCGCTCAGCGACACACCCGCTGAGGAAAAAACTCTGATCATTGGCGACTCTGTAGTCAGAAACGTGAACCTAGAGACTCCAGCGGCCATAGTCAAATGCATTCCTGGGGCCAGAGCAGGCGACATCGAGTCAAATTTGAAAATGCTGGCTAAAAGTAACTGTAAATACTCCACAATTGTTATTCACGCCGGCATTAATGACATCCGTCTCCGGCAGTCGGAAGTCACAAAACTTAATATAGAATCGGTGTGTGAGTTTGCAAAAACGATGTCTGCCACTGTAGTATTCTCTGGGCCCCTCCCCAATCTGACCAGTGATGACATGTTTAGCCGCTCGTCATCCTTGAACCGCTGGCTGTCTGTGTGGTGTCCTAAAAATGACGTGGGCTACATTGACAATTGGAGCTCTTTTTGGGGAAAACCTGGTCTTATGAGACGAGACAGCATTCATCCCACTTTGGATGGTGCTTGTCATTTATCTAACAATCTGGCATCTTTTTTATCCAAATTTCCAAAACCGTGACTACTCAGAGTTGGGACCAGGAAGCAGAGTCGTAGTCTTACACGCCTCTCTGCAGCTCCTCTTCATCCGCCACCCCTCAGCTTAGCCCCTGTCTTCCCCATCAGAGAATTGTTGTCTGCTCCCTCCAAAGTAAATAAAAATATAATGTATAAGCATCCCAAAGTGATAAAGCAAAATATTGGTAAAACTCAAATTAAACATAAAGCCTCTAAATTGAATGATTTGGCCTCTGTTCCTCCTCATAATTTAAAAATTAAATGTGGTTTATTAAATATTAGGTCTCTAACTCCCAAGTCTCTGTTAGTCCATGATCTGTTAATTGATCATCAGATTGATTTAATTTCCCTTACAGAGACTTGGTTAGGGCAAGAGGATTATGTTGGTTTAAATGAATCAACTCCCTCTGGTTATTTAAACTGTCAAAATCCCAGAAGTTCTGGTCATGGAGGAGGAGTAGCAACAATTTACCATTCCAAATTACTAGTTAATGTAAAGCAAAAAACATGTTATAATTCCTTTGAGGGCCTGGTCCTCAGTGTTGGGCACTTTAGCAATTTCAGGTTAAACCCAATTTTATTTGCCATAGTTTATCGTCCCCCATCAACCTATTCAGAATTTTTATCCGAATTTGCTGATTTCTTAGCTGATTTAGTGCTGAAATCTGATAATAATAATTATAGTAGGGGACTTTAATATACATGTGGATGTAGATAGTGACTGCCTTAATGTGGCTTTTAATTCAATATTAGACTCGATTGGGTTTTCTCAGAAAGTAGGAAATTCTACTCATTACCTCCACCATACATTGGACCTTGTTCTGACATATGGCATAGAAATAGAAAATCTTGTAGTGTCTCCTCATAACCCTGTACTGTCAGACCATTGTCTGTTAACCTTTGATTTTACTATTTCTGACTATTTGGCTCCTAAAGAAAAATATTATCACAGTAGATGCCTCTCAGATGATGCTGTTTCCAAATTTATGCAGATTGTTTCCTCTATGCCATGTGTCAACACAACGGAAATAAGCTATAGACAGCTTGCTCCTTCTGTAATTGATAACATGGTGGATAGTGTTTCAGCTTCTCTGCATCAGGCTCTAGACTTGGTGGCCCCCTTAAAAAAGAAAAAGTCTAATCAGAGATTTTTAACTCCTTGGTTCAACACAGAAACTCGTAGCTTAAAACAGAAGACTCGTCAATTAGAAAGAAAATGGCGCTCTACTAATTTAGATGAAATCTATTTAGCTTGGAGAAATCATCTTTTAATTTATAAAAAATCTCTTAGAAAAGCTAGAACGAGTTATTACTCTGCATTAATAGAAGAGAACAAGAATAATCCCAGGTTTCTTTTCAGTACTGTAGCCAGGTTGACAAAGAGTCAGGACTCTGTCAATCCTAGCATCCCCTTAGAGCTTACTAGTCAGGACTTTATGAACTTTTTCAATAATAAAATTTCATCCATCAGAGATAAAATCAATCAGATTCTTCCCACAGTTAACTTAAATACTGTAACTACTACAACTCCTTCTATTGATGTCTGTCTTGATGAGTTTACTCCAATCGACCTTTGTGAGTTAGACAAAATAGTTTCCTCATCCAAACCTTCAACTTGTCTTTTAGACCCTATTCCTACCAGGTTATTTAAAGAAGTCTTCCCACTTATTGGTAGCTTTATTCTTCATATAATCAATTCTTCATTAACTTTAGGCCATGTACCGCAGGCTTTTAAAACGGCTGTAATTAAACCCTTACTCAAAAAGCCAACGCTAGATCCAGGAGCTTTAGTTAACTATAGACCAATCTCTAATCTCCCTTTCATTTCAAAAATCTTAGAAAGAGTTGTTGCTACGCAATTATTTGACCACCTGCAGGGAAATGGTTTACTTGAAGAGTTTCAATCTGGGTTTAGAATCCATCATAGTACTGAAACAGCCTTAGCGAAGGTCACTAACGACCTCCTCATTGCATCTGATAATGGACTAGTTTCTGTACTTGTCCTTTTAGATCTTAGTGCAGCTTTTGATACTATTGATCATAATATTCTACTTGATAGATTAGAACACTATGTTGGACTTAATGGAACTTCGTTGCAGTGGTTTAGATCTTATTTATCTGATACGTTCCAGTTTGTTCATGTAAATGATGAGTTTTCTTTCAGCTCAAAGCTTAGTCATGGAGTTCCACAGGGATCGGTGCTAGGCCCTACTCTTTTTAGTTTATATATGCTTCCGTTAGGCAACATTATTAGAAAGCACTGTATACATTTTCATTGTTATGCAGATGACACACAATTATACCTGTCAATGAAGCCAGATGATACTAATCAATTAGTCAAGTTAGAAGCCTGTCTTAAGGAAATCAAAGCTTGGATGACTTGTAATTTCCTGCTATTAAATTCAGATAAGACTGAAGTCATTCTTGTTGGTCCAAAAAACCTTAGAAATTCCTTTCCAAATCAAACTTTCAGTTTGGATGCAGTTACTCTTTTTCTTAATAGCTCTGTGAGGAACCTTGGAGTTATTTTTGATCAGGATTTGTCCTTCAATTCACATATTAAATTTGTTTCTAAGACTGCCTTCTATCATTTGCGTAATATTGCCAAGATTAGGAGCATCTTGTCTCAGAGTGATGCTGAGAAGCTGATCCACGCTTTTGTTAGCTCGAGATTAGATTATTGTAATTCTTTATTATCAGGCTGTCCTAAAACATCTTTAAAAAGTCTTCAGCTGATCCAAAATGCTGCAGCAAGAGTTTTAACAGGTACTAGAAAGAGAGATCATATCTCTCCGGTTCTGGCCTCCCTTCATTGGCTTCCCATAGAGTTTAGAATTAAGTTTAAAATCCTTCTTCTTACTTACAAAGCTCTAAACAATCAGGCTCCTTTTTATTTAAAAGATCTGATACTACCGTATCATCCTAACAGAGCACTACGCTCCCAAAATGCAGGATTACTTGTAATACCTAGAATCTCCAAAAGTACAATGGGAGGCAGAGCCTTCAGTTATCAAGCTCCTCTCCTGTGGAATCAGCTGCCAATCTGGATTCGGGAGTCAGACTCAATCTCTGTTTTTAAGAATAGGGCTAAAACCTACCTTTTTGATATAGCCTACAATTAGGGAGGGATCATGTGTTTCTGAACCCTCCCTTAGTTATGCTGCTAATAGGTTTAGTCAGCCGGAGGACCTCCAGTAATGCACTGGGCCTCACTCCTTTCCTCACTCTCTATGAAATATATATTTTTTTGCTGGTCATTAACATTTGTTTGTTCTCTCCCATAGATTGAGTCCCCATTGTGCTGTTTGCTCTCTACATGTCTGTTCTTTTCTTCTTCTCTATCCCCTCACCCCCCAGCCAGTCGCAGCAGGTGACTGCCCCTCCCTGAGCCTGGTTCTGCTGGAAGTTTCTTCCTGTTAAAAGGGAGTTTTTCCTCTCCACCGTTGCCAAGTGCTTGCTCACAGGGGATCGCCTGATTGCTGGGGTCTTTCTGCAACTGTGGGGGTCCCCCCTACAGTTGATAGTGCTATGAGATGACTGTTGTTGTGAAATGGCGCTATATAAATAAAGTTGAATTGAATTGAATTGAATAATGACATGTTTGATACCTCCGATATTTCTGCTGTTACTCCTGTTGAAGTTGCTTCACTGATCAAAGTTCTCAAGAAAGGCAAAACAACTGGCCCTGATTGTCTCACCAGTGAATGCCTCATCAATGCTGATTTCAATTTGTGTATTCTGTTGTCATTGTGTTTTAACTGTATGTTTGTTCATGGTTACATGCCAGATATGTTGATGGACTCTGTTATTATTCCCTTGGTGAAAAACAAGTGTGCCAGTCTGTCTGATATGAACAACTACAGACCTATACCTACTGCAGATGTTATATCTAAATTGTTAGAGGGTTTAATTCTGAACAGAATTGAGGATTATCTGTGGACAAACAACAATCAGTTTGGTTTCAAGTCAGCCCATTCAACTGATAAGGCTGTTTACCTACTCCACGAATTTGTTGACTTCTTCAGAAGCCAATCCACTAGTGTCTATGCTACGTTTTTAGATGCTAGCAAAGCTTTTGATAGGATTAACCACTGGTGTTTGTTTAGAAAACTGATCGATCCAGGTATTCCTATTTACATTGTAGCATCCTGTTATACTGGTACAGAAGGCAGTCTATGGTTGTTAGGTGGGGCAATGTTACCTCATCCAAATTTCATGTGACCAACGGTGTTAAACAAGGTGGTATACTGTCACCCTTGTTGTTTAATGTCTATGTTGATGACCTCAGTGTACTGTTGAACAATACTAATGTGGACGGCTCCATTAACGGTGCACTGTTAAATCACATTTTCTATGCTGACGATCTCTGTTTGTTAAGTTTGTCTACTGCAGCGATGCAACATCTCCTCTCGGAATATGAAAAATTTGGTGAAAAAAATGACATCTTGTTCAACTGTACTAAATCTATGTGTATGGCTTTCAAACCGAAGGGTGTCAATACTTCGAATCCTGTTATGCCACTTTGTGGTAATAGCTTGAACTTTGTTGAAAAAGTCAAATACTGTACCTAGGTGTGTGGATTGAATCTGATAAGACCAATGTTGATTGTAACAGACAACTCAGGAAACTCTATGCTCAAACAAATTTACTGTTGCGAAATTTCCATAGATGTTCTCCTGATGTTAAATGTATGCTGTTCAAGACCTTCTGTACCTCAATGTATTGCTCACCTTTATGGTTTAATAGCAATGTTGCTGTTAGGAACAAAATCCACATTGCATATAATAACTCCCTAAGAAGGTTGCTAGATATACCACGTAGGTCGAGTGCAAGCAAGATGTTTGTGTCCTTAAACATTCTGTCTTTTGGCGAGTTGATACGAAAGAATGTGTACAGTTTTATGAGAAGGTTGCTGGCATGTAACAATCATCTTATATCAGCAATTGTCAACTCGTCACTCACACTTCACTCCAGCATTTGGAAGTGGTGGCGCTCTATTTTATACTGAGTTCAATATTGTATGTTATTGTTGTTACAAGAGCGCCGAGTGACTGCTGATCTGTATATATACTTTTATTTATTTATTTATTTTTTTACTCGTTTTAGTTCTGCATTTAATATACACCCTGAGTTTGAAATAAACGTTTGAATTTGTAATTTACTCATGCATACTTAAATTGTATGATCAGAGGTGGGTATAGTAGTCAGAAATTCTACTTGTGTAAAAGCAGTGCTATGAAATTAGTAATTAAAAGTAGACAACCAAAAATTTCTAGTTGAGTTAAGGGTACAAAGAGCACCTACTTAAAAACTTGAGTAATGACCAGTCTTGAAGGTTTGAGGTTTTTCTCCAAAATTTATCACAATTTTCTTATAGTTTTCTACTTTTCTCTATAAATTTATCTAAATTTCCAACCATTTTCCTCAAATTTGTAATTTCCTCTTGTAAAATTATGACTTTTCTTGTACATTTGAGACTATTATAAATTTGTGGATTATTTTCTGGCTAATTTTTATCTTTTTTAAATCCAATCCAACTTTATTTATAAAGCTCTTTAAAAACAACGACAGCTGACCAAAGTACTGTACATCAACAATAAATAAAATGTAAAATCAATAAAATACAGCTAAAGTACAAAACAGCACAAACAAAACAACAGTAATACAATAGAGACAATAAGAACAAATAAAATCCATGTCTCAAACTGGGTCAAAAGCCAAAGAATAAAAATGGGTTTTAAGAGGAGTTTTAAAACTGGACAGTGAAGAGGCCTGTCTGATGGACAAAGGCAGATTATAAAATTACTGTTTTTTTTTAAATAAATGTAAAACAGAATGTGGCAAAATTTTTACTTTTTTCCTCATACAATTTAAACTTTTGACCATAATTTTGTAAAGCCAGAACAGAACAATAATTTTAACTCTGAATTCAAAGAAATATAATTATTATATTATATTTAAAAAATAAATTAACTTAAATGACCAAAGATGCAGTTATTTCTGTTATAATATTTCTATATATTTATAGTTTTTTAGAACTCTCCTCACCAACCAGACAGCAGGAAAAAACCTCCCTTATTTTGAAATCCAAATGTTGGCACGTTTAGTTTGTCTGACGGCTGCTGATGGATTAAAGTCATTGATTTTGTGAATTTTGGTCATCTTAACTTGCCAGGTACATAATAATGAACATAAATTATTAGTTAATATTATAGTAGCTGGTGAAGTAAATCCTCAGTGATTCATCAGTCACTCTTGCCTTTCCCTGCAATGAAGCCTAACCAGACCTGTTAGCTAAGTGACTCCTCATTCTTGTTCCAGTTACCAGCAGGTTAAAACCACCATAAATGCCTCCACTGCTTATATACCTCTTGTACTTTTTTCCACATTTAAAGTACTTTAATAAGCTCATGCTTCTCTCGGACAGCAATGCTGCAGAGACACTCTGGCTGCAGACTAAAACGGTCACGTGGGCGCCGGGTGGGCGGGGCGCTTCCATGCAGATGACAATCACACACGTTGTTTGTGTGCGCACTTGCGGAGCGTTTCTTTCATATTTTTTTTCTTAAATTAATATATCATAGGCGTGGCGGCATACTTCCAAGGGTGGTGGGCTGCCACACGGAAATACTACCAGAGGAAACCCTGCTCCACCAAAGTGTTGATGTTTTTGCAGTTGTGCATTTATTTGTTTGCCTTTTAGCAGGATTACGCAAAAACTACTGAATGGATTTGGATGAAATTTTAACCAAAGGTGGCCCTTGGCCTAAGAATGAACCCATTAGATTTTGGCGATGATCTGAGAACACATACCTCCACAAGGCTCTATCTTCTCACAATGTATTAGCTAGATTACTCAAAAACTACTGGACAGAATTTGATGAAGTGGCTCTTGGGCTACAGATGAAGCCATCAGATGGTGACCTAATGGTTACAGATGTAGACTGGTGACTGGAGGGTTGCTGGTTCAATCCCAGGACCGGCAAGATCAGATCTGGGTGGGACAGATGGCATAGCAGTGTTTACCCTATCCTCACTGACCCCACTGTGGTGCCCTTGAACAAGGCCCATTTTTACACACATATATTCATAGCAGAAGTACACAATGGTAATAGAAAGAAGAAGATTATATTTGAAAACTGGCACCTAAACATTTTACCATATTAGTTTTTGAAGCATGATCTGACTGCCAGAAGATGAGTGAACAAGAGGGAGAATCTCCAGCTTAACTAATTTCAGTATTGCAGACTTGAACAGCAGTACTTTCCAGCTCTTGTGACATTGGCTGACATTGGCACAATGATGGTGAGGGAGCAAAGTGGCCATCAGACAAGAGGCAGTCCTTATCTGAGGATTGTTACTCTTCTAGGTTATCACTGCTGAGCTGTCCACCCAATCACTACCAAGACCTTTCTTGGATATCTCTGAGATTGGTTCTTGTAAAAGTGTGTTTCTGCGTGTGTTTGTGTGCATGTGTGTCCCCTCTAGCTGTGTCACTTCCCTCACGTACACACCTCTCTTACTCACTCCTTCTGGCAGTAAACACTTGCACTTACAGAAAATTCCCACCACATTGACACTCATCCAGCTAAAAGCAAGTGGCGATGCCAAAAATATGTCAAGTCACCGTCTTTTACACATCATGATTATTGACAGGGCAGGATTAACCGAGGCTGGGATTCTCCATACTTCAGCAGTTCATAATTGGAGCGGCAATTCACCGTGCAACGGTGGCTGCTCAAACTGTGTCCCGAGATGTGGCTCATAACTGCCACTCATACAATCTTCAAATCAGGTATGCAGCAGAACATCTGCATTAAAATCACAATTCACTACAATGAGGAAAGTGTAGTCAAATCCGACAAGTGCAAGTAATATGTAAAAATACACTGTATGTTCCTAATCTCAAAATAAAACAATTTTTACCATGTCAAAGATGGTGCCATTACAGTTTAAAAAGTGTTTGAAGAAGCGATTTGAAGTTTTCAGTTAATTCCTACAGTCAAGTCTGGGTGGCAGCACTTCACCAAAGACGGGCCTGGTCATATCACTCCAATGCTTCTGAGTTCTGCAACAGTCACAACTCACCCTACAGGCAGAACAGTGGTACACGACAGCAAAAGATAAATTAGAAAAATACATGCCATAGAGAAACTATACAAATTCATTGGCCTGTAAAAAAACAGATTTTGACAACTTTATTTATTTTCAGTCATTTTTCACTATCAGTGCCTGTAGACTGTTCATGCTTAATTTCAAAAGATTTCAGAGATTAGAGTGATGAAAGAATTTTGAATATAGATGCAGCCCTTATTGAGATATTTGGAAAAACCTAAAACTGATTATTAGGCTGTGTGTCCACAGATTGCGTAAAAATGCTCTAGACCTATTATTCTGGGCACTTCGCAGGCGCTATTGAAAAAAAGGTCTTCTGCCCACTCAGAGTGAAAAAAACCCTATGTGGACATGCAGCCTTACAGCATCACCTATGGGCACAATAAAAAACCTGACTGTAAAATTTCATGTTTCTACATCTTACAGTTTTTGCTACACATGCACTTTTATTTGAGAGGAAGAAGAAGAAGAACAATAGGTTTTCTGCAGCTGTGCTGCTTGGAATCCATATTGCAGGCTACATTTGAATGTTTTAAAGCAGAAAAAATATAAATAGCACAATTAAAGCCCTGTATAGGGGTGTTTGGGGCACTGTGTGATACTAAAAGATGTGGTCCCATTTTGGACTCCCATGCTCACCTCCATCTTGCCTTTGAATCACTGGTGTCTGTGTTTACTTCCACATTCACAAGTCTCTTCCAGTTTCACAATTAACTTTCCTTAAGCTGGATTTACTCTGACTCCGGATGCAGTCCGTTGTGGATGGAGTGCGGACGGAGCCTTGCGTCCATCCCTACCAGCTCTGTTTGTGTTTTGAAGTGGAGTGCATAAGAAAAGGGTCCGAAATACAAGTTTGCACAAGAATTATATAAAATAACAAGAGATCTCAAGAAAGACCGGAGGGGGACTGATTGTGATCACGTGATCACGACAAGCAAGCGTGATGTAGCAGCTCTCCACGTGAAGTTTTGTGCTCTAATAATACGTAAGTAGCCTGTTAATTTTAATTCTATCAAGTGTTAGTGTGTTATGTCAAAATTTTTACCTTCTCTGACACAGTGGTGGAGGAGTAGACCTTAGAAAATAATGGATGAACCTTAAATAGTTTTTAATGAACAAACAGCTATTAAATATAGTAGATACCTGGGTTTTTCCTTGCGGATTGGATCTGGCATCCATCAAAAATAGACTTGTTGCGTTTCATTAGCGATCCATATCCAACAAGCCAAATTTGTTCAACAGTGGTCTGGACAAGGTGGGGATTAGAACATTAATTACAATGGGAACTATTTGCTGCAGAGACATATTTGGGCAAGCCAGTAAAATACTGAGAGAATACAGTCTGGTCAGATGAGACCAAAACTGAACCTTTTGGATGCACAACACACAGCATGTTTGGAAGAGAAATGGCACTGCACATTAGCCCAAAAACACCATACCAACAGTGAAGTTTGGAGGTGGGAGCATCATGGTGTGGGGGTATTTTTCAGCACATAGTTCAGGTAGACCTCATATAATTGAAGGAAAGATGAATAGACAAATGTACAGAGACATCCTTGATAAGAACCTGTTGCCATCTGCCAAGATACTGAAGATGAAACGAGGGTGGACATTTCAGCAAGACAGTGATCCCAAACACACAGCCAAGGAAACTCTCAATTGGCTCCAGAGAAGGAAAATAAAGCTGCTAGAATGGTCCAGTCACCTGACCTGGATCCAACTGAAAATCTATGGAACGAACAGCAAATCAGAGTTCATATAAGACACCCACAGAACCTTCAAGATTTGAAGACAGTTTGTGTGAAAGAATGGCTAAAATCACTCCTGAGCAATGCCTGCTCCTAGTTTCTCCATATAGGAGTAGGGTTGTGCAATATGACCAAAAATTCATATCACGATATAAGTAATCTTATTTGATGATAACAATATATATCACGATATACATTTTGTGTAAATTTTATAGTTTATATATGATAACCAATAAAAGGACCATCTCTTTTTCTAAATTTTGAATTACATACTGAAAAAAAAAATTGTACAAATTCATCTGTCATTAACTTTATGCACTTTTTCCCCTTCTTAATTTTGCAGTGTTGTTATAAAATTGTTTTTAATGTGCATTTAAGATGACTTCAGCTTTATTCTTTATCGCTACTGGACTAATTAAAAATGATGAGAAATCAAGTTACATTAAGAGCCAGTTTGTTCCTCCGATATGTTTTAATTTATTTACTTATTGTATATGCGGCTGCTGTCACGCACTTTTGCAGCTTTAGTAATGTTTTTTCAGACAAAATTAATAAACTCGGCAGTGATTTAAACCAGAACGATGGTCTGACACAATATAATGTCTCCTATTAGTGACAAGTTAGCGTTGTCATTTAGCATTTGCCGTCTTATAATTTGAGAGAGATGGTGTTAATGTGACTTACCTCCAATTAAAACGAGGTTAGAGGGACTATCTTCTCTGACACAGCACGGTGGGAAAAAGTCCAACATCCCTGGCTGGCAGAGAAGTAGCGGCTCAACAGAAGTAGCGGCAAAACAATAGCTTGCAGTTAGCTGCTGTGGCGCACCTGGCACACTGTGGAGGAGAGGCAGGGCGGTGACAAGTACAAACGGGTATGCCTCTTAAATCCCGATATAAAGGATACAGTTTTCTATGAAACGGTAGATGTTTTTTTATCGCGTCACTGATATATATCGTCATATTGCACAGCCCTATACAGGAGGTGTCTGAAAGCTGTTATTACCGACAAAGACTTTTCAACTAAATATTTAATGAATTTCGCCAAGCGTGTTCAATACTTATTCCCTGTGTTACTCCACTTTATTAAATATAACTTGTTTTGTGAACACAGTTGCCTTGATTTCCTTGTATGAATGAATTACTTGGGTAGTTGCTGATATCTGGTGAAAATCTCAGGTCAATGGCTCCATCAGATATGTTTAATGAGAAAAATGTTGACGTGTTCAATTCTCTCTCTCTCTTACTCTCTCTTACTCTGTGTGAGTGTATGTTTTACACACACACACACACACACACACACACACACACACACACACACACACTGCCCCCCCCACCAAAAAAAGTCACCACCATTCGAAAAAAAAAGGCTTCAATTTGCTAGGGAGCATAAACATTGGCATCTGGAGCAATGGAAGAAGGTCATGCGGTCTGATGAGTCCAGATTTACCCTGTTCCACAGTGTTGGATGCATCAGGTTAAGAAGAGAGGCGGATGAAGTGATACACCTATCATGCTTAGTGCCAATCTTACAAGCCTGTGGGGGCAGTGCTATGATCTGGGGTTGCTGCAGCTGGTCAGGTCTAGGTTCAGCAACGTTATATGCCCAAAGAATGAGGTCAGCTGACTACCTGAATGTACTCTGCCTGGCCAAAAAAAAAGTCACACACTCTATATATGGACTACCTTTAGCTTTGATAACAGCACACATTCACCGTGGCATCATTTCGATAAGTTTCTGCAATATGACAACATTTATTTCCATCCAGAGTTGCATTAATTTTTTGTCAAGATCTTGTATTGATGATGGGAGAGTGGGACCACTGCACAAAGTCTTCTCTAGCACATCCCAAAGATTCTCAGTGGGGTTAAGGTCTGGACTCTGTGGTGGTCGACCCATGTGTGAAAATGATGTCTCATGCTCCCTGAATCATTCTTTCACAATTTGAGCTCGATGAATCCTGGCATTGTCATCTTGCAATATGCCCATGCCATCAGGGAAGAAAAAATCCATTGATGGAATAACCTGGCCATTCAGTATATTCAGGTAATCAGCTGACCTCATTCCTTGGGCACATAACGTTGCTGAACCTAGACCTGACCAATGGGAGGCTCTTACCTAATATTTGCTTAGTTAAATCCAGGTGGTGACTTTTTTTTGGCCAGGCAGTGTATGTACATATATATCAGTCCCTCCAGGATTTTGCGATGTTGCGATTGCACTAATTCACACGAAATCAGCCAATCACCACACCTTTTCCGTGACCTTGCAACTTTGTCCAATAACTGCAACTTTCGCACAATTTTAGTCAATCCTCATCAACTTCTGTCCATTTCGCCAACCAAATTTGTCCCCGAATAGCGTTCAAATACTCAGTCTAACCAATCAAATGCGTTGCTGCACTGTGATTACTTACATGTTTACAGTGAGTATTAACAGAACATAGCAGCTAAAAACAGAATGTTTGATTTAAAAAAAAAAAATCACCCATGAGTTTTCCCACACCGTCCCTTCCTCCATCTACCCCGGCCCGCCGGTGGACATCTCCCCCTGTCTCTGTCCTGACTGCATGTACAAAGTGCTGGGTTTGTGCCGAAAAAAGTTCACCTGCCTGAAAAATACCCCGTCACAAGAGCGCGCGTGAGGAAACACACCATAAAACCACAAACAGATGAGCAAATGCAACACTACAGCCAATATTTGAACACTTTAGAGATTGCATCTTTAGAGGTGAAATCATTACTACATCTTGTCAATGAGCTTTAAAGCTGTGAATCTCCGGTGTGGCCACGGACCAATGTGTACCCCCAGCAAACCCCCAAGGAGAGCCCCTCCTCCCGGTACGACTCCCAGTAAAGCCGATTATCTGATGAGACAGGTATGTGTCAAGACACACAGTAGAGACAGACAGGTAGGAGTCAGGCACGGAAAGAGAGAGAATATTTTTTCAGAAAAACACAGATTTTGATAGGCAATACAGAGCAACAGAATAAATTGTCTTTATTTTCTCTATGTTCGGTACCGAGTGGTTGGGGACTGCTGTGATTAGGGAGTTTACAAATGAAGGTGCTGCCAGAATTTCCATATCTATACTCTGACATGCATTCAATGCAATTTAGCTGTTGTAATGGATAATTATTTTATTCATCCTTTTTAAATCAAGTTCTCAGCAAGAGTAGCCTACAGTGTTGGTCATTTTTTGACAAATTTAGGAGTAGCTACTTCATTATCACTCAGTTGTGTTAAAGTCTGTATTTGCTATTGTACAAGAGTTTTTCTGTATAGCAGAAGTTTCTGCTTAATTTACAAATAACTGTTTAATAGGACATTTTTGACAATCCTGTGATTTTCTTGTGGTGTTATATAGAATATCACTGTAGTAAACTACAGAAAAAAAGCATCTGCTTTAAAATTTGTAATTCTTCCCACAACTTTTAGTGCAAAAACACCCTCTCAAAATATCACAACTTTTATTGAAACTGAGCTCCAGCAAATTCAGGCTTTTTGGGCTGCAACAATCATAAAAAGATCCTGTGAAATCCTGGAGGGACTGATATTATGTGTATATACTGTATATATATATATATATATACAGTATATATATATATATATATAGTAACATCGGGGCCATGTTAAGGGGGCAGGGATTTCCTAGCATGCTTTGCCAGTTGAAAACGTTACTGTGTGTGTGTATTAAATGTGTTATTACTGAGTTATACTGCTGTGTCATTATAACTGCGTTATAATGACCCAGCAGTGTTTAGCAGGATTAGGGCAAGATGTATCATGTGTGTGTGTAACCATGATTGAAACGGAGGTCTGGGAGAATGACCTCCCCTCCTCTCTGTGCTCAGAAGCAGTTGGGGTTGGTGGTGTGTAAATAAAGCCTGTTCGTCACAACCATCTTGCTCCTCTTTCTTTGTGTAAATCCCGCAAACATCACAATATATATAACACTGAAGGTATGACATTTTGATCCAATGTAAAGTAGTCAGTGTACAGCTTGTATAACAGTGTAAATTTGCTGTCCCTTCAAAATAACTCAAGACACAGCCGTTAATGTCTAAACCACTGGCAACAAAAGTGAGTACACCCCTAGTGAAAATGTCCAAATTGTGCCCAGTTAACCATTTTCCCTCCCCGGTGTCATGTGACTCATTAGTGTTACAAAGTCTCAGGTGTGAATTGGGAGCAGGTGTGTTAAATTTGGTGTTATCGCTCTCACACTCTCTCATACTGGTCACTGGAAGTTCAACGTGGCACCTCATGGCAAAGAACTCTCTGAGGATTTGAAAAAAAGAATTGTTGCTCTACATAAAGATGGCCTAGGCTATGAGAAGATTGCAAACACCCTGAAACTGAGCTGCAGCATGGTGGCCAAGACCATACAGCAGTTTAACAGGACAGGTTCCACTCAGAACAGGCCTCGCCATGGTCAACCAAAGAAGTTGAGAGCACATGCTCAGCGTCATATCAAGAAGTTGTCTTTTGAAAATAGACGTATGAGTGCTGCCAGTATTGCTGCAGAGGTTGAAGGGGTGGGGGGTCAGCCTGTCAGTGCTCAGACCATACGCCGCACACTGTATCAAATTGGTCTGCATGGCTGTTGTCCCAAAAGGAAGCCCCTTTTAAAGATGATGCACACGAAAGCCTGCAAACAGTTTGCTGAAGACAAGCAGACTAGGGACATGGATTACTGGAACCATGTCCTGTGGTCTAATGACACCAAGATAAACTTATTTGATTCAGATGGTGTCAAGCATGTGTGGCGACAACCAAGTGAGGAGTACAAAGACAAGTGAGTCTTGTCTACAGTCAAGCATTATGGTGAGAGTGTCATGGTTTGGGGCTGCATGAGTGCTGCCGGCACTGAGGAGTTACAGTTCATTGAGGGAGCCATGAATGCCAACATGTACTGTGACATACTGAAGCAGAGCATGGTCCCCTTTCTTCGGAAACTGAGCTGCAGGGCAGTATTCCACATGATAATGACCCCAAACATACCTCCAAGACGACCACTGCCTTGCTAAAGAAACTGAGGGTAAAGGTGATGGACTGGCCAAGCATATCTCCAGACGTAAACCCTATTGAACATCTGTGGGGCATCCTCAAACGGAAGATGGAGGAGCACAAGGTCTCCAACACCATGATGTGATCATGGAGGAGTGGAAGAGGATTCCAGTGGCAACTTGTGAAGCTCTAGTGAACGCCATGTCCAAGAGAGTTAAGGCAGTGCTGGAAAATAATGGTGGCCACACAAAATATTGACACTATGGGCACAATTTGGACATTTTCACTTGGGGTGTACTCACTTTTGTTGCCAGTGGTTTAGACATTAATGGCTGTGTGCTGAATTATTTTGAGGGGACACCAAATTTACACTGTTATACAAGCTGTACACTGACTACTTTACATTGTATCAAAGTGTCATATCTTCAGTGTTGTTCCATGAAAAGATATAATAAAATATTTACAAAAATGTGAGGGGTGTACTCACTTTTGTGAGATACTTTACACACACATACAAACACACACACGTACTGTATATATACACACACAGAAGTAATATTCTGTGTTATTTTGTGTGTGACTATACTTGATGGTGTTCTCGAAGCGTTAAAAGACCTCCAACCTCCAAATTGTAGAGAACTTGAACTAAAAACGGTCTAATTTGATTTCAACATTTTCAAGTGTTTTTACCCACAGGGAAATGTTATAAAATCAACTTTCTGACTCCTCTCACATGCATAAACACAGTTTTCTCTATAGGGTTCACTGTTTGGCAATCCAAGCAGCATTTTAAGATGGAGCCTTGATTAGTTCTTTCTCCATTGCCCTCTGAATCAAAGATATCTTGCACTATGCTTTTAATCCAGCTGGTGCGTGAGCGAGTGCTTGTGGGTGTCATTTTCTCTTTGTGGTAGCCAAAGTAAGAAATGGAAATTATAGTAGCATGGTAAAAGCCCCTGTACTTTTCTTTTATTTGATTGAATACATTTTATGAGTGCTTTATGGAAATGACCAGACATGCTCCATTTCCTGTTTTGCTTAAATGAGCTCTTGTTTGTCACATCGTGGTGCACACCACAGAAACCAATCAAAATCTCTCACCATGGTCAGTTGCAGGAAAGCAAACTGGAAACATGCATTACACATTCATTCCAGACTGTAGAAAGCAAAGGCAGGATAAACGAAGCTGTGATTAGAGAGAAGAGCTCTTCCAGAGGCAGCTGTCCGGTTCCTTTATGCCACAAGAACACTCAGTAATAGGTCTGCATTGACAACAAACACAGGCCTGTCATTACCAGTCTGTCTTTGAGCCGCTGCACAAAGGTGAGTGCAAATGTGATGCACCTAACACACATACACTGCCTTATTGGCCTCAATGGCTTTTACCTTTCTCTCTATGCTGCTCTCAATTTCTGACAAACTGAAAGAATGACAAGTTATTATGATTTCACCCAAGAGCCCTCAAATATGAGTCTCAACATGTCTTCTGCTACAATCTTTAATACAGTGCATCCGGAAAGTATTCACAGTGCCTCAGTTTTTCCACATTTTGTTATGTTACAGCCTTATTCCAAAAGGGATTAATGACAATGTGAAAAAAGTTTTTTGGAGATTTTTGCAAATTTATTAAAAATAAAAAAACACTAAGAAATCACATGTACATAAGTATTCACAGCCTTTGCCATGAAGCTCAAAATTGAGCTCAGGTGCATCCTGTTTCCACTGATCATCCTTGAGATGTTTCTACAGCTTAATTGGAGTCCACCTGTGGTAAATTCAGTCGATTGGGCATGATTTGGAAAGGCACACACCTGTCTATATAAGGTCCCACAGTTGACAGTGCATGTCAGAGCACAAACTGAGCATGAAGTCAAAGGAATTGTCTGTAGACCTCCGAGACAGGATTGTCTAGAGGCATAAATCTGGGGAAGGGTACAGAAAAATTTCTGTTGCTTTGAAGGTCCCAATGAGCACAATGGCTTCCATCATCCGCAAATGGAAGAAGTTTGGAACCACTAGGACTCTTCCTAGAGCTGGCTGGCTGTCTGAAGTGAGCGATTGGGGGAGAAGGGCCTTAGTCTGAGAGGTGACCATGAACCCCATGGTCACTCTGTCAGAGCTTCAGCGTTCCTCTGTGGGGAGTGGAGAACCTTCGAGAAGGACAACCATCTCTGCAGCAATCCACCAATCAGGCCTGTATGGTAGAGTGGCCAGATGGAAGCCACTCTTTAGTAAAAGGCACATGGCAGCCCACCTGGAGTTTGCCAAAAGGCATCTGAAGGACTTTCAGACCATGAGAAAAAAAAATTCTCTGGTCTGATGAGACAAAGATTGAACTCTTTGGCATGAATGCCAGGCGTCACGTTTGGAGGAAACTAGGCACCACTAATAACCACGCCAATGGTGGTGGCAGCATCATGCTGTGGGGATGTTTTTCAGCAACAGGAACTCTTGACCTCAGACTGGGGTGATGGTTCATTTTTGAGCAGGACAAAGACCTTAAGCACACAGCCAAGATAGGACAGAGAGAACAGGAGTGGCTTCAGGACAACTATGTGTCATGAATTACCCCTCAGGGCAGAGAGGTGAGACCTATGCGCAGGACTGCAGTTTGTGAAATTTACTAAACAAAACACAAAGACCAAAACAGTGCTCAAACAGAAATACAAAATATACTTACAGATACCGCACCACAACAAGGGCTGGATTCTGGTGGAGACGGGAGAAGGAAACTTAAGACCCAAGCAAAGGAAAATAAAAATAACAGCCCTTACATGGGATCACAACCATTAACACAAAGAGTAACCAGTGCAAATCACATGAGCGGGCTGGGGAGGAAATGACAATCAGCTGTGAGTCATGAGGAGAGGAGGCGGAGCTGACAGTTTGACAGGAGCACCGCCCACTACCTGGCAGTGCCTCTGACAACAGCCATCCCAGAGAGAGAAAGAAAAAAAAAGACACTGGCAAAAAATAAAGTGGAGACAAGTAAACCCAAAAATATAAATAACAAAACTACACGGAATGAAAAACAGGAAAATAAATCATACAAAGAAACAATACTGAATATGTGAAAGCAAACTAGAAAATAACATCACAGGCAAAGAAGTACAGAATTCATTACACAACTAAGGAAAAACAAAAAGCTGTCACGCCTGAGCACTGATTGCTATCCGCGCTCAGGTTGTCCAGTTTAGCTCCAGCTTCGTCCAATTCCAGGCCTGGTCTTACGGCCTCCCCCGAGGCTCGTAGCTTTGACAGCATCTCAGACTTCCGGCTGTCAAGCCCAGCTGCTCCGGGACAGCTGTCTGTTATTATCAATTACCTTCCCCGCTCCTGATTGGGTTCTGTCCCTCATTTAAGGGAGCAGCTGAGAATTACTCCTCGCTGCAACCTAAACAGAGGAAAGACGTACATCGTGTTTCCGCGACTGGAGTTCCTACGTCCAACTCCAGTTCCCTCGGTGTTTCTGCTCCTCACCCACCTGTAAGTGTTACTGCTCAGCGTGGGTTTCTTCCCCGCTGCACTTCTTAGCCTCTCACCCTAGTTGGAGTTCTACCTTGTGTATGTGTGTATTTTTGCCCCTCGTGGCTCTTTACTTTGCCATTTGTGTGTATTCTGTTCCTTTGTTAATAAAGTTACGCAAACTCACTGGTCGCCTATAGCGTCTCCTTTATGGCTCGCGAGAGCCATTCATGACAAAAGCAAAGAAACAGAGTACGGTGAAATCCCCCCCATGCACAGATCGTGACACTCTGTGAATGTCCTTGAGTGGCCCAGCTAGATCCCACACTTGAATCCAATTGAACTCTCTGGAGAGATCTGAAAATGGCTGTGCACCGACGCTTCCCATCAAACCTGAAGAAGCTTGAGAGGTGCTGCAAAGAGGAATGGGTGAAACTGCCCAAAGACAGGTGTGCCAAGCTTGTGGCATCATATTCAAAAAGACATGAGGCTGTAATTGCTGCCAAAGGTGGATCAACAAAGTATTGAGCAAAGGCTGTGAATACTTATGTACATGTGGTTTCTTAGTTTTTTATTTTTAATACATTTGCAAAAATGTAAAAAAAAAAAAACTTTTTTCATGTTGTCGTTATGGGGTGTTGTGTGTAGAATTTTGAGGGGAAAAATGAATTTACTCCCTTTTGGAATAAGGCTGTAACATAACGAAATGTGGACAAAGTGAAGCGCTGTGAATACTTTCTGAATTCACTGTGTATTTTAAAGCCAGTTCAAATAAAACCAGGGATGGTAGCAGAGCATACCAAAAGCTTGTCTGAGACAGCCTTCAATCATGAGTGGGGATTCAGAATCCATTTAGGTGTTTTTTATGTGTAACCCGTAAGGTACATTGATATATACAGGTACATCTCAAGAAATTAGAATATCATGAAAAAGTTCAATATTTTTTGTCACTCATTTCAGAAAGTGAAACCCATCTATTATACAGATTCATTACACAGAGAGTGAAATATTTCAAGTGTTTATTTATTTTCATTTTGATGATTATGGCTTACAGCCCATGAAAACCCCAAATTGAGTTTCTCAAAAAATTAGAATATTACATAAAATTAATTTTAAAAAATAGTTTTTAATAGAAGTGTTGGCTGACTGAAAAGTATGTCCATGTACACACTCAATACTTGGTCGTGGTTCCTTTTGGATTAATTAATGTATCAATGTGGCGTGGCAAGGAGGTGATCAGCCTGTGGAACTGCTGAGGTGTTATGAAGGTCCAGGTTGCTTTGATAGTGACCTTCAGCTCGTCTGCATTGTTGGGCCTGGTGTCTTTCATCTTCCTCTTGACAATACTCCATAGATTCTGTATGGGGTTTAGGTCAGGAGAGTTTGCTGACCAATCAAGCACAGTGATGCCATGGTCATTAAACCAGGTTTTGATACTTTTGGCAGTGTGTGTGTGTGTGTGGGGGGGGGGGGCAAGTCCTGCTGGAAAATGAAATCAGCTTCTCCATAAAGCTTTTCAGCAGAGGGAAGCATGAAGTGCTCTAACATTTCCTGGTAGACGACTGCGCTGACTTTGGTCTTGATAAAACACAGTGGACCAACACCAGCAGATGACATGGTTCCTCAAATCATCACTGACTGTGGAAACTTCACACTAAACCTCAAGCAACTTAGATTCTGTGCCTCTCCACTCTTTCTCCAGACTCTGGGACTTTGATTTCCAAATGAAATGCAAAATTTACTTTTATCTGAACAGAGGTCATCTGCTGGTGTTTGTCCATTGTGTTTTATCAAGACCAAAGTCACCGCAGTCGTCTACCAGAAAATTTTAGAGCACTTCATGCTTCCCTGTGCTGACAAGCTTTATGGAGAAGCTGATTTCATTTTCCAGCAGGACATGCCCCCCCCCCCCCCACACTGCCAAAAGTATCAAAACCTGGTTTAATGTCCATGGCATCATTGTGTTTGATTGGCCAGCAAACTCTCCTGACCTAAACCCCATAGAGAATCGATGGAGTACTGTCAAGAGGAAGATGAGAGATACCAGACCCAACAATGCAGACGAGCTGAAGGTCACTATCAAAGCAACCTGAACCTTCATAACACCTCAGCAGTGCCACAGGCTGATCACCTCCATGCCACAAGACATTGATACAGTAATTAATCCAAAAGGAACCCCGACCAAGTACTGAGTATGTACATGGACATACTTTTCAGTTGGCCAGCATTTCTATTAAAAAACTATTTTTTTAAATTAATTTTATGTAATATTCTAATTTTTTGAGAAACTGACTTTGGGGTTTTCATGGGCTGTAAGCCATAATCCTCAAAATTAAAATAAATAAACACCTGAAATACATCACTGTCTGTGTAATGAATCTATATAATATATGGGTTTCACTTTCTGAAATGAGTGACAAAAAATATTGAAGTTTTTCATGACATTCTAATTTTTTGAGATGTATACCTGTATATACACAAGTGGACAAAATTGTTGGTACCCCTCTGTTAATGAAAGAAAAACCCACAATGGTCACAGAAATAACTTGAATCTGACAAAAGTGGTAATAAATAAAAATTCTATGAAAATTAACCAATGAAAATCAGACAATGCTTTTGAATTGTGGTTCAACAGAATTATTTTAAAAAACAAACTCATGAAACAGACCTGCACAAAAATGATGGTACCCTTAACTTAATATTTTGTTGCACAACCTTTTGAGGCAATCACTGCAATCAAACGATTTCTGTAACTGTCAATGAGACTTCTGCACCTCTCAGCAGGTATTTTGGCCCACTACTCATAAGCAAACTGCTCCAGTTGTCTCAGGTTTGAAGGGTGCCTTCTCCAGACGGCATGTTTCAGCTCCTTCCACAGGTGTTCAATAGGATTTAGGTCAGGGCTCGTAGAAGGCCACTTTAGAATAGTCCAATGTTTCGCTCTTAGCCATTCTTGGGTGTTTTTAGCTGTGTGTTTTGGGTCATTATCCTGTTGCAAGACCCATGACCTGAGACTGAGACCAAGCTGTCTGACACTGGGCAGCACATTTCTCTCTAGAATACCTTGATAGTCTTGAGATTTCATTGTACCCTGCACAGATTCAAGACACCCTGTGCCAGATGCAGCAAAGCAGCCCCACAACATAACAGAACCTCCTCCATGTTTCACAGTAGGGACAGTGTTCTTTTCTTGGTATGCTTCATTTTTGCGTCTGTGAACACAGAGCTGATGTGCCTTGCCAAAAAGTTCCAGTTTTGTCTCGTCTGTCCAAAGGACATTCTCCCAGAAGCTTTGTGGCTTGTCAACATGCAGTTTGGCAAATTGCAGTCTGGCTTTTTTATGATTTGTTTTCAACAGTGGTGTCCTCCTTGGTTGTCTCCCATGAAGTCCACTTTGGCTCAAACAACGACAGATGGTGCGATCTGACACTGATGTACCTTGACCTTGGAGTTCACCATGAATGTGTTTAGAGGTTGTTCTGGGCTCTTTTGTTACCATTCGTATTATCCGTCTCCTCCTGCGGCCACGTCCAGGGAGGTTGGCTACAGTCCCATCGACCTTAAATTTCTGAATAATATGTGCAACTGTAGTCACAGGAACATCAAGCTGCTTGGAGATGGTCTTATAGCCTTTACCTTTAACATGCTTGTCTATAATTTTCTTTCTAATCTGCTGAGACAACTCTCTCCTTTGCTTCCTCTGGCCCATGTTTAATGTGGTACACACCATGTCACCAAACAGCACAGTGACTACTTGTCACCCTTTAAATAGGTCAACTGACTGATTACAAGTTTGTAGACACCTGTGATGTTAATTAGAGGACACATCTTGGTTGAACATGTCCCTATGGTCACATTATTTTCAATCTTTTCTAGGGGTACCATCATTTTTGTCCAGGCCTGTTTCATGAGTTTGTTTTTTAAAATAATTCTGTTGGACCACAATTCAAAAGCATTGTCTGATTTTCATTGGTTAATTTTCATAGAATTTTTATTTATTACCACTTTTGTCAGATTCAAGTTACCGTATTTCTGTGACCATTGTGGGTTTTTCTTTCATTAACAGAGGGGTACCAACAATTTTGTCCACGGCTGTACAGATAGATATGGCAATCTGGGATGAACACTAGACATGGTAAATGCACAAAAATACATAAAATAAGCATTAACCCCTTGCACTCCAGTCAATTTTCCTAAAAACGCCAAAAAATAATGTGCCCAAAGTAAATCGAAAGCTGTTCTTCAACCCTTTGCAGCATCTTCATGGGATTGGTCTCATTTAAAAGAAAACACTTTGAATTTTTTGGCAAAAAAAGCATGGTCTCTCTAAGTGCTCCGGCCACTGAGTTACAGTCATCTAAACATAGTAAACTTGAAGAAAATAAATTTGGCCTGGGTGTTTTTTTGGATACAAATGCTTGCAAATAACACATAGCTTCAGATCTGGGCTGGAAAATGCAACAGAAATGTAGAACCAAGTGTTATCCAGCTGAGGTCCAAATTTTGTAACAATACCACAAAAAATGAATATATTACACAGCTTTTTCCTCAGGTAGTTCCCAGGCGTTTTGGAACTGTGTCAAATTGCGCCAAATGGCACAGTTTGGAAAAACGTCTGTAACTTTTGAATGATTCAATATAGAAGCTTCATTTTGGGCTCTAATGAAAGGTCACACTCAGGGCTGTCTGTGTGTGTGTGTGGGGGGGAGGGTTGTCCCCCCCTCCGCTTGCTACAGAGGATGGACTTCGGCCATCACTACACAATGGATTAGCCTCACGTGGTGATGTGGGACAGCAGCGCAATCATCGCGGCTTCCCCCCCCCGCCCCCGCTGCAGAAGAATAGCGGGGGTGGGGGGGCGTTCACAGTCTGTACGCGGCGAACAACCCCTTGTACAGCGGCACACAAACTGCGCCGCGAAGCACAGTTGTAATTTACCGATCGGTCAAAAGTCATTTTGGATTACAATTTTCAGGGATAAAAAATAATTTGGCTTATAACACCTTACCTCTTCACGGCCACATTGTCCTGGCCAACTTCTCTTCCCCATTGTCAGATGAACTGACGCTGGTCCGCTCTGGTTCTGGTCTTGCGACCCGATCAAAACATAATTCCATTATTGCGGTTTTGTGCTTCCATAATTGCGTTTTTTGGCGAACAATTTTTCAAAACAAATAACAGTAGTAATTAAAAAAAGACTGGCGAAGGCGTGTGTGTCACTCAGCCTTCGTCGTCAGCCTCCGTCGGTCTATGACCATGGAATAAATCATAACGTCTCATAACGTCTAATCCTTTTTTGATCCACTCCAGCAGTCAGTCTTCACCCAGCCTTAAAAAAAACAGCTCGCGAACTTCTCTGCTTCAATTGGCTCACTGCGTTCACAGCAGGCTGGTCCTTCTGGCTAGATTTTCAGTCATTGGTTCTTCAAGGTTTCAGAAACCCAATTCAAGGCTCTTATTAGTCGAATGAGAGGTCAATCAGATGAACTAATCTGTTCGCGGCTGTGTCTGCAGCTTTTATTTTCAGTGCTCGCTTGGACGCCACTACATCACCATCACCACCTACATCACCATCTACACCATGCGTCCTAGAACGCACGAGAGCGCCCTCGTGCGCTCTCGTGCGCTTTAGGACGCAGAGACTTGCCCGTCCGCGGTACAACGGAGCGCAAGAGGTTAACATGGAAAAAAGAAACCATACTGTATGTGTGGAAGGTCACTGAGCTTGTGAGCTGTTATTAGGTTGGGAACGGTGGAGGCAGGATGAGGTGGTAAGTGCCTCTGATTGAGCTGTTGTTGATGCTGCAGGTAAGGAGCTGGAAGAGCTCATGGTCTTATCAAACTACTCTCCATATTATGTTTCTTTGTTTGCCACATGTGGAATTCATGTTACAGGTGGCATTGTTTGAGCTGAGTCTGTGGTGACTGGTTGCTTGTGTTCTACTTTGTGTGACTAGGTTGAGACCAGAGGACCCAGACCAGCACCTTGTAGACCCATGTTAGATGCTGAACTGCTGCTTTGCTTGAAGTCGAATGACATGAGTTGACTCCACGTTTGAGTGGAGTGCCTTCGTGAAGTCAACCTCTTATTTTTTGTTTGTCCTTAAACTAGCTGTGCTGGAAGAATATTGTGGAAGCCAATATTTTATGTGGATTTTATTTTGCCTTTTTGGTATGGACGTTGACGTCAAACTGCCTAACTTACCTTGAGAATTTTAAGTTAATTCTGTTTTACTTCTTTTATCTGTTTTGAACCAACTATTAATTTTGATTTACGTTGTCTCGGTGGTTGGACCTCCTGTGGAGAGCTCCCCTGGTGTACACCACCCCCTCCTTGCTTGTGTGTGCCTGTATTGCTTTACGAAGAAGAAGCCAACTTTATTGTCATTCAGTCCATACAGCCAAACATGTACAGTAGAAAGAAATTACGTTTCTCCTATCTACAATGTTAATCCCATCTAAAATGGGCTGCTGCCATGCAAGGCACCACCACAAACACCTTTTCCTTCCCCCATTCTGTTATGCTGAGTACCAGGCTAGAAGGTGGAAAGTACCAGTTTTATATGGTCTTTGGTATGACCCGGCCAGGACTTGAACCCCTAATGTCCCGGTTGTTGGGCAGATGCTCGATCAACTAGATCACCACTCTGGTAAAAAGGTGGTGGCTATAATTTGGCTTGATTTGCAGTGCACTTTTATCGAGAACAGTGTGTAATGATGTCCCCCTTGATGCACTCTCCCCACAGTCTCCTGCCTCCTAGTCATTAGAGAGTAAAATTGGTTCTTTTAGCTCCTTTTATCATTTGGATTAATAAAATTTTTAATTATAATTAGTTTTTAAGTGACTAAGTTGATTCAAATAAATCCAATTCTTACTTTATACATGTCTCTGGCCTTTCCTGAACTTGTAAAAACTGAACATTCCAGTGGTTGAAGCCAGTTTTGGCTTTAGCAGTAATATTTTTAATTGTCTGCAAAGTTGGGTACACCGTAGCGTGGGCCACACATAGAACATGTTACCTTTTGATTTTACCATTTCTGATTATTTGGCTTCTAAAGAAAATATTACGACAGTTGATGTCTCTCAGATGATGCTGTTACGAAATTTAAGCAGGCTGTTTCCTCAGTGCCATGTGTCAACACAATGGAGATAAGTTATGGAGAGTTTACTCCTTCTGTAATTGATAGCATAGTAGATAGTGTTACAGCTTCTCTGCATCAGACTCTAGACATGGTGGCCCCTTTAAAAAAAGAAAAAGTCTAATCAGAGATTTCTGACTCCTTGGTTCAACACAGAAACTCACAGCTTAAAACAGAAGACTTGTCAGTTAGAAAGAAAATGGCACTCCACTAAATTAGATGAACTTTAGCTTGGAGAAATCTACTTCTAATTCATAAAAAAATCTCTTAGGAAAGCTAGAACAAGTTATTATTCTGCATTATACCTCTCGGCGCCACACGAGTAGGCTGCCTTTTGCAACAGCGGCTCGATTCCGAGTTTTTTTTTCCCTTCCTCTCTCTTTTGATCAGTCTTTTTTTTTCACCCCACTTATATCACGGACACACAGATCGTCCCAAATGTCTCCTGAGCCGGTGGACGGAGCCACTGTTTATAGCAGGATACGATACAACAGGGAAGAGCTGCTAGCATTTAACCGCCACCCGGTCCCATTGGAAAAACTCGACATACCGAGAGAATTGAGGCGAAAGCGTCGCGGCTGCCGGACTGGAGTAAGGCGGAGGACAAAAAATATAAGGTACAGACCCTCCCTTCCATCTGTTGTCATGGGAAATGTACGGTCGATACTGGGAAAGTTAGATGAGCTAGCGGCTATCTCCCGTTATGATAGCACTTACCGGGAGTGCTCTCTCCTTTTGTTTACTGAGACGTGGCTAACTGAACTAGCAGCAGATGCTAACATTGAGCTGGAGGGTTTTCACATGATACGAGCTGACCGAACACCAGACAGTGGCAAAGCAAGGGGCGGTGGAGTGATAATGTATGTTAACAACAACTGGTGCAGACCGGGACATATCACTGTTAAACAACGACACTGCAGCAAAGACATTGAGTTGCTAGCTGTTAGCATGAGGCCTACATATCTCCCGAGAGAACACTCACACGTGATCTGCATTGTTGTTTATGCAAATCCGACGGTGAACGCTGGGACAGCGCGTGACGTCATCCATTCAGTAACCAGCAGGCTGCAGACAGAACACCCAGATGCTCTTCTCCTCATCTCAGGCGATTTCAACCACGTTTCACTGTCTCCCATTCTACCCACGTTCACCCAGTATGTCACATGCCACACTAGAGACAATAAAACACTGGATTTATTCTACGCAAACACTAAGGAGGCGTACACCTCATCACAACTCCTCCCACTCGGGAGATTGGATCACAACTTGGTTCATCTCCGGCCGGTGTACAAACCCCTAGTGCACAGACAACCTCCGGCCATGCACACTGTGGAGTTATGGTCTGAGGAGACAATGGACACTCTAAAGGACTGTTTTGAAGCCACCGCCTGGAAGCAGCTCTGCGATCCACATGGTGAGGACATCGATGGCCTCATTCACACCTTCACGGGCTACCTCAGCTTCTGTGTGGACAAATCCGTTCCCACCAAGACCATACGGCGTCACTCAAACAACAAACCCTGGATCAACCCTGAGATAAAAACACTTCTGAGAGAGAAGAAGAGGATCTTCAGGTCGGGGAACAGGGAGATGCTGAAGTCCGTACAGAGGGAGCTGAGGAGAAAGATCAGAGAAGGCAAGGACAGCTTCAGGAAGAAGATGGAGGACAAGCTGCAACAGAGCGACATCAGCGGGGTCTGGAGAAACCTCAAAACCATCTCGGGGCTCCAGAATACCTCCCCCCAGGCCACGGGGGGCAGGGAGTGGGCGAACAACCTGAATCTGTTTTTCAATAGATTTGACCAACCGCCCTCCCCCCTGTCTGCACAACAACCACTGCTGCCTCTAAGAAATCAAGTTCTGCTGCCCACTCCCCACTCCACCGACACCCCCCCCCACTCCCAACACACAGCCCCCCATCCTGACCCTGACCAAGACCCAGGTGAGGACGGAGCTGAGGAAGATCAAGGCGAGGAAGGCGTCGGGACCGGACGGCATCAGCGCAAAGCTCCTCAAGTCCTGTGCAGACCAGCTGTGTGGGATTGTGACGTATATCTTCAACATGAGCCTGAAACTGGGGAGGGTACCACAGCTGTGGAAAACATCTTGTGTGGTACCTGTACCAAAAACTTCCCACCCCAAAGACCTGAACAGCTACAGACCGGTGGCCTTGACGTCCCACTTGATGAAGACCCTGGAGAGACTGCTCCTTGCTCATCTCCGCCCCCTGGTGGAACCAGCGATGGATCCACTCCAGTTCGCCTACCAGCATGGCATTGGGGTGGAGAATGCGGTGATCTTCCTCCTTCACCATTCTCTGTCCCACCTGGAGAAGCCCGGGAATATGGTGAGGATCATGTTCTTTGACTTCTCCAGTGCTTTCAACACCATCCAACCGATGATCCTGAAGGACAAGCTGCTGCGCGCAGGGGTGGACCAGCACCTGTCATCATGGATCCTGGACTACCTCACGAACCGGCCTCAGTTTGTGAGAACCCGGGACTGTGTTTCCGACACGATCATCAGTAGCACGGGGGCCCCCCAGGGAACGGTGCTGGCTCCCTTCCTGTTCACTCTTTATACTGCGGACTTCTCACACAACACAACACATTGCCATCTACAGAAGTTCTCTGATGACTCTGCGATCGTTGGTCTCATCTCCAACGGAGATGAAGCTGAGTACAGAGGGCTTATCCAGGACTTCGTGGACTGGTGCCATCGGAACTGCCTCCAGATCAACGCGAGGAAAACTAAGGAGCTGGTGGTGGACTGCCGCAGGCATGGGCAGCCCCTCACAGCACCAGTAAATATACAGGGAACAGACATCGAGATGGTGACATCCTATAAGTACCTGGGTGTTCATCTGAACAATAAACTAGACTGGTCACACAATACTGACGCACTCTACAAGAAGGGACAGCGCAGGCTGTTCCTGCTGAGGAGACTCAGGTCTTTTGGTGTACAAGGGGCGCTGCTGAAGTCATTCTATGACACGGTGGTGGCATCAACCATCACTTTTGGAGTGGTCTGCTGGGGCAGTGGCATTACTGCAGCCAATAGGAAGAGACTGAACAAACTGATTAAGAAAGCTAGCTCTGTCCTGGGGCAGCGCCTTGATCCGATGGAGGAGATAGGAGAGAGAAGGACGGTGGCTAAACTGTCATCTCTGCTGGAGTCCGAGTTCCACCCTATGCAGGACATACTGGATGCACTGAGGAGCTCATTTAGCAGCAGACTACATCATCCCAGGTGCACAACCGAGAGGTTTCGTAGGTCCTTCCTACCAACGGCTGTCAGACTGTACAACCTAAGCAGGGCTGCTCGCAGAGATAGCAAAAAGACGTAACAAACTAATAGTTTTTTGAATGCAAAAGATGCAATAGACTTACACAATGGTCCCCTCCGGCATACAACTAGGAACATACCGGTCGCTATGGAGGGTGAGAACATGTATGGGCACATAATCATACCATGTAGGATAACTAAGTAGACGGTTATGCTGTTTCATCCCATCTAGCAACAATGCTCTGCACTGTGTGTGTTTATACTGTATATTTACATATTTATTCCATCTAGCTACAATGCTCAGCACTGGGTGTGTTTATATTTATATATCTATATATTTATTCCATCTAGCTACAATGCTCCGCACTGTGTTTTTATATATCTACATATTATTCCATCTAGCTACATTGCTCCGCACTGTGTGTGTTTATATACTTGCATATTTATTCCACCTAGCTGCAATGCTCCGTACTGTGGGTGTTTATATATTTACATATTTATTCCATCTAGCTACAATGCTCTGCACTGTGTGTTCATATATTCACATACTTATTCCATCCAACTACAATGCTCTGCACTGTGTGTCTGTGTGTATATATATATTTTATAGTAATATGTACATATGTATATTAGCTGCTCTTGCTTGCTTGTTTTTTTTCTTGCCTTCTGATTGTTGCTCTGAGTGTTGCTATCCCTGTGCTGTTGCAATCCTGGAATTTCCCCATTGTGGGACTAATAAAGGCTTATCTTATCTTATCTTATCTTAATAGAAGAGAACAAGAATAATTGCAGGTTTCTTTTCAGCACTGTAGTCAGGCTGACAAAGAGTTAGCAGTCTGTCAAACCTAGCCTTCCCTAAGAGCTTACTAGTCAGGAATTTATGAACTTCTTCAATAATAAAATTTCATCTATCAGAGATAAAAATCAGTCAGATCCTTCCCACAGTTAAATACAATAACAACTACAACTCCTTCAACTGATATCTGTTTGGATGAGTTTACTCCAATTGACCTTTTTAGAGTTAAAAATTTCCTCATCCAAGCCTTCAACTTGTCTACTAGACACTATTCCTACTAGGTTATTTAAAGAAGTCTTCCCATTTTTTGGTAGTTCTATTCTTTAAAAAATCAATTCTTCATTAACATTAGGCCATGTACTGCAGGCTTTTAAAACTGCTGTAATTAAACCATTACTTAAAAAGCCAACACTGGATCCAGGAGTTTTAGTCAACTATAGACCAATCTCTAATCTGCCTTTCATTTTAAAAAAAACTTATAGTTGTTACTACGCAATTACAGTAGCTGACCACTTGCAGGGTTTATTTGAAGAGTTTCAATCAGGGTTCAGAATTCATCATAGCACTGAAACAGCTTTAGTGAAGGTCAATAACGACCTCCTTATTGCATCTGATAATGGACTTGTTTCTGTACTTGTCCTTTTGGACCTAAGTGCAGCTTTTGATACAATCGATCATAATATTTTACTTGATAGATTAGAACACCTTGTTGGACTTAATGGAACTTTGTTGCAATGGTGTAAATCTTATTTATCTGATAGGTTCTAGTTTGTTCATGTCAATAATGAGTTTTCGTCTAACTCAAAGCTCAATCACGAAGTTCCACAGGGATCTGTGCTAGGCCCTATTCTTTTTAGTTTATAGTATACAGTATATGCTTCTGCAAGGCAATATTATTAGAAAGCATTGCATATATTTTCATTGTTATGCAGATGGCACACAATTATACTTGTCAATGAAGCCAGATGACAGCTATCAATTAGCCAAATTAGACGCTTGTCTTAAGGAAATCAGAGCTTGGATGACTTGTAATTTCTTGCTATTAAACTCATAAGACTTAAGTTATTCTAGTTGGTATAAAAAACCTTAGAAATACCTGTCCAAATCAAGTTCTTAGTTTGGATGTGGTTACTCTGTCTCTTAATAGCTCTGTGAGGAGGCTTGGAGTAGGTGTGTGCCATATTGAATTGTTCACGATAATACCGGTATAAATTCTGATACTGGTGTAAAAACGAATATTGCAATATTTGGGGTCTGCTGCATGACATCATCACAACACTGCCAATGTAAGTTACGCATGAAGGCAAAACAAACATGGCGTGGGAAGATGCTGCTCCGTTTGCATCCAATTCAAATATATATACAGTAAAAATATTTAAGTTTCCCTTTCTCTTTTAGACTGCTCCCGTGTTAAAAACCCCCAAAACAAAACGGTGCAGCAATGTGGATAATCTGCCTGCATTTTTTCCATATCCACTTATATCACGGACACACAGATCGTCCCAAATGTCTCCTGAGCCGGTGGACGGAGCCACTGTTTATAGCAGGATTCGATACAACAGGGAAGAGCTGCTAGCATTTAACCACCACCCGGTCCCACTGGAAAAACTCGACATACCGAGAGAACTGAGGCGAAAACGCCGCGGCTGCCGGGCTGGAGTAAGGCGGAGGACAAAAAATATAAGGTACAGACCCTCCCTTCCATCTGTTGTCATGGGAAATGTACGGTCGATACTGGGAAAGTTAGATGAGCTAGCGGCTATCTCCCGTTATGATAGCACTTACCGGGAGTGCTCTCTCCTTTTGTTTACTGAGACGTGGCTAACTGAACTAGCAGCAGATGCTAACATTGAGCTGGAGGGTTTTCACATGATACGAGCTGACCGAACACCAGAGAGTGGCAAAACTAGGGGCGGTGGAGTGATAATGTATGTTAACAACAACTGGTGTAGACCGGGACATATCACTGTTAAACAACGACACTGCAGCAAAGACATTGAGTTGCTAGCTGTTAGCATGAGGCCTACATATCTCCCGAGAGAACACTCACACGTGATCTGCATTGTTGTTTATGCAAATCCGACGGCGAACGCTGGGACAGCGCGTGACGTCATCCATTCAGTAACCAGCAGGCTGCAGACAGAACACCCAGATGCTCTTCTCCTCATCTCAGGCGATTTCAACCACGTTTCACTGTCTCCCATTCTGCCCACTTTCACCCAGTATGTCACATGCCACACTAGAGACAATAAAACACTGGATTTGTTCTACGCAAACACTAAGGAGGCGTACACCTCATCGCAACTCCCCCCACTTGGGAGATCGGATCACAACTTGGTTCATCTCCGACCGGTGTACAAACCCCTAGTGCACAGACAACCTCCGGCCATGCACACTGTGGAGTTATGGTCTGAGGAGACAATGGACACTCTAAAGGACTGTTTTGAAGCCACTGCCTGGAAGCAGCTCTGCGATCCACATGGTGAGGACATCGATGGCCTCATTCACACCTTCACGGGCTACCTCAGCTTCTGTGTGGACAAATCCGTTCCCACCAAGACCATACGGCGTCACTCAAACAACAAACCCTGGATCAACCCTGAGATAAAAACACTTCTGAGAGAGAAGAAGAGGATCTTCAGGTCGGGGAACAGGGAGATGCTGAAGTCCGTACAGAGGGAGCTGAGGAGAAAGATCAGAGAAGGCAAGGACAGCTTCAGGAAGAAGATGGAGGACAAGCTGCAACAGAGCGACATCAGCGGGGTCTGGAAAAACCTCAAAACCATCTCTGGGCTCCAGAATACCTCCCCCCAGGCCACGGGGGGCAGGGAGTGGGCGAACAACCTGAATCTGTTTTTCAATAGATTTGACCAACCGCCCTCCCCCCTGTCTGCACAACAACCACTGCTGCCACTAAGAAATCAAGTCCTGCTGCCCACTCCCCACTCCACCGACACCCCCCCCACTCCCAACACACAGCCCCCCATCCTGACCCTGACCAAGACCCAGGTGAGGACGGAGCTGAGGAAGATCAAGGCGAGGAAGGCGTCGGGACCGGACGGCATCAGCGCAAAGCTCCTCAAGTCCTGTGCAGACCAGCTGTGTGGGATTGTGACGTATATCTTCAACATGAGCCTGAAACTGGGGAGGGTACCACAGCTGTGGAAAACATCTTGTGTGGTACCTGTACCAAAAACTTCCCACCCCAAAGACCTGAACAGCTTCAGACCGGTGGCCTTGACGTCCCACTTGATGAAGACCCTGGAGAGACTGCTCCTTGCTCATCTCCGCCCCCTGGTGGAACCAGCGATGGATCCACTCCAGTTCGCCTACCAGCATGGCATTGGGGTGGAGGATGCGGTGATCTTCCTCCTTCACCGTTCTCTGTCCCACCTGGAGAAGCCCGGGAATATGGTGAGGATCATGTTCTTTGACTTCTCCAGTGCTTTCAACACCATCCAACCGATGATCCTGAAGGACAAGCTGCTGCGCGCAGGGGTGGACCAGCACCTGTCATCATGGATCCTGGACTACCTCACGAACCGGCCTCAGTTTGTGAGAACCCGGGACTGTGTTTCCGACACGATCATCAGTAGCACGGGGGCCCCCCAGGGAACGGTGCTGGCTCCCTTCCTGTTCACTCTTTATACTGCGGACTTCTCACACAACACAACACATTGCCATCTACAGAAGTTCTCTGATGACTCTGCGATCGTTGGTCTCATCTCCAGCGGAGATGAAGCTGAGTACAGAGGGCTTATCCAGGACTTTGTGGACTGGTGCCATCGGAACTGCCTCCAGATCAACGCGAGGAAAACTAAGGAGCTGGTGGTGGACTGCCGCAGGCATGGGCAGCCCCTCACAGCACCAGTAAATATACAGGGAACAGACATCGAGATGGTGACATCCTACAAGTACCTGGGTATTCATCTGAACAATAAACTAGACTGGTCACACAATACTGACGCACTCTACAAGAAGGGACAGCGCAGGCTGTTCCTGCTGAGGAGACTCAGGTCTTTTGGTGTACAAGGGGCGCTACTGAAGTCATTCTATGACACGGTGGTGGCATCAGCCATCACTTTTGGAGTGGTCTGCTGGGGCAGTGGCATTACTGCAGCCGATAGGAAGAGACTGAACAAACTGATTAAGAAAGCTAGCTCTGTCCTGGGGCAACGCCTTGATCCGATGGAGGAGATAGGAGAGAGAAGGACGGTGGCTAAACTGTCATCTCTGCTGGAGTCCGAGTTCCACCCTATGCAGGACATACTGGATGCACTGAGGAGCTCATTTAGCAGCAGACTACATCATCCCAGGTGCACAACCGAGAGGTTTCGTAGGTCCTTCCTACCAACGGCTGTCAGACTGTACAACCTAAGCAGGGCTGCTCGCAGAGATAGCAAAAAGACGTAACAAACTAATAGTTTTTTTTGAATGCAAAAGATGCAATAGACTTACACAATGGTCCCCTCCGGCATACAACTAGGAACATACCGGTCGCTATGGAGGGTGAGAATATGTATGGGCACATAATCATACCATGTAGGATAACTAAATAGACGGTTATGCTGTTTCATCCCACCTAGCAACAATGCTCTGCACTGTGTGTGTTTATATATTTACATATTTATTCCATCTAGCTACAATGCTCTGCACTGGGTGTGTTTATATTTATATATCTATATATTTATTCCATCTAGCTACAATGCTCAGCACTGGGTGTGTTTATATTTATATATCTATATATTTATTCCATCTAGCTACAATGCTCCGCACTGTGTTTTTATATATCTACATATTATTCCATCTAGCTACATTGCTCCGCACTGTGTGTGTTTATATACAGTACTTGCATATTTATTCCACCTAGCTGCAATGCTCCGTACTGTGGGTGTTTATATATTTACATATTTATTCCATCTAGCTACAATGCTCTGCACTGTGTGTTCATATATTCATATATTTATTCCATCCAGCTACAATGCTCTGCACTGTGTGTCTGTGTGTGTGTGTATATATATTTTATAGTAATATGTACATATGTATATTAGCTGCTCTCGCTTGCTTGGTTTTTTTTCTTGCCTTCTGATTGTTGCTCTGAGTGTTGCTATCCCTGTGCTGTTGCAATCCTGGAATTTCCCCGTTGTGGGACTAATAAAGGCTTATCTTATCTTATCTTATCTTATATGTCAAAACACCACTGGAATGGTGTTAACGTTGGACAATGTTCCGCTCAAAGTCTGTATTTTCATTCTGTTTTGGCAGCTTCATCTTTTTTTTATTCAACTACCCGAAGAGAGGGAAAAAAAACCATTCAGTGTGATGAGAGCCAAAAAGCCCCAGCAGAGGTCCGTGCAACGAGAGTTACAATCCAGGTAAAGTGATTCAGTATAAAATCCAACATCTGTGTGCACTTAAGCTGTAATGGTTTATATTATTTTCTTTTAATATTTGATACAGAACAAAAAAATATTTTAAACTTAAACTTGAGCTGCTGTTTATAAATGGGAGAAATAAGAGTTTTTGTGTTGTTTTTTCTGAATATGTTGACGGTAAATAATGCTGGCTTGTGAAACTGTCCTTTTCGCATGAATTAAAAAAAACTGTATTCTGCAATATCGCAGAAAATATCGTTATCGTAAAAATTCACAGAAATATTGTGATATCATTTTTAAGCAATATTGACCACCCCTACCTTGGAGTTATTTTTGATCAAGATCTGTTCTTTAACCTCTTGCACTCCGGTGTACCACGGACGGGCACTTCTCTGCGTCCCAGAGTGCACAAGGGCGCTCTTGTGTGCCCTCGTGCGCTCTAGGACGCACGAGGGTGCTGCGTCCAAGCGTGCACTGAAAAAAAAAAAGTTCTTCCACTACAGACACAGCCGCGAACAGATCAGATGTGATTGACCTCTCATTCGACAAATAAGAGCCTTGAATTGGGTTTCTGAAACCTTGAAGAACCAATGACTGAAAACCTAGCAAGAAGGACCCGCCTACCAACGCTGTGAATGCAGCCAGTCAATTGAAGCACAGAAGTTCGGGCTGGGTGAAGAGAGACTGACTGCTGCAGCAGATGAAAAAAAGGACCCGCAGGAAGAACCTGCTACAGACCCAGCAGCACGGAGACCACCCACAAGTGCAACCTGCACTTATTCCAGTAGAATAGACGTTTAGGATTCTCTTCCATGGTCATCATAGACCGACGGAGGCCGACAATAAAGGTTGTAAATCATTCGCCAAAACCGCAATCATGGAATTATGTTTTGACCGGGAACCACGAGCGGACCAGCGTCGCGTTCGTCTGACAATGAGGAAGAGAAGTTCGCCAAGACACTGCTGCTGTGAAGAGGTAAGGTGTTATAAGCTAAATTATTCTTTATCCCTGAAAATTGTAATCAAAAATGACTTTTGACCGATCGGTAAATTACAACTGTGCGGCGCATGAAGTCCGAAGTTCGTGCGCCGCGGTACACGGGTCGTGCGCCGCGTCCGAACTGTGAACCCCCCCCCCCCCCCACCGCTACTCTTCTGTAGCGAGGGGGGGGGGAAGCCGCGGTGACTGCGCCGCTGTCGCCACATGACTATTCCGTCATGTAGCGATGGCCGATGTCCGTCCTCTGTAGCGAGGGGGGGGGGCAACCACCACACACACACACAGAGCCCTGAGTGTCACCTTTCATTAGAGCCCAAGATGAAGCTTCTATATTGAATCATTCAAAAGTTACAGACGTTTTTCCAAACTGTGCCATTTGGCACAATTTGGCACAGTTCAAAAATGCCTGGGAACTACCTGAGGAAAAAGCTGTGTAATATATTCATTTTTTGTGGTATTGTTACAAAATTTTGACCTCAGCTGGATAACACTTGGTTCTACATTTCTGTTGCATATTCCAGCCCGGATCTGAAGCTGTGTGTTATTTGCAAGCATTTGTATCCAAAAAAAACACCCAGGCCAAATTTATTTTCTTCAAGTTCAGTATGTTTAGATGACTGTAACTCAGTGGCCGGAGCACTTAGAGAGATTATGACTGTTTTGCCAAAAAAATTCAAAGTGTTTTCTTTTAAATGAGATCAACCCCATGAAGATGCTACAAAGGGTTGAAGAACAGCTTTCGATTTACTTTGGGCATGTTATTTTTTGGCGTTTTTAGGGAAATTGACCGGAGTGCAAGGGGTTAATTCACATATTAAACTTGTTTCTAAGACTGCCTTCTGTCATTTGATTATATTATATTAGATTAGATTCAACTTTATTGTCATTACACATGTATGAATACAAGGTAACGAAACACAGTTTAGCATCCAATCAGAAGTGCAAAGGACAGCAGTGCAGTATATACAGTAATTGACAGTATGTACAATTTAAGCAAATATATGCAGATAGGTTAGTATAGGAAGTTAGAGTACCGTTATGTGCAAATAATGTACAATAAGTTAGGTGGGCAGTTATGTACAGGTGAGGATGGTAAGAGATGGGAATAAGTTAGCATAAATTACAGAAGAGCAAAGCACAGGTGAAGTGAGGTAAGTAGCGGACAATCTATCTAACTATACAGAGTGGCAATATGCAGAAAAACAGTATGTAGTTAAATATGTGATGATAATATACAGAAGAGCAGTATGTATCAATATATAATGACAATATGCAGATATGATATATATGTGTATACAGTTTGAGGAAGCACGGGGGGGAGGGGGGTGTTAAAAGGGAGAGAAGTGGAGGTTCAGCGGGGAACTAAGTTCAATAATGTGACAGCTGTTGGAAAGAAACTGTTCCTAAACCTGCTGGTTCTAGTCTGAAGGCTTCTGAAACACCTTCCGGAGGGGAGAAGCTGGAACAGTCCATGAGCAGGATGGTTGGAGTCCCTAAGAATGCTGCGTGCCCGGCGCAGACATCTTTTCCTGTAGACGTCCTCTATAATTGGAAGTGGAGTCCCTGTGATGCGTTGGGCGGTTTTCACCACCCGCTGCAGCGCCTTATGGTCAGCGACAGAGCAGCTCCCATACCAGACTGTGACACAGTTGATCAGGGTGTTCTCTATCACACAGCGGTAGAAGTTGCCCAGGATGTCAGTTGACAGATGGTTCTTCTTCAGTGTCCTCAAGAAGAAGAGGCGCTGATGGGCCTTCTTGATCAGGCTGGTGGTGTTAACTGACCAGGACAGGTCCTCCGAGATGTGGGTCCCCAGGAATTTGAAGCTGGAGACACGTTCAACAGTCATGCTGTTGATATGGATGGGGTCATGTGTCTCTCCCCTCTCCTTCCTGTAGTCCTGTATTATTTGCATAATATTGCCAAGATTAGGAGCATCTTGTCTCAGAGTGATGCTGAGAAACTAATCCATGTTTTTGTTAGCTCTAGATTAGATTATTGTAACTCTTTAATATCAGGCTGTCTTAAAACATCTTTAAGAAGTCTTCCGCTGATCCAAAATGCTGCAGTAAGAGTTTTAACGGGCACTAGAAACTGAGATCACATCTGTCCGGTTCTGGCCTTCCTTCATTGGCTTCCCATAGAATTTAGAATTAAGTTTAAAATCCTTCTTCTCACTTACAAACTCTAAATAATCAGGCCCCTTTTTAATTTAAAAGATCTGATAGTACCTTATCATCCTAACAGAGCACTACGCTCCCAAAATGCAGAATTACTTGTAATACCTAGAATCTCCAAAAGTACAATGGGAGGCAGATCTTTCAGTTATCAAGCTCCTCTCCTTTGGAACCAGCTGCCAATCTGGGTAGAAGAGAAAACATGCAGGGTCTTGGCCCTCCATGGCACATGATTGGTCACCCCTGGTGTGGATCAAGGTTCACATTTTTGCTACATTGTATACATTTGATTTGGTTTTACATTGCCTATATGCAAGAAAACTAAAGGCCTGTTGTCATGACTACGATTATACAGTTAACAGAGCAGAGTAGTTTGCAAACGTGCTACTCATCCTCTGAGGTGTTCTCTGTAGATCTTGTCACATCAGGAACTGAACAAATTTGAAGTTAAAGCTAGGCACGAGTCCTCCAACCTAACAAGTGAACTAACTGAGTGTGCGCTAAAATGCTGTCCAGGTCATCGTAATAAGGACATTTGTCTTTTTCATCGGTTGTTAATGAGCTTCAAATGGCATTGCTCTCAAACTTTTGTTTCCCTTCAAAAATATCAGGTAAAATATCTAACTTGTGAGGTACAACGTCTGCCCCCACAACTGGGAGGTTGTTGGTTCAAGCCCCAGCTGAGTCATGCCAAAGTCCATATAAAAATGGCACTTCCTGCCTTCTGGCTTGATCCTCGGCATAATTGAATTGGGGAAGGAAAGTTGGTTACTCAGCCACAGGGGCAGCACAAGCCATTGTACTCCTTGTGCCGGTCTCAAACCCGGATAAATGAGAGTTGTGTTGGGAAGGGCATCCGGCGGATCATCACGATACCAGGTGATGATATGCTGTGGCGACTCCGAAAGGGAACAGGCGAAAGAAAAAGTAAGATCTAACTTATGAACCTAATTTTTAAAGTAATTCTGGTTTCCTCCCACAGGCCAAAAACATGCAAGTTAGGTTAATTGGCATCAACTGGGGATTCTAAATTGTCCTTTGGGTATGGATGTGAGAGTGAATGGTTGTCTGTCTCTCTGTGTTGGCCCTGCGATGGACTGGCGATCTGTCCAGGGTGTACCCTGTCTCTCGCCCATAGATGCTGGGGTAGGCTCCAGCGCCCCCGCGACACGAAAAGGATTAAGTGGAAGAAGATGGATGGATGGAATATATAACATCCCAGTGCTTAATGACAGAGAGCAGTTTTCAACTTTTCAATATAACTGCTGTGGCAGAACCAAATTATGATAAGCCCATCATATAATAATGAATATACTAACTAACTAGCACTTGTATAGCGCTTTTCTAGTCACAAAGACCACTCAAAGCGCTTTCACTAATACTAACCCTCTATTCTAAGGGCCTATAGGAAACAGATATCTAGGGACCATTTAGAATAGCCAATTAACCTAACATGCATGTCTTTGGATTGTGGGAGGAAACCGGAGCCCCCGGAGTACAGGGAGAACATGCAAACTCCAAAAAGAAAGGTTCCAACCCCTGCCAACCTGGGGATTCAAACCAGGAACCTTCTAGCTGTAAGGCAACAGTGCTAACCACTGCACCACCGTGCTGCCCAACAAATATACAACAAAGTATACAACCCATCGTTGTAAGGTAGGATCCCAAGGTTAGTGGTGGGCGGGTTGATCCAAATATCGATAATATCGATACAAACATTGGTATTGATATTGCTCAATACCAGTGTAATGAGATCAATACTCTGTGTCTGTGTTGCCGCTCTCGTCATTGCATGGAGAAGGCACACTTTGCTCCTCTTCTTCTTGTGGTTTTATGGCAGTTGGCAACCAATGTCTAGGTGTATTACCGCCACCTACTCCTTACTTCCTCCTCCTCCCTCTTGTACCATCATGTGACTCAGCAGCCCCAGGTAAACAAGTTAGCAAGCAGCAGCCACCGGCTGCAGGTGTTCTGACATTTTAAAATACTTATCAGAATGGCCATAGCCTGGGTTACTATGCCTGTGTGGCATGTGCGCGCATGTGTAGTAACAGGAAATATGCTTCCCCCTACAATTTCAGCATACAATACAGCTGACGGAAGGTAAACGATGAGCATGCGTATAACAGGAAAGGGGCGGGGTACTGCACCGTGAATGGCTGATTCAAAAATGTGGCATGATTTCAGTGTGTGTCTATTTATATACATTTCCTGCTAGATCTTACAGCAGCCTTTGACACAGTGGACCATACTATCCTTTTGTCACGCCTAAATCACCAAGTTGGCATCCATGGCACTGCACTCAACTGCTTTGAATACTACTTATTTAACAGAACTTTTTCTGTAATGATTGGTGACATGTCCTCATCTAGTGCCTCGCTCTCCTGTGGGGTCTCACAGGGCTCTATCCTTGGCCCTATCCTGTTTTCATTATATATGCTGCCACTCGGGTCAATAATAGCCAGGCACAACATGTCTTTCCACTGTTATGCGGACGATTTGCAACTTTATTTACCTTTGAACCCAGAACAAAGTGACTCACAAAGTGTTTTATTGGACTGCATCACTGACATTAAGTTGTGGTTAAACCCAAATTTTCTCCACTTAAATGAAGAAAAAACAGAATGTACTGTGTTTGGGGATACGGTACCCTGTCTTTAAGGCTCAGTTCAGCTGTCTGAAATCTGGCGGTGATTTTTGGCAGCCATTTAAAATTTGATAAACAGATTGACAATGTAGTCAAGATGAGCTTCTACCAGTTACGTCTGTTATCCAAAGCCAAACCTTTCCTGAGTCGTCATAACCTTGAGATAGTCATCCATGCTTTAATCACTTCTCGACTTGATTACTGCAATGCACTTTATGTTGGCATCTCTCAGTCTTGTCTCGGCCGCCTTCAACTTGTGCAAAATGCAGCGGCCTGTCTTTTAACCAACACAACTAGACGAGAGCACATTACACTGATTCTTTTTTCACTTCATTGGCTTCTAGTCCATTTTAGAATTAATTTTAAACTTTTACTCTTTGTTTTTAAAGCTCTTAATGGCCTTGCTCCAGTTTATTTATCTGAGATTTTAATTGTCCGTGACCAAGGCAGAGCTTTGAGGTCATCCAATCAGCTTTTGCTACATGTGCCCAGGTCAAGGTATAAACACTGGGGTGACCGAGCCTTTTCTGCTGTCGCCCCCAGGCTCTGGAATAATCTCCCCCCTGACCTACGTGCTATCTCTGACCTGGCCCATTTTAAATCAAAACTTAAAAATGACTGACAAAACGCAAAACAACGACCACGATGGGTGAAAACGGTCCGACCACGTGAGCGAGCAAGCCCCCTCTTCCCCCCTGGCAAGTGACAAATTTATTTTATTTTTTTTTACATTGTACTGATATTCTGGTTTATATACTTTGAAGATAAGATAAAAGCATACCCTGGTAGACAAAACGGTGTAAAAAAACCACCGAACCATTCTTTGTGTAAATATGTCCAAAGTCCACTTTTGACTGAGTTATGTAATTTATATAGCTGCCGCGACATTATGCAAATTAGATGCGTAAATTTATTCCTATCTGAAACTCTGGATCATATTCTACATCTTTCTAATTGACAGTAAGCCATTATCTCTTGCAGCTTTCAAGTTATAGCCTTGGAAATCTGAACTATTTTCTTGACAAAAAAATCATTACCACTCTTGACCACTAGGGGTTATGTCACCATACAGCAACTGGGACAGTTAGTTGGTTATTCTCTTCATGGAGAAATCTCATCATGAATTTATTAGCGATTTTTGTGGGGATAATTTCGGTCTTTTCCTGTGTGATTCCTTGTATCCATAGTATGATGATGAGGCTTATTCATGTAATAAAAATAAGTTTATTTATAGAGCACTTTTCACAGACAGAGTCACAAAGTGCTTAACATGGTAAAAAACAAAATAAAAACACAGGCACATAAAACAGTAAAAAAACAAACAAACAAAGTAGACAGTAAAAGCACATAAAAATACAATCAGCACATAGTTAATTAAAAAGCCAGGCTAAAAAGGTGGGTCTTTAGTTGCTTCTTAAAAACACCAATGGAAGGTGCTGATCTAAGTTCAAAAGGTAAGGAGTTCCACAGTCTGGGAGCAACAGCAGCAAAGGCTCTATCACCTTTGGTTCTGAGCCTAGTGCTAGGGACTACCAATAGATTCTGATGAGAAGACCTGAGAGACCTGCTGGGCTGGTGTAGAGAGAGCAGGTCACTAATATAAAAAGGCGCCTCTTCATGAATGGCTTTGTAAGTAAGAACAAGAACTTTAAAATCAATTCTATAATTTACAGGAAGCCAGTGCAAGGAGGCCAAAACAGGAGTGATATGACAGAATCTACTGGACCTACACTACCATTCAAAAGTTTGGGGTCACTTAGAAATTTCCTTATTTTTGAAAGAAAAGCACTGTTTTTTTTTCAATGAATATAACTTTAAACTAATCAGAAATACACTCTAATATCTAATATACATTGCTAATGTGGTAAATGACTATTCTAGCTGCATATGTCTGGTTTTTGGTGCAATATCTACATAGGTGTATAGAGGCCCATTTCCAACAACTATCACTCCAGTGTTTTGTTTTTTTTTTAATTTAAGTTTTTGTAAAGGGTATACAGGTCATTACAGCATTGCATTGATTACATTTTCATCACATGTTTCCTTATTTTTTGCTATTTGACAACATTGGAAGAATAATTATTACAACACCCCCTTTTTTTTAAAGTGAAAGAAAAAGTGAAATTAAAGAGAATAAAAAAACAAACAAACAAAACAAAAGAGTAAAAAACAAACAAACAAACAGGAAAACAAAAATAAATAATTAAAAATAAAAAAGCGTCTGAGTAGTGTTGGAACAAAGAGCGGAGTCATTATTGAAATGGTATTTGTCAAAGATTAGATCTAATGGAAGACACATATGCGATCCAGGGTTGCCAAAAGTTCATGAACCCATCCATGTCCTGTCTCAGTGCGAATGTCAACTTTTCCATCGAGTAAATGTCTTGGATCACGTTAATCCAATCTTCAGGTGTAGGACAGTCCTTCAACATCCATTTTTTAGTTAGGGCTTTTTTACTTGCCAATATTAAAACAGTGAATAAGTATTTTTCTCCTCGTCATTCCAGTGAGTCCGGTAGTAAACCCAAATACAAAGTTACAAAAGAAAAGGCAACTGTTATTTTGAATATTTTCCCCAATATTGTCTGTACATTGGTCCAATATTGGTGGATAACTGGGCATGACCAAAACACATGAAAATGATTTGCAGTCTTTTCACCACACAAGCGCCAACAGTTCAACCCCTTATGGGTAAATTTGTTTTGTGCAGGTGTTCTGAAAAATCTTACCAAATTTTTCCATCCAAATTCTCTCCACTGCAGGGATGAGGTACTTTTCCATTGCTGTTTATTTAGCTTTTCCCATATTTCCAGTTGTAAATTGAAATTCCCCTCTTTTTCCCATCTCTCTTTTATATATGATGTGTTGTCTCCTTTTAGGTCTTGAAGACCTTGGTATATTTTAGAGATGTATCTGATCCCTGGGATCCCTTTATATGCCATTAAGAAGGCCTTCAGAACACCTGACTGGGCCCTTTCCAAATCCTCCTTTTTAAGTATATTGTTTATGTGGTGTCTAAGCTGAAAGAACCTGTAAAGGTCTTGATTTATTAGACCTTGTTTTTTCAAATCTTCAAAACTTCTTAAAATTTGCCCCTTAAAAAAATCGTAATATTTTATCAGCCCGTTCTCTTTCCACTTTTTAAATCTAGTGTCTGTTTTATTAGGAGTAAAGTCTTGATCATTGGCAATCCATTGCAGAAGTCGATAGGGCTCTTTAGTTTATTCTCTCTGACTATCTTAAACCAAATTTTTAGCGGGGTCTCTATCCACAGGTTAGTGTTATTCAAAAGTTTAGGTAAGGCATTGTTCCCTATTATCGCCTGTAGGGGGATGTCACTTGTTATTTGGCATTCGATCTCCTGCCATTGTGCAGTGTAGACTGGGTTACATATCTCTATTAAAGTTTTAATTTGTGCGGCTTTAAAATAGTCCCTGATATTTGGCAGCGCAAGCTCACCTTTGTCTTTGTTTAGCTGTAAGGTTCTATATCTGATTCTAGGTCTCTTGTTTTCAGGAGGAGAGGAGATAGTTGCTGTTTAAAGGTTTTGTACCACTCTGCTGTATAGCCATCTGCTCCTGGGGATTTGTTAGCTTTAAGTTTCATAATTGCTTTTTTCCAATTCTTTAGGTTGTATTTCTGACAGTAGTGTTTTATTTTGAGACTCCGTAAGTTGGGGAAGGTTTAATGTGTTTAGGAATGCTTCGGATGTGTTTTTATGTTTTTTGACGGAGTATAAGTTCTTATAGTAGTTCTCGAAGCTTTTAAGAATATCCTGAATTCTGAATTTTATTTCCTTTGATACTGGGTCTCTGATTTTGTAGATTGCTCTTTCTGTTTGTTGTTTCCTCAATTTATAGGCTAGTAATTTTGCCGATTTACTGCCTGCTTCATAGTATTTTTGTTTCAGAAATGTAAGTTTCTTCTGGATTTCTATTGTGTAGATCTCATTTATTTGATTTTTAGTTTCCTTAATCTTGAGCGAGTCATTAGAATGAGTGTTGCCTTTGTGTTCTTTTTCTAGGTTCTTAAGTTCTGACTCTAATGTGATTAGTTTTTCTTGTCTCAGTTTCTTTTGGGTTGCCAGTTTTGCAATAATCTTTCCCCTTATTACAGCTTTGCATGCATCCCACAATATTAAAGGGGATACTTCTCCATTATCGTTTTCTTCCAAATATCTTAGAATATCTGATTCCAATTCATCTTTCAGTGGTCCTTTCAGGACATTTGAATTAAACCTCCAAGAAAATGTATTATTTGTGTATTTTTGGATACTTAAGTCCATATAGATCGGACTGTGGTCAGAGAGATCCATCAGTCCTATTTTACATGTTTTTACTCTTCCAATGTCTCTATTAAACATAAAAAAAATAGTCAATCCTTGAGTAAGATGAATGTGGCATTGAGTAAAATGTATAATCTTTTACACTGGGGTTGAATTCCCTCCACACATCACAGATTCCCATTTCTTTTAGTAGCATCTGAGTTTTCCTACTTTGAGTGTTATTTTGATGTGGAGAATTACCTGATGCATCCCAGTATGGATTCAGTCTTAGATTGAAGTCTCCACCACATATCACTAAACCTTGGGCTTTAGTTATCATTAGGTCAAATACATTTTTATAAAATTTCCAGTTAGCCCCTGGAGGTGCATATACATTCAGCAGGGTGATATCTTCTCCCTCTAGCCGCCCAATTACCAAACTGTATCTCCCTTCTTTATCTTTGTGTTCAGATTTTTTTTCAAATGTAATTTTAGTTGATATCAATGTTGCTACTCCCCTCCTCCTCCCTGACTTATATGAAGATGAAGAGATCATTTTAAACCCTTGTCAATTGAGTTTAGTGTGCTCCACGTCTGTTAGGTGGGTTTTTTGTAAAAATATTATTCCTGCTTTGTCTTTTTTCATTTTGCCTAGAATCTTGGATCTTTTAACTGGATTCAGGATCCCTTTTACATTATATGAGATTATTTTGGTTACACCCTGTTTCTCCATTGTATTGTCTTATTTAGTATAACAGTGTGGTGGCCCTCTTTTATGCTACTCAGAAACTGAAAGAACATTAAAAACATAAAAAACATTAAGAACATAGTGTATAAAACTTTAAAACAAAAAACTGTCAAAAGAACTTCCTGAGCTGAGGTCTTTTTAAAGACCCTGGAAGAGCCTTGATGGAGTGTAGGCTCTGAGGGAAATTCCTCAAACTCTGTTACGTGTTGAGGGCCCTCTCTTACCCCTGTAAGTTGTCCCATGTTTTTAACGTGAATTTCAGATCCCAATCCGAACTTGTAATGATTTTTTTTTTTTTTATGCCTATACCCTATGAAATTGTGTGCACCCTCCCATCCCCATTACAGCAAACATTCACGCTAATACAGTATTTGTTAGTGTGGGGAGAACATGTGGATCATTGTCACATTTCTATTTTAACAAGGTTTTTTTTTTTTTTTAATTAAAAAGACTTATTTGTTTCTAATATTATGACTGTTCCATGAAATGTTTTACCACATGCTGATTCTGCATCTCCTTTGATGTTTGTTACCTTGTAGGAGGGGGGTTGGATGTGCAGATTGACTAAAAAAAAAAAAGGTCGCTATTCCCTCCTGTAAACGGCTAGTTTATCCTTGTAGCTCTGGCGCTGGGTTTCCCGCTGCTGGCTCGTGGATTTTGAAGGTCTCTGTGTGGACCACGTTTGAGCCTTGATCCTATCGCTCGGGTCTGCTGCGGGTTTAAACACCATTACCGGGAGTCCTCTTCTCGCCATGTCAGCTGTTGCTTCTTCCGCCAAATTATAGAGACATGACTCTTCACCGTAGAAGACCCTTAACTTCGCAGGAAATGGCGTCTGAAAACGCAGTTTTTTCTCTCGTAGCACCTTTTTAGCGTCGTCGTATTCCCGGTGCTTTTTAAGGACCTCCGGGGCGTAATCGTGTTCCACGAAGACTTTTCTCTCTTGGTGCATAAATCCTTTTTTCTGCCAAGCCAGTCTTACAGCCTCTTGTTTTATTTTGAAATGGGAGAATCTCACCACCACCGAACGTGGGGGCGCTTCCGCCGCTGGCCTAGCGGCTAACGTACGATGGGTCCTTTCTATCTTCAAGTCGGTGGTTTGGGGGATATCCAACTTCTCTCTCAGTAAAGATTCCACGCAATCCGCCATTGTGTTGAAACCATCTTCGGCTCCTTCTTTCAGACCATGAATTCTTATGTTGTCTCTTCTCAGTCTTCCTTCTTCGTCGGTTAGCTTAGCTTCTAGTCCTGACTGTCTTTTGTGTAGATCCAGCACGGAATCTTCAAGCACTTTTATTCTTTCTTCTGCTTCCAAGATTCGGTTCTCGGCCTGGTCCACTCTACTGTTTGTCCTTTTTAATTTGTCTCTGAATTCACAAAATTCGGCCCAAACCTCTCGGCGAAATCGTCGTAGTTCTTCAAATAACGTTTTCAAGCTAACCTTCTTGTTAGCTACATTCAGCTCCTCGTCTTCTGAACGGAAATCCTCCGGTTCAGATTCTTCGGCCGATGCGTGTCCTGGCCTGGAAAATGTCAATTTCTTCTGTTTTCCTTTAGGCATGATGATTTTGACTTTTGATTTTCACTCTTCCAAAAATCCGTTAAATCTGATTTTCAATATATTTTCCTGGATTAGGTCTGGGAGCTTCAGCGTTAAGCTGCTACCACCATGGCGTCCAGACCGGAAGTCACCACTCCAGTGTTTTAATGGTACAATGTGTTTGCTCATTGCGTCAGAAGGCTAATGGATGATTAGAAAACCCTTATGCAATCATGTTAGCACAACTGAAAACAGTTTAGCTGGTTAGAGAAGCTATAAAACTGACCTTCCTTTGAGCAGGTTGAGTATCTGGAAAAAATTATTATTTCAAATACAAATCATTATTTCTAACCTTGTCAATGTCTTGACTATATTTTCTATTCCTTTTACAACTCATGGTGGTAAATAAGTGTGACTTTTCATGGAAAACACAAAATAATTGTCTGGGTGACCCCAAACTTTTGAACGGTAGTGTAGTTAGTAATCTTGCAGCAGCATTCTGGACTAACTGTAGGCGGTGTAAAGAGGATTTGCTAAGACATGTGAAAAGAGCATTACAGTAGTCCAAACGTGAAGAAACAAAGGCATGAATAATGATTTCTAACTGACTGTAGGAAACCAATGACCTAATTTTGGATATATTCCTAAGGTGGAAAAAACAACTCCGGGTCAGAGATTTGACATGCTGATCAAAACTCATCGATTGATCGAAAATGACACCAAGATTTTTTAGATTAGACCGTACGTTAGAGCTTAATGAACCAATGCTATTAACCAACTTAGGAACTAGATTATCAGGTGCTACAATAAGGACTTCAGTTTTATCAGCATTAAGTTGCAAAAAGTTACTAGACATCCATTCCTTAATTGCAGACAGACAATCATGAATAATTTTTAAATTGTCAACATGGTCAGGATTAAAAGAGAAAAGTAGCTGTAAATCGTCAGCGTAGCAGTGATAAGACACACCTTTAAATTTGCTGGTAATAGAACCAAGTGGCAGCATATATAGGGCAAATAAAAGTGGACCCAGAATAGAACCCTGAGGCACCCCACAGGTTAAAGAAGCAGAGTCAGATGAATAAGAGCCAACAGCCACGGAAAAACTCCTACCAGAAAGGTGGGAGAAAAACCAATCCAGAGCTTTTCCAGAAATACCTACCCAATCTCTAAGCCTTTGTAACAAAATACAATGATCAATAGTATCAAATGCTGCAGTAAGATCTAATAACACTAAAACAGAGCATTTACCAGAGTCTGATGACATTAAAATATCATTTGACACCCTGAGAAGAGCGGTCTCTGTCAAGTGTTTCTGACGAAAACCTGACTGAAATTTGTCGAAAATATTGTGTTCAATCAGAAAGTCAGTGAGCTGCTTGGCAACAACTTTTTCTAAAAGCTTAGAAATAAAAGGAAGCTTAGAAATTGGCCTGAAGTTTTTAAAAACAGATGGATCAAGGTCAGGTTTTTTAAAAGTGGCTGCACAAAATACGAGGGTACACAACCAGATTCAAGTGAACTATTAATGATATTAACCAAAGACGTACCCACTGAGCCAATTACCTCTTTTAACATTGAGGAAGGCAAAATATCTAAAACGCAGGAGGAGGATTTCATGGAACTCACCAACACTAACCAAGGTTGTCCTTGTGCCGCTCCTGGCTATGACAACCTTGGAACCAAGGTTCCAAGGTTGTCATAGCCATGAGTGGCACTGGGGTTAAGTTCCCAGTGCTCATAAAATGCTCCTTACGGCGAGCGTCTTGAAAAGCCTCTGACAACTAAGTCCAACTCCTAGCCTGCCCGTGTGGTTTAGTCTCTAAGCCCGGCGGAACTGCTTTTACTAATAGGAGAAGGGGCGAGGGCGGATCTCTGGCGCCTTAAAACCAGATGCTTCGGGTAGATGGTGGCTCGTCAACCTGGGAAGGTAGCCCATCTAGGGGAAGGTAAACCCTGATTTCAAACCTCCGCTGCCTTGCGGCACACCCGGTCACGGGAAAGGCTTCGGGAGTCAACCCTGAGGAAAAATCCGGAGTCGGAGCCCCTAAGGCAGTTCTCTGTTGTGCTCAACATCGTTCTGGCAGCTCCTGCGACGGCGCTGGTGCCAAACTATAGCAGCCCTGCTGTTCCTTTGGATTCATCAGTGACGTGGAGAGGGGGGACATGCTGCATGGGTAACATCTTGTCCTCCATATCTTCCTGCCCAGGCTTGAATCCTACCAACGCCCAACGCTGGAAGGTAGAACACCGGTGCGCATCGGCCTGTTCAGCCACAGGTGGTGCTGTTCCAGCAGAGTAGACGTTTAGGATTCTCTTCCATGGTCATCATAGACCGACGGAGGCCGACGAGACCAACACTAACAAATCCTCAAAAGAAATTGGGGTAAAATCACTTAAAAAGGCCTGTCTGTTAGGACAATCAAGGATTGGGGGAAAGGAATGAGTAAAACCAGCCCTAACAGCAGTGACCTTGTCAACAAAAAAGGAAAGAAACTTGTTACAGTCATTAATTGAATAAACAGGGGGAGCAGAACTAACAGGATTAACTATACTGACTATTGTACTGAAGAGGATCTTTGGATCATTACTATTGGAGGAGATGATATTGAAAACATAAGAAGTTCTTGCCATTTTTATCATACTGTTAAATTCAATTAACAGTTCCTTAAGGTACAATCGATGCACCTCAAGTTTAGTGGACTTCCACAGTCTTTCCACCCTCCGACATTTACGTCTAAAACAACAGAGATCATCATTTAACCAGGGGGATGAATTAACAGCACGGACAGTCCTGGTTTTAAAGGGAGCAACTACATCTAAGATGCTTGAACAGTGTGAGTTAAAAGAGCACACCAAGCTCTCAGTGTCGTCATCAGAGGATAAAACCACACTGCTGTCAAAGGCAGCAGAAAATTTCACAGCTGAAAACTGGTCAATGACACGAGAGCATTTTACCCGCTTGCCAGTGTAACAGACTGATTTAACTGATAAATTAAAAAGAACACAAAAATGGTCTGACACAAGAAGCTCATTAGTCTCCTTATGTAAACTTAGTAATGCATCATGATACAATTGCCGAGGATGATGAGGATGGTAAAGGGACAGTACCGACCTAAGGTGTCTCTCCATGAGACAAAGTACAGAATAAAAGTGTGACTGACATACAAAAAACCGAGAGGAGATGCATGATCACGAAGTGAAGTTGAAATGTACTATTTACAAACACACTTATGAAGTTTGAAATACTTTTTGATTTGTTTTGGGTTTTTCATATCATTTTCACTTTTGTTTTTATCACATTACACTTATTGTCATCACATCATTAATCGTTACATTCTCATTTTACACAGTTTAATTGATTTTGTTTTCCATTGATTTATTTTGTTTTGTTATATCCTTACACTTATTCACTTTTATTGCTACACTTTTTATCATAGCTTTGTTTCAGTTTTAAACTAACTCTTAAATTGCTGCTAATCTGTTAACACACATAACACATACATCCTTATATATACATATACTATTCATTTTTTCTTTTATTTATTATGATTTTGTTTGATTTTCTTTCAACTGTGATGCCTTATTAAGCATTGGGGGGTGAAACAAAAATTCCATATTAATCCATATTATTCTTCTATATTTCGATGTCTGATATACTTGTGCATTTTATATTGTTCATGTGTGATTCATGTGGCCTTCAGTATGCCCCAGTCTGTGTGTGACTAGGTCAGCAACTGTAATGACGCAGCTGTTCTACTGATACCTTTTGTTTTGTGTTCATGATGTTTAGTCCTGTGTGACTGAGAGATGTGCTGGCTCCCTGTTTCCTGGGAGAAAGATAAGAACTATACACCCTGTCTCACCAAATGTACTCAAGGACAGTCTCTCCACCTCCCCATGGATAACACAGCTTTAAAAGGTTTGGACAATGAATGGATGAGTTAGAAGAATGCATGAGTGGACTTGGGGCTACTTCCTATATCTTCTCCTGGCCAGAAGAATAAATCTACTCATAACTTTTCATCCTGCCTGGTTTTTTGACTCAGATTAATTTTAATACAAATTAATCCAACAGTCATAATATTGGCAACACACACACAGCACAGAGACAGAGCAGAAGAATGCCAGAGAGGAAGAGTAGAGCCGTGTGGCTATAGTTTCAGGCCGAAAATGAGACAACGGCAAGCTGTACAATTTAAGACTGTGGAATACATTGGTAACACAACTAATTTATACAAGCATATGAAAAATCATCCAAAAGACAAAGTCGAGCTACAGAAACAGAGAGAGGAATGAAATCTCCAACCCCCTGGCCTCCACAGACCCAGACCCCCGACTCAGAGGTAGAGATCATTGGCAGAGGCCTTTCGGTATGGCAGAGAATATCCAGGTAGATATTAGTGGTGAAAGTAATGTTTTAGCCATCTTCAGCATTAGTTAATATTAACTGTCAAAGTGCAACTGGTCATTTGTTACTTCAGCCAACTCAAAAAGTACAAATTATGCTAAGACCTTGGTATAATACATTTATTTCATTGAAACGTTTTATTTAAATGAATACATTTACTGGAATTAGGGCCGTCATGGTGGAGGAATTTCCCCTGCGGTGACGGTGGATAGCTCAACATATGCAGTATTATTGCAAATGTTTTTAGGACCCTGTGGTCTTCTAATTTAAACAGGGTTCATAACTTATGTGGCAAACGATGGAAGCTGTGAGAACCGCACTGCAGCTCCACTCTCAAGTTGTGCATGTGTGACAATTGTGCGGAGCTCCGGTATTCCTACAGACATGAACTGCTGATTCTGTTAAAAAAAACAAAACAAAAACTTATCATTTTCATGTAGCTGTGGCGGTAACTCCAGTATTTCAACTACAGGGTGTGTGGACTGGTTGGAGACTGCAGCGACATTTGGCTTATTTAAACAGGACAGCCTCCATCCAGGACCCTGCGTAGCTCTTATCGCTATGATTTTTGCTGCTGTCCAAAAAATGACGTTCAAACAAGCAATGCACTATGCAGTAGTTGTTTCGCTCTTGGAGCTCAATTGTCAGGATCAACACTCTGCTCAGAAGGAAATGATACGCTTTGTGCCCTTTCAGCGCTCACTGTCACAGCTGTATTTAAGGAGTCCATCTAGAGAGTCCCCCACACGGTGCTGGTGGTGGCAGCACCCAGTGCTGTGGAAGCTTCCACAGTACCAGGTGCAAACATGCTATTGGCAATAAAAATACACTTAAAATTTAACAATTTATTTAATAATCAATAGGGGCACATATGTAAGTGAACAATGAGATTTAGTCACACACTAAAAAGTGAGCATTGTGTGTACAAATCCGATTAATATGTGATGGCAATGGTCTTGACTGCTGGTGACATTTACGGTTTTATTTTCTTATTTTAGCACAGTACACATTAAGCAAAACACAAACTACAGCCACCGTAAGAGCTTGTGCCTCATTACAGGTCCATAAACCGATTAACGTTAGCGTTCATAGCTCAACTGTCTCTGCTAAGCTCTGTAGCCTTACTGACAATTCCACAGGCAGGCACAGGAAGCGAAAACAAAACCACCGTTATCAAAACAAAAGTCTGCTTTTTTACTTTCGTGCATAAAATAATAAACCTATCAGGGGGTTAGACACTGTGGTTGTTGCGGTTGCTCGTTATCCTCCATAGTAGGCTTGTCCATAGCGCAGTACTGCATAATTGTGGTTATCGTGACAGCCCTAACTGGAATTGAAACATATACTGAATATAATATGGCTCAGATTTTATTGAATATAATTACCCTTTTGTGTTAACTGTGAAAGTGATACTGTATGTATTTACCTCTAAACTTTGCCCAAATTCTGTCCTTAGGTTTAGTTAATTAATAATCCAAAGGAAAAATCAGAAAACATTTAAAGGCGATGAACATTCATTCATATTTAGTAATTTGATGATGCATCCACCTTAATGATTAAAAAGTACCAGTATCGGCGATACTGGCCCTGTATTTACTTGGTATCGGATCAATACCAAATCTTGCAGTATCACACACCACCACCTGATGTGAACCTGTATAGAAAGTCTGGTGACCCTAGAGAGCTTTACACATTCTATAGTAAGAGGGTGTAGGGAGTGCCAACCCTGGCCTTTCAAACCCAAACCTGTAGTCGGAGGCCATGCTCTCAGAGTGAGCCTATGTACCAGGCTTGGTGACCTTAGTTTTTTTTGTTGTTGGGATATAGTTTAGAAGCCATTTTAATGCTGACATTTGACCTTGCAATCCCAAATTCATAGTCACCTTCAGGGTCACAGGGTGAACCTGAAGGTGACTGCTATCTACCAAAAAATCCTGAAGGAGAATGTCCGGCCATCTGTTAGTGACCTCAAGCTGTACTTGGGTTCTGCAGCAGGACAATGATCCAAAACACATCAGCAAGTCCACCTCTGAATGGTTTAAGAAAAACAAAATGAAGACTTTGGAGGGACTTAGTCAAAGCCCTGACCTGAATCCGATTAAGATGCTGTGGCATGACCTTAAAAAGGCAGTTCATGCTTGAAAACCTTCCAATGTGGCAGAATTACAACAATTCTGAAAAGATGAGTGGGCCAAGATTCCTCCACAACGCTATAAAAGACTCAATGCCAGTTATCGCAAACGCTTGATTGCAGTTGTTGCTGCTAAGGGTGGCCCAACCACTTATTCGGTTTAGAGGGCAATCATCATCATCAACTGCATTTTGTGTTTACTTGTGTTATCTTTGTCTAATATTCAGATTTGTTTGATGATCTGAAACATTTAAGTGTGACAAACATACAAAAAATAAGAACTCAAGAAGGGGGTAAACACTTTTTCACACCACTGTATGTCATTCATGCAACATTTGTGCCGACAAAATGTGCCGAAAACCACAAGATCTTCCTGCCAACGACTTGAGAGTGGCGTGAGTTGCACAAAAAATTTCGTAAGACGCTAGTATGTATGCCATTGGAAAATCCCAAGGCACCCTTATGAAGAAAATAAGAACTCTAGAGCCATCATACGACAGAAAAGCACCTCATTTCTCAAGAACGCCTCAAGTTGCTCTTGCAAACTGAAGGGCAGTCGTAATGAATGTCTGCAAACTCCAGAATCCGTAGGAACTGGGAGATTCTTACGAATCCATTGTTTGTAAGAATCTTTGTGACTGTAGCTTAAGATTCAGAAACCCAGATGAAAAGGAAAGTACTGCCTAAAGTAGAGTTGCACTTAAGACATCAGTGACAAGGTAAGGCAGGCCTGTCATTCTCTGACAACAAGGCTCAAGGGTGGGTTCATTTACACCTGAGAGATATCTAACCCGGTCGCAGTGCTCCTCACACCTGCACTTGCTCTCTTATCATTCTCTCAGCCCTGCCTGCACTTTCAAATATTCATGACTTTGCAGCCAGTGTCATCTTACGATATCTAAATGGGAAGCCCAAGGCAGAGGGAAATCATCCTACTATGAAATTTAACGGTCTTTTACAAATGTTAAAGCTGCAATCTATAAACCACATTCAATCAGATTTTTCACCAATTCAATTCTCATTCTCCACCACAACCCTCATAGTAGAATTGGAAATAGACGACATGGCAAAGCACACAATGGCAAATATGTTCCTTGTTTTATGAGCATATCTGCTTCCAAATCTTAAGGTGATAAGTCAAACTTTTGACAGCTGATTTATAAAAACATACAGAAATGCAAATATAACAAATCCCCCCTTATTCTCTCAAAAAAACTTAACATTAAATGAATGAGCCCTGACTGAGCGATTCTCAAGCCACCACTTAAGCAAGTGGGGGCTGACGTACTATGCTAGCTCATGTTCAGGGTCATGCCTGTGTTACATTAAGACTCTCTAATGAGACCCAGTTGAGTGCTGCTAGAAACCTAAAAGACAACCACAGCACAGGACACTGGTACCCCAACCCCCAAAAGAACAAAAAAGATTAAAGATGTGCAAATATTTCAGAAGCAGTAAGACAATTCTGTTTCAAAGTGCTTGCAGGAAATTGTTTTTCTAAGTGGTCACAGAGAGTTGTTAAGTCAGCTAATAATTCAAAATGCATTTTTTTTCTGTAGCTGCAGGGAAAGAGATGAGCAAAGCATATGAGACTATGAAATGCTAAACAGGTTGTTCAGCATTAAGCTTTAAAAGCAGAGCTTGAGTGAAACTTCTTGAGCCGTATCAGTGATACTCTTGACAGATTGACAGGAAGACTTGAGAAATATCACTCAGACAGAGAGTGGAGGGCAGCGTGAGACACGGGAAAAAGGAACATCTCAACGAGGTATTAAAATCAAATATTACATGCCAAGCGTATCAGTTTAAACAGCCTAACATTTTCTGACATGATGTAAATAAATGCAGTGTTTCCTCTGGCTTAAAGACCTTGGCGCGGTGGCAACATATTTTCCCCCCGGGGGGGGGGGGGCATACCGGAATATGTTAATCTTATACTATTTATTTCTTTTTAAAATTTTACACCGTAACGTTGCATATGGAACTTACCATTTGAAGTATTGTACAACCAAGGCTTGAATATTGGGCCAGTTGGGGTCCCACCCAGACATCCTGTGTTTAGACTTTTTAGTGGTGTTATCCTTCTCTCCTTCCTCTGCCTGAACACTTCCCTCTCCTTGGCTCCTCTCTTCTGTCTCATCTTGCCCTCTCTGAGCTCTGTCTAATTCAGGTTCTCTCTGTCTATGGTGGTATACAAACAGGTTAGAAAATATCAAGTGTCATGTTTTGTCCTGCAGGATTTTTTTTGTCATGGTTTACATAAATGACAAAAATATGTGGATTTTTTTTATTTTTATTCTAGTGTTTCTTTTTTCCATTGAAAGTAGGGAAGGGAAAGAAACATTCATAATAGTAATGTACTCAAACATACTTACATTATATGATCAGGTGGGTATAGTAACCAGAAATTCTACTCATGTAAAAGTAGTGCTTTGAAATTAATAATTAAAAGTAGGCAACCAAAAATTTCTAATTGAGTTAAGCGTACAAAGAGCACCCACTTAAAAACTTGAGTAATGACTTCAGTCTTGAAGGTTTGAGGTTTTTCTCAAAAATTTATAACAATTTTCTTGTAGTTTTCTACTTTTCTCTGTAAATCTAAAGTTGAAACCATGTTCTTCAAATTTTTAATTTCCTCTTGTAAAATTGACTTTTCTTGTAGATTTTAAACTTTATTATAAATTTGTATATTATTTCAAGACTAATTTTTGTCTGTTTTTTAAAATAAAATTACTGTTTCGGGTTTTTTTTTAGATAAATTTGAAACAGACTGTGGTAATTCTTTTTTTTACTTTTTCCTTATAACAATTTACATTTTTGACCATAATTTTGCAGTCAGAACAGAACAATAATTTAACTCTGATTACAAAGAAAAACTATTAATAAAATTGTATTTAATGAAATAAATTAACTTAAATGACCAAGGATGCTGTTATTTCTGTTAAAATACTTCTTTATATTTATGTTGTTGTTTGTTTGTTTTTAGAAATCTCCTCACCACCCAGACAGCAGGAAAAACCTCCCTTATTTTGAAATCAGATGTCAGCACGTTTAGTTTGTCTGAAGGCTGTTGACAGATTAAAGTCATTGATTTCGTGAATTTCGGTCATCTTAACCTGCCAGGTACATAATGAGGAACTGTAGCGGACTCTAAAGACATAATTCACCACAATATGTGTTCATGTACAGAATGATCTGTTTAGGCAGTTATAGTTGCAAAGTGACTACATGGCCGGGAGCTCCTAGTATCATAATATCTGGCCGGGAAGCGCCTACAATTCAATTCTTTTTTTTTATTCAATAGTAGAAAATACACACAATACACACAAATTACAAATATGCTAATAATACAAGTAAATGGGCTGCACGGTGGCGCAGTGGTTAGCACTGCGGCAGCACAGTTTACCCTTGGCCTGGGGATCGTGGGCTCGATCCCAGCCCCCGACCAACAGTGATCTGTGTGGAGTTTGCATGTTCTCCCCGTGTATGCGTGGGTTTACCCCAGGATTTCTCCGGTTTTCTCCCACATGCCAAAAACATGCAGGTTAGGTTAATTGGAGACTCTAAAGGGCCTTTTCCACTAGCACGCTTTAGCGCGACACGGGACGGCTCAGCACGCTTTGTACGCTTTTCCACAAGCCCCAACACGGTTTAACAGCCGCGATTCTCAGCCCCGCTGCAGGGCAGGGTACAGCAGTGCTGAGCTGTGCCGTGTTGTGACGTTAACAGACTGGTCGCCGCTGATTGGTCAGGTCGTAACCGGCGCTGATTGGTCAGGTTGTAACCGCCCCTCTCCTCCTCCTCATCTACCAAATCTTCACGACCTTCTCAATAAAGTTTTTGAAAAAAAAAAAAAAAAAGAATCTTCACGACCGCCTTTACTCAGCACGCAACCACTGTTGGCGGTTTCTTTTCAGTGTATTGCTGTGCTATTTTCATTTATTCTCTATCAAAAATGGCTTCACGTAATAAGGGTGTTCCATGGACCAATAAGGAGGTGCAGTGTCTGCTCACTGCATTGTCAGACGAACGTATGCAGCGCAAGTTAGACGGAGCCGCCCGGAATGAAAAAATATACCGGGAGGTCTCGACATCGGAGTCCTTTAACGGTGAGTTTTAATTTTTTTTTATTGTGCGTTTTTTCGCAAATATATTCAGTAAGACGCTCAGTTTATTTATGCAATTAAAAAAGCTGTTCATTTGTGGATGGATCGCTGCTTTATTGCAGCACACTGCGGACTAAAGCTTTTATTTTAATTATTCATGTGAACAATACGCTGAAATAAGCTTATGTATTCTTGTTAAAAACTATTGTCTTTTCTGTATATATTGCACTTTCGTGCTGTATTTTATTGTGTGCATTTTCCTTGTAGAATCATCCCACGCGTCCGCCGCGACAGCCCGCCCGGATTATTCAACCGAGCCTTCCTGACCCACAGCTGGCAGAGACGGCTTCATTCATCCGAGTCGTGACCCAGTTTGGGAAGCTGGTGTAGACACTCAGTGGTCGGCGTGTATAAAATGTCGATTAACCTTCATGTTGTGTTGCAAAGTTTTTTTTTTCTTTTAATATTTTGTATATAATAAAATGGAATTGCTTTGGAAAGTGTGGTTTGTCTGTTATAACACTGAATTATAAAACAGTATAATTACATAGAAATTCCATTGCCTAGTCTCATCAAAATGATCAAAATGATCATCAAACTGATGCTGATCTTCCTGTCAGGGGTCAACCATTGTAAAGGTAATGTAATTTTTAACTAGACCAAAAAACAAATGTTTTTGTAAGCTTTCTGTTCTTTTTATTGAAATATCATAAAAAATTAGCCCCACGTGATCCAGTTCTAAACTTTGGGTACATTTTTTATGTTAACTTATAAGAAGTTGCACAGTTGGACTCTAAAATGCAGCAGGAGAGACTGATCAAGCTTACAAGTCAAAGTAGGTAAATCGGCATTCCAAATTCAGAGAATTACAATACTTTAGAAGGAGTGTAGCATCATCTAAACGGAAAATAATAATACTGTTGTTCCAAACGTTGACCTGAAGGTGAAAAACATGATTTTTTTAAATTCAGTACATCCAAAATGCCCTAGGATGTAAAAAATAATAATTTGGTGTTGGGCAGTGTGCCACCGTCTCATTATTTAATACAAATAAAAACAAGTTTCAGCTCATTATTTCTAGGTCATTTGGCAGTTAATTCAAAACAAAAGTGACTTGTGTTGTTGCAGCTTAATTATGAGATAAAATTAATTGTGAGATAAATCCACAGAGCGAGCAAGGCAATAATCCTTGGATCCTTTTTTGTCTCGTGTAAATAAGGACTCAGTTGGGTGCCTAACGTCACGGGAGTGTGGCCCCGCCTCGCTAAGAATCTGCTGCTGCCCCGCTTCTAAAACCTCCTAACACAAACCATCACAGCACAAGCACAACACCGTGCTAATGGAGACAGAAGCATTCCGAGCCGTACTGAAGTGAATCGAGCCGTACCGAGGTGTGCTGGGCTAGTGGAAAACAGTGGCCCTAGGTGTGAATGTGTGTGTGAATGGTTAAGGGATAGCGCCGTATCGTGGCTGCTTCATCCATCCAGGTGGTGGATGACCCTCAATTTCCCCTCTGGGGATCAATAAAGTATACTAAATCTAAAAAAAAATCCAAATCTAAATACCTCCTAATTTGGCTATTTGGTTAAAAAAATGCACATATTTATTTATTTTCCATCAGGCGCGTCAGGGAGTCCTTTGCGTCCTTTGCTCCCTGACAGCGCAGGCACTCGCCAACTTGGGTGTTTCACACACACACACACACACACACACACATCCACACTTCATTCATTCCCATTAACATGTTTTGGGGTTTTGTTCAATACAACGCACGAATCCACTCCTGCACGTGGGTTTTTCTTTCACTAAGTGGCGTGCAGACATAAATGGCTGGCTTCCGGCCGTTGTGCGCTCAGGCTTTCTCATCAGGCACGTCTCTAGGCAGCCGCTGAAGGACCTCAGTTTAGAGCTAGCGTTTTTAGCTGTTGCTTTGTCACTGCCACTGGAGAATAAAAACGGCACGCCTGCTCGTGCGAGAAAAGAGAGAAATTGCCAGTCTCATAACTTCATATTGTAGTGGCTGGTGAAATATATCCTCAGCAATTCATCAGTCCCCCTTGCCTTTCCCTTCATATGAAGCCAGCTGCATTTGAATTCTAACCACATCCCTTAGCTAAGCGACTCTTCCATTATGGCTCTCGTTTCCAGCGGGTTAAAACCATGATAAACGCCAGTGCTTACATACCTCTTGTGATTTTTTCCACGTTTAAAGTACTTTAATAAACTCATGTTTCTGTCGGACAGTCACGCTTAGCGAGACACTGTTTACTAACTGACTGGAAAACTCGTGTGAGCGGGGCGCTTCTAAACTCCATGCAGATGACGGTCACGCGTGTTCGTGTGCGCGCTTGCGGAAGGTCATTGCTTCATATATTTTTATTAATAAAATCATATCGGCTTGGCGTGGCAGTATGATTTCTGGTGAGGTGGGCTGCCACGGAGAAATATTACCAGAGGAAACCCTGAAATGCCAAGACTGTAAAAAAGGCCATAGGCTGACCATGTTGCAGTGGTCAGATTTGACCGAATGTGGTTTATTTTTCAACATAGTCTCTGCTTTGGTCCAAACACTTCCATCGGTGTTGCAGTGCTTGGATCCCTGCAGCACAGAAGCTCTCTTCTTGATCCTCAAAGACATAACTCCATTTTAGTCAGCCTATGAACTTTTCAGCCCCCCCCCCCTTCCTGTACAACACAAAATACCTGCTGTTCCCCTAAGGCCAGATGAAAATGTTTCAGTTTAGTCAACAAGGTATACTATTTAACCTCTTGCACTCTGGTGTACCGCGGACGGGCACGTCTCTGCGTCCTAGAGCGCACGAGGGCGCACAAGAGTGCCCTCGTGTGCTCTAGGACGCACGAGGGCGCTGCGTTCTAGAGCGCACTGAAAAAAAAAAGCTGCATTTCCGTTCTTCCACTACAGCAAGCCAACTGAAGCACAGAAGTTCGAAAGCTGTTTTGTGTAAGGCTGGGTGAAGACAGACTGCTGCAGCAGATGAAAAAAGCACCTGCAGGAAGAACCGCCACAGACCCAGCAGCACAGAGACCACCCACAAGTGCGACCTGTGTGACAGGGACTGCCATTCGCGCATCGGCCTGTTCAGCCACAGGCGGTGCTTTTTTTTTTATTCCAGCAGAATAGACGTTTAGAATTCTCTTCCATGGTCATCATAGACCGACGGAGGCCGACGACGAAGGCTGGGTGACACACACGCATTCGCCAGTCTTTTTGAATTACTACTGTTATTTGTTTTGAAAAATCGTTCGCCAAAACCGCAATCATGGAAGCGCAAAACCGCAATAATGGAATTATGTTTTGACTGGGTCGCGAGACCAGAACCAAAGCGGACCAGCGTCACGTTCGTCTGACAATGAGGAAGAGAAGTTCGCCAAGTACTCTGTTGCTGTGAATTGTAATCAAAAATGACTTTTGACCGATCGGTAAATTACAACTGTGCAGCGCACGAAGTCCGAAGTCCGTGCGCCGCGGTACACGGTTCGTGCGCCGCGTCCGGACCATGAACGCCCCCCACCCCGCTACTCTTCTGTAGCGAGGGGGGGGGGGGAGCCGCGGTGACTGTCGCCGTGGTCGCCACATCGCCACATGATTATTCCGTCATGTAGCGATGGCCGATGTCCGTCCTCTGTAGCGGGGTGGTGGGGGTGGTGGGGGGAGTTGTTATCTTCTACATTACAAATATTTTACAATAATTTTTAGTGCACTGTAGGTTATTTTTTCTTGTAAAAAAAAAAAAAGCCACACATTTTTTACGTGGCATGCTTCTTTGTGTGTGGGGGCTTGTTTGTTCATTCATTCATGAATGAATGAATAAACACCCCCCCACACACACACACACAGCCCTGAGTGTCACCTTTCATTAGAGCCCAAGCTGAAGCTTCTACTGTATATTGAATCATTCAAAAGTTACAGACGTTTTTCCAAACTGTGCCATTTGGCACAATTTGGCACAGTTCAAAAACGCCTGGGAACTACTTGAGAACAAAGCTGTGTAATATATTCATTTTTTGTGGTATTGTTACAAAATTTTGACCTCAGCTGGATAACACTTGGTTCTACATTTCTGTTGCACTTTCCAGCCCGGATCTGAAGCTGTGTGTTATTTGCAAGCATTTGTATCCAAAAAAACACCCAGGCGAAATTTATTTTCTTCAAGTTCAGTATGTTTAGATGACTGTTACTCAGTGGCTGGAGCACTTAGAGAGATTATGACTGTTTTACCAAAAAATTCAAAGTGTTTTCTTTTAAATGAGACCAACCCCATGAAGATGCTGCAAAGGGTTGAAGAACAGCTTTTGATTTACTTTGGGCACGTTATTTTTTGGCGTTTTTAGGGAAATTGACCGGAGTGCAAGGGGTTAAAGGGGTCATTTTAGGGTGACTAAGATCTGAGGAAACTAACAATGTAAGCCATGCTCGGTGTGCATCTCCTAGTACCAGTGTTAGCTGCAGGGCTAATAGGCTACCTTTAGCACTCCTTCCATCTACATGACAGACAGCTAAGTGGGCCAATAACAGAGCAGTGGGAGGGTCTCAAGGATGGTGGTGGGCAGGCTTTGTCAAATCATGACGTATACGATTTACCCAGAAGAGTCAAAAATGTTTCTGGCTTTTCGGGGGGGGGGGGGAGGCTGTGTGTGTGTTTTTTTTTTTTTTTTTTAAGGGGATTGACTGTTTTGATTTTTTGGATAATTACGTGACCAAGAGACACATTTCAGACATTAAGTAGAGGTTATGGACACAATACTTCTGCATTTAAATAATGTCTTTTGACTTAACTATACAACTGTTTTTGGTACACAAAAATACAAAAATCAAACTAATTTTATTTTCCTCCCCTTAATAAAGTTCCCTTATAATATTTATAGCTCATGGCCAAACTCTGGAAAAAAAAAACCTCTTGTGGTGACACAAAATAACAAATGTACCTAGGAAGAAGGTGAGAATTGAATAGAGACTTATTGCACTGAGCTCAGATGGGAGCTGTTTCAACATGAATATTCAATACACGCCTTAGAATAAACCATGGCTTCTTGGGAACGCCTTTACATGCTGAAATATACAGTAAAAGACAAACACACTAATGCTGAAACTTAAAAAAGGCAACCAGGGTGCCACATGTCAAAGTGACACAAAAGCAAAGATTTTATACCTTTGTATTGAAAGTTATTTTTCCTAGTCAAAAAAACAAGTCTTGTCCCTTTTTACTGTAATAAGTTATTCAAAACCCATAGTGGAAAAAAAAAAAAATCAATGTTGGGTTTGGAACAGAAAAATCTGACACACTTTAAGGAGTTTCTGCTGTTTTCTATGTTTACTCATCATCTGTAGTAGGGGTCGGGCAAAAGATCGATCTGGCGTAGTATTGCGATACTCAGCACTCACGATGATGCACCGATCCCTAAATGCATGTACTGATGTTTTATTAATTTTATATAGTTATGTAAATGTTGCAAACTCTTGGTCATTAATCAACCAATTGAGTTTTCAGTCCACAAGATGGCCCAAAGAAAGTGTGCGTTGCCAGGTGAAGTAACAGCTTGTCTCATGAGTTTTGCAGCCAGGTGTAAAGTTGAAGAATGGCACGGGAGGACGAACTGAGAAATCCAAAAAAGTTAACTCAAATGTTGGGCCTTTTTACGATTTTACAGCAAATATGGAATGAAAGACCTTGACATGACACAGTAAACCCAAAACATTCCTGTCAGGATCATCCAGCAACAGCAGTATTAACGGATGACAGCTAAGCTTAAAATACTCTGGCATGAGCGGCACCAAACTCGACAACAATTAAGCCATAACAGCACCCAGTAAAAATCAACCAACTCTGGACATCCCTCGCGAAACACAGCCACCTCCAAACTCAGAGTGAGCCAAGAAGACAACACAGTCCACCAACCCCACCGCGTTTAGGAACCCTGTGCTGCCCCCCAAAAAACAAAGCCCCCCTGGAACATGAGATGCTGGAGCCCAGGCATGTGACCCCATCCTGCTGCCACAGTGGTCCTGAAACCGCACAGAGAGATAAAGCCCAAAATTAAGGAATCCCCGAGCAGAGCAGAAAGGACCCCACAATAGCACACCATCCCATGGAGGACTGACGGCCTGCAGGCACTGAAACAAAAGCAGCCACTGTGAGATGAAAAGAATGAAAACTTGTATGAATGAAAAAGATGTTGACAGTTGTAGTATCATGACAGTATTGCATCATGACCCAACCCAGCTAGCACGCCCATGTGGGCCCCGCTGTAGGTTAAACTGGGCTGTCTTATGGGTCCCATGTGAGTTGTCCGTGCATTCCATGTTGGCCCCACCTGTGTTTGCCCACATGGACTTTATGTGTGCATTAAATCCATCTGAGTCCCACATGGGTTGAAGGCGGGTGAGTAGGCTTCAGTAACACTGGTGCCCGTGGCAAAATTACAAGGAGTCACAAATTTACTAGAAAAAAATTGGCAAATTTATGAGGAAAAAAAGTGAAAATTTAGGAGAAAAATTTGCAAATTTACAAGAAAAAAAAGAGTAAAATTACCTGAAAACAGCTACAAACTTCCAAGATAAATTAGCAAATTTACAAGAAAAAAGGCACAAATTTATAAGGAAAAAATTAGAAAAAGATGCAAATCAAGAAAAAATAGCAAATATATGAGTAAATAAATTGAAAATTTACAAGAAAAAAGTTACAGCTCGGCACAGTGGTTAGCACTGCGGCAGCACAGTAAGAAGGTCATAGGATCGATCCCACCCCTGACCATCGTAGGATCGATCCCACCCCCTGCCCATCTGTGGTCAGCGGGTGGGATTCCACCCTTATGTGTGGAGTTTGCATGCTCTCCCTGTGTCTGCGTAGGTTTACTCCGGGTACTCCGGTTTCCTCCCACAGGCCAAAGACATGCAAGTTAGGCTAATTGGAGACTAAAGTGGCCCCAGGTGTGCATGTGTGTGTGAATGGTGAAGTGACTGGCGCTGCCTCATCCATCTAGGTGGATGCCCTGTAATTTCCCCATTGTGGGACTAATAAAGGATTATAAAATAAATTAAATCAAATTTATGATTCAAATTTTTAAGAAAATTCCAAATTTACAAAAACATGTCACAAATTATGGAAAAAATTTACAAGAAAATAAGAAAATTTGCAAGGAAAAAGCAAGGCATTTATAAGAAAAAGTTGCAAGATTAGAGTTAAAAAAAAAAAAAAAGCTGAAATTTATGAGTTTCAAATTTTCAAGAAAAATGTATCAAATTTATGGGGAAAAAGTCACAAATTTACAAGAAAATTGCAAATTTATGAGAAAATAAGTTGAAACTAGGCAAATAGGTGAAGTCCATGTGGGCAAACACAGATGGGGCCAACACTGAACTGACGGACAAACCTAGATGGGACCCAGAAGACAGCCCAGGTTTGGTGGGGCCCACATGGACATGCTGGATGGGAAGTATCATGATAGGTAACGTATCGTGATTCCTAGCCCTAATTTCTAGACTGCACAGATGTGAAAAGAGAGACTATTTGTGTGGTATAATTCAGTCAGTCGTTATTTTATCCTAAGTTGTGATTGACAAAGATAAAACCTCAAGCACTCATCTGTAATCAACATGGTAAGTGCATGAGCCGATTCTCCACTGGTTTTGGTTTCATGGGAAAAAGCATCATAATCAGCCTTCACACATGGTGAGCTGTTCATAGCAACATGCACTTAACAGTCTTAACATCATAATTTTTAAAAAATGAAAACAAGTTTGAGTTATCAATGGCTTTGTGCAACACAGAATGGGAGGCCTGAATGGGAAACATTTGCAAATACTAACTACAACCATAATAGAGTCCTTTAACTCATCATAAAGCTCATGAATGTTTTATGGTAAGTTGTGCTAAATTTGGATCTTGGCACTCAAGAGTTGAGTGGTGTGGCTGATTAAGATCAAGCACAGACTCACACTGAAGAGCCTGTTATAAAGTCTGCTTCAAATGTGTAAATCAGAGGGCCCGGTCCAGTCAGGATTCTGCGTCGGGCTTTCTTTTCCATTCCCACAGATGTGGTGGCTGGTTTTCCCTGGGGAGCAGCTCAATGTTCAGATACTCATCAAAGGCCCCATAACCATTTCCTTTAAAACTCAAGGGGAAGGGCCTGGCTGACTCACATGACTGACCCACTCACAGTTACTGGTGACTTTACTCTGTAAAGACTAGCAAAAGTGGTTTAAAAAATGGTGTGATAACTACATGGCACAGTGCGAAAAAGTTTAAAATATAATTTTCCACGTAAATAAGGATGAAGGTTGTTGTCTAACTGTTAAGGTATAAGGTTGTGACTACAAACACAGACATCTTAAACTACATCATGCTTTCAAAGAGCGCCCAGGGGGAAGTAACTAACAGTCCTCTGGGTCAGCTCCAACAATGCTTTTGTGTTGTTTTTCTCCTCTTTGGATCCTTGTTTCATTGGTCAGGAAACAGGAAGTGATGTTAATCTACCGCCATGATCGTGTTTGGTGATGTAGGATGATGGGAGATGTTGTCCGTTAAGCGTTTTCACAAAAACTAAATATTACTCTGTTATTATGCAACAGCCGACAACTTTAATTACGCGGAAAATTATCTTTTAAATTGACCAGCATCATATGTGTAACTCGTGGCAAAATTTGATCGTGATCAAAAGATAATTTCGCTCTTGCCATTCATTTCAATGGAGAATTTTTCCAATTTAAGGTCCCATATGCACAAGTAGAGGGGGCGTGACTTAGGATCTCTATAAACACACCATGACACTAATTATCACTAATTCAATTCAATTCAACTTTATTTATATAGCACCATTTCAAAACAACAGTCATCTCATAGCACTTTCAACTGTGGGGGAAACCCCCACAATTGCAGAAAGACCCCAGCAATCAGACGATCCCCTGTGAGCAAGCGCTTGGCGACGGTGGAGAGGAAAAACTCCCTTTTAGCAGGAAAAAACCTCTAGCAGAACCAGGCTCAGGGAGGGGCAGTCATCTGCTGCGACTGGCTGGGGGGTGAGGGGATAGAGAAGATGAAAAGAACAGACATGTAGAGAGCAAACATTAAAGAAGTGAAGCCCAGTACATTATTAGAGGTCCCCCGGCTGTCTAAATCTATTAAGAGCATAACTAAGGGAGGGTTCAGAGACACATGATTCCTCCCTAATTGCAGGCTATATCGAAAAGGAAGGTTTTAACCCTATTCTTAAAAACAGAGATCGATTCCTCTCGTTGGACAGTGTTCTGTCATGTATGTCCATATCCTGAGCACAGAATTAAGCAGCTGACCTGAATCCTGATAAAAACCCGTGGCCTGAGCTTGAGAGGCGACTCCACAGACGACCAATGGCCATGGATCAGTGATTCTGTAAAGAGGACTGGTCTCAGATGCCCTAATATGTATTCACCAACCATATAAAATGTTAAAACAAAATACTCACAGCTGTTTCATTGGCAAACAGATTTCTGCTGTTTGTATCCTAAATGGAGGGGTTCAAATATTTGTAGCATGTGCTGAAAGTAATGACAGCGATGAAAATGATGGTAATGATTTTTTTTCCCCTCCATTATCCAAATTTTTGGTTTGTGAAATCAAGCTGCTTCATCAGAACGTCTCTAATTTTCCTAATCTGTACAAGGGGCACGAATAACAGTGAATAGTGCCATAATTCAATCACATTTTTCAGCGCACAACTCTTTGCACTTTCAGGTCAGTAAGATAAATTTAAACATAATGAGTGAGATTCCGAAGCATATTCCCGCAGCTTTTCATGTTCATCCCCCTGTAAAGTTTGAAGCTCCACACAGCACAATCTACACTCCCGAGACAACTTCACAGCTGGCTTTGAACACACTGTCATCATTAGCTCTCCTTTTCTCATTCGCCGGATTCTGAATATACACATCTAGACCACACATGCATAAAAAAACAAGTGTTTACTCACTGATTCCTGGTTCTTGTTCTTTGCATCATACACAGTTAGCTTGACTAGTGTCTCTGGGCTTGCAGGATACTCAGAAGGGAAGGTCACCCCTGTCAAAAACAGGGGGTCTTTGTTTGCCTATCGGAGAGAGGGACAACACAGAAAAATAATGGTAAACTGCAGTATGTGTGCTTTTGTTTGCACATGTGTACGCTTCTGTGCATTTGTACTGCAACACACATTTTCATAAAAATGCAGGAAGGCAAAAGGGGGGAAAAAGCAGGGAATGAGATTTTTTTTTTGGGGGGGGGGGGGTAAATGAGCCAGCAGCTGGGCTCAGTCTGTCCTCTTCCTCCTCCTGATGTTTGTCCCCGCTCTTTTCGCCTTCCCTGCTGCCTCTCCCAGGCACAGGAAAAAAAAGCCGAAGATAGAGCTTTCCCTGGTGGGTTTACCTGGAGCTCTGGCATAAGTGTGCAAACTGAGAATGTGGGTCAGGAGCAACAAATGTCAGGTAAGCTGGCACAGTGGCAGGCAGGCAATGGGATTAAACAAGATACAGCATCCACTGCTGGGCTTTCACACACTCCAGAAGGCTGCATGGCATTAAGAGCTAATATTTGCTCACAACGTCCCTGAAATCACAAAACCTTTAACTCTGGCGGGGCTTGTTTTACCTTGGCCTTAAGAGACCTTCCTTTCATTCTACTGGAAAAATATCCAGCCGACCAGAGAGCAACTGGTATTTGTTTTAAATTCAAATTCACGCTAAAAAAACAGCGTTGACCACAGGCCAGTGGAACATGTCCACGGGGGTGTTTTTTCATGAATGGGATTGCACCGCTTCTCAATATTGCATGCTCCAAAAAGTAATGAAATACGAGTGACAGTTCTCCTAGAGCCTCTGTAGCATCCTATAGCCGGATGACGTGTGTACTCATGGGTGGTCAAAATGCATTCAGTGTATGGTCTTGAAATTCCATCCATCCATCTTCTTCCGGTTAATCCTTTTCGGGTCGCGGGGGCGCTGGAGCCTATCCCAGCATCTTTGGACGAGAGGCAGGGTACACCCTGGACAGATCGCCAGTCCATCGCAGGACCAACACAGAGAGACAGACAACCATTCACTCTCACAGTCACACCTAAGGACAATTTAGAATCCCCAGTTTGATGCCAGTTAACCTAACTTGCATGTTTTTGGCATGTGGGAGGAAACTGGAGAAATCCTGGAGTAAACCCACGCAAACATGAGGAGAACATGCAAATTCCACACAGATCACTGTTGGTCGGGGGCTGGGATCGAACCCACGATCCCCCAGCCAAGGGTAAGTTACTGTGCTGCCGCAGTGCTAACCACTCTGCCACCGCGCTTTCTTAAAAACTAAGAGGAGGAAAGTGTTTCTGAAATGATATGAGGCAAGAATTAGCAGTTCAGTTGCTGAATCTGTTTTTATTTCAGCTCAAATGTTTAGAACGAGTTCCCTGTAGCTCAATGATTTTTAACTGTTTTTGAGCCACGGCACATTTTTTACATTGAAAAAAATATTGTGGAACTCCGCCAATCAAAAATGTTACAAAATGACACTTTGTAGCCTATTACAGCAGTGCCCCCCAACCTCCGCTCCCTGGAACGTTCAGGTTTCTGTGGGAAATCTTGCAATTTCACTTCATAATTGGTCCAAAAAATTGCAAATAATTTGCCATTGTTGTGTATGTGTTCTGCAGGCATGCATGCACCCATGCACAACAACAGCAAATTATTTGCAATTTCTGGGACCAATTAACAAGTGAAATTACAAGATTTCCCACGGAAACCTGAACATTCCAGGGAGCGGAGGTTGGGGACCACTGTATTACAGCACATGTAACGGCAATTACATATGCTGTTTGTTAGCTTTGTTTGTCAGTTTACACTCACGCAGTGTGAAACTTAGGCTTGTTTTGATGAACACAAAGCTGATATCCTTGCAGGACCTGAAGAAAGGCAGATGGAAATTCAAATCTGTTTTTTTTTTTTTTTACTTTTTTGTTATCACACACTGTTTTAGGCATTTATAACATAATAACAATGAGAGGTGACACTCCACATCCCAAAAGCCAGTTTAGGAAGCTTGGGATCAGACCGTCAAGGTCTCTGCCTTTGACTGCCACCTGATCCACTTAGCACTGGACCCCCGTGGTCCCTCCTGCAGGTGGTGAGCTCACTGGAGGGCAGACCCATGTAACTCCTTTAGGCTGAGCCCAGCCGGCAAAGCTGTCGATTTACCGGTTAATCTACGCTCCTACCCTCACCAATTGCCATAAGCTTTGGGTAATGACCGAAAGAATGAGATCGCGGATACAAGCAGCTGAAATGAGCTTTCGACGTAGGATCGCTGGACTTACCCTTAAAGATAGGGTGAGGGGCTCAGTCATCCGGGAGAGGCTCAAAGTAGAACCACTGTTCCTCCATATCGAAAGGAGCCAGTTGAGGTGGTTTGGGCATCTGATCAGGATGCCTCCTGGACGCCTCCCACTTGAGGTGTTTTGGGCACGTCCCACTGGGAGGAGACCCCGGGGCAGACCCAGGACTCACTGGAGAGACTATGTCTCCCAGCTGGTCTGGGAACTTCTTGGTATCCTCTCTGAAGAGCTGGAGCAGGTGGTTGGGGAGAGGGAAGTCTGGGCTTCTCTGCTTGAACTGCTGCCTCCATGACCCAGACCTCCGAAAAAGTGGTAGAAGATGGATGGATGGAATAATAATGACAAATACTGCCATATTTTGAAAGTTGCACTTCTCCTGGAAAAAGGGCAAAATAATTTACACAAAGGACATTTTCTGACACATTTATTGAAAAAAAAAGAGTAATCCACATCAGCAGCATTTCATTGGTTCTACCTTTCATCTAACCACTTATTCACCATCAGTCATTAAAGTTGGCTATTTCTGCATCCTCTTACTAATATGCAATTAATACAACATCATCTTTTATACCCTTTATGCCCTCCAGGAATAAAATGTGTTCGTTCCAGGAGCTGAGGGAAAGAGCTATTTAGCCATTTGAAGTTAACTATTTGAACCAATTTAAAGCATTTAGTGTTTACACTGGGGGTTTCCTCTTCCTCTGCTCTGATGGGCGTTTCGAGAACACCGCCCTTGGGGACCACACGGGGACAGACTGGGGAGTAGTAATGAGACGGACACAGACAGACTGGCAGACATGCTTGAATGTATGGTTACGCCTGTGAGTAAAAAATATCCACATGTAAACCAAGGCAGGGTAATATAGAAGTTCATCTATAAATAATGTCAATGCTGTTTTCTGTGCAATGGAGCATACTGTAAAACATACAAATGAACATCAGGAACCTAGGTAATATGTTGCTGCCTCTTGGCTACACTGTACGATTAAAATAATATACAGTATGACTATACAATCAAAATGTTGACCAACTTTAGCCATATTGTATAAATGCAAAAATAATCTTTGCACTTCCTTTTTTGACCCTCTGGACGTTTCATTGGAACCAGTGACTAGTGTGCACTTCCAATTTCACCATGTGTGAAACTTGCACAGAGGACATTTAAGCTGGATTCATGCTACTTTCCCGCTCTGGTCTGGTGAGATGCGTGTCCGCTTTGGACAAGGCTGGCGCACACGCGGTTGTATATATACTTCATTTTTGTTATTTACCAGGCTAAGCCTTTGATGGATGCGTACAACTGTCATTTGCAGTTTCACCCCAGTTCTACGTGTAGGGCAAATGTGCTAGCATGGCAGTTTGTTCACCGGCTACATAAAAGTGGAGAAACACAAGATTGGCGTACAATTTTGTAGCAACAACAATGGCATTGTTTCGACGAAAATGAGGAATTACCGTTTTTCAGTATTTGTCTCCACTCAAGCTGCTGCTGCGGCAAAATGATTCACGTATGTTTATTCTCGTCTTCCTCTTCCTCATCTTCGTCTACTTTAACTTTGTATGCTTTGTCGGTAGCGCCACCTCGTGAATGGGAGGTTCAGTCTTGCACATGCATAGTCAACGCGCCCAGACACCACAGTCACAAAATTTGGGCTGCATGCAGACGACAGTGGAAAGGGTATGCAGATGTCCGCAGACTGGAGACGATGACGTAAGTTTTGTCACACAAGCTTCGCGGTTGAGCGGACGCAGATAGCGGAGGCGCAGCATGAATCCAGCTTAACTCAAAACAAAAAGTGTGCTAATGTTTTGATATAGTGACACATAGATCAATCACAGAGGGGTATTGTCATGGCTGTTCCCGTGCGCTTTTACACAGCACACGGACAGGGGAGAAATGATGAGGATTTACATGCTGGGTACACCACAACACATTTATTAACGTAAAGACAAGACAAACAGATCCCAAAAAGGTGAAGACTAACAAAAATACAAAGAAGCACTTACGGTTAGTGTTCAGGGGCCGGCATCGCCCCATGAACGCAGGAGGAGAGACGTGTAGCCACGCTGGCGTCCCACAGCCGGAATCGCTGTGAGAAAGCAAGGGAACCACGGCAAACGCAGAGTGGCTACACGTCGAAACTGAGCAGACAGCAAACTACTCCCTGATCATGCAATACAATACGATACATAACATTGACAATTCAATGACCCAGCAATGCGTGACTGGCAACAGGCTGCTTAAGTACACGCACTGCTAGTGATGGTGAAATTATGAGCACCTGGGCGAGGAGCGGGGAGATGGTAAACGGGAATGGGAACAGCTGATGGTAAAGAGAGAGGAGGTCGGACCGGCAGACTGTCAGCCAATGCTCACAGAAGAGTGAGCCAAAGAGGGCTGCCTCACAGCTGCCGGCCAGAGAGCAGTGACACAGGATAGGGGAGCACACTGAAATACACAATAAACACATATAAAGGTACATCTCAAAAAATTAGAATATCATGAAAAAGTTCAATATTTTTTGTCACTTATTTCAGAAAGTGAAACCCATATATTATATAGATTCATTACACAGACAGTGATATATTTCAAGTGTTTATTTATTTTAATTTTGATGATTATGGCTTAGAGCCCATGAAAACCCCAAATTGAGTTTCTCAAAAAAATAGAATATTACATAAAATTAATTAAAAAAATAGTTTTTTAATAGAAATGTTGGCCGACCACATAAACATCTGGTGCGCAGTAATCTGATCTCTCAAGGACAGCGTTATGTGCCCAGCATGGAGTTTACCATCGGACATGCACTGAGAGAATGAACTCTTGAGGACATGCTAAGCTATGTTTTGAGGACACTAAAGACATAACATCTAAACGTTGCTCAGGGAGGATTTTTGCTGTTCACCAGTAACTAACACACACACTGCATACAACATCACATGACTGATACACATACACTGACACACACACACTTACACTGTCTCTCTCAACTTTTGCTTCTTTGTTATTGTGTGATCTGTATTGTCTGCTAATTGTGCATTAGAGGTTTTTTTTCTATGTAATCACAATTTTGCTCATACGAGCTTTATTTTGATAAACTATGTTTTTTCTCTCTGCCCATTGTGTCATCGCCCCCCCCCATTCCCCTCTTTACCCTCCACTGTATGACAGGCGCCTAGCATGGCTTCCGCGTCATTGGGAAGCGCTTGCGCGCCCAATGTCAAGTCAAATTCCTCGTATGTTTAAAATAAACATGCTTGGCAATAAAGCTTATTCTGATTCTGATTCTGATTCTGACTGAAAAGTATGTCCATGTACACACTCAATACTTGGTCCTGGCTCCTTTTGGATTAATTACTGTATCAATGTGGCATGGCATGGAGGTGATCAGCCTCTGGAACTGCTGAGGTGTTATGAAGGTCCAGGTTGCTTTGATAGTGACCTTCAGCTCTTCTGCATCGCTGGGTCTGGTGTCTCTCATCTTCCTCTTGACAATACTCCATAGATTCTCTATGGGGTTTAAGTCAGGAGAGTTTGCTGGCTAATCAAACACAGTGATGCCATGGTCATTAAACCAGGTTTTGATACTTTGGCAGTGTGTGTGTGTGTGGGAAGTCCTGCTGGAAAATGAAATCAGCTTCTCCATAAAGCTTGTCAGCAGAGGGAAGCATGAAGCGCTTTAAAATTTCCTGGTAGACAACTGCGCTGACTTTGGTCTTGATAAAACACAGTGGACCAACACCAGCAGATGGCATGATTCCTCAAATCATCACTGACTGTGGAAACTTCACACTAAACCTCAAGCAACTTAGATTCTGTGCCTCTCCACTCTTTCTCCAGACTCTGGGACTTTGATTTCCAAATGAAATGCAAAATTTACTTTTATCTGAACAGAGGTCATCTGCTGGTGTTTGTCCATTGTGTTTTATCAAGATCAAAGTCAGCGCAGTCATCTACCAGGAAGTTTTAGAGCACTTCATGCTTCCCTCTGCTGACAAGCTTCTGTGTGTAATGAATCTATATAATACATGGTTTCACTTTCTGAAATGAGTGACAAAAAATATTGAACTTTTTCATGATATTCTAATTTTTTGAGATGTACCTGTACAGCGGCACCTAAACCCACAGGGAGGTCAGGACTGAGCCGGGGAAACCAAACCGGCTTGGCTCCTGACAGGTATGTTTAAGATTTCAGACCAGGACTCTGATCAAAGTGAAGCAGAGGGGCAAAGAGTCACCTCAACAAATCAAAATACAATTTTTTGGTAATACAAATATTGACTGCACTTACACATATTACCAATATATTAATACATGTATTAAATACACCACCTGGCACCACCTAACATATATTTGACATTATAAAGCACATATTAAAAATATATTTTTTCTTGTCCATCTTATACTAGCATTAGACAGTTAACTTCAATGTTTTCTCTAACACTTAATGTTCTGTCCTCAGTAGAGTGTGTTTTATAAAGCTAAAAATAGTTCACAAGTTCATATTAAAATATATCATACTTCATTTGTAATAATTCACGTTATCTAAATAGTCATTGTGTTAAAAATAATTTCTGTATAGTTAGTGGCAATTTGCCTGTATTTTATGTTGAAAGCGCAGCCAGTTGCCGCTATGATTTGTGGGAAGAAGAAACGTATTTATTTTTTCTGTTTTTATTTTTTCTAGTTTCACTCGGCTTTTCATTGAGCTCTTCAAGCCACAGTTATAAAGAACCGTAAGCTGTCTGGAAGACTTGAATAAAGGAGCAGGACGCTCGGTTTCCTGGCTCGTGAAAAACGAGTTTGGCTTGCTGTTGATCTGCGTTAACATACTCCGTGTATATAACACGTAGGGATAACAGTACACTTAATTACTGCCTATTGATAATAAATAACTAAGCTCTTAGGGTGAATTATACTGAATTAATATAATTCAAACTTATTAAATGGTTTAACTCAAAGTAACTACTGATGAATTCTAAAGCATTAGAATGCCTACACTTTATAGAGGGGTACATATTCTGAGTAAGAAAGGCTTTAGTTAGAGTCATTACCCAACGGAGTCGTGTGGGTAGAGCGGTCGAGTCTGTGTATCTGTCCGTTCGTCTCTCTGTGTATCAGTGCTCTATCTCTAGAGGAAACTATGCTAGGGTGACCAAACTTGGCACACAGGTTGGCCACGGGAGGACCAAGTTTGGCCATGCTTTTGTGATCAAAAAGGTCAAAGGTCAAGGTCACAGGCTCATAAAAGGTAAAGATCAGTTTTGGGTTATAGTGTCTTTCTTATGAGAGAATCATCATGATAACTAACTAACCAACCAAAAAAATAAATAAATATATGAGAGGGAGAACTACCACATTTTAACACACCCTAGAACGGGGTCTGGGACGCCCCTTGAATGTCCAGTGATCTTGACTTTGCATTTGACTTTGAAGATCAGGAAGGTCTGAAAATATTTCATGGTGTCCCATCGGAATTGAAGCAGAAAGTCAACCAGGGATTTTCCCGACTACATGACATTCCAACAGGGACAGGGTTGGAAGGCGTGGGTCGGCATCTCTGAGTGCATTTCTAGTTCAGAGATTATTATCTCATATATTGTGTTACTACAGCCAAATAGTGCCCTCACTGAGTAAATTAAACAAATGCTATAATTCATATCTAACAACTTGTTTATTTACTATAAATAAGCACTATCTGGGCATAAAAATGTTGTGATAACTTAAACCTAGCATATAATATGGTCACACAAAATACGATTTTAAGTGCTTTATAATTTCTAATAAAGACCTGATAGGCTACTAATAACTATACCAATAAACACCCAATTAATGTTAATTATGTTAATTAATGTTAATATGTGTTCTCTTAACTTAAGTGTTACCAATTACTTTAAATGTAAACAATCCATAACAACTTATTGCATAGACCTAAAAACATTACAAAACACTAATATAAGTGCCCGCTGCGGTACACTGACGTCAGCAGACGTTTCTATCCAGACGGGTCTTCATCATGACAGTTAGTGGTACAGAGAAACTACCACAAAAAAACCCAAAAAAACACTGGAGAGAGAGAAGTATGAACTCTAATAAATGTCCCCCAGCTAGAAATCAAAGCATAAATGTTGTGCTTATGTAGTACAAGCATGAACTATTACAGACTACTGGCTGCATGGCTGCACTGTTTTATTGAGTTTTTAATGAGTAAACATAACATGCCAAAACACTGTCAGATTAATTCTTCTGTGTGAATCGATGAATAAATGAATTTCTGCAGCCCAGCTTAAACCACCGCACACACCGCAGCCGCAGACTACGTTAACAGTGTTGGACAGCATGAGGTTTCTCTGAAAAATGCAGTGCACTTTAGCACACAAAGACACAACTATGCGTCCGACACACTGGCACGAGGAGGGAACCCAAGGACCCACCTCGCCACCGCACCGCTAACCCCACCGATCCCTCCGAAAATCTTCCCTGCGCTGACGGAGGGCAACTAAAACAAGTCTATCGCTTGTGTTTCCAGCCTCTCTCGACACAGCGCTGCCAGTCCTGACGCCTGGTGCCGCTTTGCCGACCAGCCATGAAGCTGTGCGGTTTGTGTACACACTCTAACATCTTAAACACGTGGCCTGAATCAGCACAGCTGTTACACAAACACACACACGCACACAGTGGAACCAGTGTGCTGCCTCGAGCTCAGCGCAAATCGGGATCTTATCAGTAATGTACGCTGACAAAAAGACAGACAGAGCCATTATACTCGAGAACGCGCAGGTACACACATTCACAGGCCCCACACCTCCCTTACTGGCACGCTCAATATGGCTCATTCAGACTTACCAGCATGCTTGGCAGCCTCAGCTGCGGCTGAATCTTCTTAGCGCTACTGATGGGCTGAGATGAGCTAAAGTGGTAAGCTTGTCTCCATTTGCACAGGGAAGGAAGCCAGTCTGTCATACAAGTGGTCAACATATGCTATGGGAGACAGCTGCCCCTCTCTTGCCTTTTTCACTGTTTTGTTTGCAAACCTCAGTGGGATGACTAATTTAGGCCATTAGAAGGGTGTGTGTGTTTGTGTGTAATTGGGCTGGGGGGGGGGCACTCTGTATTCTGGAACAGGACTCACTACACTGGAGGTTTTTCTCCTCCTCTTTGACCACTGATAATTGCATAAACACACAAAGACTAGACTTTTGGGACTGGTTCCAGACGGGGGGGGGGGGGGCACTTTGCTCGACTAGCATGACATCAAAGGCCGCATAATCCTCTGACTTTGTGTGATGTCAAATCCCCTCGAGTACTACCACTCCTGGACCCACTGTCCATGTCACAGGAATGGGATTTTCCTCCAAAGACATATTCGGGATTTCCAGAAAATTCAGCCCTTTCCATCTCAAATGGAAGAAAGGAAGAAAAAGGAAGAAACTGAGCGTTTCCTCCAAAAAAGATGGGGCATTTCATTCCTCTAAACATTCAATAAGACACCAGATGGCATTTTGTGTCAGCAGCTTCAAATACAATTTGTCTAAGATGATTCCTGTTACACTTTAGAGGGTTTTAGATTTTTGTGCTTAATCTGTCACTGGCTCATTCTGTTTTACCCACGGAAGATTAGAATACACACTCCGCTGAGAAATCTGAGTGAAGATAAACCGTTCAACCTGAAAATGTGGCCCCCGTGTCCCAGTTTCATCGAACAATCCCGATTCAAAAAAAGTTTTGATGCAAGCAGAGACAGAATGGACACAGACACATGCAAGTGTATATATACTGTATAGAATTTCAATGATACAACATAGGCTAAACATATCAAATGCTGAAAATGCAGCAAACCATACAATTTGCAAGCATACACCCATGCAAAAAAAAAAAAAAAATCTAAATGAACATGCCCAGTATTTAAAATGATCAGTGTTGATCAATAATCAACATTCTTCTCACTTATCTTGAAGTCTGTGCGGCAGCTGGTCTCGTCAACCATTTAACTTCTAATTTAAACCCTCAAATCACAGATTCTTGATAATACACCTATCACATGGCCACGGCTAATGCAGAAACTTTTCATGCTGACAGGCTGTCAGCAGCTGTCGAGAACAAGCCGTGTGAGAATGCATCAACAGCAGAAATACAAGCGGCAGTTGTGCTGTCTTTAGACACTACAGCGGGGCTCCCCGGCAGATAAAAATACACACACATACACACACACACACACCGGAGCCCACTCACACTGCCTAATAAGAATGGAAATGGTTAACTACTGCTGTTCACATACAGTAAGTAATCTGTGTTAACTGAAACATGCAATATTTAATTAGAAGGGGGATTTCTCCAGTGGTGACCTGCTTCTGAGTCAATGAAAATTTGACTAGCTTTCTGTTCGAAATGAACCGGTGTGTCTAAAAAAAAAAAAAAAAAAAAGAGTGATGTTCACTTTTATTCACTATCCAGCCTAATAAAATGAATATATGGCACAGCAAATTGGCCAGACTATTTCAGCCTCTCTCATAAGGTTGCAAAGCCCCCTTTTAAAGCAGACTCATAAAATCACAATGAATGTACACATACCCTGTTTCTGTGAAGTCGAAGGCACTCCATATCCTCAGATCATACTCCAAATCCTGTACGCTACAGCCATGAAATCAAAACTCCAGCAGCACTCGAGAGTGCATGCAGAGCTGGCTGAGGCAGCATACAGTATCCTACCACATCCTGTGCTTCCACACATGCACAGGCACACATGTGCCGCTCTTTTCCTAACTGAGGGAAAAGGCAGTCGAAATGAGTCTTGAAAGAGACGGTTATGCCAATTTAGCTTTACTGGATTAGGAGGAAAATAGCGTCTCCACTGTCGCACATGGAAACTTTGCTCTCATGTAAGGAAGGAAAAAGGAGAATGAGTATGTGTGTGTCCGGGCGTTGGGCTGTGCACAGAGTGTATGGAGGGTGTTCTACAGAGGGATGGGGGACAGCTGTTGCTGCCCCAAAAAATGCATGTGTGGCTGTTCTCTTAGCAACACCACTGACATGGTGGAGGTAATAAAAGAAGAATTTAGAGAGGTCAAAGGGCACTAAAAACCCTCTCACTAGGAGCAGCTCACACACAATTAAACCCACAAATTCAGACTCTACCTGATGCATATTTAGTGACTGATGGCTACACCCACGCTCATGTGGACGTCTAGACTCAAGTGTCACCAGACATCTGAAAGTTAACATTCATTGCCTGTTCCAGTTCAGTGAGTCAGATGAGGAGGGAAAAAAAAAATGAGGGGGAAAAAATGAGTGCAGACAGACATTGAGCAAATCAAGATCCAGTGACCCAGAGACACAGCAAAACAACTTCAAAGGTCAGAGACAGGTGAGTATAGCACGTGCATGTGTGTGTGTGTGCGTGTGTGAGAGCTGCCTTACCTCCACTATCTCCGTGCAGGCGTGGGACACAAGGTGCTGCTTGTGGGGATCTATGACATCCACCTGGACCAAAGCATTGGGCTTCCTGTCCCTGCCTGGAGCCACCAGATCATTACAGGCTACAGAGAGGAAGAGAGTGAGGAAGGGAGAGCCAACAGGGAGCAGAGAGGGATGGGAGAAAACAGCAGAGGAAAGCAGGGGATGAAAGATGAGAAGAATTGTATAGAAGACTAGCAGACAACACAACAATAGACGACAGAGAATAACAGCAAACTGACATGCAAGGAGGTAAACGACAGGCCACTGGCTTAAACTAGGGATTGGCAACCTCTGCTATGTAAAAAAGCCATTTTGGTTTAAAAAAAAAAGCTTCATGGAACATTTTATGACTAAATGAAGGTAAAACTGCTGGGTTATACAAATAAACTATCCCTGTCAACATTAGCAAAAGGTGAGGGTTTTTACTGTTTTCCTACATGGATATATTGGTATTTGTATGTATAGCTACTGTATATTTAAATTATTACATATGGCTATATTGTTATTACTATATATTACATCAGGGATCAGCTCTGAACCCCTTCTTGTTTGCTATGGTGATGGACAGGCTGACAGACAAGGTCAGGCAGGAGTCTCTGTGTACTGTGATGTTTACAGACAACACTGTGATCGGCAGTGAGAGTAGGGAGCAGGTGGAAGAGAATCTGGAAAGGTGGAGGTATGCGCTGCTCTACTGTGTAGAACACCTTTGAAGCGGAGTGATTCATATCCAGTGAAACATTGGAGTGCAATTTTCATGGAATATAGTAGCTCCTGGAATCCCTCTCGTCCAATCAAATTGCTTGGTCGGAACTAACTGTTGTATTTAATAGATATATTGTGGAGAGAGGAATAATCAGGCCAAGCATTCAAAGCAGATGAACTTTATTCACTCTCTCACATCTCTCAGAATCAGAAAACATTGACCTCATGTTGCAGGGCCTCTCCTTTATATTGACTTCCGGTTCCGGGTCAGCTTCCGGCCGCGATGTTTGAAATGAGCCGAGAATTTTAAGTAAAACCGTCAAAAATAAGGACTTTTGTTGGCCACCAACAAATGTGGGAACACTCTTACGACAATCAGCGCTGACCCGGTGAAGGTTCTGGCGGCTCTGGCCCGTTTCAGACTTCTAAAGACCGCTTCTCCGCCTCTGCTGCTACCCCAGAGATACGACTGCAGTGAGTAGGTATCCATGAAGTTGGGCTAAAGGTCATTTGCGTGGGTTAAAGTAAATACTGGTGTCGTCTACCGTTATTCCCCGGAGGGCGAACTGATCCGAAATGAGGTGGAACCAAGAGCGCGTGTGTATTAATTCGCACAAGAGTGCACTTACAGACTCTATCACGCTAATGCTAAGCTAACGCTATTGCTAAGCTAATGCTAAGCTAATGCTAATGCTAAGCTAGCGCTAGCCCCGCCAATCTAATGATCAGCCTAGCTGAACGGCACCCCTGTTGGGCTTCAAAGCTACCTCGGTAAACCTAAGTTGGTGTGCTATATACATGATAGTATCTTGTTAGATAACTGTCAGTAATGTCTCCTGGACTAAATGGACTAACGTCAGATATGGCTGGAGACTACCATGGTGACGACCATCCCCAGCATGGGCCAACTTCAGCACTTCCACGTCAGAGGCCCGTCTGTGAGCTGTTGTGCTTTATGCAGAACAACATGGGTAATGTCCCGAAGACCTATCTTGTGAAATGGGTTGGCGACTTCTACGATGTGAACGAGGTTAAAAGAGCAAAGAAGTTGCTGTTCGAGCAGTGTCCAGCGGGAAGTTCGCGGTTGAAGAAGAGGACCAGCTACAACCAGAAGAAAGACGACATCGGCGACATCTACCACAAGCTAAATGAGGCTGGTCAGCTGGCACCACAATACGTTGCCCTGAACCTCAAGAATTTTCCACCAGCTTCGTTGGAGTCATTTGACCTTACCAGGCTGTCTAAGGACGTGTGCCGTGTGATGTCCCTTGGAGAGAGCCTTGCTACCGTGTTCACAACGATATCTGCTATCCAGGACGGCGTGGCGGCTATTAACTCCAAACTCGACGACACACCCTCTCCAGCTGACGTCCTGGTCGTGGAAGGCGACGATGAAGCTGGCAGTACTCAGAGTGCTGCCATCACCACCAGCGATGGGGAGAACGTGGTAGCAGCTGACGTCCACACCCCGATCGCCAATGCAGCCCGTGGTCCTCCACCGTCCGCCACGGCCGACGGGGAGATGGCGGACGAGGCCGCTAGCTCTACAGAGGCCTGTTCTGATGTCGCTGTCGGCAGCAGCCCTTCTGGGGTTGCCAAAGCTGCCAAAGTTGCTGTAATTACCGAAGAGTGCGAGGATGGGTTCGAGGAAGTGGTGAGTCGCAGTTCCAAGAAGAAGAAGAGATCATATGCTAATGTACTTCAATCGTCTGACAACCAACCGACTGCCAAGCAGACCACGAACCAGCTACAGGTTGTCAACATGACACGCCCCCACTCACAGTTACGCGTTGTACCAAAGTCTGGTAGGTGGTCTGGCAGGCATCAGGGTCAAGGTCAAGGTCATAAGAAGCACCAAGTCTTCATCAGTCGACTTGACCCCACCACCAGACCCCATCATATACACTCCTACATCGAAACCCGTGTTAAATTAAATGACAATATCAAGATTGAGCAACTAGAAACCAAGTATGATGGTTATGCTTCTTTTAAGATCACATGTCCTGCCAGTTGCAGCAAGAAGTTGCTTGACAAAAATGTGTGGCCATCTGGTTTATACCTTCGACAGTTTTTTGAGAGGAAATGATCTACATGTGATTGTCATTATTGTGTTTGTCATTATACTCATTCAATAGTAGGACCAACCTTAGAATATGTTCATTCAACTGCCAGAATGTAAAAACTTCATCCAATGAGATCTCCAGTTTATGTGATAACCATGACATTGTGTTGTTGCAGGAACACTGGTTGTTCGAAAACGAATTGTCTATTCTGAGCAGATTACATGGTGACTTTATAGGACAAGGTGTTTCTTTTATGGATACGGAAGAACGTGTTATCTTAGGTCACCCCTATGGCGGCGTCGGTATCCTATGGCGGAAGTCACTTGCGAACAGTTGTGTTGTGAAAACTTACGATTGCCTAAGAGTTACAGGTATTGAAGTCAACCTGGGTGACTTTCACTGTCTTATATTATGTGTATATTTCCCCTATGACAGTGTTGAAAACTTGGATGAATACTTGCACTGCCTGAGTCTTGTTAAACGTATCACCGAGGACTTTCCAACTCCATATGTGTTCACAATTGGTGACTTCAACGCTAATACAGCACGTTCAAGTTGTTTTGGAGACGAACTGGTGTCTTTTTGTGAGAGTTACTCCTTACACATCTCGGACAGGATTATCTTACCAGGTGATACCTTTACTCATGTTAGCATGGCTCATGGCTCTACATCATGGCTTGATCACTGTGTGACTACATCCTCAGGCCATGATAACGTGTCCAATATCAAAGTTCTGTTTGACTATGTGAGTTCTGATCATGTACCTTTATCTATAGATATTGAGGTTTCTAGTGCTGTAAGTGGCCCCCGGGAAGCTCCCTCAGCCACAACGGGCAGTAGAACATACAAATGGCGTGATGCCACAGCGTCAGACCTGTCCAGATATAAGAAACTTACTCGTAGGAAACTCTGTAACATCCGTGCTCCTATGGACGCCATCAGGTGTCACAACCGTAATTGTGCGGCACACAGGGACGATATCGACAGGTTCTACAGTGATATTGTTGATGCTTTAAATTACTGTGTGAGTGAATGCATTCCTAGTCACAGTGTGGCCACCCAATATAACGTCCCAGGCTGGAATGATGTCGTTAGCGAGGCTCACACAGCTGCTCGGGATGCTTTTTTGTGGTGGAGGAGTAATAGCAAACCACGTTCTGGTCCAATATTTGAACACATGAAAAACTGCAGGGCTAGGTTCAAATATGCTCTACGAGCATGCAGGCGCAATGAAGAAAGTATCAAATGTGACCAGCTAGCTAATCACATGAGTGAACTGAACATGGTAGAATTCTGGAAACAAATGAAGGCTATGAGCTCCCACCGGTCTGTCAGATCAAACACTATTGATGGTGTGACTGGTGACGTTAATATTGCTGAAAAGTGGAAATGTCAATATGAAGCTATTTTCAACTCAGTCAAGAATGTTTCAATGAAGGATTCTGTTATGCATGATATTTGTCTGTATAACGACATATTTGATGCCTCTGATATTTCTGCTGTTACTCCTGTTGAAGTTGATTCACTGATCAAAGTTCTCAAGAAAGGCAAATCAGCTGGCCCTGACTGTCTCACCAGTGAATGCCTCATCAACGCTGATTTCAATTTGTGTATTCTGTTGTCATTGTGTTTTAACTGTATGTTTGTTCATGGTTACATGCCAGATATGTTGATGGACTCTGTTATTATTCCTTTGGTGAAAAACAGGTGTGCCAGTCTTTCTGATATGAACAACTACAGACCTATTGCTATTGCAAATGTTATATCTAAACTGTTAGAGGGTTTGTTTCTGAACAGAATTGAGGATTATTTGTGGACAAACGACAATCGGTTTGGTTTCAAATCAGCTCTTTCAACTGACAAGGCTGTTTACCTACTCCATGAATTTGTTGACTACTTCAGAAGCCATTCCACTAGTTTCTATGCTACGTTCCTAGATGCTAGCAAAGCTTTTGACAGGATTAACCACTGGTGTTTGTTCAGAAAATTGATCGATCGAGGTATTCCTATTTACATTGTTAGCATCCTGCTTTACTGGTACAGAAGGCAGTCTATGGTTGTTAGATGGGGCAATGTCACCTCATCCAAATTTCATGTGACCAACGGTGTTAAACAAGGTGGTATACTGTCACCCTTGTTGTTTAATGTCTATGTTGATGATCTCAGTGTACTGTTGAACAATACTAATGTGGGCGGCTCCTTTAACGGTGCACTGTTAAATCACATTTTCTACGCTGATGACCTCTGTTTGTTAAGTTTGTCTACTGCAGCGATGCAACATCTCCTTTCGGTATGTGAAAAATTTGGTGAAAAAAATGACATCCTGTTCAACTGTACTAAATCTATGTGTATGGCTTTCAAACCAAAGGGTGTCAATACGTCGAATCCTGTTATGCCACTTTGTGGTAATAGCTTGAACTTTGTTGAAAAAGTCAAATACCTAGGTGTGTGGATTGAGTCTGATAAGACCAATGTTGATTGTAACAGGCATCTCAGGAAACTGTACGCTCAAACAAATTTACTGTTGCGTAATTTCCATAGATGTTCTCCTGATGTCAAATGTATGTTGTTCAAGACCTTCTGTACCTCAATGTACTGCTCGCCTTTATGGTTTAATAGCAATGTTGCTGTTAGGAACAAAATCCGCATTGCATATAATAACTCCCTAAGAAGGTTGTTAGATGTACCACGAAGGTCGAGTGCAAGCAAGATGTTTGTGTCTGTGAACATTTCGTCTTTTGGCGAATTGATACGTAAGAATGTTTACAGTTTTTTGAGAAGGTTGCTGGCATGTAACAATCATCTTATATCAGCAATTGTCAACTCGTCACTCACACTTCATTCCAGCATTTGGAAGTGGTGGCGTTCCATTTTATACTGAGCCCATTATTGTATGTTATTGTTGTTACAAGAGCGCCGAGTGTCTGCTGGTCTGCTGATCTGTATATACTTTTATTTATTTGTTTATCTATTTTCTACTCGTTTTAGTTTTTGCTCTTAATATGAACCCTGAGTTTGAAATAAACGTTTGAATTTGAATTTGAATTACAACACTCACACCCCCTGCTGCCTGAGGTCTTGCATCACAGTTCATTCTCGCATCACAATTCCTATTGTCCCCCAGCCGCTTAATTCCCATGCTCTTCCAGCAGAGGAATTTACTGCCTCTCCCTTCCTTCCAGTCTGAGATGAATACCACAGCATGGGTCCCCCATAATATTTCTGTTTCTTCTTAGTATCCTTTCATTTTTTGCACCATGGGTCTAAAAGAAACTTTTTGGAATTCTGTTTTATGTCTGGCACAAACGGTGGAAATTAGAATAAAGTTCTTTGACTTCACTGCCATTTTTCTTAAGTTTTCTCCTATTAAAAATTTATGACTTTTTATTAATTAGCATTTTTAATTGGAAATTTATTTTTACTTCTTTTAAACTGAAGATTTTTTTTGTAAATTATTTCTTAATTTCCTTTTTTCTTGTAAATTTATGAGTTTATGAGGTTTTTATTATTATTATTATTAGTGTAAAAGCCAGGGAACAGGGAGCCATTGGTTGTTGGGGAAAAGAGTAGCAATGGCTTTGGAGCCACAGCTTGCAGACCCCTGGACTAAACCAAAGGACTGTGATGTTTCATTGATCCAAAGAAGTGATATAAAGATTTTGGTTGGAAAAAGTGGCATTTAAATTTATGACAGCTTGTCATGTTCTTTAAGTTCATTTTTTGATGTCATTGTTGTATTGATATGTGAAGTTCATATGGAGTCACCACTAGAGGGCAGTATGACCCCGGCCATGACCTGACTATAAAAGGAGATGTACATGTGCCAATGTGTGGTTAGTTGTTAGTTGCACTTGAAGTGACAAGTAAAAAGTCCTAACTGACACCCGGTGTGTGCGCCTCGTCATTACATGTTCCAGGAGAACATTACATGGTACCAGGAGTAAATTACATGATACCAGGATATAAAACTACGAACCGACGGCGAAGATGAACGCTCTTCGACAGCCGGACGAGTTAAAGTTGACCGGTAACGTCAACGAGAACTGGAAAGTATTCAAACAGAGTTTTGAACTTTATTCGCTTGCTATCGGTCTCCGTGACGAGGAGAGGAAAATAGCATTACTGCTGACAGTAGCAGGGCGAGCGGCGCTAAATGTGTTTAACACATTCATCTTCACGGAAGAAGAAAAAGGCAACTTCGACGCCGTGATGAAGAAATTTGACGATTATTGCACACCGAGAAAGAATGAAACGTACGAGAGGTATGTGTTCAGAAAAAGACTTCAGAAAGAGTCAGAGTCCATCGAGCTGTATGTCACAGACCTACGGTTGAAATGTCAGTCATGCAACTTTGGAACATTAAGTGAGTCAATGATACGGGACCAAATTGTAATTGGGGTCCAAGACAACAAATTGCGGATGCAATTACTGAAAGAGACTAACTTAACGCTGGAGAAAGCGATACAGATTTGCCAAGCGTCTGAGAGTATAAAGGCACAATTAAAGACTTTTAGCAGCAAGGAAAAAGAGACTGCTGAGGTCGGTGCAGTGCAGCGCGCGAAGCCGAAAGGAACGTTGCAGGCAAGAAAAAGGGAGGCAAACCCAGAGCGCGCGCGCGGGAACTGTGAGCGGTGTGGAAGGCAACATGCGCTGAAACAGTGTCCAGCATTCGGGAAGGAATGTCGCAAGTGTGGCGGAAAAAATCACTTCGCAAAGACCTGCTTCTCAAAGAGGAGGGTGCAACTCGTGGAGAAAAAGAACGACAGCGAGGAGGATCAGTTTTACGTGGACGCCATCGAGGGAGAGACGAGCGCTGACGAATGGATAGTGTGCCTGGAGATGAATGGCACGGACATGTCACTGAAGCTCGACACAGGTGCGCAGGTAAACATCCTGCCAATGAAAGATTTTAAAAGACTAAAAAACAAGCCGAAAATAAGAAATAAAAAGATTAATCTGAGAACATATGACGATAAGCCAATACCCACTAAGGGAATGTGCAGGGTTACACTGTCAAACAAAGGTAAAACAGTGAATGCATTGTTTTTACTTGTTGATGGAAATAGACAAGCAATTTTGGGTTTAAAAACATGCGATCAGCTAGGTCTGATCAAAAGGGTGAATGTCATTGATACAGACAAAGTGACAACACGAGAAAATACAGAGGCTACAACAAGTAAGCACAAACACACTGACTGGGTGAAAGAATACAAAGAGGTGTTCAAAGGAATAGGCCGCCTACCAGGCAAACAAAAAATTAGGCTGAAAGAGAATGCAGAGCCAGTCATACATGCAGCAAGAAAAGTGCCAATAGCTCTTAAAAAGAGGCTGAGAGAAACACTAGACTCACTGATAGCAGACGGAGTGGTCAGAAAAATAGAGGAACCAACTGAATGGGTTAACTAACTAGTTATAGTGGAGAAGCCAAATGGAGATTTGAGATTGTGCATAGATCCAAAAGATCTAAATAAAGTAATACAGCGGGAGCATTACAGGCTACCAACAAAATCTGACATAACCAGCACAATGAGTGGAGCAAATTACTTCACAAAATTAGATGCCAAATCTGGGTTTTACCAAATAGTGCTCGACGAGGAAAGCGCTAAATTGTGCACATTTAATATGCCATTCGGAAGGCATTGCTTTCTACGAATGCCGTTTGGGATTAGCTCAGCCCCTGAAATTTTCCATAGAACTGTGCAGCAATTGTTTGACGGAATAGAAGGGGTGGGAGTTTTTCTTGATGATGTGGTAGTCTGGGGAAAAACAAAAGAGGAGCACGACGAAAGGTTGGCAAGAGTTCTCACACAGGCGCAAAAGTCAGGTATGAAACTGAATAAGAGTAAGTGCCAATTCGGGGTACGGGAGATTACATACCTGGGAGAGAAATTATCTGGGGCAGGCGTGCAACCAGATCCGGAAAAAGTGCGGGCCATAGCAGAGCTGCCAGTACCGCAGGACAAAAATGACTTGCAAAGAGCCCTAGGGCTAGTCAATTACATGGGAAAATTTATTCCAAATTTATCAGCTAACACAATAGCTCTTAGAAGCTTGTTAGAGACCAATACAATGTGGCAGTGGATGGCAGAGCATGCCAGAGAATGGGAGTGGCTCAAAAGCAGTCTAATAAAGGAGCCAGTGTTAAAATTCTATGATCAGGACAAACTGCTAAAAGTGTCCACAGATGCGTCCAAAGCCGGCCTAGGAGCTGTGCTATTGCAAAAACATGACACAGAGTGGTATCCAGTCGCATACGCATCGCGCACCATGACAAGCGCAGAAAAAAATTACGCGCAAATAGAGAAAGAGACTCTAGGTGCAGTGTTTGGATGTGAGAAGTTTCATGAATATGTGTATGGAAGGTCAGTAATACTAGAAACAGACCACAAACCACTGATTGCGATCTCACAGAAGCCACTGGGTGACGCACCACCACGCATCCAGCGTCTAATGTTAAGATTACAGAAATATGACTTGAAATTTGAGTTTACACCAGGCAAGCAACTAATTGTAGCCGATGCGCTGAGTAGGGCTAGCTTGAGCAACACCAGCAGCACAACAGAGGAAGCTGTGCAAATACATGTAGACTCTATTAAGGCACACATGCCAGTGTCAGATGCAAAATGGACGAAAATAGTGAAAGAAACACAAAAAGATGAGAAACTAAAAAGAGTAATGGAACAGATACATCAGCCAGGACAGGTTATGATTGACAAGCCTTACCAACACTTTAAAGGTGAACTGTCTGTGTTAGATGGGGTTCTGTTAAAAGGTACAAGGATAGTCATACCTACCTCCATGAGATCAGAAATGGTTAAATTAGTGCATGAGGGGCATTTGGGTATTGAAAAGTGCAAAAGACGTGCACGTGATGTTTTATATTGGCCCAACATGCACAAGGACATTGAGGCATATGTGCAGCGCTGTGACACTTGCCAGTGCCACAGGTATCAACAGCCAAAGGAGCCTATGAGACCCCATGAGAAGCCTCAAGGGCCATGGAGAAAAGTGGGCATGGATCTATTTCAACTTAAGGGCAAGGACTATCTGTTAGTCATGGACTATCATTCCACCTACCCAGAGTTTGCAGGGTTGAGTGACACAACAGCAGAAAAGGTGATTGCACATACAAAGACAATGTTTGCACGCCATGGAATTCCAATGACTGTTGTAAGTGATAACGGACCACAATTCACGAGTCAGTGCTTCAAAGACTTTGCAGACACATATGGGTTCAAGCACGTGACCTCAAGCCCTCTGTACCCACAGTCGAATGGGTTAGCAGAGAAAGGGGTGCAAATTGTGAAGCGCATACTGAAAAAGGCTGCAGACAATGCAGAAGACCCACATCTGGCGATCCTGAATTACCGAGCATCACCACTGGAGAATGGACTGTCCCCAGCAGAAATGCTCATGAACAGAAAACTCAGAACGCGACTTCCATCAGCATCTCAGGTGATGGAAAAGAGAGATGTGAGGCGTGAGGAGAGGCAAACTGAACTGTACAACAGAACAGCACGACCTCTGAGACCACTTGCACATGAGGACATTGTGCGAGTGAGATGTGATGGAGAATGGGGACCGCTGGCAAAAGTGGTCAAAGAAACAACTCCCAGATCATATGAAGTCATCACAGAGCATGGGAAAACAATGAGGCGAAACCGACGTCACTTACTGAAAGTGCCTCAGACAAAAATGAGAGTCACAGACAGTGAAACAAGCGACATGCCAATTCCCAGCCAAACCGAACAACCAGAAATGGCTGAGAACCAGAACTTAGAGACAGACACTAACAAACAGACTGAGGTGACACAAATCAGAAGATCACAAAGGCAAATTGTGAAACCGAAAAGATTGATTGAGGAAATGTAAGGAGTACTGAAAAAAAAAAAAAAAGTGTTAATGTTGAATTGTAAACAGAGGAAAAAATGTGTTGATGTTGAATTGTAAACAGAAAAAAAAAAAAATTGAACTTGTGATTCAGTGTACAAGGTGAAAGAAATGTAAATAGAAATGGAGTTTATTTTGTATATAGAAATTTGAGAAAAAGTTTATAGTTGGACATGACCTTACTTGAAAAAAAAAAAAGGGAGATGTATTGATATGTGAAGTTCATATGGAGTCACCACTAGAGGGCAGTATGACCCCCGGCCATGACCTGACTATAAAAGGAGATGTACATGTGCCAATGTGTGGTTAGTTGTTAGTTGCACTTGAAGTGACAAGTAAAAAGTCCTAACTGACACCCGGTGTGTGCGCCTCGTCATTACATGTTCCAGGAGAACATTACAATTGTGTTTTTCCTGATCATTATTTGACTTCTGTATTCCCCTGGGTCCTCCGTTACTGTCTTCTGTGTTCTCCCGGTCTTTTGTGTCATCCTCTGTTTGTCTTTGCCCTTATTTTGTCCTTTGTCTGGTTTTGGGTCTTGTGTGTATATTGGTTTACCTATTGTTCCCACTTCCTCATGTTTTCTGTACCTGTAGCCTCTTTCCCTCATGTGCTCCTGTTTAGCCCCTGATTGTTCCCCAGCTGTCTCACTTTTGTAATTATCAGCTCCCCTTGTCATGGATGGCCCTCACAAGCCATCATAAGACGCCACAAATCGCCGGTGAGTTTGCACGGTTTATTAAGAGAACAGAAAAGGAACACAAAATAACAAGCCACGGGGGCTAAGACACACTACAAGGAAAACAGGTTCACAATAGAGTAAACTTACAAATGTAGAAGGTGAATAGACAACGTCTGAGCCGAGGGATGCTCGATGCGTCAGACAATGGGGAGTTTCTGACGAGACTGCCGCATCTTTTCGTTCCCAGCTGCCCTCTTAAGTGGAGAGCCGCTGATGAGATGAAATGCAGCTCAGCTGTCAAACCTGACAGCCGGAAGCCCTTCCGAGCGCTGTCACAACAAAGGCTCGGGGAACCAAAAGAGGCACACAGCCGTCAAATGGGCAAGGATAGTGCATGGCTCGAGCGCGGACGGGATCGGCACTCGAACCATGACACCCCTATTTATGTCAGCTGGTGCTTGTGCTCTGTCTGCTGTCATCATCATTCATTTGTCAGTCGTTCATAGTCATTCGTCTTTGTCATTATCCTGCCTCATCTCCAGTCAGTTTTGCTATTGTGTTTTAGTTTGGTTTACAGCCCCCAAGCTGTCATTTGTTTTCCCTCCGTTTTCTGTAAATAAATATCATTGCCCCTGAAGTTCTGCGCTCTTGGGTCCTGCTTTAAAATTTACATCTGCCTTCCAAAGTAGATTCATGACAGAATGACACCATCAGACAAGGACTCAGCAGTCAGCAGACGGTACCATATGAGCATGGGGTGGGAGCTTTGCTGTGAGTCATTCGAGATCATCTGGCGAGCAGCATTAACTCAAAGGATGCTCCAAAAAGTTAAAGATTTTCCTCACTTACCAATTCATGCAGATATCTACACCCCACCCACTGCCCGACTTTCATCCAGACGGCCGATTTGGAAAAACCCTCCCCCAGCTGACTTTACCATCCAGACAGCTTGGCAAGAGGAATGGGAAACCAAGGAGGTCCCAAACAAACAGCTGGTGATAAACCCCAACCAACAGGTCCCGGGCACCAACCTCCCAAGGAGACAGTGGTCTACACTCAATCGCTTCAGGACTGGACATGGCCCCTGCTTGGCCAGCCTTCACAGATGGGGCAGTAGCCCTAGCCCACTGTGCGCATGTGGAGAGGAGCAAACTATGGAACACATCATAGAGGCTTGCCCGCTCCAAAGACTGGAAGGAGGATTACACACCCTCCATACAGCAAACCAGGAGGCAACTGCTTGGCTTAAGGACTTTGCATTCGCTAAATAAATAATTCGAGATCAACCAGCTGATTTCTCAGGCTCGCTCCACTGTCACCCCAAAGTCAGCTCTGTGGTACCTGGAGCTTGTGGAGGCGGCGGTCTACCATCATCCACGGCTCACGGAGCACATGAGGGAGTGGAGCAGATCAGCACGGTAGCCGATCTTCAGCACCAGTTTCGTGGGATGGTGGAGAGAATGCCGAAGCCTGTGCCGATGAATCAGTGTCCCCTGGCTCTGCTGCTTTTCACTCCAATGCCAATTCCCACACCTCCAGTGCCGGCTCCCGATCGCCCTCTCCCTCCAGCACCGGCTGTTCCATCAGGTCCTTCCCACCTTCTGTCAGCTGCTGTTGTTCTTCTCTCCTCCACGACATTGGTGCTTGCTATTGAGCTGATCGCCTTATCCGCTGTGCTGCCAGCGTCTCCAGGGGTTGCCTCACCCACTGTTCCACCAGTGTCTCCAGAGGCCGTTGTCCCAGCAGTGACGCCTGTGATCGCCTCTCCAGCAGCAGTGCTGCTGGAGTCCTCGTCCCCAGAAAAGCCGGAGTTAAGGCAAGTACTCTTTTTAGTATTTTTAACATCACTACTAAAGAGGGCTTGTCTTGCTGCTAGCGGGAAGACCCGGTTGCAGTTTCCATCTGCTTCTGAGCTCCCCCCTCCAGGCTCTTCTGCTGGTTGTTGTGTGGACCCGGCACCAACATGTGCTTTTTTCCTCCCCATCCGAGATGGCTACATCATGGATGGAGTCCCAGGCTCCCGAGCACGCCACTCACCAGCCTCCATCATTATCTGGGTTCGCCGTTCGCCAGCCTTCTTCGTCCGAGCTGCACGCTCAACCTTTGCCATCGTCCAAGCTGCACACTTCACCTTCGTCCAAGCAGCATGCTCCACCTTCGCCGTCGTCCAAGCTGCACGCTTCACCTTTGTCCCAGCAGCACGCTGCACCTTTGCTGTCGTCTGAGCTGCACGCTCCACCTTTGCCATCGTTCAAGCTGCACACTCCACCTGGTTCGTCAGAGCAGTCTGCTCCACCTGATTCGTTGGAGCAGTCCGCTCCACCCGGTTCGTCGAAACAGTCTGCTTCACCTTTGTCTGAACAGTCACCACTTCATTTTTTACCTCAAAATTCTACACACAGCACCCCATAATGACAATGCGAAAAATGTTTGAGATTTTAACAAATTTATTGAAAATAAAAAAACTAAGAAATCGCATATACATAAATATCCACAGCCTTTGTTCAATACTTTGTTGATGCACCTTTGGCAGCAATTACAGCCTCCAGTCTTTTTGAATATGATACCACAAGCTTGGCACACCTATCTTTGGGCAGGTTTGCCCATTCCTCTTTGCAGCACCTCTCAAGCTACATCAGGTTGGGAAACGTCGGTGCACAGCCATTTTCAGATCTCTCCAGAGATGTTCAATTGGATTCAAGTCTGGGCTCTGGCTGGACCATTCAAGGACATTCCTAAAGTTGTCCTGAAGCCACTCCTTTGATATCTTGACTATGTGTTTAGGTTGTTGTCCTGCTGAAAGATGAACCGTCGCCCCAGTCTGAGGTCAACAGCGCTCTGGAGCAGGTTTTCATCCAGGATGTCTCTTTACATTGCTGCATTCATCTTTCCCTCTATCCTGACTAGTCTCCCAGTTCCTGCCGCTGAAAAACATCCCCACAGCATGATGCTGCCACCACCATGCTTCACTGTAGGGATGGTATTGGCCTGGTGATGAGCAGTGCCTGGTGTCCTTCAAACATGATGCCTGGCATTCACGCCAAAGTGTTCAATCTTTGTCTCATCAGACCAGAGAATTGTGTTTCTCATGGTCTCAGAGTCCTTCAGGTGCCTTTTGGCAAACTCCAGGTAGGCTGTCATGGGCCTTTTACTAAGGAGCGGCTTCCGTCTGGCCACTCTACTACACAGGCTTGATTGGTGGATTGCTGCAGAGATGGTTGTCCTTCTGGAAGGTTGTCCTCTCTCCACAGAGGAACGCTGGAGCTCTGACAGAGGGACCATCGGGTTCTTGGTCACCTCCCTGACTAAGGCCCTTCTCCCCTGATTGCAGAGTTTAGATGACTGGCCAGCTCTAGGAAGAGTCCTTGTGGTTCTGAACTTCTTCCATTTACGGATGATGGAGGCCATTGTGCACATTGGGACCTTCAAAGCAGCAGAATTTTTTCTGGACCCTTCCCCAGATTTATGCCTCGAGACAATCCTGTCTCTGAGGTCTACAGACAATTCCTTTGACTTCATGCTTGGTTTGTGCTCTGACATGCACTGTCAACTGTAGGATCTTATATAGACAGGTGTGTGCCTTTCCAAATCATGTCCAATTAACTGAATTTATTACAGGTGGACTCCAGTTAAGCTGTAGAAACATTTTACAGATGATAAGTGGAAACAGGATGCACCTGAGCTCAATTTTGAGCTTCATGGCAAAGGCTGTGAATACTTATGTACATGTGATTTCTTCATTTTTATTTTTAATAAATTTGCAAAAATCTAAAAAAAAAACCCAAAACAACTTTTTTCATGTTGTCACTATGGGATATTGTGTGTACAATTTGGAGGAAAAAAAAATAATTTAATCCATTTTGGAATAAGGCTGTAACATAAAATGTGGAAAAAGTGAAGTGCTGTGAATACTTTCCGGATGCACTGTATTTCATCCTACAGTTGTGCTTTGAAATAAAAAAAAAAAATCTACCTGTAGCAGTTGTGTAAATCACAGTATGAAGTGGCATGAGTTAGATATGAGTGATTAAAGCTCTAGTGATCTGAAAGTAGACTCTCACATCACTGTCATAATCCACACCATTACCCTAACGTTAACCACAATAAAATGTGTATTTGAATTAATTACCAAAAAGGAAGTAAAAGTGAGCACAGACAGGGGTCATAAACAGGACTCCAACTAGATTTAAATTGCAGTCTCTTGCATAGGAGAGCAATTTTTAGAGCTACCTGCCATCCCTCTCCATCCTCCATAATTAGGTTTTGAGTGTTGTTGAAACTGAAACACAGAGAATCGCAGTGATTTCTCTGAGTACCGTCCACCAAGTTGTATTGGGAGAGTCAGAAAAAAGTACTTGTGTTAGCAAATTAGTCAGAGGACTTGATGGGGCGTGGTACACCATGGATTGTTTGCAAGTCCTGCATGGTCAATAATTGAGATTATGATCTTTAGCATAATCGAGCAGCTGCACCTCAGTATGTACTGTGACCTTCATTTTCCAAAACAATAAAGGTTTGGTGAATACAGTCTAATACACTACACATACTTTGAGACAGACTAAAACTGCTGCCTCAGCAGCTTATGAAAATTGCAGCCTGGCAAGTAGACCTCCTCCTGGAATGAGATATCACTTCTATGACAACTTTCTTTTCAGACATCAAAAGCAGCTTGTCACTCAGAACCTCTATCTTCCAACAGCAGGAAGACTTTGCATCCCAGAATTCTACTAGTTATGAATGGTTATGAACAGTGATAAACACGACTGCACTGAGTTCCTTGTGATCTATTTCATGTAGTAAGTCAAATGTGCACTAGTGAAGGTACAGCAAAATCTTAACATTTACAAAGATGTTTTCTTTTTTTTCTCCCTTAACTTTTCATACATGACATGTGTAGCCTTGAGGAGTAAAAATGTTCATCTCTGCTCTTAAACTGAGCAAATGACAGCAGATGTGACTATCTACAAATGCATGGAATCTCTGTGTGCGTCTGTTCCACGCATGTCTCTTGAACCGTTTGTCAGACTGACCTAAGAGTTTATACATGTTTTGATGAGATTACAAGGGTGTGCATAACAAGGAAGCGAAAAGCGACAAATTTGACTCGAAAAAGATAATACTGGAGATTTAATGCTTAAAAAATTATACCATAAAGTTGCTGTGACTGCGTAGGTCTAAATCAGGGGTGTCCAATCATGTGCCATGGAGGGCCAAGATCCTGCAGGCTTTACCTCCAACCAGTGTCTTCAACAGCAGCTTCCACTGAATTTCTTCCCACTGATTGCTGATCAGTGAAAACACCTGCTGAAGAGACTGGGTAGAAGAGAGAACCTGCAGGGTCTTGGCCCTCCATGGCACATGATTGGACACCCCTGGTCTAAAGCATAATTCGGCATATGTGGAGAACATGAGGCGTGTGAGCACACTGGGTGGAGTGTCAGCGGGGACCCGGGGTCTGACAAAGAACACCGGTGTATCTAACACATAACATGTCGGGGAGGCATGCCCAGCCTACCCTGTCAGTAGATTCAAGATTCAAAGGCTTTATTATCATGTGCACAGTTAAGAAATGCAACATTTCCTGAACAATGAAATTCTTACTCTGCTTTCCGCAACGAATGCCAAGATAATAAACACACCTTTGGGCGCATGCGCACGCAGCGACCAGCAGCTTGGTGATATAGTGCATGTGTGCGTGTGTGTGTTTTTTGTACTTTTTTACGTTTTTAGAAAATCCTCTGTGTCGTTTCTGCTCTGGAGCGTTTGTGGAATATATGGCGAACAGCTCCCTAGTATCTGCAACATGGATTTCCTCTCATATCTCGCACTGCTGCTATCTGTGCTGTGGCTCTTTGTCTCTGAGGTAAACGCGTTCGGCTCCATGACGAGCAGAATAGCGGGCAGAATACAATATTCCAGGGACGTGTTGCTGCGCTTTAACACAGCTGGTGCAGAGTCTCTGATTGCGCCCAAATTTCATCTGCCGGACTTTATTTTGAGAGACGGTCACAGCGGTGAAAAAAGAAGCGGCAGGAGGAAGCGTGGAAGACGTGGAGGTGTGAAATTGCGCCTTAGGAGACGTCAGTTTGGTAACATTCCTCTTCCTTCGATCATTTTTGGGAATGCACAGTCTGTGAGAAACAAGGTGGAGGAAATTCAAGGCAATGTACGTTACCAGAAGGATTTTAAGAACTGCTGCGTCATGGCTTTCACTGAATCTTGGCTTACTGCGCATGATCGAGATGCAGACCTGTGGATTGACGGCTTTGGAGCTCCGCTGCGCTCGGATCGACAGGAAGAGGTAACTGGGAAGCGTCAGGGGGGTGGAGTATGTTTATACATTAATAAGCAGTACTGCACATCTGTCACGGTCAGAGAGCGCATCTGTACACCCCATGTGGAGCTGCTGTCTGTGTCACTACGCCCCTTTTATTTGCCTCGAGAGTTTCCCCAACTTTTCATCACAACCGTGTACATTCATCCGAGGGCAGACGCTGACTCCGCCTCCAGCACCATCTCTGACGTGGTGCAGCGGCTGCAGTCAATTTCTCCAGAGGCGCCAAACTTCATTCTTGGGGATTTTAACCATGTTTCTTTAAAGAAGACACTTAAAAACTTTCATCAGTATGTCTCCTGCCCAACCAGGCGAAAAAAGACATTGGACCTGTGCTATGGATCCATAGAGAGGGCCTATAAATCACTCCCCCTTCCTCCTTTAGGATCATCAGATCACAACTGTGTTCATTTGCTGCCCACATATAAAACTGCTCTCAGAAGAGGCAAAGTGGAGACCAGAGACATTGATGTGTGGACAGAAGATTCAGAGCACAGCCTCCAGGAATGCTTTGACTGTACAGACTGGAAGATGTTCATAATGGCCTGCGGGGATGATTTGGACTCTCTGGCTGAGCTCACATGCTCATACATGGCTCACTGTCAAAATAAGTTTGTTCCACGTAAACGTGTCAAAATATATCCCAACAACAAACCATGGGTTACTAAATCAGTTAAATCCTGCTTACAGAGGAAAGCTCTTGCCTTTAAACAAGGGTCTGTTTCTGAGCTACAGGTTGCCACCAAGGAGCTGAAGGCCGAAATTTTAAGAGCAAAACAGAATTATAAATCAGAGTTGGAAAGCAAGATGGCAGCAAATAAACTTGGTTCGGCCTGGGCCAGTATGAAAACTATTGCAGGCCTTCAGAGCACAGAGCGCAGTAATCGTGTGTTTTTAGATGGTTTTAGTTCAGACACAGAGCTGGCTAATGCTCTTAATTGTTTTTATGGTCGTTTTGACTCCTTTGATTTTAGCACAGAAATCCAAGATTTGAAACAGAAACTCAAAGACAATCAGCACTTTAATATTGAGATGCAGGATGTTAAAAGGGAGTTCCGCGCTGTAAAAGTGAACAAAAGTCAGGGCCCTGATAATATATGTGGACGCCTGGTAAAGTCCTGTGCACATGAACTGAGTCCTATATTTCATTATATTTTCAATAAGTCCTTACAGACACAACATGTGCCTAAGATCTGGAAAGATGCCGTGGTTGTTCCCGTTCCAAAATCCAGCTGTCCTGAAACGGTAAACGACTTTAGACCAGTTGCTTTGACTTCAATTTTAATGAAAATTTTTGAAAAACTGGTCAGATGTGAGGTCCTAAGGCAGACTGAACATGCATTGGATCCTCTGCAGTTTGCCTATAGGCCTCACAGAGGAGTGGAGGATGCCACTGTCACTCTGTTTGACATGCTTTTTAAACATCTGGATTTTAATGGGACACACGCCAGGCTTTTATTTGTGGACTTTTCTTCTGCCTTTAATACAATCCAACCTCATATTTTAGTTGAAAGGCTCCTGCAACAATTTGATTTAAGCAATAATCTGGTGGGTTGGATTCTGGATTTCTTAATCAACAGGACGCAGAGAGTAAGGGTCAATGGCACATTGTCTGACCTAAAGTGCTCTTCTACTGGCTCTCCTCAGGGGTGTGTGTTGTCACCACTACTCTTCATCCTGTACACAAACATGTGTCGGAGCAGACATGACAACAGACACATTATAAAGTATGCTGATGACTCAGTCATTGTCAGTCTCCTCCAGGATGGTGAGAGTGGCCACGGCCCAGTAGTTGATGACTTTGTTCACTGGTGTGAGGATTCCTACCTGCAGCTGAATACAACAAAAACGAAAGATATGATTATTGACTTTAGGAGGAAAACTCCCAGGCACAAAGTCACCATACTAAAAGGCCAGACCACCGAATGTGTACAATCGTACAAATATCTTGGGACAATTATTGATAGTGGATTGAACTTTGAGGTGAACTGTGAAAGGGTGTGCAAAAAGGGTCAGCAAAATTTGCATTGTTTGAGGAAACTTGCACGCTTCCAAATTGACCGAACCATAATGACTATGTTCTATCGGGCTTTTATTGAATCTGTTTTATCCTTTTCTTTAATGTCATGGTTTGGTCAGATAAAACTGAAACAGAGGAAATCCTTGGATCAGGTAGTCAGATGGTCCAGTCGTTTGCTTGGTGAGTCACAGCTGAGCCTGACATCCCTGTACACCAGACAAGTACAGAGGATGGCCGACTCGATTTTAAATGATGACTCCCACCCTTTGCACTGCAACTTTCAGCTTCTTCCCTCCAGATGGAGGTTTGCTGTCCCAAAAAGTAGAACCCAGCGCTACAAAAACAGCTTTGTCCCTGCTGCTGTCAAAGAGTTGAACAAGCTATAAAAATTATATTGTACATATTTTATATTTACCTATTTTGTAAGATGTGTGCCTGTGTTTGTGTCTATGTTGAATGTAATTAGTGGCTTGTAAATATGGATATCACCAACTGCAAAACAAATCTACCTACGGGTACAAATAAAGTAACCTGAACCTGAACCTGAACCTTAATACTAAATACTAATAAATACTAATAAGTGCACATTAAAAGCAATTAAGACAGTTAAAGCAGTTAAAACTAGAGGAAACAAGAAGAATGAAAACTCACTGACTATAACCTGTCCCTGAGTAAAATAAAAATTCACTGAATGAGTATGACTTGTCTCTGATAATACCCAATAGACTGTACAATGGTAATTTTTTTTTTCCACAATATCTTTATTGAACCTTTTTTTTTTTTTTAACAAACATGATACAAACAATCAAACACTAACACTAAAGTACTACAAAAAAAAAAATGCACTAAAAACACCAACAACCACCAACAAAATCAAGTCTTCAACAATGCTCCTCTGTTTAGTCTAGACAATCCAATACATAAGTATACATATTATGTTCACCAGTTTGGAATTTACAAGGTCCACACACATCATTCACCTTCTTCTTCAAGAGTTATGTTTAAATTTTTTACATAATCAATAAAAGGTCTCCATATATTCTCAAACACAATTTCCTTTGATTTCAGTATATATGTTATTCTTTCTAATGGAAGGTTTGTTAACATCTGTCTTAACCACTGAGTCACATCTGGTCTATGAGTCTTTTTCCATAATAGTGCAATACATTTTTTGGCATTAAGCAAACTGAGGTCTATGAATGTTCTTTCACTTTTATTAAAATTATGCTTTTCTGGGTACAGACCCAACAAAAACAGTTTAGGATTCAATATGATTTGTTTTGAAATTATTTTTTCAATTGTTACCCTCACCTCTTCCCAAAACATTCTTATTAATCTACATTCCCATAAACAATGAAATAGGGTTCCTTTACTTTCCATGCATTTTGTGCATGTATCTGGTATATTTTTGTTATATCTATTTAACTCCCTGTCAAATAACTCCTCCGGTGTAACATACATCCGCATTAACCATTTGAAATGTATCAATTTAAGGCGTGCATTTATTGATTTGGTTTGAGCTTCTGTACAAGCCAATTCCCATTGTTCCTCTGAAATTTCAATTTGCAGATCTTCTTTCCAGTAGTTTAATCTTTTCAGTGAATTTTCACTTGAAGATAGTGTCAATGAGTTATAAAACTCTGAAATAATACCCTTTCTTTTACTATCTTTCATCATCATTTTTCCAAGGATGAATAAATAGGTCGAGTGAGAGCTTTATTTTGATTTGATCGAATAAAGTTTCTAAGTTGAAGATATTTAAAAAAATGTGTTCTATTGAGATTAAATTTGATCCTCAGCTCTTCAAAAGACATTATGTTGTCTGCACATGGCAAATATAAATCCTGAATCTTTTGTATCCCTTTTAAATTCCATACTTTAAATACAGCGTCCGCTCTCCCTGGTTTAAAATATTGATTACCCCATATTGGACTAAATTGTGACAATAACTGTGGTTCTTTTAAATAGTTTTTAGCTTCACACCATATTTTGATCATATGCTTTACAAATGGATTTTTAACTTGTTTTTGTAATTTTTTTGCCGAATCTGAGTATATGAATATGGGAAGAGGTAAAGGTAAATTGTATGATTCCATTTCAGTCCAGTGAGGGAGATCATTTGATGAAAAATAATATGTCATAGACCTCAGTTGTGCCGACCAATAATACAACATAAAATTTGGACATTTCAGACCTCCACGATCAAATGGTAAATATAATAAAGACAAACGTAATCTAGCCCTCCTGTTGTTCCATATAAATTCCACTAACTTTTTTTTTATTCTTGAGAATAGATCTAAAGGTGGTGATAAGGGAATGTATTGAAATAAATAAAGTATTTTAGGTAAAATATTACTTTTAAGTATATTGATTCTCCCGATCATCGACATTGGTAGTGACATCCATCTCTGAGTTAACTCATTGATATCTGACATTAAGGCTTCATAGTTGACACTGGCGACTGATTCTAGCTTAGGCATAATATGGATTCCTAAATATTTAAACTGATTTACAACATAGAATTGATTTACCTCAGGGGCTGGGTAATTTCTCTGGGTCTCATTTAGCATTAATATTGAAGATTTAGTTTTATTTATTTTATATCCTGATATTTCCCCAAAATTCTTTATTAAATTCAACAAGGTTGGAATTGATTTTTTTAGATTCGACATAAACAAAATTATATCATCGGCGTACAGGGAGATTTTATGTTCTGTTGGTCCAACTTTAATTCCATATATTTGTGAATGTAAACGTATCGCTATCGCTAAAGGTTCAATTGCCATAGTAAACAGTAAAGGTGAAAGTGGACAGCCTTGTCGACATCCTCTATTGATTTTTATTGGTTTTGAAATATTGTTATTTGTTAGGATTTCTGCTGTAGCATTATTGTATATTATTTGAACCCATTTTATGAAATTATTTCCAAGTCCAAACCTTTGTAGGACTTCAAAAAGAAAGGGCCATTCAACTCTATCAAAGGCCTTTTCGGCGTCCAATGATAGGAGAGCTGTATCCGGTGCTTCTTTATTAAAATAAATAATATTAAATAGTCTTCTTACATTATGGAAGCCTTGTCTACCCTTTATAAAGCCATTCTGATCTCGATTAATAATATTTGGTAAAATTTCTTGTATTCGTCTTGCTAAAATTTTACAGATTATCTTAAGGTCGGCGTTTAATAGGCTTATTGGTCTCATATTTTCACATTTATTAGAGGGCTTACCTGGTTTTGGCAGCAGTATAATTAAGGCATTATTTATGTATGATGGTAAATTATTATTTTGAAATGCTTCTAAAACCATTTCCAAAAAAGGTTTTATTAATTTATTCTTAAATTTTTTATAAAGGTCAACTGGAATACCATCTGGTCCTGCACTTTTTCCTGATTTCATATTATCAATGGCTAGCCCAACTTCTTCTTGACTAATTTTAGACTCCAATATCTCCCTGTTTTCATTTGGAATACACGGTATAGATAGTTCGTTCAAAAACCCATTTAGTTTTGTTAAATCAGGTTCATTTTTGGTATCATATAATTTTTCATAGTAATCTCTAAAGGCTCTATTAATTTCTAAAGGATCTATAACTACCTGTCCCTTACTTATAATACTGGTAATTGGTGTTTTAATTTCCAATTGTTTAATCTGCCATGCTAATAATTTTCCTGATTTTTCACCTTGTTCATAAAAAGATTGTTTCAATCTTAGAAGACTCGAGGCAGCTCTATTCGCTGATTTTTTGTCGTATTCAGCTCTCAAAATCAGTAATTCATTCTCCAACCTTGGGTCACTTCCTGCATACACTTTTTCCTGAAGACTTTTTATTTTATGTTCCAATTTAGCTCTCTCCTCTCGAGTCTTCTTAGATTTTGATCCTGTAGAACTAATAATATGTCCCCTAATAAAAGCTTTGAAAGCCTCCCACTTTACACATGCTGATGTTTGTGTAGTATTGATGTCAAAGAACTCGTCTATCTGTTTTTCTATATACTTGACAAATTCCTCATCCTGAAGCCATTTATGCTGAAATTGCCATCTACCTGATTCCTTTGTCAATTTTTTATCTACATATATTAGACAACAGGGTGCATGATCAGAGATCACGATGTTATCATAAAAGCAGTTTTGAATCTTGGACCTTAATTCTGTGGAAATCAAAAAATAATCAATACGTGAGAATGTCTTGTAGGTACTGGAATAACAAGAATAGGCTTTAACTTGTGGTTTCATTTCTCTCCATATATCTAACAATCTCAATTCTTTCATAAAATGATTAATAGTCATCCTACATCCAATGTGCGTACAATCCAGTCCTGTTGATCTATCCACACCTGGATTCAATGTACAATTAAAATCCCCTGCTATTATATGTTGCCCTGTGAGTGATGATAAGATGAGAAATAAATTAGCAAAGAACTTCTGATCATCTATATTGGGACCATATAAGTTCACAAGATTTATATTTTCTAATAGCAAAGAACCTTGAATGATTACATATCTTCCAAATTTGTCTCCAATTACATTTTTCACTTGAAAAGGAACTGATTTATGTATGAGAGTCATAACTCCCCTGGCTCGGGATGAAAATGAAGAGGTGAATACACTTCCCTGCCATCTACTCCTAATTCTTTTAACATCCTCCTCTATCAGATGAGTTTCTTGTAAAAACACAATTCTTGAACCCATGTCCTTTATTTTATTCATAACTTGTTTAAGTTTTTTTAAATTTTGTAGACCTCTGCAATTCCATGAAGTTAAATTAAGATTAACACTTTGGTCCATGATCAATAGAGAGTTTGGGATTACCTTGCAGTGTAAACATGCTCATACAGAGAAGCAAAAACATGAGTGGTTGAACATTCATCCTACAAACTACACACAAACAAATTTCCCCTTCCCACACTTGTGGCAAACCCCCCAAAATCAAAAGAAAAATTCTGTCTCCCGATATAGCCATCGACCGTTCCACACCCACGGGGAACAGCTTAAGCCACTCCTTCTTCATCCTCCCAATCACCCTAACTCTACTGCTTTTAATGACGTAACATTAACTCTCCTCTGTAGTTTTCCAACTTAACTCCAAAATTTTTAACAACTTTGTACATCATAGTTTTTTTTTTTTTGTTTGTTTTGTTTTTGTTTTGTTTTTTTAATATATAATACAATCTATATTTTGTAAACTTACTATTTACTTCAAGTCAGTCAGATGCCTGTGCAAATGCTTAATTATTCTACCTTATATTTTGTTCATGCTTAGCTCCCACCAGTCTCTTCTTCTTCTTTGATCTTCTTGATGAACTCCTGCGCCTCCTCTGGGGTCTTGAAGATGTGGGTTCTGCCCTCATACGTGGTCAGCAGTCTCGCAGGATAGATTACACCATGACGAATCCCAAGGTTGCGCAGCTCCTTACGTACGGGATCAAACTGCTTCCTCAATTGCTGGATTCCTGTGGCCAAATCTGGGTAGAACCGCACCTGCTGGTCCTGGTGTTTAATCTCTCCTTTAGCACGTGCAGCGTTGAAGATCTTCATCCTGTCTCTGTTGCTAAGAAACTTCATAATTAAGGTCCTCGGCGGTCCCTTATCTCTCCGTGGGCCAATACGATGTGCTTTTTCCAGAACCACTGCTGATTGCAACTCCTCGCTGCCCAGCACCTCCGGAATCCACTTTTCCAGAAAGGAACATACGTCCCGACCTTCTGATTCCTCTGGAAGACCCACCAGCCTCAAATTATTCTGTCTCGACCGAGATTCCAAATCCAAAATATTATCTTCCAGAGATTTATTTTTTTTTTCCAAAGTGCGCACCTTTAATTGAAGACGGGTGACGTCATCTTCAGCACTAGCGAGACGGAGCTCCATCTGCGCCGTTCGTTCTACACAGTCACCCAATTCCTTTCTTATTCCTTCCAACGCTGTCATAATCCCATCAAATCTAGAGGAAAAGTCCGCTCTCATTGAACTCATGGCAGCCATCAGCGCATCTGCGCCTCCCCCCGCAGACATCGCACCGTTGCCAGCCTCCTCCGCCATATATGGAGTTTTGTTTGCTGCGTCACAGACCTGAAAGTCCGTTAATTTGGACTGTTTCGGCGGCTCGCTTTTTCCTTTTCCTGGTTTTCCAGCCTTAGGCTTCGCCGACATATCCTCGCCCAAATGCTGGGATACGTTCTGTCCCAAATGAGAGAGTTATTTGCCGATTTTTTTTCTCCAGGAGCAGAGCAGAGCGAGACACGTCCGTCCTACGTGGCAGCCATAACCGGAAGTCCTACAATGGTAATTTTAATATCAGAGATGATATGAACGTGAGATGGCATGAGACTATGTACAATGTGCAAATTAGCACCCAGTGTGAGAATTCTGCTGTATAAAGCCATGTGCCCTGATAATACCCAGTAGACTGTACAATGATAATTTAGCAGCAGAGATGCTATGGACGTGAGACGGAGTGAGACTATGTACAATATGCAAATGAACAATGTGCAAGTTTAGCATCCAGTGTGTGAATTCCTATTTGCAAAGCTGTGTCCGGAGTTTGTTTATTCAGGAGTCTGATGGCAGTGGGAAAGAAGGAGTTTTGTAGTCTGGATGTCCTGCATTTCACACTTCTGTACCTCCAGCCTGAGGCTTTGTAATAAACACCTTCATTTAAAAACTGCATTTTGTGTTTACTTGTGTTGTCTTGTCTAATATTTAAATTTGTTTTGTCTTCTCAGCTGTCTTCACCACTCTCTGCAGGCATTTGTGGTCCAAAGCAGTAGTGCTGCCATACCACTCAGTGATGCAGTTGGTCAAGATGCTCTTGATGATGCAGCTGTAGAAGTTGTTGAGGATCTTGGGGACATGCCAAACTTCCTCAGCCTCCTCAGAAAGTACAGCCACTGCTGAGCTCTCTTAACCAGCTCTGTGGTGTTAAGTGCCCACATAAGGTCCTTGCTGATGTGGATGCCCAGGTACTTAAAGCTGCTCACCCTCTCTACCTCAAGCTCTCGGATGAACAGCAGCCGATGAGGTCTCCTCGCTTTCCTCATGTCCACTATCATCTCCTACATCTTGTCCGTGTTGAGGGTGAGGTTGTTGTCCTCACACCATGACACCAGGCTGGCCACCTCCATTCTGTAGGACGCTTCATCGCCACCAGTGATGCGTCCTATCACTGCTGTGTCATCTGCAAACTTTAAGATGACATTGTCCTTGTGGGAGGCGACACAGTCATGGGTGAAGAGGCTGTAGAGGATGGGGCTGAGAACACAACCCTGTGGTACACCTGCGCTCGTGATGATGCTGCCTGAGGTCCTGTTGCCAATCCTAACAGAATGAGGCCTGCCAGTCAGAAAGTCCAGTAGCCAGTCACAGAGGGTGGGGTGCAGGCCAAGTGAAGACAGTTTGTAGGTGAGTTTGTGGGGGATGACTGTGTTGAAGGCGGAGCTGTAGTCGACAAAGAGCATCCTGATGTAGGAGTCTTTATCTTCCAAGTGGTAGAGAGAATAATGGAGTGCAGCAGCAATGGTGTCTGAGGTGGATCTGTTGGGCCGGTAGGTGTACTGCAGGGGTCCAGGGTATCCAGTATGCTGTCCTGAATGAGGGGCAGCACCACTCTCTCGAAGCACTTCATGATGATTGGAGTGAGTGCTACCGGCCTCTAATCATTCAGGCAGGTCGGCGGGCTCTTTTTGGGGAGGGGGACGATAGTTGTGGTTTTGAAGCAGGAGGGGACTATGTTCTGGTTGAGGGAGAGGTTAAAGATGGATGTGAGAACATCAGACAGCTCGGCAGCACATGCTCTGAGAGCCTGCCTAGGGATGTTGTTTGGTCTGCTACCTTGCGGGGATTGATATTCCTCAGTGCTTTGTTTACCTGGCCTGATGAGACTTTTAGTGGAGGGGGAGGGTACGTGTGTGTGTGTCTCCTCTCTGCACTGTAGCTCTCAAAGTGGGTGTGAAAGGTGTTGAGATCATCCGGCAGGCTGTCTGTGGAACTGGTAGTGTTGCTGGAGGTAGAAGATGGGAATCTCTGCTTCTGCTTCACCGGTGTGGTACAACTGTACTTTGCAGGACTGCGAGTCCCTCCTCCCGCACAAGTATCTAAAAATTAAAACAGGACATGCCGGGAGAAGCAGTGGCCCAACCGGGCAAACCACGGTCCTTCGCGGGGAGGCACACTCAGCCTGTATGGTCAGTAGTAGACGGGAGTCCCTGCTTCTGCTTCACCCATGTAGTACAACTGTACTATGCAGGACCGCGAGTCCCCCCCCTCCCGTGTGAGTATCTTAAAATTAAAAACGTAATCATAATACTGCTATGATTGTGAAATGGAATGGCCAGAATGACTTAATGACCAAATGCAGGACACAAAAACACAAGGACACAGGACACAAAAATGCCCAAATAATGAAATAAATCATTTTTAGTTAAATATTTACTGACAAATGGGCAACACTGATGCAATGGTTGCAATCAAATGGGTCCTCCTGCTGTGTATAATAATGTTGGGTGTTTTGTAGTTAATTTGGTTGATTACAGTTTAAAAAAAACCCTTTTAATAACAAAATATTGCTGAAATATAAAATGATGTATTACAATGGGTATCATATTTGTAAACGTGTCCTGTTACAGTATTGCATGAGTTTATTGACGATACACATTAGAAATTCAATATTACACTTAACTTCATCACTGAACAGTGGTATAAACTAAAATAATTACAATGGAGGAACAACTCCCATTCCCTTAAGTGCAAGATACACTATTTTCTTCAATATAAGTGATAAAAGATCACACAAATAAGTGATCTGACAAATAAACCAGGAATCTGAAACAGTCGCTAATATTGGATGTCCCATTCATTTTCAATATTTAGGTATTCTGTAATTAATATTCACACAATCAAATAAATCTTAGTGCCATTTACTTCCTTTTATACAGTATTTGTCAAAGTCTAACATTTGTTATTGCCTACATATAGGCTACACCTCTTTGTATTCCACTTTCAAACACAGCGTACATTTGGGCCTGTAAAGCCTGATTGGGATACCTGTTTCATGACAGGAATACTTGTGTTCTACGGGCAATGCACTTGTAAGATTAACATGAAATAAATTCCTGTCAAAAAGCATCCAGATTGAAAAAAAGCAAATTGTAGCATATGTCTCCAAATGTAGAAATGAATTAGAAGAATTTGTATGCAGCTGAGCAGACTACTGACAAGTGTCCCTTCAAAGACCTTGAATCTCATCCAAGGGTTGCATTTTATCCAAGTGGCACAATTGCACAGACTGTCCTCCAACAGAAAACACCCTATATGGTATTTCTGCCAGCCGGTCCCAGACTAAATGTGCATGTGGGCCCCACGATAGGTTAAAGTTGGGCTGTCTTATGGGTCCCATGTGGGTTTGTCCACAGGTTCCATGTTGGCCCCATTTATGTTTGGCCACATGGACTTTACCTGTTGTACAGGTAAGCAGGTCATGGGTTTACCTGCTTTAAATCCATATGGGCTCCACATGGGTTTGATGTGGGTGAGCAGGTTTCAGTAACACTTGTGCCATAAGCAAAATTATGCAAAAAAGTCATAAATTTATTAGAAAAAAAATGTGAAAATTTATAAGAAAAAAGTGGCAAATTTACAAAAAAGTAGCAAATTTGAGAAAGAAAATCAGAAATATACTTGAAAAAAGTCACAAAATTACGAGAAAAAACTTTTAAAATTTAGGAGGGAAAAAGGTGCAAATTTCCAAGAAAAAAGGGTAAAATTACTTGAAAAACGTTACAAATTTACAAGAAAAATTTAGCAAATTTACAAAAAAAAAAATCACTAATTTATGAGGAAAAAATTAGAAAAAGTTGCAAATTGACAAAAAAAGTAGCAGATGTATGAGTAAATAAACTGAAAATTTATGAGAAAAAAGTCCCAAATTTATGAGGAAAAGCTGTAAGTTTACATTAAAAAAGTTGAAAATTTTTGAGAAAGTTACAAAGTTACAAAAAAAAAGTCACAAATTTATGGGAAAAACTCACAAATGTACAGGAAAATAGCAAATTTACAAGGAAGAAAGTAACAAATTTATGAGGAAGTTCTGAAATTACAAGAAAAAGTTAGTAAATCTGCAAGAAAAAAAGTCAGTTTTACAAGAAAAACTAACAAATTTATGAGAAAAAAGTTGTAAATTTACAAATGAGAAAAAGCTGCAAGTTTATAATAAAAAAGGTTGCAAATTTATGAAAAAGTTTCAAATTTTCAAGAAAAATTCATAAAATTAGGGGGGAAAGTCACAAATTTACAAGAAAACAGCCAAATTTATGAGAAAATAAGTTGAAAATAGGTAAACAGGTGAAGTCAATGTAGGCAAACAGATGGGGCCAACATGGAACCCGCAGACAAACCCACATGGGACCCATAAGACAGGCCAGATTTACATTACACAGCCTGTCACAGTCATGTAAATAATGATATAAAGTGATATGGTGCAGGGTTACAGCTGCAATGTGTGTAAATAACCAGAACCATTTCTTCCACCTTAAATCTGTCATGGCGGCCGCTGGGCCATCATCAGCTCCAGCTGCGCACACACCTGCCACCAATAACCAGCAGGCTTTAAAAGCCGGTGTCACTGACTGCTCTGCACGGAGTCGTCTGTCGTCTTCGCCACGCAACGCGTCAAGGACACAACCTCAAGCCAGAGCTACGAGTACGTAGCTCGATACGACTCGTCTCCTCTGACAACGGGGCTACTCCTCTTCCTCCTCGGATCTCCTCCTCACCTTCACAGCGCCAAGCTCCACGCTCACCCTGCCACGTCAAGTCACGGAGCGGACAGAAGTCTCACAGTGGCACCTGCAAGTAAGCAGCACAAATCACAATTCCCTGTTGCTGCGAGCTGCATTAATCCCTTGTGCTTGTGTATTTCCAGGGTTGCCAGGCCGCAGCGAGACTCGCTCAGCTCCAGCTGTCTGTCAGCATCGCACTCATCCACACACACGCTAACTTCACTGGGTTAATAAATAATTGTCTAATCACTCTACTCGTGTCAGTGTCTGTCTCCTGGGTCAAACAACCATGTCAGTACGACTCCGTCAAGACGACCCAGCAGACAGCGCGCTGATGCGCTGTCTTAACACCCTTAGCGCACGAGTAGATCTAATTGCCCATCAACAGACGGTTATTCTTAATCAATTAACTCAGTTTAACAGCCGGCTGGATCGCCTGGAAGGACGCCAGGCATTCTTCCCGGCCGCCGGGGCCTCACCAGCCCCTGTCAACCCACCTACTAGTCAAACACACCAGCCTCCTTCACCTCGCCTCACTCCCGTGCCTACCGCTGCCCGCTTTAGCGGAAAATTCGGGGAGGCACGGGGTTTCTTGCTACAGTGTGAAACAGTTTTTCACCGCGTCCCGGGAGATTTCCCACGGAAGGGAGGGCGTTAGCTTGGGCGTACGCAGTTATGGCTAAACCCAGCTACGCCCATTTAACATACCAGCAATTCATGGCAGAGTTCCTTGAGATTTTTGACCATACTGACCGGGACGCGGTGTTAACAGACCGGTTGCTTAACCTTCGGCAGGGCAGCAAATCCGCTGCCGATTTCGCCGTAGACTTCCGGGTGTTAGCTGCAGAGGTGGGGTGGGGGGATTCTGCTCTTCGCAGTATTTTTCTCCGCAGTTTTAGCTCAGAGCTAAGAGATGAACTAGCAACACGGGATAAGCCAGACAGATTAGGTGAACTGATTTCACTCACCATTAGTTTGGACAACAGGCTGAAGGAGCGGGCGGCCGAACGTAGGGCTGCCAGCCATTTGGTTAAACCACAACCCCGCTCCTCCTGTCCGCCTCTCCCGGCTCTGCCCCGGCTGGAGGAACTTCCGGGGCAGGAGGAAATGATTATTGGGCAATCGGGTGTTTCGGCGGCTGAGAGACAGCGCCGAAGGGATCTGGGCCTGTGTTTTTAATGTGGTAGTGAGTCCCACGGGGTAGCTGAGTGTACCAACCGGTTAAAAGGGGAGGTCCGTGGGTTACAGTAGGGGGATTCACGGACGTTAATCAGAAAAAACCCCTCACCAGTTTCCTTATCCCCATCAAATTAATTTATAAACACAGGGAACACATGACACATGCCCTCATTGATTCGGGAGCTGAGCAAAGCTTCATTTCAGGAGACCTGGCAACCCATCTGGGCCTCAGCTGTCAACCCCTTCGCCCGTCTGCCAACCTCATTATGATGTCAAAGGCTTCGCTAACCACTGTCTCCCACCAGACGGCCCCTGTGTCAGTGATTATTTCTGGAAATCATAGGGGGGAGATCCAGTTTTTGGTGTTGCCTATCTCCTCCTCACCTGTGATCCTGGGTTACCCGTGGCTATGACTTCACAACCCCACTTTCGACTGGCAAGCAGGAAACATCACTGCGTGGAGCACATTTTGTCTCAGTGCCTGCCTCCAGTCTGCAGCATGTGCCCCCTCGGTATCAATGACCCCTCCCATGACACCGCCCCCGGACCTGTCCAAGGTACCAGAGGTCTACCATGATCTGGGAGCGGTTTTCAGCAAATCACGGGCGCTGTCCCTTCCCCCCCACTGCCCCTACGACTGTGCGATCAACCTCAGGGCAGGGGCCCCGCTCCCGGCAAGTCGATTGTATAGCCTGTCTGCCCCAGAGTGTGAGGCCATGGACACGTACATTAAGGAGTCCCTCAAGCTCTGGAATCATTCGACCATCTTCCTCGGCGGTGGGGGCAGGTTTCTTCTTTGTGGGAAAGAAGGATGGCTCGCTACGTCCCTGTATCGACTTCCGGGGGCTCAATGAAATTATCATCAAGGACAAATACACGCTGCCCCTAATGAACTCGGCCTTTGACTCTCTCCAGGGTGCATCATGGTTTACGAAGCTGGACCTTCGTAACGCTTATCACCTGGTGCACATTAAGGAGGGCGATGAGTGGAAGACGGCATTCCGGACCCCAAGCGGCCACTTTGAGTACTTGGTGATGCCGTTTGGGTTAACCAACGCTCCGGCCGTCTTCCAGCGTTAAATCAACGACGTCCTCCGGGACTTTCTGAACTCCTTCGTGTTTATTTGGATGACATCCTGATCTTTTCACGCACGTTGGAGGAACACCAGGTGCACTCTAGACGGGTCCTGCAGCGTCTCCTGGAGAACCAGTTATTTGTCAAGGCCGAGAAGTGTGAGTTTCACACCAGCTCGATGTCTTTTTTGGGGTTTATTGCTGCACACAGTCAGGTGCTCCCTGACCCGGCCAAGGTCAAGGCGGTGGTGGATTGGCCCACGCCCACGTCCAGGAAACAGGTGCAGGGGTTTTTGGGATTCGCTAACTTCTACCGCCATTTTGTGCCGAATTTTGGGATCATCGCCCGGCCCCGACCAGCCTCACGTCCCCCAAGACCCCCTTTCACTGGAGCGAGGAAGCGGCTGCGGCGTTCGGGAAGATGAAGGAGGAGTTCGCCTCTGCCCGAGTCCTGACCCAGGTGGACCCGGCCCTGCAGTGCCTAGTGGAGGTGGACGCCTCGGATTCTGGAATTGGGGCGATCCTCTCTCAATGCTCCCCTGTGGATGGGGTGATCCAGCCGTGCGCATTCTTTTCCCACTGCCTAACACCTGCTGAGAGGAACTACAGCATCGGTGACAGGGAGCTGCTGGCAGTGAAGCTCGCCTTGGAGGAATGGAGGCACTGGCTGGAGGGGGCTGCCCAGCCGTTCGTCGTCTGGACGGATCACAAAAACCTAGAGTATCTCTGGACGGCTAAACGTCTGAACTCCCGCCAGGCCCGCTGGTCTCTCTTCTTTGGCCGGTTTAATTTCAGGATCACCTACCGGCCAGGGAGCAAGAACACTAAGCCGGACGCCCTCTCCAGGCAGTTCGAGGCAGAGACCGTTGGAGATCAGGAGGAGACCATCCTGCCTTCATCCTGTGTGGTGGGTGCCCTCGTGTGGGAGATCCAGGACAGAGTCAGGAGGGTGCAGGAGACTGAGCCCGACCCGGGTGGGGGTCCCCCGGGCCGTCTGTTCGTCCCCCCTTCGGTCAGGAGCGAGGTCATCCAGTGGGGTCATGCTTCTAAGTTGGCGTGCCATCCAGGAATCGCTCGCAAGGTCGACCTGCTTCAGAGAGCCTTCTGGTGGCCAGGGCTGAGGAAGGACGTCACCAGCTATGTCCGGGCCTGCACCCAGTGCGCCACCGGGAAATCGTCATCTTCCCCCCCGGCAGGTCTTCTCCATCCTCTGCCGGTTCCTTCCCGCCCCTGGTCCCATGTGGCTTTGGATTTTGTGACTGGCCTGCCCCCTTCTGATTACTTCACCTCGGTCCTGACTATAGTGGACCGCTTCTCCAAGGCAGCCCACTTTGTTCCTCTCCGGGGGTTGCCTTCGGCACGGGAGACGGCGGATCTCCTGGTGCAGCATGTGGTCCACCTTCATGGCATCCCTGCGGATTCTGTCTTGGATCAAGGTCCGCAGTTTGTCTCCCAGGTTTGGAAGGTGTTTTGCACAGTGTTGGGGTCCACGGCAAGTCTCTTGTCGGGGTATCATCCGCAGAGTAACGGCCAGTGTGAGTGAGCCAATCAGGAGCTGGAGGCTGCGCTCCGCTGTGTCATATCCTCTTGTTCCTCTTCTTGGAGTACGTTCCTGCCCTAGATCGAGTACGCGCACAACGCCACGGTGTCTTCAGTGACTGGGATGTCCCCATTCAAGGCATCTTTGGGGTATGATCCACCACTGTTCCCGGAGGAGGAGAAGGAGGTGGCTGTCCCTTCGGTGCAGGCTCATGCCAGGCATTGTCGTTGGATCTGGACCATCACCCGCAGAGCCCTCCTCAAGACCACGGAACGCAATATTCAGGTGGCCAACCGTCACAGGAGGCCTGCCCTGGACTATAAGGTGGGTCAACAGGTTTGGCTGTCTACAAAGAATATCAGTGTGCCGGCCGAGAAACGCAAGTTAAACAAGCGTTTCATCGGCCCATATGTGATTTCACATATTATTAACCCGGTGGCTGTGCGCCTAGCTCTCCCCCCTTCCATGCGCATCTGCCCCACCTTTCATGTCTCCCAGGTCAAGCCCTACATCTCCGACCCTCTGTGCCTGCCCCTCGCAGTGCCTTCCCCCCCGAGGATGATCGACGGCCACCCAGCTTGGGGGGTTACTGCCATCTTGGATGTCCGCCGGCTGGGCCGGGGTCTTCAGTACTTGGTGGACTGGGAGGGATTCGGCCCTGAGCACCGCTCCTGGATTCGCCCAGCGTTGATCCTTGACAAGCAGCTCATCCGCGATTTCCATCGGGCGCATCCAGGCAGGATAGGGCAGGTGCCTGGGGGCACCTCTAGATGGGGGACTACTGTCATGGCGGCCGCTGGGCCATCATCAGCTCCAGCTGCACACACACCTGCCGCCAATAACCAGCAGGCTTTAAAAGCCGGTGTCACTGACTGCTCTGCACGGAGTCGTCTGTCGTCTTCGCCACGCAACGCGTCAAGGACACAACCTCAAGCCAGAGCTACTACAAAGCCTCTTCGCCAAGCCACGTCACGTAAGCATCAGCAAACCTTACCTTGTCAAAGTAATTTCCCCTGTGCACAATTGGACCTCCCTGGCGGCGGACTCGTCTCCCCTGACAACGGGGCTACTCCTTCTCCTCCTCGGATCTCCTCCTCACCTTCACAGTGCCGAGCTCCACGCTCACCCTGCCACATCAAGTCACGGAGCGGACAGAAGTCTCACAGCTGCACCTGCAAGTAAGCAGCACAAATCACAATTCCCCGTTGCTGCGAGCTGCATTAATCCCTTGTGCTTGTGTATTTCCAGGGTTGCCAGGTCGCAGCGAGACTCGCTCAGCTCCAGCTGTCTGTCAGTATCGCACTCATCCACACATCCACACACACACTAACTTCACTGGGTTAATAAATAATTGTCTAATCACTCTACTCGTGTCAGTGTCTGTCTTCTGGGTCAAGCAACCATGTCAAAATCCCTAAAAGTGTGCATTTAAAGCGTACAGGAATAAGTGCATCACAAAACCAGAAGTGACTCAAAAAGGAGGAAGTGAAAATTGATGATAATAATAATAATAATAATAATAATAATAATGGATTACATTTATATAGTGCCTTTCAAGATACCCAGAACACTTTATAATGACCCCATTATTCATTCACTCCAGACAGACAATGGTAGTGGTAAGCTACCATTGTCTGGTGGTAATGGTAAGCTACCCCAGCACAGCTGCCCTGGGGCAGACTGACAGAAATGTGGCTGCCAATCCACGCCAACAGCCTCTCCAACCACTACTGAACATTTATACACATTCATACCCAGTTTTTTTTTTTTTTTTGCACAGGGCGTGTGATGCGTCAATGCAGTAGTGTTGGAGTAGTAGTGCCTGTAGTTAGTGCAAGCTGCCTCTGTTTGCTACTTTCTACTTTCAGCTACCGCCGCCGGCTAGCCCTCTGTTTTCGGGGGTGAAAAGAGGAGCCGAGTGCGTAAGTCTCCTCAGCCGGTACATAGCCTCTCCACTGCCAAGACTCGTACACACCTCCTCGTGGCCACACACGGTAACTGGTACCTTGCGGTTTCCAGGCCAAGTTGTACGGGATCTCGGAGCAGCAGTGGGCCCCAGAGTCGCGGCATGCATGCCCACTGGTATGTGGATACGTCCTGCTGCCCGTCAACCACTGCCCCGGTTGTGGGTAAACAGCCCCAGCTATGGGAAAATAGCAAAGGCCTCAACGGTGGACCAGGCGGAGGATGATGGTTGACCTTTGGGAAACATCACAACGGCTGGGAAGGCGGATGAAGGCTGCAGCAGAAACGGGTCACCAGTCGTCTTGGAGTCCATGCCACTGGATCCTGACCCCGATCTGTCAAGGTCTGTGTGGTGGCTGTATGTGCACCAGCCTCCCCACACTAAACAAATTCACGCACAGGCGTCTTCTTCATAGGAATCCACCTAACATCCCGGGTTAAGTCCTGTGGCGACCAGTAAGTGGTGACAGGGGCAGGATTGTGAAGTCTGGAGGCCCCTAGTCACAAGCTGGCACATCAGGCGGTGGATGCCAGATGATCGCTGGGCTCTTGGACCGAGGCAGAAAGAGCCCTTCGGTAGCTACATCCACGACTGAGCAGTCCTTTTTAGGATCCACTCTGCTCACCCTTGATAGGGAAGGGGCTAGAAAAGGTGCCCTAAAAATAGCCTGCCTCAAACCTCCCATCTGGATTACCGCGTTCAGAGGGATCACCAATTTGTGGTCAGAAACACAGAACTATGAATTTTGGAGCCTGGAATATGCACACACTGACGGACAGTGCAACCAGTGACAGGCCGGAGAGGAGAACCGCCATCATTGCCAGAGAACTGAGGAGATGCCGGATTGACATAGCTGCTCTCTCAGAAACACGACGGGCAGAGGAAGCCCATCTGAAGGAGGAGAAGGGTGGCTATACTTCCTTCTGGAAAGGAAAAGCAGCAGATGAGCCCAGGATCCATGGGGTTGGGTTTGCCATCAGGAACCAACTGATCAGTCATCTCTCTGAACTCCCTGTGGGAATCAGTGAACGTCTGATGACCCTCCGTCTGGTGCTTGCCAACAACCAGATGGCAACAGTCGTGAGTGCCTACACACCTACCCTTGTCTCCGAGGAGGGAGTGAAAGAGACCTTCTATGCCTGTCTGGATGAGACACTGTCAAAAATCCCCAAAGAGGATAAGATCATTCTTCTGGGAGATTTCAATGCCAGAGTCGGCCAAGACCACCACCTCTGGAAGGGCACCACTGGCAAGGAAGGCATTGGAAACATCAACTCCAATGGAGTTCTGCTTCTCAGCAAATGTGCTCAGTATGATCTTACCATCACTAATACCATCTTTCGCCAGAAAAACAAATTTAAGGCTTCATGGAGACACCCTCGTTCTAAACAGTGGCATCTTATCGATTATGTCATTGTCAGAACCAAGGATCTGCGCGATGTAAACATCACTAAGGCCATGATCAACTCCGACGATTGCTGGACAGACCACCGCCTTATACGATCCATGATGTCCATCAAACTTAAGAGGAAGAGGAGATTGCAGAAGAAGCAGAACCGGCTGAGACTAAACCTTGAAAGCCTTAATGAAACTCCCATCCAGCAGCACCTTCAGGCCTCTCTTGGAGAAAGTCTCAAACAGGAATATCCAGAGAACATCAAAAAGCACTGGAACCTGCTTAAGTCCACTATCCTCAACACCTGCCAAACCACCCTTGGGTACAAGTCCAGAAAACATCAGGACTGGTTTGATGAAAATGTTGCAGAGATAGAACTGCTCATCTCCAAAAAAAAAAAGAAGCCTTTCATGCCTGGCAAAACGATATTACCTGCAAGGCCAAGAGACTGGCTCACTCTAGAGCCAAGGCTGATGTCCAGAGCCGGGTGAGACAGATTAAGAACTCCTGGTGGACAGAAAGGGCAATGGAAATCCAGCGTCTGGCAGACTCTGGAGACACCAGAGGCTTTTTCAGTGCCATTAAGCACTGTCTATGGCCCAAGCCGTCGTGGCTTGAACCCATTACGCTCAAAGGATGGACATGAGCTGCTGAAGGACAACGAGTCTATTAATAAGCGATGGAAAGAGCACTTTCAGGAACTCCTCAACCGTAACACTGCAACCCAATCAAATGTCATCTGTTACATTCCTCAGAGTCCCATCAGGGAAGACATAGGGGCACCTCCCACCTTATCCGAGGTCCAAGATGCCATCAGGAGCCTGAAGAACAACAAGGCCACTGGTCCAGATGGGATCCCAGCTGAGGTCTTAAAGGAAGGTGGTCCAAAACTCCTGTGCCGTCTCCATGCCCTCCTTCTGAAGGTCTGGGAAAAGGAAGAACTCCCCTCAGAGCTCAGGGATGCTCTGATCGTGACCATATTTAAGAAGGGGGACAAAGCTGATTGCGGAAACTACAGAGGCATCTCACTCCTGTCAATAACTGGCAAGGTACTTGCTCGTGTTCTCGCTAACCGTTTACTGCCACTTTCTGAGGAAATACTCCCAGAATCACAGTGCGGCTTTCGTCCATCTAGAGGCACAGCAGATATGATCTTCACTGCCCGCCAACTTCAGGAGAAATGCCGTGAGCACAAGTTGCCATTGTACATGGCTTTTATAGACCTGACAAAGGACTTTGACTCAGTAGATCGCCAGGCTCTGTGGAGCATACTGTTGAGGGATGGCTGCCCAGAGAAGTACATCAGGATTCTGAGGCTACTGCATGATGGAATGACAGCCACGGTGCTAAGTAACAGCGGCTCCATGTCTGAGCCTTTCACCGTGGAGACAGGGGTCAAACAGGGATGCATCATTGCACCCACCCTGTTTTCCATCTTTATTGCTGCCATACTTCACCTCATTGGCAAAGACCTACCACAGGGAATTCCGATCCGGTACAGAACCGATGGTAGGCTCTTTAACCTTGCCAGGTTCAAAGCCAAAAGCAAGGTTAGAAACACCACCATTATGGAGTTCCAGTATGCAGATAGTAGCACACTCCGCAGAAGATCTACAGGGTATTCTGAATGCCTTTGCCAAGGCATATAGAGCCCTGGGTCTAACCTTAAACATCAAGAAGCCCCAGGTGCTATATCAACCTCCACCCAATCAGCGATTTATTTCACCCATTATAAAAGTGGACAACACCCCTCTCGAAAATGCTGACCACTTCCCCTACCTCGGCAGTCTTCTCTCCTCCAAAGTGGACATTGACTCTGAGATCAACCATCGTCTGAGCTGTGCCAATGGAGCATATACCAGGCTCAGGATGAAGGTCTTTGAAGATCGAGATCTCAGGATCGATACCAAGCTCTTGGTCTACAAAGCTGTGGTTCTCCCCACCTTGCTGTACGGGGCAGAATCATGGACCATCTACAGCAGGCACCTGAGAGCTCTGGAGCAGCTCCACTAAAGAACTTTGAGAAAGATTCTGAGGATTAAATGGGAGGACCAACGCACAAACATCAGCATTCTGGAAGAGGCCAAAATGCCCAGCATTTCCACCACAATAATAAAACACCAACTACGATGGACTGGCCATCTCATTCGCATGTCTGACACCCGTCTCCCAAAACAAATTCTTTATTCTGAACTGGAGAGTGGTTTGCGGGCTCCAGGAGGGCAAAAGAAACGGTTCAAGGACAATATTAAAACAAACCTTAAAAAATTCAATATCTTATCTCCTGACTGGGAGCATATGGCTCTAAACAGGCACCAATGGAAGGAAGCGGTGCAAGAAGGTGCTGCACACTATGAGAAGGAAATTCACCGTGTCACAGAAACAAAACGACAGCTCTGCAAGGAAAGACAGAAAAAGGCTCCAGCACGACCACAACCCACCACCATCTTCCCAAGCCAACATTGCACCAAAATATGCGGGTCACGGATCGGCCTCTATGCCCACCTGAAGACCCACAAGTAGACGCCCCCCCACGAGGAATGACTGTCATACTCGCGCCGAGTGACCGCCGATGATGGCATGGACACTGGAGGCAAGGTAGGTTAAGTGTCTTGCCCAGGGACTCAACGGCAGGATGTCTGGGGAGAGCGAGATCCGAACCGCCAACTCTCTGGTTATTGGACAACCTGCTCTGCCTCCTGAGCCACCTCCACCACAAACATTTCCCTCCTCCATTCCATTATTGCTGAGCACCAAGTTGGACGGCAGGAAGTTCCACTTTTATATGATCTTTGGCATGACCCGGTCGGGACTTGAACCCCGACCTCCCGGTTGTGGGGCGGATGCTCTACCTCTAGGCCACAGGTAGTGCATCCTTGGGCTGCACGGGGCGCAGTGGTTAGCACTGTGGCAGCACAGTTTACCCTCGGACGGGGGATCACGGGGATCGTGAGATCGTGGGTTCGATCCTTGCCCCCGACCAACAGTGATCTGTGTGGAGTTTGCATGTTCTCCCCGTGTTGTGTGGGTTTACTCCGGGATTTCTCTGGTTTCCTCCCACATACCAAAAACATGCAGGTTAGGGATACGGGGCGCTTGCGCACGCAGCAACCGGCAGCTGGTGGCTTGTCACCAGACTGCAAAACAAATCTACCTACGGGTACAAAATAAGTAATAAAAAAAAAAAAAATCCTTTGTCAAAAAGGATTTAAACAGTTCCAGAACATGGGTGATGTTAGGGCTGGACGATTAACCGAATAGAACCAAATACTGCCGTTTGAGGTGCAAAACTGGCCTAATCTTGTATGTCATTTTTTTTTTTTTCATTTTTTCCCCTCTCCTTGTTGAGTGCGTGTGTATAGAGAGCTTCTCATGCCACGTGCCCGCAGAGTGACGTGTGTGGGCACCCAGAAGCACCGCACTTAGCCCTGTTCAAAAGTGGCAGAAAAAAAAGTGAAACATTTGTAACTAGAAAAGCACTTGGAGAGCGCAGACCTCCGCCAAGCGCCACAGTTCCCCCCATACAGTGTTTGTGTGTACGTTGTCAGATTCCTTGACCATGAAAACATCTGAGTAGCAATTGGATTCACAATGATAGGATTAGTGGTTCAGTAGTAAAAGTATTACCTCCTTGGCGGAGGTAATAAACTGAAGTGTTGGTGTTGTGTCCATGTCCTGCATCTGCAAACTCCCAGGCTGGGGGCGTTGCAATTGAACGAATGAATGAATTATTCTTTATTTCGAATAGATTAAGAGTACAGGTTAAAAGAAAGTGAATAATATAACAAAGGGGGTAATAAAATCCAACAAGGTCAAATTAGACAATAGCTCCTCTGATTATACAGTTCAACATAAGTTATCCGAAATATGTGATGGCTGAATCCGCAGCTTATATTGCCCACCCATGTTCCATCCAAGAATTCAAAAGAGAAAACAAAAGAAGTCATGACACAACTGCGTACAAGCCACAGGCCAATGGGTTATGTGAGCGTTTTAGATCACTGAAAGCAGCACTGAGGGCTTCACTGACGGATGCCAATTAGGTAGACGGGTTGGCGTGGGTTTTATTCAAAATTCAAATGTTTATTTGAAACTCAGGGTTCATATTAAATGCAGAACTAAAAGGAGTAGAAAATAAATAAAAGTATTGTAACGTGCGCGCCAACTGAGAACGTCCCACCGGGAGGTTCGAACTCATGCCTCCCGCTCCAGAGACCTGCACTCTACCTGTGTCGCCAATAGGGTCAATCCACTTGGCAAGCCAAGTAGGGTGCTCATATTGAGTTCGCTACAGTATATCCAGATCAGCAGACAGTCGGCGGTCTTGTAACAACAATAACATACAATATTGGACTCAGTATAAAATGGAACGCCACCACTTCCAAATGCTGGAGTGAAGTGTGAGTGACGAGTTGACAATTGGTGATATAAGATGATTGTTACATGGCAGCAACCTTCTCATCAAACTGTAAACATCGTTACGTATCAACTTGCCAAAAGACGGAATGTTCACAGACACAAACATCTTGCTTGCACTCGACCTTCGTGGTACATCTAATCTTTATCTTTATTGGGGTTGCGCTCCGCGGCCAAAGATGATTTGGAAAATTCCCCGGCAGAGAGCTTGTTTTTGCGGAGCAACTATGGCTGACCGGGGAATTTCTGCCAAATAATCCAGCGGCGGACAGCTGGCCGTCTGAGCTTTTGCAGCGTTGCGCAAACACAGGCACACAGCACGCTGCCGAGCAGCTCGTTTTTGCGCAGCGCCTATGGCTGACCGGGGAATTTCTGCCAAATAATCCGGCGGCGGACAGCTGCCCGTCTCAGCTTTTGCAGCGTCGCGCAAACACAGGCACGGTGTTTTCCGCGTGCTTTTGTGCCTAAAACGTTGAAGAAGGCGGAGTTTATGTTGGTCAGACACGATGACCAGCGCCCTCCATTGCGCCTGCGCACATGTTGAAAATTGCCGTATGTCACAGTGTTAAAGAATACTTTAAAAAATTCCTGTATCCAGACGGTGATCCGGATCATCCGCAAAATTTAATCAGTTCTTCCTTGTACCATTTCCAACAACGCCTGAAAGTTTCATGGAAATCCGTCCAAGACTTTTTGAGTTATCTTGCTAACCAACAGACAAACACACAGACAGACAAACAAACACACAGACAAACCCCGGCAAAAACATAACCTCCTCCTGGCCTTTTCGGCCTGGCGGAGGTAATGAAAAGAAATGTGGTCTACATGGATGTAGTATGTGATGATTGACTCTTTATTTCATTTGAAGATGCCAAGAAAAAGCGAGCAAAGTGTATGGATACTAACACGTAGATGCCTGACGCTAAGTTGCTGTTGGCCTCCGACCACTATTTGCGTCATCTGAAACCCTTTTTTGCTGCCACGACGGACGACCATAATGGACAAGCTAAGGCCTCCGTCACGAGTCACGTGACCCACACAATATGTAAACACACAGACTTCTGCATCGGACAATGTTTGTGTGTGAAATGACAATAGGCCTATATTCTATTATGCTCATTTACTACCAGGTGCAGTGATATGGTGCCGTACTGTAATATTGCTTAAATACAAGCCTTGTCAGTGAAATGAGGGAGAAGAAAGCAGGAAAAAAAAAAAAACACTTGAAGGGGTCAATAAACTGTGATGCTGATTTAAGATTAAATTGCCCGACCCTAGGTAATGTTACTGTCTTTGACTCGTGGTCACATTTGGAGGTTAGGAATGAAAAACATATCTTTAGTATTACTTTGAGGACTTATTGCAATTGTGGCATGCAAACAGCCACTGACTGACTCTCATCTCTATCAGCTGGCTTTAAAATAATGTTTAAAGGGGTCATTGACTGCACTTTTTCCCACATTTTAACAGCTCACACATGTCTTAATGAAATTTTCATGGCATATTTGTTCACATTTTCTTTAATTTTTTAATTATTGAAGAAGAAAATTTGTTTTGTATTTTTCCTTGCTTCTTGAAACACACTGATTTAAATCCTATCACTTTAAGAAACATCCTTCACCTACTGAACTCCGCCCTCCCTCTGACGTCAGTTAGCCATTAGCTGACTAGCTTCTAGTCTCCTTCTAGCTTGGATGAACAGTGCTGGTTCATTGATACACAGTCGATGGTGTATCTCACGTCACTCCAACCCATCTCCTAATAATTACCTCTGCCCAGGAGATTACGTTTTTACCGGTCTTGGTCTGTTGGTTTGTCTGTCTGTCTGTTGGTTTGTCTGTCTGTTACCAACATAACTCAAAAAGTTATGAACAGATGTTGATGAAATTTTCAGGAAAGGTGTGTAATGGCACGGGGAAAAGATGATTAGATTTTGGTAATGATCTGAGAGTAGATACCTCCACCAAGGTTTGTTTGTATTTGTGCAGCAGGATTAAACAAAAACTACTGGATGGATTTGGATGAAATTTTCACCAGAGGTGGTTCTTGGGCTACACAGGAAGCCATTACATTTTGGTGATGATCTAGAATGCATACTTCAGTCAAGGCTCTTATCCTCTCACAGTGCGTTAGCAACAATACTCTAAAACTAATGGACAGACTTCAGTGCAATTTTTATCAGAAGTGGCAATTGGCCTACACACAAACCCATTACATTTTGGAGGTGATCCATGAGTTATGGAAGGAGCCTTGGTGGAGGTATGCACTCTCTGAATGCTTTTCTAGTTTTGCCATGATTCCACAACAAATTGCTAGCACCATGTGCTGGGCAGCCCCCCAATCCCTGGGACCCTGGGACCTGGCCTGGGACCCGAGGCTGCTGGCCAAGTCGAAGCGAACTGCCAAACCACGGGATCTCCAAGGGAAGTGCCTCACTCTGCGGGATGCCACTTCACTTCCATGGCCAGCTGGGGGACACCCCGTTACGAGGTGGCTCCCCTATGCTGTCTGCTCTGGCCAGCAGCCTCAAGTTGCTGCGACCGGCATGCCAGTGCTGGCAATTTGCTGTGGCAGTACGGCGAAATTATTAGAAGATGTACTGATGTGAGGTATATTGTCAACTGTGGATTGGTGAAGGAGGTGACAATGGTCACAGAAATAACTTGAATCTGACAAAAGGGGTAATAAATAAAATTTCTATGAAAATTAACCAATGAAAATCATACAATGCTTTTGAATTGTGGTTCAACAGAATTATTTTAAAAAACAAACTCATGAAACAGGCCTGGACAAAAATGATGGTACCTTTAACTTAATATTTTGTTGCACAACCTTTTGAGGCAATCACTGCAATCAAACGATTTCTGTAACTGTCAATGAGACATTTTGAGACAATGGGGCATTTTGTTTTCTTATCTTTAAAGTATATGAACCAGAAAATCAGTTACAATGTAGACAAAGAAATTTGTCTCTTACTGCTGGCCAGGCGGTGCGCTTTGTCCATTTTCGTCCATCCTGGTCGTCATTTTTGTCTCTATTTTGTCTTCTCTCTTTCATTTTTGCTTTCTCTCCCACATCCAGAAACTGTTATGACTATTCCACCACAATTTCGCTTTTATTTCACTGCAATTTATCTCATATGACAACCGGGAACCGGCGTGATTGTTCTGTCCAGTCACATGGCACTGGAGGTCGATGGCAGGTGCAAATCAATCAGCTTCGCCCACCCTCTGTTATAAAAAAATTGTAGATATTTACCTTCATAAGCTAAATAATCTCTGGGGGGGGGTATGAAATCACATGACATGTCACATGACAGGCACAGCACTGCGACATAGACAGTGAGGGCGCTTTTTATGTCCATAAATAGAAGGATGTCAAAGGGTTAAATCCAATTGAACATCTCTGAAGAGATCTGAAAATAGCTGTGCAACCTGATGGAGCTTGAGAGTGCTGTAAAGAGGAATGGGCGAAACTGCCCAACGATAGGTGTGCCAAGCTTGTGGTATCATATTCCAAAAAGACTTGAGGCTGTAATTGCTGCCAAAGGTGCATCAAAGTATTGAGCAAAGGCTGTGAATACTTATGTACATGCGATTTCTTATTTTTTTTATTTTTAATACATTTGCAAAAATCTCAAAAAAACTTTTTTCACATTGTCATTACTAGTACATACCCGTGCATACCCATCCATGCCCGTAGAAACCAAGTATAAGCAAGGATTTTTGCATGCCCGTTGCTGAAGGGTCTCCTCCTGTGTGAGACGGCTGTGTTGTTCATAGTCATGCCGCAGGCATCACTGACAGATTTCTTGAATTTATAGAGTGCCTTCTGCCTTACTGAGTGATATTTCCTGATGTCCTGCTTCGAATGGGTGTGGTTTAAAGTAGTGTGTCGTATTCGGTCTCAGCTTCTCTGTGCCTTGCCTGGCGTGCAGCGTTGGCGGCCTGCCAGCTATTTCGCATCTCCTGGATCTCAGCTTGTCTGTGCCGGGTCTCCTCCTGTGTGAGATGGCTGTGTTGTTCACAGTCATGCCACAGGCATCACTGAGAGAGATTTCTTGAATTTATAGAGTGCCTTCTGCCTTACTGAGTGAGATTTCCCGATGTCCTGCTTCGAATGGGTGTGGTTTAAAGTAATGTGTCGTATTTGGTCTTAGCTTGTCTGTGCCTTGCGTGGCGTGCAGCGTTGCTCACTTTGCGGGCATTTCAGGCTTCAAGCGACTCAGCACGTGCATGGCACACTGCCACACGTTTCCTGTCTGTCTGTGCATCCCTTGTCTGTTGTACCCTATGCTGGTGAAGGGTCTCCTCCTGTGGCAGGCATCATAGGACACTACATCATAGGTAGACAAGCATCGTGAATGATGGTCTAAATCAGTGGTCCCCAACCCCCGGGCCGTGGACCGGTACTGGTCTGTGGGTCATTTGGTACCGGGCCGCACAGAAAAAACAAAATAACTTACATTACCTAAGTTTTATTTATTATCTGAGGCTGAATTATGTTTTATTTTGAAAAATTACCGGATTCTCTCCGTTACATCCGTCTATGGCTCACTCTTGACGCACGTCAAGACACTTGTCTCGGTGACATAATATGTTACCGCTAAAATTAAAGGCCGTTGCTACACGGCAGACATTTATGTCTGCACTAAGTGACCGGGAGTCACTCAGTGAATGAAAAACCCAAGTGCAGGAGTGGTTTCATGCATTTTATTGAACAAAACCCCAAAATGTGTTAATGGGAATGAAAGAAGTGTGGATGTGTATGTGTGTGAAACACCCGAGCTGCCAAGTGCCCGAGCTGTCAGGGAGTGAAGGACCCAAAGGGCTCCCTGACGCGCCTGATGGAAGATGAATAAATATGTGCATTTTTTAATATTTTTTAACCAAATTAGGAGGTATTTACTTGTATTATTAGCATATTTTGGTTATCTTGAGGGAGATCACTGGCCAGAGTGTTTGAATTACGAGAGCTGCTGCAGAGATTTCTCTCAGAAAAAAGTCACCGCTGGCAGCACATTTCAGTGACGAGGACTGGGTCACAAAACTCACTTACTTGTGCGACATATTCAGCCTGCTCAATGAACTCAATCTGTCACTTCAGGGGACAATGACAAGTGTCTTCAAGTTGGCAGATAAAGTAGCTGCATTTAAAGCCAAATTGGATTTGTGGGGACGGCGCGTGAATGGAGGTATATTTGACATGTTTCAAACATTAGCGGGGATTTCGGAAGAGACTGAGCCCGAGCCTTCATTCTCCCAGCTGGTGCACAATCACCTGTCTTTGCTTTTAAAAGAGTTCGAGTGCTACTTTCCAACGACAAAAAATACACGAATTGCCAAAGAATGGATGCGCGACCCATTTCTCAACAAACCAGGTGAATCCAACATGTCTGTGCAAGAAGGTCAACTGCTGGAGATCGCAAATGACGGCGGCCTTAAAACTATGTTCAAGACAAACAGCTCTGCCAGTGTTCTGGATTAAAGGTATGGCTGAATACCCTGAGATCGCCACAACAGCACTGAAAACCCTGTTGCCATTTCCGACATCCTATCTGTGTGAAGCGAGGTTTTCTGCAGTGACAGCAACCAAAACAAAATTACGAAGTAGACTGGACATAAGCAACACACTTTGGCTGTCATCGTCTCCCATTACCCCTAGATGGGACCGTCTCGTTGCAGAGAAACAAGCTCAGGGCTCCCACTGATTCAGCGTTGTGGTGAGTTGTATTTTTCATGCACTTTATATTTGTGTTTGTGGTGTATCTTACTTTGAAGGCATGTTTAAACGTTACCATAGCAAACAGAGTGTTGTGGACAGAGAGGATGTTACTCATGTTATGTTGTTGTTGTTGCAACATTAAGAGGACGCTGCTAATAAAGCTGCAAACGAGTACGCTGTGGATTCACATTTATTATTATATTTAGAAAATACCACAGTTTTTATGCCAGTCGTATCATGTTCTTTTGTTGTTTTTATCCACCACACCTTAAAGGCCGGGCCCTGAAAATATTGTCTAACATTAAACCGGTCCGTGGCACAAAAAAGGTTGGGGACCGCTGGTCTAAATGACATCATAAAGACATCCAGGCTGGAATCATCGGATACTACATCACAGGTAGCCAGTCCTATGACATCTTCGAGAGTCCTGTGTACCCTGAGATCATAGGATCATCTTAGGACATCCAGCAGACATCATAGGCCGTCCTATGATGTCCTATGATCATGACAGACACAGACATTCCTTGAATTTATAGAGTGATAGAGTGATGGGGCATTTTGTGTAGAATTTTGAGGAAAAAATGAGTTTAATCCATTTCAGAATAAGGCTGTAACATAACAAAATGTGGAAAAAGTGAAGCGCTGTGAATACTTTCTGGATGCACTGTAATAACTCAGGGGCTAATAGGCTACCTTTAGCACCCCTTCCATCTACATGACAGACAGCAAGGCAGGCCAATAACAGAGCAGTGGGTGGGTCTCAAGGACAGTGGTGGGTTGGCTTTGTCAAATCATGACATATACGATTTACTCGGAAGAGTGAAAAACATTTCTGGTGTTTTTGAGAGAGAAAAACAAGGTAAAGGCATTGTGTGTTTTTAAGAGAACTAACTATTATGGTATTTTTTGGAAAATTACGTGACCAATAAACACATTTCAGAGAGTTAAAACCTACAAACACAACATTTTTCAGTCAATGACCCCTTTAAGTATGCAGCAATTGAAAGATAAAAGGGATTCCTATAGGTGACATTTTAAAGAAGAGACAAAATGGTTGTTTTTTTAAATTTTTATAGGAGGTTTTCTCTGATCTATTAGGTGAAATGTACAGACGTGGACAAAATTGTTGGTACCCCTCTGTTAATGAAAGAAAAACCCACAATAGTCACAGAAATAACTTGACAAAAGTGGTAATAAATAAAAATTCTATGAAAATTAACCAATGAAAATCAGATGATGCTTTTCAATTGTGGTTCAACAGAATTACTTTAAAAAACAAACTCATGAAACAGGCCTAGACAAAAATGATGGTACCCTTAACTTAATATTTTGTTGCACAACCTTTTGAGGCAATCACTGCAATCAAACGATTTCTGTAACTGTCAAAGAGACTTCTGCACCTCTCAGCAGGTATTTTGGCCCACTCCTCATGAGCAAACTGCTCCAGTTGTCTCAGGTTTGAAGGGTGCCTTCTCCAGACAGCATGTTTCAGCTCCTTCCACAGATGTTCAATAGGATTTAGATCAAGGCTCACAGAAGGCCACTTTAGAATAGTCCAATGTTTTGCTCTTAGCCATTCTCGGGTGTTTTTAGCTGTGTTTTGGGTCATTATCCTGTTGCAAGACCCATGACCTGCGACTGAGACCAAGCTGTCTGACACTGGGCAGCACATTTCTCTCTAGAATACCTTGATAGTCTTGAGATTTCATTGCACCCTGCACAGATTCAAGACACTCTGTGCCAGATGCAGCAAAGCAGCCCCAGAACATAACAGAACCTCCTCCATGTTTCATAGTAGGGACAGTGTTCTTTTCTTGGTATGCTTCATTTTTGCGTCTGTGAACATAGAGCTGATGTGCCTTGCCAAAAAGTTCCAGTTTTGTCTTGTCTGTCCATAGGACATTCTCCCAGAAGCTTTGTGGCTTGTCAACATGCAGTTTGGCAATTTGCAGTCTGGCTTTTTTATGATTTGTTTTCAACAGTGGTGTCCTCCTTGGTCGTCTCCCATGAAGTCCACTTTGGCTCAAACAACGACGGATGGTGCGATCTGACACTGATGTACCTTGACCTTGGAATTCACCATGAATGTGTTTAGAGGTTGTTCTGGGCTCTTTTATTACCATTCGTATTATCCATCTCCTCCTGCGGCCACGTCCAGGGAGGTTGGCTACAGTCCTGTGGATCTTAAATTTCTGAATAATATGTGCAACTGTAGTCACAGGAACATCAAGCTGCTTGGAGATGGTCTTATAGCCTTTACCTTTAACATGCTTGTCTATAATTTTCTTTCTAATCTCCTGAGACAGCTCTCTCCTTTGCTTCCTCTGGTCCATGTTTAGTGTGGTACACACCATGTCAACAAACAGCACAGTGACTACTTGTCACCCTTTAAATAGGCCGACTGACTGATTACAAGTTTGTAGACACCTGTGATGTTAATTAGAGGACACATCTTGGTTGAACATGTCCCTATAGTCACATTATTTTCAATCTTTTCTAGGGGTACCATCATTTTTGTCCAGGCCTGTTTCATGAGTTTGCTTTTTAAAATAATTCTGTTGAACCACAATTCAAAAGCATTGTCTGATTTTCATTGGTTAATTTTCATAGAATTTTTATTTATTACCGCTTTTGTCAGATTCAAGTTATTTCTGTGACCACTGTGGGTTTTTCTTTCATTAACAGAGGGGTACCAACAATTTTGTCCACGTCTGTATATGCATACTGCACCTTCAATTTGACCTGGAAAGAAACACAGAGCATCCAGCAGAGAAGTCTTTATAAACCCAAATCTACACACAGACAGAATCACAATGAGTTTCACCTGATGAAAAAAGATCTTTTCCAGCAACACTTAAGAGCTGGTAGTTCAGTTCAGTCAGAGCAGTTGTCCTTGGCTTTTTTCCCTTTTTTGTAGAGTGGCAACACAGACAAAGACAGTGTCTAATGAGTATTTGTCACCAAATTGTTTGACAGTGTGCCCTTCTACCACGACAAATTTAAAGTTCCTTTGTAATTTGGAACTTTCTTATTCCTTTTCACCCAGTTTTATGTGAAACTTAACACAGGTTGACCAACACTGTGAATTATTGAAATGGTTAAGTAATGTGATTCAAAAGGACATTGTGACTGCCATAAAACTGAGGCTTACACTTTATTTTAGCATAACAAGCTGTGCTTTGTATGGCATTAGACTAAAAATGTTTTCATTAGACAGTAACAAATACAGTTACACACACCAGTTACAGACACACATTGTGGTTCAATTAGAAACTGCATCTGCCGTTAAAGCCACTATTCTTAGACCCTGTTATAACAAATTATACAACTCTGTAAAACAATCAGACACTACAGTCACCTCAGAGGAAACAAAATTAACCATAAAATTAATTTACAGCATATTAGGTCATTTTGGGGCACATTGTGTGATTTAATGAAAAACAATAACTTTCCCAAACTTTATAACACTTTTTTCGCTATTTTCCACTAATTTCAGCTGAAAGTAAACTCATTTTATCAGTGAGGAGTTTTGGCACACACATAAAAACTGCTCTGAATTATTTATTCTGTAAGAAAACTAATTTGCAGTTCTGCATTACTGACTCAAACACAACAATTTGATTTTAAATATATTAAAATCTACACTAATCATAAGGAGACTGCAGTCAGCAGTCAGACCACAACTCCATTCCTTCACACAGAGATTACATGTGAACAAATCCATTAGCTGTAATTTGTGGCAATAATGCTGAACCACAGCCATTGTGGTATATTTACAATATGATTAGGAATATGGGAGAATGGTCTTTTTGTGCACTTCATTCACTGGCTATGAAACACATCATTAGCGCATTAATGTTTTGTCATGTGGGGGATTGTTCAATCCTACGCCATGCTGCTATAGTGTGAAAGAATAGAACACACTTCAGCTAGTCTAGAATAAACACTGTCAGTGCAACATGAGTAAACCAGGAAGCTACAGTCATCCCATTTGTTTTAGGTTATGAATAATGATAAATTTAGCCACAGTACACAAACAATCATTGAGTATATTAATTATAACATAGCTTGTTTTTTTTAACAGACCAAACACTTAAAAACAGCTAAATGTAGACATGCTCGGCTGTGGAGAGAAACAGACACTGGACAGACTGTGTAATGACACCGGTAAAAAGTAAACCATCTATTACCTTCAAACTCTGTGATGTCAATTTTGAAATGGACTTTTGATTCCATTAGACTAAATCACATTTACTAATTCCTTCAATTCTCCAGGGTACATCTCATCATGGGACTCCCTTAAGAGTAAATTGTTGCATCCAGTGATATCAAATTGAAAAATGTCTTACTGACAGCATTAACAACTTTGTCTCTGCATTCTTGAGCTGACACAGTTTGTCTGCATTTTGCCTGAGAAGTAGTAAAAGAGTCAGGAAGTGGGGACCCTGCTGTGGCAGGGAGCATAAAATAAATCAAGAAGGGAATTGCTTGGTCTAAATGGATGGCATGGAGCCATTACAAGAAAAACAGAGAAACAACTATAACTCTTGCTTTTTGTCATCAATTTGAAAGCAGCACTGTGGGAAGAAAGCAAGGCTAGAGAGAATGTAAAGAATGTTTTAAAACGACATGCAGATTCAATGTCCTTGTGAGCAGTGTTTTAAAAATCAATTTTTTTGTTCATTTTTAGTTCATCCTGACTTAAAATGATGTGGGTGCTTCTGTCGTCCAGGCGCTTGTCTTTCCGTTCACATTCCACAAAAATCACAGCTATTCCGAGGCAATTGCCCCAGTGATCCTCGAGTGGGTCTGAGTCCAGGTTGTGCTCAACATCAAAGTCAGAAGCTATGTTCCGATTGCCCAATAGTGTACTCCGAAGTGGACTGCACAGGGTGTCCGCCATATTAACCGAGATTCCAAACCGAAGGGCGCGAACGGTCTTCAGTTCAAAGGGAACTGAGAACTGTGCAGGGAAGAAGTGAACAATGGTACATCACTTCACCGGAAGTTGACAAGATTATCCATAAGCCATTGTGCCTCAAACATGAGTAAAACAAACTATTGTTGCTAACATTATTAACAAGCTAAATTGATGTTGGTTATTGTTTATATCAACTGATAGTAATAAAAAATATATTTGCATTAATATTTTATTTAAGAAATATTCATTCATTCATCTTCTTCCGCTTAATCCTTTTCGGGTCGTGGGGGGGCTGGAGCCTATCCCAGCATCTTTGGGCGAGAGGCAGGGTACACCCTGGACAGATCGCCAGTCCATCGCAGGGCCAACACAGAGAGACAGACAACCATTCACTCTCACAGTCAGACCTAAGGACAATTTAGAATCCCCAATTGATGCCAATTAACCAAACGTACATGTTTTTGGCATGTGGGAGGAAACTGGAGAAATCCTGGAGTAAACCCAAGCAGACACGGGGAGAACATGCAAACTCCACACAGATCACTGTTGGTCGGGGGCTGGGATCGAACCCAGGATCCCCCGGCCAAGGGTGAGTTGCTGTGCTGCTGCAGTGCTAACCACCACTGCGCCGCCCTATTTAAGAAATATAAATTATGTAATTTGTGAAATTTTGTAATTTCTGTAATTTCCCAGTTTGGGATCAATAAAGTACATCTATCTATCTATCTATCTAAATTATCCACCATAGTATCAGTATGTGTCCATTATTAGCGTGGTAACTCACGAGGGAGGAGCTGACGGTTACAGGGTGTTTCAAATGGAGACATTTTGTGAAGGGCAGCTAACTTACTGATATTCCCTGAGAACGGAGCAAGGAATGGGAAGTACAGTTTGAAGTACACTGTGGATCGGAACATAGCTAGAGTAAAAGATCAGGAGATCTGGGCGCTCGAATGGTGGTTTCATCAGGCTGGAATGAGGTATTTTGTTATTAACAGTAGGGCTGGGCAATATGGCCTTAAAATAAAATCCAGATTTTTTTCATGCAACATTTAATTTTTCAATTATTTATTTTTTTATTTCTTGTTTGAAGACAAGGAATTACACACACACACACACACACACACACACACACAGAGCGGGGAAAATAAGTATTGAACACGTCAACATTTTTCTCATTAAACATATTTCTGATGGAGCCATTGACCTGAGCCATTGACCTGAGATTCAGTAAGAACCCAATTAATTCATACATACAAAGAAATCAAGGCAACTGTGTTCACAAAACAAGTTATATTTCATAAAGTGGAATGGCACAGGGAATAAGTATTGAACACACGAAGAACAAGCAGTGCAAAAAGGCATAGAAAGCCAAGAAACCAGCTGAAATCCATCAGAATTTAGGAAGCCATCCCCTTCCCCATCACATATAGTGGGGGAAATATTTATGTGATCCCCTGATGAATTTGTAAGTTTACCCCCTTACAAAGAGATGAACAGTCCATAATTTTTATGGCAAGTTCATTTTAAAAGAGAGAGGCAGAAGATCACCAAAAAAATCCAGAAAAAAACATCAAATAAGGGTTATAAATTAATTTGCATTTGATCGGGGGAAATAATTATTTGATCCCCTACCAACCAGCAAGAATTCTGACCTGCACAGACAGGTCATGTATCCATGAGGCGCATAAATTAGTCCTGTCCCTTTAGAAAAGTACTCCTAATCTTGTGTATAAAAGACTCCTGTCACAGAATCATTCTCTTCAATTCAAACTTCTCCACCACCATGGGCAAGCCCAACGAGCTGTCAAAGGTTGTTAGAGGCAAGATTGTAGACTAGCACAAGGCTGGAATGGACTGCAAGACCATCAGCAAGATAACTGGTGTGATAATTTGAAAGTGGAAGAACTATAAGATAACAGTCAGTCACCCTCACACTGGAGCTCCATGCAAGTTCACACCTCAAGGGGTAAGGATGAGTCTGTGAAAGGTGAGGGATCAGACCACAATTACACGGGAGGTGCTTGTTAATGATCTCAAGGGATTTGGGACCACAATCACCAAGAAAACCATTGGGAACAAACTTCACCATAATGGACTGAGATCTTGCAGTGCTTGCAAGATCCCCCTGCTCAAGAAGGCACATCTGAAATTTGCCAGTGAATACTTGAATTATTCAGAAAAGGCTTGGGAGAATGTGATGTGGTCAGAAGAGACCAAAATTGAGCTCTTTGGCATCAACTTGACTCATCGTGTTGGGAGGCAGAGAAATGCTGAATATGACCCCAAGAACACCATCCCCACTGTCAAACATGGAGGTGGAAACATTCTACTTTGCGGATGTTTCTCTGCTAAGGGTACAGGAAGACTTCACCACACTGAGGGGCCAATGAGCAGGGCTATGTACCATAGAATCTTGGATGAGAACCTCCAGGCCTCAGCCAGAACACTGATGATGGGTCAGGGATGGGTCTTCCAGTATGACAATGACCCAAAACATATGGCCAAGCCGACAAAGGAGTGGTTCAAGAAGAAGCACATTGGGTCCTGGAGTGACCTAGCCAGTCTCTGACCTTAATCCCACAGAAAATCTGTGGAGGGAAATGAAACTTCGAATAGCCAAGCGACAGCCTGGAAATCTTCAGAATTTGGAGAGTATCTGTAAAGAGGAGGGGACCAAAATCCCTCCTGAGATGTGCACAAACCTGTTGACCAACTACACGAAAGGTCTGACCTCTGTGCTTGCCAACAAGGGTTTCCCCACCAAGTATTGAGTTACGGTTTGCTAGGGGATCAAATACCAATTTCCCCCCACTGTGTGTGTGTATATTATGTATACACCACACACACACACACACATACACTGTGTGTGTGTATATATATATATATATATATATACAGTATATATATATTTATATATCACACACACTGTATATACACACATACACACACACACACACATACGCATATATATATATATATATATATATATATATATATATACTGTATATATATATATATACACTACCGTTCAAAAGTTTGGAGTCACCCAGACAATTATTTTGTGTTTTCCATGAAAAGTCACACTTATTTACCACCATGAGTTGTAAAATGAATAGAAAATACAGTCAAGACATTGACAAGGTTAGAAATAATGATTTGTATTTGAAATAATAATTTTTTCCTTAAAACTTTGCTTTTGTCAAAGAATCCTCCATTTGCAGCAATTACAGCATTGCAGACCTAACATGATTGCACAAGGGTTTTCTATTCATCCATTAGCCTTCTGACACAATGAGCAAACACATTGTATCACTGGAGTGATAGTTGCTGGAAATGGGCCTCTGTAAACCTATCTAGATATTGCACCAAAAACCAGACATTTGCAGCTAGAATAGTCATTTACCACATTAGCAATGTATAGAGTGTATTTCTGATTAGTTTAAAGTTATCTTCATTGAAAAAAAGTGCTTTTCTTTCAAAAATAAGGACATTTCTAAGTGACCCCAAACTTTTGAACGGTAGTGTTGTAGCATCATCTCACTTTGGCTCAGCAACAATTATTCTTCTGCTTAAAGACATTTTTGTTTCATCCAGGAATAACGCAAATAAATGGATTTTCTTCCCCCAGGCCACAGCTGAAATCCCCTTTTTGTTTTGTTAAAACCAGCCTAAGGAATTTCCCCCAATGTCCGGCTTCACTTTTATTGCCCCCATAAAACCTACACAGATCCACGACTCAGCTAATTTCCTTAAACTGTGGACATGCTGGATTTAAACAGTGAACTTTTAAAGTACATTATTACAAACTCAATTCTAAACCTTCATTCTTTTCAGAACTATGAAAATGCAGATGGACTCTGATGTTTTTGATGTGGAAAATATGTGTGAAATGCATTAATCTGTGATTTTATATACTGTATATGCTAATGTTTATATGAATGTTTATTCCTGCATGTTGATTTAGAAGCACTGCTTATAAGATACACTAAGGTTAGTTTAGTTATACATAAGTGTGTAACAGTACATTCCAATGTATTTAAAACTGTGTATTCCTGTGGACTGATATCACGTGTCACCAGTCTTCATAGAACCCCAGCTTCTTCATCCTATTGGTCTCTCACAGACAAGGCCTGTTATTGGACTAAAGGTTCATCGAGCCCGCCCACGAAGGACTCTCATTGGCTGAGATCCCGGAAGCCCGCGGAACATAAATAGCAGAGAGATCCCGGCTTCAGTCTCTTTTCGTCACTCTTTTTTCATCCTCTCTTTTCGCCACCGCTTTTCGGCTGCTCCATTGTCTACACACAGCAAGGGAGAACAAAGGACTTCGACCACATGTCGCTTTTCTGAACACAGAGCAGATAACTCGTAATTTATGTAACTTTGTATTTTCTTTTTCTCTTAAATACCTAGGAATTCCTATTTCTTTGAGCTCAATTCTTAATCGGAGTCAAACTCCAATTTTTATTCATCACTTTTTCTTTGTTAAACTTTCTGTAAAACCACCGTTTGTTTAATTTTAATGTAAACTTTAATCTTGACTTTATTTTTATAATATTTTTCTTGACCAAGCACCCACCAGAAGCTACTATTTTATCTAAAGTCCGAAAGTTTTTTTTTTTTTCTAATTTGAAATCTGATCAGATATCTTTAATTATTATCGAAGACCTGCAGCGCTTGTCTACCAGGAAGAAAAGACGCAGCTCTCCACATCACGCGCAGCTGAAGAATCAGCGCGCTTCTGCCGCATCTCAATCATCGAGATCCAACTTACGATCTCATGAATATCATTAATCGTCAAGAGAATATTTGCGGGACAAATATTCTGGGTTTTGCCCCTGAACAACACTTCAAAACTTCATGAGGACGACGACCGAGGATCACGTGAGCTGCAAACTTTAATTCAACTGCTGAATAAACTTCTGAGGTTCGGTAATAATTTGTATATCTAATCAGATGCAAATTAAGAAGCCCTTAACATAACTCTTCTTTTCATTAAAATTCCGTTTTTATTTTCTTAAGATTAATTTAGGACTTTTTCATAATCAGTAAACTTTCTCCATAAATTTGCATTGTTTTTAATAATCTGTTAACTCAAACTGATAGAAATTCGTTTCTCAGCTTAACCCTGGTTCCGAAAATATTGACATTGTTAATCTATCATTTACAAGATTGATTTTATAATTATTAATGAAATTACTACAATGTCTGTTAATCATTTCGTTTAATAAATATTTAAAATTGAGAAGTTGTTGGGAATTTATTTCATTCTGAGTCTGTTTCAAGCCCAGGTATCGAATTCACGGAAAATTTTTGAGACTGATTATTGATTAATTTATTGAGTGATCAAACAGGTATAAAGTGAGATTAAAGATCAAATTGCTTCTTAGAGATAGAAGCTGGTGCCCCTTACGAGTGTTATTAACTTTTCTGATGTATATGAAATGAGATTTGAGCTCAGATTCCAATACATCAATATAAATTAAATAATTCATACCTGATCATATTTATTATTTATTAATATTCCATATTTACGTTACAGTGTATATATATACAGTGGAGCAAAAAAGTATTTAGTCAGCCATCAATTGTGCAAGTTCTTCCACTTAAAAGATGAGAGAGGTCTCCAATTTTCATCATAGGTATACCTCAACTATGAGAGACAAAATGAGAAAAAAAAAATCCAGAAAATCACATTGAATGATTTTTAATGAATTAATTGGTAAATTCCTCGGTAAAATAAGTATTTGGTCAATAACAAAAGTTCATCTCAATACTTTGTTATATACCCTTTGTTGGCAATGACAGAGGTCAAACGTTTTCTGTAAGTTTTCACAAGGTTTTCACACACTGTTGCTGGTATTTTGGCCCATTCCTCCATGCAGATCTCCTCTAGAGCAGTGATGTTTTGGGGCTGTCGCTGGGCAACACAGACTTTCATCTCCCTCCAAAGATTTTCTATGGGGTTGAGATCTGGAGACTGGCTAGGCTACTCCACGACCTTGAAATGCTTCTTATGAAGCCACTCCTTCGTTGCCCGGGCGGTGTGTTTGGGATCATTGTCATGCTGAAAGACCCAGCCACATTTCATCTTCAATGCCCTTGCTGGTGGAAGGAGGTTTTCACTCAAAATCTCACGATACATGGCCCCATTCATTCTTTCTTTTACATGGATCAGTCGTCCTGGTCCCTTTGCAGAAAAACATCCCCAAAGTATGATGTTTCCACCCCCATGCTTCACAGTAGGTATGGTGTTCTTTCTCCTCCAAACACGACAAGTTGAGTTTTTACCAAAAAGTTCTATTTTGGTTTCATCTGACCATATGACATTCTCCCAATCCTCTTGTGGATCATCCAAATGCTCTCTAGCAAAATTCAGACGGGCCTGGACATGTACTGGCTTAAGCAAGGGGACATGTCTGGCACTGCAGGATTTGAGTCCCTGGCGGCGTAGTGTGTTTCTGATGTAGCCTTTGTTACTTTGGTCCCAGCTCTCTGCAGGTCATTCACTAAGTCCCCCCATGTGGTTCTGGGATTTTTGCTCACCGTTCTTGTGATAATTGTGACCCCACGGGGTGAGATCTTGCGTGGAGCCCCAGATCGAGGGAGATTATCAGTGGTCTTGTATGTCTTCCATTTTCTAATAATTGCTCCCACAGTTGATTTCTTCACACCAAGCTGCTTACCTATTGCAGATTCAGTCTTCCCAGCCTGGTGCAGGTCTACAATTTTGTTTCTGGTGTTCTTTCACAGCTCTTTGGTCTTGGCCATAGTGGAGTTTGGAGTCTGACTGTTTGAGGTTGTGGACAGGTGTCTTTTATACTGATAACGAGTTCAAACAGGTGCCATTAATACAGGTAACGAGTGGAGGACAGAGGAGCCTCTTAAAGAAGTTACAGGTCTGTGAGAGCCAGAAATCTTGCTTGTTTGTAGGTAACCAAATACTTATTTTACTGAGGAATTTACCGATTAATTCATTAAAAATCCTTTAATGTGATTTTCTGGATTTTTTTCTCTCATTTTGTCTCTCACAGTTGAGGTATACCTATGATGATAATTGGAGACCTCTCTCATCTTTTAAGTTCAATTCAATTCAATTCAACTTTATTTATATAGCGCCATTTCACAACAACAGTCATCTCATAGCACTATCAACTGTAGGGAGGACCCCCACAGTTGCAGAAAGACCCCAGCAATCAGGCGATCCCCTGTGAGCAAGCACTTGGCGACGGTGGAGAGGAAAAACTCCCTTTTAACAGGAAGAAACCTCCAGCAGAACCAGGCTCAGGGAGGGGCAGTCATCTGCTGCGACTGGCTGGGGGGTGAGGGGATAGAGAAGAAGAAAAGAACAGACATGTAGAGAGCAAACAGCACGATGGGGACTCAATCTATGGGAGAGAACAAACAAATGTTAATGACCAGCAAAAAAAAAAAAATATTTCATAGAGAGTGAGGAAAGGAGTGAGGCCCAGTGCATTACTGGAGGTCCCCCGGCTGACTAAACCTATTAGCAGCATAACTAAGGGAGGGTTCAGAAAACACATGATCCCTCCCTAATTGTAGGCTATATCAAAAAGGTAGGTTTTAGCCCTATTCTTAAAAACAGAGATCGAGTCTGACTCCCGAATCCAGATTGGCAGCTGATTCCACAGGAGAGGAGCTTGATAACTGAAGGCTCTGCCTCCCATTGTACTTTTGGAGATTCTAGGTATTACAAGTAAACCTGCATTTTGGGAGCGTAGTGCTCTGTTAGGATGATACGGTAGTATCAGATCTTTTAAATAAAAAGGAGCCTGATTGTTTAGAGCTTTGTAAGTAAGAAGAAGGATTTTAAACTTAATTCTAAACTCTATGGGAAGCCAATGAAGGGAGGCCAGAACCGGAGAGATATGATCTCTCTTTCTAGTACCTGTTAAAACTCTTGCTGCAGCATTTTGGATCAGCTGAAGACTTTTTAAAGATGTTTTAGGACAACCTGATAATAAAGAATTACAATAATCTAATCTCGAGCTAACAAAAGCGTGGATCAGCTTCTCAGCATCACTCTGAGACAAGATGCTCCTAATCTTGGCAATATTACGCAAATGATAGAAGGCAGTCTTAGAAACAAATTTAATATGTGAATTGAAGGACAAATCCTGATCAAAAATGGGAGAACTTGCACAATTGGTGGCTGACTAAATACTTTTTGCCCCACTGTATATATATATATATATATACTGTATATATACGTATATATATATTCAATTCAATTCAACTTTATTTATATAGCGCCATTTCACAACAACAGTCATCTCATAGCACTATCAACTGTAGGGGGAACCCCCACAGTTGCAGAAAGTCCCCAGCCATCAGGTGATCCCCTGTGAGCAAGCACTTGGTGACGGTGGAGAGGAAAAACCCCCTTTTAACAGGAAGAAACCTCCAGCAGAACCAGGCTCAGGGAGGGGCAGTCATCTGCTGCGACTGGCTGGGGGGTGAGGGGACAGAGAAGATGAAAAGAACAGACATGTAGAGAGCAAACAGCATGATGGGGACTCAATCTATGGGAGAGAACAAACAGATGTTAATGACCAGCAAAAAAATATTTCATAGAGAGTGAAGAAAGGAGTGAGGCCCAGTGCATTACTGGAGGTCCCCCGGCTGACTAAACCTATTAGCAGCATAACTAAGGGAGGGTTCAGAAACACATGATCCCTCCATAATTGTAGGCTATATCAAAAAGGTAGGTTTTATCCCTATTCTTAAAAACAGAGATCGAGTCTGACTCCCGAATCCAGATTGGCAGCTGGTTCCACAGGAGAGGAGCTTGATAACTGAAGGCTCTGCCTCCCATTGTACTTTTGGAGATTCTAGGTATTACAAGTAATCCTGCATTTTGGGAGCGTAGAGCTCTGTTAGGATAATACGGTAGTATCAGATCTTTTAAATAAAAAGGAGCCTGATTGTTTAGAGCTTTGTAAGTAAGAAGAAGGATTTTATATATATATATATATACTGTATATATATATGTATGTATATATATATATATATACAGTATATATATACAGTATATATATGTGTGTGTGTGTGTGTGTGTATATATATATATATATATATATATATATATATATATATATATATATATATATATATATATATATATATATATATATGTACACTACCGTTCAAAAGTTTGGGGTCACTTAGAAATTTCCTTATTTTTGAAAGAAAAGCACTTTTTTTCAATGAAGATAACTTTAAACTAATCAGAAATACACTCTATACATTGCTAAGGTGGTAAATGACTATTCTAGCTGCAAATGTCTGGTTTTTGGTGCAATATCTAAATAGGTGTATAGAGGCCCATTTCCAGCAACTATCACTCCAGTGTTCTAATGGTACAATGTGTTTGCTCATTGCGTCAGAAGGCTAATGGATGATTAGAAAACCCTTGTGCAATCATGTTAGGTCTGCAATGCTATAATTGCTGCAAATGGAGGATTCTTTGGCGAAAGCAAAGTTTGAAGGAAAAACTTATTTCAAATACAAATCATTATTTCTAACCTTGTCAATGTCTTGACTATATTTTCTATTCATTTTACAACTCATGGTGGTAAATAAATGTGACTTTTCATGGAAAACACAAAATAATTGTCTGGGTGACCCCAAACTTTTGAACGGTAGTGTGTGTATATATATATATATATATATATATATATATATATATATATATATATATATATACACATACCTGAGCTGCACTCTGCTTGGCAGGCCAAGCGGAGTGCAGCTCGGGTGGTTGCTGAAGCAAAAACCCGGATATGGGAGGAGTTTGGTGAGGCCATGGAACAAGACTTTCAGTTGGCCTCGAAGAGATTCTGGAAAACTGTCCAGTGGCTCAGGAGGGGAAAGCAGCTCCCTGTCCACACTGTGTATGGTGCGGATGGGGCGCTGTTGACTTCGACTGGGGATATCGTCGGGCGGTGGAAGGAATACTTCGAGGACCTCCTCAATCCCACTGATACGCCTTCCACAGAGGAAGCAAGGTTTGGGGACGAGGGGGATGACTCGCCTATCACAGGGGCTGAGGTTGCCAAGGTTGTTAAAAATCTCCTTGGTGGCCGGGCCCCGGGGGTGGACGAGATTCACCCTGAGTACCTCAAGGCCCTTGATGTTGTTGGGCTGTCATGTCACACGCCTCTGCAACATTGTGTCGAGGTCGGGGGCAGTGCCTTTGGCATGGCAAACCGGGGTGGTGGTTCCTCTCTTCAAAAAAGGGGACCGGAGGGTGTGCTCCAATTTTAGAGGGATCACACTCCTCAGCCTCCCTGGGAAGGTCTATGCCAAAGTACTGGAGAGGAGAGTCCGGCCGTTGGTCGAACCTCGGATTCAGGAGGAGCAATGTGGTTTTCGTCCTGGCCGTGGCACATTGGACCAGCTCTTTACCCTCTCGAGAATTCTCGAGAGTTCGTGGGAGTTTGCCCAACCAGTTTACATGTGTTTTGTGGACTTGGAGAAGGCATTTGACCGCGTCCCTCGTGGTTTTTTGTGGGGGGTGCTTCGGGAGTATGGGGTATCGGGCTTGTTGTTACGAGCTATTCGGTCTCTGTACGACCGTTGTGAGAGTATGGTTCGTATTGCCAACACTTGGTCGGACTCATTCCCAGTGAGAGTTGGACTCTGCCAGCGCTGCCCTTTGTCACTGATCCTGTTCATAATTTTTATGGACAGGATTTCTAGGCGCAGCCAGGGAATGGAGGGTGTCATGCTTGGTGACCACAGGATCTCATCTCTGTTGTTTGCAGATGATGTTGTCCTGTTGGCTTCATCCAGCAATGACCTACAGCTCTTGCTGGGACGATTTGCCGCTGAGTGTGAAGCGGCTGGGATGAGAATCAGCACCTCCAAGTCCGAGTCCATGGTCCTCAGCCGGAAAAAGGTGGATTGTCCTCTCTGGGTTGAGGACAGGCTCCTGCCCCAAGTGGAGGAGTTTAAGTATCTTGGGGTCTTATTCACGAGTGAGGGAAAAATGGAGCGAGAGATTGACAGAGGGATCAGAGCAGCATCTGCAGTGATGCGGACATTGTACCGGTCTGTTGTGGTGAAGAGGGAGCTTAGTTCTAAGGCAAAGCTGTCGATTTACCAGTCAATCTACGTTCCTACTCTCACCTATGGTCACGAGCTTTGGGTAATGACCGAAAGAACGAGATCGCGGATACAAGCGGCTGAAATGAACTTTCTCCATAGGATTGCTGGACTCACCCTCAGAGATAGGGTGAGGAGCTTAGTCATCCAGGAGAGGCTTAGAGTAGAACCGCTGCTCCTCCACATTGAAAGGAGTCAGTTGAGGTGGTATGGGCATCTGATCAGGATGCATCCTGGACGCCTCCCACTTGAGGTGTTTCGGGCACATCCCACTCGGAGGAGACCCTGGGGCAGACCCAGGACTCGGTGGAGAGACTATGTCTCCCAGCTGGTCTGGGAACGCCTTGGTATCCTCTCTGAAGAGCTGGAGCAGGTGGCTGGGGAGAGGGAAGTCTGGGCTTCTCTGCTCAAACTGCTGCCTCCACGACCCGGACCTCCGGAAAAGCGGTACAAGATGGATGGATATATATATATATATGTATATATACTGTATATATATATATATATATATATATATATATATATATATATATATAGAGAGAGAGAGAGAGAGAGAGAGAGAGAGAGAGAGAGAGAGAGAGAGAGAGAGAGAGAGAGAGAGAGAGAGTACATTTCTGTACTTTAATACTTTTACTCGAGTAAAGACAATGAGTCAGCACTTCTGTTTTTGCTAGTTTTTAATACAAATATGTGTACTTCTACTTGACTGTGTAATTTTGCCACCTCTATTAAGAGGTTGAAATGTGAGCAGAGAATATGAAAAGCTCAACAAAGAAAAGCAAAATGTTCCAAAGTTTGTTGGCTTCCAAAGAATCTGGGGTCATTCTTAAAAAAACCAACAAGTCTCTATAATGTTGATGAATTTTTAAAGTGTGAGGGAAAAAAAACAAAAAACGGAACTGCTCATGACCCAAAGCATACCACCTTCCAAGTTAAAAAGTCAGTAGCTCTGTTATGGCTCTGGTGTGTTTGGCTACCAGCAGGGCTTGACATTAAGGGCGCTTTCACACCTAAATTCGTTTACTTTTGTCTGAGTCAGTGGATAAGTTTGTTACTTTGTATCTTTTTCTCCTTGATTCGGTTCCCTTTCACACAGGCAAAAATTTAAGCAGACCAAACTGCATCACACTAATCCTGCGAGACTTACATCAGAACATTCTCTGTTCTTATTGGTCAGATTTTTTTACTGTGAGAACTGGAAAGGTAAATACAGGAAGTAAGATGAGTACTGTGTATTTATGCATTTCTGGAGAGAAAATAATACAAATTGTAGCGTAATTTACGGACAGCTTCATCGCCCTGGTTATCGTTTATTACATTACATGCATATACCACTTTTGCCAACTTATTCAGTTTGAAAATGATACAGATGGAAAATAACATGTTAATGTTCATTAATCCTCCAGAACGGTGATATGCTCAGCCACAGACATTTTTCAAGATCCATCAGATATGTACAGTGGCATAAAATGTTTTACAGTTTACCACTGGTCCTGTTTTAATGTGGTCCCTTTCTCACCACCTCTTTTAGGTGGTCTCGCTTCGGTTGGTTTGGTGCACACCTGAGTGTGATTACTGTGTTCTCACCAGACAATACAAACCACACTAACGGAGAAAACAAACTCGAGTTCGACTGAAACGAACTAAAGCCTGAAGCCATGAAAGCACCCTAACTTTTCTGCTCACCAGCCACTGTGGCTAGTGACTTTCCAGCGTTGCTAGCCACTCAACCTTTGCACTAGCCACAATTCTGTGGTTGGAAAGTTATGCTTAATATGGTCAAATCTGACTATCGCATGCTAAAATTTACTTGAACTAAATTTACAATTGTTTTAAATGTAAATGACCCTTATACATAAAATAGCAAGAAAAACACTTGAATTATTTATTAACAGCAGTAAGTGGTTTAAAACAGTCTAGAAAAATATTTGCAATATGAGGGTAAAGTACAGGTAGACTTAGGGTCTGTCCCAATTCTCATCTGTATCTCTCCCCCTCCCCCTTTGCCTACTCCTACCCCTTGACCCTTGATAGAGGTTGAAAATGACCCCTATGAATTGGGACACCCGTTCAGGGCTACACGAGGTCATTAGTAGTTGCTGATGGATTTAATCTAAATCAACACTACCTGTTTTCACCAGAAAAAAGGAAGAAAAAGAAAACTGATGAAAAAAGTCTCATCTTAAGTAGAAAAAAGTCTCAAATTTACATGAACAATTCTGATCAGTAGTTAAAGTCAGAAATTTACTTGAAAGAAAGCTGTAAATTCAGAGAAAAATATGAACCCCCTTGCGGGCCGTTTTTGACCCGCGGGCCACATGTTTGACACCCCTGGACAAGCACATTAAAAATACATAATTAGAGGTTTTACTTCAATGAAAAAGTTGCATATCACAGATATCACAGATATTCACAGATGAACAAAAGTTCACCTCAGAAGAAGCTTCATTTGCGCTTTACAGCAACATAAAGTTTAGTCACTTTCTGTCTCTGTCATATGAAAACTTAAATTCGCACAGCTGTGGACAGCAAACGAGAGTTTCTTGCTCTAAAAATAATCATATTTAACCACAGAGGTAGGAGCTAATGTGGGGGGAGAGTGCAGTTTAACTACTCGTGCTGTGACAACGATCAGGTGGAATTCCCCTGGCGATCTGATCCCTGAGAGCGGGGACAGGTGTGTTCTGCTGGCTGGCCTGCTGTCAGTTCGGCGCCGTTTCTGGTCACAAGATAAACCAACCTGTGGAACACAGCATCCGCGGTTTCTTCTGTAACCCAGCCTGCAGCAGTCCTGTGTACACACTGGGAGTTGAGCAACACCACACGGCGACAATGGACCGATGACAATACACTGTGTGTGCAGATAGTGCTCACTGGACTTGTAGTTTTGGAGTCTCTCACAGGTGTTGCTTGAGAAAACTACCACCCGCCAAAGTGGCTAGTGGGACTGGCTGTCTTACCCGCCACCGGTAAAATCATTAATGTCAAGCCCTGGCTGCCAATGTGTCTACCATACTGGTGTCACTACGGGGGACTGCAGAGGTATAGGGGAGCATTCTGTGTGCTTGGATTCAGCCGCAGAATCCAAACTTATTGGATGGAATTTCACCATTCAGCAGGTTATCAATCCTAAACATACTGCCAAAGAAACCAAAGGGCTTGTTGGGGTGCAGAGGTAGAAGATCCTTCACTGGCCCAGTCAGCCACTTGGTCTCAATCCAACCAAGCAGCATTCCACTTGCTGAAAAACACAGTAAAGGGAGCAAGACTCCACAAGAAAGAGGTGGCGGTGCTACAATGAGAGCTTCAATAAGAATAAGAGAAAATACAAAGTGTCTGTCACTGACTGCAGGGGGGTTTGCCACAAAATAATGAATAGGACAGTTTTGTTTGACTTTTTTTTAAGTTTATTTTGGCAAATACTATATCTTCCTTAAATACTCTATAAAATGACATACTTATCAAATTTTCCTGAGATCTGTTTCTTTCATGTGGTGTCTGCAAATTTTTTCCAATAAATAATGATAAATTTAATGTGCTGAATCACAAAGAAGATCAAGAAATTCCACCTGGAAGATATTTAAAAACAGTGGTGTGAAGAAGTGTTTGCCCCCTTCCTGAATTCTCATTTTTTTGTATGTTTGTCACACTTAAATGTTTCAGATGATCAAACAAATTTAAATATTAGACAAAGATAACACAAGTAAAAACAAAATGCAGTTTTTAAATGAAGGTGTTTTTTTATTAAGGGAAAAAAAAAATCCAAACCTACATGGCCCTGTGTGGAAAAAGTGATTGCCCCCTAAACCTAATAACTGGCTGGGCCACCCTTAACAGCAACAACTGCAATCAAGAATTAGTGATAACTGGCAATGAATCTTTTATAGCGCTGTGGAGGAATTTTGACCCATTCATCTTTGCAGAATTGTTGTAATTCAGCCACAATGGAGGTTTTTCGAGCATGAACCGCCTTTTTAAGGTCATTCCACACCATCTCTGTTGGATTCAGGTCAGGACTTTGACTAGGCCACTCCAAAGTCTTCATTTTGTTTTTCTTAAGCCATTCAGAGGTGGACTTGCTGGTGTGTTTTGGATCATTGTCCTGCTACAGAACCCAAGTGCACTTCAGCTTGAGGTCACGAACAAATGGCCGGACATTTTTCTTCAGGATTTTTTGGTAGACAGCAGAATTCATGGTTCCATTTACCACAGCAAGTCTCCGAGGTCCTGAAGCAGCAAAACAGCCCCAGACCATCACACTACCACCACCATATTTTACTGTTGGTATGATGTTCCTTTTCTGAAATGCTGTGTTACTTTTACGCCGGATGTAATGGGACACACACACCTTCCAAAAAGTTCAGCTTTTGTCTCGTCAGCCCACAGAGTATTCTCCTCAAAGTCTTGGGGATCATCAAGATGTTTTCTGGCAAAACTGAGACGAGCCTTTATGTTCTTTTTGCTCAGTAGTGGTTCGCTGGAGTCCCAAAGCTTTAAAAATGGCTAGAAAATTGAACTCATTTTTCCAAAGATGTGATAAACCACAGTTAATTTATCTTTTAACAGGGGAGGCAATCACTTTCTCACACAGGGCCATGTAGGTTTAGATTTTTTTCCCCCTTAATAAACACCTTCAATTAAAAACTGCATTTTGTGCTTACTTGTGTTATGTTTCTCTAATATTTAAATTTGTTTGATGATCTGAAATATTTAAGTGTGACACTCTTGGAGTAATTTTGGTCGGCCGGCCACTCCTGGTAAAGTTCACCACTGTTCCATGTTTTTGCTATATGTGGATAATGGCTCTCACTGTGGTTTGCTGGAGTCCCAAAGCTTTAGAACTGGCTTTATAATCATACCATGTAGGATAACTAAGTAGACGGTTATGCTGTTTCATTCCATCTAGCTGCAATGCTCCGCACTGTGTGTGTTTATATATTTATATATTTATTCCATCTAGCGACAATGCTCCACACTGTGTGTTTATATATTTACATATTTATTCCATCTAGCTACGGTGCTCCACACTGTGTGTGTTTATGTGTTTGCATATTTGTTCCATCTAGCTACAATACTCTGCCCTGTGTGTGTTTATATATTTGCATGTTTGTTCCATCTAGCTGCAATGCTCCACACTGTGTGTGTTTATATATTCACATATTTATTTCATCTAGCTACAGTGCTCCGCACCGTGTGTGTTTATATGTTCATATATTTATTCCATCTATCTACAATGCTCCGCACTGAATCAATGAATGAATGAATGAATGAATTTATTTGAATGAATGAATTTATTTTGGATAGTAGAGTACAGGTTAAAAGAAACTGTATAATATAACAACAAGGTCAAATTAGACAAAGACTCCTCCTACTATACAATTCCACGTGAGTTATCCGAAATGGGTGATGGCTGAAGCCGCAGCTTATATTGCCCACCCATATTCCATCCAAGAATTCAAAAGAGAAAAAAGAGAAAACAAGACAAGAGCGATTACAATTTAAAACAAAGCTAAGACAAAATGTGACTGAGAGAAAAAAGAAAACTAAGCTAGGCTAAGTTAAGCGGTTACTATTCAAAAACAAATCTAAGACAAAATGTCACAGAGAAAAAAAAAAGAAAAAAGAAAAAAACAACAAACTAAGCTACAACACAACACAGGCTGGATATGTCAATCCTTATGTGAGTTTACATGTCGTCTTGTAAATATGTTTGGAGTATTTCTTCCTTTAGTTTTTGTTTAAATTGTCCAAGCGTTGTACATGATTTTAATTCAGGTCCAAAATCGTTCCATAATCTGACTCCTTGCACTGAAATACAGTGTTGCTTGGTGGTTGTTCTCACTGTAGGCTTTTGAAATATACATGTTCCTCTGAAGTGATATCGTTTCTCCCTTGTTTGGAACAACTTTTGGATATTTGCGGGCAGTGATAAATTCTTCACTTTGAACATTATTATTGCGGTTTTAAAGTCAACCAGATCTTTCAACTTGAGAGTTTTTTGTTTAAGAAAAAGTGGGTTTGTTGGTTCCCTGTAAGCTGCTTTGTTTATTATTCTAATAGCTCTCTTTTGAAGCATAAAGAGTGGATATATGTTTGTTTTATATGTATTTCCCCATACTTCATTACAATATGTCATGTATGGGAGTATTAATGAATGATACAAGGTGTATAGTGTGGGTTGATTCAGCAAATATTTCACTCTGTGTAATATTGCAATTGATTTGGATACTTTACCTTTAATATAATTAATATGTGACTTCCAACACAGTTTGTTATCAATTATTACTCCAAGGAATTTAGTTTCAGATACCCTTTCAATCTCGACACCATTTACACTGAGTTTGGGTACTGGGTTGTTGTGATGGTTGTTAAAGACTATAAATTTTGTCTTACTTAAATTGAGCGTTAATTTGTTTGAATCAAACCACAGTTTAAGCTTTCCTAATTCCTTTCCGAGTGTATCCAGAAGTTGTTCCAAATTGTTTCCACTGCATAGCAGATTAGTGTCATCGGCAAACAATATTAAGTCCATTTTTTCTGAAACTTTACATATATCGTTTATATACATATTGAATAATAATGGTCCCAAAACTGAACCCTGTGGGACTCCACAGGTGACCTTCAGTAACTCTGAGTTTTTGTTGCTAACACATACATACTGATATCTATTCTTTAAGTAACTACTTAACCAGGACAGTGCTACCCCTCTAATACCACAATTTTGTAGTTTCTTTATTAATAAATTGTAATCTACTGTATCAAATGCTTTTTTAAGATCTAGGAATACTCCAACTGAATACTCTTTATTTTCAATGGCTGTTGATATTTTTTCTGTAAATTCCATTAGGGCATATGCAGTTGTCCTCTTGTGTCTGAACCCATATTGCTGCTCACACAATAAATCATTCTTCAGTATGAAGTTGTCAATTCTCTCATAGAATATTTTTTCAAGTATCTTGGAAAATTGCGGTAATAGTGAAATTGGTCTATAGTTTGAGAGTTCCCCTCTGTTGCCCGTCTTGTATATCGGAATTACTTTAGCTATTTTCATTGCATTGGGAAATACAGTGATCCCTCACTTATCGCGGTTAATGGGTTCCAGAACCGACCGCGAAAAGTGAAAAACCGCGAAGTAGCGTCACCCCTAATGACGTCATCCATAAATAATACGTACGTTCATTCGCTCACTCTCTCTCTCTCATATGATACATGTGTGTGTGTGTGTACGTGTACATACATACGTAGATGTAAATAAAGTGTACATAAATATGTTTTTAGAACTCTTTTATTCTTATAACAAGATACGTAACTCAAGATGAAAATGATTTACTGCACAGGTTAATGAGAGCTTTACTGCTCCTCAGGTGAAGCCTCATCGTCAGGTGCTGGAGGCGCAGGATCGTCGAGGGCAGCTGCAGGAGGCGGCGTAGTGGCTCGACGGGAAGACTATTTCGCACAAAATGGCACAAGAGAACAGCAAAAAGTTCCACGCGGCGAGACTAAAAGTAACACGAGCGATAAAGAGCAATGAATGCGGTCTTCCTTCCTTCATGGGCGCTCGGCAGGGAGAGGAGGTGGGTGAAACGTCTCGGCCAATCAGCTTGCGGGGTGAAACGTCTCGGCCAATCAGCTTGCGAGATTTCCGAGCCGAGCCAACACGAGAACAGCGAACAGAGAGGTGGATTTTTTGAGCTGTGCGGCTCTCCGTGTTGATACCTGATGGTCTAATGTAGTCTCCCTGCCTTCTGCTAGCGCCCGCCCATTATTTCTCAATTTTGAATTTTTGATGAATATTTTTGAAAAATCCGCGATGCACTGAGGGCGCGAAAGGTGAAGCGCGAAGTAGCGAGGGATCACTGTATACGTGATTGGAGAGACAGGTTACAGATATACATCAGTGGTTTAACTATGCATTCCATAACAGTTTTGACTAGTAGCATGTCAATACCATCACAGTCCGTAGATGTTTTACTTTTGAACGATTTAACAATTTCAATGACCTCTCTTTCGTCTGTGTCCTTTATGAAGATGGAGTCTTTTACAGCAGTGTTATTGCATATTGTATCACCTGTAGGCACCGTAGTGGGTATTTCTCGGGCCAGTTTAGGTCCAATGTTAACAAAAAAATTATTAAATTCATCTGCAGGTGAAGCTATATTCACACTCTGAGTCGTTTTATTATTTTTTGGAATATTAGTTGGGTAGCTTGTATTTCTGCTTTTATTTCCAAGGATACTGTTGAGTATTGTCCATGTATTTTTAATATTGTCTTTGTTTTTCTCCAGTTCTTTACTGTAATAGTCTCTTTTACTACATCTTATTATATATGTTAACTTATTTTTGTATGTTTTATACCGCTGCTCTGCTTCTTTTGTCCTTTTCTTTAGGAAAGCTTTATATAATAAATTTTTCTTTTTACACGCCTTTTGTAGTCCTTTGGTTAACCATGGCTTATCAGCAAATTTGTGTTTAAGCTTTTTTTTTACTAATGGGCAGTTTTTTTCATAAAGAGTGGTTACAATGTTTATAAATGTGTCATATTCTTCATTTACATCTGATACATAGACTTCTGTCCAGTCTTGCTTCAGCAAGTCCTCTTTAAGAGAATTGATTGCATTTGGTGATTTGTGTCTGAACGATTTTGAAATTTTTTCTGCGTTGGGCCCCGTGTGGCCATGGATAAGTGCAAAGGTTGGCAAGTGGTCACTTATATCATTTATCAATAATCCACTTTCTATTTTCTTATCGATAACATTGACAAACAGGTTGTCAATAAGTGTAGCAGAGTGAACTGTGATTCTACTGGGATGTGTTATTGTGGGATATAGACTCATGCTGTACATAGAGTTCATGAACTCTGTAACTACATTTTGTTGATGTGGATTCAGTAAATCAATATTGAAATCTCCACAAATTGCTACCATTTTCTTACTAGTAATATTATTGTACAGCTCGACTAATTTATCTCTGAATGTCTCAATGCAAGTTCCCGGCGTTCTATATATGCAGCTTATGATTAGATTTTTTGTTTTGTCTAGGTCAATCTCAACAGTAACACATTCCAAAATCCCTGGTAGTGCTGAGGACATTTCATTTACAAGCTTACACCTATACAGGTCATCAATATACAGTGCAACACCTCCACCCTTTTTTTGAGTTCTGTTAATATAAAACATCTGATATCCCTCTATTGCCATCAGGGGAGCCTGTTCTTCATTAAGCCAGGTTTCAGAGACTGCAATAGCTGTGAATTTTCTGTCTAGCTGTTTTAAATAGTCCTGAATCTGTGGAAAGTTTTTGTTAAGACTTCTGCTATTGAAGTGTATTATTGACAGTTTACCATCTAATTGCACTTGACTTTTGAATTGCTTTTCTGTGTAATATTCACAGTGGTTATGAATATTATTGAAAACGTGGTTATCAGGATCAATATCATTCTCCATCTCTTGTGGTTTATGTTCAGCATAGTGGCATATTTTCAGAGTTTGAGTTTCCTCACTCTGTGTCAGATGACTTCTTCCAGCTGGGGATAATTGATGTCTACTCGAGTCGATCATAGGTTTTTGTTTATTTTGCTTATTTTTTTTAAAGTACTTTGGCATGGTGTATCAAAAGAACTATTCTTATCGTGTGTATGAATATGGATTATCATTGACTCATAATTTTTTTAATCGGTGTTCATCTGTATTTATTTAAGTCAGTAGCATCTCTGATCATTATACTCCTTGCTTGCTCAGGTGTTCCATTTAGTTTAATCCAAATTCTACAATTTCTTGTCCAGGTTGCCTGTATCTTATTTTGTTTTTTCAGCATCTGTGCCTGCCGTGCTAATTCAGCGGGTTTTTTTTGTCAGGTGTTCATTTAGGTAAACTTGAGTTTCCTTTAGCTTTTTGGCCTGCCTCAGTATGTCATTCTTTACCCTTCTGTTCACAAAGCGCATCACAATTGATTTCTTTGTTTTGTTATCTTTCTTCGGTAGAGCATAACAGGCTGAAACTGCATTGGCTTCTACCTTAATGTCTCTATTATTAAGGAACTGAAGCACTTGATTTTCTAAGGACACTGATTCACTCATGGGAGCATCTTCACCACTCAGTCCTGTTGCGGCACTGTGTTTATATATCTATATATTTATTCCATCAAGATTCAAGATGGCGGCGCTGCCTGTGTTTCTGGCTGCTGGTCGTCTCCGCTTGTTTGTCCTGTTTTTGATTGTGTTATTGTGTCTGGATCATGTGCAATCAGCCATCGTTTATGATCGCCAAGTGCTGCTGGATATTCGTTCTTCCATGGTGGGGTTTGGCTGTCATAATCAGGAGGGAAGATTCTTCCATCGGTCTCTGCGTCTGCAACTTCCCGTTGGTACCTGGGATCCCCGCTGTGGTTATACCGGCAGAAAGCGTTCCAAACCTCGGGGAAGACGTGCAGGTGCCACAGTGAATTCCAGAAGGCTTGCTCGGCTTCGCCGTCTCGCTCGCTCCACCTCATCTTCTCCTAATTCTGCAGCTGGCCTCTTTCCTGGATCCTGGCCCTCAAGTGTGCCCGGAGTGAGGCCATCATTTCTCCGGCCTGTTTTTCCTGCTCTACCGTGCCAACCGGCCTTCTCCCTGCTCCGAGCCAGCAAATCCTCTGCAGGTAGCGGGTGCCTACGTCAGCTTTCACCAGCCCCCATTCCTGGCGAGACTGCTGCTGTGACAGAGCCCATCTAGCTGGCGTTGCTTAACGCACGTTCCATCGCAAGTAAATCATTCTTTTTGAACGATTTATTTATTACTACAGGGCTGGACTTTTTATTTCTTGTTGAGACCTGGCAGAAAAGTGAGGAATTTACCTCCTTAATTGAACTTTGTCCACCGGATTGTACCTTCTCCTGTGCTCCGAGATTGACAGGCCGCAGCGGTGGTCTGGCCATCGTGAACCGGCGCCGCTTCGTTACACGGACGGTGAGCCATGGAACATTTTCATCGTTTGAACTGATGATTTTAAAAATTGGCTCCTCAAACCCATTTTATTGTGTTTTAATTTACCGCCCTCCAGGAGTTTATGCCTCTTTTTTATCTGAGTTTAGTGATTTTTTAACTTCTATTATTAAATTTGAGCGGATTTTATTACTTGGAGATTTTAATTTGCATATCAATGATCCCAATGACAGTTTTGCAGTTAATTTCTTGGGTATTATTGAATCTTTTAATTTTGTTTTGTGTTTATCTGGTCCTACGCATATAAAAGGAAATACTCTTGATCTTGTTTTTACACTTGGTCTTAATGTGAATAATGTTCAGACTAAGGAGCTTCATGTGTCAGACCATTTTTGTGTTCTTTTTAATTTATCAGTTAAATCAGTCTGTTACACTGGCAAGCGGGTAAAATGCTCTCGTGTCATTGACCAGTTTTCAGCTGTGAAATTTTCTGCTGCCTTTGACAGCAGTGTGGTTTTATCCTCTGATGACGACACTGAGAGCTTGGTCTGCTCTTTTAACTCACACTGTTCAAGCATCTTGGATGTAGTTGCTCCCTTTAAAACCAGGACTGTCCGTGCTGTTAATTCATCCCCCTGGTTAAATGATGATCTCTGTTGTTTTAGACGTAAATGTCGGAGGGTGGAAAGACTGTGGAAGTCCACTAAACTTGAGGTGCATCGATTGTACCTTAAGGAGCTGTTAATTGAATTTAACAATATGATAAAAATGGCAAGAACTTCTTATTTTTCCAACATCATCTCCTCCAATAGTAACAATTCAAAGATCATCTTCAGCACAATAGACAGTATAGTTAATCCTGTCAGTTCTGCTCCCCCTGTTTATTCATGTAATGACTGTAACAAGTTTCTTTCCTTTTTTGTTGACAAGGTCACTGCTGTTAGGGCTGGTTTTACTCATTCCTTTCCCCCAATCCTTGATTGTCCTAACAGACAGGCCTTTTTAAGTGATTTTACCCCAATTTCTTTTGAGGATTTGTTAGTGTTGGTGAGCACAATGAAATCCTCCTCCTGCGTTTTAGATATTTTGCCTTCCTCAATGTTAAAAGAGGTAATTGGCTCAGTGGGTACGTCTTTGGTTTATATCATTAATAGTTCACTTGAATCTGGTTATGTACCCTCGTATTTTAAACATGCAGTTGTGCAGCCACTTTTAAAAAAACCTAACCTTGATCCATCTGTTTTTAAAAACTTCAGGCCAATTTCTAAGCATCCTTTTATTTCTAAGCTTTTAGAAAAAGTTGTTGCCAAGCAGCTCACTGACTTTCTGATTGAACATAATATTTTTGACAAATTTCAGTCAGGCTTTCGTCAGAAACACTTGACAGAGACCGCTCTTCTGAGGGTGTCTAATGATATTTTAATGTCATCAGACTCTGGCAAATGCTCTGTTTTAGTGTCATTAGATCTTACTGTAGCATTTGATACTATTGATCATTTTATTTTGTTACAAAGGCTTAGAGATTGGGTAGGTATTTCTGGAAAAGCTCTGGATTGGTTTTTCTCCTACCTTTCTGGTAGGAGCTTTTCCGTGGCTGTTGGCTCTTATTCATCTGACTCTGCTCCTTTAACCTGTGGGGTGCCTCAGGGTTCTATTCTGGGTCCACTTTTATTGACCCTATATATGCTGCCACTTGGTTCTATTATCAGCAAATTTAAAGGTGTGTCTTATCACTGCTACGCTGATGATTTACAGCTACTTTTCTCTTTTAAGCCTGACCATGTTGACAATTTAAAAATTATTCATGATTGTCTGCAATCAAGGACTGGATGCCTAGTAACTTTTTGCAACTTAATGCTGATAAAACTGAAGTCCTTATTGTAGCACCTGATAATCTAATTCCTAAGTTGGTTAATAGCATTGGTTCATTAAGCTCTAACATACGGTCTAATCTAAAAAATCTTGGCGTCATTTTTGATCAATCGATGAGTTTTGATCAGCATGTCAAATCTCTGACCCGGAGTTGTTTTTTCCACCTTAGGAATATATCCAAAATTAGGTCATTGGTTTCCTACACTCAATTAGAAATCATTATTCATGCCTTTGTTTCTTCACGTTTGGACTATTGTAATGCTCTTTTTACATGTCTTAGTAAATCCTCTTTACACCGCCTACAGTTAGTCCAGAACGCTGCTGCAAGATTACTAACTAGGTCCAGTAGATTCTGTCATATCACTCCTGTTTTGGCCTCCTTGCATTGGCTTCCTGTAAATTATAGAATTGATTTTAAAGTTCTTGTTCTTACTTACAAAGCCATTCACGAAGAGGCACCTTTTTATATTAGTGACCTGCTCTCTTTACACCAGCCCACCAGGTCTCTCAGGTCTTCTCATCAGAATCTATTGGTAGTTCCTAGTACTAGGCTCAAAACCAAAGGCGATAGAGCCTTTGCTGCTGTTGCTCCCAGACTGTGGAACTCCTTGCCTTTTGAACTTAGATCTGCACCTTCCATTGGTGTTTTTAAGAAGCAACTAAAGACCCACCTTTTTAGCCTGGCTTTTTAACTATGTGCCGATTGTATTTTTATGTGCTTTTATTGTCTACTTTGTTTTACTGTTTTATGTGCTTGTGTTTTTATTTTGTTTTTTACCATGTTAAGCACTTTGTGACTCTGTCTGTGAAAGGTGCTCTGTAAATAAACTTATTATTATTATTATTATCTAGCTACAATGCTCCGCATCCTGTGTCTATATATTTATGTTTATATGTACATATGTATACTCGCTGCTCTTGTTTTTTTTCTTGCCTTCTGATTGTTGCTCTGAGTGTTGCTATCCCTGTGCTGTTGCAATCCTGGAATTTCCCCATTGTGGGACTAATAAAGGCTTATCTTATCTTATCTTATCTTATAACCTTTTCCAGACTGATAGATCTCAATTACTTTGTTTCTCATTTGTTCCTGAATTTCTTTGAATGGCAGCATGGTGTCTAGCTTTTGAGGATCTTTTGGTCTACTACACTTTGTCAGGCAGGTCCTATTTAAGTGATTTCTTGATTGAGAACAGGTGTGGCAGTAATCAGGCCTGGGTGTGGTTAAAGAAAATAAACTTGGCTTTCCAAAGATGTGATAAAGCACAGTTAATTTATGTTTTAACAAGGGGGCGGGGGAATCACTTTTTCACACAGGGCCATGTAGGTTTGGATTTTTCTTCCCATTAATAATAAACACCTTCATTTAAAAACTGCATTTTGTGTTTACTTGTGTTATCTTTGTCTAATATTTAAATTTGTCTGATGATCTGAAACATTTACTGTAAGTGTGACGAACATACAAAAAAAATGAGAAATCAGGAAGGGGCAAACACTTTTTCACACCACTGTAATTGAAAACTCAGTTTTTAATTTTTATTTATTTATTTATTTGTCTTTTGGCTGCTTCCTTTCGGGGTCACCACAGTATATCATCACCTTTATATTGTGTTGATCCGCATGTTGATTTGGCAAGGGTTTTTTATTCCGGATGCCCTTCCTGAAACAACTCTGCCCATTTTATCAGGGCTGGGGACTAGCACAGGGAGTGCACTGGCCTGTGCACCCCCTGTGGCTGGGTAACCAACATTTCCCTCCTCCGTCCCATTATTGCTGAGCACCAGGCTGGACAGCAGGATGTTCCATTTTTATATGGTCTTTGACATGACCCGGCTGGGACTTGAACCTCGGCCTCCCGGTTGTGGGGCTGATGCTCTACCTCTAGGCCATCACTCCGGTGAAAACCAGACATTAACTAAAAAAAAAAAAAAAAATACCGTGAAACAAAAACGTCATATTTGTATTCACTTCATGCCAGCTCAAGAAATACATACTTCCTCAATAAAGACTGGAGTTTATAAAATAAAATAACTAGGAGGTACTCAAAGAGTGCATACCTACACCAAGGTCTGTCTGTCAGTCTGTCTTTGAGCAGGATTATGCAAAAACAACTATGGAGAATTTGATGAAATTTTTGGCCAAGGTGACCCTTGCGCTACTGATGAAACCACCAGATTTCAGAGGTGATCTGGGTCAGGATTCTGGATCACTTTTTCACTTTCTTAACATTGCAAGATACAATTAGGGCCTTGGGGTAGGCATGCACTCTCAGATCACCTTAAAATCTAATAGGTTCATCCAAAGACTAAAAGCCACTTCTGGTGAAAATTTCTTCCAAATCCATCTATTAGTAATCCTGCTAACACAAACAAGAGCCTTGACAATGGTATGCACTCTCGGGTCACCTCCAAAATCTAATGGGTTCATCCTTAGGCCATGAGCCACCTCTGGTGAATTTTTTTAATCAAAATCTTTTGAGTAGTTTTCGCATAATCCTGCTAACAAACAAGCGATAGAGTGGGTCGTCCAGAGGGTTGGTGGTCCGATTCCTGCTATACCCCCAGAGTGGCACTCTGTCTGTGACACTGGTGCATGAATGTGAATAAATGTTTGGTGGTTGGTCGGTGAGGACGTTGGCGTGGATTAGCAGCCATGATTCTGTCAGTCTGCCCCAGGGCAGCTGTGGCTACAGAGGTAGCTTATCAGTATTGGTGTCTGTCTGGAGTGAATGAATAATGGATCTGCTGTTAGCGCTATGAGGTGGCTTGTAAAGCACCATATAAATTCAATCCATTATTATCATGACAAACAAACCACCTCGATTACATTACCTCCTTGACGGAGGCAACAACATCCAAAACCATTCAGTTACATGATGTGACTTAAATAAAACAAGAAGTGAGAATAAAAAAATAGTGATTGCAAGTATTTCCTTCCTGTAAATATAACTTATGTCACTTTAAAATCTGTAGAAGACAATATTGCTTCAATGTGATAGGAATCTCATTCCAGTTTTGTGTTTGTATAAAAGAAAGCTCTCTGCCTGTATGTATTTTTATAGGCTGGAAATGAGGCAAGTGCTTGAGAGACTGACCAAGGGAAGCAGTCCTGTCCAGGCACAAGGGCCACCTCTGGTGAAAAGTTAACCAAAATCCATGCAGTAGTTTTGTGTAATCCTGCTAACAATCAAAGAGACAAATCACTCCAATCACATTACCTCCTTCTGAGCCAGCACGTCCATGTGGGCCCCACCAACAAAGCTGGGCTGTCTTATGGGTCCCATGTGGGATTGTCCACATGGACTTTACCTGTTCACCTATTTTCAACTTATTTCCTCATAAATTTGCTATTTTCTTGTAAATCTGGGGCTTTTCCCCAGTAATACGATAATTTTTTCTTGAGAATTTGAAAATTTCTCATAAATCTGCAACTCTTTACTGTAAACTTGCAACTTTTTCTCATAAATTTGTGATTTTTTTCCTTGTAAATTTGTAACTTTTTTCTCATAAATTTGTTAGTTTTTCTTGTAAAATTGTGACTATTTTCTTGCAAATTTGCTTACTTTTTCTTGTAATTTTGGAACTTTCTCATAAATTTGTGACTTTTTTCCTTGTAAATTTGCTATTTTCTTGTAAATTTGAGTTTTTCCCATAAACGTGTGAAACTTTTCTTGTAAAGTTGGAACTTTCTTAAAAATTTTCAGCTTTTTTTTATGGTAAACTTAAAGCTTTTTCTCATAAATTTTCAATTTATGTACTCATACATTTGCTACTTTTTTTAATTTCCAACTTTTTCTAATTTTTTCCTCATAAATTTGAGATTTTTTTCTTGTAAATTTGCTAAATTTTTCTTGCAAATTTGTAACTCTTCAAGTAATTTTACCATTTTTTCTTGTAAATTTACCATTTTTTTCTCCTAAATTTTCACTTTCTCATAAATTTATGACTTTTTCCTTTGTGACTATTTTTTGCAAATTTGTCGCTTTTTTTCTTACAAATTTTTTACATTTTTTCCTCATAAATTTATGACTTTTTTGCATAATTTTGTCTATGGTACAAGTGTTACTGAAAGCTGCTCACCTGTATCCACAGGTAAAGTCCATGTGGTCAAACAAAGATGAGGCCAACATGGAACCCGCGGACAAACCCACATGGGACCCATAAGACAGCCCAGTTTTAACCTTTGGTGGGGCCCACATGGGCATGCTGGCTGGGTTGGCGGAGGTAGTCATTTCTGTTGAAAGGTAAGGCTTTCCTGCTATTAACAGAATATGTCAGTCAAATGTGTTCAGTGACTCTGACTCATGACGCTGAGGTTTGCCTTTTGAGGGTGTTAAACAACAACTGAAACTGACTGTCGCAACAGAAGAATTCAGCAGTTGTTTCAAAACTGAAGAAATGCTGACAATAAAGTGTGGAGAGGAAAAGAACATTTTTCTATTCTCATTTCTAGCAGCAGCATTGAGATGTTTGTGGTATCTTTTTAAGCAGTGTGAAACCATGGCACAAAGGCTGAAAGATTTTTTTCTTTTTTTCCATTTCTTTCATGTTATTGCCAGTTAGGATAACATAAAAAATAGTGAGTTGAGCAACTTAAGACGCAGGATAGATTATTATTCATACATTCAATGCTGTGCCATGTTGACAGTGATGAAGAAATGTTGCCAGGTTTGTCTGAGATTGTGTCACGGCTTTAAAGGAAAGGCATAGCTTTATAAATGAAGACAACACGTTCAGCTGCAGTCAGATTAACAGAAAGGCGAGATTGTGTGAAAAAGCTTTGTGTCAGTATAGTAGAACTGGAATAAACTGGCTAATCCTAGGGAACATGAAAATGTAGCAAATATTTTTTTATTTAAAAAGTCGGTGATGTCAAGGTGAAACAGGTCAGTTAAATCAAAGATTTCCACTGACTCCGGAAGCAGTCCTCTGCAGATGCAGTTCAGATGGAGCCTTGCGTCCATCCCTACTAGCTCCATTTGTGTTTTGAAGCAGTATGCATAACAGCACAGTTCGAAATACAAGATCCCACGAAAATTATATAAAATTACACAAGATCTCGAGAAAGACTGGAGAGGGACCAAGAAGGACTGACTGTGATCACGTGATAACAACAAGGAAGTGTAATGTAGCTGATCCCCACCTGGATTTTTGTGCTCTAATAATACGTAAGTAGCCTGTTAATTTTAATATGAAGTGTTTGTATGTTATGTCAGAGTTTTTCTTCTTTGACACAGTGGTGGAAGAGTAGACCTCAGAAAATAACGGACGAGCCTTAAATTGTTTTTATGAGCAGTTATTAAATACAGTAGATATTGTGGCTTTTCCTTGTGGATTGGATCCGGCATCCGTCAAAAAATATACTTGCGTTTCATTAGCGATCCGAATCCGGTTCCACAGTGGTCCAGACCAGGTGGGGATTAGAACATTAATTAGACCAGATCGTAGCCATAACGGAGCGGATTCGGAATCAGTGGAAATCCTGGGTCAGACAGGTGATTCCAAGAGACACAATAAAGTATATTCAGGAAGCTAATCCATAAGAACTCTCTCTGGTCTGGCAACAGTGGGTAGTTAAAAACTCCATGTTGACAAGAACCAGGCTCAGGAAAGGTGGCGCCACTGTATCACATTAAACCGACCTACAGACATCCCTGGTGAGACCATCTCATTAGAAGAGTCTTTGCTAGACTGGGGGCTTAAACATATGCCACACTCCCTGGATTTGTGCTAGTATAAAATGTAGTTTTCTATCCATCCATCCACCCATCTTCTACTGCTTATCCAGGAATCCGGGTCATGGAGGCATCAGTTCGGGTAGAATAGCCTAGACTTCTGCCCAGTTCACATAGTGCCATGATCCCTATGATCTTTCCTGCAGGTGGTGAGCCCACTGGAGGGTAGACCCATGTGCCTCCTTTTGGTACACTGGGTCCTTGATATAGCATTTTACATGGAGATCCACTGGACCACTCTTAGTCTGGCTCTTCCCTCAGGTCCAGCTTGCCTTGAGACACCTTACCAGGGGCAAGTTCCCCCAACAGTATAGCTCCTGGGATCATTCGGGCACTCAAACCCCTCCACCACAATAAGGTGGTGATCCACAGAGGGGAATTTAGTTCTCCATGGACAGTAAAAGGAAATGCTATTTGATCACAAATTAATGGACATAAGCCTCCATTAGGCTCTGGGTGTATCGTATTTTTAGATGGACCCTGTCCATCTGCAGTGGGTATCTCTGATGTTATTATCCCTACGAAATCAGTGAAACAATTCTGGGAGCTTTTTATACCTCTTCTCCCTCTTGATGCTAAATAATTTGCTCAGCTTTTTGCTGCTGCCTGCATGCTGCATGGAAAAAGATGCACAAGTTTGCAATCTTTTTGTCAATATCCTACAGCAATGACTCAGCTGCAGAGGGGAAATGCTCACTGGGGGCTCCTACAGTTGTCTTCAGTTTGTTGATGTTTGCATTTCACTTCTGGAATTTTTCTTTTTCATTATCAGAGACAGAAATAGTGTTGCAGTGAGGCAGCAGCATTCACAATCCAACTTTGAGTTAATTCCTTGGTTTGACACACACAGATGAGTCCTCTTCATTTTTTTCTGTTTTGGATAATTCAAATAAAGTACGTAGCAATGCAGAAGCTTGACTTCAGAGTACAAATTCAACACTCTATCCATGCATCACAGTGCCACTGTAGAGCAGCGTTGCAACAAGCATTAAAATATATTCATTTTTAGATCTATCAAGATCACTCATTCATTCATTCATCTTCAACCGCTTAATCTTTTTCAGGTCGCGGGGGGTGCTGGAATCTATCCCATCATCTTTGGGCGAGAGGTAGGGTACACCCTGAACAGATTGTCAATCCATCGCAGGGCCACCACAGAGAGACAGACAACCATTCACTCTCTCTTTCATACCTAAGGACAATTTATCCCCAGTTGATGCCAATTAACCTAACATGAATGTCTTTGGACTGTGGGAGGAAACCGGAGTACCTGGTAAAAACCCATGCAGACACGGGGAGAACATGCAAACTCCACAAAGAAGAGTCACCAGCGGCCAAGGGTGGAATCAAACCCATGACCTTCTTGCTGTGCTGCCACAGTGCTAACCACTGTGCCGCCAATGTGCCCCATCAAGATAATTCATTACGTTAAATCTGTATACACTTATTTAACTTGCCCAGCCTGTAATGCAGAGTGACTGCACCTGCAAATGGTAATAATAATGGATCAGATTTATATGGCGCTTTACATGCCAAGTGACATTTCAAAGCACTTACAGTGAGTCTATTCATTCACTCCAGACAGACATTGGCAGCGGTAAGCTACTACTGTAGCCACAGCTGCCCTGGGACAGACTGACAAAGCATGGTTGCCAATCCATGCCAACTGCCTCTCCGACCACTACCGGACATTTATACACATTCATACCCAGTGTAATGGACACTGGGGGCAAGGTGGGTAGAGTGTCTTGCCCAGGGACACAACAGCAGGATGGCTGGGGAGAACGGGATTCAAACCGCCAACCCTCTGGTTACTGGATGACCCGCTCTACCTCCTGAGCCACTGCCGCCCAAAAGATAGAGCGTAATGCAAAAAATAGAGCATAAGGCTGCGTGTTCACCAAATGCGTTTTTTGTCACCCGACCGTCCGGAGCGTTTTTTTTTGTTTTTTTTCAGCATTTGTGCGCTGCGCTCTGGAAAAAAAAACTCTGTGCTCTGTATCCCAGCAACAGCTTGTCACTCTCAGCTCAGCACTTCCGCTTTTCCTATGATCAGACTTTCTACTTATTTTTTAATAGCAGTCTCTAAATAACAATGGACAGGAAACGTGTTTTAGCAGCTCTGGATGTAAAATATGATGACACGGAAAACAGGAGTCTGAGTAGAGACTGTATTGGCGTCCCATGCCCGCACTTCCTTAATTCTGATTGGCTGCTTAGAAAGGTCTGACATTGACGAGCTCACCTGTAGTCTGAAAAGTTGAACCTTTTTCAACGCTGAGCTCCCTGAGCACCACAACAAAAAATGGCCATCGCTCATAGCGTTTCAGCGCTGAGGGCGGTCAGTGCTGTAAACTCTGGACTACATAGAGAATGAATAGAAAACTGTCACCCAGAGTGGAAAAAACGCATTTGGTGGACACGCAGCCTTATTCTCCATCCACATGATTATGGGGATATTTTCCATATATTTCTTGTGTTAGAAAAGAGCCAGCCGAATTTCTGCTATTCCGCATGTTTATGTGCATATAAACTACATTTCCCATGGAGCTAGTGGTGAAGACACAGCTAGCTGAAAGGACACACATGACTCTTAGGTTTTGATCAACACCCCATGTGGCTCAATCTAAACTTAGGATATAGTTTTACAGCCTTCAATAGCAAATGAGTGCCCATTGACCGTGGAAGTACAATTCCCATTTCTCAGCAAACTAAAGGAGCCATTTGCAATTTGCATTTGAATCTGCTTTTGACTGTAGTGCAGACCATGAAACTCTGAATGTACAGTATGTCACATGACTGGGTGGTGCACATGCATGTCCTTTAAAGCGCGTTTGTCCCTTAGACACAGAGTTGCATCTTTCTTTTTTTTTTTTTTTCAGAAAATGGCCAAATTGGATTTAAAAAACTCCAGGAAGCATTCAAAAGTTGTAGATGTTTTTACATAAATATTTTTCCATGTTTTTGATGTTTTTTTCATGGTATGTGCCAAACAGTTTAAAAACACCTGGTTGAACCCCGAGGAAAAAATAGGGGTATTATTACAAAATTTAAACCTGAACTTGGTAACACTTGGTGCTACATTCCTATTGTGTTTTCCAACAAATCAATCACAGCTGTATGTTATTTGCAGACATGTGTATCTAAGCAAAAAGCATCAGGTGAACCTTATTTTCATCAAATTCGGTAAGTTCAGACCACTGTTACTCACTGGCAAAAGCCCTTAGGGCCCCATGTTGACGGTCATCAGCAGATTTTTACGCTAGACTTCCCGCCGTACACCAGTGTTTTTGTGCATTGTCTGTTTTTAACGCTTTGTATCACGCCATCTAATTACCGGTAGAGAGTGCGCCCGCTTTGCACTGGGAGGGACAGGCTCATTTCAAAGAGGTGTGCTGTCATACAATCTCCTGCGCATCACTATTGTGGGGCATTTCGTGACAATCCACTTTTACTCAAGCAAAAGGAAGTCTGTCGTCAGAAGTGCATTGTTTAATGCTATTTCAGTGGCATGTTTTGAAATTGCACAGCTTCAGAGCACATAAGGAAACAGCATGTGCTGGGATTTTCTATTATTTTAATGGACAAGTTGTAACAGTTATAATATAATCACCCATCATTTTATTTATAATATGATCGCACACTAAAGTGTTTTTTATTCCATTCACTCTCATTTTAATTGCAGACTTACCGTTGGAGTCTGTAGATTAGGTATTAATATATTATTTTTTATGGGAATGAATGAATGAACAGGGAGGATGTTTGTGTTCTGGTGTGGATGCGGGGTATGGGGAGGCGTGTCAGTCTTAAGATTTTTATTCCATCCATGTTTTCGTTTTCATAATAGACTTATTAGGCATTAATGTGTTTATTTTTAGGGGAATAATTGAATGAACAAGGAATGTGGGGCATTTTACTTTTTACTGTAACTCCCCAGAGAGACAGGAGACATGCCCACATCTGCCTCGGTCGCATGCCCCCGGGTTTTCAGCCGGGCCAAGGCCAAGGCCGCCCACACTGCACTTAACGTTGCGGTTCTCCCCCAGCAAGCTCCCTGACTGCCAGAGGGTGCCGAGAGCTGACTTGCTTTGTGGCTCGGGTCGGCGGCAGACAGGAAGCCGTGCCAGATCTCCCCCCACCCCACCCTGGAGGGACTGGGACAGAGAGCCGCAAATGTTGGCAGACCCCCTGACAAGGGAGCCTCTGTCAGTGAAAGCAACCGGAGAGGGAGCACTCCATCTCCGGCTCCTGGCCGGGAGTGACTTCCGTGCCATCGTTAATGAAAGTTTATGACAGTTTACACAGGCATCGTCCTCTTCCTGAAAGTTTCAAACCAATTCATGTCTGTGTTGAGTCTGTACACACTATATTAAACCATTCAGCTGATTTTTCACCCCGCCATTTTTACACGTTTGTTCTTTCTAAAATAACTACCTGTGCATCAATTGTGATTGATGTCTTCCTTATTACTAAGCAGCATTATTATTGGGTGCACTTTTGCTCACACACATGGGCTTTGGCCAGCGCATTGTGGGACTAATAAAGGCTTATCTCATCTTAAACAAGCGGTCATGATCAGAGTTCACTATAGATAATGCGCTTTTGTGCATTAAAAGGATAGGCAGGAGTACTTGGATTGGATTATCCAAAACACAGCTCTGAATAATTAGACCAGCCTCTTTGCACCTTGCGCCCGGCGGAAATTTTGTTTCTGCGCTGCTGTTATAAGGAAATGAACTTGGAAACACCCATAAACATCTTCTGCATCAGTGACAACTGATGACTGACCGTGTCCTTATAATACGGCCCTTAGAGTGGTCCTGACTGTTTTGCCAAAATAGTTTAAGTGTTTTCTTTTCAATGAGACCATCCTCATGGTTGAAGAACAGCCTTGGATTTACTTTGGGTACGCTATTTTAGGTGTTTTACAGGGAATTGGCTGGATTGCTATTTTGTTGTCTTTGGGAACAGCTCTCCAGGCTTCTTGAAGGATATTTTAAAGGTCTTCCTTGGATGTTGGCTGCCTTTTGTTGTATTCTCTCTCAAGCTGAACCCACATTTCAAATTTGGATTCATCACTCCATAAGAGCTGGTGGCACAGATTTTCAGTCCAGTTCTGGTGTGATATGGCATATCACAGTTCCCCTCCCTGTGCCAAGTCTTTTCCAAAAATGTGTGAACAAGCAGCCAATGTCTAAAGAAAAATTTTGAAAAACTTTAGAGGGTCTGGAGAAGCATTGGTCAAGACCACTACAAAAAAAAAAAAAAAAAGTCCTACAAGTTAGTCTTGGGCCGTTGAGGCAAAATATAAAGGAATTAGACATTAAAATGAGAGGTGGCTTATTAAGACTTTTGCACAATCCTGTCAGACATATTTCCACTCACTTTGAATTTGACCCCAAGGCATAAAAAACAGCTGCAAAGCAAGGGTGAATTAATACATGATATCACAGGGGCATTCAACGCTTGTCCTACTTAAAAGAAAAATAAGAAACTTTGAGAAGAAAACAGATGCCTCTCAAAATGTAGTCAGTACAATCTGTTCTACACGGTTAACCGCAATATGTAAAAGCTTGAGGCAATCTGTAGAAGGAGCGTTGTAAATATCAAGTAAAACTACTAAGTCCAAAAGCCACAATGTTAGGTAGGCAGGAGCTGTGACCTCAAAGATATTTTGAGCTTTGAGAAAGAGCATGAAAGGCAGTAACATTTAAGGCCCTGATTCTTTATGCAGTTGTTGTAGAATATCTTGCTTGTGCATGGGTTATCTCTTAGGGGTTATTCTAATTTCATATTTCATTCATCCTCTAAGATCTTAGTGCCAAGGCTTTTGGACTCACATTAAAGGTGGTCTCACATCTGCTTTTGCAGGGAGACAGAAAGCTGAAGCAAGAGGAGTTGGTGTGCCATAGAGGAAAACATTTTAGTTTAAGTCATGCAAAGAAAAAAAATCACAAGCCTAAATATTCATAAAAGCAGCATGTGTTATTCCGGCTCTGCTGTGGTAGTGCCATGGCTGTTTATTCTGTACTTTTACTGTAGCTTGGTGGGAAGTCTGACTTTTATTGATTTAGAATTTACAACAGGAAAAAAAAGTGCGATGACTGAAGGGTGTGAAAATTTACTAACGCGTTGTAAACACAAGATCTATGACGCGATGCAGCCGATGAGTTATGGACTGTCCCTATCAGTCACCCCCACAGATGTATATTTGAGCCAGACGGATCTTCCCTTTCCGACTGCACAGTTAGCCACGGCCAGTTTGGTGATTGAAATGGGAATAGGTGGCCGACCATGCATCACTAGACTGGCCCTCTTACAGGGATATGACACTTGGTGTGACCCTCTAAGGTCAGCGCTATTATGATGCGAGGTGGGGGCAGGAAAGGGAAATGGAGAGGGTGAAGGAGGGAAAGGACACCAGATTCCCTTAGAGAGACATTTAGAGTTTGAGGAAGGAAGTTTGAGCGAGAGCCCAGATAATGAGGGATGGAGGGAGGAAAGTGTACGGTCTATTAAAGTGATAAAGATTCAAGTAATGGATTGGAAAGACAGAAAAAAAAAGAAGGAGCGAACACGTTTTCTTCAGCGTTACACACATAGATTATTTTTGGTCATTTATTAGTGAATTCCCTCCTTTCAGCAAAGGTGAAAATTAATTCAACACTTTCAGTCAAGCAGTCCAACTTATGAAAGTATACTGGGACTGATTCTTAAATCACCATAACAATTGAGCAATTGCAGTAATAATGTCTGCCCATCCTTGAAGGCTTCCATTACTGTGCTGTATTTATTTTGTGTGATTGGAATATGCCGAGCTCTTCCAAGATGAATTTGCTGGGAATTACTTTTAATGCAGTAGGCCCCCGTGACCCCACGATGAATCGAAATTCCATTTACTCGGGGGTGGGGGTGGGGGGGGGGGTGTTAGACCTGGGAGTTGTCACATGAGACAAATATGTGCTCCAATCCAGAAGACAATTATTCATCATGATAATTATTTCAACGCTCCGATTAATTTGACAGCATTATTTGCATGTGCCGCAGCATTGCACACCTGTTTGCCAGTGGCTCTGGAAAATGGAGAGAAAATAGGGTCTGTCGTGTGGTGATGAATATGTTTTTAGCCTGCTGCTCCTCACTCGTGTGAATATGTAGAATACCGATAAGCATGCAATGCTAAATTAGTATGGACAATGCCTGTAATTTGTCGATTCAAGGGAACAGGAAAAGTGAATTATGTATAATGCAAAGCACATCATTTTTTTGGTGTCATTTACAGAAATTTGACTCCTGCTGCTTCCCTCTATATATTCATATAAGTAAATACAGCACAGAGGAGAAATGCATTGTCTGAATTATAATGCAAGAGTACTTTTTAAACCCTTTTTTCTTGTAACAGTTCAGCTCAGAGACTGTTGAATAGCATTAGAAATTCACTTTGACAAAATTGATTAAAAAAAAAAAAATCCACTGCCACTGAGCTAAGACCATTACTTGAAAATGAACAAAAGGCTTCACAGGAATAAGAAGCCTGCTTTTGATAAAAGTTGTGCTTCATAACAGCACAGATCTGACCTTTTGTTAAACATGTCATGGCCAGCAGGTGTGAAAACAGGATGATTACAAAGCGGAGACAAGTGCATGAGGTGTTTAGAATTATGTGTGTAGGAATGTCTTCAGATTGTGTTTGAACAAACATGGCTGTGTATATATTGCAAAAATCACTTTTAAACACTGAGAGGAAGCAAACTGATTAGCTGCATAAAAATTGTTGAATCTAAACATATCTTACTTTGCTAGAAATGAGAATGACTACATCTTTCTATAAATGCAGCAGTTATAGGGAGCGAAAAAATGAAACAATAAAGGTAAAATATTTTTTTTTTGATTTTGTGTACTTTATTGATCCCCAGAGGGGAAATTGAGGGCATCCACCTGGATGGATGAAGCAGCCATGGTACGGCACTATCCCTTAACCATTCATGCACACATTCACACCTAGGGCCACTTTAGAGTCTCCAATTAACCTAACCTGCATGTTTTTGGCCTGTGGGAGGAAACCGGAGAAATCCCGGAGTAAACCCACGCAGATACAGGGAGAACATGCAAACTCCACACAGATCACTGTTGGTCAGGGGCTGGGATCGAACCAGGGATCCCATGGCCAAGGGTGAGTTGCTGTGCTGGCGCAGTGCTAACCACTGCTCCACCGCCCCGCCCCAAATAATACTGCAAATATGCAGTATTTTCTACTGTCAAATATTCCAAAATACTTAAAAATATAATAAGAGTGTAATGAAACATCTCTTTTGCTGTTATGCAAAATATGATAATTTATGATATTGCAGAGTTATCAATTCATTGATGTTTGCTAGGCTGATAAAGTGATAAATACAACATTACACCAGCAGGGGGAGAATCATAGCCATTTCCTACATAGGGCAATATACATAAATGCTATGGGCCCCCAACAGCCTAGAGGGCCCCTTGACAATGAGCTTCAACTATCCACCTTAACTGTTCCAAACAGTAATTTAAGTAAACGTTACGAATGTAGTTATCTTAATTTTAAATTAATTGTCCATTGAGGGATAAATAAAGTAGTTTGAATTGAATTTCACTCTGACACTATATTCCTTTACTATGGATTCACGCTCCACCCCCACTCTGCACGGTCTTTCCCCACCATAACATTCACACTAATGGTGTCAAACATTAAGTCACATCAAATATTAAATATCATAATAAAATATTCCAACATAAACCGCTTATACACAGTAAAATGATGGTCTAACTTCTCTTTAAATCATTTGCTTAAGGAAAACATGCCTATTATTATTTCCCATCAGCTCTTGTGGCTGCATTCATCCACAAAGCTCCAATATTTTGGGACAATTAAGGCTGCGTGTCCACCAAATGTGTTTTTTGTCACCCGGCCACCCGGAGCGTTTTTTTTTTTTTTTTTTCAGGGTTTGTGCGCTGCACTCTGGGAAAAAAAAAAGTCTGTGCCCTGTATCCCAGCAACAGCTTGTCACTCTCAGCTCAGCACTTCCGCTTTTCCTACGGTCAGCCTTTCTACTCATTTTTTTTAACAGCAGTCTCTAAATAACAATTTTCTAGCAGCTCTGGATGTAAAATATGATGACAAGGAAAACAGGAGTCTGAGTAGAGACTAGTACCGACATCCTATGTCCCGACTGATGAGCTCAGCTGCAGTTTGAAAAGTTGAAGTTTTTTCAACGCTGAGCGCCCTGAGCCCCGCGACAAAAAACGGCTGCTGCTCAAAGTGTTTCAGTGCCGTAAATGCTGGACTACATAGAGGATGAATAGAAAACAGTCACCCAGAGTGGAAAAAACGCGTTTGGTGGACACGCAGTCTAAAAGCGCCTGTCTTCCTTTGTAACAAGGTAGGCTCATTATATGTTTTGTGAAGGACTTAAAATTTTATGTAAAATATAAAGAAAATTAAGCTGCAATGATAAAGAAGCTGTTTGGGGGTAATTAGATCAAAATGATCTTTGTCTTTAGGTAAAATGCTGAAGTTGATTGCAGCTCCAGTGGACAGAACAGGATTCTTCTGCACCTCCTGAAACACCTGCAGTAGATCCATTGCCAAATATTTTTGTTATGTTACATATTCAGCAACTTTGCTTCCTGAATTTAAAATAAACGTTTTTGAGGGAACTCAATTGCACTTGTTGACAGAATAATCAGTGTTCACCTTTTATTAGTGCATTTCACTACATTAGAATCAAGAGAAAAGGTCATTTTTTTGCTATATAATTCAAAATAATGAAATGTAATATTTTCAATATGTTACACCCATGGTGAAATACTCTAAATCATGATCAAATTTATTCAGATGCATTAGTAATATTTTCCTGTAGATTTAAATTGCTTGAGTCAACTTGAGATTTTTAATCTGAATTTTAGATTGGCAACTTTAGATTAGCTCGTTTTTTTCTTAAAATGTACCAGTTTGAGGCATTGCCATAGATTATCTTCCACTGTTTTACAGAAATAGAGGCCCCCAAACACAATCTTGCATAAGGCCCCCAAAATGGAGGAAACGGCCCTGGTGAGCATAAGTCAGTTTTCAACTCAGAGTCAAAAATCCTTTAATTATGTTAATTCCTAGAGTAGGACAGAACATGTAAGGCAGGGGTGTCCAATCATGTGCCATGGAGGGCCAAGACCCTGCAGGCTTCACCTCCAACCAGTGCCTTCAACAGCAGACTTCACAGAACTTCTTCCCACTGATTGCTGATCAGTGAAAACACCTGCTGAAGAGACTGGGTAGAAGAGAAAACCTGCAGGGTCTTGACCCTCCATGGCACATGATTGGACACCACTGATGTAAGGATAACAGTTAATTACTGTTTCACTTGGAGTTGACAAACTTAAAGTCATCACGGATCATCGGTTAAAAAAAAATATATATCAGATTTGTTGTTTATACTGCCATCTGGTGTTGCCAGTAATCACTTGCAATTTCTACATAGTCAACCTTTAAATACCAACTCAGACTGAAACATGCTAGGGCTGGGCGATTAACCAAAATAAAGCCAAAAACGACAGTCGAGACATAAAACCAACATGTCAGTTTTTTCAGTTCTTCCCTTCTTCCTGCTGAGTGCGTGTGTATATAAGAGCTTTCATGGACTGCCCCTTTTAGATGTTTTTGGATGCAACTCTGCAACCCGGAAGCAGCACAATCTGCACTGTTCTGAAGAAGCAGAATGCGGAGGAAAATTTACAGTGGCTTGTACTGAAAACAAATGCGAGTGTCTGTCCGTATGAGATGACTGACTCTTTATTTCCCCCTGGCTAGGGAGCGGGAGATTCATGGTCTCTGTGTGGTGATGGTACAGTTGTGGCTGACTGAAAGGCTCCCTCAGAGTAGCTGGCTGCTGGTTGGCTGCCGCCGTGCTTCACATGGCCCACAGACCCTCAAGAGGTATGTGTGGACACCGACTTCTGCACTGGACAGAGGTTAGTTTGGTTGCATGTGTGTGTGGGGTGACAATGCGCCTTCCCTTTATTATATAATGCTCATTTATGGCTGAATCACTGCAGTGGTATTCATTGATGCCACTCTCTGCGAAACAGCTTTGTTAATGAGGCCATCGGGACCCTGAACTCTGTCCACCCCCCCCCACCCCCCCCAAGACCGTAATGCAATCACCCGCGCAATAACTACCTCATCTGTTGGCACAGAAAGACTGGCGCACCAACAGTAATACATTTGCTGCTATATGTCTCTGCACTTTAACCGCATCCATTTGCACAAATGTCATGTCTACTGCTGTCTGTCATTGCAATACTGATCATGTGCAGTCCTATCTGTTACTACACTTACACTACCACACTGAGCTGCAACTACGGGTGATACATCTCTAGTTTTCTGTATATAGGATTGCTGGGTCTTATCGCTAATCATTTATCTCTATTTGCACTATGGGAGGTCTGGGTCTATCTTTTGTTGCCATTTGCACTACAGGTTGCATTACTGTACATAGATTGCTGTTGTTGTTTTCTTTTTTTCAGCCTTATTCATTTTTCTCTTTTATATTATGTACACCACTGAAGAGAGAGAGAATTGCCATTTCAATTCTCCCATATGTCCTGTACGTATAGTCGTATTGACAAATAAAATATTTGAAACTTGAATCTCTCGTAGCTTAATTACAAGCCTTGTCAATGGACATTAACGGAGACGAAAAGGGGAAATAAAGAAGGAAACTGAAAGCTTTAATTAACTGTAATCCCGATTTAAGTTCAAATCACCCAGCCCTAAAACATGCGCATCTTTCTTACAAGTTGGGTAATAAATACATAAACAATAAAACAAAATAAAATATTCCACATTGGATTCAAAGTCAAAACCAAGTCAAACATCAATAAACTTCCTAATTCATGAAAAACCATCCAGAGCTGCAGCTTAAAAATCTGATAACATTGATAAACAGCTTATCAATACAATCTACTGATGCGAAAATAAACACAAAATGTTACCTAAGCTTTGATTTTTAAAAGCTGAGAGGCTCTTTAAGTGTTTATTTGCTGATTTTGAACTCCATTTTTAACTATGACAATGAACGCAGCAAGCTGAGCTGTCAGAACAAGTGCACTTGATTGTTCATTTTGAAAGCGTACTCCAGCGTTTCACGGTTGCACTTGAAACAGGTGAATGAAGTGGTTGCGACGTCCTAATGTCTTTAGCCTGGAAAACAGCTCCAGAAGTAGTGGCTGTTTTATCCCATAGCTAAAACTATGCCCCATGCCCCCACAATAGTCACTTCTCTTAAACCCTGCACCTTCTTCATTTTGTGCAAACTTTCTCCCAAACTGATGAAAAAACCCCTGAACACTCTCACTGGGTGTTATTTTGGAAGCTTGCAGTTCTCAAGAAGAATAAACGTAACTAATTGTGTAAAACTGGTATCAAGTTCCCTTTAATCATTGCAATCTAAAGGCAGATTTATTGCTCTAAATAGCATGCTTGCTTACAGTTGTGTAATTAAATGTAAACTGGCTGCAAACTAATTGGGGTGGTTTAGCACCACTTCGAAACAGACATGTGTTGTATCCTAAAATATATAGGTTACACCTCTGGAGAGTGTGAAACAGCTGTTGCTCATTCACACTACTGTAGCGAGATATTTAACAGATTAAAAAAAACACGTTTATTCATGCCTTTGGCTTCAAGTACTCTATGACATAGACTTTCCCAAAGACTCCCTCAGTTATCTATATAATACTGAACTACTTAACCTCAAAATGTATGCCCAACATGCTTGAGTGTTATAATCCTCCTGGATCACTCCAGACATCAAACTCTGGTCTGCAGCGATGATCAGCTGAAAATCTGATGAAGCTGCCTTTGATTTATGTGCACTTTACTGCTGGAACACATTTTCTGAAAACTTGATGTGATCTTTGATGTGTTCTTTCATAAGCAACCAGAAAAAAACAAAAACAAAAAATATTTTCTTTCTTTTTTCAGGTTCCTTTCAATGATCGATGAAGCATTTTACCCACTCAGTAGTTTACTGTCTGATTCTGATTCTTTCTTCATATCTTTGTAACAGGTTATTTCTTTTTGCTTTGTTTTTAATTTTCTTTAAGGAAAAATAAACAGTATTAAATGACACATTAGATTTTTGTTGGCTTGTCAGATGTATTGCTCTGAATCAAATATTTCCTGTCTGTGACAGATTTTATATAACAATAATTAAAACTGGTATTTTAGATGAAAGATTAAAAATCATTGCAACTTGTATTTTATTGTATCGTAATGCTTGTGCACCATGACAGCTCGTGGGCGGGCAGCTGCTCCCTATCGCACATGTAGCACGTTTGTTGCTGGTGAAGAAACCATTTTCATGAGTCCATACTAAGGCTGCAACAATTACTCGAATATTTCAAATAACTCGACTACAAAAATTGGTCGGCTCAAAATCTATGATTCAGTGCTTCGTTCTAAGTATCACTTCTGGTCTATATGACCTTCTTCCGGTCACGTAAACAGGACATGGCTTTGTTTAATGGCGCCATGTCAGGACGACAGAGCAACAGCAAAAAGGAAGAATGTCAGAAAAAAATGAAAAAAGTATCTCAAGTCTGGGATCATTTCAAGTTCAAATTGAAGGAAAACATTGTGCAGTGTGTACATTGTAAAGCCGCGTGGCGAGCCAGCATCCCGTAACATCGTTACAGTGTCTCGACAGACTGTATCCAGCCACATCATGCACAGCCAGTGCACCCGAGATGAGATTGAGATTTTAAATTAAGATGAATAGAATGTAGTCAGCTACGCTAACTATGCTTATATGGCCAAAGAAAATATAACGACATATAGCAGCTACCCCTATGATCGGTAGCTGCTATATTGCAACTAGAAGCTAATACTACAAAATGGAACTTTATGGTGTAACATACCGTTTGAAGTTACGTTCTATGCAATAAGCATTGCAATAAATGTGTACTAGTGTTATTGAGTGTTTGGTACAATTGTCGCTGCTCTTTAGGAAACAAAGTTTCTCACATGTTGGTCAATGCAAGTTCATTCATTCATTCATCTACTTCCGCTTAATCCTTTTCGGGTCGCGGGGGGTGGGGGGGGGGGGTGGAGCCTATCCCAGCATCTTTTGGGCGAGAGGCAGGGTACACCCTGGACAGATCGCCAGTCCATCGCAGGGCCAACACAGAGAGACAGACAACCATTCACTCTCACATTCATACCTAAGGACAATTTAGAATCCCCAGTTTGATGCCATTTAACCTAACTTGCATGTTTTTGGCATGTGGGAGGAAACCGGAGAAATCCCGGAGTAAACCCACGCAGACACGGGGAGAACATGCAAACTCCACACGGATCACTGTTGGTCGGGGGCTGGGATCGAACCCAGGATCCCCTGGCCAAGGGTGAGTTGCTGTGCTGCCGCAGTGCTAACCACTCCGCCACCGCGCCGCCCGTCAATGCAAGTTTCTTTTTTTAAAAAAAGTATCCAAACCCTCTCAGATATCTTTGATACTCCCCTGGATCAATCCTCATTAACTGCAATATTTGGGGTAGTTGAAGGAACAGGCCTTCCAAAATATAAGCTGGATGCTATTGCCTTTGCTACACTAATGGCGAGAAGACTAATTCTTATCAGATGGAAGGATGAGACTCCACCCACCCATACTCACTGGATCAAAGACCTAATGCAGTTCTTACACCTAGAAAAACTGTGATCCATCTTGAAGGAATCCTCCAACAAGTTCTATAAGATCTGGCAGCCATTTACCTCACATGTGAAGGATACAAGCAATATCAATATTTGATAGAAGTGGAACCAAATTAAAATTACTTTTGATTTATTATTATTATTATTATTATTGTTGTTGTTAATTATTATTTTTTTCTTTTTTCTTTTCCTCCTGGCTTCTTTTGGGGGGGGATTTGGGAAGGGTTTTTTTTCTTTTTCTTTTCCTTTTTTTTTTTTTTTAACGGTTGGCATGTTCAGAATGTCACGTTAATATGTAACACCTGAATAAGTAAAAAGTGTTAAAGTATCCGATTACTCAAGTAATCTACCATTCTAATCAAACGATTACTTGAGCCGTCAAATAGTCGTTAGCTGCAGCCCTAGTCCAGACCATTTCTGGTAAATCACAAATGTTCTGGCAGGTTAAACAGTCACATCAAAATAAATCCTGGACATGAAAAATCATATGTCAGGTTAAAGTGCAAACTTAATTTTGCATAAATCAAACTTGATGTATTTGAATACATTTGATGCTGGGATAGGCTCCAGCCCCCCCGTGACCCGAAGAGGATTAAGCGGAAGAAGATGAATGAATGAATGAATGAATGAATGAATGAATGAGCAAGCATCAATCAGTCTCTCCAGGACTTTGCAATGTTGTGATCACACCAAATGCAAATTCAATCATGTCCCCATCAGTTCAATCATACCATACAACTTTGTCCAGTCACCACAACTTTCCCCCAATTTTGGCCAATCTGCAGATTCCACAAATCAAATTTGTCCCCCAGTAGCACTCAAGCCCGTATGCCATCAGTCTAATCAATCAAATGTGTCCTTGCACCGCGCTCTCACTTCCTGTTTACATTCATGGAGATGCTGACGTGTGCCGACATGTGTGATAACATCTCTCATTGATACACCCTTTACACAGGGGCAGAGACCATTGAAAGATCACTGAAAAATCTGTCTAATTTTTGATCTATCAATATGTTCAGTGATCTCCACAGTCACCATGGTCTCCTCAAAGTTTTGACTCAGTCCAAAACACACAAGGATTTCCCCAACGATCCCAAAGATCAACAATTGGCCCAATCTTTCAACAATCTCTGTGCTGTCTAAAGGAACTTTTACCAGCAAAAACCACTGGTAAAGACCATGCTCAACACTTTCAAAATATTCACAACACTTTCAAAATATTCTTCATGAAAGCAGGAGGAAACTATTTTGTACTTTGTGCAATGTTGTGTTGGAACCAGTGGCGGACCGTGTATTTTACAACTAGGCCTTCGGTGGTGATCTACCTGATTCAAGTGCCATTCATATCAAGCACCATAAAAATAGCCTATATAATAGGGCCGTCCACACAAAGCATGTTAAAGATAACTTTAACTATGAAATTATAGTCTGAAGAACGCTGAAGCACGTTGGTATAAGATAAGCCTTTATTAGTCCCACAACGGGGAAATTCCAGGATTGCAAGAGCACAGGGATAGCAACACTCAGAGCAACAATCAGAAGGCAAGAGAAAAACAAGAGCAGCGAGTATACATATGTACATATAAATATAAATATATATATACTGTATATACTGTATATATATATATATATATATATATATATATATACTGTATATATATATATATATATAGACACACAGTGCGGAGCATTGTAGCTAGATGGAATAGATATATAAATATATAAACACAGTGCGGAGCATTGTAGCTGGATGGAATAAATATGAGTATATAAACACACAGTGCGGAGTATTGTAGCTAGATGGAATAAATATGTAGATATATAAACACACACAGGCATATGGCGTTGTTCGCCGAACTCCTCTGAAAATTAATTTTCAACATGCTGAAAATTTTCTGACGTATCCAGTGTATGGCTGTTATGTCCCATATTGCGGCGCAAAGGCTTTAGGGAAGTTATGCATTTGTTCACACACGTTACTTGTCAGCGACTCATAGTTACTCAAAAGTCGAAGTACCTCGAGATTAATGTCTAGTGTACCCAAAAATTATTTCTAACATGAATAACACTCTTTGAACCTATGCGTAGCTCACTGAATGGGTTTCTAATTTACAGCTACCCTATAATGGCATATTTGCAGCGTTGATTCACAGGAAAAACCCGTACAGAGCTCTGCTGCTGCCTGTAGTGCTCACACACACACACACACACACACACACACACACACACACTGAGCGACACACACACACTGAGCGAAACACATGTACTTGTTCGTATAACGGGACCTGTCGGGGATGTATCTGAGCACTTTCAAACTACAGGATTTAAGGTCCAAATTGCTGTTTAGCCCTCCCCCATGTTTTTTACCTTTGACTGAAGTCTGTACAATCAGCTGTCCAGTGCTATTCTGATAGATATGCCAAAATTGTCATGTCCTAGTGAGCGCTCGCCCCCTCCTTCCCGTTCCCTCCTGCCTCTCAGGCAATCAACGCACCTGGGAGGATTGACGCACCTGCTGCCTTTGCCAAGCCAGCGTTTATAAGGACCACCTCTTCACTGATTCTACGCTGACTTGTTTGGGTATACTGCCACTGAGCAGATTCTCTGCACAAACTAGCAAGTTTTTTGTAAAGGTGACGTCTTACCTTAACACTGTTTTCCTCTCCTTCTTCTCCAGGTTGCTGCCACCAAAGTGATGCGTCTTCAGGGATCGTGGTGCGCTCACCAGCCTGTTGCTTCTCCCACTGCAGCTCCATACTCCACCCGGTCAGACACAGCTCTTCCTAACTATTTCCCAGCTTCACCCTGCTGGTTCGTCTCTCCTCGCTGGGCTCTGTACCGGATCCTTCTCTCACCCCCTCGTAAGTGGCATAATTTGTATTTTCATTCCTCACCTCCATTCCTCCCTAACCAGCTCTTGCCCTTTTCTCCGCAGGCTAGAGCTCCTCCGGTGAGTGACTGTTTTCCTTAATCCTGCTCTTTTGAGATTAATAAACTGTCAAAGTCTACTGTGGTTTTTGTGTGCTTCTTTGGTGCTGCACCCTGCACTTATGCTGTAAATTCAGTCGATATGACAGAATGAGCCAGCCAAGATAGCAGCGCAGCAGGTGCCGCAGCAACAGAGCACTCTGCGCTCCACCGCCTCAACGTTACTGAGAGGCAGGTGGCTCTGCTCACCCAGCAGCTGCAGACTATCACGCAGCAGCTGGGAACAGTTTCTCATCATTTGGCTCACATGTTGGCTCTAGATTCTTCGGCTCCGTCTGCTGCTTCTGGTTCTATCTACTCCGAGGAGGTAGGGCAATACAAGGAATTCCTTTGTCAGGTTCAGATTTATCTGAGGCAGGTGGGGAGGGAGTATCCGGACGACATCTCCAAGATTCATTATTTCATCTTCTGCTTCGGGGCCGGGCCCTTAGTTGGGCTTAGTCCGTGCTCGACAATCTGGAGGGCGCGTATTTGACGTTTGATCAATTTGTGGCCGATTTCTCCCGCATGTTTGACCGTACGGAGAGCGAGGGGAACATCATGAGTCACCTTTTGTCACTTCGTCAGGGTAGCCGGTCTGTGGCCGACTACTCGGTGGAGTTTATGACCAAAGCGGCGGACTCTGGATGGAATGATGTAACCTTACGCAACGCGTTCCTCCATGGTTTAAACATTCACCTCAGTGACTACTTGGTGGTTTATGCTGTTCCCGCCTCTCTGGACAGCCTAATCATAACCGGTACCACGAGCGTGCGAAGGAGCGCGGCATCTCCTCTTGCCCATCTGCCGTGCATGTGCCCACAGCGGCTGCTGGCCCAGGTGGCTCCGATTCCTCTTCCGATCCTATGGAGCTAGGCAAGTTCCACCTCTCCTCAGAGGAGCACCAGCGGCAGATGAGGATTGGTGCGTGCCTGTATTGTGTCTCACTTAAGCACAGTTGGGACACATGCCACCTGCGGCCAAAAAAACGCGGCCCGTCAGTAGCCGTGGGGGGTCTGGTGGGCGGGACACATTCACAAACCCCCGGTAATTTCATTATTTCAGCCCTGGTCCAGTTGCCAGGGGCTGAGAGGAGGGTCCCTGCCCTCATTGATTCAGGAGCCAAGGGAAATTTCATCTCCTCCCAGTTCGTTCGGGAGATGGGGATCCCGACAGTTAACTTGCCGGGTCCCCGGGATGTGACAACCTTATCCGGCCAGAAGGTGGCGACCGTTACTCAGAGCACGGCCCAGATCTCCATCCTTCTGTCTGGTAATCATCGGCAGAGGTTAGCCTTCCTTGTCTTTCCTAGCACCTCTCACCCGGTGGTTTTAGGCTATCCATGGCTCAGGAGGCATAATCCTATTCTCAATTGGCAGCAAAATACAATTTCCTTCTGGAGTCCGTATTGTTTGGCTACATGCCTAAGTTCTACCGAGTGTTCTCCGTGTCTTTCCATCTCCTCTCCTCCGCGGGAGCCGCCAGACCTCTTCCTCATACCAGAGACCTATCATGACCTTGGGGAGGTTTTTAGCAAGTCACAAGCGCTTTCCCTTCCACCTCACCGCTCGTATGACTGTGCTATAGACCTCCTCCCGAGTGTGCGGTTGCCGTCCAGCCGGCTTTATAATATTTCTGGCCCCGAGAGGGAGGCGATGGAGCGATACATCAAAGACTCCTTGAACGCCGGCCTCATTCGGCCATCCTCGGCTCCACTTGGACCAGGATTCTTCTTTGTTGGTAAGAAGGATGGGTCTCTGCGTCTGTGCATTGACTATCGGGAGCTAAACGCCATCACTATCAAAGATAAATATCCTCTGCCCCTCATGGACTCTGCGTATGAGCTCCTTCGGCGCCCATATTCTCCAAACTCAACCTGCGCAATGCGTATCAGGGGGATGAGTGGAAGATGGTTTTTAAGACTCACTTAGGGCAATTTGAGTATTTAGCCATGCCCTTTGGGCTTACTAACGCCTTCACCGTTTTTCAACGTTTAATCAATGACGTCCTCCACGACATGGTTAATCAATTTGTCTTTGTCTATTTAGATGACATTATAATTTTTTTCCCGCAAGTCAGAGGAGCATCTAGGCTACATAAGAGCAGTGTTACAGCGGCTCTTAGAGAACCAGCTTTATGTCAAGGTGGAGAAGTGTGAGTTTTCCATGAGTTCCACTTCTTTCCTTGGATTTATTGTTGCGGAGGGAGAGCGGAGAACTGATCCGGCTAAGGTGAAGGCTGTGTTAGATTGGCCAACACCCCACTCCCGTAAGGAGCTTCAACGCTTCGTAGGGTTTGCGAACTTTTATCGCAAGTTCATCAAGAACTATAATGGGATAGCACAGCCTCTGACCCAGCTGACCTCCATTAAGGTGCCATTCATTTGTTCTGAGGCAACTGAGCAGGCCTTTCTAAAATTAAAGGGCCTGTTCTCTGAAGAACCCATCTTGGCCCAGGTCAATTCTCAGCTCCAATTTACCCTGGAGGTGGATGCTTCAGACACGGGGGTGGGCGCCGTGCTGTCCCAGTGCGCACCCTCTGACTTGAAGCTCCACCCATGCGCATATTTCTCTTGGTGGCTCACCCCAGCCAAGACAAATTACGACGTCGGGAATCGTGAGCTTTTGGCCATTAAATTGGCCCTAGAGGAATGGAGACATTGGCTGGAGGGAATGGTGCATCCTATAGTCATGTGGACTGACCACAAGAACCTCGAGTACCTGCTTTCAGCCCGCTGACTGAATGCCCGACAAGCCCGCTGAACCTTATTTTTCCAACGATTCAATTTCACCATCACGTACAGGCCCACCTCCCGCAATGTCAAACCTGACGCTCTCTCCAGGCAGTTTTGTCAGGACCCGTATGCCGTATGTACAGGTGAGCAATGTGTAAATTTAGCAGCCGGTGTGTGAGTTCCTATATGCAAAGCTGTGTTACAGAATTTTGGGAGTTGTTATCTGTTCAGGAGTCTGATGGCAGTGGGAAAGGAGGAGTTTTTCAGTCTGGTTGTCCTGCATTTCACACTTCTGTACCTCCAGCCTGAAGGTAGAAATGGGAACAGTCTGTGCTGGGGGTGGATGGGGTCCCGGAGGATGGCGTCAGCTCTCTTTTGGACTCTGCGGTGGTAGATGCTCTGCAGAGAGGGGAGTGGAGTCTTGATGATCTTCTCTGCTGTCTTCACCACTCTCTGCAGGCGTTTGCGCTCCAGGGCAGTGGTGCTGCCGTACCACGCAGTGATGCAATTGGTCAGGATGCTCTCGATGATGCAGCTGTAGAAATTGTTGAGGATCCTGGAAGACATGCCAAACTTCATCAGCCTCCTCAGAAAGTACAGTTACTGTTGAGCTCTCTTTTCCAGCTCTGTGGTGTTGTGTGTCCACTTAAGGTCCTCGCTGATGTGGATGCCCAGGTATTTAAAGCTGCTCACCCTCTCCACCTCAAGCTTCCGGATGAACAGCGGCCGATGGGGTCTCCTCTTCCCTTTCTTCATGTCCACTATCATCTCCTTTGTCTTGTCCATGTTGAGGATGAGATTGTTGTCCTCACACCATGACACCAGGTTGGCCACCTCCCTCCTGTAGGATGCGTCGTCATCACCAGTGATGCATCCTATTACTGCTGTGTCATCCGCAAACTTTAGGAAGATTTTGTCCTTGTGGGAGGCAACACAGTCATGGGTGAAGAGGCTGTAGAGGATGGGGCTGAGAACACAACCCTGTGGGACACCTGTGTTTGTGATGATGCTGGCTGAGGTCCTGTTACCCATCCTGACAGACTGGGACCTGCCAGTTAGAAAGTCCAGTAGTCAGTCGCAGAGGGTGGGGTGCAGTCCAAGTGAAGACAGTTTGTCGGTGAGTTTGTGGAGGATGACCGTGTTGAAGGCGGAGCTGTAGTCAACAAAGAACATCCTAATGTAGGAGTCTTTATCTTCCAGGTGGGAGAGAGATAATGGAGTGCTTTAGCAATGGCATCTGAAGTGGACCTGTTGGGCCGGTAGGCATACTGCAGGGGGTCCAGGGTGCCCGGTATGCTGTCCTGAATGAGGGGCAGCACCACTCTCTTGAAGCGCTTCATGATGACTGGAGTGTTTGAGCGATAAAAATAAACTTTTTTTTATCACCATCAGTTCACATGCCTTTGAGCCAAGTTGTGAAAACTCATCTGACAGGCGTGACTGACCCGACAGATTTGTCAGCTCTGCCGGGTCAGTCACTCTCCCTGCCGTGGTCTTTGTAGGGGAGAATTATCTTGGTTGAACAGAGATGACCTCTGGCACACCTAGGATTCATGGATCGGGAAGCAACGGCAGATTGGCATGACTGTGTTATGCAGAAGTTATAAGCTACAGTGGAAAAAGTGTTTGCCCACTATGTGATTTCTTATTTTTGGTATTTTTGTCACAGTTAAATGTTTCAGATCAAACAAATATAGATATTAGACAAAGATAGCACAAGTAAACACAAAATGCAGTTTTTTAAATCTGGGGTGCCCAACCAGTCGATCAACTGGTAGATCGCGGACTGATTCTCAGTCGATCGCAACTGTATAGTCTGCAAAGTTTTCTCTGCCATTGCTCCTTAGTACACACACACGCACACGCACACGCACACACACACACACACACACACACACACACAAACACAGCGCAGCTTGACTGGACTGCACACACGGCACTACGTGCACATGAAGTACGTACCATTCGTGTGCACTGACGTGTACATACAGTGTGCCAATTCAGATTTACAAGTGTCGGACTAGCCGCCATTAAAGTTTGCTAGCAGCCTACGAAGATGGCAGAAGCTAAAAAAACAGAAATGTACCATTTTCATTCAGAGTGGGAGGAGGATTATTTTTTTGTTTATTCAAATTCAAAGTCCATTTGTCTCATTTTCAATGTCGGCATGGCCATACCAAAGAAGGGCAGTCTGGAGCAGTATTTCAGAACAGTGCACAAAAACTATCAGACGGATTTCATTGCTAAAACTGCTCTATGCACTCGTAAAGTGCAGGAATTGAAGAGTCAGCTTGCAGTGCAGCAGTCCATTTTTACGAGGCCCAACACAAAGGGTAAGGCGGCAACCATTGCTACATATCGAGTCAGTCATGTTCCTGCTAAACACAAAAGGTCTTTCAAGGACGGCAAAGTTGTGAAAGACACCACGGCGGTCGAGCAGGACCAGTCTCACTCAGGTTCGACGCAGGAGGGTCTCGGTGCCTGCGCTCGAGATACCCTGGATGAGGGTACCGAGTGTGATGGCAAGGCACCTGTGTCGACGAGTGACGCCGATAAGCTAGCTCCAGTTTTCCCTGGAGCTCGGCCGCAGTGAGCCGGAGGATCTGGGGCTACAATGGCGACCACTGCAGCAGCTTTAAAAGAGGTTGGGGCCAGACTGACAGGCACGGAGGGACTGCATGCCGATCAGCAACAGGTGATGGCGGAGGATGTCGAGGAGCAATTGAAAAAGGACATTGAGGCATGTGAGTGTTTTTCCCTCCAGTTTGACAGGTCGACTGATATGGTGGATGTGGCTCAGTTATGTGTTTTCATTAGAATGGTTTTTGACAACATGACCGCCAAAGAAGAGCTGCTCACAGTTTTGCCATTGAAAGGACATACAAGAGGTGAAGATATTTTTAACGCTTTCATGGAGTTTGTTAACAAGAGTCAACTGCCTCTTTTCAAGCTCATCTCCATCACAACTGATGGTGCCCCAGCGATGGTATGCCACACTAATGGGTTCATTGCATTGTACAAACAAAGTGAATCTTTCCTAGACATCCTTAATTACATCCGCCAAGGAGGTTATGTTTTCATCGGCGTTGGTTTGTCTGTCTGTTTGTTTGTTTGTTAGCAAGATAACTCAAAAAGTTATGAACGGATTTTCATGAAATTTTCAGAGATTGTCAGAAATGGGGTATCCTACAGATGATTAGATTTTGGTGGTGATCCGGATCACCGTCCAGAAGAAAACCGCCATAATGGAAAATGCGATTTTCGTCAATAACTACTGAACCACTAATCCTATCATTGTGAATCCAATTGCTAGTCATATGTTTTCATGGTCAAGGAATCTGAAAACGTACACACAAACACTGTATGGGGGGAGCTGTGGCGCTTGGCGGAGGTCTGCGCTCTCTGAGTTAACTTTTCTAGTCATCATTGTGTTATTCACCAGCAAGCACTGTGTGGGAAGATTTTAAACATGAAAGAAGTGATGGATGTTGCTATGAAAACAGTGTGCTCTGTTTGTGCCAGGAGTCTACAGAGAAGGCTATTCAGGGCTCATTTGGAGGAAACAAGAGCTGAACACACAGACCTGCTGCTTCACACAGATGTAAGATGGCTTAGCAGAGGTAAATTTTTGGGGAGGTTCAGTGAGTTGTTGCCTGAAATCAAAGATTTTCTGAAGCTTTCAAAACAAGAAGAATATGCACAGCTTGAGGACAGCCAGTGGCTTTTGGACTTAGCATTCCTGACAGATCTGACTGGCATGCTCAATGATTTGAATTTACAGCTCCAGGGTCAGGATAAACATGTGATCAACATGATTAGTTCAGTGAATACATTTAAAAGCAAGCTGCAACTCATTTCTAGTAGGCTGCAACATCATGACCTGCAAAACTTTCCTCACATGCAAGCAGAACTCCAGTGTCATGGCAAAGATTCTGCACAGCTGGACAGTGCATGATATGAGGAGCAAGTTCAAAGCATCTTTTAAGAATTTGAGAAGCGTTTTACTGACTTTACATTCATTGAGCCTGTTGCCAGCTATCTGTGCTTTCCATTTGGGGAGGGCATCAATGTGGATTACACTGCTTCTAAAGTAGCATCACTGTTTCAACTGGATAGCTCTGCTGTTGAAAGTGAGATTCTCACACTGCAAAATTACATTGAGATCAAATCCAGGGCAACACCTGGCATGAAAGGAGACTTCTGGAACCTACTGTTCGAACACAAATATCCCAACCTCAGATGATGTGCCTTGAACTTGACTGCACTTTTTGGATCAACGTATTTGTGTGAGACTGCTTTCTCGCACATGAAAATCATCAACTCAAAGTACAGATCCACAATGACAGACATTCACCTTGAGGCCTGCCTAAGGCTTGCAACCAGCCTCCTACTGCCCTGACTATGAGAAACTAGCTGCCTCCTCCCAATGCCAAAGGTCCCACTGAGGTAAGGAAATACATTTATTGCAACTGCTTTGCAATTCACAAACTACTTTTTATTATATCTGAATGGGTTTTCTGTTTGTTGTGTGCATATTAAATGTGTAGATGGACAATGGATATGGCCTATGTGAACTGGTAGATCTTAACAGGCTCACAACTTTAAAAGTAGATCTTGGTTCAAAAAATGTTGGGCACCACTGTTTTTAATGATGGTGTTTATTACTAAGGGAAAAAAATATCCAAACCTACATGTTTGAAAAACTGATTGCCCCTAAACCTAATAACTGGTTGGGCCACCCTTAGCTGCAACAACTGCAATCAAGCATTCACGATAACTGGCAACAAGTCTTTTACAGCACTGTGGAAGAATTTTGGCCTACTCATCTTTGCAGAATTGTTGTAATTCAGCCACACTGGAGGGTTTTCGAGCATGAACCGCCTTTTAAAGGTCATGCCACAGCATCTCAATCGGATTCAGGTCAGGACTTTGATTAGGCCACTCCACAGTCTTCATTTTGTTTTTCTTAAGAAGAAGAAGTAATCTCCATTGTCATTCAGTCCATACAACCAATCATGTACAGTAGAACGAAATTATGTTTCTCCTATCTACAATGTTAATTACATGTAGAATCAGAGCGGTCGCTGCCATGCAAGGCGCCACCACAACTTCTCCTTCCCCCATTCTATGACGCTGAGCACCAAGCCAGAAGGTGGGAAGTACCATTTTTATATGGTCTTTGGTATGACCCGGCCGGGACTTGAACCCCCAACCTCCCGGTTGTGGGGCGGATGCTCTATGAACTATGCCACCACTCTGGTTGCCATTCAGAGGTGGACTTGCTGGTGTGGTTTGGATCATTGTCCTGCTGCAGACAATGACGCTTCAGCTTGAGGTCACGAACAGATGGCCGGACGTTCTCCTTCAGGATTTTTTGGTAGACAGCAGAATTCATGCTTCCATTTACCACAGCAAGTCTTCAAGGTCCTGAGGCAGAAAAACGGCTCCAGACCATCACACTACCGCCACCATATTTTACTGTTGCTATGATGTTCCTTTTCTGAAATGCTGTTACTTTTACACCAGATGTAATGGGACACACACCGTCCAAAAAGTTCAACTTTTGTCTCGTCAGTCCACAGAGTATTTTCCCCAAAGTCTTGGGGATCATCAAGATGTTTTCTGGCACAACTGAGACGAGCCTTTATGTTCTTTTTGCTCAGCTGTTTTTTGTCTTGGAACTCTGCCATACAGGCCATTTTTGCCCAGTCTCTTTCTTATGGTGGAAACTTTAAAAGTGGCTTTATAACCTTTTCCAGACTGGTAGATCTCAATTACTTTATTTCTCATTTGTTACTGAATTTCTTTGAATGGCAGCATGATGTCTAACTTTTCTTTTGGTCTACTTCACTTTGTCAGGCAGGTCCTATTTAAGTGATTTCTTGATTGAGAACAGGTGTGGCAGTAATCAGGCCTGGGTGTGGCTAGAGAAATTGAACTCAGCTCTCCAAAAATGTGATAAACCACAGTTAATTTGTTTTAACGGGGGGTGGGGGGGGGGAAATCACTTTTTCACACAGGGCCATGTAGGTTTGGATTTTTTTTCCCCTTAATAACAAACACCTTCATATAAAAACTGCATTTTGTGTTTACTTGTGTTATCTTTGTCTTATATTTAAATTTGTTTTATGATCTGAAACAGTGTCATTCCTGCTGTCATTCTCCTGTGTGTTTAGTGATTTTCTATGAGTTTTTGTGATCAGTGACTCCAGAGTTTATTCCAGCCCTCATGCTGTGTTTTTGTTTCTTTGTGTTTATTAAATTATCATGTTGCACTGCAGTTCTGCCTACACTCTCAAGCCTACCTTCAACCCTCTTCTGTCTGGAAGGCAGAAATATGTTTACAACAAAAAGCTCACTGACTGGTGAGAAAATTGGACATCTATGACATAAAGGGGCTGTGGTGTCCGCCTCCCCAAGTGGTGGTGTCCGCCTCCCCAAACTCCTCCCCTAAGTAGAGGAGTTTAAGTATCTCGGGGTCTTATTCACGAGTGAGGGGAGAATGGAGCAAGAGGCTGACAGACGGATCTGCACAGCATCTGCAGTGATACAGACGTTGTATCGGTCTGTTGTGGTGAAGAGGGAGCTGAGCTCTTAGGCAAAGCTGTCGATTTATCAGTCAATCTATGTTCCTACCCTCACCTATGGTCACGAGCTTTGGGTAATGACCAAAAGAATGAGATCGCGGATACAAGCGGCTGAAATGAGCTTTCTTTGTAGGATTGCTGGATTCACCCTTAAAGATGGGGTGAGGAGCTCAGTCATCCGAGAGAGGCTCGGAATAGAACCGCTGCTCCTCCATATTGAAAGGAGCCAGTTGAGGTGGTTTGGGCATCTGATCAGGATGCCTCCTGGACGCCTCCCTCTTGAGGTGTTTCGGGCACATCCCTCTGGGAGGAGACCACGGGGCAAACCCAGGACTCGCTGGAGAGACTATGTCTCCCAGCTGGTCTGGGAACACCTTGGTATCCATATCCTCTCTGAAGAGCTGGAGCAGGTGGCAGGAGAGAGGGAAGTCTGGGCTTCTCTGCTTGAACTGCTGCTTCCGCGACCCAGACCTCCGGAAAAGCGGTAGAAGATGGATGGATGGATCTGAAACATTTGTGTGACAAACATAAAAAAATGAGAACTCAAGAAGGGGGCAAGCACTTTTTCACACTACTGTATGCAGAAGTTAGACTATTGTTGTGCATACAGTGGGGCAAAAAAGTATTTAGTCAGCCACCAATTGTGCAAGTTCTCCCACTTAAAAGATGAGAGAGGTCTCCAATTTTCATCATTGGTATACCTCAACTATGAGAGACAAAATGAGAAAAAAAAAATCCAGAAAATCACATTGAAGGATTTTTAAAGAATTTATTTGCAAATTATGGTGGAAAATAAGTATTTGGTCACCTACAAACAAGCAAGATTTCTGGCTCTCACAGACCTGTGACTTCTTCTTTAAGAGGCTCCTCTATCCTCCACTCGTTACCTGTATTAATGGCACCTGTTTGAACTCGTTATCAGTATAAAAGACACCTGTCCACAACCTCAAACAGTCAGACTCCAAACTCCACTATGGCCAAGACCAAAGAGCTGTCAAAGGACACCAGAAACAAAATTGTAGACCTGCACCAGGCTGGGAAGACTGAATCTGCAATAGGTAAGCAGCTTGGTGTGAAAAAATCAACTGTGGGAGCAATTATTAGAAAATGGAAGACATACAAGACCACTGATAATCTTTCTCGATCTGGGGCTCCACGCAAGATCTCACCCCGTGGGGTCAAAATGATCACGAGAACGGTGAGCAAAAATCCCAGAACCACACGGGGGGACCTAGTGAATGACCTGCAGAGAGCTGGGACCAAAGTAACAAAGGCTACCATCAGTAACACACTATGCCGCCAGGGACTCAAATCCTGCAATGCCAGACATGTCCCCCTGCTTAAGCCAGTACATGTCCAGGCCCGTCTGAAGTTTGCTAGAGAGCATTTGGATGATCCAGAAGAGGATTGGGAGAATGTCATATGGTCAGATGAAACCAAAATGGAACTTTTTGGTAAACACTCAACTTGTCGTGTTTGGAGGAGAAACAACACCATACCTACTGTGAAGCATGAGGGTGGAAACATCGTGCTTTGGGGCTGTTTTTCTGCAAAGGGACCAGGACGACTGATCCGTGTAAAGGAAAGAATGAATGGGGCCATGTATCGTGAGATTTTGAGTGAAAACCTCCTTCCATCAGCAAAGGCATTGAAGATGAAACGTGGCTGGGTCTTTCAGCATGACAATGATCCCAAACACACCGCCCGGGCAACGAAGGAGTGGCTTCGTAAGAAGCATTTCAAGTTCCTGGAGTGGCCTAGCCAGTCCCCAGATCTCAACCCCATAGAAAATCTTTGGAGGGAGTTGAAAGTCTGTGTTGCCCAGCGACAGCCCCAAAACATCACTGCTCTAGAGGAGATCTGCATGGAGGAATGGGCCAAAATACCAGCAACAGTGTGTGAAAACCTTGTGAAGACTTACAGAAAACGTTTGACCTCTGTCATTGCCAACAAAGGGTATATAACAAAGTACTGAGATGAACTTTTGTTATTGACCAAATACTTCTTTTTCACCATAATTTGCAAATAAATTCTTTAAAAATCAGACAACGTGATTTTCTGGATTTTTTTTTCTCATTTTGTCTCTCATAGTTGAGGTATACCTATGATGAAAATTGGAGACCTCCCTCATCTTTTAAGTGGGAGAACGTGCACAGTTGGTGGGTGACTAAGTACTTTTTTTACCCCACTGTATGTTGCGAATGTCAGCAACATGCTTAGCATTAGTTGGTTTAAGTTACTTATAAGTCATGGAAATATTCTATATATAAAGTTACAAATATGTTATGTATATGTCCAAGTCATTTTGGATACGCGATGCATATGGCCAAAAGTGAAAATTTCAGCGTATCCCAGCATTTTAGACCAATTTTAAATCAAAATTAATTAAATCACCCTTTATTGTCATTCAACCATACAACCAATCATGTACAGTAGAACAAAATTGTGTTTCTCCTATCACACACACCCCATATATAGAATCAGAGGGGCCGCAGCCATGCAAGGCGCCGCCACAGATTTCACTCCTCCGTTCCATTATTGCTGAGCACCAAGCTGGACAGCAGGAAGTTCCACTTTTATATGGTCTTCGGCATGACCCGGCCAGGATTTGAACCCCTGCCTCTCGGGTGTGGGGCGGATGCTCTACCAACTGAGCCACCACTGTTTAGTCAACGCTGCCTAAATCATCATGGTGTGACAGTGAACAGCTCAAGTTTGCAAACCCTGTCTGGCTCCAAGTATCTACTCGATCAGTTGCAAACAACAGGAATTCCCAGCAAGGTAATTTGCAGCAGTCCTCAGAGCCTGTAACCCAAGGATACCACCTGTTGCTAAAATGGAAGCGATGGACAAATCCTTTCCCCGGCTGAGATGGGCCTGCTAGCTTCGGGGTTGGCCGACCTCTCTTCACAATGACCAGCTTTTCTTGAATAGTCCGTTTGGAAAATTGATTTTTTTTAAAATATCAGCCACCAAACCATTTTCCTCTCCCCTGTCAGTCATTGTGGGGGGAACAAACAGCTATTATATTTAAACAGATACAGTACATTGTAGCTGCTTAAGCAAGTCCTTACCCTGGTGTTTTGCAAGGTAGGATCCTCTGTATTGTGGGTGGAGGAGTCTAACCATCCAATCAAAAGAAGCGAAAATGCCGATGTTCTCGGATGCCTTCGACGGTATCGCACAAGAATGAGTACACCCCTCACATTTTTATAAATATTTTATATCTTTTCATGGGACAACACTTGAGATATGACACTTTGATCCAATGTACAGTAGTCAGTGTACAGCTTGCATAACAATGTAAATTTGCTGTCCCCTCAAAATAACTCAACACGCAGCCATTAATGTCTAAACCGCTGGAAACAAAAGTGAGTAGAAATTAATGGCTGTGTGTTGAATTATTTGGAGGGGACAGCAAATTTACACTGTTATACACTGTACACTGACTACTTTACATTGTATTAAAGATAAGATAAGATAAGCCTTTATTAATCCCACAATGGGGAAATTCCAGGATTGCAACAGCACAGGGACAGCAACACTCAGAGCAATAATTTAGAAGATAAGAAAATAAGAGCAGTGAAAATACATACACTACCGTTCAAAAGTTTGGGGTCACCCAGACAATTATTTTGCGTTTTCCATGAAAAATCACGCTTATTTACCACCATGAGTTGTAAAATGAATAGAAAATATAGTCAAGACATTGATAAGGTTAGAAATAATGATTTGTATTTGAAATAATATTTTCTTCCTTCAAACTTTGCTTTCGTCAAAGAATCCTCCATTTGCAGCAATTAAAGCATTGCAGACCTAACATGATTGCACAAGGGTTTTCTAATCATCCATTAGCCTTCTGACGCAATGAGCGAACACATTGTACCATTAGAACACTGGAGTGATAGTTGCTGGAAATGGGCCTCTATACACCTATGTAGATATTGCACCAAAAACCAGACATTTGCAGCTAGAATAGTCATTTACCACATTAGCAATGTACAGTATGATGGCCCGTATAAACACATGAATCATCCCATTGCACAAAGAAGGACTATCAGGAGCAGAGTGAAAATGTGAGGTACCAGTTAGTCTGTAAGATGCTAGATGGAATAAACAGCATAACCGTCTATTTAGTTACCCCACATAGTATGAATATGTACCCATACATATTGTCACCCTCCGTAGCGACTGGTATTGTCCTAGTTGTATACTGGAGGGGACCATTGTGTAAGTCTGTTGCGTCTTTTGTATTCAATACTATTAGGTCGTCACGTTTTTTTGCTATCTCTGCGTGCAGCCCTGTTTAGGTTATAAAGTCTGACAGCCGTAGGTAGGAAGGACCTGCGAAACCTCTCGGTCGCGCACCTAGGATGATGTAGCCTACTGCTAAATGAGCTCCTCAGTGCGTTCAGTATGTCCTGCATAGGGTGGGACTCAGACTCCAGCAGAGATGACAGTTTGGCCACCATCCTTCTGTCTCCTATCTCCTCCACTGGGTCAAGGCGCTGCCCCAGGACAGAGCTAGCTTTCTTGATCAGTTTGCTCAGTCTCTTCCTATCGGCTGCTGTGATGCCACTGCCCCAGCAGACCATTCCAAAAGTGATGGCTGATGCCATCACCAAATCGTAGAAGGTCTTCAGGAGCACCCCTTGTACACCAAAAGACCTGAGCTTAAAGTGCCTAAAGCCTAAAGTGTCATATCTTTAGTGTTTTTCCTTGAAAAGATATAATAAAATATTTACAAAAATGTGAGGGGTGTACTCACTTTTGTGAGATACTGTGTGCGTACCCCTGGATGTACAGAAGACATCTGATTGGTTAAAGCAACGGGATAAGTTCAACGGTTAATTTAACCTACAGAGCGCACTGTTCATTCCTGAAGGCCCAAGGCAGATTTGCTTGACCCTGGCAACACAGATAGCTGAAATACGATTGGACAAAAAACTCTGACATGCATTACACTACTGGAAGGAGTGCAACCAAGAGAAAAGCTGGAAAATGAAGATAATAGACTACAGGTGCACAAGGTGAGGAGGCAACTGAGAGCACTGAACCCCCACAGAGCTGCTGGTCCAGATGGCATCCCAAGAGCGGTGGTCAAAGCATGTGCATACCAGCTGGCAGGGATCCTCACCAAGTTGTTCAACCTCTCCCTGACACATGCCACCATCCCCTCCTGCCTCAAGGTCTACACCATCATCCCCATCCCCAAAAAGGCCAGAATTGACAGCCTGAATGACTACAGACCCATAGCACTCACGTCTGTAGCCATGAAATGTTTTGAGCAACTGGTGTCCCAGCACCACTCTCTTCCCCCTCCTTTGACACCGATCAATTCACCTACAGGGAGAACTGGTCTGCGGAAGATGCCATCACATCCGCTCTCCACAAAGTGCTGAGCCACCCAGAGAACCCAAGGAGCTACGTGAGGATGCTCTTTGTGGACTACAGCTCAGCTTTTAACACAATCATCCCAGACATCCTGATCAACAAACTGCACCTCCTCTAGACACCCCCCCCCCCACTCCTGGATAAAGAACTTTCTCACCAATCACCCACAAACAGTTTGACTTGGCCTCCACCACTCCTCCACACTGTCCCTCAGCACCAGCTCCCCCCAAGGCTGCGTGCTAAGCCCTCTACTGTACTCGCTGTACACCTTTGACTGCATTCCAACCTATCCACAACCGTCATCGTGAAATACACGGATGACACCACCTTGGTTGGGCTCATCACTGATGACGATGAGAAAGCATACAGGGTGGAGGTAGAGAATCTGCTGATGTGGTGCCAAGCAAACAACCTGGAACGGATTGTCCACAAAACCAAAGAACTCATTCTGGACTTCAGGAAGAACAGACAGGACCACAACCCCCCTTCTCATAAATGATGACCACATGCAAAACGTCCCCGCCTTCAGGTTCCTGGGCACCCACATCTCCTCTGACCTCTCCTGGACTGTCAACACCAAGGCCCTGGTTAAGAAAGCCCAGCAGCGGCTGCACTTCCTCCGTGTCCCGAAGAAGCACAACCTGGACCAGAAGCTGCTGCTGGCCTTCTATCACTTCTCAGTGGAGAGCGTGCTCACCGAATAGGAAGGCTGTGCAGAGGGTCATCAATACTGCCCAAAAAATTATTGGCAGCCCTCTGCCCTCCCTGGAAGACATCTCCAGAGCCTCCTGTCTCAGAAGGCTCAAGACCATCACAGGATACCCCTCACATCCCGCCCACCACCTGTTCACCCTGCTTCCCTCTGGACGACGGTTCAGATCGATCAGGTCCCACACCTCCAAACTGACAAACCATTTCTTCCCCTGGGCCATCCGAACTGCAAACAGTCAGAGGCCCCACCCTCCCTCTGAGCACTCACATGCACAGAACTGAGGACCTTTTAATTATCACTATAACTCACCTGTCGTTGCACTCCTCACTTTGATGTATATTGACCTATCCGTGAAATCACTACTGTATATATTTTCCATAATCCTTGGGCCATTTTACTCTATTATGTGTTCTGCACTCCGCACCCTTATGTACATAGTATCACCCGTGAAGCCAGTGCCGTACCTGTGTATACACTAATGAGCTATTTGTTGTTTTTACTTTTACCTTTACCTCAGTCATATGGTTAATCGTGTGTTCTGTTTTATTTCAAATTCTTCTCACTTACTTTATTGCATTACAATTTCGTTGTACTGTACAACTGCACAATGACAATAAAGCCTATTCTATTCTATTGGGAAGAATTTAATACATGTAGGTTGTAAATGCAATTCTGATAGTGTTTAGGCCAACAGAGAAAGTGTTGCTGGCCCTGAGGGTCCGCCACTGGTTGGAACATAAAGTCGACAATCTATTGCAAGTGCTGAGAGAGTCAGGGTAAGTAAAATACGTTTATTTTATTTAAAACAGTTCCAACCTTCATGGTGGTGTTTGTTTTACAAACTAAACACACATGTGAATTCACCATGTGTCTGTAAAGGTATAGTTTATGAAATTAGAATATAATGAAAATGTTCTTAGTATGCACATGCGTCCAAGAAGTCTTCATGACAGAGGCAGCTGCCTTCAAGTAACATTTGTATTAAATGACACATTTAATTTTTGACTTCTAGCAATTAAGAGAGAAAGGGGAAAAGATAAGATAAGATGAGCCTTTATTAGTCCCACAATGGGGAAATTCCAGGATTGCAGCAACAAAGGGATAGCAGCACTCAGAGCAATAAAAACAGCCCGCAAAATCCTGGAGGGACTGAACAAGTCTGGGTTTATTTAGTCATAATTTGGCTGTTAAGTCACAGTGGATAAAATTAAACATCTGCAATGTGTTTGATGAAAAAGGAAATATTGTCATGACTACAGTATATGTTTGAGTTATTTAATATTAAATACAAAATCTGATTGGTGTAATGTGGGTAGTTAAATGCACACTAAAGGAACACACTATGGCCCTGTGTGTAAGACCGAAAAGTGGTCGTACGATCATGTCAGCGTGCAGATCGGTATTTATCAATCTGAATGTGATCGTATGGTGTGCTCAAATTTCATGTCAGCTCTGAGTTGGGGAACACAGATTTTCAAGTCGCTGTAGACTCCAGTGCAGCAGAGAAACCTGCTGTGTGGGAGAATTATTTCATCATATCAAATTATAATAATGTGCAGTGCAACTTTTCAGGTGATAAGTTTCCTTTGTGATATACACACATCAGCCACGGGTAAGATGTGTGTGTGTGTGTGTGTGTGTATAAACAACTTGTGGTGTGGAGATGTACAGACTGTTTACAAGCACTGTTCGCCTGATGTGGAGTTCTTACTGCTGAAATGCCATCTCAATTATTTACCGAGGGAATTCACTGCTGTTTTTGGCCGCTGTTTACATTCCCCCACGAGGCAACTACACAGCAGCGCTCCACAAACTCCATGACGTCATCAGCACATTAGAGACATCCCATCCCAATGCTGTTTTTATTGTTGCTGGTGACTTTAATCAGTGCAATTTACAGACTGTACTTCCCAAATATTACCAGCATGTGGACATTCCCACCCGTGATAAGAACACACTGGACCACGTTTACACCAACATACGTGGTGCATACACAGCAGCACCCCGCCCCCACTTCGGACAGTCAGATCACATCTCCCTGTTCATGTACCCGGCCTACAGACAAAGACTGAAACAATCGAACCCCGTTATTAAACAAATTAAACGCTGGACTCCAGATACTGAGAGCACCCTGTAAGACTGTTTTGCCGGGACAGACTGGGATGCGTTTAAAGCTGCAGCCACCTGGGAGGACTGTTCTGTAAACATACAGGACTATGCTGAACATGTGACTGGGTACATTAGTACTTGTGTTGATACCATCGTACCCATCATACAAGTCAGGAAGTTCCCCAACCAGAAGCCCTGAATAAACAGACAGGTATGTCAGATGCTGCGTGCTCACTTTCTTGCATTTAAATCAGGCAATGGGGCTGAGTACAAAGCTGCAAAGTATGGACTGAGAAAGGCTATAGCAACAGCCAAGAGGCAGTACAGAGAAAAGCTGGACAGCCTCTACTCCACTCCTGACCCTGGGTGCATGTGTTAAGGCCTGCAGCACATCACAGATTACAAGAGAACAACCAGCAACACCAATAGCTCCACAGACAGCCTGCCAGATGATCTCAACATCTTTTACACCCGCTTTGAGACCTCCAGCTACAGTACAGAGAAGCGACACACACACACGCACCCTCCCCCTCCACTAAAAGTCTCATCAGACCAGGTAAACAAAGCACTGAGGAATATCAACCCCCGCAAGGCAGCAGGACCAGACAACATCCCTGGGCGGGCTCTCAGAGCATGTGCTGCCAAGCTGACTGATGTTCTCACATCCATCTTTAACCTCTCCCTCAACCAGAACATAGTCCCCTCCTGCTTCAAAACCACAACCATTGTCCCCCTCCCCAAAAAGAGCCCGCCGACCTGCCTGAATGATTAGAGGCCAGTAGCACTCACTCCAATCATCATGAAGTGTTTCGAGAAAGTGGTGCTGCCTCTCATTCAGGACAGCATACCCTGGATTCCCTGCAGCATGCCTACCGGCCCAACAGGTCCACCTCAGATGCCATTGCTGGTGCACTCCATTATTCTCTCTCCCACCTGGAAGATAAAGACTCCTATATCGGGATGGATGCTCTTTGTCGACTACAGCTCTGCCTTCAACATGGTCATCTCCCACAAACTCACCTACAAACTGTCTTTACTTTACCTGCACCCCACCCTCTGCGACTGGTACTGGACTTTCTAACTGGCAGGCCTCAGTCTGTCAGGATGGGTAACAGGACCTCAGCCAGCATCATCACGAACACAGGTGTCCCACAGGGTTGTGTTCTCAGCCCCTTCCTCTGCAGCCTCTTCAACCATGACTGTGTCGCCTCCCACAAGGACAATGCCATCTTAAAGTTCGCGGATGACACAGCAGTGATAGGACGCATCACTGGTGGTGATGAAGCGTCCTACAGGAGGGAGGTGGCCAGCCTGGTGTCATGGTGTGAAGACAACAACCTCACTCTCAACACGGACAAGACGAAGGCGATGATGGTGGACATGAGGAAGGGGAGGAGACCTCATCGGCTGCTGTTCATCTGGGAGCTTGAGGGGGAGAGGGTGAGCAGCTTTAAATACCTGGGCATCCACATCAGTGAGGACCTTACGTGGGCACTTAACACCACAGAGCTGGTTAAGTGAGCTCAACAGTAGCTGTACTTTCTCAGGAGGCTGAGGAAGTTTGGCATGTCCCCCAAGATCCTCAACAATTTCTACAACTGCATCATTGACAGCATCTTGACCAATTGCATCACTGCGTGGTATGGCAGCACCACTGCTTTGGACCGCAAATGCATGCAGAGAGTGGTGAAGACAGCGGAAAAGATCCTCAGAATTCCACTCCCCTCTCTGCAGAGCATCTATCACCACAGAGTCCAAAGGTGCCAGTCCTCCCCTGGCCAAGGGTGAGTTGCTGTGCTGCCACAGTGCTAACCCCTCCGCCACCGGAATGTATAAAACTGAATTTAGTTTCTGAATTTTTTTTTTACTATTGCAGTTGCGCTGCAGGGGTTTTTCAGTTGTGGTTTTATTACTGTATTTATATATCAGTACTGTAAAGAGTCTCCTGTGTGAACAATGTGTTAAAATAATATTCGAAGATGTATTTCTTTGACCACATTTTCTGTTCTATAGTATCTTATACTGTAAGAGTATATAATATATAACTTATAATAGTTATCCCTTACAAATTAACAGCTTTTGTCATGAACCCAGCCTGTGTTCTCCTGCGGGCTCGGTTTTCATCGTTCTTGGGCTAATGTTGTGTTTTGATTTCCGTCCTGTGTGTCATTATTTTTATGTTTGGCTGCTGTTCTGGCCGGCGATCGTTAGGCAGCTGTTTGACCCACTTTCTGGTGGGCGCTGTCTAACATTCGCCGGTCCGACCATGCCCCCCCCTCTCTGACAGTCAGCTGTGTGCCCCTGTAATTATCTTTCCTGCCCCTCACCCAGGTGTTCCTTATTTGCTAGGCCAGTGGTGTTTGTACTTAAGCAGCTCTTTGCTAGTCAAACACCGCTGGACCATTATATGAGTCACACAGTCGTTTCCCATCGTGTGACTGCCACGTCCTGAAGGATTTGTTATTCATGCTCCATGGGAGAATTGGACTTCTTGGACTGCTCATGCCTGTGAGTAAATTGTCTTGCGTTTCTCTGTGCGGTTAGCTGCTATGCGTACCTTGTAGTGTTTCTCCCTGCAGCTCTTCTGCTACGCTTAGGCTGTTGCCCAGTTTGCTTCCCTGAGTCATTTGAGCTTCCTAAGGTCTTCCTCGCTCTCCCGAGCGCATGTGTGCTATTTTGTATTATTTTCCTGTGGCCACGGTACACAATGGTCTGCCCGCTGTTCGCTCCTGTGTCAGCCTTTTGTGTACATCTTTTTCTACCTGTAAGTCATTATTTTTGAACTGTGTTTTGTCAATAAATGGGTGTTTGGTGAAAACTCTGCGTTTAAATCCATCCATCCTTCTCCTCCTCCTTGCACTGTGGAAGATGTGGGGAAATTATTTTATTTTGCCCTGTGCATTTCTACACATTATTGAGAGATGCCAGAGAGTGGCTGAGCTGAATCGATTCACACAGCACGCATCAGACAGCTGTTCTGGAGCAGGGACGTCTTTCTGCACTTCAAGTATGCAAGTATGCTTTAAAATGACAAAATGGACAACATTTAGTCAAACAGTCATGTAAGTCAAACAATAGGCTACAGATATATATTATAATCTTCAGATGGAAATCAGCTGATCACACTAACAGTACTGTGGAGCGCCAGTCTCCTCCATCATGGGGTTCTTTTGCATTTAAAGGGATTTTTGAGGTTAACAGACTATAGTAAATACTTATTTTTCACTTTTCTTATAATATAGTCAATTTCTAATTCGGAAAAGTTTGTCTTTTTGCCATCTCATGTTCCACTTTGTCGTAACTTCTGGGGGCGAGACATGGGCATGGAATTTAAATGATGCTTGGGTCCATCCATCAGATTTATCAAAAAGTAAACGATAGTAAGACGAGACTGGCCAAATACACACCGTTTCATAAATACCACAAAGACCTTTTCGTACGATTATATTTATACCCAAGTATACACAGATTTTTACACACTTTTGATCAATGAAGGCCAATGACTGTTTAGGGCTGCAAACTCATCAGAGAAAGAGATGATCAAAAATAGGGAAACCATTTTCAGTGTGAACTGAGGACCCAAACATTTCTGCTTAATCAGTGGAGGAACCATACGCCAGAATGCACAATATCAAAATTTCAGACAGTTTTTACCCGACAGCTACACAAATTTACCGTCAAGGTTAATTTCAGGAGTGTGCAAAGCAAATAAATGTGCATTGGTGCCAATTTTAGTCAGTTTGCCATCAAAGGGATGATCATTTTAGCTCAAACATCCCAATTTATTAGGCTCAGTGCTGATATACAAAATGCATTCCAGTATTCTTTATGGTGTGGTGGTACTGAGTGGGGGGTTCTCCACCCAGAATCAGAATTGGGGGTGGGTGGGTGGAATAGAGGACTGAAGGAGGAAGTGGCACCGGGGGATCTCAAATGTAACAGAAAGGACTGGCCACACCCCGGGGAGTCAGGAGACACTGGAGTTCGCTACAGTGAGAGGGGGAGTGATAAGCAGGGTTTTGTGTCCTGTAAGGTTAATGTGCCTGACAGGCTTTGTGTACTGTGTATATTGTCTTTGGCTCCCTGGGTCTCATCGGGCAGAAATAAAGTGGTATAAAAGGAGGCGCCCAGAGACCCCGGGAGAAGTTTTCTGTTGGGAGGTGAATAAAGTTCGTGTGTCACCCAGCTCACTGTCACGTCTGCTTTCATCTTCCACATTGGTGACCCTAAGACGTGCAATGGAGAACGAGCCAAGCACCGCCCCGGAGACAACCCAGAGGGAGAACACCAGTGCGGCATGCGCTGTCGCAGTCAAGCTCCCGAACTTCTGACTCCACAATCCGACCGCTTGGTTTCTACATGTGGAAGCCCAATTCGCGCTCTGCGGGATCTCCACGGATGACACCAAATATTATCATGTGGTCGCTGCCCTGGATGTGCGCACCACACAGCAAGTAACGAGCCTGCTCCAGGAGCCGCCAGCCCGGGGGAAATACGATACACTCAAGCAGATGCTGCTTCAATGTTATACCTTGTTGGACAGTGAGACAGCAGAGAAAGTCCTCACACGCTCACAACTGGGTGACAGGTCAGCTGTGGAGCTGATAGAGAGCATGTTAGCGCTGAGGGGGAAGGATGACAAACCATTCCTGTTCGTCCACTTCTTCCTCAGGAAGGTTGGCAGAAGGCTGCGGCCCCGAGCTTATGGCCACCAACGGATCCAACATCAGGATGTTTGGTGAACGAACATTGACAGTATGCTTACACGGATGCAATTACCAGTGGGACTTTGTGGTAGCTTCATGTTCTGTCCCTATTTTAGGCGCTGATTTTTTATGTGCTAACGGATTGTTAGTCGATGATGCCAACAGATGGTTAGTGGATGCTGTTTCTTTCTCCTCCTTGCCCTGCACAGCTCGGGGAGTTAGGCCAACAACACATGCTAACGTTATAGCTCCAGGGGGTAAGTACCAGCATTTGCTTTCACAGTTCCCAGGACTCACGGTTCCGACTCATTCTGCTGCAGTAACCAAACATGGGGTCGAACATTTCATAACCACAAAAGGCCTGTCAGTGTTTGTGCGACATTGGCGCCTGGACACGGTTAAACTAGCCAGCGCGAGCGTGGAGTTTACCAACTTAGAGCAGCTGGGCATCGTTAGAGCTCTAACAGCCCGTGGGCATCCCCGCTACATATGGTGCCCAAGGCCGATGGGTCGTGGCGACCGTGTGACGATTTCCGGCGCTTGAACAACACCACGGAACATGATCGGTACTCTGTCTTGCACATCCAGGATTTTTCCATGCATCTGGCCAGGACGCATGTTTTTTCGAAAGTGGATCTGGTCCGCGGTTACCACCAGGTCCCAGTACAGTGGTAATAACTCCTTGTGGGCTTTTCAAGTTTTTACACACACCGTTCGGGTTAAAGGGCACGGTGCAAACCTTCCAAAGAATGATGGACACGGTGCTCCGTGACCTGCCTTTCGTTTTTGTCTACTAGGATGACATTTTGGTTGCTAGCGCATCCGAGGAGGAGCACCTTGCCCATCTCAAAATAGTTTTCCAGAGATTGGAAGCGCACGGGTTTATCGTTAACCCAGCAACGTGCCAGTACAGTGTGCCAGTAATTGATTTTTGTGTCACTGCATTTCGCCGGAGGATGCGATTCTGCTGCCCGATAAGGTGTGCGCCATGTCAGATTTTCCGTGTCCTCAAACTGTGAGGGCCCTACAGGAATTTTTGGGCATGGTCAACTTTTACAGCCGTTTCCTCCCCTGAGCAGCCCAGCTGCTGCAACCGTTGTATGCCGCGCTCAAAAAAAAGAAGCTCAGGGAAGACATCGACTGGACCCCCGAGCGAGTCCAGGCTTGGCTTTCGCAAAGGCCAAAACAGCACTCGCTAACGCCGCTTTGCTGGCCCACCCGGCCCCGTCAGCGCAGATAGCACTCATCACCGACACATAGGGGCAGTGGTGGAGCAGTACGTCTTTGGTTCATGGCAGCTGCTTGCGTTTTTCAGCTGTACTTTGCATGACAACGAACACAAATATAGGACGTTTGAGAGAGAGCTCTTGGCCCTCCACCTGATGACGCATCACTTCCAGTTTTGGCAGTAAGGGCGTGAGTTCACCGCGTTGGTTGATCATAAACCGCTAACATACACAATGTCTAAAGTCTCAGAACCAAAGCCAGCCCGGCAGCAACGAAATTTGGCCGCAATCTCTGAGTTCACAAATGACATTCAACATGTAGCTGGCAAGCTTAATGTTGTGGCCGACTGCCTGCCTCGTGCGTTAGACTCTGCAGTCTACATGGGAATAGATTTCCCTGCCATGGCTGCGGAGCAAACCGGGGACACAGACATTTGTGCGCTCCAGCCCGCGCCTGCTGGGTTAAAACTGGAGAGAAGGGTGGTGCAAGAAGGGTGCCCCCCCTTGCTTTACGATGTCTCCACCCGTCGCCCATGCTCCGTGGTTCTGAGCTCTTAGAGCCGCCGCATTTTTGAGTCCATCCACTCCCTTTCACATACCGGCGTGCGTGCCTTAAACTGGTGGGGGTGAAATTTGTCTGGCCTCACTTACGCAGGGACGTGAAAGAATGGGCTGCGGTGTGAGTCGCGTGCCAAAGTGCACAAGCACACCAAAGCCCCCATCAAGCCATTCCAAATTCCAGCCAGGCGGTTTGACCATGTGTACGTGGATCTGGTGGGCCCCCTTTCGCCCTCGCAAGGTTTTACGGACCTTTTGACAATTGTGGACCGCATCACGTGTTGGCCTGAAGTGTTCCTGCTGGCTTCCACCACGTCCACGAAAGTGGCTCGTGCTTTTTCGTCGGCTTGGGTTGCACGGTTTGGATCCCCGTCGGACATCACTTCCGACAGGGTCTGCAATTCATTTTGGAACTCTGGTCCATGATGGCTCAGAGGCTGGGGGTCACAATCCACCGCACCACAGCGTACAACCCCCAGACTAACGGGTTATGCAAACTGCCTGCCCTGGATCCTGTTACTGTTGTGCTCCGCCCTTAAGGAAGATCAGGCAGCCTCCCCAGCGGAACTCGTTTTTCTCAGCCGCTGCGGATCCCCGGGGAATTTTTACCGGAAAACCCTGCACCTGGGACCAACCCGCCCGTGCACTTTTTTCTACAGTACAGAGGCTGCTCACGTGCTGGGCCCGGCCCACCATTGCTTTCCCCACAGCTTCGTCCCAAAGAGGTTACAGAGTGCCAAGTTCGTTTTTGTCAGGCACGATGCACACAGAACCCCGCTGCGCCCACCGTACGATGGACTGTTCAGAGTGCTGGAAACTGGGGCAAATAATTTTGTGCTACACTTGTGGGGGGGCGGGGGCTAAGGAGACCATTTGCATTGATAGGCTGAAGCCCACTTATGTGTTGGCAGACGAACAGGTGGTGTTGGCCCAAGCTTCCCGGCACAGACGCCCACCGACGGTGGTTCCACAAGTTGGTGTTCCCCCGGTAGAGAACTGCGCTTGTGAAGTTAACCTGTCCCCCCCCCCCCACCGTCTTCCCCTCCACAGACCAACGTGCCCTCTCGCACACCTCGCCAGGAGGGCGTTTCGATCGGACCAGCGACCCCCCCCGCTATAGCCGCTATGGACGCCGGCTCAAGACCAAGGGACCGGGGGGTTAGTCCCCTTTCTGGGTGTTTGGGGGGGGGGGGGCTGTGTGGTGGCACTGAGTGGGGGGTTCTCCACCCAGAGTCAGAAGTCGGGGGGGTGGAATAGAAGACTGAAGGAGGAAGTGGCACCGGGGGGTCTTAGATGTAACCGAAAGGACTGGCTGCACCCTGGGGTGTCAGAAGACACTGGAGTTCGCTAGAGTGGGAGGGGGCGTGATACGCAGGGTTTCATGTCCTGTAAGGTTTATGTGCCAGACAGGCTTTGTGTACTGTGCATATTGTCTTTGGCTCCCTGGGTCTCATTGGGCAGAAATAAAGTGGTTTAAAAGGAGGCGCCCAGAGACCCTGGGAGAAGTTTTGTGTTTTATGCTGGGAGGTGAATAAAGTTTGTGTGCCGTCCAGCTCGCTGTCTCGTCTGCTTTCATCTTCCACAATGGAAGCAAAACAAAGGTTTAATATTTTTAGCATGAGCAATTTAAAATGATATGAAATGTGATTTCTCGGATAAGAAGCAGCTGCTGTCTCAGTCAGAAACTGCAGTAATTTAAAAAAAAGTTAAAACTGTTCATGTGTTTCAGTGTATATTTTCAGATCATTATTGCTCAGTTGGTTAAGCTGCAATGTTGTTTTTATAGTCGGGCGCCCATCGCTGAGTTTCTTTAAAGATGGGTAGCATCCATAATATGAACTGCCCCACAGGAGCTTCAACCAACACATGAACTAAAGTTTTGTACTGCATAAATAAAATTAAAAAAATCTATATCAGTGTAAATGTACTTTATATTCAGAAGCTTTCTACAGGTTTGTAGTTTTACAATGGTTTTGACAGCCAAAAAGAAATTGAAGTTATTAAATCACCAGACTCCAACAAAAACCTGCAAAAACACAGGAGTTGGTCACTGACTGCTGCCTCAGTTGGCTATTTTATTGATACTTTTGTGCAATTTCTCTGTTTGTCTGTGAAGGTAAATTCACTTTTACAGTCATTGTAATTCTATGAATTCTGTCAACTCTTGTCAAATTTTACGTCGACCGTGAGGTTAATACATTCTAGCTTTATTATTTCAAAGTAGGAGAAGCACTGTGAGTCTCACTCACTGCTGCAGGTAAACTTTTCAAAGGGAACTTGAGGTGCACAGGGAGAGTCACAGACTCAGAGGTGCCGTGCAGACACCAGAAAATACACATCAAAAACTATTCATCAGAAATTAATCTTTCTATAGAATCACATCTATACATCTAAAGATGATTATTTTTATGCTGAGGAGCTCGGCATGTGTTGCCCAAAGTCTGACATTATAAAAATGGGAACTATGATAAAAGCAACCCCCCAGCACATATATTGCCCCAATGTACAAAATTTGCACCGGGAATACATTTTAGAGATCGTTTGCACATTAGCAAGATATTGGCTAGACGTCGGCCAATATCTTCCCAATGTGCAAATGATCTCTAGAAGATGTACAGGGTATTCCCGATATAAACTTGCTAACACTGGCCTGACGTACGTATGTGTGCTATTGGGGATGTTAAACTGGGTTCACACTAAAGCGTTTGGACAAACTTTTACAGATGTTTTGAAAAATCAGAGAAATTAGTCCAAACATCGGTGAAATTATGTCTGTGAGCAGGTTTGTTTTAATCCAGCGCACACCAACTTTTATGAACTTTTGCTAGCATTTACCAGCGTTGCATTCAGCTTTCACAAGCTTTTGCCAACTTGGGCTAGCATACGTGTAGCTTTTGCCAACTTAGGCTACGGTCACACTGCAGGTCTATAGGCTCAATTCCAATTTTTTGCAGAGATTTGATTTTTTTGGTGTGGGTGTTCACATTATTCTTTAAATGTGACCCCCATCAGACTCCACTGCAAACAGTCTACAACAGGGCTAGTCAATTACAAAATCAGTTGGGCCACAATTTGAAATCAAGACATGTAACTGGGCCGCACATGTTCAGAGATCTGTTGAATATGACAAATTTCAAACCAACAAAGATCAATATGACAAAAAATATGCACTTTTTGGACTTTTTATTCATTGTCTTGGTTTGAAATGTGTGCTTGGCACATGACAAAGGCACATCAAAAGTGCATAAAAACAGTAACAGTGCTGGGGTTGAGCAGAACTTGAAGGAGTAGACATATTTTTCCTCTTGAACAACAATTAAATAAACAGGAAAAAAATAAAATTCTGTAAATAACCATTTTGGTCACATCTTAATCAGCCATACAGTGGTGTGAAAAAGTGTTTGCCCCCTTCCTGAGTTCTCATTTTTTTGTATGTTTGTCACACTTAAATGTTTCAGATCATCAAACAAATTTAATAGTAGACAAAGATAACACAAGTAAACACAAAATGCAGTTTTTAAATGAAGGTGTTTATTATTAAGGGGAAAAAAAATTCAAACCTACGTGGCCCTGTGTGAAAAAGTGATTGCCCTCTAAACCTAATAACTGGTTGGGCCACCCTTACCAGCAACGACTGCAATCAAGTGTTTGTAATAGCTGGCAGTGAGTCTTTTACAGCACTGTGGAGGAATTTTGGCCCACTCATCTTTGCAGAATTGTTGTAATTCAGCCACATCGGAGGGTTTTTGAGCATGAACCGCCTTTTTAAGGTCATGCCACAGCATCTCAGTCGGATTCAGGTCAGGAATTTGACTAGGCCACTCCAAAGTCTTCATTTTGTTTTTCTTAAGCCGTTTTGAGGTGGACTTGTTGGTGTGTTTTGGATCATTGTCCTGCTGCAGAACCCAAGTGTGCTTCAGTTTGAGGTCACAAACAGATGGCTGGTCATGCTCCTTTAGGATTTTTTGGTAAACAGCAGAATTCATGGCTCTATTTACCACAGCAAGTCTTCCAGGTCCTGAAGCAGCAAAACAGCCCCAGACCATCACACTACCACCACCATATTTTACTGTTGCTATGATGCTCCTTTTCTGAAACGCTGTTAGTTTTACGCCGGATGTAATGGGACACACATCTTCCAAAAAGTTCAACTTTTGTCTCGTCAGTCCACTGAGTATTTTTCCAAAAGTCTTGGGGATCATCAAGATGTTTTCTGGCAAAACTCAGACGAGCCTTTGTTTTTTTTTTGCTCAGCAGTGGTTTTTGTCTTGGGACTCTGCCATGCAGGCCATTTTCACCCAGTCACTTTCTTATGGTGGAGCCATGAACACTGACCTTAACTGAGACAAGTGAGGCCTGCAGTTTTTTGGATACTGTTGTGTTTTTTTTTTGTGACGTCTTGGATGAGTCGTCACTGTGCTCTTGGGGTAATTTTGGTCAGCCGGCCACTCCTGGGGAAGGGTCACCACTGTTCCATGTTTTCATCATTTGTGGATAATTTCTCTCACTTTGGTTCGCTGGAGTCCCAAAGCTTTAGAAGTGGCTTTATAACCTTTTCCAAACTGATAGATCTCAATTACTTTGTTTCTCATTTGTTCCTGAATTTCTTTGAATTGCAGTATGATATCTAGCTTTTGAGGATCTTTTGGTTTACTTCACTTTGTCAGGCAAGTCCTATTTAAGTAATTTCTTGATTGGTAACAGGTATGGCAAGTAATCAGACCTGGGTGTGGCTAGAGAAATCGAACTCAGCTTTCCAAAGATGTGATAAACCACAGTTAATTTATGTTTTAACAGGGGAGCAATCAGTTTTTCACACAGGGCCATATAGGTTTGGATTTTTCTTCCCTTAATAATAAACACCTTCATTTAAAAACTGCATTTTGTGTTTACTTGTGTTGTCTTTGTCCAATTTTTAAATTTATTTGATAATCTGAAACATTTAAATGTGACAAACATACAAAAAAATGAGAAATGAGGAAGGGGGCAAGCACTTTTTCACACCACTGTATCTCAAAGTGCATAAAAACTCAATGTGCACTGTTAGTAGCATTAACATTTGTTTCATTTTTGAAATAAAATATACTACATTCTGGTCATAACTGACCTTGGCACATCATAAAGTGCATTTAGCTGAATAAAAAAAAAATTGACTGTCAAACACTTCAGTGGACAACCCCCCCCCCACCCCCCCCCAGAAAAGATTGATAACATTAACAAACATTGCACATCCACTATTATAGTTTGTTTTAAATCCCCACATGTGAATAGGAACCTCTTTTTATAACCACACACACACACACACACACACACACACAGAGTCAACCAAAAATTTCTAGTTGAGTTAAGGATGCAAAAAATAACCACTTAAAAACTTGAGTTATGACTTCAGTCTTCAAGATTTGAGGTTTTTCTCCAAAATTTATAACAATGTTCTCATAATTTTCTACCTTTCTCTGTAAATTTATCTAAATATGAAACAATTTTCTTCAAATTTGCAATTTCCTCTTGTAAAATTGACTTTTCACGTACATTTGAGAATTTACTATAAGTATGAGGATTATTTTATGGCTAATTTTTGTCTATTTTTTTAATAAAATTGCTGGTTTTGTTTTTTTAAATTTGAAACAGAATGTGGTAAAATTTTGACTTTTTTCCCTTATACAATTTACACTTTTGACCATGATTTTGCAGTGCCAGAACAGAACAATAACTCTGATTTCAAAGAAAAAAAAATAATAACATTATCTATCTATAAATGCACAAAATCTCTATTTGTGTGTGTGTGTGCCTATCTGTCTGCCTGTTCCACGCATATCTTTTGAACCGTTCGTCAGACTGGCCTCAGATTTTATAAGTGCTTTGCTGAGGTTACGAGGGTGTGCATGTGAGTATGGAGTCGCTCAGTCAAAATATGCAATTTTTATCAATAAAACTTTAGCCACCATTCAGTCACCGCTCTCTGTTCATGCTCATGCTTCAAGGTCTGTCTCTTCAGTGTGTGTGGGGTGTTGGATTGACTCTGTGCTGATTGGATAATACGCGGCATCACAACCATGCTGATTGGCTAATACGACCAGTCAGTCACCATAGCGCTTCGCAAACAAAAAAGTAAGTGAAAATTTGCAAGAATGAGAGAATAGTGAAGACGTAATGCTTAGAAAATTATACTGTAATGTTGCCATGATCGCATACGTCTAAAGTATAATTAGGGGAATGCCAGAGGGAACCCAATGTCTGCCTTCTCCCCGGTGTTGGGAGAAGGCAGACACCGGCGTTGGAGAAGCAGCGGGCGAAACACAGTCCTTCACAGTGAAGCAAACCCAACCCATCCGGTCAGCAGTAGGCAGGAGTCCCTTTGCAGGACCATGACTCGCCATCACCAGTGGCACTCCTCTCGGTGTGTTCGCACAGCTATCTAAAAATTAGAAGTTAATAATTGTGGAGCAGAATGCCCAGATAAACTGCACATCATATGCGGCCACATGCACAGTTTGACTAAACGATGACTCGTCACCAAACTGGACAAAAAAATGCTCAAATAACAAAATAAATAATTTTTATTTAAATATGTACTGACAAATGGGCAACACTGATGCAACAGTTGCAGCCAAACAGGTCATTCTGCTAAAATCTGAGGCCACTCTGATGAACGGTTCAAGAGTTATGCGTGGAACAGACAGACAGACACACACACAGATAGAGATTTTGTGCATTTATAGATAGATGTTTGGTGTTTTGTACTTATAATATTGCTAAAATATAAAAGGATGAGCATGTTCTCCCTGATTCTGCGTGGGCTTACCCCGGGTACTCCGGTTTGCTCCCACTGGCCAAAAACATGCAAGTAAGGTTAACTGGAGACCCCTAAGTGGCCCTAGGTGTGTCATGGGCTGGGCTAGACTAGGCAGCCCAGTTCCATGGCACGGTGGCTGTTTCGTGTTTAAGTATATTTTGATTCCCTGTTTGCCTCCAGGCACCTCTTTGGGAGCCCTTGTGGGTCTTGGCTCCCTGTCTACTCACAGCCATGCCCTCCTCTCCTGCCAGCACCTGCCAAATGAGTGTCATTATTATTTGTGTGTCACACTCACACATACACACACATAGACACATACACACACAATCATTCACACCTGCACTCTACCAACTCTTAGCACACACTCATTCATTCCTACACACATACACGCACACACTCTTGCACACCTGCTCTCACTCAACCCAGCACACACCCATTCAGTCCTACTCTCACACACACACCCAGGCACACCGGCAATGACTTTAGTCATTATGTTTGGTATTATTTAACTCTGCTTGCACTCTTGTGATTGTCAGTGCATTGTATTGCCAGCCTCTCACCAGAGCACAGTTTGGCTCTGGTGATCTCATCTATTTAAGTACCTACACTTGTTCGTTGTTTACAGTGTGAGGTTTTTCTCTGTGTTTCCCTGCGCTACCTTGGTGCAACCTGTTGAGTCTTGAGTTGCTTGGCTCCAGGCTGCACTTTTGTTTCAGGTGCGTTCTGGGCTGTACTTATTCTCCACCCTTGCTCACCATTTACGCTTGGGGGCATTTGGGTTCATTCTGGGACTATTGTCCATACTGTTTCGCCTGGGGACAATAACTCTGACTATTCATCGTGTATGTTCTCCTGTTCACCTTTTGGATTTATTGTTTGGGACTGTTTGTATTAATAAACACCACGTCCACCTGCATTTGGGTTCTTCTCGTCTCTGCTGCCTCTAAAACGGCAGCTATCATGACAAGGTGTGACTGTGTGTGTGAATGGTGAAGGGGTGGCGTATCGTGGTTGCTTCATCCATCTAGGTGGATGCCCTGAATTTCCCCCCTGGGGATCAATAAAGTACATAAAATAAAATAAAATAAATAAATAAATCCTCAGGGATTCAGTCACTCTTGCCTTTCCGTGCATATGAAGCCTGCATATGAAGCCTAACAACACCTGTTTGCTTAGCGACACTTCATTATTGTTCCCTTTACCAGTGGGCTAAAACCACCATAAATGCCTCCACTGCTTACATACCTCTTCTGCTTTTTTCCACGTTTAAAGTACTTTAATAAGCTCATGCTTCTCTCGAACAGTGACACTAGCGAGACACTCTGCCTGCTGACTGGAACGGTCACACGGGCGGGGCGCTTCTGAATCCACACGGATGACGGTCATGCGCGTTGTTCTTATGTGCGCTTGTGAATTGTCATTCCTTCATATTTTTTTCTTAAATTTATATTTCCTTGGTGTGGCCTCGGCCTGGACCACACAAAGGTTGGTTATGGGCCGCATGTGGCCCACGGGCCGCTAATTGAATAGGCCTGTCCTACAGCATCCATTACAATTACATACACAAGGCCAATTATGCAAATTAGGCGATGACATCATTTATTGACTCCTAGCAACTTTTAGGACAGCCAAAAGCTACTTTCCTTATTGAAGAGTTGGCAATACTGTGCAAGTGATAGAGCGAGAGTGAGGGAGCCACCAGCGGGAGCGGCAGTGTGCACCGGAGTGTTGTTTGAAGAACAACACTCCAGTGTGCACACTCCAATGTGGAGAGTGCAAATAACGGAGCCAGACTCTTGCAGCAGACGACTTTATTCACTCTCACATCAATCATACACAGAAAAAGCATTATCTCAATACACCAGGGTCTCTCCTTTTATATCATCCGCCCATCTCACATCTGCATGACATCTCGCATGACAATACATTCAACCCTTCTCCCCCCCGTCCCCCAGCTACTCCTTCCTGCTACCTCACCATAATCTCTCCCATATCAATACCTGTTGTCCTCCTCTGTTTACCCTCTGCATCCAGTCTGAGATGATTATCCCAGCGTCTACACCTCTACACCGCCCCCCCCCCTGAATCTCAGACCGAGTTTCAGTCCTCACGTCCTTTTGGCTTCAGTCTCCTCCCGTATCTGCTGTAACGGGGGTTCTCCGCCTCCGCGGCGCTGCTGTGCCAGTGGGGGGCTCCTGGGGGTGTGTCTGTCTGTGGGTAGGCAATGGCGAGGGGGGGGGCAACTTCGACTTGCCCGTGTGGCTGCTCTGATGAATCATTTATCTGGGGAGTTCTCCGTGGGGGTCTTCCACGCCGAGGGGCCTGAGCCAACATCACTTGCTCATCTGCCACCACAAAGACGGGCTTAAGTCTGCCTATACATATTTTCTTCCTACGACCCCCCAAGTGTAACAAAAAATGTTTGTCCCCTGGTTCCAGCACTCTGAACGGGCCATCGTAGGGTGGGTGCAATGGGGGGGGGGGGGGCTGGGCATCGTGCCTGACAAACACGAATGCCGCGTTCTTCAAAGTTATGTTTTGCATGCCGATACCACAATAATAGGCTGTAAACAGCAGTAAATGTATAAGTAGGCTGCTTTTAAACAAGAATAAATTGTACAGCTGAGGAGCTGTAGCATTTATTCTTGTTTGGCAGGTGAAGCTTCATGGAACTCGGAGGCTTTCCTTAATTGTGCAGAAAAATGTTCAAAGCTTTGAGGTTTCTTTCTAAAGAGTGTGACTGAAGCACACTGTTAAAATTCCATGTCAGCAATAAAAGTTCAGAGACTGGTAGTTGTAATCTGCTGATTTTTTTTTTTTCCATTTATACCAGTGGCTCTTAAACTTTTTTAATTCCCTGTTTTGGGGAGCCATACATTACCAAGCCCGCACAGCTATTTCTCTGCCCCTCCACACCCACAATGAATCCAAGAGCATGCTAAGCCTCATCATATTTCCTTTTCTTCTTGACTTCTTCTGCTAATTACCATCTGGAATTTCTCTTTGCTCATCATTTTAATGGAGAGAATTTTAAAAATTAGGTCATGATATAATTTCATCCATCCATCCATCCATCCATCTTCTTCTGCTTAATCCTTTTCGGGTCGCGGGGGCTGGAGCTTATCCCAGCATCTTTGGGCAAGAGGCAGGGTACACGCTGGACAGATCGGCAGTCCATTGCAGGGCAGATATAATTTTACCAGTAATTGTAATTATAATATGATAAAACATTGAGTAGCTTTTATTTTCATAAAATGCCCCCCCCCCCCCCCGGTAGGTTTACATGTAAATCTGGGCCTTGGGAAGTGAGGAAGACATTTTGTGGCCCTCACTACTACCAAAGTTACCCATCCCTCTTCTACAGCATCCATTACAATTACATACACAGGGCCAATTATGCAAATTAGGCGATGGCATCATTTAGTGACTTCTACCGACTTTTAGGACAGCCAATAGCTACACTCCTTATTGAGGAGTTGGCAACACTGTGACAGACACAGTGTTGTGTTTACGGAAGTAAATATGAGCCCCGAACGATTGAGGGGGGCAGAACTTCTTCACCTTGATGCAGCGCAGCAAAATAAAATGCTAAAATCATTCAGAAATGATTATGCTGTGGTGAACACTCAATGGACCTGTTGGACCGGTTCTGTGACTCGCATTTCAGGTCAGAACAAAGGCAGGAAGCTTAGCCTTGTTATGCAAAGCTGGAGACTGTGGGGGGTCGATTAAAGGATGCATGGGAAACAGTGGAAGTGATATCATGGAGGGAAATGCATTGTGACTTTCTTTATTATGCAAGGTGGTCTGTGGGACATGTGATCTATGAGGTGTGAAGTCCCTGATATTTAAGGACGAGAGTTACTGTTTCATACTCTCTCTTTTTTCTGCTTTGAATTGATGGAGATGTGAATAAAGCTGACTCTGAGAAAGAACGCTGCCTCGTCATTTTCACATCTTCCACACTGGTGACCCTGAGACATATCATGGAAGAAAGAAATTCCCCGGGACCAGCCGCGTCAGGAGCCCCCAGCCAAGCGAACGCCGCTACAGTCCAGCTACCGGACTTCTGGCAGAACAATCTGCGCTCCTGGTTCAACACAGTTGAGGCGCAGTTCAACCTCCGGGGGATATCGGTAGATGTCACGAAATTCTACCACGTAGTCGCAAAGCTGGACAACAACACAGCCCAGCATGTGGAGAGCCTGATCGACCAGCCGCCAGAGAGCGACAAATACGGCGCGTTGAAGGCTGCACTCATCCAGCAATTCACCCCCTCGGCGGAGGAGCGAGCAGAGAGGCTCCTGGCGCTGACGGAGGGGGAAAACGACATGCCCGCGAGCCTGATGGAGAAGTTGTTGAGGTTGAAAGACTCCGACGATGATCACTTCATTTTCACCCACCTCTTCCTCAGGACCCTACCGTCAGCAGCGAGAGCGGCTCTGGCCAGTTCGCCACTGTTGGCCCTACGGGACTACCGTGCGCTGGGCCGAGAGGCGCAGCGGATTGTCAACGCCACCAAGCGGCGCGCAGCCACGGCCGCTGCAGCGGAACTCGGCGCGACGACCGCAGACGACAGGAGGCCAGAGATAGCGGTGCCAGACTCACCGACGACGGCGGCGGCAAGGGCCAGGGAGCGTGGACTGGACGTCTTTTGTTTCTACCATCGCCGCTTCGCAGAGAGGGCATGCAAGTGTGTACCGCAGTGCCAGTTCGGGCGTTCGGGAAACGCCAAGACCGGGGGTCGGTAGCAGCTGTGGCCCTCGGGGAAGAGAATAAGCTGCTCTACTTGTCGGACGCACGCTCCGGGAGGCAGTTCCTCGTCGACACAGGTTCCCAGTTGAGTTTCATCACTCCTTCCTACGCGGACAGACTGGCGGGTTCCGGAGGTCCCCTGGTGACACCGGCGAACGGCTCGGAGATTAAGACCTTTGGTGAGAAGACTCTGTTTCTGTCTCTACACGGCCGTGCATATGAGTGGACTTTTGTTGTAGCAACAGTAAATTTCAATATGCTGGGGGATGATTTTTTGTGCTCACATGGGTTGTTGGTTGATCTTGCTAACAGGCGCCTGGTTAATGCATTTTCTTTTGATTCTGTCCCCTGTGCAGCGTGAGTGGCCCCGCCTACAGCACAAGCCAACGTCACAACAGCAGGTGGTAAGTTCCACACACTGCTCACTCAGTTCCCAGCACTCATGGTTCCCACATTTTCTGCAACAGTTGCTAAGCACGGGGTGGAGCATTTTATTACCACTACCGGACCGCCTGTTTTTGCAAAAGCTCGGCGTTTGGACGCAGTTAAGCTGGCCATAGCGCGCGAGGAGTTCGCCAACCTGGAGAGGTTGGGCATTATCAGACGTTCAAACAGTCCGTGGGCTTCCCCCCTACATATGGTCCCGAAAGCTGACGGATCATGGCACCCTTGCGGGGATTTTCGCAGGTTAAACAACGCTACAGCGCACGACCGCTACCCAATTCCACATATCCAAGATTTCTCGGTTCATTTGGCAGGGGCGCGCATTTTTTCTAAAATAGACTTGGTCCGCGGTTACCACCAAGTCCCAGTGCGCGCTGAGGACATACCCAAAACAGCGGTAATAACTCTGTTTGGTTTATTCGAGTTTTTACGCATGCCATTCGGACTTAAAGGGGCTGCTCAGACGTTCCAACGTATGATGGACGCGGTGCTTCGCGATCTCCCTTTCGTGTTCGTCTACCTGGATGATATTTTAGTAGCCAGCGCGTCCGAAGACGAACACGAAAAACACCTGGCCACAGTTTTCCGAAGGTTGGGAGATCACGGGTTAATAATCAACCCAGCGAAGTGTCAGTTCGGGGTGGCGCAGATCGATTTTTTAGGACACCGCATCTCCCCCGAAGGAGCAGTTCCGCTGCCTGACAAAGTGCGCGCTGTGGCAGATTTTCCCCGGCCGCAGACAGTCAGGGCGTTGCAGGAGTTTTTGGGAATGGTGAATTTTTATAACCGTTTTCTCCCCCACGCGGCGCAACTCATGCAGCCGCTGTATGCCGCGCTCAAAAAAAGAAACCCGCGGATAAGATCGAGTGGTCCCCGGAGCGGGACCAAGCGTTCTCGGAGGTTAAAGCAGCCTTGGCAAAGGCTGCGTTGTTGGCACACCCAGACCCAACGGCCCGCATAGCGTTCACCACTGACGCGTCAGATGTGGCCATAGGGGCGGTCGTGGAGCAGCATGTAGCCGGGGTTTGGCAGCCCCTCGCCTTTTTCAGCAGGACCTTGCGCAATGGCGAACGTAAATACAGCGCATTCGACAGGGAGCTGCTCGCTCTCCATTTGGCCATCAGCCACTTTCAGTTCTGGCTGGAAGGACGCGCTTTCACCGCGTTCGTTGATCACAAACCGCTAACATTCGCGATGGCCAAGGTCTCAGAACCGTGGTCAGGCCAGCAGCAGAGACAGCTGGCCGCAATATCAGAGTTTACCACTGATATTCAGCATGTGGCGGGCAAACTCAATGTAGTGGCAGATTGTCTGTCGCACGCTGTGGCGGCCCCAGTCAGTGTAGGGTTAGATTATGCAGCCATGGCCGCAGAGCAGGTTAATGACGCGGACGTGCGCGCGCTCCAGTCTGGACCAACAGGGTTAAGGCTGGAGAGCAGGGTGCTGCAAGACGGTATGCCCTCCCTAATCTGCAATGTCTCCACTGGACGGCCGCGTCCAGTGGTACCGGCCGCGTGGCGCCGCCGCGTTTTTGACTCGGTTCATTCTTTGGCGCACCCTGGAGTGTGCGCGTCGGTCAAAATGGTGGGAGAGAAATTTGTTTGGCCGAGCCTCCGCAAACAGGTCAAAGAGTGGGCAGCAGCCTGCACGGCGTGTCAACGAGCCAAAGTACACAGGCACACGAGAGCTCCTTTGGAACCATTTCACATTCCGGCCAAGAGGTTCGATCACGTTCATGTGGACCTCGTTGGACCCCTCCCGCTGTCACAGGGGTGCACACATCTTCTGACAATGGTGGACCACACCACGCGCTGGCCTGAAGTGGTCCCGCTGGCATCAACCACGGCCGAGGAAGTGGCGCGCGCATTTTTAACAGCTTGGGTGGCGCGCTTCGGCGTTCCGTCGGACATTACGTCCGACAGAGGCCCTCAATTTGTTTCCGAGCTTTGGTCGACAATGGCCCGCAGCCTGGGTGTCACAATTCACCGCACAACCGCGTACAATCCGCAGGCTAACGGGTTATGCGAACGTTTTCATAGGTCATTGAAAGCGGCTCTCAGAGCGTCACTGACGGATACAAATTGGGTTGACAAGTTACCATGGGTGTCATTGGGGTTGCGTTCTGCACCTAAAGAGGATTTAGAAGCCTCCCCAGCGGAGCTCGTGTTTGCGCAGCCACTCCGGCTGCCTGGGGAGTTTCTCCCAGATAACCCTGCACCAAACGCCTCCCCGTCTCAGCTGTTGCGGAGTAACATAGAATCAAGCACGCTGCCCGGCCCCGCGCACCACAGTTTTCCACGCATTTTTGTGCCTAAAACTTTGAAGAACGCAGAGTTTGTTTTTGTTAGACACGATGCGCATCGAACACCGCTGCAACCGCCTTATGACGGACCATTCAGAGTGCTAGAAACAGGGGACAAGCAGTTTTTGCTAGATTTGGGGGGTAGGGAAGAGAAAATTGGCATAGACAGACTTAAACCCGCTTTTGTGGTGGCAGAGGAGGAATTGCTGTTGGCAAAGGCCCCGCGGCGAGGTAGACCACCACGCAGGGTTTCACACAGTAATGTTTCCCAAAGTAATGTTTCCCCAGAACACCCGCAGAGACTGACAAAGGGTTTCCGCCCCCAGACGGCAAATCCCCGGCGGGACAGCGCCGCAGAGACTGTGAACCCCAGCTACAGCAGATTCGGCAGGAGGCTGAAGCCTATCCAGCATGTGGACTGATGTGTATTGATGCTATCACGGCATGCATATGGTTATTTTCTTGTTGTTGTGTTTTTCTAAAATGCTGGGGGGGCTTGTGTGGTGAACACTCAATGGACCTGTTGGACCGGTTCTGTGACTCGCATTTCAGGTCAGAACAAAGGCAGGAAGCTTAGCCTTGTTATGCAAAGCTGGAGACTGTGGGGGGTCGATTAAAGGATGCGTGGGAAACAGTGGAAGTGATATCATGGAGGAAAATGCATTGTGACTTTCTTTATTATGCAAGGTGGTCTGTGGGACATGTGATCTCTGAGGTGTGAAGTCCCTGATATTTAAGGACGAGAGTTACTGTTTCATACTCTCTCTTTTTTCTGCTTTGAATTGATGGAGATGTGAATAAAGCTGACTCTGAGAAAGAACGCTGCCTCGTCATTTTCACATCTTCCACAATGCACAAAATAAATGAGACCAGCTTCATTCCTCTACACACCAGATGACCGCTGTGATCAGCTCTGCTTTAACACAACTGATCAATTAAACAGCTCTCTTGAAAATGAGACCCCATGTCTCAATGGGATTACAGGTTAATAAATAAACAGCACAGCTAGTACATGCTTACCTGTGCCACGGGTAAAGTCCATGTGGGCAAACAGATGGGGCCAACATGGAACCCATGGACAAACCCAAATGGGACCCATAAGACAGCCCAGATTAAATCGGCAGTGGGGCCCACATGTAGGGTTGCCAACTTTCTCACAGCCAAATAAGGGACAGAGAATTTTAACCACTGCTCAGTACCTCGATGTTGTGGACATTAGTGTTGTCGTAATACTGGGATTTTTTTTTTTTATCTTGATAATACCTTAAAAATATTGATATTTAATGTCATGTTTATTACTACAAGGAAAAAAAATACCACACTGTATATCTAGAAATTTCAGATTTTACAGAATACAGAATCTCAGTTAAAAAAAAAAAAAAATAATATAATAATGATGTAATAGCTATGTTTTTAGTAATGGATTGTATTTATATAACACTTTTCATGACACCCAAAGACACTTTACAGTGTGCCCATTATTCATTCACTCCACAGATAATGACAATGGTAAGCTACCTCTGTAGCCACAGCTGCCATGGGGCAGACTGACAGAAACATGGCTGCCAATCCATGCCAACTGCCTCTCCAACTGCCACCGAGCATTTATTCACATTCATACATCAGTCATGAACTATGAACACATTAGAGGCAAGGTGGGTAAACTGTCTTGCCCAAGGACACAACAGCAACGTGGGGGGAGTGGGATTTGAACCGCCAACCCTCTGGTTATTGGGCAATCTACTCTACCTCCTGAGCCACTACGGCTTCATTTTCGTTTCTCTTTGACAAATAATGCAACTTTGAGCTAGAAAACACAACCACAATGCAAAAAGTCATATATAAGTAAAATGAAATAAATTAAGGCTGTTTATGCTTGTTTTTGTCTGATAAGATATTTATTCTTGCTGTGCAGTTTATGTAAGAAATTTTTACATGCTTTCCAATAGTTTTAACTTGTTTTATGCAATTTGATAAGTCAAATTTTCTTGCTCTGTTAACAGATAATTTTACTTAAAATAAACAAAAAAATTCTGGCAATAGATAATTCTAGTTAAAATTAGAAAAAAATGATCTGTCAATAAAGTAAGATTAAAATGCTTAAAAGAACTAAAAACATTCGGAAAGCAAGAAAAAAATCTTCCAGAAAACTGCACAACAAAAAGAAATCCTTGTCTTGTCAAATTATCTTGTGAGAAAAAAATAAGCATAAAGTCTTGATTTAGGATATTTTATCTTACTGAGATTTCCTTTTTTACAGTGTTGAAAGATACTGCCTTCGGCATAAAGTTACATCAGTGATGTATTTGTGATTCACAACAGCAGCAATGAAAAACCTGCACAGGTGGCTGGAAAGCACTGCAAATAGCATGTCTTACCTTTGTAGAAGTGCTTTCTTCTGGCCTTCTTTAAAGAAAAATCCTTCATTACATCCTTTAAGTCCAGCTCATGAATATCATCATACTCTATGGATGTATGCTTGATCCAGTCTACTTTTTACCAAGTTTGGAGTCCAGTGTCCCACGCACAGCTGTCTGATGTAAGCAATCATGGCCTTTCTTTGCCCTTTTCCTCCAAGTGAGTGCTTTAACGGCCTCCCTGTCTCCTCCATGCACAATTATCAGCCTCCTCCACTCAATGCTCCAGCTCAGAAAAATCCTTTATGCTTTGGGATTTTTTGAGCAATTCATTTTCCCTAAGCTCTTTTCCTCTCAATGATTTTATGAGCGCCAGTTTCAAACTTTTTTTCCAAACATTTTGACCAAGCTAATTACTTGTTACCTCTCACTGGCGCTTGCATAGTCACATGTCCAAACAATTCCTCTGATAGACTATTGTTATGTGGTACCCACGTGGGGCACTTGTAAATTAGACCAGTCAGCAGCTACACATGAATATCAAGTGATGAACATAGAATATGAGCAACTAACAACAACGTAATCTTTTTTGTTGGCTTATGATAGACCCCTGATCTTCAAAGGCCCCTGGGCTTCAGCCCAGCCTAGCCCATTTATTAAAGCGGCCTTGAATATATGGGACAATGCACGTCCTGTTTGGGACAAACATATTTAGCTGGATAAACTGAGACAGTTGGCAACCCTTCTCACATGGACACGCTGGCTGGGATGTACTTCGGTCTGTTGTCTAATACCCTTCAACCATTACATATTTAAAGTCAAATAGCTTTCCTTCAAATATCAGTAACAGCGATCTGTGTGGAATTTGCATGTTCTCCCCATGTCTGCGTGGGTTTACTCCAGGATTTCTCCGGTTTCCTCCCACATGCCAAAAACATGCAAGTTAGGTTAATTGGCATCAAACTGGGGATTCTAAATAGTCCTTAGGTGTGACTGTGAGAGTGAATGGTTGTCTGTCTCTCTGTGCTGGCCCTGCAATGGACTGGCGATCTGTCCAGGGTGTACCCTGCCTCTCGCCCAAAGATGTTGGGATAGGCTCCAGCCCCCCCGCGACCCGAAAAGGATTAAGCGGAAGAAGATGAATGAATGAATGAATGAATATATTGAAAAAATCAACTAGAATCCAAAGCAACCATTACAAACTTTTTAGTCTGTTTTGCAAATATAAGAGTGTGATTGAATGGTCTCTATACTCATGAAAACCTAGATCTTTTCATAATAGCTTCTCTCCTTCCTGAACCCCACATGAAGCCGCTATGAAGAATTATGAAGAAATGTCATCGAGTGATGCATGAGAGGATGCGTGCGTGCAAAATAATCATCTTTCTTCAAAATATTGGTATTTCTGAAAAATAAAAATACTTTATGCACATCTCAGGAATATCTCTGTGTTCACTCATCCTCGCATACAGTGTGAAGTGAACAGTAGGAAGCCTTTTCTGCCGCTGTGTCAAGAGACAGAAACAGAGGAATAAAGAAGTCACTTTGATGCCATCCATCCTGAATGTCAAAGAGTGCTGGCAAAATATTGTGGCTGGGATTATCACTTTAGGAAACATGAGTCACACCACAATAAATTGTCTTGAAATAAAATGCAAACATCTTATCCGAATAAAAAATAAATGAGGCTTTCGGGATGAAAAGTTCAAAAGGACGCTCTCACCATTCTGTCATGTTGGGTTTTTTTCAGTTTTTTTTTTTTCCCTGCTTGTGTGATTCTTTGTAAGCAAACTTGGGATGTCCTTGTGAATGTGTGAGAGAGAGACAGTGAGATGACTGACAAAAGATTAACGATGTGGCAGATATGCTGCTAATTCAGCCTGACTGTGGCATTAATGTCACTGTCAGCATGGGCATGTTTGCTGGTCTATTTAACAGGAGCTAAATTGGGATTTATTTTAGCCAAGTGGGCTGACAGCGTATTGACTTTGGTTGGGATGGTGGAACAAGGCATTTGATATTTTTTTTTTTTTTTTTGGGGGGGGGGGTTAAATCTGTGCAAAAAGGTGCCAAAGAAGTGGGATGGGGCATCTTGATTTTTATGTGTAAAGCTACGGTCACAAAGATTTGTGATGAGTTTCGTAAGAATCTCCCAGTTCCTATGAATTCTGGAGTTCACACATTTGTGGAGGGGGCATAGTTTCTTACGGCTGCCGTTCAGTTCGCAAGAGCAACTTTAGGCCTTCTTGAGGAATGAAGTGCTTTTTCTGTCATACGATGGCCCGAGAGTTCTTACGTTCTTCATAAGGGTGCCTTGGGATCTTCCTATGGCATACTTGCTGCCATCTTACGAAAATTTTTGTGCAACTCACGGCACTCTCAGACCGTAGGTAGGAAGATCTTATGGCTTTTGGCACATTTTGTCGGCACAAATGTCACATAAATGATGCACTTCCGCCTTATAAGTGCCTCATTACCACCTTACCCACACTGTACGAATCTCCGTATGAACGAGGATTTGTACGGCGTTTCCAACGACCGTTGTAAGGGGCTCTAAAGAACAACTTAAGGTGTTCTTGAGGCATATCTACAGCCAACATCTTGTGTAGTTCTTACATTGTTTCTATATCATTTGTACAACCACCCTATGATGACGGGTTTTCGTGGGGCATTCATAGAAATCTTGGAAAAGACCATCGACCTGGCTGACTTACAAACGGTCTACGAATGCTGGATTCTCCTACAGCTGTCTTAAGAAGGCCGTACGAAATGGGCCAAAAATCCTTCGTGCGGTGTTCGCAGCCACTCGTAAGGGTATTTGTGACGTAGCTTAACCCATGAACTGAAATGACGAATGAATAACTGAATTAATGAGACTTACCGAGGCTGAACTCCACCTGAGGCAGTTTGGGTGTTAGAATAACGCCTGTGAGACAGAAAGCCAGGAAGACAGAGTAGAATTGAGAGAAGAGAAAGATTGGGAGATAAAGGTAACAAAGAGGAATATGTTAGAAAAATGGAAGGGACGAAGGAAACAATACAGACTTAGAACTTCACTAAGATTTAGTCAACATGCTATATACACACAGCTTGTTTTTTATTTTAATCAAAAAGGTAAATACATAAATTCAGAGAGGTGCTTTAAAGCGGCTGTCCTGTTTCTGGTAGGAACACTGTAAAACTGTAAGGCCCAAGTCCCAACGGCCAACCACAGGGTGCAATGTTAGTTGGTGTACAATGCCGTACCCTATGATTAGTTAATGGGACTCAGGCTGATGGTCTGCTATTTGCCTTTTACCAAAATGAGCCAAAAGAAAGCATCACATCATTATACACTGCTTAAAAAGAAACAGAAATTCAGGGTATTTTCCTCAAATATCATATGAAGTTTTATCAATTAATACAGACAAAATCATAAGCGGACAAGGGGACTGGAATTTGGGACATGCAGAGGAGACAAAAGAGTTTTAATCTGAAAAAAAAACCCAGCGGAGTAGGTAGAATATTTTGGAATGGAAGCAGCGTGACAGGGATTAATGTATCTGCTCATCTGGATTGTGCAAACACACACTGCAATCTTTGAAGGTGTCAGAAATCGAGTTTGGAGATATCCATTGTCCTTGAGGCCTTACGCCATAATGACGAGTAGAGTAGTGACTGCTTCCGTCATCCGTCACTGGAACTGCCTCTCATTCATCACATCCCCAGTCCACCACAGCCATTCAGATTACAAACAGATGAAACACCTGCAGGATGGTGCAACACGTCTAAAGGGGGGGGGCCTTAACTGCTAAATTCCTTTTCTCTGCCTGTATAGACACAATTGGTCTCTAGAAGGCTCATCAACTCCACTAATGGGGCATGGACACTCGATGCTTACTGGTGCATGAGGGGTACGCAACGTTATGTAGGAGACACTCTGTATAATGAGTATGCTTTGCAAAGACTAAAACTGATGTACCTCTGATTTAAAGTGCCCATCTGGCAGTTTAACTCCATCTAATTAGATTGGTTCCTTTATATGACCTGTCGTCAAAATGTAGAGATTTTCAGTCCAGTTTTCTTATGTTTGGGTTCTTCTTGATATGCAACATCTGTCAGGGGGATGGATTCTCTTGGTGATCTTTTACCACTGCTGACACAATAGTAATATAGCAAAACAATGTTGGTATACATTTCTATGGAATCCAATAATATGATCACATGCTTAAAGCACCATCCTAGAACCCGCAGAATCCCACAGGCAGCTGCTGGTATGTAATAAAAATACACTTTATACTGGACCTTAGGGTGAGCCCTCAGTTCATCAGTTTCTGAAACATATTTTAGCCTTCTTGCGTTAATGGTCACATTCAGTAAAACATGGGGGTTTGTGGGTTTTAATCAGAAATAAAGTACTTTCTTGGGTTTTTATTGATTGTGAATACAGCAAAAATATTACAGTTTCTCTTTACTTAGAAATATTCTTATCTTTTACATTCTGGCAGAATGGGCAGAATCCAGTATAGCTCTTCTGGATTCCATTTTCCTGTTATAATCCCTTTATACAGGGGTGGAGATCATTGCGAGATCGATGAGTGATGAGAAAATGGCCAGATCTCTCAACGATCGCCAAGATCTCATAATGATCTCTCAAGGATCTCTGGTGATCTCCACGGTCCTCAAAGTTTTGACTCATTCCAAAACAATCTCCCAATGATCAGCAAAGGGAAATGATTCCCCAGCAATCTGTCAACGAGCGCTCAAGGATCTCATCAATCTCCTAATAAGCTCTCATCAGACTTTCAATGAACTCTATTGGTCTTTCATCAAACGCAATCCCTTACTGATCTGTCAGCTGTCTCAACGTTCAGGGTAGAAAAGTTTTGATGGGACAGAAGATGCATGATGCTGTGATCGCGAGACGTTCCAAGACTGTTGCACATTAATCCAAAATGGCAACTCACGTTGACAGAGCATAAACAAACTTTTCCACAGGTAGTGTTTCTTTTTTTTGTAATTAATCTGCTAACTATCTGTTCCTATCTTCATTTTTCGTATATCATTTCACCATCTTCTCGACAGAGCTGGAGGAAATTGAGAATTATAAGATAAGATAAGATAAGATAAGATAAGCCTTTATTAGTCCCATAATGGGGAAATTCCAGGATTGCAACAGCACAGGGATAGCAACACTCAGAGTAACAATCAGAAGGCAAGAAAAAACAAGAGCAGCTAGTATACATATGTACATATTACTATAAATATATATATATATATATACACTACCGTTCAAAAGTTTGGGGTCACCCAGACAATTATTTGGTGTTTTCCATGAAAAGTCACAGTTATTTACCACCATGAGTTATAAAATGAATAGAAAATATAGTCAAGACACTGACAAGGTTAGAAATAATGATTTGTATTTGAAATAATAATTTTTTCCAGATACTAACCTGCTCAAAGGAAGGTCAGTTTTATAGCTTCTCTAACCAGCTAAACTGTTTTCAGCTGTGCTAACATGATTGCACAAGGGTTTTCTAATCATCCATTAGCCTTCTGACGCAATGAGCAAACACATTGTACCATTAGAACACTGGAGTGATAGTTGCTGGAAATGGGCCTCTATACACCTATGTAGATATTGCACCAAAAACCAGACATTTGCAGCTAGAATAGTCATTTACCACATTAGCAATGTATATTAGAAAGTATTTCTGATTAGTTTAAAGTTATCTTCATTGAAAAAAACATTGCTTTTCTTTCAAAAATAAGGAAATTTCTAAGTGACCCCAAACTTTTGAACGGTAGTGTATATAGACACACAGTGCGGAGCATTGTGGTTGGTGGATGTGCAGCAGAAAGTCTAAGCTCTCTCTCTGCGGATGCGACGGGCCAACTGGATGTCTTTGGGCATGATGGTGACCCTCTTGGCGTGGATGGCGCACAGGTTGGTGTCCTCGAAGAGACCCACCAGGTAGGCCTCGCTGGCCTCCTGCAGAGCCATGACGGCGGAGCTCTGGAAGCGCAGGTCGGTCTTGAAGTCCTGAGCAATCTCCCTCACCAGGCGCTGGAAGGGCAGCTTACGGATGAGCAGCTCCGTGGATGTCTGGTAGCGACGGATCTCTCTCAGAGCCACGGTACCGGGCCTGTAACGGTGAGGCTTCTTCACTCCGCCGGTGGCCGGAGCGCTTTTTCGAGCAGCCTTGGTGGCTAGCTGCTTCCTGGGGGGCTTTTCCTCCAGTAGATTTACGGGAGGTCTGCTTGGTTCTTGCCATCGCTCTTTATTATTCTGTCTTATATTTCTTGCACGCCGCCTAAACTCCAGCCCGGCACCCATGTCGTTTTCGCTTCAGTTCCCCGGTATGTCGAGTTTCTCCGTTAGCACCGGGTGGCGGTTGAGTGCTAGCTAGCTCTTCCCTGCTGTATCGTCTCCTGCTGTAAACAGTGGCTCCGTCCGCTGACTCGGGAGACCTTTGGGGTGATCTGTGTGTCCGTGATATATATAGAGTGAAAGGTGTGCCGGATCAGAAAGTTATCACCGGATCAGAAAGAAGAAGGAAGATAAAAAGACTCAGAATTGAGCCGCTGTTGCAAAAGGCAGCCAACTCGTGTGGCGCTGGAACCGGAAATATAGACAGGTTTTATTATTGCTGCTGTAACATGGAGGACAACGTATCTCCCGGTCTTTCCTCTTTCTTGTCCAAATGACCTAGACCCGCAGATTCTCTGAAATTAGCATCTGAGAAATCACGGGACAGTTCAGAGGTTAGTGACATCCTTTCCTCTATTGAAAATGAACTTACCAGCCTGGATGGTAGACTAGCGTTGGTCGAGCTGTTTCATAAAGAATTCCAAAGCGTACGGGAGAGTTTGGAATACAGCCAGGCACAGCTCATTTCTCTCTTAGAAGAAAACAACAGCTTGAAAAAGTCAGTAAACACACTAACCACGCAGCTTGACATTGTTGTAAGAGAAAACCAGAAAATGAAGGAAACAGTTCTCGAGTTGCAGTCATGCAGCATGAGAGATAACCTTGTCTTTTCCGGAATTGCTGAAAAAAATAATGAAAATCCAGAATGGCTGGTCTGTGAATTCATGTCCACGCAGCTGAAACTGCCATCCAACGTTACAAAATGAATTACCTTTCACCGAGTCCACTGCACTGGACAGAAAAATCCTCAAAATAATCGTCCCAGACCTATTGTTGCCAAATTTGAACATTTCAAGCAAAAAATTCTGGTACAGAGGCAGGGCAGGCAGCTTAAAAACACCAATTATGGTCTAAATGATCAATTTCCACAGGAAATCATGGAAAGGAGAAGGAAGATTTTCCCATTAGGAAACAAAAAATCCAAGAAGGCAAACGAGCAGTTGTCTAGGTGGATAGATTTTTATAGATGGCAAGCTGTTTATGGATGAAACCATAATCCCCTGGCTATTCTAGAGCCTCTGTTTCCTTAGCCACATGTGGAAAAAGAGTGTGATTGTGCACAGGTCTCTTATTCGATCCTGGTTTAATTTGTTAACATTTGTCTAATGTTCTTTCTTTTTTGTTGAGGTTGTTGTTTGTTTGTCTGCTGTAGCTAATTTTGTTGAAGCTGTTAGGTTGTTGCTGTATATTATCTGTATCTCTTTACCATTTACTAACCTTTATGTCTCTTCTCGCTCATACATTTGGTTTATAGGAAATAATCTTAAGCACATGCACCCCACTCACTCTTGCAAATGCAAGTAAATGGAATAGAGACATCATGCGCGCACACCCAAGCTCACACCCATAGGTATATATTTTATGCACAACACACATGCCTACACACACGTGTACATGCAGCCACACAGCATACACAGGACATTCATTTACACACACATACATACACTATGGACATATAATCACATAGGCACATCAGAATCAGAATCAGAATCAGATTTATTGCCATTGTTCATGTAGTACACAAACTAGGAATTTGTCTCGGTGCGATGCTGCAACATTAAACATGAAAAAATAAAAGATAGAAATAAAACTATACATGCAATAAAATGTAGAATATGAATGAGTAATACTAGTCAAAGCAATTTTAAATATATTAGCGAGTAGCAGATATTGTGGAGTACCACATAGTGCAGTTGGTAATGCAAAAAGAAAACAGTGAATTGACATGAGTCTGGTTGAGCTGCTGTACGTAGTGCACGAGAGTCTAATAAGTCACTTAGTGTTCAGCAGTCTGATGGCAGAGGGGAAGAAGCTGTTCATGTGATGGGAGGTTTTAGTCTGAATGGACCGAAGTCTTCTACCTGAGGGGAGGGGGGCAAACAGTGCGTGACCAGGGTGTGAAGGATCGGCTATGATCCGGCCTGCACGCCTCCGGGTCCTGGAGATGTACAGGTCCTGGAGGGATGGGAGCTTGCAGCTGATCACCTTCTCAGCAGTGCGCACGACGCGCTGCAGCCTTAGTCTGTACTCACTACATTTACTGTAGTGAGCCTTTAGCACAAAAATCAGTTAGTGAAAACATGTCTACATTAAAATTTGTCACGTGGAACATATGTGGAATTGGTACCAGGAAGAAGAGGCTAAAAGTTTTTAATTGACTGAAGGATCTACAGGCAGACTTTGTCTTATTACAGGAAATGCGTTTCTAAGTCGTCTGTAGATGCGATCACCTCCCCAGAATTTCCCCACATGTACTCAGCCTGCTTTAATTCCAAACAAAGGGGGGTAGCTATATTGGTAGAACAGAGGAATATGCTTTGATGTGAATAACACCATAGCAGATCCAGAAGGTAGATTTATAATATTAAAAATCTCAGTTAAAGATTTGGATCTATGTATTGCAAGTGTTTATGGCCCAAATGTTGATGACCCATCCTATTTTCACACTTTCTTCACTTCTCTTTCTGAGCACTTGGATACTACACTTATAATAGGAGGAGAATTCAACCTGGTATTAAACCCTGCAATCGAGAGGCCCAGTACATCGGGAATGATCAAAACTGGCAGGCTACTGACACTCTCAAGCAATACATGAATGATTTTGGTCTTTGCGATGAATGGCATTCTTTTCACCCAGCTCTTAGGGAATACACTTTTTTTTCATCAGTAAAATAATCTCTTACTGTTCATATAAGAATAAAAAAGAAAAAAACACTGGTACTGGAGTTAGAACAGAAAATTAAATCACTGGAGATGACCTGTGCCATTTCTCCACAGGAACAGGCACTTAACAATCTGAGAAAATTAAACCTGGAACTAAAAGAAGTTACAAATAAAAGGACACAGTTTTTAATACAAAGACTGCGTCTTGAGAAGTTTGAACACAGTCATAAATCGGGGAGATACAGTATTTTTCAGTATCTTTCTAACCAGCTTTGACTGAATAAAGAAAAAACAACTATCCACTCTATTAGGGATGCAACTGGAAATATCACCCATGAGCCTGAAGAAATGAATAACTCCTTCAGAAAGTTTTATGAAAACCTCCACTCATCTCAGATAAACCCATCTGACTCAGCAATATATATATTTATGGGCAATGTTAACTTACCACGATTAAATAATGAACAGATTGCAGCTCTGGATGCACCTCTTTTGGTGTCCAAACTGCAGGAGGCACTCAAGGACATCCCAAACAACAAAGCTCCGCGACCAGATGGTTTTCCAGTAGAATTTTATAAAGAATTCTGGCCTGTGATGGCATCTACTTTCTTTAAAATGGTGAACCAAATTAAAAAAGAAAATGTAATCCCTCCAAATATGAACTTGGCTAGTATTATCCTGCTTCTTAAACCTGAAAAATAACCTATGCTTTCATCCAGCTGCCGTCCCATCTCACTTATGAATGCTGATCTTAAAATAATTTGCAAAGCTCTCACCAAAAGACTGGAAAAGATAATTCTGTTTATTATACACCCAGATCAAACACGTTTCATCAAGGGTAGGCACTCAGCTAATAATACACGTAGGCTATTTAATTTAATACACTACTGTAAGATTAATAACTTAGAAACCACAATTCTATCTCTGGATGCAGAGAAAGCCTTTGACCGTGTTAGCTGGAAATTTCTTTTTATGTTATGTTTATGTATCTTTTATGTTAAACAAGTTTGGGTTTGGTTCATCTTTTATAAACTGGATTGAAACACTATACAGCTGTCCAACTTCATCTGTCCGAACAAATGATCAAACTTCATGAGGCTTCAATCTCCAGAGAGGCACTAGGCAGGGCTGTCCACTCTCTCTCTCTCTCTCTCACACTTTTTATCATCTTTATCAAACCATTAGCAGCAGCCATACGACAAAATGTTGATATCAGAGGTATCCAAACTGGAGAAAAGAACACAACATAAGTCTTTATGTTGATGATGCATTGATTTTCCTTGAAAACTCACAAAGATCTCTTTTTCAGACAGTGGCGCTGATTGATAAGATTTTCGTCATTATCAGACTACTCTATTAACCTCTTGCACTCCGGTGTACCGCGGGCGGGCACATCTCTGCATCCTAGGGCACACGAGGGCGCCCTAGGACGCACCTAGTGCGCACTGAGAAAAAAACCCCCTGCATTTCCGTTCTTCCACTACAGACACAGCTGCGAACAGAAAGCCAAGGAGTGCTTTGATTGGTTTAGATGTGATTGACCTCTCATTCGACTAATAAGAGCCTTGAATTGGGTTTCTGAAACCTTGAAGAACCAATGACTGAAAACCTAGCAAGAAGGACCCGCCTACCAACGGCTGCGAATACAGCGAGCCAATTGAAGCACAGTAGTTCGAAAGCGTGCCTCCCTTGCAAAATCTGTTTTGTGTAAGCCGCTGGGTGACACACACGTGTTCACCAGTCTTTTTTTCTTACTACTGTTCTTATTTGTTTTGAAAAATCGTTCGCCAAAACCGCAATCATGGAAGCGCAAAACTGCAATAATGGAATTATGGTTTGACCGGGTCGCGTGACCAGAACCACGAGTCCGTAATAAGCGGACCAGCGTCATGTTCGTCTGACAATGAGGAAGAAAAGTTCGCCAGTGACACTGCTGTTGTGGACAGGTAAGTGTTATAAGCTAAATTATTCTTTATCCCTGAAAATTGTAATCAAAATGACTTTTGACCGATCGGTAAATTACAACTGTACGTAGTAGACGAACCGTGTCCAGTCCGTGCGCTGCGTCCGGACCGTGAACGCCCCCCCCCCCCGCTACTCTTCTGCAGATATTTTAGTACAACTGTGCGTAGTAGACCGCGGCACACGGACCGTGTACTGTGGCGCACGGACTGAACACGGTTCGTGCGCCGCGTCCAGACCATGAACAGCCCCCCCCCCCCACGCTACTCTTCTGTAGCGCATTGCAGATATTATTGCAGATATTTTAGTACAATTGTGCGTAGTAGACCACGGCGCACAGTCCCCGCGGTCCGTCATGTAGCGATGGGCGATGCCCGTCCTCTGTAGCGGGGGGTGGGGGGTGGGTGGGTGGGTGGGAGTTGTTATCTTCTACATTACAGATAATTTTAGTATAATTTTTAGTGCACTGTAGGTTATTTTTTCTTGTAAAAAAAAAGCCACACATTTTTTACGTGGCATGCTTCTTTGTGTGTGGGGGCTTGTTTGTTCATTCATTCATGAATGAATGAATAAACAACCCCCCCCCCCCCACACACACACACACAGCCCTTCACCTTCCATTAGAGCCCAAGATGAAGCTTCTATATTGAATCATTCAAAAGTTACAGATGTTTTTCCAAACTGTGCCATTTGGCACAATTTGGCACAGTTCAAAAACGCCTGGGAACTACCTGAGTAAAAAGCTGTGTAATATATTCAATTTTTGTGGTATTGTTACAAAATTTTGACCTCAGCTGGATAACACTTGGTTCTACATTTCTGTTGCATTTTCCAGCCCAGATCTGACAGCTGTGTGTTATTTGCAAGCATTTGTATCCAAAAAGTCACCCAGGCGAAATTTATTTTCTTCAAGTTCAGTATGTTTATATGACTGTTACTCAGTGGCAGGAGTACTTAGAGAGATTATGACTGTTTTGCCAAAAAATTCAAAGTGTTTTCTTTTAAATGAGACCAACCCCATGAAGATGCTGCAAAGGGTTGAAGAACAGCTTTTGATTTACTTTGGGTACGTTATTTTTTGGCGTTTTTAGGGAAAATGACCAGAGTGCAAGGGGTTAACTAGGGTAAATCAACAGCCTTACCTATAAATTGTAATTTTTGAAATACACACGTGGACAAAATTGTTGGTACCCCTCTGTTAATGAAAGAAAAACCCACAATGGTCACAGAAATAATTTGAATCTGACAAAAGTGGTAATAAATAAAAATTCTATAAAAATTAACCAATGAAAATCAGACAATCCTTTTGAATTGTGGTTCAACAGAATTATTTTAAAAAACAAACTCATGAAACAGGCGTGGACAAAAATGATGGTACCCTTAACTTAATATTTTGTTGCACAACCTTTTGAGGAAATCACTGCAATCAAACTGTGGTAGACTGCAAGTCTAATTTAAAACATTACTGGCACATGCCTCTAGGGGGAACTACCTGTATTGTTCAGCACTACTATTAAGGGGACACATTAGAACAAGAGTGTGAAAACCCCGCGCAGAATCCATGTTCAGTCATATTATGTGTGTTGCAGAATAAACGGCAGAGTTAGCCAAAGAAATAACTCATGTGTGATATCCTACCGTGTAGCAATGATCACACTTGAGTTATTTCTTTGGCTAACTCTGCCATTTATTCTGTAACACACATAACAACACTGAACATGGATTCTGCGCGGGGTTTTCACACTCTTGCTCTAATGTGTCCCCTTAATAGTAGTGCTGAACAATACAGGTAGTTCCCCCTAGAGGCATGTGCCAGTAATGTTCTATTTTAGACTTGCAGTCTACCACATCCCTCCCCTCTAGATTAAACTACTCTTAATTACACTAGCCAATTACTAGACATCCTGGAACTCCCATTTAACCCTGAACTATCACAGTTACTTTTTAATTTCTTAAACACATGTGTCATACACATAATTTCTTTCTTTTTTTTTTTTTTTTCACATGTATAACACACATAACAGTCTAACTGGGGATTTGGTTTGACTACCGCATCCCAGTGAGGTTCCAGGACGCATTCTTGTCCTATTTCACACCAATTGTGTGATATCCTACCGTGTAGCAATGATCACACTTGAGTTATTTCTTTGGCTAACTCTGCCGTTTATTCTGCAACACACAAGTCTGTCTCTTAACATTTCTTCCAATGAGTCTTTGTAATCACAGTGCAGTGTTAATTTCCTCAATTCTGCCACATACTCTGCTATGGACTCAGTGTTCCTCCTTATGCGTGAATTAAATTTGAATCGTTGCACGATTTCACTCGGTTTGGGGCTGAAGTGCTTCTGAAGCTCAGCAGTAAGCTGGTCGTATGTTTTATCTTTCGGTAATGCAGGGCTTATTAAATTTCTCAACAAGCTGTAAGTAGTTGCACCAACTCCACTCAACAGTACAGCCTTCCTTTTGTCTGGCTCCTCAATATCATTAGCTTGGAAGAAAAAGTCCAACATTTCACTATATTCTTCCCATGACTGAGTCGAGTTATCAAAAGGGGTTACCGTTCCGATTACAGCCGCCATTGCTCGTCGTGGTGGGGAAACCTCGTTTTTCCTCCTCTGACCTTGCACTCGAACTACTGGAGTCACTTGAGTTCGCCACACTTGCAATGTTCTCTGTTTCTCGCCGCTGATTTTTTTCTTTTAATCCTCGTCGCCAATTGTGTGATATCCTACCGTGTAGCAATGATCACACTTGAGTTATTTCTTTGGCTAACTCTGCCGTTTATTCTGCAACACACATAATATGACTGAACATGGATTCTGCGCGGGGTTTTCACACTCTTGTTCTAATGTGTCCCCTTAATAGTAGTGCTGAACAATACAGGTAGTTCCCCCTAGAGGCATGTGCCAGTAATGTTTTAAATTAGACTTGCAGTCTACCACAGTTTGATTGCAGTGATTTCCTCAAAAGGTTGTGCAACAAAATATTAAGTTAAGGGTACCATCATTTTTGTCCACGCCTGTTTCATGAGTTTGTTTTTTAAAATAATTCTGTTGAACCACAATTCAAAAGGATTGTCTGATTTTCATTGGTTAATTTTTATAGAATTTTTATTTATTACCACTTTTGTCAGATTCAAATTATTTCTGTGACCATTGTGGGTTTTTCTTTCATTAACAGAGGGGTACCAACAATTTTGTCCACGTGTGTATTTCAAAAATTACAATTTATAGGTAAGGCTGTTGATTTACCCTAGTTAACCCCTTGCACTCTGGTCATTTTCCCTAAAAACGCCAAAAAATAACGTACCCAAAGTAAATCAAAAGCTGTTCTTCAACCCTTTGCAGCATCTTCATGGGGTTGGTCTCATTTAAAAGAAAACACTTTGAATTTTTTGGCAAAACAGTCATAATCTCAAGTGACATAAAATACAACAACGATTTCTGTAACTGTCAAAGAGACTTCTGCACCTCTCAGCGGGTATTTTGGCCCACTCCTCATGAGCAAACTGCTCCAGTTGTCTCAGGTTTGAAGGGTGCCTTCTCCAGACGGCATGTTTCAGTTCCTTCCACAGATGTTCAATAGGATTTAGATCAGGGCTCATAGAAGGCCACTTTAGAATAGTCCAATGTTTCACTCTTAGCCATTCTTGGGTGTTTTTAGTTGTGTGTTTTGGGTCATTATCCTGTTGCAAGACCCATGACCTGCGACTGAGACCAAGCTGTCTGACACTGGGCAGCACATTTCTCTCTAGAATACCTTGATAGTCTTGAGATTTCATTGTACCCTGCACAGATTCAAGACACCCTGTGCCAGATGCAGCAAAGCAGCCCCAGAACATAACAGAACCTCCTCCATGTTTCACAGTAGGGACAGTGTTCTTTTCTTGGTATGCTTCATTTTTGCGTCTGTGAACATAGAGCTGATGTGCCTTGCCAAAAAGTTCCAATTTTGTCTCGTCTGTCCATAGGACATTCTCCCAGAAGCTTTGTGGCTTGTCAACATGCAGTTTGGCAAATTGCAGTCTGGCTTTTTTATGATTTGTTTTCAACAGTGGTGTCCTCCTTGGTCATCTCCCATGAAGTCCACTTTGGCTCAAATGACAGATGGTGTGATCCGACACTGATGTACCTTGTGTTATGCTGCGGCCCTTGCGGACTGCAAATGAGATGCTATAGGTGACCAGTGAGTTTGCGATTTTATTAAACAAGGACAAAAGGTACAAAATAATGAGCCACGAGGGGCAAAACACAAATAAAGACTAAGGCAAAGACACACTGACGATACACACAGATTAAGGAATGAACTTACAAAGAGTAGCGAGGAATTAGAGGATGACTGGAGCCGGGATGTAGGGACTCCAGCCTAACGTTGGGGAGACCAGCGTTATCCATACACGAGTGAGGTCGCAGCCCCGAGAGACCGAAGCTGCCCCCTTAAATAGGCAAGGGAATAGCACAGCTGATGAGGGCGTCATCAGCTCCATTGATTCCAGCTGTCACAGCCAGCTCAGCTCTGACAGCCGGAAGCCCCGCAGAGGCGCTGTCAGAATAAGAGCTCTGCGGGACCATAAGGAATGGTATCGAATGGGAGGAAAATACTGCATGACCCGAGCGCGGACGAGATCGGCGCTCAGACCATGACAGTACTCCCCCCCCGAACGACGCACTCTGGGTCTAACCGTAACATCCAAGCCTCCCCCCCACCCAGAAGGCTACGTAAACTCACCCAGGGCAGATGGAGGGCGGAAGAGGCTCGGCGGGCAAGAATCATACAAAGAAAATACACCAAAAAAACAACAACCAGGGCCAAAAACAGAACAAATATGAGCATAGTTCACAACAGAGCAAGGAGAGAGAAGAAAAAAAAACACAGATGCACTCCATAATGCACAGGCAGAGGACAAAACCAAAAAAGCAAATAACAGATACACGGTTAACCCACCACCATAAGTAGGCGTCTCTCCACCGGAGAAGGGAAAACACAAAATCACGCTAAAATAGCGGCAAAATACAGACAGTTCAAATCAATTCAAATAAATGGCCATAGGGAAAAAAGCACGCACTAAGGAGCGGCGAAACACACAGTACAGTAACACCAGCGCATCCCTAAAATACAGCAGAGCAGAGGGAAACCCCCCCCCCCCAGAGATGACAGCAGGCAAGGACACAATGGCATGAAGCCAACAGTTCGGGGGGTCTTCCTGCGTCAAGCGTCCAAATCGCTGGCAGGAGAAAAAGGAAGAGTTCGAGTGGCCTACCCCAGTCCCAGGCCCGGAGAAACAGTACCTCTGGCGGCCGAACCAGGTCGCCAAGCAGAAAGTTCAGTTTGTCAGGTGGCCGACCCAGAACGCCAAACCGGCGAAACAGTTTCCCAGGTGGCCGATCCGTGTCACTCAGCCACCAGGGCCGCAGGGAGAACTTGGAAATGGCCCCCCTATAGAGAGGGAAAACGAGGAAGGGCCGGACCGATAACGGATAGCTCCAGCGGCCCCCGATGGAAGGGGAAAAAGAACAGGGGAAGGATGAGGGACCAGTCCGGCGTCGCTCAGCAGAGGATATGCAGCTCCACCTCCGAACTTCACCAGATTAGGCGCTGTCCTCCTGTCGGATCCCACGTGAGCCCGAGCTGCACCCACGATGGACCCCGACCGGATCGTGGTTGCACCCACGATGGACCCCGATCGGATCGCGGTTGCACCCACGACGGACCCAGATCGGATCGCGGCTGCACCCACGATGAACTCCGATCGGGTCACGGCTGCACCCACGATGGACCCCGATTAGGTCGCTGCTGCACCCACAATGGACCCCGATTGGGTCGGAACAGCACCAGGAACGACCTCCAACTCCGAGCCCAGATCCTCCAGAACTGAGACCAGGACCGACTCATCACCGGCGACCCTGGGAGAAGGCTCAGGAGAGGGAACAGAACCAGAATCAGGATCACCGGCAGCGACAGAACCCGGCGAGACAAGCTCGGATGCAGCAGATGGCTGCACCCGGCTCGTCTCCCCGAGAGACAGGCAAAAATGCTCAAGAGTAGAAAGGAGGAAGACAAAATAGAGCACTTGCCTGATCTCGAGTTCTGTCGCTGTCCAGGACTTCGGCAATCCGGGTTCAGGATGAAGAAGGACGTCCTCTGGCTCCCACTCGGCTACGGCGGGCTCCGCAGCCGGCATGATGGTCTCCACAGTCTGAGGACCCTCCAACGCTGACGTCCACGCCGATGACCCAAATGGCGTGGTGGCAGGAGATCCTCGACCTGCTGGGTCGAACCACACATGGAGACCCGGGGACGCTTCGTTGTCAGCGCAGGTTCCAAGTTGCAGTCTGACCTCCTCCTCTGCCCGTGACGTGGCTGCAGGGCTGGATCCAAACTCTCCAGGGCCACAGGCTCCTTCCTCGTCCGGCGGTGTAGTCCTGACCGCAGGGAACGCTCAGGGGAAGGAAACACAGAAGCAGTAGGTTCACTATTAATTACTGCAGCAGGTGGAGGGAGCTCAGGGGACTGTAAACCCCGAGCTCCACCCTCAGGAGTCAGACAAGGCAATTCACTCAGAGAGGGAAAAGAATGAATGTGCGCTTGCCTGCTTCGCTGAGGATCGATGGGACCGCTGCAGTGGACTCGGTTTCCCTCTTCCCCTACTGGATGGAGATGGAGGGCCCCCCAGGAAGATGAGAAGGAGCCTCTTGCACCGGATCAGGAATGGGAGCAGCCGGAGATGGACTTGAGGAGTTCACAGCAGCTGGAAGGGGCGTTGAGGAGGGGAGAGGAACAGCCGAGGCGGACCGGGATCAAGGAGCTGACAGAACAGTGGGGACAGATGACCCGGAGGCGGAGGCGGCTGTCTTACTCCTCCGACGAGACACGGAGGCTGCAGCTGGCTGGGAGATCGTCACTTCCTTGTGGTAACGTATCGTCACTTCCTGTTTTGCTGTCTGTCTGTGTGGTTTGCTCTCCTCACTCTCCTGAGCTTTTGGGTTAGCCACTAGCGATGGCCACTAGCTCTCCTTCCTCTCCTCCTCTGGTGTGCTCTCTCTGTCAGATGTTTAGCTACACCTCTGCCTCTTTTAGTGATAACAGTAAATGTAATAAATGTTGTCTTTTTGAGGCGCTCGAGGCGAGGTTGTGTGATTTGGAATCCCGGCTCCGCTGCATTGAAACACCGTCTGCGCCAGTTACTCTTGACGGATGCCCCTTAGCTGCAGCGGAGCTAGCTAGCATAGCTAACCCCGTTAGCGGTCCTCCGGCTCTCCTCAGCAGCGAGGAGACTGGGTGGGTGACGGTGAGAAGGAAGCCTAGTCGCAAAGCCCCGGTACACCTCCAACCTGTTCATGTTTCTAATCAGTTTTCCCCGCTCAGCAACACACCCGCTGAGGAAAAAACTCTGATCATTGGCGACTCTGTAGTCAGAAACGTGAACCTAGAGACTCCAGCGGCCATAGTCAAATGCATTCCTGGGGCCAGAGCAGGCGACATCGAGTCAAATTTGAAAATGCTGGCTAAAAGTAACTGTAAATACTCCACAATTATTATTCATGCTGGCATTAATGACATCAGTCTCCGGCAGTCGGAAGTCACGAAACTTAATGTAGAATCGGTGTGTGACTTTGCAAAAACGATGTCTGCCACTGTAGTATTCTCTGGGCCCCTCCCCAATCTGACCAGTGATGACATGTTTAGCCGCTCGTCATCCTTGAACCGCTGGCTGTCTGTGTGGTGTCCTGCAAATGACGTGGGCTACATTGACAATTGGAGCTCATTTTGGGGAAAACCTGGTCTTATGAGACAAGACAGCATTCATCCCACTTTGGATGGTGCTTCTCATTTATCTAACAATCTGGCATCTTTTTTATCTAAATTTCCAAAACCTTGACCACTCAGAGTTGGGACCAGGAAGCAGAGTTGCAGTCTTACACGCCTCTCTGCAGCTCCTCTTCATCCGCCACTCCTCAACTTAGCCCCTGTCTTCCCCATCAGAGAATCATTGTCTACTCCCTCCAAAGTAAATAAAAATATAATATATAAGCATCCCAAAGTGATTAAACAAAAAGCTGGTAAAACTCAAATTAAAAATGAAGCCTCTAAATTTAGTGATTTGGCCTCTGTTCCTCCTCATAATTTAAAAATTAAATGTGGTTTATTAAATATTAGGTCTCTAACTCCCAAGTCTCTGTTAGTCCATGATCTGTTAATTGATCATCAGATTGATTTAATATCCCTTACAGAGACTTGGTTAGGGCATGAGGATTATGTTGGTTTAAATGAATCAACTCCCTCTGCTTATTTAAACTGTCAAAATCCCAAAAGTTCTGGTCGTGGAGGAGGAGTAGCAACAATTTACCATTCCAAATTACTAGTTAATGTAAAGCAAAAAACATGTTATAATTCCTTTGAGGGCCTGGTCCTCAGTATTGGGCACTTTAGCAATTTTAGGTTAAACCCAATTTTATTTGCCATAGTTTATCGTCCCCCATCAACCTACTCAGAATTTTTATCCAAATCTGCTGATTTCTTAGCTGATTTAGTGCTGAAATCTGATAGAATAATTATAGTAGGGGACTTTAATATACATGTGGATGTAGATAGTGACTGCCTTAATGTGGCATTTAATTCAATATTAGACTCGATTGGGTTTTCTCAGAAAGTAGGAAATTCTACTCATTACCTCCACCATACATTGGACCTTGTTCTGACATATGGCATAGAAATAGAAAATCTTGTAGTGTCTCCTCATAACCCTGTACTGTCAGACCATTGTCTGTTAACCTTTGATTTTACTATTTCTGACTATTTGGCTCCTAAAGAAAAATATTATTACAGTAGATGCCTCTCAGATGATGCTGTTACCAAATTTATGCAGATTGTTTCCTCTATGCCATGTGTCAACACAACAGAAATAAGCTATAGACAGCTTGCTCCTTCTGTAATTGATAACATGGTGGATAGTGTTAGAGCTTCTCTGCATCAGACTCTAGACTTGGTGGCCCCCTTAAAAAAGAAAAAGTCTAATCAGAGATTTCTAACTCCTTGGTTCAACACAGAAACTCGTAGCTTAAAACAAAAGACTCGTCAATTAGAAAGAAAATGGCGCTCCACTAATTTAGATGAAATCTATTTAGCTTGGAGAAATCATCTTTTAATTTATAAAAAAATCTCTTGTAAACGCTAGAACGAGTTATTATTCTGCATTAATAGAAGAGAACAAGAATAATCCCAGGTTTCTTTTCAGCACTGTAGCCAGGTTGACAAAGAGTCAGGACTCTGTCAATCCTAGCATTCCCTTAGAGCTTACTAGTCAGGACTTTATGAACTTTTTCAATAATAAAATTTCATCCATCAGAGATAAAATCAATCAGATTCTTCCCACAGTTAACTTAAATACAATAACTACTACAACTCCTTCAACTGATGTCTGTCATGATGAGTTTACTCCAATCGACCTTTGTGAGTTAGACAAAATAGTTTCTTCATCCAAACCTTCAACTTGTCTTTTAGACCCTATTCCTACCAGGTTATTTAAAGAAGTCTTCCCACTTATTGGTAGCTTTATTCTCCATATAATTAATTCTTCATTAACTTTAGGCCATGTACCGCAGGCTTTTAAAACGGCTGTAATTGAACCCTTACTCAAAAAGCCAACGCTAGATTCAGGAGCTAATTTAGCTAACTATAGACCAATCTCTAATCTCCCTTTCATTTCAAAAATCTTAGAAAGAGTTGTTGCTATGCAATTATTTGACCACCTGCAGGGAAATGGTTTACTTGATGAGTTTCAATCTGGGTTTAGAATCCATCATAGTACTGAAACAGCCTTAGCGAAGGTCACTAATGACCTCCTCATCGCATCTGATAATGGACTGGTTTCTGTACTTGTCCTTTTAGACCTTAGTGCAGCTTTTGATACTATCGATCATAATATTCTACTTGATAGATTAGAACACTATGTTGGACTTAATGGAACTTCGTTGCAGTGGTTTAGATCTTATTTATCTGATAGGTTCCAGTTTGTTCATGTAAATAATGAGTTTTCTTTCAACTCAAAGCTTAGTCATGGAGTTCCACAGGGATCTGTGGTAGGCCCTACTCTTTTTAGTTTATATATGCTTCCGTTAGGCAACATTATTAGAAAGCACTGTATACATTTTCATTGTTATGCAGATGACACACAATTATACCTGCCAATGAAGCCGGATGATAGTAATCAATTAGCCAAATTAGAAGCCTGTCTTAAGGAAATCAAAGCTTGGATGACTTGTAATTTCCTGCTATTAAATTCAGATAAGACTGAAGTCATTCTTGTTGCTCCAAAAAACCTTAGAAATACCTTTCCAAATCAAACTTTCAGTTTGGATGCGGTTACTCTTTCTCTTAATAGCTCTGTGAGGAACCTTGGAATTATTTTTGATCAACATCTGTCCTTCAATTCACATATTAAATTTGTTTCTAAGACTGCCTTCTATCATTTGCGTAATATTGCCAAGATTAGGAGCATCTTGTCTCAGAGTGATGCTGAGAAACTGATCCACGCTTTTGTTAGCTCGAGATTAGATTATTGTAATTCTTTATTATCAGGCTGTCCTAAAACATCTTTAAAAAGTCTTCAGCTGATCCAAAATGCTGCAGCAAGAGTTTTAACAGGTACTAGAAAGAGAGATCATATCTCTCCGGTTCTGGCCTCCCTTCATTGGCTTCCCATAGAGTTTAGAATTAAGTTTAAAATCCTTCTTCTTACTTACAAAGCTCTAAACAATCAGGCTCCTTTTTATTTAAAAGATCTGATACTACCGTATTATCCTAACAGAGCACTACGCTCCCAAAATGCAGCATTACTTGTAATACCTAGAATCTCCAAAAGTACAATGGGAGGCAGAGCCTTCAGTTATCAAGCTCCTCTCCTGTGGAACAAGCTGCCAATCTGGATTCGGGAGTCAGACTCGATCTCTGTTTTTAAGAATTGGGATAAAACCTACCTTTTTGATATAGCCTACAATTAGGGAGGGATCATGTGTTTCTGAACCCTCCCTTAGTTATGCTGCTAATAGGTTTAGTCAGCCGGGGGACCTCCAATAATGCACTGGGCCTCACTCCTTTCTTCACTCTCAATGAAATTTTTTTTTTTTTTTGCTGGTCATTAACATGTTTGTTCTCTCCCATAGATTGAGTCCCCATCGTGCTGTTTGCTCTCTACATGTCTGTTCTTTTCATCTTCTCTGTCCCCTCACCCCCCAGCCAGTCGCAGCAGATGACTGCCCCTCCCTGAGCCTGGTTCTGCTGGAGGTTTCTTCCTGTTAAAAGGGAGTTTTTCCTCTCCACCGTCGCCAAATGCTTGCTCACAGGGGATCGCCTGAGTGCTGGGGTCTTTCTGCAACTGTGGGGGTTCCCCCTACAGTTGATAGTGCTATGAGATGACTGTTGTTGTGAAATGGCACTATATAAATAAAGTTGAATTGAATTGAGACAGAGTTCGTGCGGCTACCCGGAACTGGATCCGGACGGGGTTCTCGCTGAGGCTTGCAATCTGCATGGAGACGATGTTTACTGGCAGAGGGCGAGGCGAAGGTGAGGTTAGGGAAACGCCGCTCCTGCACAGAAACAGAGGCGAGCAGGTCGGCGTATTTGGGGTAATCATACAGTTCTGGATTCCTCTCCACCAGCCTGACTGCCACCGTCACATGCTTTATTATCGGTATAGGATGGGAGGCGGAGCGAGCTGCAGCCACTCGGTCCTGGATGGAAATCGCTGTCAGCTGTAAATCCTCCGGGGAAATCTCAACTGATGTCTCACTCCGTCGGGGATGACCTCTGGGCGGTGTGAACTCCTGGACTGGATGAGGGACAGGAATGGGATCCCGAAGCGAGGAGCGAGGATGCCTCCTCTTCGGCTTCCTGCCGTAATTTCCCTCCAGCTCACGGAGCTTCTCCCGAGGATGGATCCTTGCCAGGATCCTTCTGGCGAGGATGTCCGCCATCCTCGCCATGATCTCAGGGTGGTCAGCGTAGCGAGGATGGCGGTTAATGGTCCCCTCAGCGAAGTCCAGGTACCAGCTTGCATCGCTGGGAGTGTCGTAGAGGCGAGCGGCGAAAAGGCTTCCATCAATCTCCTCAAGGGCCCTCACCAACTTGTAGCCCAGGCTCCTAGCGTAGCCCTTGAGCGGCGCCATCTCCCAACACACTGGTACACGGTAAGTGGAAAATCAAGTCCAAACAAACTCACAGTCACCGGTGTCTCAGTCTGGCTGCGACCTACTGTTATGCTGCAACCCTCACGGACCACAAATGAGACGCTATAGGTGACCAGTGAGTTTGCGTTTTTATTAAACATGGACAAAAGGTACAAAATAATGAGCCACGAGGGGCAAAACACAAGTAAGGACTAAGGCAGAGACACACTGACGATACACACAGATTAAGGAATGAACTTACAGAGAGTAGCGAGGAATTAGAGGATGACTGGAGCCGGGACGTAGGGACTCCAGCCTAACACTGGGGAGACCAGCGTTATCCATACACGAGTGAGGTCGCAGCCCCGAGAGACCGAAGCTGCTCCCTTAAATAGGCAAAGGAATAGCACAGCTGATGAGGGCATCATCAGCTCAATTGATTCCAGCTGTCACAGCCAGCTCAGCTCTGACAGCCGGAAGCCCCGCAGAGACGTTGTCAGAATAAGAGCTCTGCGGGACCATAAGGAATGGTATCGAATGGGAGGAAAATACTGCATGACCCGAGCACGGACGAGATCGGCACTCAGACCATGACACCTTGACCTTGGAGTTCACCATGAATGTGTTTAGAGGTTGTTCTGGGCTCTTTTGTTACCATTCATTTTATCCATCTCCTCCTGCGGCCACGTCCAGGGAGGTTGGCTACAGTCCTGTGGATCTTAAATTTCTGAATAATATGTGCAACTGTAGTCACAGGAACATCAAGCTGCTTGGAGATGGTCTTATAGCCTTTACCTTTAACATGCTTGTCTATAATTTTCTTTCTAATCTCCTGAGACAACTCTCTCCTTTGCTTCCTCTGGTCCATGTTTAGTGTGGTACACACCATGTCACCAAACAGCACAGTGACTACTTGTTACCCTTTATATAGGCCGACTGACTGATTACAAGTTTGTAGACACCTGTGATGTTAATTAGAGGACACATCTTGGTTGAACATGTCCCTATGGTCACATTATTTTCAATCTTTTCTAGGGGTACCATCATTTTTGTCCAGGCCCGTTTCATGAGTTTATTTTTTAAAGTAATTCTGTTAAACCACAATTCAAAAGCACTGTCTGATTTTCATTGGTTAATTTTCATAGAATTTTTATTTATTACCACTTTTGTCAGATTCAAGTTATTTCTGTGACCATTGTGGGGTTTTCTTTCATTGACAGAGGGGTGCCAACAATTTTGTCCAAGGCTGTATATCCACTATTCCAATACAATCGGGAAATGAAGAGTTCTTTTGCAAAAACAGAGAAGTCCAGTTGTGTTCAAAATGAGAAAAACCACTTTTTCATCTGTAGGTTTATAGGTGTTAGTATTTCCAAATCAGCTTCTAAGACATGGTCACTTGAAATATGAGTATCTCAGACATAATAAAGCAAAAAAATCAAACATCAACTCATTGTTACTTTTTTTTGGCAATTTATTAGTACTTTTTTTGCAAAAACAGATAAGTCCACAAGCCATTCTTTTGCAAAAACAGACAAGTCCCGAAAACCATGCTATTTTGTCTGGAACATACTTGAATGTCTATAAGCATCAATGTAGTATGAGTAACACACTGATTTAGGCATATCCACTCAGTAAAATGGAGAAACTCCTTCCAATTCAATTCAATTCAATTCAATTTCAATTCAATTCAACTTTATTTATATAGCGCCATTTCACAACAACAGTCATCTCATAGCACTTTCAACTGTAGGGGGGACCCCCACAGTTGCAGAAAGACCCCAGCAATCAGGCGATCCCCTGTGAGCAAGCACTTGGCGACGGTGGAGAGGAAAAACTCCCTTTTAACAGGAAGAAACCTCCAGCAGAACCAGGCTCAGGGAGGGGCAGTCATCTGCTGCGACTGGCTGGGGGGTGAGGGGATAGAGAAGAAGAAAAGAACAGACATGTAGAGAGCAAACAGCACGATGGGGACTCAATCTATGGGAGAGAACAAACAAATGTTAATGACCAGCAAAAAAAAAAAATATTTCATAGAGAGTGAGGAAAGGAGTGAGGCTTACTGGAGGTCCCCAGGCTGACTAAACCTATTAGCAGCATAACTAAGGGAGGGTTCAGAAACACATGATCCCTCCCTAATTGTAGGCTATATCAAAAAGGTAGGTTTTAGCCCTATTCTTAAAAACAGAGATCGAGCCTGACTCCCGAATCCAGATTGGCAGCTGATTCCACAGGAGAGGAGCTTGATAACTGAAGGCTCTGCCTCCCATTGTACTTTTGGAGATTCTAGGTGTTACAAGTAATCCTGCAATTATATGCAAGTATATGCACTTCCCCATATACTGTACCATATAGTGAATGCGCAGCCAACGGAGCAGTGAGAGAAGAGCTTCACATCACAACATAAACTACCAAAGGTATTTATATTCAGTAATTCATCAAAAACGATTTGATTTAATACATATTTACTACAAATTACATACGGGTGTTCCTTTTTTTTTTAACCACCGTTAGTCTGTTACATTTTACTGTCTCACGTGATGACGTCATTAACCGTGCCTCGAAAAGAAGCCCAGTAGTGTCCAGAAGCAGTTAATTTGTCCAAAAGCAGTTAATTTTATTGTTATTTTGTGGAGCGTGTAAATAATGAGGCGAATTTGGTTCAGGCGGTTTATTACACGACTCACACAAGGAGCATAGACAGAATGGCATACAAGTAGGAACTCTTGCCTTAAATCACATGACATCCTTCTAGACTCTTCTCACACACAAAAGATAATCCCCCGTCCGACTGCAGTCAGTCCATTCATCCTTGACACCTCCCTGTTATCTTACTAGGGCATCTAGAAACTTCTCACACACAAAAGGTTAACTTCGCGTCCTTTGTTCCTGTCTAAGGTGGTAAACCATTATGCACTCCCCAGGTTGCCCCCCCCCCCAGCAACTTAGATAGGACAAAAGGGTAACAGTCCACATGCTGTGATAGAACCATTAACATCAGTCCACATGCTGTAGAACCATCAACATCAGTCCGCATGCTGCTTGGGCTTCAGTCTTCTGCCGTATCTGCTGTAGCCAGGATTCGCTGCCTCCGTGGCGCTGCCATGCTGGGGGGCTGATGTCTGGGGGAAAAAACTTTTTGACTGTCCGTGTGGGTGCTCTGGAGAATCTTTTCTCTGGGAAGCGCCCCGTGGGGGTCTTCCACGCCGAGGGGCCCTCGCCAACAGCACTTGCTCGTCAGCCACAACGAAAACAGGTTTGAGTCTGTCTATGCCAATTTTTTCCCTCCTACCCCCCAAGTCTAGCAAAAAATGCTTATCCCCTGTTTCCAGCACTCTAAACGGTCCATCATAAGGTGGGTGCAGTGGGGGGCGGTGGGTGTCGTGTCTGACAAACACGAACTCTGCGTTTTTCAAAGCTTTAGGCACAAAAACGCGCGGAAAACTGTGGTGGGCAGGGCCAGGCAGCGTGCTTGAGTCTATGCAACGCTGCAGCAGCTGAGACGGGGAGCTGCCCGGCGCAGGATTATCTGGCAGAAACTCCCCAGGCAGCAGGAGTGGTTGTGCAAAAACGAGTTCTGCCGGGGAAGCTTCCAGATCCTCTTTAGGCGCAGAACGTAACCCCAATAAAACCCATGGTAGCCTGTCTACCCAATTTGCATCTGTCAGTGAAGCCCTCAGAGCCGCTTTTAACGACCTATGAAAACGTTCGCATAACCTATTAGCCTGCGGGTTGTACGCGGCTGTGCGGTGAATTGAGCACCTAGGCTGCAGGCCATGGTTGACCAGAGTTCAGAAACAAATTGAGAGCCTCTGTCGGACGTAATGTCCGACGGAACTCCAAAACGCGCCACCCATGCTGTTAAAAACGCGCGCACCACCTCCTTGGCCGTGGTTGCCGCCAGCGGAACCGCTTCTGGCCAGCGCGTGGTGTGGTCCACCATCGTCAGGAGATGCGTGTACCCCTGTGATGGCGGAAGGGGGCCTACGAGGTCCACGTGGACATGGTCGAACCTCTTAGCCGGGATGCGAAACTGCTCCAAAGGAGACTTCGTGTGTCTGTGAACTTTGGCTCATTGGCACGCCACGCAGGCTGCCGCCCACTCTTTCACTTGTTTGCGAAGGCCCGGCCACACATATTTCTCTCCTACCATTTTGACCGACGCACGCACCCCTGGGTGTGCCAAAGAGTGAACCGACTCAAACACGCGGTGGCACCACGCGGCCGGAACCACAGGCCGTGGGCGACCCGTGGAGACGTCGCAGATTAAGGGGGGAATGCTGTTAAGCAGCGTCCTATTCTCCAGCCTTAACCCTGTTGGTCCAGACTGGAGCGTGCGCACGTCCGCGTCACTAGCCTGCTCCGCGGCCATGGCTGCATAATCCATCCCTACACAGACCGGGGCCACAACGGTGCGCGAGAGGCAGTCTGCCACTACATTCAGTTTGCCCGACACATGCTGAATATTGGTAGTAAACTCTGAGATCGCGGCCAGCTGCCTCTGCTGCTGGCCCGACCAAGGTTCTGAAACTTTGGCCATCGCAAATGTTAGTGGCTTATGGTCAACGGACGTAGTAAAATTGCGCCCTTCCAGCCAGAACTGGAAATGGCGAATGGCCAGGTGGAGAGCCAGCAACTCTCTGTCGAACGCGCTGTATTTACGTTCATTGTCGCGCAAGGTTCTGCTGAAAAAGGCAAGCGGCTGCCAAGCCCCGGCGACGCGCTGCTCCACGACAGCCCCTATGGCCACATCTGAGGCGTCAGTGGTGAGGGCTATGCGGGCCGTTGGGTCTGGATGTGCCAACAATGCGGCGTTTGCCAGGGCTGCTTTAACTTCCGAGAACACCTGCTCTCGTTCCGGGGTCCATTCGACCCTATTCTGGGTTTCTGTTTTTTGAGCGCAGCGTACAATGGCTGCATGAGCTGCGCTGCGCGGGGAAGGAAATGGTTATAAAAGTTCACCATTCCCAAAAATTCTTGTAGCGCCCTGACCGTTTGCGGTCGGGGAAAATCTGTCACTGCACGCACTTTGTCAGGCAGCGGAACCGCTCCTTCGGGAGAGACGCGGTGCCCTATAAAAATCAATCCCCGTCACCCCGAACTGACATTTCGCTGGGTTGATTATTAAACCGTGCTCTTCCAACCTTCGGAAAACCGTCGTGAGGTGGGTTTCGTGTTCGTCTTCGGACGCGCTGGCTACCAAGATATCGTCCAGGTAGACGAACACGAAAGGGAGATCGCGCAGCACTGCATCCATCATGCGTTGGAATGTCTGTGCTGCCCCTTTAAGCCCAAACGGCATGCGCAAGAACTCAAATAAACCAAACGCAGTTATTACCGCTGTTTTGGGTATGTCCTCAGCGCGCACTGGGACTTGGTGGTAACCACGGACCAAATCTATCTTAGAAAAAATGCGCGCTCCTGTGAGGTGAACGGAAAAATCCTGAATGTGGGGAATTGGGTAGCGGTCGTGCGCTGTAGCGTTGTTTAACCTGCGGAAATCGCTGCAAGGTCGCCACGAATCTTCAGCTTTAGGGACCATGTTTAGCGGGGAAGCCCATGGGCTGTTTGAGCGCCTGATGATGCCCAACCTCTCCAGGTTGGCAAACTCCTCGCGCGCTATGGCCAGTTTAGCTGCGTCCAAGCACCGGCGCCCCGGTGGTGGTGATAAAATGCTCCACCCCATGTTTAGTGATAGCTGCTGAAAACGTCGGGACTGTGAGTGCTGGGAACTGAGCGAGCAGTGTGTGGAACTTACCGCATGCTGCTGTGACGTTGGCTTGTGCTGTTGGCCGGGTCACTCGAGCTATACAGGGGAGAGAGTCAAAAGACAGTGCATTAACCATGTGCCTGTTAGCGATATCTACCAACAACCCATGTGCACATAGAAAATCAGCCCCCAGTATACGGTAATCCAATGCTGCTACAACAAAAGTCCATTCAAATGTACGACCGTGTAGAGACAAGAGTAGAGTCCTCTCACCAAAGGTCTTAATCTCTGAGCCGTTTGCTGCTGCCATCTCGGGGCCGTTGGGTCCTGCCAGCCGGTCAGCGTAGGTCGGCCGGATGAAACTCTTCTGTGCGCCGGTGTCCACGAGGAAATGCCTCCCCGAGCGTGCGTCCGTCAAATAGAGCAGCTTGTTCTCCTCCCCAAGGGTCGTGGCTGCTACCGACCCCCGGTCTTGGCGTTTCCCGAGCGCTTGAACTGGCACGGTGGTATACATTTGCGTGCCCTCTCTGCAAAGCGGCGGTGGTAGAAGCAAAGCGTGTCACCTCCACGTTCCTTGGCCCCCGCTGCTGCTGCCATCGGTGGTTCTGCTGCTGCCGTTGGCGGCTCCTCGCCTCCTCGTGTCGACATGCTGGGCTCCGTCGCTGCTGCAATGGTCACGAAAGCCTTGGTGGCGACGATGATCTGGTCTGCCTCCCGGGCTAGCGCACGATAGTCCCGTTTGGCCAGCAACGACGAATTCGCCAGGGCTGCTCTCGCCGCTGTCGGAAGGTTCCTGAGGAAAATGTGGGTGAAGATGAAGTGAGTTGTTGTCCGTGCCCTTTAACCTCAGCATCTTCTCCATCATGTCCACGGCCGAACGGTCTCCCAACTCGGTCCGCGTCAGAAGCCTCTCTGCTCTCTCACCATCCGAGAGCGTGTAGTGCTGGATGAGGGCAGCCTTCAGCGCGTCATATTTGCCATCGGCTGGTGGCTGATCGAGCAGGCTCTCAATGTGCTGAGCCGTGCTGGCATTGAGCGCTGCGACCACATAGTGGAATTTCGTATCATCCGCCGATATCCCTCGGAGGGCGAACTGCGCCTCGGTTAGGTGGAACCAGGAGCGCGGGTTGTGCTGCCAAAAATCAGGTAGTTTGATCGCTACAGCGCACGCGAAGCTGGGGGTTCCAGTCGAGGTTGGCTCCGGGGATCTTCCGTCGTATTCCATGATTCGTCTTGTGTCACCAGTGTGCAGCGTGTAAATAATGAGGCGGATTTGGTTCAGGCGGTTTATTACACGACTCACACAAGGAGCATAGACAGAATGGCATACAAGTAGGAATTCTTACCTTAAATCACATGACATCCTTCTAGACTCTTCTCACACACAAAAGATAATCTCCTTCTAGACTCTTCTCACACACAAAAGATAATCCCCCGTCCGACTGCAGTCAGTCCATTCATCCTTGACACCTCCCTGTTATCTTACTAGGGCATCTAGAAACTTCTCACACACAAAAGGTTAACTTCGCGTCCTTTGTTCCTGTCTAAGGTGGTAAACCATTATGTACTCCCCAGGTTGCCACAATATTGAGTTTTCTGTATAGTCCACTATATCTAAATTCTTTATATAGTGAGTAGGGAGGGAGTGAATGAGTGAACTTTCCAAACACAACCAGGGAAATCAGTCAGAGCGAGCAGACCGGGAAGGCAGCCAAGATGAGTCACGTGATCCAAATACCAAGTGCTGATTTGCCCTGTGGACTTATCTGCTTTTGTAAAGAAATGCTCCCGGTTTTTATCAACTTTTGAAAAAAACATGAATTTGTAGCGTCTATAACAGGGGTGGGCAAACTTTTTGACTAGTGGGCCACAACGGGTTCTAGAATTTGACAGGGGGGCCACACCAGGAGCAGATGGATGGAGTATTTTGGTGACCCGCCTCATAGGAGAACAAAATATATCATGGGATATGTAGAAAACATGTGCTTTAATATCAACTGAAAATGAACAAAGGCATTACAACAAAATATCTGTCTTTGAAGCCCTACAGTACTCAGCTCTTTATTGAAATGGAACAGTTACTATTTAAAAGCACTTAAAGTTCTGTTATCTGTCAGGATCTCATCATCATTTCTCTCCTCCTGACAGTCTTTATTTCTAAACGGTAGGAGATGCATATGCTCTTGTCCTTCTTCTTCTATTCAATGTTCGTCCCCAGCTCCAAAACTCAACAACAACCAGCGCAGACGGAACAGAGTCACGGTGCGCCAGTATGCGGAGCGCGTTATATTTGATCTGGTGCACATTGTTTATTTGGAGAACGTACGTGCACCTGTGCACCTCTTATATGCGCCCCTTAACAGAAATGATGTGCAACATGTAAGGCTTATTGAACAAATTATTTTTCAAATGCATTTTTCCCATAACAGAAGGGAGAAACTTACTTTCAGTTTCAGTGGCAACAGTGTTGCTGGTCTCCATTTTTATCCAGAGCATCAAAGTCTGGACTTAGTTTAGTTGTGGCGATTCTCAGGATGGATCTGAGGTGTTGGTCTGTGAACTTGGACCTGCGGCTGCCTTTGTTCATGTTCATGACGCTGAACGTCTGTTCACACACGTAGGTGGAGCCGAACAGCGCCACCATCTTCTGTTCCGTCCTCCGGAGGTTTGGAAACGAGGCTTCATTAAGTGAAGCATAAAAGTCCTTCAGTTTCAGAGCTGAACTTCTCTTTTAAGACGGGGTCAGACTGAAGAGCCATCAGTTCCAGCTGCAGCTCCTCTGGTTCTCTTTCAGGCTCTTGTGACAGTGGACAGGCCACCAGCTGAAGTCACTTGTCAGTTTGTTCACAATCAGAAAACCAACAGCAGAATTCTCCGTGCAGCACATCCAGCGACTCGCTGTGCTTCTTCACTTTTGCGTCTCTTTCACCGTGGCTCGTGTGGGAAAATGAGGGAATGACTTATTTAAACTTTGTCTGGAGAATAAAGCCAGCTTGGATTTAAAGGTTTTCACGTTTGTGTTCATGTCATGCACAAACTGACCCTTAGGTCCGCTCATCTTTACAGAAGGACTGAGGGGTCAAAGAGTAAAGCGCAAATGTGGAGTAATACACTGCACCTCAACAAGGGTCAATGTATCTAGAGTGCGCCATCTAGTGGAAAAGCGTGAGAATTGCAAGGAAAATAAAACATTAACAAGGTTTATTAATATAATTTCTTCAAGTTCGGCGGGCCGGATTAAAAAGCTTAACAGGCCGCATATGGCCCCCGGGCCGTAGTTTGCCCATGCCTGGTCTATAACATAGGACATCAGCTTTTGAGACAAAACGATTTGAACTTCTATAAATAGGTAATGAGATTGAGATTGAGATTGAGATTCAACTTTATTGTCATTACACATCTATGAATACAAGGTAACGAAACGTGACTTGGCATTTGGGCACGCTCTGCAGAGCGCATCCAAGGCCAGGGCAGCCGCTAGGCGCCAGTCATAAAGAAGAAAGGAAAAAAGAAAAAGAGAATGGATATGACACAGTAGGCGAGAGAAAAAAAAACATGTTTTATCAGAATGACGCTCGGCAAGTGAGCGAAATTTTGATTGCAGGCAAAAAAACCCTCAATGCACATTTAGCAGACATTTAGCAGGAGATCACACACAAAAGTTGAGAGGCAGTGTATTGTATGCATGTAATGTTGTATGCATTGTGTAGTGTAAATGTAACAGTTGTTAGTGAGCAGCAGAGGGCGCCTCCTGGCAGTGGATAGATGTTATAATCATGTGACTTATAAACAAGTCCAGAGTCCAGAGTCTATCTCTCTTGCTTGCAGAAGGCACATGGGCATTGTCCTTGAGGGTCCAATCCGCTGATACGACAACAACTGATTGTCGATTGTTTGGGTAGACATAAGAGCCGGTCCTTCCGCTTATCTCAATCAGGAGGAATGTAAACACGGGGCAAACAAGGTCAAATCAAATCAGCACAGTGCACTCAGAGAATAGAATTTGTCCTCACCCGTGTAATTCTGTGCTTCCATTATATATGCAGGCTTAAACTGTTTTTCCATGGAGAGCACGTTAACAGTTAATGTTAACAGTTAACCGTTAATGTTAACAGTTGTTTGATGTAAAGAGTGAAATTTTCATGGAAGTGGCATTAATCGGTTTTTGAAAACAAACTCTTCAAATATTAAATATTTAGGACTAGATATTTCCCCCACTCTCACAGTTATTGGGACTAAATCCCATTCCCCTTTCAAAAACAATACAAGACGACCTTGCGCATTGGAGGACATTACCCATATCATTAATGGGAAGAGATGCAACCATTAAAATGATGGTCCTTCCTAAAATCAACTATTTATTCTCATTGATTCCTACCAGACCATCTATGGCCTGGTTTAAGTCTCTAGACTCATATATAAGTACATTTTTATGGAAGGATAAACCATCACGGATCAGTTTAAAAACTCTTCAAAAAGCAAAAGAGTGTGGAGATTTAGATTTCCCAGTTTTTTAAATTACTTCTTTGTCATGAGTCTGAGCTCTAATTTCCCCTCTGAGCTCAGACTCAATTTATTTCTGAGTTTTGTTTGTGTGTCATTATTATGTTGTCAGTTCTTTGTATATATTTTGGTTTGTTGACACTCAGAGCCCTTCCGCTTGCCCACTCCCACCAACTACTCATGCTGCCTCCCTGCCATCTCAAGCTGTGAGTAGTTGATTAATCAGGTCACCTGGTCACTCAGCTCCCCGCACCTGTACCTCATTTGACTGTATGGTATTTAAGCACTGTCTGCTCATTGTTTCCTTGCAGCAGTCTTATATGAATCTGGACTGGATTCCTACAGCTCTCTTCTCTCCAGCACTCGCAGGGCGATGTTGACCCTGGAGTGTTTTTCCCTGTAAGTTATCCTCATTTGTATTTTTGTGTTCTCCATGCACTGTTTGTATTTTTGTCTTTCTGTTAAATAAACGTCACAACTAACAGTTTAGCATGTGAGCCTGTCTTTCTGCCCCGGATGGGCTATTCATGACACTTCATAGCCAATAGACTGCAGTTTGTTTCTAAATGGACAAAATCAACCCCAATAGGAAACCCATGGTTAGATGCTGAACGGGCTCTCTGTGGGCCGCTCAAAATCTCTGACTTACCTTTTATGAGTCCCTATATAAAATGCCATGACTGTTTTAAAAGCATTAACATCAGCTCCTCTCAGACAGCCTGGTGGAAATTTTTAAAAATAACGGGGTCTTCACTTGTCCCTTGCAAACTCTCACCCATTTGGAATAATCCTGATAGCCTGCAACAAAAGAGGATGTTAAACTTTCCACTATGGTATGAAAAGGAATAAAAAACTTAGAACACCTTATTCGAGGTGGAAATTTTATCCAATTTCAGGAACTAGTGTCACAGTAAGACATCAGTGATTAAAAAAAAAAAATCCTGAATACCAACAGCTTAAATCCATAACAAAAGCAAGATTCAGTCTTAATCAGACAGATTTAGAGTTACCAGTTAAGGTGACAGAGTTTCTAAATCTTTGTTCCTCTAAATTGACATCGAAAATACATGGACTATTATCAAAACTGCATGAGTCAGTATCTCTTCCAAAATCAAAATGGGAGACAAACTTATTGATCAATAAGGATGAAAGCTTCTGGACACAAATATATTTAAACACTTTTAAGATGACTAAAAACTGTAATTTACAATTCATACAGTACAAAGTTCTACATAGAACTCATTACACAGGACAAAAGATGTTCAAAATGAGCCTGAGTCACACAAATATCTGCTCCTACTGCACCAGCAATGTCCTGGATAGTTATATGCATGCTATGTGGTCCTGTGCACTGGTCCAAAGGTTCTGGCGGAGGACATGTGAGGGCATGGCTTGGGTATCATATCCCTTCCTCACTCACACTTTGCATATTAGGTGATCTAAGTGAAATAAATATAGAGGCAAAGATGTCACACATGGTTCTCACTGCCTTATGCATCGCAAAGAAAACTATCCTCATGAATTGAAAATCAAGAAAAAATGTATGCATGACCCACTATAATAACCTTCTATCAGATTATATTAGCCTGGAGAGAATGTCTGCCTCCTCTAATAACCAATTGGCTAAATTCAATTCTCTCTGGTCCCCGTTTATTAATTCTATAACCTGAGGGGTGGCGGGTGGTGGTTCGCGCTCCTTGGCACCTCTGGTGGCTCGCTGCACCCTGACCACGAGGGGTATCTGTGACCCACTGGGGCCAGTGTCCAGGGATCTAGGGTGACTGTGTGTCTGGCCTGGGGGGGGGGGGGGGGGGGTTGGTGGGGGGGCTGTGAGGTGGGCCGGGGGGATGCGCTGTGGCCCCAGGCTGGCTGGTCTTGCTTCCTAGGTGGGGCTGGGTCTGGCCCTGGGCCCCGGGTGCTGGTTGGAGGGGCGTTCCCCCTCTGGGTCGTGGTCGGGTGTGCGCTGGTGGTGTGGGCCAGCCCCGGCGCGTCCTTGCATGGTGGATTCGTACCCTGGCAGTGCTCTGGGACTGGTGCCTGTGTCCTGGGGGGGGGGGGGGTTTCCCCTCCCTGTCCTCCGGGGCCTGCGGGTGTGGGTGTGCATGTGTATGTGTGTGTGTGCGCATGCAGGTGAGTGTGGGTATGATTGAGTTTGTGTGCGTGTGTGGGTGTGGAAGTGGGTGCATGCACGTGTGTGTGTTGTGTGTGGGCATGTGGGGCTGTTGTCTGAGTGTAGGTGGGCATGTCCAATGGTGAGTGTGTGTGTGTGTGCACATGAGGGTGGGCGGATGTGTGTGTATGTGCAGGTGCGGATACCTGTGGGTGGATGTGCGGGGGTGGAGGATGTGTGGGTGGGTGGGGGAACCTCGTTGGGTGGTGGGGGTGGGGTGGGCCATCTGGTGGCCTGGGGGTTGGTGATTCAGGGCCTGCTTGTCCCGGCCTCCCTGCCGTTGTGTCACGGGGCGGGGCGCTTTGTCGCATTGCCTCTGATGTCTTTGGTGCTGGGTGTGTGGGTGCTCGGGGTGGTTGCGGGGCCGTTAGTACGGGTTGGCGACCGTGTTGCTGTCAGTTTACTCCGGTGTGGCTGTGGCTGTGGGGCGGCCAGCTGCTGTCCGTGTGTGTCTGGGATGGGTGGTTGGTGGGCTTGCGGTGGGCACTCAAGTGTGTCGCTTGGCGTGTGGGGCGCCGTATGGTCCGGCCCATTGTTCACTATTGTGATTATTGTTGTTATGTATGTTTGTGTGTGCAAGATGAGTAGGAGTGGGTGTGGCTGCTCCATCATGTTTGTGGTGCTGGGAGTGTCGGGGCACGGCGCTGGTGGGTCCTGGGCTGCTTGACCTGGCGGCCCTTACCCTGGGTTGGGATTTGGGGCAGTGGATGGCCTACTGAACCAGTTTGCGAGCTGGCTTTTGTGGGGGACGGGCTCCTTTTAGGACCGCCTCCCTCCCAGTCTTACCCCCCCCCCCCAATTCTGGGTGGAACATACATCTTCTTGGATACACTTAGGGTTTTGGGGTGGGGGTGTGCCGCACTGGCCTCATCTCAATTTTAATTGCATTTTAGACATTGAGGGCTTGGGAGAATGGGAGTCCCGCTGCCTATCGCAGTGGCTAGTGGTGCTCCAACCACCATCCCCCCAATTTTAACTGTACTATGGCAGTTCACACACCTGCACACAATCACATCATACAACTGACACACACCTATCATGATTTGTGCAGGGGGGAGGGGATGGGGGTCTTCCCCCACCCCTGTTGACGTCTTCCTGCCGGGGTCCTGGGACCCGTCATGTTGTCAAAATCCCTGGGTGCTGCCAATTGAATAGATGCGAGCAAGAGAATGAGAGAGTGACTGAACAAAAGAGTAAGAGAGAGTAAGCTAGTGATGAGTGGAGATGGTGGTGGTGGGTCAGTTTTGTGTGGAGATTTGCATATTGTGTGGCATCTTGGAGCGCCTGTTGCGGTCCGCTGATCAGTCGCTCGGGTAGGCGCCGGGGGATGTAGTCTGCTTCTGTGGCTGCGGCCACCATGGGGTGGGTCGGCGGGGGGTGGGGGGGGTGGCTGCTGGCCTGCACCGGTGGTCTCCCTGGCCGCTGCTGGGCACTGGTGCGCGTTCATGCTCGCTGCATCGGCGTCGCGGTCGCCCTAAGTAACAAGGGTGAATGAAGGTGGGTGAGTGGGTGGGGGAGAGCAGGAATGGACGTGAGTAGGTTAGAGCATGAGTGAGAGTGCATGTATGAGTGAACGTGAGTGAGTGTGGGTGACCCTGAGGGCTAGTGGGAGCGAGATTGAGCAGGTACAGGAGTGAGAAGTGAGAGTGGGAGGGTCTGGGAGTGCAAGTGTGGGATTGTGTGGGGGAGAGGGTGCGTGTGTGTGTGTATGAGAGCATGAGGGTGTCAATGTATGGGAATGGGTGTGTCTGCTAGTCGGGAGGTGCTGGATTGAGGGGGTACTGCCTCTTGGCTATGTGGGATCCCCTGGATGGGTTGGCCTTCTTTGGGCATGGAGGTCCGTGGGGTGTGCGGAGGTGGTGCTGGGGGGGGGGGGGACGGGCCCGCTGTGGGGGTGCCCGGGGGGGGGGGGGGGCTCGCACCGGGGGCGCCGGCCAATCTCCGGCCTGGGGGGTGAGGGCGCTGGCTTTCTGGTGCCTGGGGCCCGGGGGCTGGCGTTGGCTCCACTGGGGGGGTGGGGGGGTGGCGGGCCCAGAGGTGTGGGCCTGCCGCACCGGTCCCCTGACCTCCCTCGGCCATCCCTCCTGGGGTGGATGCCTGGCTTTCCTGGGGCTTGTTGGCTTTGGACATTTGTGCCCTGTGGGGGATGGTGGCGTCACTTTGCCTGCTCGGGGCTTCTGGGGCGGGGGGGTGGGCAGAGTTTCTGCGACCAGCTGCCCTCTTCGTATGTTTCCTGACAAACCACTCACATGCACACACTTATTTTGTGCATACTCATATACACGCACATGGACACACACACACAAATGTCTACTCTTTAACAGGTGCGGACACCAGACTCGTGTTGAGACCTCTTTGGTGGAAGAAGCAGTCTGTCTTCTGTTTGTTATAGTTGTTGGCTTGTTTGTCTTTTTTGTTTGTTCCTCTCCCTTCTCCTTCCCCCTCCTCACACCTCCTTTCCCCATTCCCCATCCTGTTGGGTCCTTCATGGGTAAAATAACTTAAATAAAGCATTACAAGTTATTACAAGATTAGTTTGCAACAATATACAGTACATAGATAGGTACTGTATGAATCTCCTTTTGACAAGGTAATTCTGTTTTGGCACAATAAAGGTAACAGATTTCTGTTCTGCTCACCTAGCTGCCTGACAGGACAAGGGGAAGAAAAAAAATTGGCATTCATTGAAAGATTGCTGAGAGATCATTGGGACACCAATGAGGCCACTGAGCGCTCCTTGGCTGCTCAACAATCTCATTGATCTCTCTTTCACACACACACGCACACACACACACACACACACACACACACACACACACACACACACACACACACACACACACACACACACACAGAGACACAGAACTGCTCCCCATTAGGGGCCACAGAGATCATGGGTCCACAACCCACTCCATTTACCCTGACTTGAGTCTTGTGCGTTCCGTTTTGGCTCTGTAACCAACTTTTCGTTCCCCATTCTATTTATGTTGAGCACCAAGCTAGAAGGTGGAAAGAACCACTTTTATGACCTTTGTTATGACCTGACTGGGGCTTGAACCCATAACCACAGGGCTGTGGGGCGGCTGCTCTACCACTAGTCAAACACTCTGGCAATCACCATGAAAATCGTACAACAATCTCCCAAACATCTATTCCGCAATCTTTCAACGAATGCCAAATTTTTCCACCCTGAAGGTAGAGATGGCTGAGAGATTAGTAAGGGATTGCTGAGCGTTCAATGAAAGACCCATAGAGTTCATTGAAAGATCGCTGAGAGATCATTGGGAGATCAATGAGATCATTGAGCACACCTTGAAAGTTTGTTGAGAGATTGCTTTCCTTTGGTGATCATTGAGAGATTGTGTTGGACTGAGTCAAAACAATTTTAACTGTCGCGACAGTGGAGATCACTGGAAGATCACAGACAGCTTGGCAATCACTGAGTGACCACTGAAAGATTGTTGAGAGATTTTTCATTGATCTCTCAACAATCTCTCGCCTTCCTGTGAAAAGGGGATAGAAGAGCACTAGAAACCTCTTAAAAATATGTATGTCTTTGGTCACCCATGAAACTCTCAATGATCCCTCAGTGACTTCTTCTGGTCTCTCAGCAATGTCTCAAGGATCATCACTATAGATCTCCATGAAAATTATACAAAGATCTCCCAAACATGTACAAAGACATGGCTTTTTGGAGGCTTTAGAAGATTGTTGCGGGTCAGTTTTTGATCTCTCAATGGTCACCCAATGATCTCCGTCTGTGTAAAGGGGCCCTTACAAACACATAATCTGGTCTTCAGTCAAAACTTATTAGTTGTTAAATTAATCCAAACCCCACCCAAAGTTTCTGATCCCAATGCCTTTGCTTCAGAGCTGGCAGTGCTACTATTGTTACCTTAGCAGGGATGGCTTTTATTGTTATTTTCTTTACATTCAAGTCACCCTTATTAGACATTCTTGTTCTCAAATGGCTAACTAATCCAGAGCTGATTATATATCTTCCTCGATTCTGGCATATTTTGTTCTATTTTTGCTAATTGGTAGATTGGAGGTCGGGGTGGCCGGGGCACCGATCCAATAAGAGAAGAGAACAGCCACCTCCTCCAGCTCTTCAGGGAGGATACCAAGGTGTTCCCAGGCCAGCTGGGAGACACAGTCTTAAGGGGTGGAAGATGAATGGATGGATGGTCAATCACGCTGGGGTTCAGGAGCATTTAAAGAGACATGCACTGAAATGAGCCGTTCTGACAAAAGCTGCACAAGATTTATCAAAATGGTGCTGCAATAACTAAACACCAACATTTTGACCAAAGCATCCCACAAACGTTTCATTAAGACCTGTGGGAACTGGGTCAACATGTGCAAAATACAGTAATATACTGTACTGTATGTCTCCATCAAGACTACCATTTTTAAGGCTTATTTAATATTTTGGCAAAGAAAGCCGTCTGAATGTGAATGATACACACGTACCTCCTCTGTTTGTTGATTTGAGGAGCAACAAATCAGCAGCGTGATGTACCACTGCAGGGCACATATGTGTGTGTGTGTGTGTGTGTGGTGTGAGACCATGCACGTACTTGTCCTTTAAATACTGGATGCTGCTCACCCAGCAAACTGCCGCCTGAGCTTCCATGCAACTCAAACAAATTAAGAAATAAGAGGGACTCAAAGGTTGCCATGGGTTAAATCATAGCCCCCCCCCTCAAGAAAACTTATTCTTGAAAATATTTAAATTTCAGCAGTCTGAAGCCTGAGCTTTTGGCTGACAGCAGTTACTTATGCTTGATGTCATTACTGTCATTTATCTTATTTAATGTGAGGATTTAATGTTGTAATAAAAGAGGAGAAACCCTTTAAGTCTTGTTTAAAGAAGCTGTAGGTAATATTAAAAATCATTTTCTTTCTTTCTTTCTTTTATATATTGTTGGTGGGTTACCTGAAATCACTGGAGTTTAGCAGTATTGGGGAGCAGCTTCACTGTTCTCTACAACTTTTCTGCCATCTGGTGTACAGGTAAAAGAGTCAGAATCACAAGTTAGTCATGATTCTATCATCAGTTGCAGACGATTTAAAAACTGAAGCTCACTGCTTTTTAAAATAACCTTACTTTTGTTTGTGGAAATTAATGGTGGAACTGTCCATGATGAGAGACATGTAATGAGTTGTTTGACGTTGTTGGTGTTGTCCTTTTTATGTCGGCCATTTCAGCCTGATAATGAGTAATACTACCTTTACACAAGGGTGGAGATCGTTGAGTGATGTCCAGATCTCTCAACAATCTTTCACTTAACTGTCAGCGATTGCCAAGATGTCTCAATGATCTTCGACAGCCTTACGGTCCTCCAAGTTTTGACTTTTCCAGAATAATCTCTGCACGTTCACCAAAGGGAAGCTCTCTCTGAACAAACTCTCAAGGAGCACTCGATGAGCGACAATTTCCTAATGATTTCTTAGTGATCTTTCATTGAATTTCAAATTTTTCCACTCCACAGGTAGTGATAGTTGAGAGATCAGTGAGGGATCACTGAGCAGTAAATGAAAGAGCAAACAAATCAGTGGAGATCACTGGGAGATCGATGAGAACATGGAGTGCTCCTTGAGACTTTGTTGAGATCGCTTTCCTTCGGTGATCGTTGAGAGATTGTTTTGGACCGAGTCAAAACTTTAAGGGACTGTGGTGACTGTGGAGATCACTGGAAGATCACCGAGTGATCACTGATGGCCCTTTTTTGATCACCCAGTGATCTCTTAACAATCTCCAGGTCTGTGTAAGGGAGGTAGAAGAGCACAAGAAGACTCTCAAATGCTTTTTGACTACGTGACGTGAGAATCTGTGGGCTGAGCTGCAAAGTTTCCACCTGCCGTGAGAAGTTGTGCACTCTCCGCAAAATTCTGTTTGACTCTATCAGGTAGGTCTGACAAACTACAAAATAGCTGAAACTCACAAAATTTATTAAAATAATGTTTCTACTTCAGTTAAAATGATTTGTCTATGAATTAGTGGTTGGAAAACATGATTATTATTATTACGTAATTTATCTCCATAACTCGGCTTATTGAGCGCAGTGAAACCCCGATGAATAATAACTAATTTCCCTCAGATAACCTGCCTCACTCAAGGACCATAGCCAGCACTGCTGTAAACTGGATCCTGGTTCTGTAAATGTGACATTGAAGATGATAAAATTTGCCAGAGACTATACAGTAAACTCACAAGGAAACGCTCACAGATCCTTCTCTTGTTGAACTAATCAATCCGCTGCTCCAGCACAGTATGTGCTGTGAGTCAGAGGACAGGCGGATCCCTGCAGGTAGCTGCAGAGGAGATATTTGTGTCCACACAGCTGTTTCAGGGTGAGAAGATGTTCCATGGTCTAACATACAGTATCTCTGTTTGGAGATTACAATCTGGAAATACAAGGCTTTTATATTATGCAGCTCTGTGTGTTCCACCTGGTTATGGGGCGTAATTTGGATTCTGACACTGACCGATTTGGTTTGTAACTAGTCTAAAATCAGCTGTAAGACTGAAGTGGTATTCAACTGTGTTTATTTACTTACTTTACTTACTAACATTACGTCTGTCTGTCTGTCCGTCGTAGGTGGATTGCCGAGGGCTTTCTTTCACAGCATTTTTTTCTGTGTCTGCACCGGCTCCCCCAGTCACCCCAACAGCTTTGTCTATGAGCAGTGATTCGCATGTTGACTTCAACTTTAATGGCAGACAATTTTATCTTATTGATTGGTTTATTTCAGTCTGAGCCAGCTGCATTAACTACCATTGTAACATGGTCCTGTTATGTCCATAACCAATGCTCCAATGATGAGGCCAAAGGTGCAGTTTAACGTAGCTTTATTGTAGCAACTCACAGAACATGAAGGTGCTCCCGTCAAGGCAGAGGTGCTGGCAGTAAAGAGACCATGCCTCTTCCGGGTAGGCCTTTTATACCTTGGTTGGCGGCGGAACCAGTAAGGCGTAGCCGTCACCGATGACACACAATAATAACAATATAATAATAACCATAATTAATATTTCAAATTTCCTCCCCCTGTAGAAAAGTCCAGGACACACACTATTAGGCCCACCCAAATTTTGACCCGAATCACACACTAACAGTAAATATCATAACAGGGCCTATCCATGCTCACAAATAACTAAAACTAGAGGGGGAACAGGTAGGCTACTGCCCCACCTCCACACGGCCAGACAGGTTATTCTGACGTCTCTATCATAAGCAGTCCATAAGACAAGGTAGGCTGCCGTGTTCCTAATGTAAAACGTGAAAAATAATCCCCAAATAGAGTCCAAAACTTTTAAAAAACACTCCATAAACAGCCAATATGTACATCCACACCCCGCTGTGCCAGCCCCCCCACCCAACACCCTCACCCCACAACTTGGGCAAATCACATATCATACATGCAATTGAATGCAACAGTACAAACAGTGTTGGGCCTTTTCTTTTAAAAAAACAAAACAAAACAAACAACACACACGCGCACACACACACACACACACACACACACAGAGGACAATCCCACAGCGGGTAAGTGTGAAACATATTACCTCCATGGCTCGGGCAATACACACCTATTAACAAATTCTGCACTCCTCCCCCCCCCGATAAAAGTAGCCCCCACATTTTTTTTTTAAAATGAGCATTCACCCCAGCCACTTTTATGCATATAACACGTTTGTTAACACAACAATAACGCAGCCCTGGTAGTGCACACATTAACATTTTAAACAGGTCAACCCCAAAACATATCGCCCCCTTGCCACCATACAGTCTCGATGGGGAGATAACCCCCCGGAGACCCGTCTGGCGGGTCTCAACCAGAACTTCTACGCTTTGCCCCCAGAGATGAACCATGTCGGCGCCCCAACACCTCCTTCTCCTCACCGGCATGTCTAAGTTTGTTGGGGTGTCTCCATGATTCATTGGACATCTGAAGATAATCGTCCTCCTGGACGGCCACCACATGCAACTGTCCCTGGTCTTCTTGTCGTTTCCTCTTGCCGTGAGCTCCTCTTAGCCGAGCCTCCACCCTGGGTTGAACCATATCAGTGACCCGCAGGGGAGCTCAACTCAGCTTCAAACGTCCACGACGTCTAGACTGGGCTTCCTCTCTGGGTCGAACTGCTCCACCAACCCCATGTGAAGCCCGACTCGGCCTCCAGTGTTGCTGTATGGCACGTCTGTCCACTGTGCCAGCCAGTTCTGCCCAGCTCTCTTTCATTTTAAATGCTGGCGAAGCCATTGCATCTCCTTGCTTCTCGGTATCTCCAGGCCGAACTCCGGATGCAGAGGAAACCGTCCTCACAGCTCCACTCGTCGTTGCGGGCGTTCCACCATGCCGCCCAGTTCCCACATCCAGGGTAACTTGGGCCCTGGCATCGGAACTGCCCCGCGATAGACCTGGGTGGTTTTGGTCATGTCCATCTCCCAGAATACTAGGCCAATCTTCGTCCCATACTGCATCGTCCACCACGCACGGAACCAGTCGGTCCCACAAATCACGGCCCGACCACTCCTCTCCGGTACCGCTACTGATTGTAAAGCCTAGTCCGTAAAACAGGTCGTAGTCCATCACATTCGACCCCCTCAGAGTCACCACGAACTGGATGTTTGAGACCACAGCCGACTTGTACCTCGCTGTCAGCTCCAGCGAACCCACGATGGCTAGTCTGTTACCTCCATAGCCACAATATGGCGTCGACAGTCCTCTTACGCGATAATACGGGAGCAAACTTCTCACTGTAAGCCAGTTCAGTGCGGACACTGCTGCGCCCGTGTCCACCAACAACGGCACTTCCTCACCGTCCAGCATCACGTCACGATAAATCCTCCCATCTGTGCTTGGGGAGACGGTGTGAATAACCGTAGGAGTCGTGGTGAGGGAATCCGTCTTGTGTCGCCGTTCCCCTTGCTCAAACTTTTTACAGGCCCTGGCGAAATGATGTAGGAGTCCACACTTGCCGCAGCGTTTGCTCCTTGCCGGATACTCTCTCGCCTTGTATCAGTGCCTGGTGGACCCGCCGCCCAAACATCTGGGCGACCCCGGGGCGGACCTAATTTTAATAGCGGTAGCATAGTCTTCCTTTATCTTCTGTGCTGTCATCGCTACCCGGGTCCACAGCCTGTACCGCTGATTGTGAGTCAGATTGCCTCAACGTTGTTCTCTCACCAAGGTCTTTTGATAATTTATCTGCTGCTTCGTACTGGTGAGCTATTTCCACAGCTGTAGTCAACGTTAGTTCACCAGATTGCGTGAGGAGCCTGGACCGTGCTGCAGAATATAGTGCATGCTCTGCCAATTGATCGCGGATCATTTCTTCCTCCAAAGCCCCGAATTGGCACTCTCCAGCCAACTGGTGCAGGTCTGCAACATATTGTTGCACCAACTCTCCCGGCCGCTGGTGTCGCTGTCGTAACTGGATCCATCGGACAATGACGTTCTCAGGAGTGCAAAAGTAGTGCGCTATTAGCTCAACCACGTCCTCAGAACTATCACTCACTCCTAATGTGCTGAGAATACGTTGCCCTTCCATGCCGAGATTATGGACCAGTATCGCTCGTGCACGTAGTTTCTCCAGTTCGAGGTTCAATGCCACCAAATAATTTTGGAATGCTGCAAACCACCTAGCCCTGGGAACTGGTGGCTTGCCTGGGAGCTCCAAAAATGGCCAAATACTAGAAACTCCTCTCTCCATAACTTTATCCTCGTCGCCAAATGTTATGTCCATAACCAGTGCTCCAATGATGAGGATGAAGGTGCAGTTTAACATAGCTTTATTGTAGCAACTCACAGAACATGAAAGCACTCCCGTCAAGGCAGAGGCGCTGGTTGTAAAGAGACCGTGCCTCTTGCGGGGAGGCCTTTTATACCTTGGGTGGAGGCGGAACCGGAAAGGCGTAGCCGTCACCCATGACACACAATAATAATAATATAATAATAACCATAATTAATATATAACAGGTCCACTCAGCAAACTTATGTTTACTGATGATTCTGGAGGGTCAGAACAAAATAAAAACATTTTTCTAAACTCCACCTCTGTTATCAACACCTCAGCGTCACACTCCGTCAACTTATTTTTTTATGCTGTGCTTTCCCGCAGGATTAACGGTCACTGTTTAACTGAAGAGTGACAGAAGGGGCGTTTTTATTCATTTACAGTCATTAGTGAGAGGAACCGAGGTGGAGTAAAGAGATTGTGCACGTGCGCTGGCTTTCACGGTGGAGTGAGATGTGTAAAGAAAAGGTGTGGCGAATCAGGCATGTGTATAGTTTTGTACGTCTGAAAATGTCTGTGCACATGTACTTTTCAGATTTCGTGAGCATGCAATCTTTCAGTAGGAAAGATGCGCAATCCTTTATACATGAGGCCCCTGGTCTCAATGATCTCTCAAGGATCTCTTTCGATAGATTGACCCAAACATTTACATAGGAATGGTTTCTTCCAAGCTTTAGCAGATCGAGCCAATTTTTGATCTCAATGATCACTGCAGCTAAGACACCTTAGAGCACAGCAAATTGCTTTCAAGTGTTTTCTCGCCGGAATAAATTGTGTTCTCTAAGCTGCCATACATGTCAGTATATTCATCATTTGAATAAAGAGGCTTATGCAAACTTAATGCAATATCTGTTAGGCATACAAGTGCTGTAGACAATTAATTCCGTTCTAATTAATCAAGTGCAGAAATAAGTGAAGCACATGGTCAAGTAAAGACATTCTTTCTCTGCCCACAAATGCAGTCAGAACTGGCTGATTATGTATGTGCACAAACTGTTGCTATCCTGTATTTGCATTACTCTCATCATCATCACCATCCTGTTCCTTGGGGGTCGAGTCTCCTCATGTAGTCACAACTAAGACTTCCTTGTGAGAGCTGATGGAACTTTAATAAGCCTGGATGACATGCCGAGAGCCCTTTAGCAAGGTGGGTTGAGACGATGCCAGCTGTTGGGTCCTGTCTCTTGCGCCACATTATCATAAGGGACTGTCACTTTGACAGGCCAGTGGCTTTGGAGAACTCCATCTGTGCCAGGCACCAACTTATCTGGAGTGGTAAGTAGCAGTGGAAAAAGCTTGTCATAGCAGGAATAATTAAGATAAGGAGCAAAGCCGAGCCTATGCCCGATGGAGTTGGAGGATACCGATCTTGAGACACACATGGAAAAGCAAGTGAAGCCATTTGTTAGTGAGGCAGGAGGAGGAAAGCAACTCAAAGCTGTCAGAAATTTAAAGCACAGCTTGTAGGTAGGAGTATTTATAGAAGGTTCATGCCAGCTGCTTTGATTTCAAGACAGGAAACACATGTTATGTTGCATCTCTGAGAATAAAGACTGGCAACATATCACGCTACAGTGTGTCAGTGTGGCTCTGCAATGTTACTGAATATGCACAGCAAAAAACCAATAATGGACAAATTATACATATGCAGTCGGAGGACCGGACACCTGTTATTTACAAAGAGTGACCCTAATCTTGTCCTGGAGCATGTGAACACGGCGAGCATTATTAACCTCTTGGTAAGAATTACTCTGACCAAAGCAAGTACACAAACAAGCGCTAACCACAATAATTATCTATTACACAGAGGGAGGTAGTCCACCTGTATCGGCCACCTCAGTTATAACTGCTTTAGGATATGGAGCTCAGAGCACCAGTGCACGAGGAGAAAAGTGGCACAGGTGTGGTATTTATAATCGATATCCCCTGGCATTATGAATATGGTAATACGCTCTGCAAGGCAGCGGGCAGCACATGCAGATGCAACTCCCAGAGGGACCCAAAGCAAATGAGGTGTGCCTGCCTGTCACACTGCAGTTTCATCTGGCTCTAGAAATAACCACACAGCCCCACTGTAGATCCAATCTATCAGGCCCCTGTCTGCGGGTGGCATCAGTGGGGGAGAGGCACACCAAGGGAAGAGGACAGGGCGATTTATGAGGATGTGAACAGGCTGGGCGATGTTGCCAGAGTGACAAAGTTAATTAATGGAATTGTCCATCATGCAGATGATCGTTTAACCCTCCCTCGTTCTCGCTGTCCTGCTCCGTCACACAATGGACTGTGTGATAACCTCCAACAAGCAGCGCAGCACACCAGCTGAATGCTGTGGAGACGGCAGAACATAAGGAATTTCTCTTTATTCCTGACTCCACAAAAAATATACACACAACCTTTCTGTCGTCTATTTCCTGCTTAGCTAGGAAAATCAAGCACTTCTGTTTAAAAGGCCTCAATAAACTTCCCTGCAGTATTTAGTACACAGTCAGAATCACTTCTGCTTATCGCCTTCATGAATAGATATTACATATAAAGGCCCATGCCTAGGACCAAACCCTGCTCTTATTTTGAATATTATCTTCTTTGGGATTTTAAGGTGGTATTAATAATTCACTGACGTGGCTGGCTTGCCATAGGCTTTGATATTTCAGGGATATAACTGGCTGCTTCTTAATAAGGCTTTTCTCTCCAACCAACTTACTCATCATTCTTCCCCGCCCTGATGCATTAATGTCTCCTCATCCCAGGGCATCATATGCTGTTGTTTTGTCTTGTTTTATAGGGTACCAAATACTGGATTGCCCTGTAACATTTACACAGCGGGATGAATGTGGAACAAGCAAAAAAGGTCATTTGGGAATGTGTTTGGCTTTGTTTCCGCTCAGTAAACAATGGTTCATATTTGGAAAGGTACGGTCCTTCAGCCCTGATCATCTTGACTGTTAGTACACAATAGTTGACACAGCTACTGTCAAATGAAAGACACAGCACGGAGCCCTCCCACAACTTCAGCTACAGGTGAGTATAAACTCAAACACACATCCCACAGTTTCAGCATCAGGGAGCAGGGGGAGGATGCCAGAATGTGCCCCGCAGCAACCACTGAAGCAAAGACTGCTGCATCTTCCTGAACAGTGTTGCTGCAGTCTGAAAAGAGTGGGCATGTGGGGTTTCTACAGTAACGCGGATCAAGAAATCCTGCTGTTCAATAATGAGGAGATGTTCCTACCGGTTGCAACCTGGTCCGTTATAACACCATGTTTGTGAGATGGCTACAACCGTGATAAGACCACAGTAATAGCCCCTTTACACAGACCAGTGAGAGATCGTTCTCCCAATGATTTTTCAATGAGTGCCTAGCGATCAACAAGCTCTCTCAATGATCTCTTAAAGACCTTCTCTGACTCAGTCCAAGATAGGTAGATAGATGATCCCAAACTGGGAAATTACAGTGTAACAGCAGCATAACAGTAGATGACCAAATCAACAGAAACACACACAGCATAACAGAAAAAGGAGTTTTCCAGGGAAGTAAAAATGCTTAGATAACTTTATATACAACACAGGCTACTACTAGGTAAAATAGATCAATCAGTCAATCAACCTTTATTGTCATGATGCTATGCATACAACTGTAGTGCAAGCAAGATGAAATTGCGTTTCTCTAGGCATCCATATTGTAAAAAGAACATAATTTAAAAACACACTCACACCCCCCACCCCGACAGCCATTCACACATCCCTGAGACACATTTGGATATTACAGTAATGTTAACTTATTACAGTTGCAGTTAAAATGATAATAACTGCCTATGTATATATAAAACAATTAAAATGGCTAAGTGAATCTAAGTAGCTAAGAGAAATAAATACTTAAAACTGATTAAAACTATAATGTACATATAATATACATAATGTCCATAAAGTGCAGTAATATGTGTATGTGTAAAGGATTCCGGATCAACTGTTCAGCATCCTAACAGCTTGTGGAAGGAAGCTGTTGATCAGTCTGGTGGTTCTGCCTCTGATGCTCCGGAATCGTTTGCCAGATGGCAGCAGTTCAAAGTGTTTGTGCAGAGGGTGAGAGTGGTCCTTAACAATGTTCAGTGCCCTGCTCCCACAATGGCTCTGAAAAAGTTCTTGAACAGAGGGGAGGGAAACTCCAATTACCTTCTCAGCTCCCTTAACTATCCTCTGCAGGGCTTTTTTGTCTGACATACTGCAACTGGAGTGCCATGTAGCAATGCAGTACGTCAGAACACTCTCCACCACACCTCTGTAGAAGGTCCTGAGGATGCAGATGGGGAGAGAGGCCTGTTTGAGTTTCCTCAAGAAGTGCAGTCTCTGCTGGGCCTGCTTCCTGATCCCCAAGGAATTCTTTCTCCAGGTCAGGCCCTGCGAGATCTACACTCCAAGGAACTTGATGTTCTCCACTCTCTCCACCGAACGGCCACTGATGCAGAGAGGGACGTGTTGAGGCCGTGACCGCCGGAAGTCGATAATCATCTCCTTCGTTTTGTCCATGTTGAGAACCAGATTGTTCTCCCTGCACCAGTCCTCCAGGTCTCTAACTTCTTCCCTGTACATTGATTCCTCATCCCTCTGAATAAGTCCCACCACTGTGGTGTCATCCGCAAACTTAATAATCTGGTTCCCCTCATGTCTGGACACACAGTCATGTGTTAAAAGTGTAAACAACAGTGGACTGAGTACACAGCCTTGAGGGGATCCAGTGCTCAGCGTGATGCAGCTGGAGATGTTGTTTCCAACCCGGACAGACTGAGGTCTCGGTCAGGAAATCCAGGATTCAGAGACATGTGGCGGTGTTCGGACCGAGAAGGAGTAATTTCTCCATCAGTCTCTGGGGAATAATGGTGTTGAATGCTGAACTGAAATCGATGTACAGGAGTCTGGCATAGGTGTCTTTCTGATCCAGGTAGGTAATGACAGAGTACAGGGTGGTGACTATAGCATCCTCTGTGAAGCAATTTGAACGATACGTGAACTGGAGCGGGTCGTGTGATGCAGGGAGGCAGGCTGTGATGTGCGGTTTAACAAGCCGTTCAAAACACTTCATCACAATTGGTGTCAGTGCGACAGGATGATAGTCATTCAGACAGGACACAACCGCTTTCTTTGCCACCGGTACTATGATAGAGGTCTTAAAGCATCTAGGGACGATGGCCTGACTCAGGGAAATGTTATATATGTCAGTCAGGACATTCGCCAACTCACTCACGCAGACTTGGAGCACACGTCCTGGAATGTTGTCCGGACCTGAGCTTTACGTGGGTTAACCCTGATTAGGGTCTTCCGTGTGTCCGCTGCGTTGATGGTGATAGCTGTCCCCACAGATGGTGAAGATGGGCCAGCCCTCCCTCTGATTGTCAGGTTTGATGCTTCAAAACGTGCAAAGAAGTTGTTGAGCCTGTCTGGAAGCAAAGCGTCATCACCATTGACCCCCTGCCTAGACTTATAGCCCGTCAACGCCCGTACTCCCTGCCACATCCGTTTGGTGTTCCCTGTGTCACAGAAATTTCCCTGGACTTTTTCCGCGTAGGCGCGTTTCTCCATCTTAATTCCCTTTGCGAGCGCAGACCTGGCTGAGTGGAGGGCGATCCTGTCCTTCACTATGAAGGCTGCATCTCTGGCTGTGAGCAGCGAGCGCACCTCTGCAGTCATCCAGGGTTTATAGTTGCCCCGTGCAGTGAAGGTCTTCAATACAGTGACATCCTCTGCACTTTGCAATGTAGCTGGTGACCATTTCAGCGTACTCCTCCACATGAATCCTGTCTCCCTGAGAGGCTGCTGTTTTGAAAACCTCCCAGTCTGTATGCAGAAAACAGTCCTGAAGTGCCGAGACTGCACCCTCTGGCCAAGTCCTGAATTGTTTCTCTACTGGCCTGCTGCGCTTCAGTAAGGGTTTGTAGACAGGCACCAGCACCATGGATAGGTGGTCAGAATGGCCGAGGTGGGGGCAAGGTGTTGCCTTGTATGCATTTGGGAAATTTGTGTACACCAGGTCCAGCATATTCTCTCCTCTGGTCTTAAAGTCTTAAAGATGATGATCCTTATGAATCTATGGACAGTACTGACTGTACAAAGAAGGATTGTAAGGCGCAGGGTTAAATGTGAGGTACCAATTAGACTATAGGTGCCGTGTCACGGCATTGTTACGAACAAAATTCAACATTAAAGTGAGTTATTGTACAGTGAAATGACGTAGCAGGAAAGATTCCCTGTACCTGAGATGGGAATCGAGAGTTCTAAATTTTTCAATCCCCCAAAATCGTACGTCACTGAGGTTATCAATGCCTCTTATCAATGCTGCGGGTTTGCACTTCCATGTTTTTTTTTTTTAAACGACATGTGTCATGACGTCACACACTGCTGTTATCAAGCAACGCCGTGATGCTGTCGGTACCGTGGGTCAGGATAAAGCTGGATTTATGCACCCGCATCATGTCAACACCATTACCAATATCTGTTGCAGACACAGTGATTGGCAATTTTTTCTTGTGTGTTGGATGAAATGTGTTGTTCCGTTACCAAAACGGGTTTCAGCCGATGTGTGTAGTGATGAAATGTGTTTATGAAATAGCGACAGAAAATAGCAGATTGTGATGGAGTTGGAGCTAATAAATGTTAAGAAAAAGCTAATTTTAACACGATCGTTGCCCAGAGAAAAAGAGAAGTCAGAGAAACTTGTACGTGCGACCACCGCCGCTGCCATTTTGACAATCTGTGTAATTACCGGGGTTAACGAGCCACAAAATGTTCTGTATGTGCTTACTAGCTCAATATTCTTTTGAATTTGGACCATTGTTTAACCAACTCATCTTGGAAGCTGTGTCTCCATGAACAGGCAGAGCAAAGTAGTGGCAAGAACCAGGAAATGTGAAGAAGGACACCAAGCAGACAGATCACAGCAGTGGTTAGCACTGTGGTAGCACAGTAACAAGGTCATGGGTTCGATCCCACCCCCTGACCATCGGTGACCCTTCTGTGTAGAGTTTGCATGTTCTCCCTGTGTCTGTGTGGGCTTACTCCGGGTACTCTGGTTTCCTCCCACAGGCCAAAAACATGCAAGTTAGGTTAATTGGAGACTCTAAAGTGGCCCTAGGTGTGAATGTGTGTGTGAATGGTGAAGGGATTAGCGCCGTACCGTGGCTGCCTCATCCATCCAGGTGGATGCCCTGAATTTCCCTCTGGGATTAATAAAGTTTACCAACCAAAAGGTGCACCTCGAGATGCACGTAGAGTGATGCAATAGGAACGCACATCACTGCTGTGCAAGTTATGCAGCTGCTGTCGCTGCTGGGGAAGTTATGCAGCTGCTGTTGCTGCTGCGGAAGCTATGCAGCTGCTGTCGTTGCTGTGCAAGTTATGTAGCCGCATCGACGCTGTCGCATCGACGCAGCTGCATAACTTGCGCTTAATGGCAAAAGTGTATATGGTAAACACGAACAGAAACATTTCTTGACTTGGCAGCATGGGATAAAATGAAAGACTGCAATGTGTTCAACAGCCTACTAAGTGTGTCCGCACCTGATTCCCAAACAGCAGCACCTCCATTAGTGATGGTAATATTAGCTTATGATTTTTTATTGGTATGCTAGCACAATGCTAGCAGCATTGCAGGCTAAGCTTAATCCGGTTTTTAACTCACAAAACCCAACTAAAACGTCTGATAATTAAATATAATCTCATTCATTTTAGACAATCACAGCAACTTGTAGCTCTGAGGTTTTACCAACCTGCTCATTCTCCACTCCTTGCCAGGAAAATGGTCGCTGCACACGGAGCTGTAACTAGTTTGTAGTGAAAGGTTTGCATCCATTCATGACGGTACTGCAGCTGGAGTTTGGGTAGGCGGTACGTGTGATGTGGGTTACAGAATAATAGTGAATTAGACTCCTTCCTAGACTGAGCAATATCGAGGTTTTACCAGTATTTTAATATACAGCACAATTGAGTATTTTATGCATGTGTGGGTGTCTATACTGTGCACATACAATACTCACAAAAAGTTAGGGATATTTGGCTTTCAGGTGAAATTTATGAAAAATGTAAAACATTCACGCTACAGAGCTATTATATCATGAAAGTAGGACATTTAAGTAGAAGCATGCAATAGTGATTTCCTCATCTCAAACAATTTATTGAAACAAATACCAACAACAGTGGTGGGTATACCACAACAAAAAATGTCAATGTCTCAGTAACTTGTCATGTGCCCTTGAGCATCAATTACAGCTTGACGATGAGGTCTCATGCTGCTCACAAAAGGGTCATTGAGGTTTTGTGGTGCAGAGTTACAAGCTTCCACATGGTGACTCAGCTGATCCCATAGGTGTTCTGTGGAATTCAGGTCTGGAGAAAATGCAGGCCACTCCATTTGAGGTACCCCAGACTCCAGCAGCCATTCCCTAATGATGCAATCTCGATGAGCTGGAGCGTTGTTGTCCATGAAGATGAAATTAAGCCTGCATTGTTCATGTAGGGGCACAATGACTAGATTAATGACGTTATTCAGGTAGTATCGGCTTGTCACTGTACCATTCACAAGGTGTGGAGCAGTTCTGTATTGACTAGACACACCTGCCCAGACTGTAACAACACCATCACCAAAGGCTCGTCTGGTGACAACAGTGGTTGATGCATAGCACTTTCCTTGACGTCTCCAACATCGTTGCCCACCGTCATTTCTGTTCAGCATGGATTGACTTTCAGAGAACAGCACTGAGGCCCACTGGTCCCTTGTCCAGCATAAATGGTCCCTGGCCCATGCAGGCCGATGATGCCTGTGCCTTGTGGTGTGGTCAGATACCCTTGAGGTTGTCTAGCACGCAGACTGATGTAAATGGTTTTGAATGGTCTGACGTGACACTTGGGTGCCTCTCACCTCCCTTAAATATGCTTGGAGATGAGTGGTATTCATCATCTGGTTCCGCAGGGCACTGTTCACAATGAAGAAGTCATCAGCGTGGGATGTGGCCAAAGGACGTCCACTTCTGTGCCTTTCTGTGACTCTTCCAGTCTCTCTGTATCTCTTTTGCAACCTGCTGATGACACTCTGTGTCACTCTAAGCTCAGTGGCCACTTCCCTCTAAGAACATCCTGTTTGAAGCCTCGCAATGGCGAGGTACTGTTGATCAATTGTTAGGTGTCATCTTGGTCTCATGATGTCAAAATGTGAACAGCATGATGAAGAGGACTGTTTAAATACCAATCCTAACTGAACCAGAAAATGTATTGGTCGATTCATGGATCAAACACCTGTTGTGAATTTTGCCATTAAGCACCTTGTTAGAGAACAGCAAGTTATGCAAAAAGTACTGAAACATTAAACAGCTGGACATGTGCATTCAAAAGGTTAGAGAAGGTCAAATTAAGTTCACCTGTAAAGGTTATAGTGCATTTTAGGTGCATCTTGAGAGTTCAGCGGAGAGCTGAATATCCCTAATTTTTTGTGAGTAGTGTATATTGTATATATTTAAAAAAACATTCAAAAATTACACTAAAATACAGCATATGTATTTTTGACTGCTAAAATAACATAATTGTGCAGTTGTTTCAAATCACGTCAGTATTCCATTTATTCTGGTTTTACTTATATTGCTTTTCAGCATTTAAACATTACAAACGTTAAAAGACATAAATGTCCATTTATCTAAGGAAAGCATGTTTACTCATTTTTATTAATGAGTTCTGAGTTTTTATCAATAATCCACTCCTCATTTTAATCTACACACTGAAGCAGGGCAACCATATATCAGAAGATTTTAATGACCTGCTCACATCCATGAATTTTACTAAACATGTCATGCAGCCGACTCACAACAGGGGACATACTCTCCATCTTGTCATTAGCCATGGCCTGCCCACTAGCGTGTCCTCTGTTGTTGACTTGGCTGTATCTGACTATTACTGTGTGTTTTTTAACATCACTGGTTTTATGCAACGGGAGACCTCGGTGTGAACTGTGAGGAAGCACCATCTGACACCTGAAGTAGCTGCTGATTTTATCAAACTCTTACGCAACACTCACCCAGTTATTTTATCTCCATCCTGTGATTTTATTGTTGATAATTTTATCAGCAAACTAAGATCTGCCATTGACAGAGTTGCCCCAATAATCACAAGGGCAATTAGGAGTAAACCTAGGCCTCCATGTAGACAACCAAATCAAACAAATGAGAAGAGTGCAGGATGGCTGAGATGAAATGGAGGAAAAACAGATTAACTATCAACTATTAAATACGACAGAATAAATTAAAAATATACAATAATGCAGTTAAAAAACTGAGAAGATGGCATTTTGCCAACATAATCTCAATCCATAACAACAACCCTAAAGTCCTTTTTGCAACCACTGACCACTTAATCAACCCAGATTTTAATAGATACACAAACCTGCCATCCAGCTCTCTATGTGAGAGTTTTGCAGACCACTTCAGGTGCAAAAATGATTCTATTAGATCCAACATTTTATCTGACCAGAAGACTGTTTTTGACGGAATCTTAGACTCGCTTTTAGCTGAAGAAACACTGGACCGTTTTGCCCTGGTTGATGCTAAGATGCTTTGCAGAGTTTTCTCCAAGGTAAACTTGACCTCCTGCCTTTTAGATCCGATTCCCACATCACTTTTTAAAACATTTTATGGATTCTTTGAGCATGAGATTTTAAATATTGTAAATTGCTCTGTTTGGACTGGTGTCTTCCCCACAGCCTTTAAAACAGCTGTGGTGAAGCCCCTTTTGAAGAAGTGTAATTTAGATCGTGACATCTTCAGTAATTATCGACTTGTGTCCAACTTACCGTTCTTAAGTAAAGTTTTAGAAAAAATTGTTTTTATTCAGTTAAACAATTTTCTTATTGATCACAACATTTTTGAAAGCTTCCAGTCTGGTTTTAGGATAAACCACAGTACAGAGACAGCCCTTCTAAAAATTGTTAATGATATCAGGTGTAATATGGGCTCCCACAAACTGTCAGTCCTGATGCTGCTGGATCTCAGTGCTGCCTTTGATACAGTAGATCAACGCAGTTTATTAAGTAGGCTCAAACACCTGGTGGGCCTCTCAGGTACCGTTCTTGAATGGTTTCATTCCTATCTCACAGATCATCACTATTTGTGACGATATTTGTGTAATATCCCAAACTGGGAAATTACAATGTAATTTCCCAGTTTGGGATCAATAAAGTTCATCTATCTATTTTGTGAGTATGGATACATGCTTTTCGGGAATCCATGAAATCAAGTGTGGGGTACCACAAGGTTCAATTTTAGGCCCAATACTTTTTAATCTTTATATGTTACCACTTGGGGATGTTATCAGGAGACACAACATCAATTTTCATAACTATGCTGATGATACACAGCTGTATATTGCCACATCTCCTGAAGACAAAACCAATTAATGCCCTTTTGAACTGTATTTTAGATATAAAGTCATGGATGGTAGAGAACTTCCTACAGCTCAACCAGGACAAAACAGAAGTTTTAATCATCGGTCCTGAAGACAAGCGAGGCAAACTTTCACCCATATTGCTAGGTATAAAACCAACACATTGTGTCAAGAACCTGGGCATTCTCCTAGACTCTGATTTTAATTTTATTTCACACGTTAAAAACATAACAAAAATTAGATTTTACCATCTTAGGAATATAGCCAGAGTCCACCCTTTTCTCTCTTTTGCCAGCATGGAGGTCTTGATGCATGTGTTTATTACCAGTTGTGTAGACTACTGTAATGCCCTGCTCTCTGGTCTTCCCCAAAAAAGGATATCACATCTCCAACTGCTCCAAAATTCAGCAGCACAAGCGCTGATGAGGACCAGAGGGTGAGCACATATTACACTAGTTTTAAAATCGCTGCATTGGCTCCCCATGCGTTTTGGGATTGATTTTAAGATTCTCTAAGTAGTTTTTAAATGCCTCAATGGTCTTGGCCCTTCTTATCTATCTGAGCTGCTTTTACCTTATGAGCCCTCGTGGACCCCAAGGTCCTCTGGTACTGGCCTTTTAATGGTTCCCAAAGTCAAGACCAAGACCTACAGTACTGCAAAGCCTCCTTTCATTATTATGGTTCTTGTCTGTGGAACAGCCTGCCAGAGAGCCTCAGGGCCGCAGAGTCAATAGATGTTTTTAAGAACAGGCTCAAGACTCACCTCTTTAATTTGACTTTTAACAAACCTGTTTAACTGTTACTGAAGTAGTCATTTATGCTCTGTTGTTTTACGTTCCTCTTAGCACCATTTGTTTTCAGATTTTCTCATCTTTCTTTTCATTCTGATGTGTTTTTAGTTCAGTTTCTAAGTTTGGGTTTTTAGTTCCTTTTGTTCTATGTGTTCTTGGTTTCATTTTGTATCTTTTAAATTTGGTTTTTAACAAACCTGTTTAACTATTATTAAAGTATTCATTTATGTGTTGTTTTACATTGTTCTTAGCTCCATTTGTTTTTGGATTTTCTCATCTCTTTATTTTGATGTGTTTTTAGCTCAGTTTGTACAGTGCATCCGTAAAGTATTCACAGTGCTTCACTTTTTCCACATTTTGTTATGTTACAGTCTTATTCCAAAATGGATTAAATTCATTTTTTTCCTCAAAATTCCACACACGACACCCCATAATGACAACATGAATTTTTTTTTTTTTTTTTTTTAGATTTTTGCAAATTTATTAAAACTAAAAAAGAAGAAATCACATGTACATAAGTATTCACAGCCTTTGCTCAATACTTTGTTGATGCACCTTTGGCAGCAATTACAGCCTCAAGATTTTTTTGAATATGATGCCACAAGCTTGGCACACCTATCTTTGGGCAGTTTCGCCCATTCCTCTTTGCAACACCTCTCAAGCTCCATCAGGTTGGATGGAAGCGTCGGTGCACAGCCATTTTCAGATCTCTCCTGAGATGTTCAATTGGATTCAAGTCTGGGTTCTGGCTGGGCTATTCAAGGACATTCACAAAGTTGTCCTGAAGACACTCCTTTGATATCTTGGCTGTGTACTTAGGGTCGTCCTACCGAAAGATGAACCATCACCCCAGTCTGAGGTCAAGAGCACTCTGGAGCAGGTTTTCATCTAGGGTTATTTGTACATTGCTGCATTCATCTTTCCCTCTATCCTGACGAGCCTGACTTGGTGATGAGTGGTGCCTGGTTTCTTCCAAACATCACACCTGGCATTCACGCCAAAGAGTTTAATCTTTGTCTCATCAGACCAGAGAAATTTGTTTATCATGGTCTGAGAGTCCTTCAGGTGCTTTTTGGCAAACTCCAAGTGGGCTGCCATATCCCTTTTACTAAGGAGTGGCTTCCGTTTGACCACTCTGCCAAACAGGCCTAATTGGTGGATTACTGCAGAGATGGTTGTCCTTTGGGAAGGTTCTCCTCTCTCCACAGAGGAACGCCACAGCTCTGACAGAGTGACCATTGGGTTCTTGAGCATCTCCCTGACTAAGGCCCTTCTCCCCCAGTCGCTCGGTTTAGACAGCCGGCCAGCTCTAGGAAGAGTCCTGGTGGTTCCATTTACAGATGATGGAGGCCACTGTGCTCATTGGGACCTTCCAAAGCAGTAGAAATTTTTCTGTACCCTTCCCCAGAATTGTGCCTCGAGAAAATCCTGTCTTGGAGGTCTACAGACAATTCCTTTGACTTCATACTTTGCGCTCTGACATGCACTGTCAACTGTCGGACCTTATATAGACAGGTGTGTGCCTTTTCAAATCATGTCTAGTCAACTGAATTCACCACAGGGGGGCTCCAATTAAGGTGTGGAAACATCTCAAGGATGATCAGTGGAAACAGGATGCGCCTGATGTCACGAGGCTGACCGCGGTGTGTCACCAGGCTCAGGGTCTTAATTTCCATCTTAGTATTTTCTGTATTTTTCCATTGTTGTGTTATTTTCCTGTGTGTTGATTTAGATGTGTTCTTGGTGGTTAATTGTTCCGTTACTTATTCATGTCCTTAGTATTATTTTGGCAGTCTCTGCAGCTTAGGATTTATCTTTTGTTTCTTTGTGACACGAGTTTTTTACCTCCTCTTCCAGAACTCCCACCCTGTCATCATCACGCATGGGCTGTGTATGTTGTTGCTGTTCTCCAGTCGTCTCAGCTGTGAGCTGTTTTGGTAATTAGGTCAACCTGCCCGCTCATGTGATCCGCACCTGCCACCAATTGTGTTATTTTGTTTTCAGTTATATAAAGACTGTTATTTTGCTCCCTGATTGCCAGAGTCTTAAGATTCTCTCCCTCACTAGAATTCTTCCCCTGCGCTGGTGTTCTTTGTAAATTTGCTTTGCCTTCAGTTTATAATTTGTGTTGTGCTCTGTTTTGGATTTTTGTGTTTTTCTTTTTTTTTATTAAACATCAAAAACTACCAGTTCAGCGCATGGGTCTTCCTGTCTGCCCCGAGGGGCAATTCATGACAGAAGACTCCGGCCAGTTTGAGACCCAGCTGCTGCTAGTTTGTGGACTTTTTGTTCTCACTCACCTGTTATTTTGGAGCAATAATGTCCCCAGCACGCTGGCCTTCAGCCATTAAAGGGAGATTGGCAACTGGGTCCCCGAGCCTGGAGGAGGAGTAGGCTGCTGAATTCATCCAGAGCTTCGTGGATTAAGCTCTCACCTCCCAAAGCCCTAAGAAGACCTGGGAAAGCATTAATGGAGCGGTGGTGATTGTGGAGGCTCATCCCGGATTGAGGAGGCATCCCCAGTTTGCCGAGCTGTTGTCCACCATCTCCACTCTGCAGCTGTCATTTCCCAGGCTGAAGATGGGTTCGCTCTTGGTGGGACTGATGCCAACAAGGAAACGCTCCCCACGAGAAGCGTCATCCTCCTCCCGCTGTTCACCCGCTCCTGTTCCACCTCCTCCGAGACAACGCTTTCCCGGGTGTGCCTCCGTTCGTCCTCAAGTCGCGATGGGACCAGATTTCCTGGAAGAGAGCCTCCTGGGTCAATCGCCTCCCGCCGCTGCCCAGCCAGACCCTGCCGGAGGAATGCCCCCACCTAAGCTAGCAGTTTCCCCTTTGCCGAGTCAGACTAACCCCACAGCAGTTCGCTCTTCTGGTTCCTCTTTGCTGGCTGTCCCGCCAGCCTTCTCCCCCTCCGTTGCTGCTGCAAATCTTGTCTCCTCAGCGTTTCCTCCTGCTGCTGGGAGTTCGGTCGCCTCCTTCCCGGCTCCGCCCATCACCACGACTGCAGGGGTGGCTCCTCTATGTTCCTCTGATGGGCCCACAACAATGGCAGCCATGGAGAGGGCAGATTCTACGCCAGCTGCAGCAGAAAACATCACGCCCAGGGAACACAGGCAAGTGCTTTTTCATTCTCTATCATTGACACATGAATTACCTTGCCTGATTCCCAGTGGTGAGGCTCAGCCAATGTAGTCCTCTGAGTCCTCACCACCTGCTGCAACCATAAACTTTTCACCTGCTTTCTCGGTGTCTCCTTTGCCCCCTGAGTGTCCACCGGCCCCATGATTGAGCCACCAGATGGTGGAGGAGCCTGCGGGCCTGGAGGACCTGGTTCTAGCCCCGCAGCCATGGTCTGGATGGAGGGAGAGCACTACCAGCGAGCTGGAGCCTACGCCGATGATTGAGCGTCCCCTGGCTTCAGCAGTGCAGGATCCAGCGCCAGCAGGGAGCCGACTTCCTGTCCCCACGCTGGCCGAGCCACCTGCATAGGTCACTTCGCTGGGGGGTCCCAGGACTGCATTAACCATCATGCCTGCTGCAGGGGCCGCCACAGCAGAGCCGAAGCTGAACCTTCAGTGGGCCGGGCTCAAGACGTCACCGCTTGGATCGATGTAGTCCTGGACGGCGGTGGAGCTCGAGCTCGGGCAAGTGCTCTCCTTTGTTTTCATTGCTTCTGTTTTGGAGAGATCTTGCCTGGCTCTTGCTGGGGAGAGCCAAATGCAGCCATCAGCTGCGCCTGAGCTCACATCGCCGGGCTCCACTGCCGCCAGTGACCCTGACCCTGTTTCTCTGCCTCTATTGCCTGAGCTTTCCACCAGAGTCATCGAGGATTGTCTAGCTCCTGCCAGAAGTCTCTGTGGGTCCAGGCTCACTGTCCGAGATCACCATGTGTCCAGCTCCTCCCGCTGAGGTCGTCACAGGCACTCTGCCCCAGCCCGGGACCTCCGTGGGTGCTGCTCCCCCTCCGGCTGAGGTTGCCGCGGGCGCTTTGTCCCAGCCCGGAACCTCTGTGGGTGCTGCTCCCTCTCCAAATGAGGTCTTCGCGGGTGCTCCGTCTCAGCCCGGGACCTCTGTTGGTGCATCTCCTCCTCATGCCGGGTCTCAGTGGGTGCTGTGTCCCAGTCAGGGACCATTGTGGGTGCTGCGCCCCAGCCTGAAACCTACTTGGGTGCTGTGCTCCAGTGTGGGCCTGTCGTGGGCGTTACGGTCCAGCCCGGGGGACACCGTGGGTGCAGCTCTGGCCCAGTCCAGGTCCACCGAAGGTGCAGTGTTGGCAAAGTCTGGGCCCACCGTGGGTGCAGCTTTGGTCCAGTCTGGGCCCACCGCGAGTGCAGCTATGTCCCAGTTCGGGCCCACCACGGGCGAAGCTCCGCACCAGCCCGGAGCCACTGTGGGTGCTGCTCCGCTTCAGCCCGGAGCCACTGCGGGTGCAGCTCTGCTCCAGCTTGGAGCCACTGCAGGTGCTACAATGTCCCAGTTCGGGCCCACCGCGAGTGCAGCTCCGCTCCAGCCCGGAGTCATCATGGGTGCAGCTCCGCTCCAGCCCGGAGCCACCGCGGGTGCAGCTCCACTCCAGCCAGAAGCTACCACGGGTGCAGCTCCCCTCCAGCCCGGAGCCACCGGGGGTGCTGCAATGTCCCAGTCCAGGACCACCGAGGGTGCTACAGGCCAGCCCAAGGGTGTCGTGGTTCCCCCTCCTCTGTCAGACGCCGTCGTGGTTCCGCCTCCTCTGCCAGATGCCGTCATTTCCTCGGCCCAACATTGTCATGGTTCCCCCTACTCTGTTGTCCTTTCCTCCATTGGGCCTCCCCGTGGGACAGCTGCCTCCTGGGACACCCCTTCTGTTTAGGTGGCTAAAAAACTCTGGTCAACCGCCTAACGAACTGTGCTGTTGGGTTAGGTGACCTATATTCTCTGGCAGGCCACCTGACTCATACCACCTCGCTCTCTGTCAGGCCTAGGATTTTGGCCGGCTGCCTGAACTGTTTAGTTCTTTGACCTAGGGGGCCTAGGGGCCTGGTTTTATGTGGGTGCGGGTTCTGAGCAGGGTTTGTGCTTTTGTTCTCTCCTATCCTGTTCCCCCCACCACCCACCCGGGGTGGTTTATTGTAATACTCTTTTTTTTTGGGGGGGAGGGGCTTTTTTCCTTTTTGATGTTACCTTTTTGATGTTACTGGTATCCGGTTGGATTGGATACCGGCGACACCAGCAGAGATTGTTTTACTATCAACAGGTCAGTAAAAATGCCACCAAAGAAGGAAGAAATGGAAGAGATTAAAAAATCTCTGAACTTCTTGTCAGAAGAACTGACCAAAGTGGCCAATCAACAGCTTAAACTACTAGGGCTAATGGAAGAAGTCCGAGAATTGAAATGAACAATTAAGGAAAAAGACAAAAAAATTGCAGACTTGGATCGACGCATCAAGGATTTTGAACAATATTCTCATATGGATGGTCTAATTATAAGTGGACTAGACATTAAATATCAAACATATGCCAATGCTACAGCAGGATTTTTTTTTTATTACTTATTTTGTACCCGTAGGTAGATTTGTTTTGCAGTCTGGTGACAAGCCACCAGCTGCCGGTCGCTGTGTGCGCAAGCGCCCCATATCCCTAACCTGCATGTTTTTGGTATGTGGGAGGAAACCGGAGAAATCCCGGAGTAAACCCACGCAACACGGGGAGAACATGCAAACTCCACACAGATCACTGTTGGTCGGGGGCAGGGATCGAACCCACGATCTCACGAGCCCTGTGATCCCCCGGCCGAGGGTAAACTGTGCTGCCACAGTGCTAACCACTGCGCCACCATGCAGCAGTGAATGGAAGAGGTGAGGAGGCTCCCTTAAGTGAATCAGTCTCCCTGGAAAACCAGGTGCTTCAGTTCCTTGAAAGCAGAGATATAAAGGTTGAAGTAAATGCAATTTCAGCCTATCATACTTTACCCAGAAAAGATAATAAAACAAAGAAATCAATTGTGATGCGCTTTCGGAACAGAAGGGTAAAGAATGACATACTGAAGCAGGCCAGAAAGCTACGGAGAACAGAAGTTTACCTAAATGAACATTTAACAAAGACTAATGCTGAAATAGCACGGCAAGCACGGATGCTGAAAAGACAAAATAAGATACAGGCAACATGGACAAGAAACTGTAGAGTTTGAATCAAACTAAATGGAACACCTGAGGAAGCAAAGGCCATAATAATCAGAGATCTTACTGACTTAAATAAATATAGATGAACACTGATTAAGAAAATTAAGAGACTATGATAATCCATATCCACACACACGACAAGAATAGTTCTTTTGTGACATACCATGTTAATGTACTTTAAAAAAAACAAAAACAAAACAAAAAACTTATGACTGACTTTAGTAGACATCAATTATCCCCAGTTGGAGGAAGTCATTTGACACAGAGTGAGGAAATTCAAACTCTGAAAATATGTCATTATGCTGAACATAAAAAGAGATGGAGAATGATATTGATCCCGATAACCACTTCTTCAATAATATTCATAATCATTGTGAATATTATACTGAAAAGCAATTTAAAAGTCAAGTGCAATTAGATGGTAAACTATCAATAATACACTTCAACAGCAGAAGTCTTAACAAAAACTTTCCACAGATTCAGGACTATTTAAAACAGCTAGATAGAAAATTTACAGCTGCCGCAGTCTCTGAAACTTGGCTTAATGAAAGGCAGGCTTCTCTGATGGCAATAGAGGGATATCAGATGTTTTATATTAATAGATCTCAAAAAAAGGGTGGTGGTGTTGCACTGTATATTGATGACCTGTATAGGTGTAAACTTGTAAATGGAATGTTCTTTGCACTACCAGGGATTCTGGAATGTGTTACTGTTGAGATTGACCAAGATAAAACAAAAAATCTAATTATAAGTTGTATATATAGAATGCCGGGAACTTGCATTGAGACATTCAGAGATAAATTTATCGAGCTGTACAATAATATAACTAGTAAGAAAATGGTTGTAATCTGTGGATATTTCAATATTGATTTACTAAATCCATTTCAACAAAATGTAATTACAGAGTTCATGAATTGTATGTACAGTATGAGTCTATATCCCACAATAACACATCCCAGTAGAATCACAGTTCACACTGCTACACTTATTGATAACTTGTTTGTTAATATTATTGATAAGAAAATAGAAAGTGGATTATTGATAAATGACATAAGTGATCATTTGCCAGTCTTTGCACTTATCCAAGGCCACACGGGGGCCAATACAGAAAAAACTTTAAAATCTTTCAGATACAAATCACAAATTGCAATCAGTTCTTTTAAAGAAGACCTGCTGAAGCAAGACTGGACAAAAGTCTATGTATCAGATGTAAATGAAGCCTATGACACATTTATGAACATTGTAACCACTCTTTATGAAAAAAAAATTGTCCATTATTAAAGAAAAAGCTTAAACAGAAATTTATCGACAAGCCATGGTTAACCAAAGGATTACAAAAAGTGTGTAAAAAGAAAAATTCATTATATAAAGTTTTTCTAAAGGAAGGGACAAAAGAAGCAGAGCAGCAGTATAAAACATACAAAAATAAGTTAACATATATAATGAGATGTAGTAAAAGAGACTATTACAGTAAAGAGTTGGAGAAAAACAGAGATAATATTAAAAAGACATGGACAATACTTAACGATATTCTTGGAAATAAAAACAGAAATACAAGCTACCCAACCAATCTTTCAAAAAAAAAAAAAAAAACGACTCAGAGTGTGAATGCAGTCTCACCTGCAGATGAATTTAATACATTTTTTGTTAACACTGGTCCTAATTTGAATCGAGAAATACCCATTACGGCACCTACAGGTGATACAATAAGCAAAAACATTGCTATAAAAGACTCCATTTTCATAAAGAACACAGACGAGAGAGAGGTCATTGAAATTGTTAAATCGTTTAAAAGTAAAACATCTACGGACTGTGACGGTATTGACATGCTTTTAGTCAAAACAATCTGACCAATCTGACCAGTGATGACATGTTTAGTCGCTCGTCATCCTTGAACCGCTGGCTGTCTGTGTGGTGTCCTAAAAATGACGTGGGCTACATTGACAATTGGAGCTCTTTTTGGGGAAAACCTGGTCTTATGAGACGAGACAGCATTCATCCCACTTTGGATGGTGCTTCTCATTTATCTAACAATCTGGCATCTTTTTTATCCAAATTTCCAAAACCATGACTACTCAGAGTTGGGACCAGGAAGCAGAGTCGCAGTCTTACACGCCTCTCTGCAGCTCCTCTTCATCCGCCACCCCTCAGCTTAGCCCCTGTCTTCCCCATCAGAGAATCGTTGTCTGCTCCCTCCAAAGTAAATAAAAATATCATGCATAAGCGTCCCAAAGTGATAAAGCAAAACATTGGTAAAACTCAAATTAAACATAAAGCCTCTAAATTGAATGATTTGGCCTCTGTTCCTCCTCATAATTTAAAAATTAAATGTGGTTTACTAAATATTAGGTCTCTAACTCCCAAGTCTCTGTTAGTCCATGATCTGTTAATTGATCATCAGATTGATTTAATTTCCCTTACAGAGACTTGGTTAGGGCAAGAGGATTATGTTGGTTTAAATGAATCAACTCCCTCTGGTTATTTAAACTGTCAAAATCCCAGAAGTTCTGGTCATGGAGGAGGAGTAGCAACAATTTACCATTCCAAATTACTAGTTAATGTAAAGCAAAAAACATGTTATAATTCCTTTGAGGGCCTGGTCCTCAGTATTGGGCACTTTAGCAATTTTAGGTTAAACCCAATTTTATTTGCCATAGTTTATCGTCCCCCATCAACCTACTCAGAATTTTTATCCGAATTTGCTGATTTCTTAGCTGATTTAGTGCTGAAATCTGATAGAATAATTATAGTAGGGGACTTTAATATACATGTGGATGTAGATAGTGACTGCCTTAATGTGGCATTTAATTCAATATTAGACTCGATTGGGTTTTCTCAGAAAGTAGGAAATTCTACTCATTACCTCCACCATACATTGGACCTTGTTCTGACATATGGCATAGAAATAGAAAATCTTGTAGTGTCTCCTCATAACCCTGTACTGTCAGACCATTGTCTGTTAACCTTTGATTTTACCATTTCTGACTATTTGGCTCCTAAAGAAAAATATTATTACAGTAGATGCCTCTCAGATGATGCTGTTTCCAAATTTATGCAGATTGTTTCCTCTATGCCATGTGTCAACACAACGGAAATAAGCTATAGACAGCTTGCTCCTTCTGTAATTGATAACATGGTGGATAGTGTTTCAGCTTCTCTGCATCAGGCTCTAGACTTGGTGGCCCCCTTAAAAAAGAAAAAGTCTAATCAGAGATTTCTAACTCCTTGGTTCAACACAGAAACTCGTAGCTTAAAACAGAAGACTCGTCAATTAGAAAGAAAATGGCGCTCTACTAATTTAGATGAAATCTATTTAGCTTGGAGAAATCATCTTTTAATTTATAAAAAATCTCTTAGAAAAGCTAGAACAAGTTATTACTCTGCATTAATAGAAGAGAACAAGAATAATCCCAGGTTTCTTTTCAGTACTGTAGCCAGGTTGACAAAGAGTCAGGACTCTGTCAATCCTAGCATTCCCTTAGAGCTTACTAGTCAGGACTTTATGAACTTTTTCAATAATAAAATTTCATCCATCAGAGATAAAATCAATCAGATTCTTCCCACAGTTAACTTAAATACTGTAACTACTACAACTCCTTCTTTTGATGTCTGTCTCGATGAGTTTACTCCAATCGACCTTTGTGAGTTAGACAAAATAGTTTCCTCATCCAAACCTTCAACTTGTCTTTTAGACCCTATTCCTACTAGGTTATTTAAAGAAGTCTTCCCACTTATTGGTAGCTTTATTCTTCATATAATCAATTCTTCATTAACTTTAGGCCATGTACCGCAGGCTTTTAAAACAGCTGTAATTAAACCCTTACTCAAAAAGCCAACGCTAGATCCAGGAGCTTTAGCTAACTATAGACCAATCTCTAATCTCCCTTTCATTTCAAAAATCTTAGAAAGAGTTGTTGCTACGCAATTATTCGACCACCTGCAGGGAAATGGTTTACTTGAAGAGTTTCAATCTGGGTTTAGAATCCATCATAGTACTGAAACAGCCTTAGCGAAGGTCACTAACGACCTCCTCATTGCATCTGATAATGGACTAGTTTCTGTACTTGTCCTTTTAGACCATAGTGCAGCTTTTGATACTATCGATCATAATATTCTACTTGATAGATTAGAACACTATGTTGGACTTAATGGAACTTCGTTGCAGTGGTTTAGATCTTATTTATCTGATAGGTTCCAGTTTGTTCATGTAAATAATGAGTTTTCTTTCAACTCAAAGCTTAGTCATGGAGTTCCACAGGGATCTGTGCTAGGCCCTACTCTTTTTAGTTTATATATGCTTCCGTTAGGCAACATTATTAGAAAGCACTGTATACATTTTCATTGTTATGCAGATGACACACAATTATACCTGTCAATGAAGCCAGATGATAGTAATCAATTAGCCAAGTTAGAAGCCTGTCTTAAGGAAATCAAAGCTTGGATGACTTGTAATTTCCTGCTATTAAATTCAGATAAGACTGAAGTCATTCTTGTTGGTCCAAAAAACCTTAGAAATTCCTTTCCAAATCAAACTTTCAGTTTGGATGCAGTTACTCTTTCTCTTAATAGCTCTGTGAGGAACCTTGGAGTTATTTTTGATCAGGATTTGTCCTTCAATTCACATATTAAATTTGTTTCTAAGACTGCCTTCTATCATTTGCATAATATTGCCAAGATTAGGAGCATCTTGTCTCAGAGTGATGCTGAGAAACTGATCCACGCTTTTGTTAGCTCGAGATTAGATTATTGTAATTCTTTATTATCAGGTTGTCCTAAAACATCTTTAAAAAGTCTTCAGCTGATCCAAAATGCTGCAGCAAGAGTTTTAACAGGTACTAGAAAGAGAGATCATATCTCTCCGGTTCTGGCCTCCCTTCATTGGCTTCCCATAGAGTTTAGAATTAAGTTTAAAATCCTTCTTCTTACTTGCAAAGCTCTAAACAATCAGGCTCCTTTTTATTTAAAAGATCTGATACTACCGTATTATCCTAACAGAGCACTACGCTCCCAAAATGCAGGACTACTTGTAATACCTAGAATCTCCAAAAGTACAATGGGAGGCAGAGCCTTCAGTTATCAAGCTCCTCTCCTGTGGAATCAGCTGCCAATCTGGATTCGGGAGTCAGACTCGATCTCTGTTTTTAAGATTAGGGTTAAAACCTACCTTTTTGATATAGCCTACAATTAGGGAGGGATCATGTGTTTCTGAACCCTCCCCTAGTTATGCTGCTAATAGGTTTAGTCAGCCGGGGGACCTCCAGTAATGCACTGGACCTCACTCCTTTCCTCACTCTCTATGAAATATTTTTTTTGCTGGTCATTAACATTTGTTTGTTCTCTCCCATAGATTGAGTCCCCATCGTGCTGTTTGCTCTCTACATGTCTGTTCTTTTCATCTTCTCTGTCCCCTCACCCCCCAGCCAGTCGCAGCAGATGACTGCCCCTCCCTGAGCCTGGTTCTGCTGGAGGTTTCTTCCTGTTAAAAGGGAGTTTTTCCTCTCCACCGTCGCCAAGTGCTTGCTGACAGGGGATCACCTGATTGCTGGGGTCTTTCTGCAACTGTGGGGGTTCCCCCCTACAGTTGATAGTGCTATGAGATGACTGTTGTTGTGAAATGGCGCTATATAAATAAAGTTGAATTGAATTGAATTGAATTGAAAACTATCATTGAATGCTTACTGAAGCCACTGACGTATATTTGTAAAATGTCTCTCCAAACAGGTATATTTCCCAATGCAATGAAAATAGCTAAAGTAATTCTGATATACAAGACGGGTGACAGAGGGGAATTTTCAAACTATAGACCAATTTCACTATTGCCGCAATTTTCCAAGATACTTGAAAAAAATATTCTGTGAGAGAACTGACAACTTCATAATGAAGAATAATTTATTGTGTGAGCAGCAATATGGGTTCAGACACAAGAGGACAACTGCATTTGCTCTAAAGGAATTTATAGAAAAAATATCAACTGCCATTGAAAATAAAGAGTATTCAGTTGGGGTATTCCTGGATCTTAAAAAAAGCATTTGATACAGTGGATCATAATTTATTATTAAAGAAACTACAAAATTGTGGTATTGGGAGGTAGCACTGTCCTGGTTATGTAGTTACTTAAAGAACAGATATCAGTATGTATGTGTTGGTAGCAAAAACTCAGTTACTGAAGGTTACTTGTAGAGTCCCACAGGGTTCAGTTTTGGGGCCATTGTTATTCAATATGTATATAAATGATATATGTAAAGTTTCGGAAAAAATGGATTTAATACTGTTTGCCGATGACACTAATTTATTATGCAGTGGAAGCAATTTGGAACAACTTTTGGATACACTCGGAAAGGAATTAGGAAAGCTTAAACTGTGGTTTGATTCAAACAAATTAAGGCTCAATTTAAGTAAGACAAATTTATAGTTTTTAACAACCATCACAACAACTCAATATCTAAACTCAGTGTAAATGGTGTAGAGATTGAAAGGGTATCCGAAACTAAATTTCTTGGAGTAATAATTGCTAATAAACTGTGTTGGAAGTCACATATTAATTATATTAAAGGTAAAATATCCAAATCAATTGCAATACTACACAGAGTGAAATATTTGCTGAATCAACCCACACTATATACTTTGTATCATTCATTAGTACTCCCTTACATGACATATTGTACTGAAGTATGGGGAAGTATGGGGAAATACATATAAAACAAACATATACAGTATCCAATCTCTTCAGAAGAGAGCTATTAGAATAATAAACAAAGCTGCTTACAGGGAACCAACAAACCCACTTTTTCTTAAAAGCTCTCAAGCTGAAAGATCTGGTTGACTTTAAAACTGCAGTAATAATGTTTAAAGTGAAGAATCTATCACTGCCCGCAAATATCCAAAAGTTGTTCCAAATAAGGGAGAAACAATATCATTTCAGAGGAACATGTATATTTCAAAAACCTTCAGTGAGAACTACCATCAAGCAACACTGTGTCTCAGTGCAAGGAGTTAGATTGTGGAATGCTTTTGGTCCTGAATTAAAATCATGTACAATGCTTGGACAATTTAAACAAAAACTAAAGGAAGAAATACTCCAAACGTATATACAAGATGACATGTAAAATCACATAAGGATTATCATATTCAGTCTGTGTTGTGTTGTTGCTTAGATTTTTGTCACGTTTTGTCTTAGCTTTGTTCTGAATTGTAACCGCTCTTGTTTTTCTTTTGAATTCTTGGGAGGAATATGGGTGGGCAATATAAGCTGTGGCTTCAGCCATCATCCATTTTGGATAACTTATGTTGAACTGTATAATCAGAGGAGTTATTGTTTAATTTGACCTTGTAAGATGTTTTTTTTTTCCTTTCCCCTTTGTTATATTATTCTGTTCCTTTTTTTTTAATCTTTACTTTTAATCTATTCAAAATAAAGATTCATTCATTCAAACCTTGGGGTGTTTGGACCACCCCTTAATGGGGGGGGGGGGGGGGCTCTGTCATGAGGCTCAGCGTGGTGTGTCACCGGGCTCAGCCTCTTAATTTCCATCTTAGTATTTTCTGTATTTTTCCAGTGTTGTGTTATTTTCCTGTGTGTTGATTTAGATGTGTTCTTGGTGGTTAATTGTTCTGTTACTTATTCATGTCCTTCGCATGACTTATTCTGGACTTATTCATGTCCAGTCTTTGCAGCTTAGGATTTATATTTTGTTTCTTTGTGACATGAGTTCTTTACCTTCTCTTCCAGACACTCCCACCCTGTCATCATCTCACATGGGCTGTGTATGCTGTTTCCGTTCCCTAGTCGTCTCAGCTGTGAGCTGTTTTGGTAATTAGGTCAACCTGCCCGCTCATGTGAGCGGCACGTGCCATCATTTGTGTCATTTTGTTTTCAGTTACTGTATATAAAGACTGTTGTTTTGCTCCCTGATTGCCGGAGTCTTAAGATTCTCTCCCTCACCAGAATTCTTTCCCTGTGCTGGTGTTCTTTGTAAGTTTGCTTTGCCTTCAGTTTGTACTTTATGTTGTGCTCTGTTTTGGATTTTTGTGTTTTTTTTGTGTTTTTTTTTTTTTTATTAAACATCACAAACTAGCAGTTCAGCGTGTGGGTCTTCCTCTCTGCCCCGAGGGACAATTCATGACACCTGAGCTCACTTCTGAGCTTCATGGCAAAGGCTGTGAATACTTACGTATATGCAATTTCTAGTTTTTATTTTTCATAAATTTTCAAAAATCTAAAAAAAAAAAACTTTTTTCACGTTGTCATTATGGGATATTGTGTGTAGAATTTTCAGGGGAAAAAATGAATTTAATCCACTTTGGAATAAGGCTGTAACATAAAATGTGGAAAAAGTAAAGTGCTGTGAATACTTTCTGGATGCACTGCAAGTATGGGTTTTTAGTTCTCTTTGTTTTATGTGTTCTTAGCTTCATTTTGTAATTTAAGTGTTTTAGCCTCAGTGTTTTCCTCAGTGGAGCCCTACATGCCGGATGTTGCTTGGCCCATCTGCAGGGGTGTTGGGTCTTGTGGGTGGCTCTGGCTTGGGTGGGTGGGGGCTCTATGCCATTGCCTTACAGCTGTGGTGTGGTCTGTCCTGGTCAGGGTGGCCTCGGTGGCACGCCCTGTGGTCATGGGTTGTGTAGCGGGTGGGGGGGGGGGGCTCCATGGGATGGTGTTCCTTCACATGGTGCCTCGGTGTCAAGCTATGTCTCTTATTTTATGTGTCTCTTATTTTATATGTATGTGAGAGAAGTGGGGAGCGGTGCGTGCGCTTGTTTGTGTGTTGTGTCTGTTGTGTATGTGTATGAGGGTTGGTATGTATCGTGCAAATATATGTATTTAAATTTGTCTACTGCGTTTATCTATGTAAAGCACTTTGCGAATCATTTAATGTTTGAAAAGTGCTATACAAATAAAGTTTGATTGATTGATAGACACAGTCTTTTATATTGGATTTTATTATATCTTTTTAAGAGAAGAAGCTTTGTTTAAAGTCAGAAAAACAGCAAAACTCCTGCATTGCCACTGAAATCCCGTGAAGGCCTGCTTTTTTCTCCCACACGGAAAACTGATCAAGAATTGATAAGGGAATCGATAAAGAATCGGATCGATAGGCAAACTCGACAATGCCATTGATGTTGATAAAACCTATCAATTCCCATCCCTAGTCCAAAACACACAAAGATCTCTCAAACATTTACACAGAAGCAGCTTTTTCGAGGCTTTAGAGATCGTTGAGTGATGGGGCCAATTTCTTATCTCTCAGATGTTACACAACAATCTCCATGCTCTGTACAGGGGCCCTAATAGAGAATGAGAACAGCTCAAACAATAACTTAATTGCAACATCTGTTTCTCCTCACTCCTTTGCTCTTGCTCATTCTTCTCTTTGTTGTGGTTTAAATAGCCTAAACAACACCCGCACATCCTTTTCTGATGACTCAGTCATCAGCCAGCCTTGCATACCTCTAACTCAATTGATGTTTGCACAGACAGGCATCCCTTTAGGACAAGTGGTGCTGAATGGGAGAGTGAGTTATCGTCACATTACTGCTTTGGGAGATGGAGAGGGGACAGATGGTTTTGTTGCCAGCCTTTAATGAAGTGTTGTGAATCAGTTGGATGTGCTGCGCAGGTCTTGACTGTCATGCCAGTGTGAGATGTGGTGCGTAGGATCAACAATGGCACCGAGTGAGACGTTGCACCGTACAACCACTCATGCATGGAAAATACAATTCCTGCATGCAAATATTGCTATTTATTTTTAATAGCTAAAACAGCATAATTTCACCCTTCGTAGTAGGTAGTTTGTAAAATGCCAATTCAGCCCCACCTTAATTAGCACTGAGCAGCATCCAGCTTGCTACCATTCCATTCCCTGTCAAGAAATGGGAGATAAACTATTTCACCTTGCGACTGATAATGCGGGGCTGTCAACCTGTCTTTCAAGCCAAACATGCTAATTAGCTGCTTCTGCTCTTTTCTTCCAGGATGCTTAAGGAAAACAAAGCAGAGGTGCAGTGAGGTGTTTGCTGTGCGTGCTACACTCCCACACCTGTCAGATGTCATCTGTGATTTTGCGGCCGCTCACGTTCGGGGTTTGCCGGCAGGTCGTAGCTGTTCACAGCGTGACCGTGTTTGCGGCTCTGTGCGGCATTTGCTAGCGAGTGGTGCACGCACGCCCCCCGTGTTGTTTTTAAAAGTAAGTGTGCTTGCCTGTGTTTCATTGTACACGTAAGCTGCTTCACCGATGCATCCGTGTGGTTTGAGGCGACGGGGACGCGGCATCGTTAATTGCGCTTTCATTCCTCTTTGTACAGCTCCATTTGCTATTCCCATGGGAAGATGATGGTGTTGAGCCTGAATGCAAATGCTTAGCAGCGCTGCATGCAGTGTTTGTGCTTTTGGTAAGCAAAGGTATTAAATGTGGAGAGTAGGCTTTGTGGCATCACTGATATGGATAATCTCTTCAACATTCTCCCACAGTGATGGGCACTGAGGCATCGAGTTTGCCTCTGCCAATGCATATTAGTGACAAAACATCCAGCCTACACGGCATATGACTGCAGTAAAAATGCAAATGCACATTCACGTACACACTGGAGCACACAAGCACCCATGCACACACGCATGAGTGAGCAAGACAAATTCTAGACGAAACAACCAGTGCTCTAAACTTTTTCTCTGCAGAACCACTGAATCAAATTCCATTAGAAAAGGTAGACTTGTTATATAATTACTGAAAGCATGAATTCTGGAACACAAAACAAGTAAAAAAAAATATTTTTTATTTCACTTCAATTACGCTGCAAGAACACTTAATCGGAAACCTACAGGAAGAAAATCATTAAGTTTTAAAATCAATTCGCTGGCATAAATTGCAGCCAAGTTAACTATTATGGTGTCAGCATGACACTGCAACAAAAAATTGTCAGTTCCGATATCACCTGGCAGGCGTGATATTTTAGATATTGTGTCTCTGGGCTTTCAACAGTTTTAATCTTTCATGGGATTAACCAGAAAAAAGCTGCAGGTTATTTCTATGTATTATTAATGTCCTTTTGGAGAGACTGCTATAAGAAGACATTAGACAATAAATCTGCACTAAACTCAGTCACTTGGTTATTGATCGCTGTGCATTTTAAAACCTTCCCTGTCCCTCTTTTGCTGATATCTCCACCCTTTCCTGCCCTCTCTCCCTCTCCCTACCAAACTCACACATTCACACACTTGCACACTCTCTCTCTTTCTTTCTGTCTTAGCCAAAAAGAAAAGCCACAATAGAAAATACACAGAACGGCTCATCCTTTGGGCAATTATTTAGAGAAAACGGCAGGATAAAGGAGATAATTCTCAGTGCAGAGAAGGGATAACAGAGTTACTCTGAAGAAGGAAGGACACCTCACCAGCAGCACTCAGCTCCTTCATGTCAACCATGCAGTGTCCCAGGTGCCGGGTGCTGTCCTCCATCTCTCCAGCCGGCCCCTCACTTCGCCCTCCCGCTCCTCCACCTCCTCTCCCACCTCCTCCACGAAACACCACAGTCCAGTCCAGGTCCCCGGCTTACACACAGCCCTGCCAAGCAGAGGAGGTGCAACGAAAGGTGGCTATCCGCTCGCCTCGGTTTCTTGCTGCCTCACAGTGCTGCTCTCTGTCAGCATATTAAGGGAGCCTTTTGGAGACTAATATGGAAGAGGGGAACCAGCGAGGGACCCGGCGCGGCGGCGGCGGCGGCGGCGGGGAGGAGGGGAGGAGGGGAGGGGGGGAGAGCGGGAGGGAGGCAGAGGAAGAGAAGGAGGAGTGATGAGGGAGTGAGAATCGGAATGAAAGAGAAAGCGGGACAGAATTGATGTTATGTGTGATACAAAGCTCAATCCATCAATCTTGTGCTGTCAGTAGGGCACCGCGGCTCGCCTGCTGCAGAGCGCAGCAGTCAGAAAGACACAACTCCGTCCTTCCCCTCCACCTTCTCCTCTCCGCCTCTCTTCTCACTGCGCAGCCACTGCTGCATCCAGACATGGCAGCAGGGGTCCCCCTGATTTCTGACATCCGCCCCTCTCCTCTTCTTCGGCCGCTCCGCCGCCCCTTTCTTGCTGAAAAATAATTATTAAGCGTCTGACTGCTTCGCTCCATACGGTGAAGGCAGCATCATGCAGCGTGGTTTGGAAGCAGCACAGCAGATTAAAGCTCGGGGGTGTCCAGTGTTCAATGAGAGCATTTAGTGCAGATAAGTAAATAGCTAATTATAACCCAACATGGCAACTTCGCCGCAGTGTTAAATCAACAGGTTACACATAGACAGGGACAGAGACGGCTGGTGATTCCACACAATACAGACAATGGTTAGACAGCAAATGCCAAAAAAAAAAAAAAAAAGGATTTAGTTTTAATAATCAGTTATGTATGAGGAAGAAATTCAGAGGATGAATAATGCGACTGTCTCACTCTCATCTTCTTTCCTCTATTTGTTGGTCTCATTGTCTTTCCTCACGCTCGTAGTGAAAGCATCATTGTTAGTTTTTTTCGCCCACCAAGGCCACAATACTACAGTAAGATCATATCTAAGACTGATGTTAATTTATACCCTGCTGAATGGGGAAGGTTGAGATCTCTGTTAAAGTCAGTGAAGGCAGCAGCCGCAAACTCCTAAAGGAGGTGAATGTAGATAGAATATGTTATGGAATACTGAAACAAGTCAGCAAGCAGGTCAGATAAACAAACAAAAGCAGTTTCCCATTTCACATCCGGTGTTTGTCCAGGACCTTCTGTGCGGCTCTTGCCTGTTTGAGCTTACACTCTGTGCTCTGGTTTCCTCCCACAGTCCACAAATACAGTGGGGAAAAAAAAGTATTTAGTCAGCCACCAATTGTGCAAGTTCTCCCACTTAAAAGATGAGAGAGGTCTCCAATTTTCATCATAGGTATACCTCAACTATGAGAGACAAAATGAGAAAAAAAAATCCAGAAAATCACATTGAAGGATTTTTAATGAATTAATTGGTAAATTCCTCGGTAAAATAAGTATTTGGTCAATAACAAAAGTTCAGTACTTTGTTATGTACCCTTCGTTAGCAATGACAGAGGTCAAACGTTTTCTGTAAGTCTTCACAAGGTTTTCACACACTGTTGCTTGTATTCTGGCCCATTCCTCCATGCAGATCTCCTCTAGAGCAGTGATGTTTTGGGGCTGTCGCTGGGCAACACGGATTTTCAACTCCCTCCAAAGATTTTCTATGGGGTTGAGATCTGGAGACTGGCTAGGCCACTCCAGGACCTTGAAATGCTTCTTACGAAGCCACTCCTTCGTTGCCCGGATGGTGTGTTTGGGATCATTGTCATGCTGAAAGATCCAGCCACGTTTCATCTTCAATGCCCTTGCTGATGGAAGGAGGTTTTCACTCAAAATCTCACAATACATGGCCCCATTCATTCTTTCCTTTACACGGATCAGTCGTCCTGGTCCCTTTGCAGAAAAACAGACCCAAAGCATGATGTTTCCACCCCCGTGCTTCACAGTAGGTATGGTGTTCTTTCTCCTCCAAACACGACAAGTTGAGTTTTTACCAAAATTTTCTATTTTGGTTTCATCTGACCATATGACATTCTCCCAATCCTCTTCTGGATCATCCAAATGCTCTCTAGCAAACTTCAGACGGGCCTGGACATGTACTGGCTTAAGCAGGGGGACATGTCTGGCACTGCAGGATTTGAGTCCCTGGCGGCGTAGTGTGTTACTGATGTAGCCTTTGTTACTTTGGTCCCAGCTCTCTGCAGGTCATTCACTAGGTCCCCCGTGTGGTTCTGGAATTTTTGCTCACCGTTCTCGTGATCATTTTGACCCCACGAGGTGAGATCTTGCGTGGAGCCCCAGATCGAGGGAGATTATCAGTGGTCTTGTATGTCTTCCATTTTCTAATAATTGCTCCCACAGTTGATTTCTTCACACCAAGCTGCTTACCTATTGCAGATTCAGTCTTCCCAGCCTGGTGCAGGTCTACAATTTTGTTTCTGGTGTCCTTTGACAGCTCTTTGGTCTTGGCCATAGTGGAATTTGGAGTCTGACTGAGGTTGTGGACAGGTGTCTTTTATACTGATAACAAGTTCAAACAGGTGCCATTAATACAGGTAACGAGTGGAGGACAGAGGAGCCTCTTAAAGAAGAAGTTACAGGTCTGTGAGAGCCAGAAATCTTGCTTGTTTGTAGGTGACCAAATACTTATTTTACTGAGGAATTTACCAATTAATTCATTAAAAATCCTTCAATGTGATTTTCTGGATTTTTTTTTCTCATTTTGTCTCTCATAGTTGAGGTATATCTATGATGAAAATTGGAGACCTCTCTCATCTTTTAAGTGGGAGAACTTGCACAATTGGTGGCTGACTAAATACTCTTTTGCCTCACTGTACAAAGGGCTTAATTGAGCAGCATAAAAATATTCCTTTAATTTTGGTAATGCCATTCCGATCAGGCAGGTCCTATTTAAGTGATTTCTTGATTGAGAACAGGTGTGGCAGTCAGGCCTGGGTGTGGCTAGAGAAATTGACTCAGCTTTCCAAAGATGTGATAAACCACAGTTAATTTATGTTTTAACGGTGGGGGGGGGGGGGGTCACTTTTTCACACAGGGCCATGTAGGTTTGGATTTTCTTTACCCTTAATAACAAACACCTTCATTTAAAAACTGCATTTTGTGTTTACTTGTGTTATCTTTGTCTAATATTTAAATTTGTTTGATGGTCTGAAACATTTAAGTGTGATAAACATACAAAAAAATGAGAAATCAGGAAGGGAGCAAACACTCACACCGCTGTATCTGCTACTGGATACTGAGAACTCTACATTTTAAATCTTTGAGAGTAAAATAATGGACTTTATATAATCATCACATATCAAAACATTTTTAAACTATTTTTCAATTATTCAGTAATTTGAAAGTGCTCAGAGGACACACCGGCAGCAGCATCTCGATAAATTAGAATTTCATTGAAAAGTTGATTTATTTCTGTAATTAAATTCATACAATGAAACTCCCATATTTTATTCATTTATTAATATATATATATATATATATATATATATATATATATATATATATATATATATATATATATATAGAGAGAGAGAGAGAGAGAGAGAGAGAGAGAGAGAGAGAGAGAGAGAGATTTTTAAAAGATCTTTAATAAACACACTTGTCCATCAGTCAATACAATTTCTATGTCATGCTATATTACACAGAAAATTATTCCCCCAAAAACGCCCAAAAAAAAGCTGTCCATCATGAACTGAACAGAGGACATTCTCCAGGGACCAGAGGGTCCTGAAACCTTCCACATCCCCATTCCCCATAAAAAACTGAAAGTCCAGCCTGATTCTGGCTTTAAGTGGCCTCACAAATAAAATTTTGACATCAACATCATTCTCAACATTCTCAAGTTTTCTTCTCCGGCTTACATAAATAGCCAACTTTGCCTGCCCTAAAACAAAGTTCAGTAGTTGACACTTCTGCTTAAAACGACGATTGTACATAAAACCACAAATGAAAACCTGCTTAGAGAAAACTTCCTTAAAAATATGAAAAAGTTCTGTGAGAAGTTCAAAGAGGCCACTCAGGCGCTGACATTCAATAAAACAATGAAAAACAGTCTCCCTAGAGGAACAAAAAACACACTGATCACTGACACTGCTGTTAATCACAGAAACAAAAGCATTGACAGCTATAATACCATGCAGGACCCTCCACTGTAAGTCTCCATGCCTCTTAGGGAGAGGGGCTTTATAAAGAGCCCTCCAGGCAGGCCGATGCCCTTTTCCTAGTTTAAAATAGGCTCTCCAAGGAGTGTCCACACAGGTGTTCAATCTGTCCTTGTTGAGTGCCATCACCACCAGTCTGTAGAGTGCCTTACCACTGGCTCCTCCAAAGTCCACACCAGTGGGAGCACAGAATGCCAGTAAGGAGCAAGGAGCGACGTCAAAGTCCATATAGAGCGTGAGAGAGGGAAAGGGGTCCGTGCTTTCCGGCTGCAGCGTGCCATTGCCAAAGTCCAAGAGTAGGGAGTGCTCAAGTCCATGAAGCTCCTGTTTCCAGTGTGCAAGAAGACCATCGATGAAACGATTTGACCTGACACCAAGATGAGCTGCTAAAGCTGAGGCGTTGTTGAGGCCAGGACCAGCCAGTTCCACCACTTGCTTCAGAGTGAGAACGTTCCTGGAACACAGCCTATCAAGGAAGGTCCTTCCAACTCCCGGCAGGACACCAAGGCGACCACCAAAAACCAGCGGCTCCCTCAACAACCAGTAGAGGGAATCGCATGGCCCTCTTTGTTTTTTAAAAAGAGTCCACACTGAAAAGAGACTGCGGTAAAAACTGGGCAAAGACAGTGCATTAGAGTTCTTAAAATCCATTAAAAACACAGGGAGGTCTAGCCCAAGCCCAAGGACTCTCTGTAAAATAACACAGGCCAAAGGCCTCCATACCAGGTCCTGGGGGCCCGTCAGCAGTCTCTGTATGAAAGTCAGTCTAAAAGCAGCACCTCTACTAGCTAAATGAATCACTCCTTGCCCCCCCTCCTCTTTGGGAAGAAATAACAGGGCTTGAGGAACCCAGTGGAGTCCACCCCCCAAAAAAAAGTCCACCAAAACAGACTGAATTTTGGACAACAAACCAGCAGGGGGGTCCATGCACATGAGGCGGTGCCACAGGGATGAGGAAACAAGATTATTTAAAATGAGCACTCTTCCTCTAAAAGATATTCTTGGCCTTAGCCACTTCCACTTGTTTAGTCTCCCGTTAATTTTCTCTATGACCCCATCCCAATTTTTTTGCTCAAACTGCTGATTTCCAATAAAGACACCAAGATACTTAAAACCTCCTTTTTTCCAAATCAACCCACCAGGCAGCGTAAGCTGATTTTCTAGTTTCTCCCCCACCATCAGAGCCTCGCTTTTTCCCCAGTTTATTTTTGCAGAGGAAAGTTGGCCAAAAAGATTGACACTCCTAACCAGAACGTCAATGTCACTCTGCTTATTTAGCAGAATGACTACATCATCTGCATAGGCCGACAGCTTGAACGTGGTGTCACAGCCAGGAAAAGTAACTCCTGATAGATCCCTTCTCAGGCAGTGAAGCAAAGGCTCTATGGCGAGGGAGTACAGCATCCCTGAGAGAGGGCAGCCCTGCCGAACCCCCCTCTGGACTTTTAAAGGGGCAGACAGGCCCCCATTTATCTTCAGCACACTCTCAATGTCACTGTACAAGACCCGTATCCTGGCTATGAAGCCTGGGCTGAACCCAAAAGCTGTTAAAACTGTCCATAAATATTGGTGTTCAACCCGATCAAACGCCTTTTCCTGGTCAATTGAAATCAAACCAGTTTCTACCGCCAATGAACCAGAGACCTCCAAAATATCCCGAATTAAAGTGACGTTGTCACTAATCAGCCTGCCAGGCACACAGTAAGTCTGGTCTACATGAATGAGCTCGCTCATCACCTTTCTCAGTCTTCGGGCCAGAGCTTTTGAGAGAATCTTATAGTCTGTGCAGAGCAGAGAGACTGGCCTCCAGTTCTTTATGCTCTGTAGGTCCCCTTTTTCGGCAACAGTGTGATGATGGCCCTTAAATTCCTTCAAAAAGTCCACAGAGAGACCATCTATGCCTGGTGATTTTCCATTCTGGAGGCTCATTAGCGCCGTATGCAGCTCAGACAGAGACAGTGGAGCATCCAAGCCGGCAACAAGGTCCTCTGAGAGCACTGGAAGACCATCAAGGAAAACCTGGCCCAGTGACGTGTCCTCCTTCCACTCTGCTCTAAACAATTCACTGTAAAAGTTAGCAGCGTGTTTCCTGATCTCTGCTGCTGTGGAGATTGTTCTCCCGTCATCGCCCAACAAGGAGTGAATAAGCTTTCTCTGTCCATTTTTCCCCTCCAGTCCAAAAAAGTACTGGGAGGGCGAGTCCATCAGAGCTACATCCATGTAGCGTGAGCGGACCAGAGCACCCTGTGCGGTGACCCCTAGCAAGCTAGCCAAGGCTGACCTTTTTGACTTGAGAGCCTCTAAGTGCTCCTGTTTTCCTGTAGAACTGAGCAACTCCTCTAGTTCTACCACCTCAGTCTCCAGAACTTTCAAGGATTGGGTCAAGCTACGAGTGACATTTTGAGTGTACTGTTGGCAGAGTTGTTTTATCTGGGCCTTACCAAAATCCCACCACAATTGGAGAGAACTAAAAGAGGGTTTTTGTTCCCTGTGTGACTTCCATACATCATGAAAAACCTCTTTAAAAAACACATCATTTAAAAGTGTATTGTTAAAATGCCAAAAAGCGCTCTTACACTTTACATTTTCGATAAACACAGAACAAAACAGCAGGCAGTGATCAGTGAAACCAACAGGACAGATACAACTATTTTTAAAAACACTCATTTGATGTTTAAAACCATAAAAACGGTCTAACCTAGCCATAGATAAAAGGTTATCTTTGACATGGCTCCAGGTGTACTGCCTCTGGTCCCCATGATGTGATCTCCACACATCGGCCATTTCATGTGTTTTCACCAGTTCCCTCAGCCTATTGGCAGAAGCAGGGTGAGGCTCCTGATGGTTCCTGTCTAGTCTGTGGTTTAATGTACAGTTAAAATCACCCCCCAGAAATAAAAAACTATTTGGATCACAGGACCTAACCGTATCCGAAAGCACGTCAAAGACCCTGATCCTCTCTGCTCTCTGTGTTGGCACATACACGTTTATAAAAACGAAGGTCACGTTTTCAAACTGTACCTTTAATAAGAGGAAATGACCTCTCACCACCTCTTCTACCTCATAAGAGACAGGCACACAACCCCTAGAGAAAAGTACAGCCACCCCACCACTGCTACTGGATTTGTGGCTAAAAAAAATGCAGCCATCCCACTCTTTTCTCCAATGGCTCTCAATGTCTACAGTGCTGTGAGTCTCCTGGACCATCAGCACGTCAAGTTTCTTTAAATTAAAAAGCTTGTATAAAGAGGCCCTTTTTACATCATCCCTGGCCCCATTAATATTGAGAGTGCCAATTCTAAGGTGGGGCATTAAAAAGGATAAAAATAGGGTACAGTAAAAAAAACACATACATAGCATAAAAGGGAAGAAACAAACTAAGAGTCAACATGACTGTTAGTAATTTGCGATTTCAGTTTAGCAACCAGTTTCTTTAAACGATAAATTTCCTGATCAGTGAAAGTCTCATTCCCATCATTCAGTTTCATAAATTTGCGAGCTGATGCCACGAATAACTCCAGATCTGGAAAGTAATTTTCCACTTTCACAGCTCTGCTCCCCTTAGTCACCTGGAGAAATTGCCTAATTTTAGTAAAACAATAGGAGCTTTGCTCCTCCTGCGTCTGCGTCTGCATCAGTTCAGACTCATCTCCACTTTCGTCAGAAGCGCTCTCATTCAGTAAATCTAAATTCCCAACCCTACTAGATTTAGCAGAGCTCTGCAAGTTTTCAGCACTTTTCCTTTTTTGTGCAGCTTTAAAAGGATCCTCTTCAACAAAACTACATTCCTGCATTTCTTCATGAACTGCAACGTTTGTCATGCAGTGTTTGCTCTGTGTGTCCGCTACAGCCTCAAACCGCTCCTCCCCCGCCTGCAAAGTCTGTTCATTCACGTTCCTTCGTTTAACTGCACTTTTACTTACACCCTCCACCTCTTTACCCCGGGCGACAGGCTCATCACAATGATCAGAGCTGCCGCCAGACAGAAATTCGATCCAAGATGGCGCCCACAGCGGTCGACATGGTGCTTCGCTGCGCTCTTTGTTTGTTTTTGTTTGTCAATTGTGTGTCTGCTTGCACTTATACCCGTGAAGAACTTTTAAATATCAGGACTTTCACCCCCACGGACCTCCTCCCAGTTTTTCTAGCCCCTGCCGCCGATCTGGTTTATTGTTTGGCTCGGAAAGTGAGACGGCGGAAGAGAGGAAGACGAGCGGGCGCTCTCGTGCGACTTCGCAGGAGAGGCTCGCGAACGGCGCTGCCTGGCATATTTCTGTCCAATACCAACTCTCTCTCTAACAAGGTGGATGAACTGAGACTGCTGATGCGTTTTAAGGACCTCGCCTCCTCAGCTGTCCTCTGCTTTACTGAGACCTGGCTCCGGGAAAATATACCGGACAGCGCGCTGCGCCTCGACGGCTTCCAGCTTTTCCGTGCTGATCGTGACACAGAGCTTTCCGGCAAGACCACAGGAGGCGGAGTCTGCTTCTACATCAACTGCATCTGGTGCTCTGATGTAACGGTAATTTCCAAACACTGTTCTCCTGCCTTGGAATTTCTTGTTATCAATTGCAAGCCCTTCTATTCCCCGCAGGAGTTTGCTTCTTTCATAATGATCGCTGTGTACGCCCCTCCCGACGCGGACACGCGCGAAGCTCAGCGCGTGCTCGCGGATCACATTCAACACACAGAGCGGAGTTTTCCAGACTCGCTGATTATTGTGGCTGGCGACTTTAATCAGTGCAATCTGAGCCACGATCTCCCCCGCTACAAACAGTTTATTAAATGCCCCACCAGAGGATTAAACACACTGGATCACTGTTACACCACAGTGAAAGACGCATATCGCGCTGTCCCTCGAGCTGCGCTGGGATTATCTGATCACGTGATGGTTCACCTCATTCCCACATACAGACAGAGATTGAAGCTCACTAAACCTGTTGTGAGCACTACGAAGATACGGACCAGTGATGCTGAGGAGAAGCTGGAAACGTGCATGGAAATATCTGACTGGGGCATGCTTAAAGGAGCCACGCATGATCTGGATGAGTACACGGACACTGTGAACTCATATATCCACTTTTGTGAAGAGAACATTCTTCCATCACGCACCAGGGTGAGTTACTCTAATGACAAACCCTGGTTCACAGCTAAGCTCAGACAGATCAGGAAGGAGAAGGAAGCAGCGCTGAAAAGTGGAGACAGGGACTGCTACAGGGAGGTTAAATACCGGTTTAACAGAGAGCTGAAGAGGGCTAAATCTGTGTACTCAGAGAGACTCCAGCAGCAGTTCACTGCTAATGATTCGGCTTCCGTGTGGAGAGGACTGAGGCAAATCACCAACTATCGACCTAAGGCTCCTAAAGGTCAGGATGACAAAGCCCTTTGTCAGAGACTGTCCCAACACTATGCCCGTTTTGACACCTCGTCATCTGTGTCCAACTCCCCCCCTCCCTCCAGCTCCACAGCCTCCACATTCCCTACTTCATTTAAGGCACCCCCCCCTCCTCCCCCCCTCCCCTTATCATCAGTGAGCAGGATGTGCTCAAACAGTTCTCCAGACTGAACCCGCGCAAGGCCCCCGGCCCAGACGGCGTGTCTCCCTCCACCCTGAGACTCTGTGCGAAACAGCTGGCTCCTGTATTCACAGACATTTTTAACACCTCCCTTAAGGTATGCCACGTGCCATCCTGCCTCAAATCCTCCACCATCATCCCTGTCCCCAAGAAGCCACGGATCACTGGACTTAATGACTACAGACCTGTAGCGCTCACCTCTGTAGTCATGAAGTCCTTTGAGCGCCTGGTCCTGTCCCACCTCAAGTCCATCACCACCCCTCTCCTGGACCCGCTGTAGTTTGCCTACCGAGCCAACAGGTCTGTAGACGATGCAGTCAACCTGGCCCTCCACTCCATCCTGCAGCACCTGGACTCCCCGGGAACCTACGCCAGGATCCTGTTTGTGGACTTCAGCTCCGCATTCAACACCATCCGCCCCGCTCTGCTCCGGGACAAGCTGTCCCTGCTCAACGTGCCTGACTCCCTCTGCAGGTGGATCATCGACTTCCTGACGGACCGGAGGCAGCATGTGCGGCTGGGAAAGACTGTCTCAGACTATACTAGCATCAGCACCGGATCACCCCAGGGCTGTGTACTTTCCCCCCTACTCTTCTCCCTTTACACCAACTCCTGCACCTCCAGCCACCAGTCTGTCAAGTTGATCAAGTTTGCGGACGACACCACCCTCATCGGGCTCATCTCCAACGGCGACGAGTCCGCCTACAGGAGAGAGGTGGCCCAGCTGGCGTCCTGGTGCTGCAATAACAACCTGCAGCTGAACGCTCTGAAGACAGTGGAGATGATTGTAGACTTCAGGAAAGTCACTACTCCTCTGCCCCCCCTCACCCTCTCAGGCTCTCCCATCACCACTGCTGATTCCTTCCGCTTCCTAGGCACTACCATCACCAGGGACCTCAAATGGGAGCTGACCATCAGCTCACTCATCAAAAAAGCCCAGCAGAGGATGTTCTTCCTGCGGCAGCTGAGGAAGCTCAAGCTACCCACCAAGATGTTAGTGCAGTTCTACACAGCCATCATCGAGTCCATCCTCACCACCTCCATAACCGTGTGGTACGCAGGAGCCACTGCCAGGGACAGACTAAGGCTGCAGCGCGTCGTGCGCACTGCTGAGAAGGTGATCGGCTGCAAGCTCCCATCTCTCCAGGATCTGTACATCTCCAGGACCCGGAGGCGTGCTGGCCGGATCATAGCCGATCCCTCACACCCTGGTCACGTACTGTTTGCCCCCCTCCCCTCTGGTAGAAGACTTCGGTCCATCCAGACTAAAACCTCCCGTCACATGAACAGCTTCTTCCCCTCTGCCATTAGACTGCTGAACACTAAGTGACTCTCGTGCACCATGTACAGCAGCTCAACCAGACTCATGTCAATCATCACTGTTTTCTTCCTGCATTACCGACTGCACTATATAGTTCTCCACAGTATCTGCTGCTGGCTAATATATATTTTAACTGTTGACCAGTATCACTTAATCTTATCCTACACTTTATTACATGTATAGTTTATTTCTCTTATCTTATCATGTTTAATGTTGCAGCATTGTACCGAGACAAATTCCTAGTTTGAGTACTACATGAACAATGGCAATAAACCTGATTCTGATTCTGAAATTCCCCACCATCACTGTGTGGGGGGGCAACTACCGCGCCCGCCGCGGCCACCTCTGCTGGGGTGGCCGCGGCCGCCCCAGCACAAGCGGACGCGGACGTGGACGCCCTGCGGCCGCGACCGCCCCCGCACAAGTGGGCGCCGCAGCGGCATCTGCCGCACCACATGTAGCGCTACCCTCCGGACCACCAGAAACAGCGGCGTCACCTTTCTTACCGCCAGTGCTCTTTGTGTTCGCCTTTTCAGGACATGACCTAATAAGATGGCCTTCTGCACCACACGCAAAATACCTCATGGTTTCAGAAGTTGCAAACACCAAGTAGCTAAAGCCGTCAATCCTGAAATTAAAAGACGCGTTCAGTTCAGCAGAGCTGTCTTTCAACACCATGAAACACTGCCTCCTGTGACATATAACATGCTTCAGCAGGGGGGACTTGCTACCCAGAGAGACCATTCTGATAGGGGAAACAACCTGGCCAAAACGGGACAACTCTCTTATCAGCTGATCATTTTTAACGAAAGGAGGAGCGTTTGAGATGGTGATCCTCCTAGACGGGTTAGCCAGCGGTAAAACGGGAGTAAAAGTGTCACTTATGACCACTCCCTGTGCCACCACCTGATCAGCTTTTTCAGTCGAATCCAGAAAGATCACAATTGTGCTGTTCATCCTCAATGCTGATTTTATACCGTCATGCCCAACCACCTGTCCTACAGCGAGGCTAGCCTCCTCCACAGAACAGGGAACTGTCGGGAGGATTCTCACGCCATGACGCCGAGTTAAGCGCTCAAACTCCACACCACCATCAATCACCGGCATGATGGCCGGCCGGGAAAAACAGGCAGCAGAAGCTACCGTTCCCCGACACACACACCAACACTCACACCCCAGCACACACACACACTCAACCCACTATATTAAACACACACACACCTCAAACACACACGATAGAGAAAAGTTAGAAAAAACAAAGTTTAAAGTACTCACTCGACACCACTCCACACCCCTGCTCCCACAAACGCTCATGCATGCGCACGAGAGAGAGAGAGAGAGAGAGAGAGAGAGAGAGAGAGAGAGAGAGGGAGAAACAGAGAGAGACATTATCCACACACACACAGACACATTATCCACAGACACACCTGCTGCCTCTGCCTTGCCAGCGCTTAAAAGGACCTTCACTTCAATGCTTCAGTGTTGGCTCATTGGGTATACTACCTACTATAAGCAAGTAAGTTATATTCTTTCTCTCTCAAAGAGAAAATTTATTAATTACCTCCGCCAGGAAGTTATGGTTTTGCCGGGGTTTGTCTGTTTGTCTGTCTGTTTGTCTGTTGGTTAGCAAGATAACTCAAAAAGTTTTGGATGGATTTCGATGAAACTTTCAGGCGTTGTTGGAAATGGTACAAGGAAGAACTGATTAAATTTTGGGGATGATCCGGATCACCGTCCAGAAGAAAACCGCCATTACGGAAAATGCCATTTTCGTGATTAACTACTGAACCACTAATCCTATCATTGTCAATCCAATTGCTAGTCATATGTTTTCATGGTCAAGGAATCTGAAAACGTACACACAAACACTGTATGGGGGGAACTGTGGCCGCCATTATGGAAAATGCCATTTTCGTGAATAACTACTGAACCACTAATTCTATCATTGTCAATCCAATTGCTAGTCATACGTTTTCATGGTCAAGGAATCTGAAAACGTACACACAAACACTGTATGGGGGGAACTGTGGCGCTTGGCGGAGGTCTGCGCTCTCCGAGTGCTTTTCTAGTTCCTCTTGTCCTCTCCTCTACAGGTTTCTGCCATCTTCATGGTGCATCTCTGGGGTTGTTGTGCGCTCGCCTGCCTCATCATCATCACCACTTCAGCAGTCATAGCCACCCGGTCAGACACCTCACCCAGCTCTACTCCTGCCTTCCAGCTTCCACTCTTGGTTCGCCGTTTGTGCTGGGTTTCGCTGTCGGGTTCTCTGTTTCTCCAACGTGAGTGCAGTCCTATTTTCCCTTTTCAGTCTCCCTCCTTATCTAACCTGCTCTCATCTCTCCTTCCAGGCTGGGTCTTCCTCTTGCGAGTGATGTCTTTCATTAACAAGGCTTTCCCTTTTGAATTAATAAAATCCAAATTAATTTTCTTCTGTGTCAACGTGTGTTTTCTCTGGTGTCACTCCCTGCACGTGAGCTGTCTATTACCAATCATGACAGAACAAGCCAGCCATAGTGGAAGCTCAGCTCCAGTGACATCAGCGGAACACTCCACTTTAGATTGCTTAGATGCCACAGAGAGGCAGGTGGCCGTGCTTATGCAGCAGCTACCAATGATTACGCAGCAGCTGGGCATGGTCGCCAAACATTTGGCTCACTTGTCTCGTCCAGGTTCCACCCCTCCACCTGTTGCCCCAGTTTCTTCCACCATGTGCCGAACTACCTCCGTTCCCTCACCTGCCCCGTACGTGGGGGAGGTGGGAAAATGTAAAGGATTTCTTTGTCATGTTCAGCTTTATCTGGGCCAGGTTGGTGGGGAATACCCGGACGAAACAGCTAAAATTCATTTTATGACCCTCCTGCTGCGAGATTGGGCCCAGCTGAGGGCCCTATCTATTCTCGACAGTCCGAAGGGCCCTAATTACTCATTTGGTAGATTTGTTAATGAATTCACTCACGCGTTCGACCGGACAGAAAGTGAGGGGAACATCATGAGCCGAGTTATGTCACTCCGTCAGGGGAGTCGGTCTGCTGCTGACTACTCTGTGGAGTTTCAGGTCACCGCAGCTGACTCTGGATGGAATGACGTTTCGCTATGCAGCGTCTTCCTCCGGGGTTTAAATGAAAAGCTCCATGGCATCCTAGCAGTTCATGCAATTCCCTCCTCCCTGGATGGTCTTATTGATCAGGCTGTCAGTTTAGACAACCGATACCGCGAGCACGCGAGGGAGAGCAAGGCCTCCTCCAACCTTTCCAGTACATACACGCTCTCTTCGGCTACTGACACAGGTGGAGCCAGGAGGTTTCATTTGAATCGAGATTACTTGTCTAGTCTACACACTCACTGATACAACTTCCCATTTAAGTCTGAATTATGTCATCAAATTCCAAGCAAAAAGCTACAATAAAAAAAATAAATAAAAATTATCAAAAACATTCTGCAGACTTTTAACATTGTGCATACAAAAATTCTGTCTTTTCTGTTCTGCAGTAGACAACATTATTCTGTGGCACTGAAACATTTTAATTTTGCAATCAATGCTTTAGAAAAACGCTACCTTTGAGTTTTCACATCAGCTTCTAAACAGATATTGTTTATTTCTACACTAAATTCTTAACTGTTTCCAGACACTCAAAAAAAAAAAAAATCAGCACTTCTTGCATTTTAATTAAGTAACATTTTTATTATTATTATTATAATTATTTGGATTCAAGAGCTTTCCCATTAAAATATACTAATCAAGTTACACTGATGCCTTTTTGTCAAACATAAAATAGCTGCATAAATATGATTATCCACCTTATTCCTAGGCCCCATGATGCCTTGCGTGAATTATGGTAGCAACTTCCGGTACTAATTTAAAACATATGGTTGTCACTGAAACGGGACACTTTTCCTTGTTAAAAAACAATGACTTCGGCATCAGAAATGCGGGAACACAGCCTCTTGCACCTCAAAACAGTAATTTAATCATACCACTTCCCACGACTATCGAGGGATGGGAAGATGACCTTTAAAAGTGGCCTTGTACACAGTAGCTCCGTTAGTTAGCGCCACTGCTAAGATGCTAACGGTGTAAACAAATGACCCGTGCTGACAAAATGAGTCACTTTGAGGACATTTTCAAAACTGATGTAACGTTATTTCCATATTCTGTATTGAAAGACCTTCAAAATGATATTTAATTTCTAGGTAGTACACAAAAACTGACCCAGAGAAAGACGATTTGTTTATATTTTAGCTAGGTTGAAAACTCGCGTTTGATTGGTTGGCTTCCACAAAAACATAGGTATTTTTAGAAAGTACAATTTCTAAGCTTTCTAATGATACCAGGCACTCATGGGGTTTTCCCAGGACTTGCCCTACCAAACAAAGAGAGTCATGATTTATGACTTCTCGTTGCCTGTACTCATTATGATGTGGTGGGCATTCCAACCAGCACGTCTCCACCGCAATAAAGTCGGCTGCATTTTGTTAAAATATGTTGGACAAAATCAAATTTACCTTGGAACAGACGCACGCCGCAGCACTGTGCTTGGATGTCGTCTGTCACTGTGTGGTGAGAAGCCTCCATTTATCCAGTCTATTGGCACAACCACGAACACCAACAAGTACCAGAACTATGCAAAAACATTCAGAAAATACAAAAACTAGAAGAGCTGAAATTAGTTGCCACTTGAGTGCAAAATGCGTATGTGGACTCATTCATTCATCTTCTTCCACTTAATCCTTTTCGGGTCGCGGGGGGGCTGGAGCCTATCCCAGCATTTTTGGCCAAGAGGCAGGGTACACCCTGGACAGATCGCCAGTCCATCGCAGGGCCAACACAGACAGACAGACAACCATTCACTCTCACAGTCATACCTAAGGACAATTTAGAATCCCCAGTTTTGATGCCAATTAACCTAACTTGCATGTTTTTGGCATGTGGGAGGAAACCGGAGAAATCCCAGAGTAAACCCACGCAGACACGGGGAGAACATGCAAACTCCACATAGATCACTGTTGGTCGGGGGATGGGATCGAACCCAGGATCCCCCGGCCAAGGGTGAGTTACTGTGCTGCCGCAGTGCTAACCACTCCGCCACTGCGCCTCGTATGTGGACTATACATTAAAATGAATTTGAAAAACACTATTTTAAATGCCCCTGCTACTCCACTCTTACTGACTGATTTAACACTAGGTCAGTCGAAACCGGAAGCTCCGCCCATAATCACTCCTACAGTGGCACCCCCAAGAATAAGGTGGATACAACTTCACAAATAAAATTAAGAAAATTCAAAGTAACAAATTTATGGATTCATTACAAATTTTATTTCAAAAATTAATTTGTTTTAAAATGATACATTAGATGTATCCTTCCGTGGATCTCCACTTTATCGTGGTGGAAGGATTTGTGTGCCTTAATGATCCCAGGCTATGCTGTCATCAGGAGCCACATGGTCCGCCCTCCAGTGGGCTCACCACCTGCAGGAATGATCATGGTGCTGCGTGAATCGGGCATCCATCCGAGCGTCTCTGCTTGGGCTGCTGCACTGTTAGACACAGCTGTAATTTCAACAGTTACATACTGTACCATATTTCACTCAGTATGATACTGTAAAAAAAAATTCCAGGGAGTTACTGTAATTTCTGTTGCATTATGGGAATTTTTGTTGAATTCAGCTGCAACATCCACTCATTTATTGTCCATTACTGTACTTTTTGAAAATACAGTCTCTTATTGTATTTAGCCTACTGTAATGGCTTTGGCACACACACATATATATATATATTTTAAATTAAACAGTAGTCTGTACAAAGAGATTTTAATTCAAAGTCAGTTATTTTTGTCTTGCTGGTAATGATATTTAGATTAATAAGCCTTCCATTTAAAGAAGGATCCATCATTGTATTGTTTTCCGAATTACAGTAACTTACTGACAACTGTAAGGGACAACACCTCTATTAATGTCTAACTCTGGATTTCTACTAACTCCCAATGCAGTCCATTGCGATGCAGCTCTGTTTGTTTTTTAAAGATAATGATGATATGGATAAGAACAAGGTTCAAGGTGTTTACATTCACTACTCTCAGTGCACATAAGCTGATCTTGCACTAATTTGCACAATGTACAGTGGATATACAATAAAAAGTCTACACACCCCTGTTCAAATGCCAGGTTTTTGTGATAAATTGTTTCAAAACGTTTTCCACCATTAATATGACCTATAACTTGTACAACCCAAATGAAAAACAAACTGAAATCTTTCAAGGGAAAAAATAAAAAAATAAAAAAACTTACAATAACCTGGTTGCAATCTCATCCGAGATCTCATCTCTTCACGGATACAAGCGGCTGAAATGAGCTTTTCCGTAGGATTGCTGGACTCACCCTTAGAGATAAGTTGAGGAGCTCAGTCATCCGGGAGAGGTTCAGAGTAGAACTGCTGGTCCTCCACATCAAAAGGAGCCAATTGAGGTGGTTTAGGCATCTGATCAGGATGCTTCCTGGATGCCTCCCACTTGAGGTGTTTTAGGCACATCCAATGGGGGAGGAGGGGGGGAGACCCTTAGGCAGAGCCAGGACACGCTACATCTCCCAGCTGGCCTGGGAACATCTTGGTATCCTCTCTGAAGAGCTGGAGCAGGTGGCCTGGGAGAGGGAAGTTTGGGCTTCTCTACTTGAGCTGCTGTCTCCACAACCCGGACCTCCGGAAAAGTGGTAGATGGAACCTGGGTGCATAAATATGCACACCCTTAAAACTAATAATTTGTTGCAGCACCTTTGGCTTTTACTACAGCACTCAGTCTTTTTGGATAGGCATTTATCAGCATGGCACATCATGATGTGGCAATATTTGCCCACTCTTCTTTGCAAAAACTCTCCAAATCTGTCAGATTGTGAGGGCATCTCCTGTGCACAGCCCTCTTCAGATCACCCCACAGATGTTTGATCGGATTAAGGTCTGGACTCTGGGTGGGCCATTCCAAAATCTTAATCTTCTGGTGAAGCCATTCTTTTGTTGATTTGGATGTGTGCTTTGGGTCATTGTCGTTCTGAAAGATGAAGTTCCTCTTCATCTTCAGTTTTCTAGCAGAAGCCTGAAGGTTTAGTGCCAACAACACTGACTGGTATTTGAAACTTTTCACAATTCCCTCCACCTTGCCTAAGGCCCCAGTTCCAGCTGAAGAAAAATAACCCCAAAGCATGATGCTGCCACCATCATGCTTCACTGTAGGTATGGTGTTCTTTTGGTGATGAGCAGTGTTGTGTTCGCGTTAAATATACCTTTTGGAATTATAGCCAGAAAGTTTAACCTTGGTTTCATCGGACCAGAACATATTTTCCCACGTGTTTGGGAGATTTCTAATGTGTTTTTGGAAAATGTAGCCAGGTAGTTTTTCTTTGAAAGATAAGGCTTCCATCTTGCCACCCTACCTCATAGCCAGGACATATGGAGAAGACGGGAGATTGTTGTCACATGTACTAAACAGCCAGTACTTGCCAGAAATTCCTCCAGCTCCTTCAATGTTGCTGTCGGTCTCTTGGCAGCCTCTCTGACCAGTTTTCTTCTCATCTTTTCATCAATTTTGGAGGGACATCCTGTTCTTGGTAATGTCACTGTTGTGCCATATTTTCTCCACTTGATGATGACTGTCTTCACTGTGTTCCATGGTATATTTAATGCTTTGCAAATTCTTTTGTACCCTTCTCCTGACTGATATCTTTGAACAAGGACATCCCTCTGATGCTTTGAAAGCTCTCTGCAGACCATGGCTTGTGCTGGAAGATGTGACTACAAAAATGTCAGGAAAAGCCTACTAGAACAGCTGAACTTTATTTGGAGTTAATCAGAGGCATTTTAAATGGTAGCAGGTGTGTGCTGACTCCCATTTAACATGAATTTCAATGTGACTGGTTAATTCTGAACACAGCCACATCCCCAGTGTGTTTTTTCAATTGGGTTGTACAGGTTATAGGTCATATTAATGGGAGAAAACGTTTTGAAGTGATTTATTTTGGTTTCATTTTTTACATCACAAAAACCTGGCATTTGAACAGGGGTGTGTAGACTTTTTATATCCACTATATATAGTATTTGCAGATCCACTTCTATAGTTTCTATAGTTTTTTGTTTATATTTTATCATCACTGTGTATATTGTGTATTTTTGTATTATCTTATTCGTTGACTTATATTTTAAATTGTGTGGCATTCGTGGCAGAAAGCAAAGGAAGATTTTCATTGTATAGGGAAACATGCTTCCTTACTGTGCATATGACAATAAACTTGATTTGATTTGAAAATACAAGATTGTGCAATAATTATATAAAATAACGCAAGATCTCGAGAAAGACTTGAGCGAGACTGAGGAGAACCGATTGTGATCACATGATAACAACAAAGAAGCGTGATGTACCAGCTCCCCACCTGGATTTTTGTGCTCTAAATATATGTAAGTAGCTTGTTAATTTTAATTCTATGAAGTGTTTGTACGTTATGTCAAAGTTTTTACCTTCTTTGACACAGTGGTGGAGGAGTAGACCTCTGAAGATAAGGGACGATCCTTAAGTTGTTTTTAATGAACAAACTGCTATGAAATACCACAAGATACCGCAGCATTTCTTTGCAGATTAGATCCAGCATCACTCAAAAATAGACTTGTTGCGTTTCATTAGCAATCCGAATTTGGTAACACAATGGTCCAGACCAGGTGGGGAGTACAACATTGACGAGAATTGGAACTATATACTGCAGAGTCCAGATCACAGCCGTAATGGATTGGATCTGGAGTCAGTGTAAATCAGTGTACCCTAGCGACCCAACCCCCTGGATAAGCAGTAGAGAATGAATGGATGGATGGATACACAGTTTATCCTAATTCTACTGTAAATGTATAACATTTATACAAATCATGATTCAAGTCCAAACAAACTGATGCAAATTTTTAGATGCAGCAGTTCACTTTTTGAGAGTACTGCCTGTGTTCTTGTGGATAGTCTCATACAATAAAACACAGGGAAACACTGGGGGAAGACAAACTTTTTTTAATTAAATTTGTTTAAATTAAAGTTAAATGTTTTATTTTTAGGCATAACATGACAAGCACTAGTAGAGTCATGTGGAGTTCATGCACTTTCTTAAGGCACTTGGTCTGGGTTGGAGTTTGTGGCAAAAACCCAAATGAAGATAAATTGGTCCCTGCAGGAGCAATAAGATAGAAGATGAAGCCACTCTGCACAAGGAGGTTTCTTCTTCACTTTCTTCTACTCCTTCCATCCTTATCCCTTTATTCCTCTATTACCACATTCTCCTTGTCTTCCACCCCTTTTAATGTATTAAAAAAAATATCCAGATGAATGCTGTCTTGCTCAGCTTTATGTGGCACATACCATCAGAAACGCCCCCCCCCCAAAAACAATTGTGCGTCTATGTGCACACATAACACAGAGAAGGGTGAAACAGGTCTGCAGAGTGTTACATTAACATTCTCATACGTTTCTTTTAAAGGCGACATGTGTTGTCTTATTAAAACCTGACTGATAGTGGAGGCTGGAGAAAATCAATAGACAATGCACTATGGTGAAGAGAACAAGTGCGCCGAGGAGGGGAGAAGAAAATAAACATGCCCTTTTTAGCTATTCCTCCCCAAAGCCCGGAGAATAGATCCTCACATTTATCCATTCCAATAACACTTGAAACCCATTAGAATTTGAGATACACTCCTTCACAGTATTAACTGAGGAGAGCCAATAGCTTGATTCACAGTTGAGTTTGGGGTGTATATTGCTGTGAAGGCTGCAGCAGGAGACACCTATCCCAATGGTCCAAGTACATGTAGCCAACATAAACCAGATAATCACTTAGTCTGGTCTGTGTTAAACCATTGTCTTAATGGAACACAGCCACTGCAGATTTTCTTTATATTACACACATTTTGGTGAGTGTTCCTCCATCTTTGAATCCTTTTGAGTATTTATGTTTAATTTGCAGTTGCAGGAATCAACACCCTCTCCTCCGCAACCACAGGAACAATAACAGCAACATCAAAGCGTTCACCTTCTCAGACTGCCGCCCCTGCTGTGTGCCCTTTTTTTTACATTTAATCGGTTTGTGCCATACATTTATAACATAACAAAGAATCCGCCCTCTGCACATGAAATGTCACCACACACAAAAGCACTGGAAATCAGCTCAGATGTGCTAGCTCTGCCGGTTTAAAGTGAGTCATGTCAACAAGCGATCTAAAATGACACATACTGCTTTGAGTTCTTGTGGTAATTGCTAAATAATTAAAGAATGCTGCATAATGCTCTTGTTTGTCACAGAGTGTTCAATTTCTTTGACAAGAGCACTCTGTGGCAAGAGCAATATCCCCGCCTTTGTTTTCTTTGAAGATCCCAATATCTTACATAAGGAGAGCAGTTTTCAACTTTTTCATGCACATCATCAGTGTACATCAAGCACTGGTACCAAGTTTCAAAGCATTTGGAACAGAACTGTAGGAGGAGTTGATTTCACAAGACAGGTACCTTTTGTGGGAAAGACAGACATCGCCATGATACGATCCACTATTAGACCGAGAGGAGATGATAAAAACACACACAAATGCACCCACTCCCACCAGCAGACAGGCAGCCCACATCGGAAAATATGTTGCATCATCCACCTGAAAAGCAGACAAAAATATCTGCATTTTGTAAATGCTCCCAGGGTGGTGAAGATGGCAACACTCGCTCTCATGCGAGTAACGGCTGTTCTCCAGCTCCGTGTCCAAGTAAGTAAATACATGAACACCATAATTCCTTTGATGCAGGCCGCTACTGATTAATTGTGTCACTGGTATTTTTACAAGACTAGGTTTGGCATTACTTAAGCCCTGTCTCGGCTGGGAGAGACTGTCGGAGCATTGTCTACTATCCTACACTGCGGCTGTTCACAGTGTTTACATGCCGTCTCCCACGTCTAGATGCCCTACCTGCTCTCACGGTACCGCATTGCACTGGGTGGCATGATCATCTGTTACTGGTTGGTTTATTGGGATTATCACGCGGACTACTCGGACTGCTCCAGCTGTGTGAGTACTAACTGTTTCGCCCCTGCCGGCCAGCCCCAACTGGCGGTTCTTCTCCGGGCACTTTTCTCTGTTCACTCACCTGTGCTGTAGAGCGTCCTGGAGGACTTCACTGTGTTTCCCGAACTGCTCACCTGTTATTTTGTACTGTTTAATTTCATTCCATCATCATCCATTTCCTGCATTGTTGAACTGTTGAATCTCATCCCGAGTCCATCTTTTATTTTGATCTGTTTGGCACACCTGTAATAAAATGCACAACTATCTTCTGCATGGGTTTTTTTCTCCTTTCTTCAGTGCGCTGCGTAAAAGCGCACGAGGAGAATGTGACAGAATGCTCTGACCAGAATAAAACCCAGCAGAGTAGTTATGTGTAATTTTTTTTCTTTTTTCACCTTTTGTTTGTGCTCTCCATCCATCTGAGTTATGCCATGGAGGTCTGGACAGACAAGGAGCGGAGAGCTCAGGAACTCTTGGAAGACGCCCTCTTTTGGGCTCAGTGGCCACGGTCTCCAGACGATGTTTGGCTGGCTCAGATCACCGCGGAAAAGGTAATGTGGCAACATCCTGGCCTCAGGTTAATCCCGAGAGTGAACAACATCCTCTCTGCCATCTTCTCCTAGCCATACGCGGAGCCGGAGAAGAACTCCCCGACGCTGGAGCCGGCACAACCTCGGAAGAGGCACTCGCGGCAGAGGAAGCCACCCTCCTCCCACGGCCCTTCTGCTCCAGCTTCACGTCCCGAGCCGGGGTCTGCCCAACCCGTACGCATCACAGATGAGGAATCCAGACAGACGCTATCAGCGGCGATCGACCGTCTGATGGAGAAGGAGCACCGAGTGAAGGAGGAACAGAGACGAGCTCTACTGGCAGAGATAGACCACCTCATGGAGCAGGAGAGGAGCTCTGCTATGCTGTCTTTTCCTCCTGCAACCACCTCACCCTCAGCCTGTACCTCCACCAAGGGTGAGGAGGCAGTTTTTCCTTTTGACTCTCCTCCCTCTACGCCCGTTTGGGGGGCTTCTCCATCATCTCACGAGGAACCCAGGCACGATTCGGATGCAGACCTGGAGAAGAACACACCGGATGCTGCTGGAGATGTCAAGAACCGGGAGTACAGGCAAGTGTTTTCCCATTCCATTCACTTGAATTATGATAAACCTTGTCTGTCTCCCGAGGAGGAGGCCCAGTTTCAGCAGTCTGCTGGGTCCTCCCCTCCAGTTGCAGCTTTTGATTTTGTCCCTATCCTCTCCGTGTCTTCCCCATTTTCTCCTGAGCGTCCATCGGTCCCGGAGCAGAGCCGTCGGACGGTGGAGGAGCCAATGGCCCCAGAGGATTTCGCTCCTGAGCCAGCATGGAGCTGTCCCCCAGCAACCACGCCGGAGGAGGTCCCAGCGATGGAGCCCCTGCCAGGGGGCTGTAAGACTACCATCACCATCATGCCTGCTGCGGAGGCCACCACTGCAGAGTCTGCACCTGAGCTGGACCACCTAGAGGCCAGGCCCGTGACATCTATACCAAGTTCGTCGGAGTCCTGGTTGCCGGTGGAGCTCAAGCTCAGGCAAGTGCTCTCGTTTGTTTCTTTCCCTTCTGAATTAGAGTAAACTTGTCTGGCTCTTGGTGAGGGGAGTCGGATGCAGCCCTCAACTGCATCTGAACTCACCTTGCCAGGCTCTGCCGCTGCCGGCGACTTTGACCCACTGCCTCTGACCTGCTGTCTCTGACCCATTGTCTCTTTCTTCGATTTCCAAGCCTGCGTCTAGGGTTGCCGAAAAGGATCTGCCACCGCCGGATTCCACCGTGAGTGCAGCAGTGGTCCAGCCAGACCCCACCGCGGGTGCAGCGGAGCTTCGGCCGGAGTCCACTGTGGGTGCTGCTATGTCCCAGACCGGTACCCTCATGGGTGCACCCTTGACCCAGCTGGGTCTCACCGCGGGTGCTGCTTTGTCCTGGATCAGGACCACCACGGGTGCTTCTGTCCTCCAGCTCGTGGCCACGGGAGGCGGGGAGGCTCACTTCTTGCCACTGTTTGTTGATGCCGGGGCATCCCCTTTCCTGGTGTCCCCTTTCTGAGTTGGTTCTTCCGGTTGGGGGATCGTCTCCCGGACCGCCACTCCTGAGCTGGTGGCTCAAGGACCCAGGTCGTCCACCCGACGAACTGTGTCGTGGGGTTAGGTGGCCCAGTTTCCCTGGCCGACCACCTGACCCGCTCTCGTAGGCGGTCTGCCTGGTCCTGGACCTGGACAGACCACCTGATTGGCCTCCTTCCATCGACCCTTGGACCTGGGACCCTTGTCGGCCTCCTGAACGTTTGAACTCCTGGATTGGGGAGTATGGTTCTAGGTTGGGGTTGGAGAGAGGTTCATCTCATTTTTGTTGTGTATTGTCTTGATATTATGTTACTTGTTGTTTCCCTCCTGACCTGTTTCCCCCACCTGCCACCCTGGTTTGTTGTTTTCCCGGTGTGGGGGGGGGGTGTCCCTTATTGTGTTTTTGTGTTCCTTTTTGTTGTTATTAGGGGTGTCTGGGAACCACCTCTTGAGGGGGAGGCCCTGTCATGAACTGGGCTTGATATTCTAGCACAGTTCTGTGATGCAGTGGCTGTTCACTCTGTTTATGGCTTATTTTCCATCAGGCACTCTCAGGGAGCCTCTGGGGTCTGCTCGGCTCCCCGACAGCTCAGCAACGCCTCCTCCTCCTGTCAGTGGTATCAGCTGTGCCTTATTAGTGGGTTTCACTCACAAGCACACACACACACACACACACACACACACACACACACACACACACACACACACACATTCATACATTTCCTCTCATGCACATTCTTGCACACATACACACACACACTCATCCTCTCAGACACCCATTGACACACCTGTTGCCACTTTATCCTGCCCACTCATTCCCACACTCACTCCCTCATCACTCACACTGGCAATCTCTCCCATGATTAGGCTTGGCATTACTTAAGCCCTGTCTCGGCTGGGAGAGATTGTTGGAGCATTGGCTACTGTCCTACACTGCGGCTATTCATGCAGTGTTTACATGCCATCTCCCACGTCTAGATGCCCTGCCTGCTCTCACGGTACCGCATTGCACTGGGTGGCGTGATCATCTGTTACTGGTTGGTTTATTGGGATTATCACACGGACTACTCGGACTGCTCCAACTGTGTGAGTACTAACTGTTTCGCCCCTGCCGGTCAGCCCCGTCTGGTGGGGCACTGTGTTTCCTGAACTGCTCACCTGTTATTTTGTACTGTTTAATCTCATTCCGTCATCATCCATTTCCTGCATTGTTGAACTGTTGAATCTCATCCCGAGTCCATCTGTTATTTTGATCTGCTTGGCATGCCTGTAATAAAATGCATAACTATCTCCTGTGTATACGTTTTTCGCCTTTCCTCAGTACGCTGCATAAAAGCGCACGAGGAGAACGTGACAATTATTTACATCGTTTGGTGCTGTGTCATCGTTTCCTTGTATTATTACTTTGTGTCTGGTCTGTGCTTTTATTTTGACAGTGCTATGCGACATCTGGCTGTCAAACTTGATCTTGTGAGCTGCACACCTGTCACTCATTAAAGTAGCTATTTAAGGGCACAACAACCTTTTCCCATTGTGGTGTCCTTCTGCAGCGTTCTCAGTTGTTCCTGCGTTAAACTAAGGTGTATTTTGGGTGGCCGTTGAGGTGAATGTAGAGCTCCGACCAGGCATTTATCCTTTTCCCCTTTTTCTGTCCGCTGTGAGCCCCGCTGCTTCCGGCTGTGCTCCGGACAATACTGTCTCTGTTCCCCGGTGTCTCTGAGCGCCTCAGCCGATGTTCTTCCCCAGCTGTTCTGCCTCCCCCTGGTCATGAGCTCCGCTGTCCTCTGGTGCCTTCTCTTCATTGTATGCGTATTTTGTGTTTCGTGTTATGTCAGTCTTTAAGTTAATCAATGTGCAAAACCACAGGGAGTACTTGGTGTCCTTCAGTAGCTCTTAAAAAGGGCAAATTTTCTGATGACACAGCTTTGCAGTCCCTTCTTCGAGGTCCACAATCAGAGCATGGCTTGGTTCTTAATGATTTTATCTCCTGGTGTGACGACAACTTTTTAGATTTAAATGTGTCTAAAACCAAGGAATTAATTCTTGATTTTAGAAAGAAAAAAGAAGCTGTTCAGGAGACTAGAATTCACAATGACAAAGTAGAAACAGTAAGATCATACAAATACCTTGGTACGTATTTTGATGATCAATTGAAATTCAGTGCAAATACTGAGGTCATTGCAAAGAAAGGGCAACAGAGAATCCACCTTTCAAGGAAACTGAACTTTTCAGTGAGTCAAATGATTCTCTGCCGTTTTTATCAGTCTTATTGAGTTTGCTTTGTTTTTCTTTTATCTGCTGTTTTAATGGTCTCACAGTTAAAGATAGAAATAGTCTGAACAATATTGTGAAGATCTGTTCCAAGATTATCGGTGTGTGTGAGAGAGAGAGCTCTGAATTCTTTTAGTAACCAGCAGATCATTCGCAAAGCAGAATGCATTTTATCTTCTCCTGATCATGTCCTCTCAAATGAATTCTCTCTTTTGCCATCAGGGTGCTGTTATGTTTTACCTGCTAGCAAAGCTAATCGTTATGCCAAGTCCTTTATTCCCTTAGCAATAAAGCTATTAAATGCTTCTTAAGGTTGTTAAATGTAACACATAGGTTTTTTAACATATATTATTATTTATTATATAGATTTTAGGATTTTGTTTTTATCATGACCATTCTTTTATTCTTTCAGTAACCCCCAATCTTGTCTTATTGTTGTATTTTTTTTATAGTACTATTTGTTATAGCAGTCTCTCTAATGGTTTGTTAGATGTGACTTTTAGTTTCTTCCTGTATTGTCTATTGTGTTTGCACAACTTGGTGCATCAATGTACAAGTTTCTTTTTAAATCAATTGTCCGTTGAGGGATAAATAAAGTTATTTGAATTGAATTGAACTGAACCCTCTGTTGCACTTGGGTCCTCCTTGCCGGACTCCACTGCTGCTGGTGACCCTGACCCGGTGTCTGTGTGTTCTTCGTCTGAGCCTTTCCCCAGGGTTACCAAGGGTCTCCCATCCTCTCCTGAGGTCTCTGCGGGTCCATCCTCTCCACCAGTGGTCTCGGTGGGTCCTGCTACTCAATCTTCGTCGGGCTCCCCGTTGATCGACCATCTTCTTTGCTGGATGTTCTTACAGGTCAGTCACTTCATCTCACCTGGGTTTCTCACGGGTCCGCCATTGTCACTGGAGGCCATCATGAGTGTTACGCCTCTGTGGGAGGCCATCGTGGGTGCTATGCCTCCGTCTGGGGGGCCACTGTGGGTGCTGCACCTCTGTCTGGGGCCACTGCGAGTGCTGCGCCTCCATCTGGGGCATCCGCGGGTGCTGTGCCTCCATCTGGGGCCTCCGCGGGTGCTGCACATCAGTCCTGGGCCTCTGTGGGTGCTGTGCCTCCATCCAGGGTCTTTGCAGGTGCTGCACCCCAGTCCGGGGCCTCCATGGGTGCTGCGTCTTCATCTGGGGTTGCCGTGGGTGCCATGCATTCATCTGGGCTCATCATGGACTGCCCGTCCCCAAAGAGAAGCCTCTTCCCTTGTCTGGTCTCCTCGCTGGTCAGCCACCATCATCGTCGGGCTCCACCGTTGGCCAGCAGTCATTGTTGGTGGCCAACCTTCTGCAGCGGAGGTTCTGCCTCCCCTATGCTGGAGATCCTGTGGTCCGCTGGGGGCGTGGGTTCCAGCTGCTGCCCCCAGGGGGGGCACGCGTTGTGCTCAGCGGTCCGGTGGCTCATGTACTCAGGGCGGCCACCAGACGTGTTCTACCAAATGCTCTGGTGGTCCTGGGACAGGACCCCTGGGCAGGCTGCCTGAATTGCCTTGGTTTCTTTCCTAGGGGCCTTGAGTCTGGGTCACCATAATTGTTCAGGTTGTGGGTCATGAGTGCTTTCTTTTTGTTTTTTGTTTTTTTGTTTTGTCTTGGGCCCTCCATGCCTGCCCCCCCCCCCCCCCCGGGGCAGGTTGTTTTTTGTATTGGGGGGGTTTTCTTTGTGTGTGTGTGTGTGGTTCTTTTCTTTTTGATGTTGCCCTGGTGTGTCTCCTCCTTGAGGAGGGGGTACTGTCATGGTCCTGGGATTGGGTGGAGGCCGTGCCCAGTCTCCAGTTTTAATTTTGTCCTTTTCCTGTTTGTTTATTTATGAAGTGTTTGTATTCTTAGTTCTGCCTTTATTCCTGCCTGTTTATTGTGTGTCAATTAGGATATCATTTACATTGTTTGGTGTTGTGTCATCATTTCCTTGTATTATTGCTTTGTGTCTGGTCTGTGCTTTTATTTTGACAGTGCTGTGCAGCATCTGGCTGTCAAACTCAATCTCGCGGACTGCACACCTGTCACTCATTAAAGTAAGGCTATTTTTTTTTCTGACTTCCGGCGCCACACGAGTAGGCTGCCTTTTTGCAACAGCTGATCAATTTCTGCCTATTTCTGCCTATTTCTATTTACTATCTGGCTCTCTTGCCAGTCTTTCTGATCCAGCGTCACCTTTATTCCATCCAAACACGTAGATCGCCCAAATGTCTCCTCAGCCAGCGGACGGAACCACTGTTTGTCGCAGGAGGCAGTACAATAGAGACCAGCTGTTAGCACTTAACCGGCCCACGACGCTAACACAAAAACTCGACATACCGGGAGATATAAGACCGAAACGGCGTGGGTGTCGAGCTGGAGTAAGACGGCGGGCGAGGAATATAAGGTACAGACCCATCCTCCCATCCGTTATTATGGGGAATGTTCGATCGCTACTCAGTAAGACTGATGAGCTAGCGGCTATCTCCTGCTACGAGAGCGTGTACAGAGAGAGTAGTCTGTTGTTGTTCAGCGAGATGTGGCTAACAGAATTAGCAACAGATGCTAACATCGAACTGGATGGTTTCCACACAATACAGGCAGACTGGACACCAGACAGTGGGAAGACAAGGGGCGGAGGAGTGATAATGTATGTCAATAACAACTGGTGCAGACCGGGACATATCAGGGTTAAGGAACAGCACTGTAGCAAAGACATTGAGTTGCTAGCTGTTAGCATGCGGCCTACATATCTCCCGAGGGAATACTCACACGTGATCTGCATTGTTATTTATGCAAATCCGACGGCGAACGCTGGGACAGCGCGTGACGTCATCCACTCAGTAACTGGCAGGCTGCTGACAGAACACCCAGATGCTCTCCTCCTCATCTCAGGTGATTTCAACCATATTTCACTGTCCCCCATTCTACCCACGTTCACCCAGTATGTCACATGCCACACTAGAGACAATAAAACACTGGACTTATTTTATGCAAATACTAAGGAAGCGTACACCTCATCACCACTCCCCCCACTCTGGAGATCGGATCACAACTTGGTTCATCTTCTGCCAGTGTACAAACCCTTAGTACACAGACAACCTCCGGTCATGCGCACAGTGAAGTTATGGTCTGAGGAGGCAATGGACGCACTAAAGGACTGTTTTGAAATCACTGCCTGGGAGCAGCTCTACGATCCACATGGTGAGGACATCGATGGCCTCACTCACACCATAACAGACTACATCGGCTTCTGTGTGGACAACACCGTACCCACCAAGACCATACAGTGCTGCTCGAACAACAAACCCTGGATCAACCCTGAGATAAAAACACTTCTGAGAGACAAGAAGAGGATCTTTAGGTCGGGGAACAGGGAGATGCTGAAGTCCATACAGAGGGAGCTGAGGAGGAAGATCAGAGAAGGCAAGGACAGCTTCAGGAAGAAGATGGAGGACAAGCTGCAACAGAGTGACATCGGCGGGGTCTGGAGAAACCTTAAAACCATTTCTGGGCTCCAGAATACCTCCCCCCCAGGCCACGGGGGGCAGGGAGTGGGTGAACAATCTGAACCTGTTTTTTTATAGGTTTGACCAATCGCCATTCCCCCCCGACTGCACACCAACCACTGCTGCCTCTAAAGTCATCGAGACCTGCTGTCCACACCCCACTCCACCAACACCCCCCACTCCTAGCACACAGCCCCCCAACCTGACCCTCACTAAGACCCAGGTGAGGACGGAGCTGAGGAAGATCAAGGCGAGGAAGGCCTCAGGACCGGACGGCATCAGCACGAAGCTCCTCAAGTCCTGTGCAGACCAGCTGTGTGGGATTGTGGAGCACATCTTCAACTTGAGCCTGAAGCTGGGTAGGGTACCACAGTTGTGGAAAACATCTTGTGTGGTACCAGTACCAAAGACTTCCCACCCCAAAGATCTGAACAGCTACAGACCAGTGGCCCTGACGTCTCACATGATGAAGACCCTGGAGAGACTGCTCCTTGCTCACTTCTGCCCCCTGGTGGGACCAGCAATGGATCCACTGCAGTTTGCCTACCAGCATGGCATTGGGGTGGAGGATGCAGTGATCTTCCTCCTTCATCGTTTTCTGTCCCACCTGGAGAAGCCTGGGAATGCGGTGAGGATCATGTTCTTTGACTTCTCCAGTGCTTTCCACACCATTCAGCCAATGATCCTGAAGGACAAGCTGCTGTGCGCGGGGTGGACCAGCACCTGTTATCATGGATCCTGGACTACCTCACTAACTGGTCACAGTTTGTGAGAACCCGAGATTGTGTGTCTGACACAATCATCGGTAGCACGGGGGCCCCCCAGGGAACGGTTTTGGCTCCCTTCCTGTTCACCCTTTGTACTCCGGACTTCTCACACATCAAAACATACTGCCATCTACAGAAGTTCTCTGACGACTCTGCGATTGTTGGCCTCATCTCCAACGGAGATGAAGCGGAGTACAGAGGACTTATCCAGGACTTTGTGGACTGGCGCCATCGAAACTGCCTCCAGATCAACGTGAGGAAAACTAAGGAGCTGGTGGTGGACTGCCACAGGCAAGGACAACCCCTCACAGCACCAGTAAACATACAGGGAACAGACATTGAGATGGTGACATCCTACAAGTACCTTGGTGTTCATCTGAACAATAAACTAGTCTGGTCACACAATACCGACGCACTCTACAAGAAGGGACAGCACAGGCTGTTCCTACTGTGGAGGCTCAGGTCTTTTGGTGTACAAGGGGCGCTGCTGAAGACATTATACGACACGGTGGTGGCATCAGCCATCATTTTTGGAGTGGTCTGCTGGGGCAATGGCATTACAGCAGCCGATAGGAAGAGACTGAACAAACTGATCAAGAAAGCTAGATCTGTCCTGGGGCAATGCCTTGACCCAGTGGAGGAGATAGGAGAGAGAAGGATGGTGGCTAAACTGTCATCTCTGCTGGAGTCCGAGTCCCACCCTATGCGGGACATATTGAACGCACTGAGGAGCTCATTTGGCAGTAGACTACATCATCCTAGGTACGCAACCGAGAGGTTTTGCAGGTCCTTCCTACCTACGGCTGTCAGACTGTATAACCTAAGCAGGGCTGCTCGCAGAGATAGCAAAAAAAAAACAAAAAAAAAAAACGTGACGACCTAGTAGTATTGAATGCAAAAGATGCAACAGACTTACACAAATGGTCCCCTCCAGTATACAACTAGGACAATATCAGTCGCTACGGAGGGTGACAATTTGTATGGGTACATATTCATACTATGTAGGATAACTAAGTAGACGGTTATGCTGTTTATTCCACCTTGCTACAATGCTCCGCACTTTGTATATATATTTACATATTTATGTGTACGTATGTATATCCACTGCTCTTATTTATATTTTTCGTATCTTCTTAATTATTGGTCTGAGTGTTGCTATCCCTGTGCTGTTGCAATCCTGGAATTTCCCCATTGTGGGACTAATAAAGGCTTATCTTATCTTATCTTATCTTATCTTAAGGGCAGGACAACCTTTTCCCATTGTCGTGTCCTTCTGCAGCATTCCTCCGCTGTTCCTCCGTTAAACACTGAGTGTATTTTGGGTGGCCGTTGAGGTGAACATAAAGTTCCGACCAGGTATTTATCCTTTTCCCCTTTTTCTGTCCACCATGTGCCCCGCTGCTTCCGGGTGTGCTCCGGCCAATATTATCTCTGTTCCCCAGCGTCTCTGAGTGCCTCAGCCTGTGTTTTTTCCCGGCTGTTCTGCCTCACCCTGGTCGTGAGCTCTGCTCTCCTCTGGCACCTTCTCTTCATTGTATGTGTATTTAGTGTTCGTGTTACATCAGTCTTTAAGTTAATAAATGTGCAAAACCACAGTAAGCGCTTGGTGTCCTTCAGTAGCCCTTAAAAAAGGGCAATTTATGACAAAAAGTTGTTTATTACTTATGCATTTCATAGCTCTACTTATTCTACTCTACGATCCACCAGCGTGAAATGTGAATACTTGTAATTTTTCCTCCGGTCTTAAGATTTTGACCAGGAGTGTAATGTATGCTGTAACAATAAAAATTCGTATGCAACAGTTAGTTCTGATCAAGCAATTTGATTGGGCAATAGGGATTCCAGGAGTTACTATATTCCACGATAATTGCACCCCAATTTCACTGGATATGTATCACTCCGCTTTAAAGGTGTTCATGCGTTTACTATCAACTCTCTGACAATTGCAGTACTGTTTTGGATACCTTAATTTCCACAGTGAGGAGCTGTTTCACAAGAAATTGTACATCCGTAACTGAGAAGTCCCATCCTTTTGAAAAAAACAAAACAAAAAACTGTTTCCACCTACCCGTCTACCTTTCTGTCATTAAGCTCATTAAGCTATTATTAAGCTATTTCACGTTTGTTTAAAAAAAATAGGCAGTGCTAGAGTTTGATTATTGTCTCCATTAACAAACCACAATACCTTTGTGGTGATGGACTCTTTGTTTCATCTGAAGATGCGAAGAAAAGTGAGCAAAGTGTGCTACATCACTACCAGCTATCTACCGGTGGTTCTGATGACTGGTATCGGACATGTTTTGATCTGAGGTCTAAACAAACAATTCATAATATTTTGTCCAGTATTGCTATCATTCAATAAATTATGCTTGCCAGAACTGTTGTATAAAAGCAATATTACACTCGACGTCATTACAGTATCATGAATATAGTAACTCTGGGTGTGGTAAGGTTGATATTCATGATACCATACTTCGTCTCATGTAATATTGCTTAAATAAGGAATAGAACAAACAAACCTGAGAGATGCGCCCACTGATAATGACAATGTAACTGCTAATGTCATTCATGCTAACCCATCTTAAAAGCAATTAAATTAGATGTGATGAGTGACAAAACAGCACAATCTTTGTTCTGTGAAAATAATTATTAATAAATATGTTACAGATGATGTTTAACACCAACAAAATGTAACTATTGAAATTCATATATGGGCATGTAAGCATTGTAGTGAATTGTGATGTCCATACAATGCTGATAGCTGATATTAAGCATACCATATTTACACTTTTTTTTTTGCAGTATTTCTTCCCACAGAACATCGTTCAGCTGTCTAAGGTTGTCTAATGGTAGTGTGGAAATCCTATTCACTTAAAAAAAGAACCATCACTATTCCCTCACCCACTCCTTCTCAGTTACTCTCCTTTCAAATAATGTGCAGGGATGAGGTTATTGATTTCTCATCATGGGTTGTCATGTCAGGCTACCACATGCTCTTTCATTGCATCACTGGAAACATCCCAGAGGGAAAAATTACAGATTTCTAAATCCAGAAATGCAACACTGATCACTCCACACTGTATACTGACCAGACAAAGCTGCCAAAAATAATTTCAGTGATTGAATGCGTATACAATGATGCCTTTACTGTGGAGAATGAAACACGATTCATGCCTGCAAAAAATGGCATTACAAAATTGACTACTGTGACGTAGCTTAAAACAAGCAATGAATCCTGCATGTGTGTGTATAGCAGTTATAATAAAAAGGTGATATTAGTTTTGAAGATACTGTAATTCACCTGTTAGAACACAACTGTATGCATTAGGGCTGGGTGATTAACTCAGAAAATAACAGAAACCAATATTCAGGACCAAAAACGGACATAATCTTGCCTATGATATTTTGTTTCCCCGCCTACCCTCTGTGTGTGTGTGTGTGTGTGTGTGTGTGTGTGTGTGTGTGTGTGTGTGAGTGAGTGAGTGAGTGAGTGAGTGAGTGAGTGAGAGAGAGAGAGATTTTATGTACTCATATTACAGCTGGTCAATATACCAGTTCATCCGGTATACCACTCTTAATTTGCCACACAGTATGACACCACATAGCTGAGAAAACAGCTGTAATGCTGCCAAATATATTGTTCTCAACTACAAGTACTGACTGAGAAGAAGTGTAGTGTTTGTATTGTGAGTTATTTGCAATTCAATTAGTGTGGAAAAACAAACAAAAGCAAAATTTCTCCTCGAGAGGAGGAGACAGTTTTGGCAGGAATATCACTGCTCTGACCTGCTGCAGCCGCTCACCTCACAGCCAGAATTCCCCAGCCAGGACAAACACCCACCATTCACCACAGTTTCCACACTTTATATCCGATGGTGTGTGCTTTTTTACTAAACCTTTATCATAAATCATGTGTGTGATTTGTCGGGGACAGATTAAGGTGAGGCAGCCTCTGATGCTCGGGACTTGTGTGTGTGTGTGTGTGATTGTCATTGCGTAGAAAGGGCTCCATTGGCCCGGTAGTGTGAGAATGTGTGCGTGTGTGTTCTGTAGTCAGCACCCAGCAGACTTCCTCCTTCCCCGGTGGGGAGTGATGCCCGTGTCTCTCTGGTCCTACGCTAGAGAGAACTAACATAAATGCACGTGCCTTGTGTACCGTGCATTTTTAAGACAGTCGATCTAACGGTCCCTCTTCTAATGACAAAAATATACTTCAATCACATGGAGGAATATCGTTAAAAGGATGTACTTCACTGTAGAGAGCGTGAGTGGAGGACAGCAGACCGACTGGGCCCAGTGAGCACTGAATAATAAATAAATAAATTCCTAATCTTCAGTAATAAGGTCATTTCTTTTTTATCCAATAGAGAAAAAATCTTGAAATATTTCATTTTGAAGGGAAATTTGTCACGTTGACAATGATCAGCTCTAGTGCAGGGTGCAACACCAGAGAAAGACACTTGGACACAGAAAAAACGTTTAACACTTTATTAATTTCAAAGGGGAGCACTGCAAGGGAAAACGGCACTCGCCAGATAAAAACACAGCCAGTGGAGGAGAGACGAGAGCGATTAGCAGGAGAAGGGAGGAGGAAGGTGGAAAACACAAATTTGCCGCTTATGTGGGCCAAGCAGAGAACCCCGCACAGTGCCCAGTGCGAATAGACGAACCAGCAGGGTGATGCTGTTGAGGAGTAGGAACGGAGATGGCTGAGCAGTGTCTGACCGGGTGGAGAATGGAAGCTGCAGAGGGATGAGGATGATGAGGCAGGTGAGCGCACAGCAATCCCCAAAGATGCACCGCTCGAATGGCAGCAACCTGGAGGAGGGAAAGGAGGGAGGATATGAGACAAATAATTCTCAACATTCAAATTATACTTGCTTGTTGTCTGCTTTAGGCAGTATACCCAACAAGCGCTGAAGCTCCCGCTTGATGATCCTTATAAGCGCTGGCGAGGAAGAGGCGGCAGGTGTGTCTAATTACACAGGTGTGATGACTGCCTGAGGAGCTGGAAAATAAGGAAGGAGGGGGGCGCACGCTCACCAGGATATGACAGTGCCCCCCCCCCCCCAAGAAGCACCTCCTGGTGGTCCACTGGGTTTTTCTGGGTGGGCTTGGTGAAAGGCCTGGATCATCCCTTTATTATGGAAAAAAGATCGGGGGATCTATGACCTTTCCTCAGGGCCATAGCCCTCCCAGTGGACTAGGTATTGTATGCCTTGGCCCCGGCGGCGAACGTCCAGAATTCTTCAGACGGTATAGGTGGTCTGGCCGTCGAGGAGCCGAGGAGGAGGAGATGACTTCGGGGGAGAAGGGACAGAGAGGACTGATGGAAAGGGATTTTATGTGGGAGACAAGGAAAGTCGGGTGGACACAGAAAGCCCGTGGGAGCTGTAGACGGACCATGGCATTGCTGATGATTTCAGCAATGGGAAACGGACCCAGGAAGCGAGGTGAAAATTTCCTGGATTCAGCCTTCAGGGGTATCTGGTCTGCTGATAACCACACCTGCTGTCCGATCCTGTACTTAGGTACTGGGGCCGCTTCCGGTCCGCATAGTGGCGGTTACATTCCGCGGACTGGAGAAGGATGGCTCTCCAGAGCTGACAGCAGCGGTGTACGTGAGCCCCCACAGACGGCACCGCGACTTCCCTCTCCACCATCAGCAACAGGGGGGAAGTGTACCCCATAGAGGCCTTAAATGGCATGAGCCCCGTGGCAGCGTAAATAGCAGAGTTGTGAGCATACGCCACCCAAGTCAGATGAGTGCTCCAGGATGAGGGGTTCTCGGCTGCTACACATCTGAGGGCGACCTCTGGGGACTGACTGGTACACTCAGCCTGCCCGTTGCTCTAGGGGTGGTATCCTGATGTGAGACTGACCGTGGTTCCAAGTGACCGGCAGAAAGACCTCCAAACCTGAGAAGTGAATTGTGGGCCCCGGTCAGACACAATGTCCACAGGAATACCATGGAGACTGATGACATGAATGGTGATGAGGTCAGCAGTTTCAGCGGCAGAGGGTAGTTTGGGGAGGGGTACCAGATGAATAGCTTTAGGGAATCTGTTGACGATAGAGAGGATGACAGTTTTGCCATGAGACGGGGGGAGTCCTGTGATGAAGTCCAATGCAATATGAGACCAAGGTCGACTGGGGCTGGGGAGGGGATGCAGAAGGCCTGCGGGGGGTGAGGAGTTGGATTTGTTATGAGAGCAGGTCTGGCATGCCTTGACATAGTCCTGCATGTCCCTCCACAGGGTGGGCCACCAGAACGCCAGATCCAACGGGCAGACGTCCGGATTACCCCAGGGTGACAGGCGAAGTGACCAGAGTGGCCCCACTGGATGACATCACTGTGGAGGGCGGCAGGCACAAACAGGTGGTCTCTAGGGCACCCTGCTGGTTCGGGCTCCGAGGACTGGGCTTGTCGGACCCTCTGCTCAATCTCCCAGGTAAGGGCTCCAATGACATACGAAGGCAGAATAATAGGCTGGGAGAGGGACGGGGGGGGGGGGGGGGCAGAAGGGTCAGAGCTAAACTGCCGGGAGAGAGCGCCCGACTTCATGTTGCGCGAGCCAGGCCTGTATGTGATGGTGAAATTAAACCTGAGGAAGAATAAGACCCAGCAGGCCTGCTTGGCATTTAGTCGGCGGGCCGACCTTAGGTACTCAAGATTCTTGTTGTCGGTCCACACGACTATAGGATGGATCGCTCCCTCCAACCAGTGCCTCCACTCCTCCAGGGCCAACTTAATGGCCAGGAGCTCTTGATCCCCGACGTCATAATTCCTTTCGGCTGGGGTGAGCCACTGAAAGAAAATCGCGTATGGGTGGAGCTTCTGGTCGGAGCTTCTGGTCGGAGATTGAGCTCTGTGAGAGGACAGTGCCCACCCCCAAGTCAGAAGTGTCCACCTCCAGGGTAAACTGGAGCTGAGGGTTGACCTGAGCCAAGATGGGTGTATTAGGGAACAGGCCCTTTAATTTGGAAAAGGCCTGTTCGGCTGCCTCGGACCAGAAAAATGGCACCTTAATGGAGGTCAGCTGCGTAAGAGGCTGCGATACCCCACTGTAATTCCTGATGGACCTGCGATAAAAGTTCGCAAACCCCAAGAAGCACTGAAGCTCCTTGCGGGAGTGAGTCAGCTGAGACCGGCCAAGCACCATAGGTTCGGAGGATGGGTTGGCTCCACCTGAGTCAGTAGCCGGGATGGGCATACGCGCGAAGGGCAGGTGAGTGGAGGAGTTGCAGTCCGTCGTGTGCTCGCGGTACCAGTTATCCATATTGACAGCCTGATCGATGAGACCATCCAGAGAGGAGGGAACAGCGTGAACTGCCAGGTCGTCATGGAGGTGAAGGTTTAAACCATGGAGGAAGGCATTGTGTAACGCAACGACATTCCATCCAGAGTCCGCCGCTTCAACCCGAAACGCCACTGAGTAGTCAGCTACGGACTGACTACCCTGGCGGAGAGACAGGAGGCGGCTCATAGTGTTGTTCTCGCTCTCCGTTTGGTCAAAGGTTTGGGTGAAATCGGACACAAATTGATCAAATGTGTAGTGCGTGCCCTCCGCACTGTCAAGAACAAATCAGGCCCAACTAAGAGCCCGGCCCCACAGCAGGAGGGTTAAAAAATGAATTTTTGAAGTCACATCTGGGTATTCCCTCCCCACCTGGCCCAAATATAACAGAACATGACAGAGAAAGTCCCTGCATTTCCCCACCTCCCCCGCGTACGGGGCCGGTGGGAGAACGGAGGTAGTTTGGCGCATGATTAAAGAAACTGGGGGAGCTGGAGGAGAGGAAGGACCCGGGTCAGACATAAGGGCCAAATGATCGGAGACTGTGCTCAGTTGCAGCGTAATGGTTTGTAGCTGTTGCGTGAGTATGGCCACCTACCTCTCAGTAGTGACGAGGTGGGTGAGAGCAGAGTGTTCCGCTGATGCAGCACCCGCTGAGCTTACGTCTTGGCTGGCTCATTCTGTCATGTTGACTGAATGATCAGCTCAAGTGCAGGGTGCAACACCAGAGAAAGACACTCTGACAAAGAAAAAAGTTTAACACTTTATTAATTTCAAAGGGGAGTACTGCAAGGGAAAACACCACTCGCCAGAGGAAAACGCAGCCTGTGGAGGAGAGACGAGAGTGATTAGCAGGAGAAGGGAGGAAGAAGGTGGAAAACACAAATTTGCCACTTATGTGGGCCCAGCAGAGAACCCGACACAGTGCCAAGTGCAAATAGATGAACCAGCAGGGTGATGCTGGCGAGGAGTAGGAAGGAAGATGGCTGAGCAGTGTCTGACCAGGTGGAGAATGGAAGCTGCAGAGGGATGAGGATGATGAGGCAGGTGAGCGCACAGCAATCCCCGAAGATGCACCGCTCGAATGGCAGCAACCTGGAGGAGGGAAAGGAGGGAGGATATGAGACAACTAATCCTCAGCATTCAAATTATACTTGCTTGTTGTCTGCTTTAGGCAGTATACCCAACGAGCCAGCGCTGAAGCTCCCGCTTGATGATCCTTATAAGCGCTGGTGAGGAAGAGGCGAAAGGTGCGTCTAATCACACAGGTGTGATGATTGCCTGAGGAGCTGGAAAATCAGGAAGGAGGGGGCGCGCGCTCACCAGAATATGACAAAATTATGTTTTTCAATATGTTTTTATTATGCTGCAGTTTGTATAGTTAATTTTATTAATTATTTACATTTTTAACTGGTTCACTCATATTGGTTTCTTCATATTGTCATGTTCAGGGGAGCACGCACCTCCTCCTTCCTCCTGTTTCCCCAGCCCCGCAGGCAATCATCTCACCTGCGTGAGTAGACGCACCTGCTGTCTCATCCTCGCCAGCGCTTGTAAGGACCATCAAGTGGAAGCTTCAGCGCTGGCTCTTTGGGTACACTGCCTGCCTATGCCAACAGCAAATAAGTTGATCTATTTCCTGAAGAAAATAAAACTCACATTTCTCTCTCCTCTCCTTCTTCTAGGTTGATGCCATCCGTGCGGTGTGTGTCCGGGGATTGTTGTGTGCTCACCTGCTCCGCGATCCTCACCCTGCCTCAGCTTCCTATCTCCACCCGGTCAGACGTCACCCAGTTCCAATTCCCTGATCAGCTTCATTCTGCTGGGTCGTCTATTCTGACTGGGTTGTCTGTCGGGTTCTCTGCTTGGTACACGTAAGTGGCTAATTCGTCTTCCCACTTCCCTGCCTCCCTTCTCTTGTTAATTACTCTCGTCTTTCTCCACAGGCCGAGTCTTCCCCTGGCGAGTGATATTTTTCTATATTAGTGCTCCTCTGTTTTTTGAAATTAATAAACAATTTAAACGTTGCTTCTCTGTCGTGAATGTTTTCTCTGGCGTTGCGCAGTGTACGTGAGCTGTTCATTCTATCAACATGACAGAACGAGCCAGCCACAACGTGAGCTCAGCGGGGGCTGCATCAGTGGAATACTCTGCTCTCCACCACCTCAACGCCACAGAGAGGCAGGTGGCCATGCTCATGCAGCAGCTGGAAACTATTACGCAACAACTGAGCACGGTCGCCGAGCATTTGACCCACATATCTTGCCCGGGCCCTCCCACTCCACTTGCTGCTCCTATTTCTTCCACCATTTGCCGAAATAACTCTGTTCCCTCACCTGCTCCGTATGTGGGACAGGTGGGGAAATGCAAGGACTTTCTTTGCCATATTTGACTTTATTTGGGCCAGGTGGGTGGGGAGTGCCCGGACGACATCTCCAAAATTAATTTTTCGATCCTCCTGCTGTGCGACCACGCTCTTAGTTGGGCCCGGTCTGTTCTCGACAGCCCGGAAGGTCTGCACTACTCATTTGATCATTTTGTCACCGAATTCACCCGTACCTTTGACCATACAGAGAGTGAGGGTAACATAATGAGCCACCTTTTGTCTCTCCGCCAAGGTAGTTGGTCTGTAGCCGACTACTCGGTGGAGTTTCGGGTCAAAGTGGCGGACTCTGGATGGAATGACGTTTCGCTACGAAGCGCCTTCCTCCAGGGTTTAAACTCCAACCTCCATGACAACCTGGCGGTTCACGCTGTTCCCTCCTCCCTGGACGGCCTAATTGATCAGGCTGTCGGCTTGGATAACTGGTACCACGAGTGCGTGAAGGAGCACAAATTTGCCTCTCGCCCGCTCTTTGCATGTGTACCCCCCAGGCTACTGGCACAGGTGGAACTGACTCCTCCTCTGAACCGATGGTGCTTGGCCGGTCTCGGTTGACTCCAAAAGAGCACCAGTGGCAGAGGAGGGCCAGTGCGTGCTTGTATTGTGGCTCTTTGAGTGTGACTGTCGCCAAACTGTGACATAACCCCTAGTAGTCAAGAGTGCTAAATATTTTTTGTCAATAAAATAGTTCAGATTTCCAAGGCTATAACTTGAAAGTGGCAAGAGATAATGGCTTACTGTCAATTAGAAAGGTGTAAAATATGATCCAAAGTTTCAGATAGGAATAAATTTGCACATCTAATTTGCATAATGTCGCGGCAGCTCTTTAAATTCCATAAATAGTCAAAACTGGACTTTGGCCATATTTACACAAAGGTTTTTTGACACCTTTGTCTCTACAGGGGTATGTTGTTATCTTATATTTAAAGTGTATGAACCAGAAAATCAGTACAATGAAAAAAACAACAAAGAAATTTGTCACTTGCCAGCGGCTAATGGGACTCGCTCGCTGCCGTGGTCGCTGCCTTTTCACCCATCGTGGTCGTTATTTTGTGTTCTGTCGTTCATTTACGCTCTCTATCACATCTACAAAGTCTTATGATTATCCCACATAACTTTCGCTTGCATCCTGCGGCTATTTTCCATGTACAAAGCCGTCTAAGTGACGGCGCACGACGATGGATGGGAGCCATATTAGCTTTCTGTGCTAAAAGGATGAAAACAGGAAAAGGAAATGAGGAGTTCTTCTTCTTTGGTGTATTACGTGTCATCCATTGAGTCCTCCAGTGTGTGTCTGTCACCTTCTGAAACTGGCAGATCAGTACAAATCAGTACAAATCATCAATGCAGCTGGGGATGTCAGAGTGAGATGACAGGCGCAGTGCCACGCTCTGCCACTATGTGCATGTGAAATCTCACACTCTAAGGGTTAACACTTAAATTGGACGACTGCCACCTGAAGCCAAAACACATGTGGAGGTCTGACGGGCGGGACTCATTCTCATCCCCCAAGTAATTTCTCTATTTCTATTTTATTGCCGGGGGTCAAGAGGAGGGTTATGGCCTTGATTGATTCAGGGGCGGAGCAGAATTTCATCTCCTCCCAGCTCGTACGGGAGATGGGTATTCCCACTACCAAATTGTCCACGTCATTAATCGTCACAACTCTATCTGGCCAGAGCGTGGCGTCAGTCTCCGAAAGCACGGTTCCTATTTCCATCCTTCTTTCCGGGAACCACCAGGAGGAATTATCATTCCTAATTTTCCAAAATTCATCCACCCCAGTGGTTCTGGGGTACCCTTGGCTCCACTGGCATAATCCTATCATTAATTGGGCACAAAACTCCATTTCCTTCTGGAGTCCTTAATGTTTGGCTTCCTGTTAAAGTTCGGCCAAGTGTTCACCATCTCTATCCATCTCCACCCCTCTGGTTGAGCCACCGGACCTCATCCTCGTACCCGAGGCCTATCATGACCTTGGGGAGGTCTTTAGTAAGTCGAGAGCGCTCTCTCTTCCACCTCACCACTCATACTGTGCTATAGACCTCCTCCCAAGTGCACGGCTGCCGTCCAGTCGACTTTATAGCATCTCTGGTCCGGAGCGGGAGGCAGTGGAGAGATATATTAAAGACTCGTTGAATTCCGGCCTCATTCGGCCTTTCTCGGCTCCTCTTGGGGCAGAGTTCTTTTTTGTTGGTAAGAAGGATGGATCTCTGTGCCCGTGTATCGATTACTGGGAATTGAATGCTATTACCACCAAAGACAAATATCCTCTGCCCCTGATAAACTCCATGTTCGAGCTCCTTCAGCACGTGCGGGTGTTCACCAAGCTTGATTTACACAATGCATATAATTTAATCAGTATTTGTGAGGGGGACGAATGGAAGACGGTATTTAAAACACACTTGGGCCAGTTTGAGTATCTGGTCATGCCCTTTGTGCTGACCAGTGCCCCCGCCGTCTTCCAATGTCTTATTAATGACGTTCTCCATGATATGGGGAACCAATTTGTCTTCATATATTTAGATGATATTCTCATTTTTTCCCACACGATAGAAGAACACAAGGTCCATGTCAGGGCCGTGTTACAACGGCTCATGGAAAACCAACTTTTTGTGAAGGCTGAAAAGTGTGAGTTTTCCACCAGCTCCACTTCCTTCCTGGGATTTGTTGTGGCGGAGGGGGAGCTGAGAGCCAACCCAGCTAAGGTGAAGGCTGTGCTGGATTGGCCTACACCCCACTCCCGCAAGGAACCCCAGCGCTTCTTGGGGTAAGCAAACTTTTATCGCCGGTTCATCAGGAACTACAGTGGCGTAGCACAGCTTCTTACGCAGCTGACCTCCTCTTGCCATTTCTTTGGTCCGAGGCAGCCGAGCAGGTATTTTCCAAATTAAAAAGCCTGTTCTCCAGTACACCCATCTTGGCCCAGGTCAACCCTCAGCTCCAGTTTACCCTGGAGGTGGATGCTTCTGATTGGGGTGGGCACTGTCCTCTCACACCGCTCAACCTCCGACCAGAAGCTCCAACCAGACGCTCCGACCAGAAGCTCCACCCATGCGTGTTTTTCTCTCGGCGGCTTACCCCAGCTGAGAGAAATTACAACGTCGGGGATCGAGAGCTCCTGGCCATTAAGTTGGCTTTAGAGGAGTGGAGGCACTGATTGGAGGGAGTAGTCCATCCCGTAGTCGTGTAGACCGACCACAAGAATCTTGAGTACCTCCGGTCGGCCCGCCAACTTAACACCAGGCAGGCCTGCTGGACCTTTTTCTTTCTCAGATTCAATTTCACTATCACTTACAGGCCTGGCTCACGAAACATCAAACCAGACGCTCTCTTCCGACAATTTTGTTCCAACCATTCAGCACCCCCATCCCTCTCCCAGCCAACTGTCATGCCTTCATGCATCCTAGGAGCCCTTACCTGGGAAATCGAGCAGAGAGTCCGACAGGCCCAGTCCCTGAAACCCAAGCCAGCAGGGTGCCCTAGAGACCGCCTTTTTGTTCTTGCCACCCTCTGCAGTGATGTCATCCAGTGGGGCCTCTCCAGCCACTTCACCTGTCACCCCGGGGTAATTTGGACTATAGAGCTTGTCTGACGAGTGTTCTGGTGGCCCACCCTGTGGAGGGACATTCAAGACTACATGAAGGCGTGTTAGACCTGCGCCCATAACAAGTCCAACTCCTCACCCCCTGCTGGGCTACTTCACCCCTTACCCATCCCCAGTCAACCCTGGTCCCATATCTCCTTGGACTTTATCACAGGACTTCCTCCCTCTCATGGCAAGACTGTCATCCATACTATTGTCGACCAATTCTCCAAAGCTATTCATCTGGTTCCCCTCCCCAAATTCCCCTCCGCCTCCGAAACTGCTGATCTCATCACCACTCACATCATCCGCCTTCATGGTATCCCTGTGGCCATCGTGTTATGAACATGAACAACATGAACGTTATCTGTTCATATTAATCTGTTCTTTCATGCCAAATCAAGTCACACGAAGGGAGAAGCTTCTCTCTCTTAGGTCACGCACCCTCCCTTCTCACCGGCAATCGCTGTCATCAGGGGCAGATGAATTAAGACAAGCTTTTTTTGGATATTAAATCGTGCCGCATTTACCAAGAGATTGATGACCGCAAATCTTAATAAATCACCTTGCACCAGTCATTTAAATACTCTCCTCCCTCAAATTTGCGAGTTGATATGACAACTCCCACAAATACATATGTAATGAGGCCAGGTGCAAAATTAACAGTCCACGCCTTTCCACCACTAACTTTGCCCTGCGCCCTTTAGTAAATCTCAGCAGTAGTTTTTTAACGCCAAAACAGGGTATTGCGATAGTGCAGCACGCTAGTAAATCTGCCCCATTATTTACTAATAGGATATATGTTATAGGTGTAGTATTAATGTGTAAGATGCATTAACCTCACACTGGGACACTGGCTGAATTCTTGTATGGTAGGTGGGATGGTACTGTGTATACAGTAGCGTGAAAAAATGTTTGCTCCCTTCCTGATTTCTCATTTTTTTGTATGTCACACTTAAATGCTTCAGATCATCAAACAAATTTAAATATTAGACAAAGATAGCACAAGTAAACACAAAATGCAGTTTTTAAATGAAGATGTTTATTATTAAGGGTAAAAAAAATCCAAACCTACATGGCCCTGTGTGAAAAAGTGACCCCCCCTCCCCGTTAAAACAAAAATTAATTGTGGTTTATCACATCTTTGGAAAGCTGAGTTCAATTTCTCTAGCCACACCCAGGTCTGATTACTGCCACACCTGTTCTCAATCAAGAAATCACTTAAATAGGACATGCCTGACAAAGTGAAGTAGACCAAAAGATCCTCAAAAGCTGGACATCATACTGCGATCCAAAGAAATTCAGGAACAAATGAGAAACAAAGTAATTGAGCTCTATCAGTCTGGAAAAGGTTACAAAGCTATTTCTAAAGCTTTGGGACTCCACCGAAGCACAGTGAGAGTTGTTATCCACAAATGGCGACAACATGGAACAGTGGTGATCTTTCCCAGGAGTGGCCGGCCAACCAAAATTACCTCAAGAGCGCAGCAACGGCTCATCCGAGAGGTCACAAAAGGCCCCACAACAACATCCAAAGAACTGCAGGCCTCACTTGCCTCAGTTAAGGTTAGTGTTCATGGCTCCACCATAAGAAAAAGACTGGGCAAAAATGGCCTGCATGGCAGAGTTCCAAGATGAAAACCACTGCTGAGCAAAATGAACATAAAGGCTCGTCTCACTTTTGCCAGAAAACATCTTGATGATCCCCAAGACTTTTGGGAAAATACTCTGCGGACTGACGAGACAAAAGTTGAACTTTTTGGAAGGTGTGTGTCCCATTACATCTGGTGTAAAAGTAACACAGCATTTCAGAAAAGGAACATCATACCAACAGTAAAATGTGGTTGTAGTGTAATGGTCTGGGGCTGTTTTGCTGCTTCAGGACCTGGAAAACTTATTGTGGTAAATGGAACTGTGAATTCTGCTGTCTACATAAAAATCCTGAAGGAGAATGTCCGGCCATCTGTTTGTGACCTCAAGCTGAAGCGCACTTGGGTTCTGCAGCAGGACAATGATCCAAAACACACCAGCAAGTCCATCTCTGAATGGCTTAAGAAAAACAACATGAAGACTTTGGAGTGGCCTAGTCAAAGTCCTGACCTGAATCCGATTGAGATGCTGTGGCTTGACCTTAAAAGTGTGGATCATGCTTGAAAACCCTCCAATGTGGCTGAATTACAACAATTCTGCAAACATGAGTGAGCCAAAATTGCTCCACAGCACTGTAAAAGACTCACTGCCAGTTATCGCAAACGCTTGATTGCAGCTGTTGCTGCTCAGGGTGGCCCAACCAGTTATTAGGTTTAGGGGGCAATCACTTTTTCACACAGGGCCATGTAGGTTTGGATTCCCCCCCCCAATAATAAACACCTTTATTTAAAAACTGCATTTTGTGTTTACTTGTGTTATTTTTGTCTAATATTTAAATTTGTTTGATGATCTGAAACGTTTGTGACAAACATACAAAAAAAATGAGAAATCAGGGAGGGGGTAAACACTTTTTCACACCACTGTATCTATGTTGTTTGGGGCTGGGTGTATACACTACTCACAAAAAGTTAGGGATATTTGGCTTTCAGATGAAATTTATGGAAAATGTAAAAAGTTCACGCTACGATGATATTTTATTATGCAAGTATGGCATTTAAGTAGAAGCATGCAATGGTGATTTCCTCATCTCAAACATTTTATTGAAACAAAAGCCAACAACACTACCACAACAAAAAATGTCAGTGTCTCAATAACTTGTCATGTGCCCTTGAGCATCGATTACAGCTTGACAACGGCGTCTCATGCTGTTTACAAGTGGGCTTATTATTATACTCATGGCATTCCAGTCTTCTGGAAGGGCAACCCTAAGGTCATTGAAGTTTTGTGGTGCAGGGTTATGAGCCTCTACACAGTGACTCAGCTGATCCCATAGGTTTTCTATGGGATTCAGGTCTGGACAAAGTGCAGGCCACTCCATTTGAGGTACCCCAACCTCCAACAGCCGTTCCCTAATGATGTGACCTTGACGAGCTGGAGCACTGTGTTCCATGAAGATGAAATTGGGTCTGTATTGTTCATGCAGGGACTCAATGACTGGATTAATGATGTTATTCAGGTAGTATCGGCTTGTTACTGTACCATTCACAAGGTGTATGTCATGTTCAGGTAAGCGCACGCCCCCTCCTTCCTGAGAAGAATGTCCCCGACCTCACAGGCAATCATTACACCTGTGTGATTGGACGCACCTGCCACCTGCCACCTCTGCCTTGCCAGCGCATAAAAGACCATTAAGTGGAGATTTCAGCGCTGGCTCGTTGGGTATACTGCCTCAGCAAGTGTAAGCAGTTTCTAGTTGAGGATTTATTCCTCTGCTTTCTTCCCTTCTCAGGTTGCTGCCATCTGCGTGGTGCATCTTCGGGGATTGTTGTGCGCTCATCTGCCCCATCAACCTCATCCTGCTTCAGCAGCCTTCTCCACCCGGTCAGACACCACCCAGCTCCTTCCCTACCTGTTTTCTGCCAACGTCATCCCGCTGGTTTGTCTGTTACTGCTGGGTTTCTCTCTGTCGGGTTGTCTGCTCAGCTCACGTAAGTGGTAATTTGACTATCCACTTCCATAGCCGCCTTTCTCCACTAATTGCTCTCGTCTCTCCCCACAGGCCTAGTCTTCCTCTGGCGAGTGACGTTTTCCATAACAGTGCTTTCTGTTTTTGAAATTAATAAACTGTTTAAACGTTGTTTCTCTGTCGTGAGTGTTTTCTCTGGTGTGGTTTCCTGCACGTGAGCTGATCATTCTATCAATATGACAGTGTAGGGCAGTTCTGCATTGACTAGACACAGCTGCCCAGACTGTAACATGGTGACAACAGTGGTTGATGCATAGCGCTCTCCTTGACGTCTCCAACATCGTGGGTGGCCATCATTTCTGTTCAAGATGAATCGACTTTCATCAGAGAACAGCACTGAGACCTACTGGTCCCTTGTCCAGCGTAATTGCTCCCTGGCCCATGCAAATGATGATGCCTGTACCTGGTAGTGTGGACAGGTACCCTTGCAGGTCATCTAGCACGCAGACCACGCTGAAGCAAGCGGTTTTAAATGGTCTGACGTGACACTTGGGTGCCTCTCACCTCCCTTAAATGTGCTTGAAGTTGAGTGGTATTCATCATCTGGTTCCGCAGGGCACTATTCACAATGAAGCGGTCATCAGCGTGGGATGTGGCCAAAGGACGTCCACTTCTATACCTTTCTGTGACTCATCCCGTCTCTCTGTATCTTTGTTGCAACCTGCTGACGACACTCTGTGACAGTCTAAGCTCAGTGGCCATATTCCTCTGAGAACATCCCGTTTGAAGCCTTGCAATGGTGAGGTACTGTTGATCAATTGTGAGGTCAACGCCCAGCAATGAAGGATTAAGTACTGAATCTGTAAGAGAATATAAAGTTCCTTCTCTGTGATCAGTACTATTCGACTTAATCTCTCCCTTACAAAAATCCTCCTGATCATCTGCAGTCTTTGTTTTTCAAAACACTGAGCTCATGGCCTTCGGACAGGCAGCTGCATGGACAATTGCCAAGGACAATTGCCAGTAGCCAGACAAAACATCTCCTGCCAAAGAGTCCTTGTTGTTCTTAACTGATACAACACCTGCTTTCAACATTACACTCATACTGATCCACAAACTGATGATAAAGATGATTCACTCACTGCTCTCTTTGTGTCCTGTGAACTTTTTTGGTCTGCTGATTGTGCATTGAGGGCTTTTTTTTTCTTTGTAATCATAATATTGATCATACATGACCATTATTCTGAAATCAATGATTTTTTTTGCTCCTTCCTATTGTATTATTTCTCATGCTACCTGTACCCTCCTGTTGGCAGGCGCGTTTCAGATGCAGCCGTGTCACCGGAAATGCAGGTTCATTTTCTGTGTAGTCAAATCCCTCGTATGTTATCAGTGATCTGTTATCAGTGATCTGTTATCAGTATCTGTTAATGTACTTGGCAATAAATCTTTTCTGAGTTGAGTTCTGAGGTGTCATCTTGGTGTCATGATGTCAAAATGTGAACAGTATGATGAAGAGGACTGTTTAAATACCAATTCTAATTGAACCAGAAAATTTATTGGTCGATTCATGGATCAATCACCTGTTGTGAATTTTGCCGTTAAGCACCTTGTTAGAGAACAGCAAGTTATGCAAAAAGTACTGAAACATTAAACAGTTGGACATGTGCATTTTAAAGGTTAGAGAAGGTCAAATTAAGTTCACCTGTAAAGGTTATTGATGCATTTTAGGTGCATCCTGAAATTTCACCCTAAGGTCAAATATCTCTAACTTTTTTGTGAGTAGTGTATGTATGTCAATGTATGTAAGGATGGATGCATGTAAATGTTGATATGTATAAAAATATAGTTAATAATGTCTACTTGGGGTCTTAATAGAGGTAATATGTACGTATATATTTCACATGGGTTGTATTTAGGGAAAAGAGGAGTTAGAGTAAATAAGTATTAACTTCTTCCTTATCCTTTTCGAGCACTGTACACTATCACTTTTATTACGCTTGTCATTTGTTTTGGTTTTGTTTTTTTTCGAAATCATCATCATCATTATTGCCATCATCATGCTCAAAGTTGCATCATCATGCAACTTTGAGCCAGAAAATACAACTACACTGCAAAAAGTCAAATACAGGTAAAATGAAAAAAAAAATAAGGCTGTTTATGCTTGTTTTTTGTCTGACAAGATATTTATTCTTACTGTGCAGTTAATGTGTAAGAAAATTTGACATGCTTTCCAATAGTTTTAACTTGTTTTACGCAATTTGATAAGTCAATTTTTCTTGCTTTGTTGGCAGATAATTTCACTTAAAATTAAAAAAAAAAAATGTGGCAAGAGATGATTCTAGTTAAAATTAGAAAAAAAAATTGCCAGTAAAGTAAGATTAAATTGCTTACAAGTAAAAACTTTCATAAAGCAAGTAAAATCTTACAGAAAACGGCACAACAAAAAGAAGTTCTTGTCTTGTCAAAATTATCATGTGAGAGAAAAACAAGCACAGAGCCTTGATTTAGGACATTTTATCTTACTAAGATTTCCCTTTGTACAGTGTGACAGATACTGTCTTTGGCATAAAATTACATCAGTGAAGTACTCCTGATTCAAACAATGCACAACATGGAAATAACCCCGCACTTTATTGTGTTATCCCGATTTATAGAATGTATTTATTAGAATGTATTTATAGATATAAATGTATTGTATTTGTATGTACATTTTATTTATTGAAAAAAATCATCATCACCATCATCATCATCATCATTATCACCATCATCATCATCATCAACAGCAGCAATGAAAAACCTCACATATACTATTTGCAGTTTTCCAGCTGTCTTACCTTTTTAGATGTGCTTTCTTCTGGCCTTCTTCAAAGAAAATCCTTCATTATGTTGTTTAAGTCCAGCTCACGAATATCATCATACTTTATGGATGCATGCTTGACCCAGTCTAGTTTTCACCATGTTTGAAGTCCACTGTCCCATGTACAGCTGTCTGATGTAAGCAATCATGGCCTTTCTTCTCCCTTCACCCTTCTTCAGGATAGGGCTTTAACGACCCAACTGTCTCCTCCGTGCAGCAGCTCCACCTCTGCTCGATGTGTCTGCTTTGAAAAATCCTTTACACTTTGGGATTTTATGATCAATTCATTTTCCCTAAGCTCTTTTCCTCTCAATAATTTTATGAGTGCCACTTTCAAAACTTTTTCTGGATATTTTGACTGAGCTAATTACTTCTTACCTCTCACTGGTGTTTGCATAGTCACATGTCAAAGCAATTCCTCTGATATTTATTTTATTTTATTTGTTTATTTGTCAGGGACAGTGCAATAAACATAGACAAAAAAAAAATCTGATGTGTTGCACAAAGAGTGTATAGCATTAAGCTAATTTGCAACTCTTGTCCCTGGATGGGCTTTAGAGAAAAGAAACAGGTAAAAAGAGAGAAAGATAAGGAAAAAAACAAAATGAAAACAGTATAAACAATAACCACATACATCAATGCAAACAAAATTATAAATACACAATATAAAAACCTGATTCACATTTGCCTATTACAGGCCTCCCTCCCTCAGTCACTCACTATAATCAAACACATTCATTCCTTCCCTTCATTCACTCACACCCTGCAGACAATCATTTCATACATGGGTACATTCTTGTTTATTTTTCAGCCAATTTTTAACCTTTGTAGTAAATGTTTTAAAATCCGTTATTATTTTGATTTCATTTGGCATTGTATTCCAAATATAACTGCCCTTTATAGAGAAAGCTGTTTGTCCAAATGTGGTTCTGCGGTGGGATATTTTACAGTTGTTGTTAACAGAACTCCTGGTGGCTCTGCTGCTGTCCTGTCTTTGGATGAATCCAACAAGTGGCTCTGGCGCTGATTTATGGAAACATTTGAAAATTAATTTCAGAAAACAGAGGTCAATGAAACTCTCAAAACTCAATAAATTATATATTTTTTAAGAATATAACAGTGATGCCACCTAATGGGCTTTTAAGCCAAGATTTTTAGAGTTTGATTATATAATGAACCTATATGTTTTATTGTAGAAGGAGCTGCTTGAGTCCAGACTGTCAGACAGTATGATATATGAGAAAAAAAACACAGAATGCATATACAGTATGGCTGCTTGGTATGGTATGTAATATCTAATTAATTTAAAACAGTTCAGATTTTTTTTTTTTACTATTTTAGAAATCTTCTTTATATGAAGATTAAATTTGAATTGAGGATCTAATACAATGCCAAGGTATTTGAATTCTGTAACTAAACTGATGTCTTGATCATTTTTCAAGAACCTTAGACAGGACTGGTAAAATAGAGATTGGACGGTAATTACATACAGTATATCGTCTTTACTACCTGATTTATAAACTGGTATGACGACAGATTTTTTCCAACCAGATGGAAATGTACAAGACCTAATAGAGAGATTAATGAGATGAGTCAGTGGTTTGATTAATATTTTGCTGTGCGTTTTGAGAAAGGAAGTGCTCATATTGTAGATATCATTAGTTTTAGAGTTTGACAATGTTTTAACAATGCCAGCAATTAATTCTTCATTTACCTCATTAATGTGAAAAGAAACTGTTGAAAGTATTGATTTTGTATTGTTTAGCACATTTGGCAGCACAAAGTTTTTTATTAATTCTTCCACTGACTCCACAAAATATGAATTAAATTCATTTGCCAATGTAACATTGTGACTGATGGTAAAGTTCCTTTACCCCCTTCTGATATTTTTTTTTTTGTTGGTTAAGTTATTTAAGTGCCTCCATAGGGAACTGTTGTTACCCTTTGCATGATCTATCAATTTACTGTAATAAGATACTTTTAATTTATGCAGCTCTTGTACCACTTTATTTCTTAAACTTTTGTAAACAAGGTGATCATTTTGTAGTTTAGAGGTTGATGTTTTCAATGCAGAGTCTCGCCTCTTCATAAGTTTTCTTATTTCATTATTTAACCATGGTAGGTTAATCTTCTGTTGTCTACTTTTAATTTGCTTTGTAATTTTTTCTGTAGACTTTGTGATTGTTGCAGTTATAAAATTACAACAATCATCTACTTCATATATTGACATGAGCTGCTCCCAATTTTGATTCTCTAAGTGATGTTCAAACTCCGCAGTTTTTGATTTGGGAATAATAAAATTTACTTTGTCAATATCAACTCCCCCAAAATACTGTAGTCGCTTTTTAGTAAGTTTTCTGACAGCAAGAACCATGTTATGATCTGAGAGACCAGTTACAAGATTATAGGTTCTAGTTATTCGTTCTGGTTTATTAGCAAATGCCATGTCAATAAGTGTCCTAGATTGTTTGGTTATCCTGGTGGGTCCTTTGATCATTTGTTGGTAATTAAATTTAGTCATGAGGCTTTTCAGTTTCTGTTTGTTCTTTTTATCAGACCAGTTAATATTAAAGTCACCATAAAATATTGTTTCTCTGCTCCTCTCAAGTTGTTTAACCAGATCACTTAATTCATTATAGAAAGAAGAATTGTATGACGGTGGGTTGTACAATACTGCAGTGTTGAAATTCATTACCGGTGAGAGACATACATTAACAGCTAAACATTCAAGTGAAGTATTCAAATCAACCAATTGACATTTAAATTTCTCTTTGATGTAAATTAAGACACCTCCTCACCTCCCTACCTGCCTGTCTTTTCTAAAACACTGATAACCTACAATATCGATCATATTAGTGTCTATGTTCCTGTGTAGCCAGCTTTCTGAAAGACAAAGATAATCCAGATTTGAGTCCAACAACAACGCCGAAATCTCATCTCTTTTGGGGATTATGCTCCGTATGTTTAAATGTCCGCTGAGGATCCCCTTTGGTTTAGCCTTTGTGTCCCAAAGAACTCGTGCATGATTAACAGTTTGGAAAAATAAATGCTGTTTTTGCTTTTGTACAGCTCGGTTTTCGGATCTCACCTCATTTGCATTTTGTTTGACTGCTCCTGCTTCCAAAAGTTTGGACATAGCACAGCTGTTTACAGCAGGATCAGATATGTGGGTCTGTCCAGTGCAATTCAACTCACCCGACTCGCTATGTCCAGCTGTACTGAGGCGAAGACCAGCATTATGCTGCTCCACCAGTTCAGGTATTAGCCGGACCGTTGACAGCTGCAGCCGATCAGCCGGTTCAGATGTTAGCCGGGCCGTTGACAGCAGCGGGCAATCAGCTGGTTCAGGTGTTAGCCAGGCTGTTGACAGCTGCAGCCGATCAGCCGGTTCAGGTGTTAGTTAGGCCGTTGACAGCAGCGGGTGATCAGCCGGTTCAGATGTTAGCCGAGCCACTGACAGCAGCAGGCATTCAGCCGGTTCAGATGTTAGCGGGGCCGTTGACAACAGCAACCGATCAGCCAGTTCAGATGTTTGTGCTAACCCAGTGGCCTGCTGTTTGATGGTGGCTGACATATTATTCGACCCAGGAAACACGCAAGCAGGCTCAGGCAGATTTGAAAGCTTTATTCTTAACCAATGTAACGTGTATGGATGCATGTATGAGGGATAAGAATGTATTGTGGGTGGAGGGTGCAGGTTAGGACAGAGCAGCACGCCGTACAGCCAGGCAACCCTATGAGCGAGAAGAGAAGAAGAGAACAGGGGTTAGCTGGGCAAACCACACGGGAGAGAGACAAGGTTATGTGCTTACTTGCAGTAACTGGTAGCTGGCGTTGGCAGGATCCCAAGCCTGGGAGACAGCGTCCTGCTGTGCGTCCGAGAAGAAGCAGCGTGGCAGAGGAGCGGTGAGGTGGAGGAGAGAGCGTCCGCCGCTGGGGAATCCACCTGTGCACAGGGGAAGGCTGACAGGCAGGTAAGACAACAATTGACAGCTTACGTGTCGAGAAGAAGGTCAGCAGGCCTGGATGAAAAGTTATCCGCTGAAGGTTTGAGTTCGCAGGGAGACAGACGGCTCCAGGCCGAAGCTCAGGGCGAGGTGGAATAAGTAGCTGCGCACTAATGAGATGCAGGTGTGAGCGCAGCTGAGGTGGATGCCCGTGAGCGGTGAGTGGTGACAGTACTCCCCCCGCTACCAGCGCCTCCTGGCGCTGGCTTACCTGGGTGCGTCCGGTGAAACTCTGCGATGAGGTCCTGATCCAACACCCACGAAGAGCGCACCCAGGATCTCCACTCTGGTCCATAACCTTCCCAATCCACCAGATATTGTAGCCCACGACCTCGGCGCCGAGAGTCCAAGATGGAAGTAACACCCCACGCCGGGTCACCGTCGATCATCCTAGGAGCGGGAGGCGACCTAGGAGGGGGGGCAGAGTGGATTGGAAAGCACAGGTTTGATCTTAGACACGTGGAAGGTGGGACACACACGAAGGGAGGGGGGGAGGGCCAAACGCACAGCCACCGGGTTGACAATTTTAGAAATCACAAAGGGGCCAAGAAACCGCGGCGCCAGCTTCCTCTTCTCAGCTTTGAGGTTGATATCCTGGGAGGAGAGCCAAACCCGTTGTCCCACCTGGTAGTCAGGAGCTGCCTCCTGTGGCGATTGGTGGTGGAACTATTGCGCGCCGCTGTGCGTAAAAGCGCATTCCTCGTTTTGGTCTACACACCCCGGCAGCGCCTCATGTGCGCCTGGACAGAAGGGACAGCCAACTCACCCTCCTGCTCGGGAAACAATGGAGGATCGTACCCCAAGGACGCTTCGAAGGGCGACACCCCAGTAGCAGAAGATTGTGCGGAGTTGTGGGCGTATTCCACCCAGGTCAGGTAGGAGCTCCAGGACGATGGGCTGGAGGAGGTCACGCTGCGCAGGGCAGCCTCCAACTCCTGGTTTGTGCAGTCGCATTGCCCATTAGACTGGGGGCGGTGACCAGAGGAGAGACTAACCGTGGCCCCCAAAGCGTTGCAGAAGCACCTCCAAACCTGGGAGACAAACTGAGGGCCTCGGTCCGATACCACGTCTAGCAGGATCCTGTGCAGGCTGACGACATGTTGGACCAGGAGGTCAGCCGTTTCACATGCCGAAGGGAGACCCCGAAGAGGCACAAAATGGGCGGCCTTAGAAAACCGATCCACAATCATCAGGACCGTGTCATAGGTGTTAGAGACTGGGAGACCGGTGACGAAATCAAGGGCGATGTGTGACCAGGGCCTGCCCGGGACCGGCAGGGGCTGGAGTAGACCTGCAGGCGGAGAGTTCTGGGACTTGCCGGCAGCGCACTGGGGACAAGCCCAGACATAATTGGTGACGTCCTTCTGGAGACCCGGCCACCAGAACGAGCGTTGCAGCAGACTCACCGGGCGGGTGATGCAAGGGTGACAGGCGAGCTTGGAGGTATGGGCCCAGTGAATCACCTCTCCTCGAACCGCCGAAGGAACGAAAAGCCTCCCCTCTGGCCCCCCACCAGGATCTGGCTCCGTCTCCTGCGCCCTTAGGATCTTGTCCTTGATGGACCAGGAAACCGCCCCTACGACGCACGAGCTGGGCAGGATGGTGTGTTCAGACTCCTCCGGATCCTCAGGGGCGAACTGCCTGGATAAGGCATCGGGCAACCCATTCTTTGAGCCTGGACGGTACGTGATGGTAAATTGAAAGCGAGCAAAAAACAGAGACCAGCGCGCCTGGCAGGCATTCAGGTGCCAACGCTGACCTCAAATACTCGAGGTTCTTGTGGTCCGTCCAGACCACAAAAGGCTGAGCTGCCCCCTCCAACCAGTGTCGCCACTCCTGCAGTGCGAGCTTGACAGCGAGGAGCTCCCTGTCGCCGACGTCATTGTTGTGCTCCGCTGCTGATAACCGTCGGGAGAAGAAGGCTCAGGGCCGCTTGACTCCATCCACTGGCAAGTGGTGAGAGAGCACCACCCCCACCCCCGTGTCGGACGCGTCGACCTCCACTAGACACTGCAGCACGGGGTCGACCTGGGTCAGGACCCGGGAGGATGAGAACTCCGCCTGGAGAGTCTTGAAGGCGGTGGCCGCCTCCTCGGACCACTGGAAGGGCACCTTCGACGACGTGAAGCGGGTCAGGGGGGTGACAATGGCGCCGAAGTTGGGGATGAAGCGCCGGTAGAAGTTAGCGAACCCAATAAACTGCTGCACCTGCTTCCTGGAGGTGGGTGTGGGCCACTCGACCACCGCTTTGACCTTAGCGGGGTCGGGGAGAATCTGGTTGTGTGAGATAACAAACCCCAGGAAGGAGGTGGTCCGGGCGTAGAACTCGCACTTCTCCGCTTTGATGAACAAACGATTCTCCAGCAGCCGTTGCAGAATCCACCTCACATGGACCTGGTGCTCCTCCCATGACTTGGAGAAGATGAGTATGTTGTCCAGATATACAAAAACAAAGACTCCCAGGAAATCCCTTAGAACGTCGTTTATGAGATGCTGGAAAACGGCAGGTGCGTTGGTGAGCCCGAACGGCATCACGAGATACTCAAAATGACCGCTGGGCGTCCTAAAAGCCGTCTTCCATTCGTCTCCCTCCCGGATCCGCACGAGATGGTAAGTGCTGCAGAGATCTAGCTTCGTGAATCAGGTCGCCCCCTGGAGGGAGTGGAAGGCGGTGTCCATGAGCGGCAAAGTGTAGCGATCCTTGATGGTGATGTTGTTCAGCGCTCTGAAGTCGATGCAGGGACGCAGGGACCCATCCTTCTTTGACACGAAGAAGAAACCCGCGCCGAGCGGGGATGAGGAGGGGCGGATGATCCCAGCGCTGAGCGACTCCTTGATATAAGTGTCCATCGCTTCGCGTTCTGGTGCTGAGAGACTGTACAGGCGGCCAGATGACAAGGGGGCCCCTGGATGGAGGTTGATTGCGCAGTCATATGGCCGGTGAGGGGGAAGGGACAAGGCTCTGGACTTACTAAACGCTACTCCCAAGTCGTGGAACTCCTGCGGCACCAGGGTGAGGTCTGGGGGCTCGAAGGCCGGCGCCGGCGGAGGGGAGGACGGAGCACAAGCCGCCGACTGGAGGCAGGTGCCCAGGCAGAAGGTGCTCCAAGAAAGGACACTGTCAGTTCTCCAATCCAGGACAGGGTTATGCACCCGCAGTCAAGGGTAACCCAGGATGATTCGGTCCGACGAGGAGGGCAAGACATATAGGGTCAGTTCCTCCCGGTGGTTGCCCGAGATGATGATGGGGACTGGCTTGGTGCGATGTGTCACTGTTCCCAAGGGCGAGTGAGAGAGAGTGACCAAGTTAAGGGGAGTTGACAGAGGTTGGCAGGGTATGCCCAAACGGGTTGCCAGACTTTTAGAGATGAAACTCTGCTCTGCCCCAGAATCCACCAGTGCGTGTGTGAAATGCCCAGTGGAGTTGTGGCAGAATCGTATGGGCAGTATGCATGAGGATAGGGGATTTGACCGGTCAGAGTCTGCGAGGCCCCCTACAGTGACTTGCGGACCCCCTCGTCCGGGTCTAACCGGGCATTGCTCCACGGCATGCTGGTTGCCTCCGCAATACATGCAGAGACCCCGCTTCCGTCGGTGCTGTCTCTCCGCTAGAGGGAGCCTAGTGCGCCCGATTACCATAGGCTCTGGCTCCTCGGTGGACCCGTGGGGGCGAAACTGAGGAGCGCGGAAGGAGAATCCGCACGAGCGGTGGACAGACTTCCGCTCGGCGGTCCGCCCCCACAGCCTGTTGTCCAAGCTAATTGTTAGTGAGATTAGCTCGGACAGCCACCCCGGGAGATCCTGGCTGGCCAATTCGTCCCGCAGGCCAGGGCTGAGGCTAGGGAGGAAAATGCTGCAGAGAGCTGCCTCTCCCCAGCCAACCTCCTCCGCTGCCACCCGGAAGTCAACAGCGTGATCCGCCACCGATCGGCCTCCCTGTTGGAGACCAAGGAGCCGGTCGGCGAGGACGCTGTCACCACGCGAGTGGTCAAACACCTCGAGAAAGTTCAGCACGAACTGGCCATAGGAGAGGTTCACGTAGCTGGGCTTTGACATGACGGCGTAAGCCCAAGCTAACACTTGCCCCTCCAAGAGGTTTGCCATGTAGCCAATTCGGCTGTAGTCTGAGGGAAAATCCCCGGGAACGCGCAAGAACACCGACTCACATTGTAGAATAAACCCCCGTGCCCCACCGAGCTTCCCGTTGAAGCGAGCGGGGGTTGGAATGGGTGTGAGATGGGTTGGCGCTCCGGAGTTGGGCTGGCCAGCCGTGGGAGTGACCGGAGCTGAGGCGCCTAGAGGACCCGGGGGGAACGCCTGCTGGGGATCCAGGCGGTCTAACCGGTTAGTAATTATGGTTTATTGATTAAGAATTACCTGTTGTTGGTGTGCTAACATATCCACCCGAGCCTCAAGGGTGGAAAAGCGGCGTGCGAGCCCGCTGTCCGCTGGGCCGCTTTGCTGGAGCCGTACTGACATATTATTTGGCCCAGGAAACACGCACGCAGGCTCAGGCAGATTTGAAAGCTTTATTCTTAACCAGTGTAACGTGTATGGATGCGTGTGTGAGGGATAAGAATGTATTGTGGGTGGAGGGTGCAGGTCAGGACAGAGCAGCACGCCGTACAGCCAGGCAACCCTATGAGCGAGAAGAGAAGAAGAGAACAGGGGTTAGCTGGGCAAACCACACGGGAGAGAGACAAGGTTATGTGCTTACTTGCAGTAACTGGTGGCTGGCGTTGGCAGGATCCCAAGCCTGGGAGACAGCGTCCTGCTGTGCGTCCGATAAGAAGCAGTGTGGCAGAGGAGCGGTGAGGCAGAGGAGAAAGCGTCCGCCGCCGGGGAATCCACCTGTGCACAGGGGAAGGCTGACAGGCAGGTAAGACAACAATTGACAGCTTACGTGTCGAGAAGAAGGTCAGCAGGCCTGGAGGAAAGGTTATCCGCTGAAGGTTTGAGTACGCAGGGAGACAGACGGCTCCAGGCCGAAGCTCAGGGCGAGGTGGAATAAGTAGCTGCGCACTAATGAGATGCAGGTGTGCGCGCAGCTGAGGTGGATGCCCGTGAGCGGCGAGTGGTGACAGTGGCAGGTCCAGGGTTAAGGTGAATGTCCCCTGCCAGAAGTAGCAGTACTAACAGTATTTTAACTGTATAGCCTCTGCCATATTGTGTTATTTGCTTAACAGCCATGTTTGCCTTATTTTTGATGCTTTTTCTCAGGCCTTTTGAGGACCAGATAGAGTACAGGGTGAAATAACCATGTCCATATCCATATAAATAAAACTTTGTAGATTCACCTTTAATTGAGTTGGCCGGAAAACCCTTCTTGTTGCAAGTCCAGACACACAATGACAATAAGAAGAAGTAGATAAGCAAAAAGTGGCTAAAAGTGGAGCCCATCCAACCACTCCTCATTCCAGTGTCAGCCATTTCCCCCTTTCAGCCATTTTCGGGACTAATATACTACATAGACTATTGTTACGTGGCACCCACATGGGGCACTTGTAAATTAGACCAATCAGCAGCCACACATGAATATCAAGTGATGGCTGTAGAATTTGACCAATTAATAACAATGTGACCAGCTGCTTGGGACAAACATATTTAGCCAATAAACGGGACGTCTCGGATAAAACGGGGCAGTTGGCAACCCTGGCAATGGGCTGGACATCTTGCAAGACTAAATAATACCAGGTGGTCAAAGAGAAAAATGGAAAGGACACCAAAACAAGGATGGAGGATGAGAGGAAGACCAAAGAAATGATGGAAAGATGACATAGAAGAAGCTGCTGGGAAGTACTGGATGAGAACTGCACAAGATCGTGTTGCATGGCAGGAGTTGTGGAGGCCATCTGCCAGTAGTGGCATGAACAGGCTGTAGATGATGATGATGATGATGATGATGATGATGATGATGATTGATGGTTGTCAATGTTATAATACAGACAAAGCAAATTATGAATATGAAATTCATGGGATGTGCATTTATTTTCGGAACCCCAAAACAACACATCATTGCTGTAATCTCTATTTTATTGATGTTTTAATGAATATTTTAATGAATTAAATAGGACAGTATTCAAGAAACTTTCACCAAATTTTTGTTTAGTGAGTCATGATTGTTGGATACTTTTTAGTGTTAACTGCATCTACAAAAAAGTCTGTACTTTTCATCAAGTACATCTGTTGAGCTACTTCTGAGTGAACAGATTTGAATTGAATGTCTGTTTAATTTTTGATGAATGTTCAAATTAGTAATTAGAGCTGTGACAAAAGACCAATAAAATGTCTTCATAATTTACACCACAATGTTCAAATAATTTCCCTGTTTTGACTTTGTCCAGCAGAATAAAATCCTCATGTTAACATGATTATTTATGAAAATGCTGCACAGGGAGAAAACTGCATAGAAATGTCCTTGTTTATACTATAACTTTTACAATATTTTTCTCAGATGAACACTAGTGTGTTAATTATTCAAAAGAATTAACCTGATTAAAGGTGCTCACGACTTGGGTAACTTTTTTTAGTAGATACTTTTACATAATTGTTTTGATGGCTACTTTTTCATTGTACTTCAGTAATCAATATCCCATAGGCAATGCTACTTTACACAGAGGAAGAGTACAGCATTGCATACACTTAAACAAATATAGTACCCAACATTGTTTATCTTTAGAAATGTTACTGAAATGCACACATTCACGCACTATAATACAGAAATATATAATACTCACACCCTCACTAATGTATAGTGAGGGTGTGCTGGGAACGTCTGGCTGAGGCCCCTGTCTGGGAGGTCTTCAACTCCCACCTCTGGAAGAACTTCAACTACATTCCGAGGGAGTCTGGAGACATGGATTCTGAATGGGCCATGTTCTCCACCTCCACTGTTGAAGCGGCGGCCCAGAGCTGTGGCCGCAAGGTCATTGGCACATCTCGTGGTGGCAACCCCTGAACCAAGTGGTGGACACCAGTGGTGAGGGGGGCCATTAAGCTGAAGAAGGAGTCCTATCAAGCTTGGTTGGCTTGTGGGACTCCCAAAGCAGTTGAGGTGTACTGGCAGGCCAAGCGAAGTGCAGCTCAGGTGGTTGCTGAAGCAAAAACTCAGGTATGGGAGGAGTTCGGTGAGGCCATGGAACAAGACTTTTGGTCGACCTCCAAGAGATTCTGGCAAACTGTCCGGTGGCTCAGGAGGTGAAAGCAGCTCCCTGTCCACACTGTGTATGGTACGGATGGGGCGCTGCTGACTTCGACTGGGGATGTCATTGGGCGGTGGAAGGAATATTTCGAGGATCTCCTCAATTCCACTGATACGCCTTCCACAGAGGAAGCAGGGCTTGTGGACGAGGGGGACGACTCACCTATCACAGGGGCTGAGGTCTCCAAGGTGGTTAAAAATCTCTTTGGTGGCCAGGCCCCAGGGTTGGACGAGATTCACCCTGAGTACCTCAAGGCACTGGATGTTGTATGGCTGTCATGATTGACACGCCTCTGCAACATTGCATGGAGGTCGGGGCAGTGCCTTTGACATGGAAAACCAGGTGGTGGTTCCTCTCTTCAAAAAAGGGCACCGGGGGTTTGCTCCAACTTTAGAGGAATCACACTCCTCAGCTTCCCTGGGAAGGTCTATTCCAAGGTAATGGAGAGGAGAGTCCAGATGTTGGTCGAACCTCGGATTCAGGAGGAGCAATATGGTTTTCATCCTGGCAGTGGCACATCGGACCAGCTCTTTACCCTCTTGAGAATCCTTGAGGGTTTATGGGAGTTTGCCCAACCAGTTTACATGATTTTTGTGGACTTGGAGAAGGCATTCGACTGCATCCCTCATGGTTTTTTTGTGGGGGGTGCTTTGGGAGTATGGGGTATCAGGCTTGTTGTTACGAGCTATTCGGTCTCTGTACAACCATTGTGAAAGTTTGGTTTGTATTACCAACACTCGATCGGACTCATTCCCAGTGAGAGCTGGACTCCGCCAGGGCTGCCCTTTGTCACCAATCCTGTTCATAATTTTTATGGACAGAATTTCTAGGTGCAGTCAGGGAACGGAGGGTGTCATGCTTGGTGACCACAAGCTCTCATCTATGTTGTTTGCAGATGATGTTGTCCTGCTGGCTTCATCCAGCAATGACTTACAGTTCTTACTGGGACGGTTTGCCGCTGAGTGTGAAGCGGCTGGGATGAGAATCAGTACCTCCAAGTCCGAGTCCATGGTCCTCAGTCCGAAAAAGGTGGATTGTCCTCTCCGGGTTGGGGACAGGCTCCTGCTCCAAGTGGAGGAGTTTAAGTATCTTGGGATCTTATTCACGAGTGAGGGGAGAATGGAGCGAGAGATAGACAGACGGATTGGAGCAGCATCTGCAGTGATGTGAACGTTGTACAGGTCTGTTGTGGTGAAGAGGGAGCTGAGCTCTAAGACAAAGCTGTCGATTTACCAGTCAATCTACATTTCTACCCTCACCTATGGTCACAAGCTCTGGGTAAGGACCGAAAGAATGAGATCGCGGATACAAGCGGCTGAAATGAGCTTTCTTTGTAGGATCGCTGGCCTCACCCTCAGAGATAGGGTGAGGAGCTCAGTCATCCGGGAGAGGCTCAGAGTAGAACCGCTGCTCCTCCACATTGAAAGGAGCCAGTTGAGGTGGTATGGGCATCTGATCGGGATGCCTCCTGGACGCCTCCCACTTGAGGTGTTATGGGCACGTCCCTCTTGGAGGAGACCCCAGGGCAGGCCCAGGACTGGCTGGAGAGACTATGTCTCCCTGCTGGTCTGGGAATGCCTTGGTATCCTCCCTGAAGAGCTGGAGCAGGTGGCTGGGGAGAGGGAAGTCTGGGCTTCTCTGCTTGAACTGCTGCCTCCGCGACCCGGACCTCCAGAAAAGCGGTAGAAGATGGATGGATGGATGGATAATACTCACTTGCACAATAGCTCCTATTCCTATCATTTTATACTGATTATAGCTAAACAAATATCACATGTAGAAATATGATTCTGCTAAACACAATAATTAAAACAATGTTTGGGTGAAACTTAAGTCCTCTTGCTTCAGATTTTTTCATTTTAAATAAAAAAAAACAAGTGAGTGACTAAGTGATAAAAAAATCCCGCACACTCTTGCAGAGTTTAATTATGCAGATTAAAGTAACAACCAATGAAACACTGCATCATTACCTATAGTTTCCGTCATTGTTTTAACATTATTTGTAAGAAAATGCTAAAAGGCAACTATTGTTTTAAGGGGTGATACACTTTCTCTGAACAACACTGACCGTGCAGTACAGTTTTAATGAAAAACTCATCAAAGTCTGTCTGAAAATGGAAAAGCCGAGATTTCTACGAATGCACCACAAAAAAAAACCTCATTGTAGGGCGGCCGTGTGAATGCCATAGGAACAATGTGAGAACTACGCAAGATGTTGGCCATAAGTATGTCAAAGTGTTCTTGAGGGCCTCTTATGGTTCCCATTCATACAGAGATTCATACAGTGTGTGTAAGGCAGTAGTGAGGCACTCACAAGGCAGAAGAATGTTATTCGTGCAACATCTGTGCCGAAAGTTGTAAGATCTTCCTACCAACGACTTGAGAGTGCTGTGAGTTGCAAAACAATTTTTTAAAGAAAAAAGCATGCCGTAGGAAGATTTCAAGGCACCCTTACAAAGAACATAAGAACCCTTGGGCCATCGTACAACAGAAAAGCATCTCATTTCTCAAGAATGCCTCAAGTTGCTCTTACGAATTGAATGGCAGCCTTAAGAAACTATGCCCCCCTCCATAAATCGCAGTGAACTCCAGAATTCATAGGGACAGGGAGATTCTTTCAAACCCATTGTTCATAAGAATCTGTGATCGTAGCTAAAAGGACATTGTTATACTATAGCAGTGGCTCTGACACAGTAGAAACAGAATGGCTTTGCCGACTGAATCTCACCAGCACTACCTCCAAGATATGGATTAAGTGTTTCAGGTACATCTTTGAATTATTTGACAGTTTAAGACACAAATTCCACAGTAGCAGCATCCATTATCATCACTAGTGATAATTGTCAATCAAGGTAATTGACTCAACTACTGTTCAGCTCACTTTTTTTTATGTAGTTTAACAATTCTTTCATCATCTATTTTAAACTTGTGAGAAGCTCACAAATGTAGCAAAGAACAGTAATGTTCTTTACTTTAAAGGAAGTTAAAGTGTCTTTGTCCATTTTTCTGGAATCCAAAACAAGAACAACTGCAGAGATCCACATCAAACTTGGTATATGAGCAGTATATGCAAACCTCTACACATGCATTCATCTTGAGATCACAAGGTCAGCTACGATAACTATCCACCCATTCATCCAAATTTTACCACTCATTGAGGGGTTCGGGTTGCAGGGGCAGCAGTCTAAGCAGAGAAACCCATGCTGCTGACTGATCCACATAACACCCATTATCCCACTGATCCCTCCTGCAGGTGGTCTGCTCACTGGAGGGAAGCTCCATGTGGCCCGTTCTGACTGAAGCAGGTCAGGTCCCATGGACAGAAACCCAGCCAATAGACAAGTCTCCTGGAGCCCCTCCCTTTGGCCTGGCTCCAGATCAGGGCCCCAGTAACCCAAAATGAGTGTGGTACACTCGATCTGTGGTTTTAACTTTTTCACGGGGATTCACTGCATCGCTCTGGCCCTTCACCCGGGGTCAGTTTGCCTTGGGAGCCCCTACCAGAAGCAAGTTCCACTGGCCATACCTCCTGGGATAATTAGGGCACACAAATCCCTCCACCATGATAAGGTGGTGATCCATTACTTCTACTTTACACTGTAAAATTGATAGGTTACCGTACTTTAATGCATAAATTGAAGTACAGCAGATAAAGAAAAATCAACTTTAACCGCAAGTTGTAAAAGCATGTTCATCTGACAATGCTGTATTAAGAAAACATATAAAAAGCTGTAGTAACTACAGAGGCATAAAGTTGATCAGCCACACTATGAAGTTATGGGAAGGAGTTGTTGAAGCCAGGTTAAGAGGAGAGGTGACAATCAGTGAGTAGCAGTATGGTTTCATGCCAAGAAAGAGTACTACAGATGCCATGTTTGCTCTAAGAGTGCTGATGGACTTCCTGTGGCTTCCTGTGGTAACGTATCATCACTTCCTGTGTTGCTGGCTGTCTCTGTGGTTTGCTCTGTGGGTAGCTCTCATTTTCCTGAGGATTTTTGCCTTTAATTGTATTTTAATCACTTTTTCCTTCTACCGTTAGCTCTCAGTTCTGTTTATCAAGCCTCTTGCACCTGTGTGCGCACTCAATGTCATCTAATCACCCTCTTTAGCCTTCTGTTCACCTTCATCAGTGTTTGTGTTAGCTTTGGGTTAGCCACTAGCTATAGCTACTAGCTCTCCTTCCCCTTCTCCTCTGTTGTGCTCTCTGTGTCAGATGTTTAGCTACACCTCTGCCTCTTTTAGTGATAACGGTAAATGTAATAAATGTTGTCTTTTTGAGGCGCTTGAGGCGTGGTTGTCTGATTTGGAATCCCGGCTCCACTGCATTGAAACACTGTCTGCGGCAGTTAATAATGACGGACGCCCCTTAGCTGCGGCAGAGCTCCCTAGCAGAGGGCGGCCTGCTAGCGGTCTTCCGGTCCTCCTCAGCAGCGAGGAGATTGGGTGGGTGATGGTGAGAAGGAAGCCTAGTTGAAAGGCTCCGGTTCACCACCAACCTGTTCATGTTTCTAATCGCTTTTCCCCGCTCAGCGACACATCCGCTGAGGAAAAAACTCTGATCATTGGCGACTCTGTAGTCAGAAACATGAACCTAGAGACTCCAGCGGCCATAGTCAAATGCATTCCTGGGGCCAGAGCAGGCGACATCGAGTCAAATTTGAAAATGCTGGCTAAAATTGTTGCCGGCCTCCATCGGTCTATGATGACCATGGAAGAGAATCCTAAACTTCTACTCTGCTGGAACAGCACTGCCTGTGGCTGAACAGGCCAATGCGCGAATGGCAGTCCCTGTCACACAGGTCGCACTTGTGAGTGGTCTCCGTGCTGCTGGGTCTGTGGTGGTTCTTCCTGCGGGTCCTTTTTTCATCTGCTGCAGCAGTCAGTCTCTCTTCACCCGCCTTGAGCTGTCTGGTCAGGGTGCCTCTCCATTTGGAGCGGTCCGTTGCAAGGTCCTCCCAGCGCTCTGTGTTGATCTCCAGGGCCTTCATGTCTCTCTTGCAGATGTCTCTAAAGCGCAGCTGTGGGTGGCCAACGTCTCTCCTGCCAGTCACCAGTTCTCTGTAGAGGACGTCTTTGGGGATTCTGCCATCCTCCATACGGTGAACGTGGCCTAGCCAGCGGAGCCTGCGCTGTCTGAGTAGAGTGAACATGGAGGGAAGGCCGGCACGGGACAGAACTTCTGTGTTGGGCACTTTGTCCTGCCAGGATATGTCCAGGATGTGGCAAATGCAGCGCAAGTGGAAGGAGTTCAGTCTCTTTTCCTGCCAGGCGTATGTTGTCCACGTCTCACTCCCATAGAGCAGTGTGCTGATGACGCAGGCGTTGTACACTGCCATCTTCGTCTTGACAGAGAGTTTGGGATTCTCCCACACTCGTGTGGTGAGGCGAGCGAGTGTGAAGGCTGATTTTCCAATCCTCTTGTTGATCTCTGTATCAAGGGAGAGGTTGTTGCTGATCGTGGACCCCAGGTACGTGAACTGATTCACGACCTCCAGCTCGTAGTCGTCGATGGTGATGGTTGGTGGTACTTCCGTGCCTTGCGCCAAGACGTTAGTCTTCTTCAGGCTGATGGTAAGCCCGAAGTCCTTGCATGCCTGGGAGAAGCGGTCCATCAGGGTCTGAAGCTCCTGCTGTGTGTGGGTTGCGACTGCAGCATCGTCTGCGAACAGCATGTCTCTGATTAGAGCCTCGCGTACTTTGGTTCTGGCTTTCAGGCGGGCGAGATTGAAAAGCCTGCCGTCAGATCTTGTGTGCAGGTAGATTCCCTCTGTTGTTGTGCTGAAGGCATGCCTCAGGAGCATAGCAAAGAAAATCCCAAAGAGGGTTGGCACAAGTACACAGCCCTGTTTCACTCCGCTGCGTATGTTGAATGGCTCTGATACGTTGCCGTCGTGCTGCACTATCCCCTGCATGTTGGTGTGAAACGATTCAATGAGGCTTTGCAACTTTGGTGGGCATCCTATCTTTGGCAGGATTTTGAAAAGGCCCTCTCTGCTGACCAGATTGAACGCTTTGGTGAGGTCGATGAAGGCAACGTACAGGGGCATGTTCTGTTCTCTGCATTTCTCCTGGAGTTGGCGGATGGAGAATATCATGTCTACCATCGATCGCTCAGCGCGGAAGCCACACTGAGAGTCGGGGTAGACACATTCGGCAAGCTTCTGTAGACGAACGAGAACAACTCGTGCGTAGACTTTGCCAGCAACGCTGAGGAGGGAGATGCCCCTGTAGTTGTTGCAGTCGCTTCTTTCCCCTTTGTTTTTGTAGAGGGTGATGATCTTGGCGTCCCTCATGTCCTGTGGTACGGCACTTTCCTTCCAGTACTGGCAGAGGACGTCATGCAATGGCAGCAGTAGGGCGGTCTTGCAGTGCTTGATCAGGTCAGGGGGCATGCCGTCATTGCCGGGTGCCTTGCCAGCGGCCAAGCTATCAATGGCCTTGCTGAGTTCGTCGATGGTTGGCTCGGCGTCAAGTTCATCCATGGAGGGCAGGCAGTCGATGGCATCAAGGGCTGACGGTGTCACGGTGTTTTGTCTGGAGTAGAGGTCGGAGTAGTGTTCCACCCATCTCTCCATCTGCTTGTTCTTTTCTGTGATCATCTCCCCAGTGGAGGATTTGAGGGGGGCTGTCTTGCTCTGGGCCGGACCAAGTGCTTTCTTGATGCCATCATACATACCACGGATGTTCCCTGTTATGGCAGCGGTTTGAATGTCTTGGCTGAGCTGAGTCCAGTACTCGTTGGCACAGCGCCGAGCAGTCTGCTGAACTTTGCTTCTCGCAGCCCTGAGAATCTGGAGATTCTTCTCGTTTGGGTACTTCTTGTACTCAGCAAGTGCTGAGTGCTTGGCTTCAATGACGGGGGTCATCTCAGTCAACTTGGCATCAAACCAGTCCTGTGACTTCGTGGTCTTCCTCCCAAAGGTAGCCAAGGCTGTGCGGTGGATGGTGTTTCGCAGCTCTTCCCACTTCTGCTTTGCAGATTCTCCTTCTTGTGGTACACCAAGTTCCTTCTCAAAGGTGGAGGCAAACTGCTCAACAAGTTCTGGTTGGTCCATCTTGCTGGTGTCAATCCGTGCCTTTCCAGGCTGTCTAGCATGATGGAATTTCTTCAGCTGCAGCCTGACCTTGCAACACACCAATGAATGGTCTGTGTCGCAATCTGCACTCTGGATCGAATGGGTGATTAGCACGTTCTTCAGTGAGGTGCGCCTGGTCAGGATCAAGTCCAGCTGGTGCCAGTGCTTTAAGCGCGGATGTCGCCAGGAAACCTTGTGTTGGGGCTTGGTCTTGAAGAACGAGTTTGTGATGCACAGATCGTGATATGTGCAGAACTCGAGCAGCCGCTGTCTGTTGTCGTTCATTCTGCCCACACCAAATGGTCCAAGACAGGAGGGCCAGGAGTCGTGGTCAGCACCCACTCTGGCATTGAAGTCTCCAAGGAGAATGAGTTGTTCAGAGTTGGGGATGATCCTGACAGTTGTTGCGAGATTCTCTTAGAACTCGTCTTTTGCCTCTGGTGTGGCTGTCAGTGTTGGGGCATACACACTGACGAGGGTGACTGGGCCTTGAGTGGTGTTCAGGCAGAGGGTGAGGAGTCGTGCAGAGCCATTGCTGCCCAGTTCCACCATCTTCAGCAAGGTGTTCTTCACTGCGAAGCCCACTCCGTGTTCCCTGTGTTCGTCACTGCCCTTTCCCTGCCAGTAGAACGTGTAGTCCTTCTCTCTCAGTGTGCCTGCGTCAGCCAACTGTGTTTCCTGGAGAGTGGCGATATCCACTTCAGCTCATTATTGATGATGGCAGTCTTCCTGGTGTCGTTGATGTCCTTGAGGTTAGCAGCGAGTCCTGTCATCATAGTGCGGACATTCCAAGTTCCCAGCTTTAGAGTTGGTCTCTTTTGTTTTTTTTTGTCTTGCCTGGTGTGAAGGTTCTCAGCCTGCCGTTCGGACTTCTCCTCATCCCCATGCACCCAACGTGTAGTCCTTCTCTCTCAGTGTGCCTGCATCAGCTAACCGTGTTTCCTGGAGAGTGGCGATATCCACTCCCAGTCTCTTCAGCTCATTATTGATGATGGCAGTCTTCCTGGTGTCGTTGATGTCCTTGAGGTTAGCAGCGAGGCCTGTCATCATAGTGCGGACGTTCCAAGTTCCCAGTTTTAGAGTTGGTCTCTTTTGTTTTATTGTCTTGCCTGGTGCGGAGGTTCTCAGCCTGCTGTTTGGATTTCTCCTTATCCCCATGCACCCAATGAGGAAAGCAAGCTGTGGCGGGACAACACCTTATTGGCTGGGGGCTGCCTAGCTTGAGGCGGGCGGTAGCTGTCCAGTGAGATCCGATGATCCCTCCCACCGTCGGGAACAACCCCTGGCACTGCACTCTACGCCAACTGAGCGGTGGCTTATAACCGGTAACTGTCATTCCCCATGTTTTGTCTATGCCAAAGGTGAAGCTGGAGTGTCCTCTCCAGTGATCCGGTGTTCTACCTTCCAGCGTTGGGCGTTGGTAGGATTCAAGCCTGGGCAGGAAGATATGGAGGACAAGATGTTGCCCATGCAGCATGTCCCCCCTCTCCACGTCACTGATGAATCCAAAGGAATAGCAGGGCTGCTACAGTTTGGCACCAGCGCCGTCGCAGGAGCTGCCAGAACGATGTTGAGCACAACAGAGAACTGCCTTAGGGACTCCGACTCCGGATTTTTCCTCAGGGTTGACTCCCGAAGTCTTTCCCGTGACCAGGTGTGCCGCAAGGCAGCGGAGGTTTGAAATCAGGGTTTACCTTCCTCTAGATGGGCTACCTTCCCAGGTTGACGAGCCACCATCTACCCGAAGCATCTGGTTTTAAGGTGCCAGAGATCCGCCCTCGCCCCTTCTCCTATTAGTAAAAGCAGTTCCGCCGGGCTTAGAGACTAAACCACATGGGCAGGCTAGGAGTTGGAGTTAGTTGTCAGAGGCATTTCGAGACACACGCCATAAGGAGCATTTTATGAGCACTGGGAGCTTAACCCCAGTGCCGCTCCTGGCTATGACAACCTTGGAACCAACTGTAAATACTCCACAATTGTTATCCATGCCGACATTAATGACATCTGACTCCAGCAGTCGGAAGTCTCAAAACTTAACGTGGAATTGGTGTGTGACTTTGCCAAAACAATGTCTGCCTCTGTAGTATTCTCTGGGCCCCTCCCCAGTCTGACCAGTGATGACATGTTTAGCCGCTTGTCATCCTTCAACCGCTGGCTATCTGTGTGGTGTCCTGCAAACAATTTGGGCTACATAGACAATTGGAGCTCATTTTGGGGAAAACCTGGTCTTATTAGACGAGACGGCATCCATCCCACTTTGGATGGTGTGTCTCATTTATCTAACAATCTGTCATAATTTTTATCCAAATTTCCAAAACATTGACAACTCAGAGTTGGGACCAGGAAGCAGAGTCGCAGTCTTGCACGTCTCTCTGCAGCTCCTCTTCATCCGCCACCCCTCAACTCAGCCCCTGTCTTCCCCATCAGAGAATCATTGTCTGCTCCCTCCAAAGTAAATAAAAATATAATGTATAAACATCCCAAAGTGATTAAACAAAAAGTTGGTAAAACTCAAATTAAACATGAAGCTTCTAAATTGAATGATTTGGCCTTTGTTCCTCCTCATAATTTAAAAATTAAATGCGGTTTGTTAAATATTAGGTCCCTAACTTCCAAGTCTCTGCTAATCCATGATCTGTTAATTGATCATCAGATTGATTTAATATCCCTTACAGAGACTTGGTTAGGACAAGAGGATTACAGTATGTTGGTTTAAATGAATCAGCTCCCTCTGGTTATTTAAACTGTCAAAATCCCAGAAGTTCTGGTCGTGGAGGAGGAGTAGCCACAATTTATCATTCCAAATTACTAGTTAAAGGGTACCTGTGGTGGTCGTCAACGCATTCACCTTGAAAACATTAGGCAAAGTATTCGTTATTTGGTTAAATAATTATTGCCAGCCATATACCACCAGAGAAATATGCAAATACGACCGCAGGCATGGCCAGCCAATGAAAACTCTGCGCGCAGCCATGACACATGCGGATGTGACGTCACGTCGTTGGGACTGAAAAGTCAATACTCCGCCTGTATGAGCGACTAGGGTGCTTTTTGACATAACGCACGGCTCAGGAGACGCACACACACAGGCTTAGAGTAGTTCAAAGAGTTTATTAACAACAGGAGTGAATGAGTGCGTGTCTGCGGGATGTAAATGTGTTGGTGATGGTGTCTGCTCCAGGCACAGAGGCAGGTGACCGTACAGCCGAGCAACCCTATGGAGAGAGCACAGGGAGAGGGTGACGGGCATACACCAACACAGGAGGAATTTATGGCGAGAGAAGGACTTACTTGGTGGGTCAGGACAGCTGGCACAACAAGGGGGTGAAGCCCGGAAGACAGCCACCTGGAGAGCTCCGTGCAGCAGCGAGGATTGGGCGATGGAGAGGAGATGTCCGCCGCTGGGAAATCCACCTGTGCACAGGGGAGAAGACTGAAGAGAAAAGGTAAGCGATCTTCTTACCAAAATGGTTACGCTGAAGGGAAGTATGCTCACAACGGTGAGGGACGAAGTCTGACGGCTTCAGGCCGAGCCTCCGGGCGAGACGGCCTTTATCCCTCGCCGCTGATGATTGGCAGGTGCGTGAGCAGGTGGCGCCGCTGATGAATGGCGCGGCGTGACAGTACTCCCCCCTCTAGCAGCGCCTCCTGGCGATGGCTTATCCGGGTGCGCTCGGTGGAAGTCCGCGATGAGCGATGGGTCCAACACAAACGACGGGGGCACCCATTGCCGATGCTCGGGCCCATAGCCCTCCCAGTCCACCAGGTATTGCAACCCACGGCCTCGGCGCCGGGAGTCCAGGATGGAGGAGACGGACCAGGCCGGATGGCCACCAACCATCCGGGGCGCGGGTTGCGCTGCAGGAGGAGGGCAAAGGGGGTCAGTGACTGCCAGTTTCACCCTCGACACATGGAAAGTGGGATGGATGCGGAGGGAGGGGGGGATAGCCACGCGCACAGCCACCGGGTTGATGATCCGGGTGACGGGAAAGGGACCCATGAATCGCTGTGCCAGCTTCCTCCTCTTGCCTTTTAATGTGACGTCCTGGGTAGACACATACACGAGTTGCCCAACTCTGTACGCCGGGGCAGGTCTTCTGTGCCGGTCCGCCACGGTCCTGTTGCGCTCCGCTGTGCGTAAAAGCGCATGACGCGCGGCAGCCCAGGTGGAGCGGAACTGCCTAAGGTGCGCCCTAACGGAGGGGACAGTCACCTCGTTCTCCTGCGCTGGAAACAGCGGGGGGTCGTAACCCAGGGACGCCTTGAAGGGGGACATCCCCGTTGCAGAAGAGCGGGCGGTGTTGTGGGCATACTCCACCCAGGCGAGATGGTTGCTCCAGGACGTCGGCTTGGATCTGGTAACACAGCGGAGCGCAGCCTCCAGCTCCTGATTGGTCCTCTCACACTGCCCGTTAGACTGGGGGTGATGGCCGGAGGAGAGGCTCACCTTGGCTCCGATGGCGTTACAGAAGGATCTCCAAACCTCGGACGAAAATTGGGGGCCCCGGTCCGAGACCACGTCCACCGGAATCCCGTGCAGCCTGACCACGTGTTGGACGAGGAGGCCCGCCGTCTCCAGGGCAGTAGGGAGACCCCGCAGGGGAATGAAGTGCGCCGCCTTGGAGAAACGGTCCACAATGGTCAGGACGGTGTCAAAGGAGTTGGAAACGGGGAGTCCGGTGACGAAGTCCAGTGCGATGTGCGACCAGGGCCTGCCGGGGACGGGCAGAGGCTGGAGCAGACCCGCTGGGGGGGCATTTCCCGACTTGCTGGTGGCACAGATTGGGCAAGCCCGGGCGTAGCGGGCTGCATCCCTCCGCAGGCCTGGCCACCAAAAGGACCGCTGGAGGAGGCTGATCATCCGAGAGGTGCCGGGATGACAGGTGAGCCGGGAGGTGTGGAGCCAGTGGATGACCTCTCCTCGGACCGCAGATGGGACGAACAGTCTTCCCTCCGGTCCGCCGCCAGGATCAGGTTCCACCTCCTGCGCCTTCCGGATCTTGTCTTCAATGTCCCAAGAGATGGCACCGAGGACGCACGACCTGGGCAGGATAGTGTGGGGCGTCTCCTCAGCCTCCACGGGGGTGAACTGCCTAGAGAGGGCGTCAGGCAGGCCGTTTTTGGAGCCCGGCCTGAAGGTGATCGAGAAGCGGAACCTGGCGAAGAACAAAGACCAGCGCGCCTGGCGGGCATTCAGGCGCTTGGCAGATCGTAAATACTCTAAGTTCTTGTGGTCCGTCAGGACCACAAACGGCAGGTCCGCCCCCTCTAGCCAGTGGCGCCACTCCTGTAAGGCGAGTTTAATGGCCAGGAGCTCTCTGTCCCCCACATCGTAGTTCCTCTCCGCCGGGGACAGGCGCCGGGAGAAGAAGGCGCACGGCCGCTTGGCGCCATCGTCAGGTGACCGCTGGGATAACACTGCTCCCACTCCCGTGTCCGATGCGTCCACCTCCACAATGCACTGCAGCGCGGGGTCGACCTGGCGAAGGACCCGGGAGGAGGAGAACTCCGCCTTCAGCGCCCTAAAGGCAGCAGCGACCTCTTCAGTCCACCGGAACGGGACCTTCGGGGACGTGAGGCGGGTCAGCGGTCCGACGATCGAGCTGAAATTTGGGACAAAGCGGCGGTAAAAATTGGCGAAGCCAACAAACTGTTGCACCTGCTTCCGGGATGCGGGAGTAGGCCACTCCACCACCGCCTTCACCTTCTCTGGGTCTGGGAGCACCTGATCTTGAGCGATGATGAATCCCAGGAAGGATGTGGTCCTAGCGTAGAATTCGCATTTCTCAGCCTTCACGTACAGACGATTCTCCAGCAGTCTTTGGAGGACCCGCCTCACATGGACCTGGTGCTCGTCCCTGGACCTGGAGAAGATAAGGATGTCATCCAGGTAGACGAACACAAAAAGGCCGATGAAATCCCGGAGGACGTCATTAATGAGGCGCTGAAAGACGGCAGGAGCGTTGGTCAGCCCGAACGGCATGACGAGATACTCAAAGTGGCCGTTCGGGGTACGGAAGGCTGTCTTCCATTCATCTCCCTCCCGGATCCGGACGAGGTGGTAAGCGCTGCGTAAATCCAGCTTGGTAAACCAGGTCGCCCCCTGGAGGGAGTGAAAGGCAGTGTCCATGAGGGGCAGGGTGTAACGGTCCCTCTCAGTGATGTCATTAAGCGCTCGGTAGTCTATGCAGGGGCGGAGGGATCCGTCCTTTTTCCCGACAAAGAAAAACCCTGCCCCCACGGGTGACGACGATGGGCGAATAATCCCAGCGCTCAGAGATTCCTTTAGGTATGTATTCATGGTCTCCTTCTCCGGCGCCGACAGGCTGTAGAGCCGACCAGATGGCAGGGGAGCCCCCTGGCGGAGGTTGATGGCACAGTCATATGGTCGATGCGGGGGAAGAGACATAGCTTTCGATTTGCTAAATACCATACCCAGGTCGTGAAATTCTGGAGGCACCAGTGACAGGTCCGGAGGTGCTGTATCCGCCACAGGGGGAGCCGCGGATGGGGAGCAGGCAGCGGACTGAAGGCAGGTGCCCATACAGAAGGTACTCCATGCCGATACCCCAGCGGACCTCCAGTCCAGGACAGGGTTGTGGAGGCGTAGCCAGGGATACCCCAGGATGACGGGCGACACAGAGTTGGGCAGGACGTAAAATACCATCTCCTCCCGGTGGTTCCCTGAGATGATGACTGGGACAGGCATGGTCTGGTGAGAAACTCTCCCAAGGGAGGCACGGGAGAGATGGACCAGGGAGATGGGGTGTTTTAATGCCTGACAGCGGATGCCCAATCGGGTTGCCAGGCCTTGTGAAATGAAGCTGCCCTCTGCGCCCGAATCCACCAGTGCGTGGGTGAGGTGCCCAGTGGGATTGTGGCAAAAACGGATGGGCAGCTTTAATTGGGTGAGAGAGTCTAACCGGTTGGGATCCGCGAGGCTCCCTACAGCGATTCGCGGACCCCGCCGACTGGCTTTCCGCGGGCAACGCTCCACAGTGTGTTGGTCACCTCCGCAATACATGCAGAGGCCCAACTCACGGCGGCGTTGTTTCTCCGCAGGGGAAAGCTTGGTCCAGCCCGTCACCATCGGCTCCGACTCCTCGGGGCACAATGCTGGCGGCGCCGCCAGGGGGCGAGCTTGGAACAGGTGCGGCGAGACTCCACGAGGGCGAGAAGAAGAAGACTTCCGCCCCGAGGAGCGCTCGCGCAGCCTGTTATCCAAACTTATCGCTAAGGATGTCAGCTCCGCTAGCGTCCCAGGGATATCCCGTCCAGCCAGTTCATCCCTCAGATCACTATTGAGGCTGCGGAGGAACAGGCCACAGAGGGAGCGATCCTCCCAGCCCAATTCCTCCGCCGCTACCCGGAAGTCGACCGAGTAGTCCGCTGCCGACCGGCCTCCCTGCTGGAGAGCGAGGAGCCGATCGACCTGGACCGTCTCGGTTTGAGAATGGTCAAAGACCTCCAGGAAGCGCCTCACGAACTGGTCATAGGTGAGGGTGGCATAACTGGGCCTCGCCATTACGGCGAAGGTCCAAGTTAACGCACGCCCCTCCAGAAGATTCCCTATGTAACCAATCCGACTGTGATCCGAGGGAAAATCTCCGGGCACACGGTGGAACACGGACTCACACTGCATAATGAACCCCCGCGCTCCGCCGAGCTTACCGCTAAAGCGGGCGGGGGTCGGAATCGGTGTGAGCCGAACCGGTGCCACTGGAGCCGGCTGGACGGCCGCTGGAACAGCAGGAGCCGCGCCACCCTGGCGAGCCGGGGGGAACGGCTGTTGAGGATCCAAGCGGCCCAACCGGTTAGTTAAATTCAATAATTGATTAAAGATCACCTGTTGTTGATAAGCTATTTGATCCACTCTAGCCTCGAGAGTGGAAAACCGGTGTGCGAGCCCGCCGTCCGCCGAGCCGCTCTGCTGAAGCCGTACTGACATAACGCACGGCTCAGGAGACGCACACACACAGGCTTAGAGTAGTTCAAAGAGTTTATTAACAACAGGAGTGAATGAGTGCGTGTCTGCGGGATGTAAATGTGTTGGTGATGGTGTCTGCTCCAGGCACAGAGGCAGGTGACCGTACAGCCGAGCAACCCTATGGAGAGAGCACAGGGAGAGGGTGACGGGCATACACCAACACAGGAGGAATTTATGGCGAGAGAAGGACTTACTTGGTGGGTCAGGACAGCTGGCACAACAAGGGGGTGAAGCCCGGAAGACAGCCACCTGGAGAGCTCCGTGCAGCAGCGAGGATTGGGCGATGGAGAGGAGATGTCCGCCGCTGGGAAATCCACCTGTGCACAGGGGAGAAGACTGAAGAGAAAAGGTAAGCGATCTTCTTACCAAAATGGTTACGCTGAAGGGAAGTATGCTCACAACGGTGAGGGACGAAGTCTGACGGCTTCAGGCCGAGCCTCCGGGCGAGACGGCCTTTATCCCTCGCCGCTGATGATTGGCAGGTGCGTGAGCAGGTGGCGCCGCTGATGAATGGCGCGGCGTGACACTTTTGTGAGTGTTTTTATTCTATTACGGCTGAATTGTCGGACTCTGAGGAAGAATTCGTCCAACATGGCTACAGGTTTGAGCCAGAAAGGTCTTCTGAGGGTGAAAGTGCAGAAGTGGTCCTCACACACAATGCAATTTCGTCTGAAAGGAAACGTCTGCCCTGTTCCGAGATTGCGCAATCACTTTTCCGCTACGATCTTCTGACAAGGTGAGCTGGGTTTGGGTACACAAAAGAAGTGTTTATCTTTGTTTTTTCGCTTATTATTGAGACATCCAAAGGCTTTACATTCCACCATGTTGCGATATCCATATCGCATTGTATGTTTTTGTTGTTACAAGAGCGCTGAGTGTCTGCTGCTCTGTATATAGTTTTAGCGGCAAGGGGAGAGCCTAGCGCTGAATCATCGGCCGTCTGGCGGCTGTTACCACCTCAGATCAGACGAGACGACCCGCTGAATTTAAGCATTTATTTATTTATTTTCTACTCATTTTAGTTCTGCATTTAATATGAACCCTGAGTTTGAAATAAACGTTTGAATTTGAATTTGAATATCCTGAAAGCCACTGCTCATCCGGGCACTCCAGGCTCAGCCAATATTGATCCAGACAGTATCCACGACACTACGTCACAGGAAGCGTTCTGGCAGGCCATGTAGCTGCCAGTATGGCTGCTCGCATGTTTTGCTGACATAGCTGAACCAGCACATCAGCAATGGATTTATATCACATTGCTTTGAACTTGAACTTGACCTTAAACTTGAACTAGAACATGAGACAGGGGCTCAATATAATATCTTTTTTTTTCACAACCACCACAGGTACGCAAAGCAAAAAACACGTTGTAATTCCTTTGAGGGCCTGGTCCTCAGTATTGGGCATTTTAGCAATTTTAGGCTAAACTCAATTTTATTTACCATAGTTTATCGTCCTCCATAAACATACTCAGAGTTTTTATCCGAATTTGCTGAATTCTTCGCTGATTTAGTGCTGAAATCAGATAGAATAATTATAGTAGGGGACTTTAATGTACATGTAGATGTAGATAGTGATTGCCTCAATATGGCATTTAATTCAATATTAGACTTGATGGGGTTTTCTCAGAAAGTAGGAAATTCTACCCATTATCTCCACCATACGTTGGACCTTGTTCTGACATATGGCATAGAAATAGAAAATCAGGTAGTGTCTCCTCATAACCCTGTACTGTCAGACCATTGTCTGTTAACCTTTGATTTTACTATTTCTGACTATTTGTCTCCAAAAGAAAAATATTACTACAGTAGATGCCTCTCAGATGATGTTGTAACCAAATTTATGCAGATTGTTTCCTCTATGCCATGTGTCAACACAACGGAAATAAGCTATAGACAGCTTGCTCCTTCTGTAATTGATAGCATGGTAGATAGTGTTACAACTTCTCTGCATCAGACTCTAGACATAGTGGCCCCTTTAAAAAAGAAAAGAGTCTAATCAGACATTTCTAACTCCTTGGTTCAACACAGAAACTCAGCTTAAAACAGAAGATTCGTCAATTAGAAAGAAAATGGCGCTCCACTCATTTAGATGAAATCTATTTAGCTTGGAGAAATCATCTTTTAATTTATTAAAAATCTCTTTGAAAAGCTAGAACGAGTTATTATTCTGCATTAATAGAAGAGAACAAGAATAATCCCAGGTTTCTTTTCAGCACTGTAGCCAGGCTGACAAAGAATCAGGACTCTGTCAATCCTAGCATTCCCTTAGAGCTTACTAGTCAGGACTTTATGAACTTTTTCAATTATAAAATTTCATCTGTTAGAGATAAAATCAGTCAGATTCTTCCCACCGTTAACTTAAATACAGTAACTACAATAACTCCTTCAATTGATATCTGTTTGGCTGAGTTTACTCCAATTGACCTTTTAAAGTTAGACAAAATAAGTTCCTCATCCAAGTCTTCAACTTGTCTTTTAGACCCTATTCCTACCAGGTTATTTAAAGAAGTCTTCCCATTTATTGGTAGCTTTATTCTTCAAATAATCAATTCTTTATTAACTTTAGGCCATGTACCGCAGGCTTTTAAAACTGCTGTAATTAAACCCTTACTCAAAAGGCCAATGCTGGATCCAGGAGTTTTAGCTAACTATAGACCAATCTCTAATCTCCCTTTCATTTCAAAAATCTTAGAAAGAGTTGTTGCTACGCAATTATTTGACCACTTGCAGGGAAATGGTTTATTTGAAGAGTTTCAATCTGGGTTTAGAATCCATCATAGTACTGAAACAGCCTTAGTGAAGGTCACTAATGACCTCCTTATCGCATCTGATAATGGACTTGTTTCTGTTCTTGTCCTTTTAGACCTTAGTGCAGCTTTTGATACTATCGATCATAATATTCTACTTGATAGATTAGAACACTATGTTAGACTTAATGGAACTTTGTTGCAGTGGTTTAGATCTTATTTATCTGATAGGTTCCAGTTTGTTCATATCAATAATGAGTTTTCTTTCAACGCAAAGCTCAGTCATGGAGTCCCACAGGGATCTGTGCTAGGCCCTACTCTTTTTAGTTTATATATGCTTCCATTAGGCAACATTATTAGGAAGCACTGTATACATTTTCACTGTTATGCAGATGACACACAATTATACCTGTCAGTGAAGCCAGATGATAGTAATCAATTAGCCAAGTTAGAAGCCTGTCTTAAGGAAATCAAAGCTTGGATGACTTGTAATTTCCTGCTATTAAATTCAGATAAGACTGAAGTCATTGTTGTTGGTTCAGAAAACCTTAGAAATGCCTTTCAAAATCAAACTTTTAGTTTGGATGCGGTTACTCTTTCTCTTAATAGTTCTGTGAGGAACCTTGGAGTTATTTTTGATCAAGATCTGTTTTTCAATTCGCATATTAAATTTGTTTCTAAGACCGCCTTCTATCATTTGCGTAATATTGCGAAGATTAGGAGCATCTTGTCTCAGAGTGATGCTGAGAAACTGATCCACGGTTTTGTTAGCTCTAGGTTAGATTATTGTAACTCTTTATTATCAGGTTGTCCTAAAACATCTTTAAAAAGTCTTCAGTTGATCCAAAATGCTGCAGCAAGAGTTTTAACAGGTACTAGAAAGAGAGATCATATCTCTCTGGTTCTGGCCTCCCTTCATCGGCTTCCCATAGAGTCTAGAATTAAATTTAAAATTCTTCTTCTCACTTTCAAAGCTCTAAACAATCAGGCCCTTTTTTATTTAAAAGATCTGATACCACCCTATTACCCTAACAGAACACTACACTCCCAAAATGCTGGATTACATGTAATACTGTACCTAGAATCTCCAAAAGTACAATGGGAGGCAGAGCCTTCATTTATCAAGCTCCTCTCCTGTGGAACCAGCTGCCAATCTGGATTCAGGAGTCAGACTCAATCTCTTTTTTTAAAAATAGGGTTAAAACTTTCCTTTTTGATATACCCTACAATTAGGGAGGGATCATGTGTCTCTGAACCCTCCCTTAGTTATGCTGCTAATAAGTTTAGACAGCCGAGGGACCTCCAATAATGCACTGGGCTTCACTCCTTTCTTCACTCTCAATGAAATATTTTTTTTGCTGGTCATTAACATCTGTTTGTTCTCTCCCATAGATTGAGTCCCCATCATGCTGTTTGCTCTCTACATGTCTGTTCTTCTCATCTTCTCTATCCCCTCACCCCCCAGCCAGTTGCAACAGATGACTGCCCCTCCCTGAGCCTGGTTCTGATGGAGGTTTCTTCCTGTTAAAAGGGAGTTTTTCCCCTCCACTGTCGCCAAGCGCTTTCTTACAGGGGATCGCCTGATTGCTGGGGTCTTTCTGCAACAGTAGGGGTTTCCCCTACAGTTGAAAGTGCTATGAGATGACTATTGTTGTGAAATGGCGCTATATAAATAAAGTTGAATTGAACTGAATTGAATTGATGGAGAAGTATAGAGAAGGTCAGAAGGAGTTGCACTGTGTCTTTGTGGATCTAGAGAAAGCATATGATAGGATGCCAAGAGAGGAAGTGTGATACTGTATGTGAAAGTCAGGAGTGGCAGAGAAATATGTGAGGGTGGTGCAGGACATGTATGAGGACAGTGAGACAGTGGTGAGGTGTGCTGTAGGAGTGACAGATGGATTCAAGGTGGGGGTGGAATTACATCAGGGATCAGCTCTGAGCCCCTTCTTCTTTGCCATGGTGATGGACAGGCTGACAGATGAGGTCAGGCAGGAGTCCCCGTGGACCATGATGTTTGCAGACAACATTGTGATCTGTAGTGAGAGTAGGGAGCAGGTAGAAGAGAATCTAGAGAGGTAGAGGTATGCTCTGAAGAGAAGAGGAATGAAAGTCAGTAGAAGCAAGACAGAATACATGAGTTTGAATGAGAGGGAGGCAGGTGCAGTGGTGAAGCTGGAAGGAGTAGCCTTAGTGAAAATAGATGAGTTTAAATACCTGGGGCCATCCGTCCAAAGCAATGGAAAATGCACAAGAGAGGTGAAGAAGAGAGTGCAGGCAGGGTGGAGTTAGTGGAGAGAAGTGTCAGGTGTGATTTGTGACAGAAAGGTAGCAGCTAGAGTGAAAGGGAAGATTTACAAGACGGTAGTGACACCTGCTATGATGTATGGTTTAGAGACGGTGGTGCTGACAAAAAGACAGGCGGTGGAGCTGGAGGTTGCAGAGTGGAAGATGTTAATATTTTCATTGGGAGTGACTAGGAGGGACAAGATTAGAAATGAGTATATCAGAGGGACAGCTCACGTTGAGCGGTTTGGAGATAAAGTTAGAGAGGCAAGGCTGAGATGTTTTGGACATGTGCAGAGGGGGGATAGTGGATATGTTGGACGTAGGATGTTGAAGATGGAGCTGCCAGGCAGAAGGAAAAGAAGAAGATGACAGAGACGTCATCTTCAACATCAGCCACCCTCTGCACACCGTCATCAGTGACCAGAGGAGCCTGTTCAGTGAAAGACTGCTCCTTCCCAAGTGTCGGACCAACAGGCTCAAGAACTCTTTTGTCTACCATGCCATCACACTCTGTAACTCCTCACTTGGGGGATGGAGCATAGAGTACAGAGGACAGTAGGGCATTCATAGTGCAATAACCTTAACTTAACCACACTTGTACAAGCCATATTTAGCCTTGCATTTATATTGTGTATATTAAGTGTTTATTTTTGCTTTTTTGCTTTTCTGATCTGTACGCTCCTTTTATGTGCTGCTGGAAATTTTAAATTTCCCAGAGGGAGTCATCCCAAAGAGATTAATAAAGTTAAGTCTAAATCTAAGTCTAAGTCTAAGTCTGAGACGATTCATGGATGTAGTGAAGGAGGACATGGAGAGGGTTGGTGTTACAGAGGAAGATGCAAGGGATAGGGTGAGATGGAAACAGATAATCTACAGTGGTGACCCCTAAAGGGAGCAGCCAAAAGAAGAAGATAAAAAGTCAAGTCACCTTTATTTAAATAGTACATTTAAAGACAATCATGGTTGACCAAAGTGCTTCACAAACAAGATAAAAAAAAAATACAATGATGAATGATGATTAAAAAAGCAAAAAAGTACTTGTTAATGTTACATTAAAATGCAAATTATCCAAACTGAAAGACAAAAATTAATGAACAACTGTAAGGGTCCAGTGTGAGCTGCCTGCCTGCCTCTCCCTCTCTCCTCGCTGATTGTGCTCCACTCCCTGCGGCTGCAAGCACCATCTGTCCCCAATCAGTGGGACTTTATAAATAGGACGCTCTCCCATTACTCTACCTGGTTGCGTCTGATTAACAACCTGCCTGAATTCTAACCTGATTAATGACTTGACCCCTGCCTGTTTCTAGACCCTGTGCCTGCCTGTTGAATTTGAATTGTCTGACTGTTCTGATCTAGCCTGCCGAGCTCTGACCACTGCCTGCCCTTGGACCCTGAAAACTGCCTAGCGGACAGGAATAGGATATTCTTGGATAGTACACTTTTCATCACCTCCCCAAGTAAGTCAACTTACCACCGTGTATCACCAGTATCTTCACCCCCTTTTCCCCAGCACCCAGGCCTGGCCAGCCTCTCCCCTTTTGCCTGCATCTCATTTATTGTATGAGTAACAGTTAAAGATATACAGTATAAGCTAACAACGTTAGCGTGTAGGAGACTAGGGGGAGATTTGCTGGAAGCTTTTAAGATCTTCAAGGGATGGGAAGTCCTGGACTACAGGGATTTCTTTACTTTCGCTGAATCAACAACCAGGGGACATCACCTTAAAATTTTTAAGCCTAGATGCAGACTTGATATCAGGAAATACTTTTTCAGTCAGCGTGTCAACTACTGGAACCCACTACCTAAAATTGCAGTAGAAGCAATGACCGTTAACTCATTCAAGAACCACCTTGAAAAATTTCTTAGAGTGGGGGGCTGTACACAAGTCTTTCTAGACTTCCTGCCCCATATCCAGAACCACCATTGTGACGTCATCTCGGCGGTGGATTCATGTGAGTTCATGGGAGTTTTGCCCCTCACCTGCACCAAAAGGATTCCTTCCCTGAAGACCACCATCTTTGGATCGGTTGTATTGTACCACTGCTTTGACCAGAAGAAACCTGTATAAGCATAAGAACTACATTATCTCCCTGCCATCTAATCATACACTCACCATTGTTTCTGCTCTCTCCCCTACAGAGTTGCCAGATCCTCACCACCATTACATAATGGCAATATTACTGTCAATAAACACTTAACTTGAACGTTGTCCTCTGTGTCTGCTCCTGGGTCTGAATATTACACCAGCAACTGTTCTAATTATCTTCTTGCCCCAAATAATACATTAACAATGCAAGGTGAATTCACCTTGTTCTGTTACTTGACATTTAAAACCTAGACAGTGCACAGTGACCTTAGTCATAGTAGCCAATGTGTAGAGTCAAGTCCAGGGACCAACACAAGAAGAAGCTTTATTTGTCTTGCACTTTTCACAGATAAAGGCCGCAAAGTGCTTTAACAATACAAATGCAGAGTAATATAAAACAAGGTAATTAAAATAAAACAATTAAATGCATAAAAAGAGCATAAAAGAAACAAACATTGTTAAAACAATAAAATAATAGAATAAAATAATAAAACCAATTAAAAGCTCACCTAAATAATGGTGTCTTTAGCTGTTTTTTTTTAAAGTCAGACGTAGAGACATAGGGAGAGTGTTACACAAATGAGGAGCAGACTGGAATGACTGGTCACCTCTTGGTTTTAAAGCGGGTTTTAGGGATTGATAAGAGATTCCGACCTGAAGAATATGGGGTTAAACAATCAGATGTATTTTGGGGCTTGGCCATGAATTGCTCTATTAAGTAGAAACAAAAATTTTACAATTGTTATGAAATTTGACAGGTAGCCGGTGAAGAGCAGCTAAAATCGGACCGATATGGTCACGTTTGCGAGCTCCCTTTAAAAGCCTGGCTGCAGCATTCTGGCCAATCTGCGAGCGGTTTAACAAACCTTTGTTAAAACGGGTAAAAAGAGAGTAGCAGTAGTCAGTTCTGGGTGAAATAAAAGTGTGAAAAATCATCTCGAGATATAAGCTTGATAATACAGTTTTGAGTTTAGAAATGTTCATCAGATGGAAGAAGCTGTTTTTGACAAGTTGACTGTCTCTCCAAGGACAGTGAATTGTCAAACAGCACCCCCAGGTTTCTGATGTTCGACTGCACTGTGGAGCTCAGGGCCTATACAGCACATACTCCACAACAACAGAGAAATTTGTTCTCTCTCCCAGGGCTACAAGAACATCATTTTGTTCTTGCAGCCCTGGTTTGGGAATTCTTGCAGCTTGTTCTTGACATATCATCGTGGCATAACTTTTTTCTTCCCTGGTTTCCAAGAACTATTGTGTGACTGGTCAGAAATGTGAATTTCCCAGAAGTTCTGCACTTGAGCTTCTTGTGACGTATAAAATATCCTGGCCAGAAAAAACTTTGTTCTTGCTACCTCAAGAAAAAAAAAAAAAATTCTCTATTTTTGCGGAGTCTGTACAGACCTTAAGGAGGTTCTACCTGTTACTAAACCACACCAACAGCCAGTTTTATAATTCCCAATGAAACTAAAAAGAACATAATAATAATTATTACATAATTAAACATAATAATTTTGGGCGCATGCGCACGCAGCGACCGGCAGCTGGTGAAAAAGTCCGTCGTCTGTGTGTCTTGTTTTTATGTACTTTAATGTGTTTTTACGAAATCCTCTGTGTCGTTTCTGTTCTGGAATGTTTGTGGACTGTATGGCGAAGAGCTCCCTGGTTCCATCAACATGGACTTCCTCCCCTTTTTTGCACTGCTGCTACTTTTCCTCCGGCTCTTTGTCTATGAGGTAAACGCGACCTGCATCATGGCGGGCAGAATACATTATTCCAGGGACATGTTGCTGCATTTAAACACGGTTGATGCAGCGGCTGTGATTGAGCCTAAGCTGCAACTGCCGGACTTTATTTTGAGAGACGGGAGAGACGGGAGAAGGAAACGCGGAAAGCGTGGAGGCGTGAAATTGCGCCTGAGAAGACGTCAGTTTGGTAACATTCCTCTTCCTTCTATGATTTTTGGGAACGTACAGTCTCTGAGAAACAAGGTGGATGAAATTCAAGGGAATGTACGCTACCAGAAGGACTTTAAGAACTGCTGTGTCATGGCTTATACCGAGACTTGGCTTAATGTGCATGACCGAGACGCAGACCTGTGGATTGACGGCTTTGGAGCCCCACTGCGCTCGGATCGGCAGGAAGAGGTAACGGGGAAACGTCAGGGGGGCGACATATGTTTATACATTAATAAGCAGTACTGCACATCTGTCACGGTCAGAGAGCGCATCTGTACACCCGATGTGGAGCTGCTGTCTGTGTCACTACGCCCCTTTTATTTGCCTCGCGAGTTCCCCCAACTTTTCATCACAACTGTGTACATTCACCCGAGGGCAGACGCTGACTCCGCCTCCAGCACCATCTTTGATGTGATCCAGCGGCTGCAATCAATTTCTCCAGAGGCGCCAAACTTCATTCTTGGGGATTTTAACCATGTTTCTTTAAAGAAGACACTTAAAAACTTTTATCAGTATGTCTCCTGCCCAACCAGGCGAAAAAAGACATTGGACCTGTGCTATGGATCCATAGAGAGGGCCTATAAATCACTCCCCCTTCCTCCTGTAGGATCCTCAGATCACAACTGTGTACATTTGCTGCCCACATATAAAACTGCTCTCAGAAGAGGCAAGGTGGAGACGAGAGACATTGACGTGTGGACAGAGGATTCAGTGCACAGCCTCCAGGAATGCTTTGACTGTACAGACTGGGAGATGTTCACACTGGCCTGCGGGAATGATTTGGACTCTTTGGTGGACGTCACATGCTCATAGATGGCTTTCTGTAAAAATAAAATTGTTCCACGTAAACGTGCCAAAATATATCCCAACAACAAGCCATGGGTTATAAAATCAGTTAAATCCTGCTTACAGAGGAAAGCACTTGCCTTTAAACAGGGGTCTGTTTCTGAGCTACAGGTTGCCACAAAAGAGCTGAAGTCCGAAATTTTAAGAGCAAAACAGAACTATAAATCAGAATTGGAAAGCAAGATGGCAACAAAGAAACTTGGTTCAGCCTGGGCCAGTATGAAAACTATTGCAGGCCTTCAGAGCACAGAGCGCAGTAATTGTGTGTTTTTAGATGGTTTTAATTCAGACACACAGCTGGCTAATACTCTTAATTGTTTTTATGGTCGTTTTGACTCCTTTGATTTTAGCACAGAAACCCAAGATTTGAAACAGAAACTCAAAGACAATCAGCACTTTAATATTGAGGTGCAGGATATTAAAAGGGAGTTCTAACTAACTACTAACCTGCACTTATATAGTTCTGTGCTGTAAAAGTGAACAAAAGTCAGGGCCCTGATAATATATGTGGACGCTTGGTAAAGTCCTGTGCACATGAACTGAGTCCTATATTTCATTACATTTTCAATAAGTCCTTACAGACACAACATGTGCCTAAGATCTGGAAAGAATCCGTGGTTGTTCCCGTTCCAAAATCCAGCTGTCCTAAAACGGTAAACGACTTTAGACCAGTTGCTTTGACTTCAATTTTAATGAAAATTTTTGAAAAACTAGTCAGATGTGAGGTCCTAAAGCAGACTGAGCATGCATTGGATCCTCTGCAGTTTGCTTATAGGCCTCACAGAGGAGTGGAGGATGCCACTGTCACTCTGTTTAACATGCTTTTTAAACATCTGGATTTTAATGGGACACACGCCAGACTTTTATTTGCGGACTTTTCCTCCGCCTTTAATACAATCCAACCTCATATCTTAGTTGAAAGGCTCCTGCAACAATTTGATTTGAGCAGTAATCTGGTGGGTTGGATTCTGGATTTCTTAACCAACAGGACGCAGACACTGGCTCTCCTCAGGGGTGTGTGTTGTCACCACTACTCTTCATCCTGTACACAAACGTGTCGGAGCAGACATGACAACAGACACATTATAAAGTATGCTGATGACTCAGTTATTGTCAGTCTCCTCCAGGATGGTGAGAGTGGCCATGGCCCAGTAGTTGATGATTTTGTTCACTGGTGTGAGGATTCCTACCTGCAGCTGAATACGACAAAAACTAAAGACATGATTATTGACTTTAGGAGGAAAACTCCCAGGCACAAAGTCACCGTACTAAAAGGCCAGACCACCGAATGTGTACAATCCTACATATATCTTGGGACGATTATTGATAGTAATTTAAACTTTGAAGAGAACTGTGAAAGGGTGTGCAAAAAGGGTCAGCAACATTTGCATTGCTTGAGAAAACTTGCACGCTTCCAAATTGACCGAACCATAATGACAATGTTTTATCGGGCTTTTATTGAATCTGTTTTATCCTTTTCTTTAGTGACATGGTTTGGTCAGATAAAACTGAAACAGAGGAAATCCTTGGATCAGGTAGTTAGATGGTCCAGTCGTTTGCTTGGTGAGCCACAGCTGAGCCTGACATCCCTGTACACCAGACAAGTACAGAGGATGGCTACCTCCATTTTAAATGATGACTCCCACCCTTTGCACTGCAACTTTCAGCTTCTTCCCTCAAGACGGAGGTTTGCTGTCCCAAAAAGTAGAACCCAGTGCTACAAAAACAGCTTTGTTCCTGCTGCTGTCAAAGAGTTGAACAAGCTGTAACAATATATTGCACATAATTTAGGTACCTATTTATTAACTCCATTTTATATTTACTTATTTTTGTAGGATGTTACTTGGGTTATGAATATTTTATTGGGTTTTAGACCTTTGAGTTTTTAACCTCTTTGACTAGTTTTTAACTTTTAATATGACCCTTCTCTCTTACCTCTGGTTTTTCTCCCATCTCTTTGTCTTTTTATACCCTGATTGATGGAGCCTTGAGTATTTTTATCATGTTTATAGTCAGCTTCATGTGTGCCTGTGTTTGTGTCTATGTTGAATGTAATTGTGGCTTGTAAATATGGATGTCACCAGACTGCAAAACAAATCTACCTACGGGTACAAATAAAGTAACCTGAACCTGAACCTGAACCTAATATATACAAATTTTCAACAATTCAAGGTTAGAGTTATTACTACATTCCTAAGGGGCCAATTTGTTACAGAAAGAGCAGTAAATACAAGTCATCAACAGTCTGCACACAAAAGCCAACATTGTCTTTCAAACCCTAAGCTCAAACACTCCATTGTCAGTTCAGGAAGGCCAAGGAAAGAACTCTAGAGGATTCAGTCTTAACAGTAATGTCATTATCAATTTTCTGTGTGGACTACTGCAATATAAATCATGTGTTTTACAGCATATATACTGTCACCTTGTAACATGCACAGTGTTAAGTCAGGCACAAATCATAAATCCAAGTCCTGTTCCCTGAAATGTTCACTGTCGCATGTATCCACCAGCTACTGAGCAACGAATGATTAAATACCCAAAGCTCAGGTTTAGGCTACAAATTGTGTATTTCCTCGTCATACTGTATAGGTGTTAAAGGACAAAACTCTTGAAACACTGATCCAGTCAGTGTTTTGGTATTCCAGTCCCACACAACAGCAACATTGTCATTCAATTCAAGACTGGGCTAAGAATAGGCATTAACAAATGATTACAGTAAAAACATGACATCAAATCCTGACAGTTTTTTTTTTTTTTTTAAACACCCCATGGTAAAAGCAAAACAGCTAGAGAAATGTATCATGCCCAACTTATACTGTCCTCTTTTTGGCTGCTCCCTTAGGGGTCACAACAGCAGCTCATCTGCCTCCATCTTGCCCTATCCCTTACATTTTCCTCTGTAACACCAAGCCTCTCCATGCCCTCCTTCACAACATCTATGAATCTTCTCTGTGGTCTTCCTCTTTTCCTCCTGCCTGGCAACTCCATCTTCAACATCCTTTGTCCTGTATATCCACTATCCCTCCTCTGCACATGTCCAAACCATCTCAGCCTTGCCTCTCTTACTTTATCTCCAAACCACTTAACGTGAACTGTCCCTCTGATATACTCATTTCTAATCCTGCCCCCCAGTCACTCCCAATGAGAATCTTAGCATCTTCAACTCTGCCACCTCCAGCTCCATCTTCATCTTTTTGTCAGTGCCACTGTCTCCAAACCATACATCATAGCAGGTGTCACTACCATCTTGTAAATCTTCCCTTTCACTCTAGCTGCTATCTTTCTGTCATAAATCACCCCTGACACTCATCTCCACCTACTCCACCCTGCCTGCACTCTCTTCTTCACCTCTCTTGTGCATTTTCCTTTGCTTTGGATGGTTGACCCCAGGTATTTAAATTCATCTGCCTTCACTACCTCAATTCCTTGCATCTTCATCATTACACCTGCCTCCCTCTCATTCACACTCACGTCTTCTGTCTTGGTTCTACTGACTTTCCTTCCTCTTCTCTCCAAAGAATACGTCCACCTCTCCAGGTTCTCTTCCACCTGCTCTCTACTCTCACTACAGCTCACAATGTTGTCTGCAAACATCATAGTGTCAAGGTTCTGCCTTCCAGGCAGATAATGGTTGCAAGGAGGACCCAAGGCATGGACTGAAACCCCAGAGCATAATGGTTCATTCACAAAACAAAAAAGAACAAATAAATGGCAGCACGGGGTCTGAAACACAAAACCACCAAGGCAAAACTCACACGAGAAGATAAGTGCATTGGAAAATTGCTGGGAGAACACTGGGGAAACATAACAATGATGTGACTTGGACTGTCACTGAAACCCAACATATATAGACGAGGAAAAATCACAGAAACACAGAACAGGTGGGGATAATCAAGGACAGCAGGGATGTGACTACAGGTGAGGAGAACAGTACACATGAGGGAATGACTATGGGTATGGAAACATGAGGAGCTGGGGACAATAGGAGACAAATACTATACACATGACCACCAAAATGACAATAAAGACAAACAGGGAGTGAACACAGCCGACTCGGGGACACATGGGAGACAATACAGGTAATAGGGGATGATAAAATATGATTAAAGACACAAAGGATAAACAATAGCACTGATAATGATACAATAATCGGGGGCTGCACGGTGGCGCAGTGGTTAGCACTGCGGCAGCACAGTTTACCCTTGGCCGGGGGATCGTGGGGATCGTGGGTTCGATCCCAGCCCCCGACCAACAGTGATCTGTGTGGAGTTTGCATGTTCTCCCCATGTATGCGTGGGTTTACCCCGGGATTTCTCTGGTTTCCTCCCACATGCCAAAAACATGCAGGTTAGGTTAATTGGAGACTCTAAAGTGGCCCTAGGTGTGAATGTGTGTGTGAATGGTTAAGGGATAGTGCCGCATCGTGGCTGCTTCATCCATCCAGGTGGTGGATGACCCTCAATTTCCCCTCTGGGGATCAATAAAGTATACTAAATCTAAAAAAAAAATAATCAAAGGGAAAACCAGGAAAACCAAAATGAACATACAGTGTGGTCACAGAACCTGACACATAGTCCACGGAGACTCCTGCCTGACCTTGTCTGTCAGCCTGTCCATCACCATGGCAAACAAGTGTATTGATGTGTCCACTCTATGAAAAAATAGTGAATGGGAAAAGATGGTAATAAAAGGAACATATGCACTGCACACCAACATATTATGCCAATTGTGTAATATGGTAGAGGGGATAGCAATTTATTGAGAGCAATCCATAATATCAAGTTTAGGTTAGTAAAGCTAAAAATAAATATATGACAGCACAAGCATAACACACCACATAAAGTTTAAAAAACAAAATAGATCCAACCTAAAACAATTTGGATGTTGTGGTATGGCCTGATGGTGTGGTGTGTGGAGATCTACAAGCGGTGGATGACACATCTGGTGCTGCAGTACATAGCACTTGTTAGTATGCTTGTAGCACTTTGATTCCAGCTGCAGCTGCCCATTAGCTCTGTCTGAGTGAAAAGGAAGCCAAGTGTGTCAATCTTTTTTGCTGGTATGTAGCCTGTCTTCATCCAAGACTTCTACATTGCCTGCTGGTAGTACTGCACAGTTAACTGGACACCTCCAGGCAGAACATTGCAGGGGATCTAGTGGACCTTACCAAAATGAAAAAGGCAGAGTGGCATTAACCTGTTACATACAGTGGCCAGGGCCTATCAGTGTGTGGGCATGTCCTGCCACTCATAAATTATGCCCCAGCTATGGGTTAAATAGTGAGGTACGGCACAGTCCCAGTGGAGGAAAACAATTTGATGTTACAACAGGAAAGAGCGTGTCATGAATTGCCCTTCTGGGTAGAAAGGTGAGACCCACATGCTGAACTCTGAGTTTGTGAGATTTATTGAAAAAAAAAACAAACATAAAGTCCAACACAGTGCTCTAACACAGAATTTAAATAAATGAGCAAACTTACTGATAACGCACACCAGAGCGAGGCAGGGCTCTGGTGGAGACAAGGAGAAACTCAATCAAGACTGCGGCAACAAGAAATGAAAATAACTGCACTTAAATAGGATAAAAAAAAATTTACATAAGTAATGACAGGTGTGGGTCACATGAGCGGGCAGAATGAACCAATGATTCATAATAAGACCAGCTGGGGGCAATAAGAGGAGAGCGGCTGAAGCTGACAGCTGACAGGGGTGATGCCCACATGAAGCACAGAACCCGGAAACGCCCTTGACAGCTGTCAACCCAACAGTGAAGATGTAAAGAATACAATATCAACAAATGCAGACTGAAATATAAAATGTAAATTAATACAAAATAAAAGTGTAGAAAAACTAAAACATAAAGAGGAAAATATCAAACAGTACAAGAATACAGAAACCCCAAAAAGCACAAAATAAAACAAATATATAAATATAAAGGAAAATCCATGAGACTGAGCAAGGCAGAAACCTCCTGTACTCAGCTCATGACATAGCCCCCCCCTCTCAAGGGGTGGAGACCAGACACCCCAGGGTAACATCAACAGAAAAAGAAAGAACCCACCCCCCAAATGAAGCACAACAATAACTCATCTCAGGTGGGTGGTGGGGGGAACAGGCTAGAAGGGAACAAAACAAAACCCCCACTCAGGACCCACACCAGGCAAACCCCAACCCCCCTAAGCCCCCTGGATCGAAGAGCTGGACAGTTCAGGTGGGCGACCAGAGTCCCAGGCCCACCAGATGGCACGATGGAAGGAGTTGGGTGGTCTCTCAGAAAATGTGGGCCACCCAACTCCGTGGCACAGCCTGTCAAGCGGTCTGCCAGAGTTTTTCAACCACCTGAACAGAAGGGGTGGTCCAGGAGGCAGCTGCCCAACAGTAAGAGCTAATTGTGGGCACAATAGAGGAGTTGGGGGAATCATGACGACGTCAGGTGGAGGAGAGGGAACCCTGATGACGTCAGGTGGAGAAGAGGGAACCATGATGACCTTGGGCAGAAGAGAGGGAACCACAGCGACCTCAGGCAGAAGAGAGGGAACCACGACGGCATCGGGCAGGGAAAAGGGAACCACAATAGCGTGAGGCAGAGGAGAGGGAACCACAATGCCCTCGGACTGGCCTGTAGCGCCCTCGGTGGTCCCGGACTGGGATATCGCAGCACCGGCGGTGGCTCTGGGCTGGAGCAGAGCTGCACCCATGGTGGCCCCTGGGCTGGAGCATAACACCCACAGTGGGCCCACATTGGAGCACAGCACCCAAGTAGGTTTCAGGCTGGGGCGCAGCACCCACGTCGGTCCTCAACTAGGACACAGCACCCAGAGATCCAGACTGAGGAGGAGCTGAGGAGGTCCTGGGCTGGGATGAAGCACCCATGATGACCTCATCAGACGGGGAAGCAGCACCATCAGAGGCCCCGGGTATGGACGGAGCCTGGAACAACCTCAACCGGAGGGGGAGCTGCACCCATGGAGGTCCCAGACTGAGACGGAGCACCCGCGATGACCTCAGCAGGAGGAGCTGGACAAATGGAGCTCTCAGGCAGTGAGGCCGGACCCACAGGGACCACTGGTGAAGCTGAATGATCTTTGGTGACCCTGGGGAAAAGCTCAGGCAAGAGAGGGAGAGAAACTGGGTCAGGGTCACTGGCAGCAGTGGAGCCCAGCAAGGTGAGCTCAGGTGCAGCTGACTGCTGCACTTGGCTCTCCCCACCAAGAGCCCCACAAGATCTCTCCAAAATTGAGACAATGAAAACAAAGGGAGCACTTGCCTGATCTCAAGCTCCACCGCTGTCCAGGACTCTGTTGATCCAGGCGATGATGTTTTGGGTCTGGTCCTCCGGAGATCCAGCTTGAACTCTGCTGTGGCAGCCCCAGCAGCAGGCATGATGGTCGATGCAGTCATGGGACTCCCCCAGTGATGTGACCCACGCAGGTGGCTCGCCCGGCGTGGCAACAGGAGATCTGTTCCCTGTAGGCACTGGATCCCGCACAGCTGAAGCCCGGGGATACTCACTCGTCAGCACAGGCTCCAGATGACAGGCAGCTCTCTCCCTTCGTCCGAACCATGGCTGAGGGGCTGGAACCAGGTTCTCCAGGGCTGCAGGCTCCTCTCTCACCCGGCGGCTCAACTCAGAAGTCGGCGGACATCCGGGGAGAACAGAAGGAGACACGGAGAGGGCAGATGAGAAATGAATGGCTGCAGCAGGTGGTGAGGACTCAAGGGACTGCAAACACTGACCCTCACTACCGGGAATCAGGCAAGGCATATCATCATAAAATGTGGGAGAATGAAATGACACTTGCCTGTGTTCCCAGGGCTCGAAGTTTCCTGCTGCAGTAGGTGTAGAGTCATCCCTCTCCGTGGCTATGGAGGACATTGGCCCCTCAGAGGATCGTAGAGGAGCCGCCCCTGTGGACACGGAGATGGGCGGAGCCGGAGGGAAAACAGACGACCTCTCAGCAGCAGGAGAGAGCATCGAGGAGAAACAGGAAACAGCAGCTGCGGAGATGGACGAGGCTGACGATACCGCCGGAGAGGAAAAACACTGAGAGTGCACTGCTGAGGGAGGCTTCTGCCTCGGTGAAGGGGAAGTTGCTGCCTGAGAGGCGGGAGAGTTCCTCTGGTGGGCTGGAGCTAGATGATGTCATCGTGGAGCCAGTGGAGCAGGAGCAGGACTGGGCGAATTGGAGGTGGAGCACAGCGTCTGCCGTGGAGCGTGCTTCTACGTTGTCCTCAGATTCGCTGGAGGTGGTCCCCATCTCAGCCTGGGGAAGGATTGTTGGAGGACTGAGAGAGTAGCTAACAAGTCCGCAAACTGGGCATGCTTCCACAACCCCGGATGCGCCTCGACAATGGCAGTCGCCGCATTCACTTTTTCCCAGATTTTCTTTGGGCTGCGGGAGGCGAAGGCTTCATCCACAAATCCCTGGATAAATTTGGCAGTCCATTCCACCTCCACACTCGGGGATCCCGCTGCTGACCTCCCTTTGATTGTCGGAGACCGGCATGCTGGGGACATGATGACCAAAAAAAAAAAAAAAAATCTGCAGACTCACAGGAGCTGGGTCTCTACTGGCTGCAGTCTTCTGTCATGAATTGCCCTTCGGGGCAGAAAGGTGAGACCCACACGCTGAACTCTGAGTTTGTGAGATTTATTGAAAAAACAACAAACATAAAGTCCAACACAGTGCTCTAACACAGAATTTAAACAAATGAGAAAACTTACTGATAACGCACACCAGAGCGAGGCAGAGCTCTGGTGGAGACAAGGAGAAACTCAATCAAGACTGCGGCAACAAGAAATGAAAATAACTGCCCTTAAATAGGGTCAAAAAAATTTTTACATAAGTAATGGCAGGTGTGGGTCACATGAGCGGGCAGAATGAACCAATAATTCATAATAGGACCAGCTGGGGGCAATAAGAGGAGAGCAGCTGAAGCTGACAGCTGACAGGGGCAACACCCACATGAAGCACAAAACCCAGAAATGCCCTTGACAGCTGTCAACCCAACAGTAAAGATGTAAAGAATACAATATCAACAAATGCAGACTGAAATGTAAATGTAAATTAATACAAAATAAAAGTGTAAAAAAACTAAAACATAAAGAGGAAAATATCAAACAGTACAAGAATACAGAAACCCCCAAAAGCACAAAATAAAACAAATATATAAATATAAAGGAAAAAGCCATGAGACTGAGCAAGGTGGAAACCTCCTGTACTCAACTCATGATAGAGCGTATAAGCGCAAATGAGCCCCACCAGCCAGTGTTTCTTCAAAGGGAGGCAGACTCCTGGAATCCTTCCACAAATATATCTGGGGGCAGCAAGAAAGCCAGTTGTTATGTGATTATTAGGACATATTGTTGTGTGACATGGGTGATGGCTCCACCTTTCCGGTTTTGCCGCCACTCGGGGTATAAGAGAGCTGTTTGGAAGAGGGGCAGTCTCTTTGACCTCACCTCTGTCTGATGGGAGTGCTTATACTGTAATCGTGACTCAATAATAAAGTCTTGTTCTGTTTTGCATCCAGCCTCATCCTTGGTTCTCATTTACCGACATAAAACCAATCACCCAACCCTGGGACATTTTGATGACAGAAACTCTGATAAAACAAACAAACACTTTGGACAAGTGGAGGAATACCTGTAAAGGATGTATGATGTGGCGTAGCAGAAGCCAAAAAGAATATACATAGCCAAAACTTCTGACTCCTAAATCTGCAACACTGTATGGGGGATGGAATGTTAAGTGAGGATGCCCTGAAACACCTGGAGGAGAGATACAACAGCTCAGATGGAGTCAGCATGATATAACTGGAAACAACTGGTAACCACAGCACAGAACTGTCATGGGCAGCGAGAGCGCGCCCCTCCCCTCCTGCTGCACCTTCATCAATTCATCACTGCACCTGAGGCAGAGGACACACCTGCGCCCGCTCATCAGCCAGCATATTTAAGGAGGCTTCCTCCGTGCAGTCAGCACTGGCTCATCTGGGTATACTGCCCTAAATTCAGGCAATCAGGTCGTATTTTGCTAAGATTAGGAACGCTGTCTAAGCCTTTTTCTCTCCTTACAGGATGCTGCCATCGTGTGGGTGTGTCTCAGGGCTGCGTGCGCTCTCCTGTCACCTCACCATATCCTCAGCAACGGATCTTCACCTGGTCAGGCACTACTATCTCATTCCCCCTTACCCTACTGGTTCGTCTATTCCTCGCTGGAGTCCTGCCGGTCCTCTCCTGGAGTCCCGAGTAAGTGGTAATTTGGCTCTTCCACACTTCCTACTCCACTTCTCCGCTGACAGCTCTCGCTTTCTCTCCACAGGTGGATTGATCTTCCGGTGAGTGGCTGTTTATCTAACTGTGTGCTGTTTTCTATATTTAATGAACTGTTGAACGTTCCCCCCTTGTGTGGTTCCGTCCTGTGCTAGCATTGTGCACATGAGCTGTCAGCTAAATCATGACAGAATGAGCCAGCCCGGTTGATAGTTCAGCCGGTGCTTTGTCACAGGAGCTGTCAGCTCTGGATTGCTTGTCAGCGACCGAGCACCAGCTTGCTATGCTGACGCAACAGGTTGTGAACCTAGTCCAGCTTTGGTCTCAATCGTCTCCCCCGGCTCTGCCTCCTCAGCCTGCTCCCTGCACTACGGTGCGGTGTACCACTTCCATTCCCACGCCGTCCCCGTACGCGGGGGAAGTGGGGAAATGTAAGAGTTTCTTAATCCAGGTACACGTGTATTTGGAGCAGGTCGGGGAGGAGTACCTGGGAGATATGGCAGAGATACAGTTTTTTTACACTGTTACTTAGGGACCGAGCCCTTGATTGGGCACGCTCCACGCTAGGCAACCCCAAGGGGCGGCACTAAATGTTCGGCCAATTAGTTGACGCCTTCACTTGCACGTTCGATCAGTCCAAGAGTGAGGGCAATGTGTTGAGCTGCCTATTGACGCTCCTGCAGGGTACAGTCAGCGGCCGAGCACTCGGTGGAGTTCCAAGTTGTTGCTGCAGACTCAGGGTGGAATGAAATTGCCTTGCACAGTGCATTACTCCACGGGTTGAAGGAACAGCTGCGGGATGACTTAGTGGTTCACCCTGTCCCTAAGACCCTCGACGATCTTATAGCGCAAGCTGTCGGTTTGGATAACCGGTACAGTGAGCGTGCGAGGGAGTGTGAGTCCTATTCTTGCCTGTGCGCTGCGCGGGAACCCACAATGCTTACTGACACTGACGGCATCGTCTCCTCGTTCAAGCCAGTGAAGCTCTCTTGGCATTTGACCGATGATGAGCACCAGCGACGGCGAGAGGCTGGCCCGTGCAAATACTGCGGTTCTCTGAACCACAGTCCAGGACGAATGCCACCAGCGGCCTAAAAGACGCGGCCCGTCAGTAACCATGGGGGGTCTGGTGGGCGGGACTAAAAACACTCCCCCCGGTAATTTGTCTATCTCAGCTCTCGTGTGGCTGCCGGGTGTCGAGAGGAGGGTTAAGGCACTGGTTGACTCAGGGTCGGAGGGTAATTTCTTGTCTGCTGAATTTGTTTAGCAGGTGGGTAGTCCCACACGTAAGTTGCCCCGTGATCAGAGAATCACAACCATATCTGGCGGGAGGTCGCGGTAGTCACACGTAGCATGGTGCTGGTCTCCATCCTCCTTTCAGGGAACCACCGGGAGGAGCAAACTTTCTTAGTTCTCCCTTTTTCTTCTTCCCCGGTGGTCCTTGGGTATCCATGGCTCTGGAAGTATAACCCTATGACAAATTGGGTCCAAAACACCATCTCTTCCTAGAGCCCTTTTGTATGGCCCATTGTATGTGCTCAGCGGAGTGCTCCCCCTCTTTATCCGTCTACCTCTCCCAGGTCAAGTCGCCGGACCTCAGCCTCGATCCCCGGGCTTATCACGATCTTGGAGAGGTCTTCAGCAAGTCTAGAGCATTGTCGCTGCTGCCTCACCATTCTTATGACAGTGCCATAGGCCTCATCCCAGGGGCGAGGCTGCCGTTCAGCCGGCTGTACAGCATTTCTGGGCTGGAGAGGGAGGTGATGGAAAGGTATATAAAGTATATAAAGGAGTCCGTGCCTAATGTGGCCATCTTCATCTCCTCTCAGAGCCGGGTTCTTCTTCGTTGGAAAGAAGGATGGCTCGCTGTGCCCATGCATCAACTACCGGGAGCTTAACGCAATTACCATTAAGGACAAGTACACTCTACCCTTAATCAATTCAGTGTTCGAGCTCCTTCAGTGCTCACGGGTGTTCAGCAAATTGGATCTCAGAAACCCGTATCATTTGGTCCGCATTTGCAAAGGCAATGAGTGGAAGACGTCATTTAAGACACACCAGGGGCAGTTTGAGTACCTGATGATGCCCTTTGGGCTCACTAACACCCCCGCCATCTTCCAGTGGTTAATTAACGATGTCCTCCGCGATATGCTATATCAATTCGTGTTTGTGTATTTGGATGACATTTTAATTTTCTCCCGCTCACCAGAAGAACATGAAGCCCATGTAAGGGCCATTCTACAACGGCTCTTGGAGAACCGGCTCTACGTCAAAGCCGAGAAGTGTGAATTTTCAACACCATCCACCACCTTCTTGGGCTTCATAGTAGCCGAAGGGAGACTGATTGCCGACCCGGCCAAGGTGAAGGCAGTGCTGGATTGGCTAACTCCCCACTCCCGTAGGGAGCTCTAACACTTCTTCAGGTTTGCGAACTTTTATTGCCGGTTCATGAGGAGCTATAGTGGGGTGGCACTGCTTTTGACTCAGCTGACCTCCATTAGGGTCCCCTTTCGCTGGACTGAGGCAGCAGGACAGGCATTTAACAAATTAAAATGCCTGTTCATGGACACAGCCATCTTGGCACAGGTCAACACACAGCTCCAGTTTGTCCTCGAGGTGGATGCATCTGACATGGGGGTGGGCGCTGTGCTATCACAGCGCATGTCCTCGGATCAGAAGCTCCACCCATGCACATTTTTGTCTCGTAGGCTTACACTGGCCGAGAGAAATTATGATGTGGGGGACAGAGAGCTGCTGGCCATTAAGTTGGCACTGGAGGAGTGGAGATATTGGTTGGAGGGTGCCATTCACCCCATTATCATGTGGACTGACCACAAGAATCTTGAATACTTGTGGTCGGCCCACCGATTAAATGCCAGGCAGGCTCGCTGGTCTTTATTCTTCCAGCGGTTTAATTTTACTCTCATTTACTGGCCTGGCGCCCAGAGTGTCAAACCAGATGCCTTATCGCGCCAATTTGATTCCGGAGTGGTAGACCCCCCTCCTCCCCCAAACCATCATCCCACCTTTGTGCGTCCTTGGTACCCTTACTTGGGACATTGAGCAGAGGGTCCGGCAGGCCCAGTCCCGGGAGCCCGTGCCAGTAGGGTGACCCCAGAATCGCCTCTACGTCCCGGCCACCCTCTGCAGTGACGTTCTCCAGCGGGCCCATACCAGCTGTTTTGCCTGCCATCCTGGCATCGCCCGCACTGTGGACTTCATCCGGCAGGCATTGTGGTGGCCCACGGTGCGGCGGGACGCATGGGATTACGTCAGGGCTTGCCAGACCTGCATCGGGGAATTTGACTCCTCTCCCCCCTCGGGACTCCTCCATCCCCTTCCCACCTTGGGCCTTGGGTCATCATTGGTCTCATATCGCTATGGACTTTATGACCGAACACCCCCCCCCCCATGGGAAGATTGCTATTCTTACTATCGTGGATCGCTTCTCTAAGGCGGTGCATTTGGTGGCCTTCCCGAAGCTCCCCTCTACCTTGGAGACGGCGGTCCTATTGACAGACCACGTGATCAAGGTTCATGACATCCCCATTGACATTGTGTCTGACCGGGGTCCACAGTTAGGTCCCAGGTCTGGAAAGCCTTTTGTTGGACACTGGGCACAACAGTGAGTCTCTCTTCCCGAACCATCCTCAGAGCAGCGGGCACACGGAGCACACCAATCAGTCCCTGGAGGCCACCCTGCGGTGTGTAGCAGCCGAAAACCCGGCTTCATGGAGCACATGTTGCTCCCCTGGGTAGCAGCCCAGGAGGAGGCAACATGGATGTGGAAGTCAACTCTCCTGTGAGAGGAGAATAGACAGAGAACACGTTTCGTGCCGTTATTTCACACAGAGGAGTTTATTCTTCGTCCAAATCATTCACATGACCAACATCAACTGGCTAGTATTTACTATCAAAGTCCATAGTTTCTCTCTTATTATCTGATCACATCACCATTAAACAAAACACAATCATGTTCATTTATCACAATTTTCGATGTGACATTAACTGTATACTTAACATTTTTAACAAATTATCTTAACATGAAATGAATTATTGTTTTTATCTCCTTCCCATGTATATAGCTTTTAACTTGTTCAAATATTTATATTTTAAAAAATAACCCATGAATTTACATTTAAATATCATAAATATTAAATGTACAGTATGTGGCGTTATTCTTAACAATGCACTAACCTGGCCACTGTGTATCTAATACACTTTTACAATAGTATTCCTGGTATCCGGCAATACACCCGAAATATGCACACTTGGTGACAAATAAAACCAGTAAATGTCATACTGTATGAAAAACGTTTCATAAATGTCTTTAAATAAAGTAATCAAATGGTTCCTAACATGTGGGCGGACTTCACCCTTGCGGCACGTCCCATACATTCGATCATTAACATTAGCAGGTTAGCTTATACAACAACACATCAGCTTTAACAGAAATACCCTTACAAACCCGCTTTTCATCTCACACTTATCACAATATAATCTCGGACATCTTAGGACTCTTACAGTTTATATTGCACTCTTGAATTATTAGTGTTTACCAACCTGTGATAGGAGAATAGACAGAGAACACGTTTCGTGCCGTTATTTCACACAGAGGAGTTTATTCTTCGTCCTCTGGTGCGCGAGTCTACTCTCTACCATTGTGCAACATGCGCCATCTATTGGTCGGCGTACGGAACTGCACTCAACTCACATGAGTTATAATGGAACCAGATGGATTACAAATGCATTGTAGAAAAATAAAACAATTAAAGAATAAAATAAAAATTGTAGGGGTGCCTGGTTTTTTAATTTTTTTAATCCAAATGTCTTTTTAGCACCTTTTACATAACTATTAACTATTTCCAAGCCTCTACACTCTCCCCCACTTCAAATAAATGTCTCCCGACATTTCATGTTCTAGGGTGACTTAATGCATGAGAGTGTACCAGTTATAACCATAGGACTGAGGTTGGGTGGGGCATTGGAATGGCATATAGTTTTGGGTTAGCAGCGCAGGGGTAGGGAGGTAAGAGAAGGTCTTACATCTGCAGTCCAAGGCTGGTACGATGGCTGTCCCAGGACGTCGTAGGTAAGTCTCTCTACTGGCCTTGCTCTCCACTGTGACCTTCTCAGTTCCTCCTGTTCTCCATTATCTGCATCCATCACCTCCACTTGTCCTTGACGTTCTTCCTGCAGCAAAGCTGGTCCATCCATTTGCTCCTCAGCATCCCGCTGAACGGGGACCGGTTCCTGTCTTACTGGTGGGCAGAACTCTCTAGCTGTCGCACAAAGCCTTTGCTGATTTTGAGGATTTTGCTCTGGCATGACAGGTACTGGTTGCTGAGTGTTTTGGTCTGGGAGATTTGAGGCATTTTGCTGAGGATTTACGAGTCTGTAACATGGGATTTGGCTACGGAGGTTGTAGCGGTAAGTATTTTCCTCTCCTTCCTCCGAGCTGTCATTGTCTGTGTTGTCAGTGTTAGGATTTGTCTCTGTCCTCTTCTTCTGTTTCTGTTTTGTCTTTTCTTTTGCAGGCAGTTCTTCTTCTAAAGGTAAGTCATTTACAGGCAACAACAGGTTTCTGTGTAACACTCGCATCACTTTGCTGACTCTCTCTGCTTGTACTTATAGACTGGTCCATCTCCCACTCTCTCACTACGCATGTACTGCTGACTCCCAGTAAGCGCGCAGTTTCCCTGACCTCCTCTTTCAGATAGTGTCTGACCAACAAGCCTGTCGCCTGGTTGGAGTGTGACACCTTTTAAGCATTTGTCGTACTGCTTTTTTGCCTTTATCTTAAGACTTTTGACTGGTGTCTGCAGCGATTTTGTAAGCAACACGCATCCGATGAACCCACTTTTTTAGCGTAGGTTGATGGTTGTGTGTGTCAGTGTCTTTTGTCTGGGTTCAATAGTAGATCTTACAGGCAACCTTGGGACTCTGCCATATAAAAGGAGAAATGAGGAATAGACCTGTTGAGCTTGTGTCTTGTACAATTGTAAGCATTACAATTTGGGGTAGGTGATCCTTCCATTCACTTTTTTTCTCCTCTTGTAGGGTATGAAGCATTTGGAGTAGTGTACGATTCAGGCGCTCCACGGGGTTGCACTGCGGATGGTATGGAGTGGTTCGTGAGGTGAGAAAGTCCAAGACAGTTTGTTGTAATCTGTGAAGAGACTGTTTTACAAACTCACGTCCCTGATCGTGATGCAACTTCTCAAGGTACCCGAAACCGAGGAATAAAATCCTGAAATACTCTTTTCTGCAGCTGTTTTGCCTGATTTATTCCTTGTAGGGTATGCCTGTGCGAAACAAGTGAAATGGTCACTAGTACAAGGATGTACTCATACCCTCCTTTACTTGGCTCAAGGTGTAAGCAGTCGATGGAGATTAACTCAAAGGGAGCACTGGTTGTGATAGATCCCATTGGAGCTCTCTGGGGAACATTTGGGTGTTTTTGTTTGATGCACCGACACTTTTTTGTTACATAATCTTCAACATCCTTGTTGCATATATGGCCAATAGAAACGCTCACGGCCAGCATGTATCACCTTATCACACCCTATGTGACCCATGTTCTATTGTGTAAACTCTTTAACACCAGTCGGCCTTAGCTGTTCAGGTAGGACAAGTTGTTTGTTGTGCTTTGTTTTTCTGTACAATAATCCATTGTCAACTTCCAACTTGTTCCACTCATACAGTAGTCTCCGTGTTTGTTTACTCATTGTCCGTTTATCTTTATCGTTTGGTGTCCGTCCTTTGAGTTGACTCATCATCTTGTTGAGCAGCATTGATGTCTTTAGGTGTCATGCTCAAAACACTGTCAGTTGGCACATTGTTGTCATTAGAACTCAGTTGTAACGCAGCTATCCATGGTACATCACTGTTTTGTGCTGCCTTACTCCCTTGCCACACTGCGGACACTACTTCCGGTAAAACTGTCTCTGTGAACTCATTCATCTGCTCTTGCAGATCTAATGGGTGTCTGGACAACATATCTGCATCTGCATTCCTTTTCCCTGGCCTATGCTTGATATCAAAATGGAAGTCAGCCAACTCGCCAACCCACCTATGACCCACTGCATTCAATCTGGCTGAACTGAGGACATAGGATAAAGGATTGTTATCCGTATAGACAGTAAAAGTCAGTGCATAATACAGATAGTCGCGGAATTTGTTGCAGATGGCCCACTTGAGAGCTAGAAACTCTAATTTACCAGAATGTAAGTGATAATTCTTCTCGGCAGGTGTGAGAGTTCTGGATCCATAGCCAATCACCTTAAGTTTGTTTTCTTGTTTTTGATATAAGATGGCTCCCAGGCCTTTGTTTGACACATCTGTATGCAATACAAATGGAAGGTCCAAATTGGGATAGGCTAGAATGGGAGGATTAGTCAGAATGTCCACAAATCTTGACACAACTTCCTGATGTTCACTGGTCCATATTATTGGTGTGTGAGAAGGAAGCTGGTTTTTGTCTCCTTTCTTTGTTTGTCCTTTGCTCCTTTTTGGTGCTGGTTTATTGTCATTGCTTGTTTCATTAGTGCTCTGGAGGAGTTCGAACAAGGGTCTCGCCGGACGTGAAAAATCTTGAATAAACGATCGGTATATAACTGAGAAAACTCGGTAACGTTCTGAGTTCTCCGACTGTGCGAGGTTTCTTGTCTTTCAGAGCGAAAACAGCATCCAAGTCTTTTGGGTCAATCTGGACTCTTTCTCCCGACACTAGCCTACCCAGGTAGCATACTTAGTTTTTGAACAGTTCACATTTGGCTGGCCGAAGTTTTATTCCGTGTTGTCGCATTTTGCACAAAACCTGTTTAAGGTGTTCTACGTGCTCATCAAAGGTTTTGGAGTAACACAGTACATCGTCCAAGTAAGGCACGCAACACTCGTCTCTGATCCCTTCTAACACCCCCTTCATACACCTTTGGAATGCGGCCAGTGCGTTTGAAAACCCGAATGGAACCCGCACCCACTCGTATAGTCCCCAGGGTGTGCTAAAAGCAGTTAAATGTCTTGATTCCTCACTTACAAAACCCTGATGGTAGGCACTTCCCTGATCCAATATGGAAAACCAAGAGTTACCCCCAAGACTGTCCAGTAGATCTTGTATCCGTGGTAACGGATGCCTGTCAGGTATGGTTTTTCGGTTCAGCTCACGAAAATCAACACACAAGCGCAAAGTATTGTCCTTTTTATGCACACACACTACTGGCGATGAGTTGTTTGACACTGATTTTCTGAAACCAGCCCCTGCTTAAAAGGTTTTGAACATACTCCTTCACCTCTTTATACAGTGGTCTTGGAATGGAGTTGTAACTTTTCTGCATAGGTGTGTTGTCAGTGGTGTTGATTTTTAGCTGTAGTCCAGGGATACATCCAATGTCTCCTTCATCATGAGCAAACACATCAGACTGTTCATAGAGCATCTGCCGAACCACCTCCCGATCACCCTCTGAGAGATGGTCTAAATTGACATTAGGGTGCCATCTCAGGTGTGAGGGAGCAGTGCTTAATGTTTCTTCACCCTCACCTTGACTGTCACATGTCACTTGAGCAGAGTAACAAAATGGCTTGTCTGTAGTTTTGGTTGCATTTTCAGCACTGGGACAAACATTTACAGGTTTGTATTCGGTGATCTCTGAAATAAGTCCTAAAACAGTCTTTGGATTTAGAAAAATGTTGTGCTTTGTTGAGCTCTGGATTGGGATTTTGACAGTTTTTGAAGCACTAGCGGGTACATCAATAAGAGCTGGGAATAACTCCAATCCATCCGGTAAGTTACCTTTCACAGCTGGCTCAAACAACATTTCTCCTCCTCCAGGAGATGCTCTGATGTGACATTTTACCCTGCAGATTTGGTTACTGTGAACAGTGAGTCCTTTTTTTCCAACTCTCACCACTGGACTTTCTGGTTCATTTTCTATTGACTTGGCGTGGACAACAGAGATGAATGATTCAACATTACCTTTCTGGACCTTTAAAGTCTCTGACAGTAAGTCCACTAAGCTAATATCGTCACTTTGTTCACTGTTTGCCATTATTATCTCCTGGATCACATTAAAGCCCAGCAGCAGAATGCTTAAACGCTGCTGACTGACAAGCATTGGAACATACAAGGATACAGAACCATACTGTGAACTTGTGATCTCGAGCAGGACATCTATCCACCCCTTGAACGTAACAGCCGTTCCATTGGCTGCGGTGATTTCGAGTGGATGGTCTGGGAGTAGGCTCTCAAGTGGCTGTATTTTCACATTTGGTAAGGCTGCTTGTACCCATGACTTCTCAACAATGCTTACTTGTGCCCCACTGTCCAATAACATCTGTAGGTTTATTCCATTTAACTGGCAGCTGATCATACACCTACCACCAATGAGCTGAGCCACACGCTTTGTTTTGGGTAACTTTTGGGACTTGGCAGTAGTCTGTTCGGAGTTCAGTCTTTTAGTGTTGTGGGACTCTGCTGGTGGTTCAGTCACTGGTGGTCCCTCCCCAGCGACCTCTTCCAGTTTCCCGACACATCGCTTTTCTGAAGGCAACCTATAGCTCTGTGCCCCTCCTTTCCACATTGAAAACAGTGTGCGCAGCGCTCAGTCTCTTGGGCGGTACACTTTTGGCACTTTCCTTTCACTGCAGGTTTCAGTGCTGGCTGTTTAGGGACAGGTGCTGTGGGACTGGTGTTTACTGTATTTACCATTGGGGTTAGGGCCTTTTCTAAACTCTTGGTTAAGGAGGAGACCTGTGCCATCAGCTCCTGGATAGCTACATGATTAGCTTGGACTTCAGTGTGCATTTTAATAGAACTTTGATCTGTCTCTACCTGTGCTGCATTAACACTGGTGACTTTCTGCTTGTGACTTTGTCCCAACCTACTTAATCTCTCTGTCTCTTCACTAACAGAATTTGCTATGAGCTCCAGGATGGAGTCATCTGTGACACTGGTGTTTGAGATGTGAGGTTTAAGGTCTCACCTGGCATAAGAGTATTTTTCATTCAAACCCTGATACAGTGAATGAATAAACACACCTTGTACCAACTTGTTGTCATAATGAAGCCCACTACTGTTTTTAGATACAATCAACACACGCTGTTTTAGCCCCATGAGTCTATACATAAACTGTTGTGGTGTTTCTTTGTTATTTTGCTTAACATTATTCAGCTCCTGAAATAATTCAGTGCTAATTTTCTCACGTAGATGTGTCCTTAAGAAACGTTTTAACTCAGCTACAGTAAGGCTATCTTTGGTTACAAGCATATCTTTAAAGGTACCAGGCTTAATTATCTTAAACACCGTTCTGATAATCTCAGCCTCTGTGAACCCTTCATTTAGCCCTTCATCAAGCTGTTTGCACAAGTTATTGTAACTCAAATCAGAATCAAAATCAGAGATTTGACCACCATGAACCTTGTACTCTCTATGTGGCAACAGTGACGTAAGTTCAGTCAGTCTGACTAACCCTGGGTCAGGAACTACAGATGGTGATGTTGGATGGTTCTTCCCTGATGGTGCTGCAGCTCCAGTGGTCACAGGAACTACTATGACCGGAACATCGTCGGGTGACACCTCTGCATTCACTTCTCCAGCTGCTGTGGGCGATTGCAGTTCAATGATGAGGTCACGGAAAGCAAGCAGGCGAGACATCCCCTGGTCCTCAAGGCTCTTCAGTTGTGGACTTCTCAGCGAGTCAACAATGAAGTCAAAGAGTTCCACTTCGGTCGATTCTGCACCTGGCAAATCTTCTCCTGCCTCATCCTTGAACGACTCGGCCAGCTTGTAAAGAACGTTTCTGCAGCGGGCAATGGTCAGCTGGTGAAGCTCTTGCTGGATTTCCCATCTCAGGTCATGTAGAGCAGACATGGCTGTGGTTTCCTGTAGTCAGTCGCTTAGGTCGATGGCTCAGGAACAGGTGGTCAGCATCCCCTGGTTCTTCAGTGATTAGTGCCAGACCAGTAGGTGGCGCTAATCCCGGACGAGCCCCCAAAATTGTTGCTCCCCTGGGTAGTGGCTCAGGAGGAGGCAACGTGGATGTGGAAGTCAACTCTCCTGTGATAGGAGAATAGACAGAGAACACGTTTTGTGCCGTTATTTCACACAGAGGAGTTTATTCTTCGTCCAAATCATTCACATGACCAACATCAACTGACTAGTATTTACTATCAAAGTCCATAGTTTCTCTCTTATTATCTGAACACATCACCATTAAACAAAACACAATCATGTCCATTTATCACAATTTTCGATGTGACATTAACTGTATACTTAACATTTTTAACAAATTATCTTAACATGAAATGAATTATTGTTTTTATCTCCTTCCCATGTATATAGCTTTTAACTTGTTCAAATATTTATATTTTAAACAATAACCCATGAATTTACATTTAAATTAATCATTTTAAGCACTGTCATAAATGTACAGTATGTGGCGTAATTCTTAACAATGCACTAACCTGGTCACTGTTTATCTAATACACTTTTACAATAGTATTCCTGGTATCCGGTAATACACCCGAAATATGCACACTTGGTGACAAATAAAACCAGTAAATGTCATACTGTGTGAAAAACGTTTCATAAATGTCTTTAAATAAAGTAATCAAATGGTTCCTAACATGTGGGTGGACTTCACCCTTGCGGCACGTCCCATACATTCGATCATTAACATTAGCAGGTTAGCTTATACAACAACACATCAGCTTTAACAGAAATACCCTTACAAACCCGCTTTTCGTCTCACACTTATCACAATGTAATCTCGGACATCTTAGGACTCTTACAGTTTATATTGCACTCTTGAATTATTTGTGTTTACCAACCTGTGATAGGAGAATAGACAGAGAACACGTTTCGTGCCGTTATTTCACACAGAGGAGTTTATTCTTCGTCCTCCGGTGCGCGAGTCTACTCTCTATCATTGTGCGACATGCGCCATCTATTGGTTGGCGTATGGAACTGCACTCAACTCACATGAGTTATAATGGAACCAGATGGATTACAAATGCATTATAGAAAAAAAAAACAATTAAAGAATAAAATAAAAATTGTACGGGTGCCTGTTTTTTTAAATTTTTTTTATCCAAATGTCTTTTTAGCACCTTTTACATACACTACCGTTCAAAAGTTTGGGGTCACTTAGAAATTTCGTTATTTTTGAAAGAAAAGCACTTTTTTTCAATGAAGATAACTTTAAACTAATCAGAAATACACTCTATACATTGCTAATGTGGTAAATGACTATTCTAGCTGCAAATCCTCTCGGCGCCACACCAGTAGGCTGCCTTTTGCAACAGCGGCTCGATTCCGAGTTTTTTTCCCTTCCTCTCTCTTTTGATCACTTTTTTTTTCACCCCACTTATATCATGGACACACAGATCGTCCCAAATGTCTCCTGAGCCGGTGGACGGAGCCACTGTTTATAGCAGGATACGATACAACAGGGAAGAGCTGCTAGCATTTAACCGCCACCCGGTCCCATTGGAAAAACTCGACATACCGAGAGAATTGAGGCGAAAGCGTCGCGGCTGCCGGGCTGGAGTAAGGCGGAGGACAAAAAATATAAGGTACAGACCCTCCCTTCCATCTGTTGTCATGGGAAATGTACGGTCGATACTGGGAAAGTTAGATGAGCTAGCGGCTATCTCCCGTTATGATAGCACTTACCGGGAGTGCTCTCTCCTTTTGTTTACTGAGACGTGGCTAACTGAACTAGCAGCAGATGCTAACATTGAGCTGGAGGGTTTTCACATGATACGAGCTGACCGAACACCAGACAGTGGCAAAGCAAGGGGCGGTGGAGTGATAATGTATGTTAACAACAACTGGTGCAGACCGGGACATATCACTGTTAAACAACGACACTGCAGCAAAGACATTGAGTTGCTAGCTGTTAGCATGAGGCCTACATATCTCCCGAGAGAACACTCACACATGATCTGCATTGTTGTTTATGCAAATCCGACGGCGAACGCTGGGACAGCGCATGACGTCATCCATTCAGTAACCAGCAGGCTGCAGACAGAACACCCAGATGCTCTTCTCCTCATCTCAGGCGATTTCAACCACGTTTCACTGTCTCCCATTCTACCCACGTTCACCCAGTATGTCACATGCCACACTAGAGACAATAAAACACTGGATTTATTCTACGCAAACACTAAGGAGGCGTACACCTCATCACAACTCCCCCCACTTGGGAGATCGGATCACAACTTGGTTCATCTCCGGCCGGTGTACAAACCCCTAGTGCACAGACAACCTCCGGCCATGCACACTGTGGAGTTATGGTCTGAGGAGACAATGGACACTCTAAAGGACTGTTTTGAAGCCACCGCCTGGAAGCAGCTCTGCGATCCACATGGTGAGGACATCGATGGCCTCATTCACACCTTCACGGGCTACCTCAGCTTCTGTGTGGACAAATCCGTTCCCACCAAGACCATACGGCGTCACTCAAACAACAAACCCTGGATCAACCCTGAGATAAAAACACTTCTGAGAGAGAAGAAGAGGATCTTCAGGTCGGGGAACAGGGAGATGTTGAAGTCCGTACAGAGGGAGCTGAGGAGAAAGATCAGAGAAGGCAAGGACAGCTTCAGGAAGAAGATGGAGGACAAGCTGCAACAGAGCGACATCAGCGGGGTCTGGAGAAACCTCAAAACCATCTCGGGGCTCCAGAATACCTCCCCCCAGGCCACGGGGGGCAGGGAGTGGGCGAACAACCTGAATCTGTTTTTCAATAGATTTGACCAACCGCCCTTCCCCCTGTCTGCACAACAACCACTGCTGCCTCTAAGAAATCAAGTCCTGCTGCCCACTCCCCACTCCACCGACACCCCCCCCACTCCCAACACACAGCCCCCCATCCTGACCCTGACCAAGACCCAGGTGAGGACGGAGCTGAGGAAGATCAAGGCGAGGAAGGCGTCGGGACCGGATGGCATCAGCGCAAAGCTCCTCAAGTCCTGTGCAGACCAGCTGTGTGGGATTGTGACGTATATCTTCAACATGAGCCTGAAACTGGGGAGGGTACCACAGCTGTGGAAAACATCTTGTGTGGTACCTGTACCAAAAACTTCCCACCCCAAAGACCTGAACAGCTACAGACCGGTGGCCTTGATGTCCCACTTGATGAAGACCCTGGAGAGACTGCTCCTTGCTCATCTCCGCCCCCTGGTGGAACCAGCGATGGATCCACTCCAGTTCGCCTACCAGCATGGCATTGGGGTGGAGGATGCGGTGATCTTCCTCCTTCACCGTTCTCTGTCCCACCTGGAGAAGCCCGGGAATATGGTGAGGATCAGGTTCTTTGACTTCTCCAGTGCTTTCAACACCATCCAACCAATGATCCTGAAGGACAAGCTGCTGCGCGCAGGGGTGGACCAGCACCTGTCATCATGGATCCTGGACTACCTCACGAACCGGCCTCAGTTTGTGAGAACCCGGGACTGTGTTTCCGACACGATCATCAGTAGCACGGGGGCCCCCCAGGGAACGGTGCTGGCTCCCTTCCTGTTCACTCTTTATACTGCGGACTTCTCACACAACACAACACACTGCCATCTACAGAAGTTCTTTGATGACTCTGCGATCGTTGGTCTCATCTCCAACGGAGATGAAGCTGAGTACAGAGGGCTTATCCAGGACTTCGTGGACTGGTGCCATCGGAACTGCCTCCAGATCAACGCGAGGAAAACTAAGGAGCTGGTGGTGGACTGCCGCAGGCATGGGCAGCCCCTCACAGCACCAGTAAATATACAGGGAACAGACATCGAGTTGGTGACATCCTATAAGTACCTGGGTATTCATCTGAACAATAAACTAGACTGGTCACACAATACTGACACACTCTACAAGAAGGGACAGCGCAGGCTGTTCCTGCTGAGGAGACTCAGGTCTTTTGGTGTACAAGGGGCGCTGCTGAAGTCATTCTATGACACGGTGGTGGCATCAGCCATCACTTTTGGAGTGGTCTGCTGGGGCAGTGGCATTACTGCAGCCGATAGGAAGAGACTGAACAAACTGATTAAGAAAGCTAGCTCTGTCCTGGGGCAGCGCCTTGATCCGATGGAGGAGATAGGAGAGAGAAGGACGGTGGCTAAACTGTCATCTCTGCTGGAGTCCGAGTTCCACCCTATGCAGGACATACTGGATGCACTGAGGAGCTCATTTAGCAGCAGACTACATCATCCCAGGTGCACAACCGAGAGGTTTCGTAGGTCCTTCCTACCAACGGCTGTCAGACTGTACAACCTAAGCAGGGCTGCTCGCAGAGATAGCAAAAAGACGTAACAAACTAATAGTTTTTTTTTGAATGCAAAAGATGCAATAGACTTACACAATGGTCCTCTCCGGCATACAACTAGGAACATACCGGTCGCTATGGAGGGTGAGAATATGTATGGGCACATAATCATACCATGTAGGATAACTAAGTAGACGGTTATGCTGTTTCATCCCACCTAGCAACAATGCTCTGCACTGTGTGTGTTTATATATTTACATATTTATTCCATCTAGCTACAATGCTCAGCACTGGGTGTGTTTATATTTATATATCTATATATTTATTCCATCTAGCTACAATGCTCCGCACTGTGTTTTTATATATCTACATATTATTCCATCTAGCTACATTGCTCCGCACTGTGTGTGTTTATATACTTGCATATTTATTCCACCTAGCTGCAATGCTCCGTACTGTGGGTGTTTATATATTTACATATTTATTCCATCTAGCTACAATGCTCTGCACTGTGTTCATATATTCATATATTTATTCCATCCAGCTACAATGCTGTGCACTGTGTGTCTGTGTGTGTGTGTGTGTATATATATATTTTATAGTAATATGTACATATGTATATTAGCTGCTCTTGCTTGCTTGTTTTTTTTCTTGCCTTCTGATTGTTGCTCTGAGTGTTGCTATCCCTGTGCTGTTGCAATCCTGGAATTTCCCCGTTGTGGGACTAATAAAGGCTTATCTTAAATGTCTGGTTTTTGGTGCAATATCTAGATAGGTGTACAGAGTCCCATTTCCAGCAACTATCACTCCAGTGTTCTAATGGTACAATGTGTTTGCTCATTGCGTCAGAAGGCTAATGCATGATTAGAAAACCCTTGTGCAATCATGTTAGGTCTGCAATGCTGTAATTGCTGCAAATGGAGGATTCTTTGACGAAAGCAAAATTTGAAGGAAAAAATTATTATTTCAAATACAAATCATTATTTCTAACCTTGTCAATGTCTTGACTATATTTTCTATTCATTTCACAACTCACGGGGGTAAATAAGTGTGACTTTTCATGGAAAACACAAAATAATTGTCTGGGTGACCCCAAACTTTTGAACGGTAGTGTAACTATTAACTATTTCCAAGCCTCTACACACACACCTGACCTGGGTGGAGTATTCCCTCAACTCGGCCATTTCCACGGCCACCGGACTCACTCCCTTCGAGGCATCCCTGGGCTACACCCCTCCTCTTCTTCCAATGACCGAGAGGGAGGTGGCAGTTCTGTCCGTAGAGGCCCATGCCCGTTGCTGCCAACGCTTCTGGAGGTCTACCTGGGCTGCCCTGGCACTCACCACAGAATGCACCCGGGCCGCTGCTGACAGGAAGTGGGTCCCGGCCCCTAAGTATGCCATGGGACAGAAAGTCTGGCTGACTGCGAGTCCGATTCAACTGAAGGAGAAATCCAAGAAGCTGTTCCGCCGCTTTCTGGGTCTGTTTCCCATTTCCCGGATTGTCAACGACGTGTCAGTTCAGCTGAAACTTCCATCTACTCTACAAATGAACCCCACTTTCCACATTTCCCACAATAAACCCCTCTCGGTCAGTCCTATCTGCAGGATTCCACAAAAACTACTGGATGGATTGTGATTAAATTTTCACCAGAGGTAGCCCTTGGACCAGGGATGAACCTATTAAAGGGACACAACAGCTTGTCTCTCAGGATCACTGGTTGAATGGTGTTGAAAGTAGTAGATAAATCAAAGAACATGATCCTCACAGTGCTCCCAGGCTTCTCCAGGTGGGACAGGGAATGATGTAGGAGGAAGATCACTGCATCCTCCACACCGATGCCATGCTGGTAGGTAAACTGAAGTGGATCCTTTGCTGGTCCAACCAGGGTGCAGAAGTGGGTGAGGAGCAGCCTCTCCAGGGTCTTCATTAGGTGTGATGTGAGGGCCACTGGTCTGTAGCTATTCAGGTCCTTGGGGTGCGGGGTTTTTGGTACGGGTACCACACAGGACTTTTTTCCACAGCTGTGGTACCCTCCCCAGCTTCAGGCTCAGATTGAAGATGTGCTCCACGATCCCGCACAGCTGGTCTGCACAGGACTTGAAGAGCTTCAAACTGATGCCATCTGGACCTGCAGCCTTCCTCGCCTTGATCTTCTTCAGCTCAGCTCTCACCTGGGTCTTAATGAGAGTCAGGCTGGGACAGGGGGGCTGTGTGTTGGGAGGGGGGATGTTGGGTCTGTGAGAGGAAAAACAGCAGGGGATGTATGGGGAGGTGGAGGGAGGGCAGTTGACAGTGGGACTAGATGAAGGTGGAGGCAGCAATGGTTGGTGGGAAGGCGGAGAAGAGGGTGGTTGGTCAAACCTGTTAAAGGACAGGTTATGGTTGTTCACCCACTCCCGACCCCCTGTGGCCTGGGGGGAGGTATTCTGGTGCTCAGAAATGGTTTTGAGGCTTCTCCAGACACCGCTGATGTCACTCTACTGCAGCTTGTCCTCCATATTTTTCCTGTAGCTGTCCTTCCCCACTCTGATCTCCCTCCTTAGCTCCCTTAGTACGGACTTCAGCTCCTCCTTGTTTCCCGACCTGAAGGTCCTTTTCTTCTCCTTTAGCAGTGACTTTATCTCAGGGTTGTTCCAGGGTTTGTTGTTTGAGAAATTCCTTATGGTCTTGGTGGGTACGTTGTTCTCTACACAGAAGTTGATGTAGTCTGTGATGGTGTGTGTGAGACCGTCATAGAGCTGCTCCCACTCAGTGGATTCAGAACAGTCCTTCAGAGCATTCTCCACCTTCTCGGACCATATCTTCACTGTTTGGGTAACAGGAGGTTGTCAGTGTACCAGGGGTTTGTACACAGGCAGGAGGTGAACCAGGTTGTGATCAGATCTTCCAAGGGGGGAGGGGTGATGAGGTGTAAGCCTCCTTGGTGTTTGCATAAAATAAGTCCAGTGTTTTATTGTCTCTGGTGTGACACGTGACATTCTGGGTGAAAGGGGCAGAATGAGGGACAGGGAAGTATGGTTAAAATCACCAGATATGAGCTGGAGAGCATTTGGGTGCTGTGCCTACAGCCTGCTGATGACTGAGTGAATGACGTGACACGCTGCCTCAGCACTTGCGGAGGGGGATACATAAATAACAATCACGATGACAGGTGAGAACTTTCTGGGTAGATATGCCGGTCACATGCTAACAGCTAGCAAGTCAATGTCCTTGCTGCAGTGTTGTTCTTTAATCGCGATGTGCCCAGGATTACACCATCTGTTTTCACAAACACTATTAGACCCACCCCCCACCACCACCACCACTATCTGGTGTCCGATCTGCCCGTATTAAGTGGAAACCCTCCAGTCCAATGTTAGCATCTGTTGTTAGCTCTGTTAACCACGTCTCAGTGTATAGCATGATGCTTACCTCTCTGCAGGCGCTCTCATACCGAGACACAACTGCTAGTTCGTCCATCTAATTTAGCAGTGATCTCACATTTCCCATAATAACGGATGGTAGGACGGGCTTGTTGTTATGTATGGAAATAGGGGTATTAGTAAGATGGCGGCCGGGTTGAACGGGAAATGAGCAGGAGTGGCCAACTACCGGTTTCCGGTGGTGACGCCACTCTGGGTATAAAGGATGCGGGCGGAAGTGGCTAGTCCTCTTTTGTTTTGGGACACCTTGGCTTACTGGAGGGTGCTGAACGCTGGAGGGTATTGTCAATAGTTACTCTAATAAAGTTTCATTTACAGTAACTATATTCTGCTTGTTATTGCCCTATTATGGATCCAACATTTGGCGACGAGGTTAAAAGTGGTTATGAAGAGTCGTTTGTTAGTTTTTGGTCATTTTTGGAAACCCCGGGCGAGCCACCTGTGCCTTGGCCTCGGTGGTTTGCCACATTACAAATTATCTGGTAGTTTTGAACCTCGGTGAACTCAGAAGCTTTGTGTGAGGGCTGTCCTGATTCATAATTTGGGCATGGAGGGGCAGAGGATTTTGAAAAATCTAGGAGCAGCCGATAGTTTTGATGAAGTGGTGGAGCTGATGGCGCGCTACTTTCATGCCCCGGAAAACGTCACTGTCCAGCGCATTCAATTCCGGCAGCGCTGCCAGGGAACCTGTGAAGAGATTCATTGCAGACCTCCAGGAGCTGGCGATGGAATGCACATTTGGAAACCTGGAAGATGAGATGATACGGGACCAGTTGGCGGAACACATCCGCTGTCCAGCAGCCCGGTCCAGACTTCTGACCCACCCAGGGTGAGCTGACGTTGGCCGCTGCTATCGGGCTCGCTCAGCAATTCGAGGCAGCTGAGACAATAGCGAGAGGCCTAAGTGAGGGAGCCACTCCACCCAGGGCGAGCCTCGTTTTTAAAGCACTGTCATTGGACCCTGAGGATGAAGACAGCGGAGAGGGATGAATATGCCTCTGTAGTGAAAGGTTAGGTCTGCCCCAGAAATGCCACGTTGTTATGGTTGTGGGTCCCCAGAGTCACCGCTATAAGTCCAGAGTGTAAATGCTGGGAGATAAATTTGTAATAACTTAAAGGTTTTTTGTTTGTTTCTTTGTCTACTTGTTCTATTTTGATTTCTTTGTTGATTTTGGTATGACTTAAACTTTTATGTTTATTGATTACCTCCGCCAGGCGTAGGCCACAGGAGGTTATGTTTTGCCAGCGTTTGTCTGTTTGTCTGTCTGTCTGTTTGTCGTTGGTTAGCAAGATAACTCAAAAAGTTTTGGACGGATTTCGATGAAACTTTCAGGCTTTGTTGGAAATGGTACAAGGAAGAACTGATAAATTTTGGGATGATCCGGATCACCGTCTGGATACAGGAATTTTTTAAAGGATTCTTTAAACATTGTGAGAAACGGTCCATTTTTCAACATGTGTGCAGGCGCAATGGAGGGCGTTGGTCGTCGTGTCTGACGAACACAAACTCTGCGTTTCTTCAAAGTTTTAGGCACAAAAGCACGCGAAAAACAGTGGTGGCCAGGGCACGGCAGCGTGCCTGTGTTTGCGCTATGCCTGCAAAAGCTGAGACGGGCAGCTGTCCGGCGCCGGATTATTTGGCAGAAATTCCCGGGCAGCATAGTGGCTGCGCAAAAACAAGCTCTCCTGCCGGGGAGCTTCCAAATCCTCTTTTGCCGCAGCGCGCAAACCCCAATTAAAAACCCACGGCAATCTGTCTACCCAATTTGCAGTGATGCCCTGAGTGCTGCTTTCAGTGATCTATGAAAACGCTCGCATAACCCATTGCCTGTGGGTTGTGCGCGGTTTGTGCAATGAATTGCAACACCACAGGCCTGGGACTTTGCAGATGGAGGAGATGACACAACACACAACACTTCAGTTTATACCTCCGCCAAGGAGGTAAATGCTTTTACTACTGAACCACTAATCCTATCATTGTGAATCCAATTGCTAGTCCTATGTTTCATGTCAAGGAATCTGAAAACGTAACACACAAACACTGTATGGGGGGGAGAGGGGAACTGTGGCGCTTGGCGGAGGTTCTGCGCTCTCCGAGTGCTTTCTAGTTTTAAAATTGTTATGGGGTAGGCACTATTTAAGCATGAGCTTCAGCCTACACCCTTTCGGTTGTTCTTTTGTGTGTTCTTATTGTATTGTATGTATGTTTACTTTATTATCAAATAAATTCATTCATTCATTCATTCATTCATTCATTCAGAGTGTGTCCGGTGAAGGGCAAGCTTTGTGGGAAGTGTGCACTGTTGAACCACTTTGCCAGAGTGTGCACTAACTTTGAGCGTAGGGACCGACAGCGTGAGGTGGGTCCCTCGCAGAAGGCTCCCACGATCATTCATACAGTTTCCCCAGAGACCACGGGATGGATCGGCTGTGAGATAACACTGGATGGCATCGAGGTTCCTCTTTTGGTGGATATGGGAGCTGTGATTTCTGTATTGAACTTGATGACCATGAGGAGTCTATTTCCACACCGACAGATCAGGATCTTATTTGTCTGATAGGTTCCAGTTTGTTCATGTAAATAATGAGTTTTCTTTCAACTCAAAGCTTAGTCATGGAGTTCCACAGGGATCTGTGCTAGGCCCTACTCTTTTTAGTTTATTTATGCTTCCGTTAGGCAACATTATTAGAAAGCACTGTATACATTTTCATTGTTATGCAGATGACACACAATTATACCTGTCAATGAAGCCAGATGATAGTAATCAATTAGCCAAGTTAGAAGCCTGTCTTAAGGAAATCAAAGCTTGGATGACTTGTAATTTCCTGCTATTAAATTCAGATAAGACTGAAGTCATTCTTGTTGGTCCAAAAAACCTTAGAAATTCCTTTCCAAATCAAACTTTCAGTTTGGATGCAGTTACTCTTTCTCTTAATAGCTCTGTGAGGAACCTTGGAGTTATTTTTGATCAGGATTTGTCCTTCAATCACATATTAAATTTGTTTCTAAGACTGCCTTCTATCATTTGCGTATATTGCCAAGATTAGGAGCATCTTGTCTCAGAGTGATGCTGAGAAACTGATCCACGCTTTTGTTAGTCGAGATTAGATTATTGTAATTCTTTATTATCAGGTTGTCCTAAAACATCTTTAAAAAGTCTTCAGCTGATCCAAAATGCTGCAGCAAGAGTTTTAACAGGTACTAGAAAGAGAGATCATATCTCTCCGGTTCTGGCCTCCCTTCATTGGCTTCCCATAGAGTTTAGAATTAAGTTTAAAATCCTTCTTCTTACTTACAAAGCTCTAAACAATCAGGCTCCTTTTTATTTAAAAGATCTGATACTACCGTATTATCCTAACAGAGCACTACGCTCCCAAAATGCAGGACTACTTGTAATACCTAGAATCTCCAAAAGTACAATGGGAGGCAGAGCCTTCAGTTATCAAGCTCCTCTCCTGTGGAATCAGCTGCCAATCTGGATTCGGGAGTCAGACTCGATCTCTGTTTTTAAGATTAGGGTTAAAACCTACCTTTTTGATATAGCCTACAATTAGGGAGGGATCATGTGTTTCTGAACCCTCCCTTAGTTATGCTGCTAATAGGTTTAGTCAGCCGGGGGACCTCCAGTAATGCACTGGGCCTCACTCCTTTCCTCACTCTCGATGAAATATTTTTTTTTTGCTGGTCATTAACATTTGTTTGTTCTCTCCCATAGATTGAGTCCCCATCGTGCTGTTTGCTCTCTACATGTCTATTCTTTTCATCTTCTCTGTCCCCTCACCCCCCAGCCAGTCGCAGCAGATGACTGCCCCTCCCTCAGCCTGGTTCTGCTGGAGGTTTCTTCCTGTTAAAAGGGAGTTTTTCCTCTCCACCGTCGCCAAGTGCTTGCTCACAGGGGATCACCTGATTGCTGGGGTCTTTCTGCAACTGTGGGGGTTCCCCCCTACAGTTGATAGTGCTATGAGATGACTGTTGTTGTGAAATGGCGCTATATAAATAAAGTTGAATTGAATTGAATTGAATTGAAGCAGCTATTATTATGGTTATGGTTTGAACAGATTGGCTGTTTTAGGGTTTGTGGCGATGGAAGCACGGTACAAGTCTGTGGTGGTGCCCAATGCCCGCATTTACATCACCGCTGCGGGAACAAACGTAATGGGGTGTCATCTATTTTATGGTCTGGGGTTCTCCATCACAAATGTCACGGGTGAGGAATGGTTGAGTTGTGGACTGTGGGGTCGACCTGCTCCGGTGGTGGAGAACTTAGACTGGCTGGATACCACAGGGGGAGTGCATGCTCGGCGCCACGCGACGCTACCTCAGGACGAACCTGATGCCAGTAGCCACGTTTCCCTTGGTGTGGGAACTGGACAGCACACCGGGACCCCAGGGGTGGCCCATAAGGACGAGGTGCCGTGCTGAAGACTGAGGGGGCAAGACCAGAAGGCACGGTTTTGAAGCTCTCACAATGACGACCTGCCAAGAGGACGACGAACTGGACCCACAAGCTGACCGGTTTTGTGAAGGAGGCCAGTCAACACCGGAGTTATCTCGAGAAGAAAGAAAGGGCTTCCCTGCGGGTTGGAGATGAGGTTCGGCCCAGGGTTGAGGCCCGGATGAGAGGGGATTATGGGTCGCGCAAGCGGCATGATGACCAGAGGCGGTTCCAAGTGGAGGCTGCCCGGAGCGATGGGTATCTAGGCCTGTAAGACAAGACCTGGAGGCATCCGAATGAGCTACGCCTCCTGGTGGAGAAGAGAAGACAGCGCAGCCCGAGCCCGGAGGTCAAGAGACGTAGGCGTTCTGAGAGAGACCCATCGAAGGACTGAGGATGTGTTTTAATTTCTATCCAGGTCCTGCTGTATATAGTTTTCTTTTGTATATAGTATTCTTCTTCCGGCTCCGAGAGAGAGCAGTCGCATTTTTCTTCCCTCCTCTAATCCTCTATCTCCCTTCTGATCCCAGCTTGCAATGTTGCGTTTTTGTCTGTGTTTAGTAGCTCTTCTGCTGAATCTTAATCTAAATGGAAATTATGGATCTGGAAAGCGGCTTAACTGTGATTGTCACCACTTTAAAAGAAGATCGGGTCAGGAGGAACCCAACGAGGAGACTCATGGACATTGGAATTCATGCGTCTGTGGAGATTTGGCAGGAAATATTATTGGTTATAATCTCAGGACTTCTTTTTTGGCTGTGAAGTTCCCTGATGTATCAGAAATTGAAGGAAGGTGAGAGAGCTGATCAAAGTGGACCCGGCAAGCTCCTTCATCAAATTCGACCAGTTGGGGAGGGCACGATTAGCGGCAATGGTGAACTGAATGACAATGATTCAGCGGAGGAATACATCTGGAGCCCTGTGCTCTCCATGGAATGTCTGTTTAAGCCTGTATATGGAATTATGAAGCACAAGCGCATGAGAGAGGAAAATTCTATTCTCCGTGGGCTCTGAGCTGTGTAGATTTGACCTTGTTTTTGATGCCCTGTTTACATTCCTCCTCGATGAGATAAGGTAGTAGTGGCGGCTGCTAACCCAAACATTCAACAGACAGTTGCTGTTGTCAGCGGATGAACTTCTCAAGGACAGCCCATGTGCCTTCATCTGCAAGCGAAGAGATAGACTCCAGACTTGTTTATAAGTCACATGATTATAACATCTATCCACTGCCTGGAGGCGCCCTCTGCTGTTCACTAGCAACTGTCACACCTACACTACACAAATGCATACAACACTGCACGACTGACACATATACAGTATACTGACTCATACATACACTGCCTCTCTCAACTCTGCTTTGTCATTGTGTGATCTATTGTCTGCTAATTGTGCATTTGAGAGTTTTTTTCTTGTAATCAAAATTTTGGTCATAAAATGAGCTCTATTTTGATCAACAATGCTTTTTTCTCTCTCCTATTGTGTTTTTCCCTCCCCCCCCTTTACCCCCCCACCATATGACAGGCGCCTTGCATGGCTGCCGCGTCATTGGGATGCGCCTTTCGTGCGCGCCCAATGTCAAGTCAAATTCCTCGTATGTTTACTTGTTTACTTGTAAATGTGCTTGGCAATAAATCTGATTCTGATTCTGATTAAATACTGTTGTGTCTGTGCCCCGAGTATTGTCTCTATTTTAGTTTAAGGGTGAAATTTTATGTGATAAATTTTATAACATATGCATTTAAAAAAGAATAAAAAGGAGAAAAGGAAATGTGAGGAAAATTTTCACAGCTTAACTTGGTCTCAAAATGTAGAGTGACAGTTTTGTATGGTGATTTAAAAACTGAGGGGTGATGTTTAAGTTTGAAAAGGGGATTTTAGGAACACTGAGTAATTTGGATGGCATTGTATAAATATGAAAGAAAGGTACATTTTGGTTGGTGTAGAACCATGATCACTGAGTTGATCGTTTAAGGACTGTATGATGGAATGATGGTAATTGTGTTTAGTGTTGCCCATTTTACAAAATGTTTGTGTGATGCCCGGATGTGGGGTGGGTGGGGGCCGCCAGTAGTGCTGTTACTGTATGTTGTATCTATACTAATTGTTGTTCTTTATAATGTCTGGAGCTGGTTGAGGGGATTATTTTGTTTAGAGACATGGCTTTCTTAATGTTGGACTGTTTTAGATATGGCGGCAGAATAACCCGCCTAGCCATGTAGGGGGCACTTGCAGTCTACCCAGCCACCCAGCCTAAGTTGTATGAGTGGACTGGCAGTTTGTTTCTTTTTGTACATATCTTTATACTTAGAATGTGAATCGAGTGACAACTTTGGGTGGGTTATCTGTGCGCCATCGCCTTTTTTTTTTGAAGGTGGGGTGTCTAACTACTAACTCCACCAACTACCGGTTTTCCAGTGGTGACACCACTCCACGGTATACGGATGCGGCGCGGAACAGCTAGTCCTCTTTCGTCGGGGGACACCCTGCTTGCCTAGAGGGTGCTGAACGCCTGAGGGTATTATCAATAGTTTGCTCTAATAAAGCACCATTAACAGTAACTATATTCTGCTTGTTATTGCTTCTATTATGGATCCAACACTTGTATTTTGTCTTCCTCGCAGGTTGCTTCGCTCCAGCTTGACATCCATTGTTTTTGCCTGATTTTCTCGAGGGATATCGAGTCTCTCAGTTAGCACCGTGGAGTAGTACAATGCTAACAATTGACTCCTACTGTAAACAGTAGCCTTCTCCCACTCACTGGGTCAGTAGTCATTGGAGATATAAGTAGAGAAAGATAGCTAATGTCAATGCCAGTGTGTCGATATTAGTGTCCTTGGTGCCCGTGATGGATATGAGGTAACAAGATCAGAAAAGTTGTGGCAAGAAAAAAACGGATAGTAAATAAAAACGAGAAAGAAACTCAGAATTGAGCCGCTGCTCCAAAAACTGCCCCACTCATGTGGCGCCGGATGTTATGAAACCGGTCCTGTAGTTTGTGAAGTAGTGCTTGCTGCCAAGATTTGTACAGAGTAGAACCTTCACTATTTTAATTTGTTCTGGAAATGTACCGGTTTGAAAGATAAATTACAAATGTGTGTCAATGGTTTTGTAATAAACTTCAATGACCTTTTTTACTCTAATCATGTCAATGTCATTACAGGTCAAGAGATTTTTTTGTTTTTTACATTTCTTGACAGTGTCAGTAATTTCTCTCTGGTTTACGCGTTCAAGGAACAGTGAGCAGGGATTCATTTAATTAATTTGTCCATATTTACTCGGGGATACTCCTTTCTCAGATATTTTTGTTTTTGTTTTGCCAATTTAGCGTCCCCACATTTACGAAAAATGTATTAAAATCATTGGCTATAACTGTCAGGTGCCGAGCCCGGCTTATCTTTCCCGGCTCGGCCTCGATTCTCTTTGTGGGTTTGGTTTTGCTGGTTATGTGTATTTTGGTTGTATTCTTGTACTGTATTCCATGTCCCTAGCCACTGCCTGACGGCAGCTGTTAGTCAGCATCTGCCATTCCTTTCTCTCACGCCTGCTGACAGTCTGCCCGGCCCAGCCACGCCCCCCTCGCCTTCCTTCTGGCTCATCAGCTGTTTTCCAGTCCCGGTAATCATCCGTCGTGCTTTGCCCAGAGTGTTCCCTATTTTGCCCACGCCAGCAGCATCTGTACTAAAGCAGCTCTTGCTGGACAGACGCCGCTGCATCATTGTGTACATGTTAGATGGTCGTTCTTTCCAGTCCTAAACCGTCACGCTCCAGTAAGGACTGCATCCATGTATGGCTTGCTGATATCGCTGCTTGACTACTCGGCCTGCCCCTGCACTGTGAGTAACTGCCTGTGCTCTGTTCGCTGCTGTATTCCTCCAGTGTGTGGTTGGGCGACCTTGAGGACTCTAATGTGTATCCAAGCTGTTCTATGTTTGTGTGTTAATAACATGTGTGTTGGTGTACCCAGCAAGTAAATCCTCGTCCTTTTTTTCTCTCGCCGTGCGCTATGGAGAAGCACACGGGGAGCTCATGACAATGAATGAATGAATGAATCTTTATTTCGGACAGATTAAAAGTAAAGATTAAAAAAGGAACAGAATAATATAACAAAGGGGAAGAGAAAAAAAATCTAACAAGTTAAATGAAACAATAACTCCTCTGAATATAGAATTCACATAAATTATCCGAAATGAGTGATGGCTGAAAGCCGCAGCTTATATTGCCCATCCATATTCCATCCAAGAATTCAAAAGAAAACAAAACAAGAGCGATTACAATTCAGAACAAAGCTAGACAAAATGTGACAAAAAAAAACTAAGCTACAACACAACGCAGGCTGGATATGACATCCTTATGTGATTTTACATGTCATCTTGTATATATGAGTTGGAGCATTTCTTCCTTTAGTTTTTGTTTAAATTGTCCAAGCGTTGTACATGATTTTAATTCAGGTCCAAAATCGTTCCATAATCTGACTCCTTGCACTGAAACACAGTGTTGCTTGGTGGTAGTTCTCGCTGAAAGTTTTTGAATATACATGTTCCTCTGAAATGATATTGTTTCTCCCTCATTTGGAACAACTTTTGGATATTTGCGGGCAGTGATAGTTCTTCACTTTAAACATATTACTGCAGTTTTAAAGTCAACCAGATCTTTCAACTTGAGAGCTTTTAATTTAAGAAAAAGTGGGTTTGTTGGTTGGTCAGCGTGGTGGCGGAGTAGTTAGCACTGCTTTCCTTGGCCGGGGGATCCTGGGTTTGATCCCAGCCCCCGACCAACAGTGATCTGGTGTGGAGTTTGCATGTTCTCCCCGTGTCTGCATGGGTTTTACTCTGGATTTCTCTGGTTTCCTCCCACATGCCAAAAACAAGGCACGTCTGGTTAATTGGCATCAAACTGGGGATTCTAATTGTCCCTTAGGTATGACTGTGAAAGAGAATGGTTGTCTGTCTGTCTGTGTTGGCCCTGCGGTGGACTGGCGATCTGTCCAGGGTGTACCTGCCTCTTGGGCCAAAAAGATGCTGGATAGGCTCCAGCCCCCCCCCCCCCCCGCGACCTGAACAGGATTAAGCGGAAGAAGATTGATGGATGGATGGATTGATGTGTTTGTTGATTCCCTGTAAGCAGCTTTGTTTATTATTCTAATAGCTCTCTTCTGAAGCATAAAGACTGGATATATGTTTGCTTTATATGTATTTCCCATACTTCAGTACAATATGTCATGTATGGGAGTATTAATGAATGATACAAAGTATATAGAGTGGGTTGATTCTGTTACACCTGGCTCTCGCCGATCATTATCACCAGCTGCGCGCACACCTGCACCTCATCGGCGGTGAGCTATATCTTCCCCTCTGCCCTCTGCTTCGGCCTGGAGTCGTCTTCGCATCTACTCCTCTACACGGCGACACATCCGGTCTCTACCGACATCGCTCTCTACACGTAAGCAACTCATCATTCCCTTACCTTCTCTTCAGTCCTTCCCCTGTGCACAGGTGGATTTCCAGGCGGCGGCTTTTCCTCCTCCTCGCCTCACCTCCGCCCGCATGGCTCCGACGCGTCAAGGGCGCACAGCTGCGCTGTCTTCCAGGACACAGCTGTCAAGCCAACGCCAGCCACGCATTCCCCTGCACGTGAGCAAACGTAACAGATTATTCCCACGGTGTGGTCGGCTACATCTAACCTCCTGCTCTGCTCTCCCCTCAGGGTTAGCTGGTCGAACGGCGAGCTGTTCTGCGCACCTGGCACGGTGTCCGCCCACACCACATCTCCATTCCCACTCACGCACTCATACACCCTTAACTGTAAATAAAAGCATTAAATCTTCCCGAGACCGTGTGCGTGTGTTCCCTGAGTCCAAGGTTATGACAGTACGACTCCAGCAAAGTGACTCAGCGGACAGCGGGCTGGCACGCCGCTTTTCCAACCTACAGGCTCGGGTTGATTTAATTGCTCATCAGCAACAGACAGTTGTCAATCAGCTCACCCAAATTGTCCAGCGAATGAGCCGCTTGGCTCCTCCGGCACCTTCCGGTGGGTCAGCTTCCATCTCCTTCTCGGTAAGTCTCGGTAGTTCGGGTTCGCTGACCCAACTCACACCAATCCCAACCCCGACGCGCTTCACCGGAGGGGGTTCCTCCTGCAGTGTGAGTCGGTGTTTGAGCGTGTCCCCGGAGACTTTCCGTCTGATCACAGCCGAATTGGGTACGTAGCTAACCTTCTGGGAGGGCGAGCGTTAGCTTGGGCCTATGCCGTTATGGCGAGACCCAGCTACGCGAGCCTGACCTATGCCCAATTCGTGCGACAATTTAAGGAGGTGTTTGACCATTCCGCTCATGATAACACCCATGGCACCCGGTTGTTAAATCTTCGTCAGGGTAGCCGGTCTGCCGCCGACTACGCTGTCGACTTCCGGGTGGCAGCGGCGGAAGTTGGTTGGGACGAAGCGGCGCTCTGTGGCATCTTCGCTCGCAGCCTAAACTCCTCCCTGCTGGACGAGCTGGCCTCCTGGGAGCTGCCGGACAAATTAGCTGATTTGACATCTTTAGCCATTAGTGTTGACAACAGGCTGAGGGAGCGGGCTGCTGAGTGCCGCACTTCCGGTTGCTCAAGCGGAGCTTCCGCCCGGGTTCCTCAGTCTCGCCCCCTGGCGGTTCCCACTCCTGGGTCCGCCGCTGCCCCGGAGGCAATGCAGGTGGTTCGGGCCAGGCTTTCTCCTGCGAAACAACAGCGCCGCCGAGAGCTGTCTCTCTGCATGTATTGCGGAGGGGATCAGCACTCAGTGGAGAATTGCCCGGTTCGGCCGAAAGGGGAACGTCCGCGAGTCGCTCTAGGGGGTCTCGCGGACGCCTCCCGTTCAAGCACCCTCATCAAATGCATCCTCCCGGTTAGGTTTTGCCACAACTCCACTGTGCACGCCACACACGCACTGGTGGACTCAGGGGCGGAACAAAATTTTATTTCACAAGGCCTGGTAACCCGCTTGGGCATTCCCTGCCAAGCCCTGTCATCCCCCTTGAAATTAGTTACCTTTGCTCACTCACCCTTAGTGACTGCTACCCATAAGACTAAACCGGTCCCGGTGATCATCTCCGGCAATCACAGGGAGGACCTCAGCCTGATTGTGCTACCCACCTCGTCCTCTCCTGTCATCTTGGGTTATCCCTGGTTGCGGCTCCACAACCCCGTCCTAGACTGGCAGTTCGGCAGCGTTCTCTCCTGGAGCACGTTCTGTATGAGCTCCTGTCTCCAGTCTGCCGCCTGTGCCCCCTCGGTGCTGCACCCGACGCCGGACTCCCCGCCTCCGGACTTATCCCTGGTGCCTCCTGAATTCCATGATCTCGGACAGGTATTCAGTAAATCTAAAGCACTGTCTCCCCCCCCCCCCCGTCCCTACGACTGCGCCATAAACCTCCGCCCGGGGGTGCCGTTACCATCTGGTCGCCTCTACAGCCTGTCTGCCCCGGAGGGTGAGGCCATGGATGCCTACATTAAGGAGTCGCTCAGCGCAGGCATTATCCGACCATCCTCGTCCCTGGTTGGTGCTGGGTTCTTCTTTGTGGGGAAGAAGGACGGGTCCCTGCGCCCGTGTATCGACTTCCGGGCGCTGAATGACATCACCATCAGAGACAAGTACACGCTGCCCCTGATGGACTCGGCCTTCGACTCCCTCCAGGGGTCCACCTGGTTCACCAAGCTCGACCTGCGCAGTGCCTACCATCTTGTATGGATCCGGGAGGGCGACGAATGGAAGACGGGGTTCCGGACGCCCAGCGGCCATTTCGAGTACCTGGTTATGCCGTTTGGGCTTACCAACACGCCGGCCGTCTTCCAACGGCTAATCACCGACGTTCTTCGGGATTTCCTGGGGGTCTTCGTGTTTGTGTTCCTGGACGACATTTTAATCTTCTCCCGGTCCAGGGAGGAACACCAGGTCCACGTGAGGCGGGTCCTTCAGCGCCTCCTGGAGAACAGGTTGTATGTAAAGGCGGAGAAATGTGAATTTTTCACCAACCAGACTTCCTTTTTGGGGTTTGTAATTGCTCAGAATCAGGTCCTCCCCAACCAGCTAAGGTTAAAGCGGTGGTGGAGTGGCCTACCCCCTCTTCTAGGAAGCAGGTGCAACAGTTCCTAGGCTTTGCTAATTTCTACCGCCTCTTTGTACCCAAGTACAGCGCCATTTCCGCCCCCCTGACCCGCCTCACCTCCCCCAAGGTGCAGTTCAGGTGGAACGAAGAGGCTGCCTTGGCCTTCAGGGCCCTGAAGACGGAGTTCGCTTCCTCCAGGGTCCTCACCCAGGTGGACCCCGCTCTCCAGTGCATGGTTGAGGTGGACGCATCCGACACAGGGGGGGGAGCAGTGCTTTCCCAGCGATCGCCAGTGGATGGGCAGGTACGCCCCTGCGCCTTCTTCTCTCGTCGCCTCTCCCCCGCTGAATGGAACTATGACATCGGGGATCGGGAGCTCCTAGCGGTGAAGCTGGCTCTCCAGGAGTGGCGCCATTGGCTGGAGGGGGCTTCTCAGCCGTTCGTGGTCTGGACCGACCACAAAAACCTGGAGTACCTGAGGACGGCAAAGTGCCTGAACGCCCGCCAGGCACATTGGTTGCTGTTCTTTGGTCGCTTCAGGTTCACCATCACCTACCGGCCTGGATCCAAGAACGGCAAACCAGACGCGCTCTCCAGGCAGTTCGAACCCGAGGAACCGGCGGACCGTGAGCATACCATCCTCCCATCCTCGTGTGTGGTGGGAGCTGTTGCATGGGGAATAAAGGCCAAGGTCCGAAAGGCACAAGAGACGGAGCCTGATCCTGGCGGCGGCCCAGTCGGGAGGTTGTTCGTCCCATCGTCGGTTCGGGGCGACGTCATCCATTGGGCCCACACGTCCAAGTTCGCTTGCCATCCTGGTACCTCTCGGCTGGTGGAGCTTATCCAGCGGTCCTTCTGGTGGCCGGGTCTCAGAGGTGACGTCTCCAACTACGTCCGTGCCTGTCCTCAGTGCGCTGTGGGTAAGACCTCCACTTCGCCTCCAGTGGGTCTTCTCAACCCGTTACCGGTTCCTGGGAGACCATGGTCCCATGTGGCCTTGGATTTTGTTACCGGCCTCCCTAAGTCTAATTCCTACGACACCATCTTGACTATTGTCGACTGGTTCTCCAAGGCGGCCCACTTTGTGCCTCTCCGTGGGCTCCCCTCGGCACGGGAAACGGCCGAGCTGCTGACTCAGCATGTGGTGAGGCTGCATGGGATCCCGTTGGACGTGGTCTCGGATCAGGGTCCCCAGTTTGTTTCCAAGGTGTGGGGCGCCTTCTGCAACGCGCTGGGGGCCACAGTGAGCATGTCCTCTGGCCACCATCCCCAGACCAACGGCCAATGTGAGCGCACAAACCAGGAGCTGGAGGCAACCCTGCGCTGCGTCACCTCGTCCAATCTGTCCTCCTGGAGCACCTGCCTGCCCTGGGTCAAGTACGCTCACAACTCCACCCTTTCCTTGGCCACCGGCATGTCCCCTTTCCGGGCGTCCTTGGGGTACGATCCGCTGCTGTTCCCGGAGGAGGAGAAGGAGGTGGCGGTTCCGTCGGTCCAGGCTCATGTAAGGCGCTGCCGGCGCATTTGGACTAGTACGCGCCAGGCTCTGTTACGCACAGCGGAGCGCAACTCTCGCTTCACCCATCACCACAGGAGGGCCGCTCCCGAGTACCAGGTGGGTCAGCGCGTTTGGCTGTCAACCAAAGACATCAAGTTGAAGGCAGAGAAGAGGAAGCTGGTGCAACGGTTCATCGGGCCGTTTGCCATCACTAAGATTGTTAACCCGGTGGCTGTGCGCTTGGCTCTCCCCCCCTCCCTCCGGGTTCATCCTACCTTCCATGTGTCTCGTGTTAAACCTGTGCTGACTGACCCTCTCTGTCCTCTTCCCAAGACCCCTCCTCCCCCCAGGTTGCTTGATGGAGATCCTGCTTGGAGTGTCATGGCCATCCTGGATTCCTGCCGCCGTGGTCGCGGTCTCCAGTACCTGGTGGACTGGGAGGGATATGGCCCGGAGCAGAGGTCCTGGGTGCCGCTGTCCTGGGTGCTGGACAACAGTCTCATCACGGAGTTCCATCGGACGCACCCAGGTAAGCCAGCGCCGGGAGGCGCTGCTCGGGGGGGGAGTACTGTTACACCTGGCTCTCACCGATCATTATCACCAGCTGCGCGCACACCTGCACCTCATCGGCGGTGAGCTATATCTTCCCCTCTGCCCTCTGCTTCGGCCTGGAGTCGTCTTCGCATCTACTCCTCTACACAGCGACACATCCGGTCTCTACCGACATCGCTCTCTACACGTAAGCAACTCATCATTCCCTTACCTTCTCTTCAGTCCTTCCCCTGTGCACAGGTGGATTTCCAGGCGGTGGCTTTTCCTCCTCCTCGCCTCACCTCCGCCCGCATGGCTCCGACGCGTCAAGGGCGCACAGCCGCGCTGTCTTCCAGGACACAGCTGTCAAGCCAACGCCAGCCACGCATTCCCCTGCACATGAGCAAACGTAACAGATTATTCCCACGGTGTGGTCGGCTACATCTAACCTCCTGCTCTGCTCTCCCCTCAGGGTTACCTGGTCGAACGGCGAGCTGTTCCGCGCACCTGGCACGGTGTCCGCCCACACCACATCTCCATTCCCACTCACGCACTCATACACCCTTAAAGGCCAAATGTCACGTAACAGGGTACTTTAAATATCTTGAAACTAGATATAAAAGGGAACCGATCTGTTCGGGTCTTGGTGCATATGCTTCAGTAACAACGGAATATTCGTTAATTTAAAACTGCCGCGCTTGGCCTGACACGGCCCCTGGAATCGCCTAGGGAAGAAGGCGGAAGTGACGAAATCGATTGTACCCGAGTTGATGCTTGGGGTATTTCAAATGATTGTTTATATGGAGACTGGAAGGTTGAAGTGAGCAACAAGAAAGAAAAAATTGGATATTTCACCCATACCTTAAAACGGGACTATCAGGGACAGCTGGGTCATAAGAGTCACTTCTCTGGGAAATGTTTTCATACCTGTCAAGTGAGACATTTTCGCCGTACTTCAACACCGTAAAAAGCGGCTATAAGGGACGGCGGAGCAACAAGGGACACCTCTCTGTGAAATGCCCCAAATGCAACTTGTGTTGTTATTGTCAAATATTTTAAGGATTCATGGATATTTGACAATAACAACACAACTCAGCGTCCGGCGCAAAATAAAAAAAAAGCAGAATTCTGTATTTGTAAGGCGATCTCTCTGTTTCGCAACCGCTGCACAGCTGAACGTGTTAAACCATTGTCCTAATGACTTCTCATTGTAGTGAGAATAGCTCACGCTGAGCGATCAGCCCGCCCCGACAATCAAACTAATGACTGACTCCACACTTCTCGTTGTAGTGATAATAGCTCAGGCTGAGCCATCTGCCAGCACCAGCTGTGGGGGATCACACACAGGACGTGTTCCTCAACACACTCAATTTTTTTTCCCGTATGTTTTTGTTTTGGGCGTACAGAAATGGCAATACGCCCGTTTTTGCTAAAATTGCATTTTCCCCGTATTTTCCTTAAAATATTTGACAATAACAACACGAACTACATTTAAAACATTTCCCAGAAAAGTGTCCTCCACCACTCCGCCGTCCCCCACAGCCGCGCTTGGCACCAAAATACGGCGAAAACGTCTCACTTGACAGGTATGCGCCTCCATTTTCATATTGATCTGGTCAATTTCTTGACAGCAGCGGCTCTCCTCCACTGTAATAATAATGGCTTCCGAAAAATCAATATTTATGGGGTGCCCTCGACAGACCCCCTTCGGCTTCGCAATTCTGGAGGCGATTAATGTCCAGTTCAATGACATTTTCCACTGGTTCTGCTCTCTGGTCATCGTTGGAACTGTTGTCGCTGTTGTCAGACAAAGCATCTGATTCCGTCTTGGACGGCTCGAGCCAGTAAGTTTCTATGCCTCTGTCACTGTCTGAACCACTGACAAAAAAAAAGACAAAAAAAAAAAGACAAAACTAAACTAATTTGTTCACAATCACTGTCACTTTCTGTCATGATTGTCCAATGTTGATAAGTGTGAATGTGGATAGGCAGGGCAGCCAGGGTACAACTGGTGATGTCAAAAACATGGGCGTGGTCTGGACTGGCTGTCACAAGCCAGCAAGCAAGGTGGGGCCTTCACCTGGTGTATTTTGTGCAATTATGTAAATACAGGTGGGTGATATGGTCTCCCGTATGAATATTTGGTTTAAGCTATGTGCATTTTATCTAAATTCGTTGTCATTTAGAAAAAAAAATTACGTGACATTTGGCCTTTAACTGTAAATAAAAGCATTAAATCTTCCCGAGCCCGTGTGCGTGTGTTCCCTGAGTCCAAGGTTATGACAGATTCTGACATAATGCACGGCTCAGGAGACGCACACACACAGGCTCAGAGTAGCTCAAACAGCTTTATTGACAACAGGAGTGTATGAATGCGTGTCTGCGAGATGTGAATGTGTTGGTGGCGGCGTCTGCTTCGGGCACAGAGGCAGGAGACCGTACAGCCGGACAACCCTATGGGAAAAGCACAGGGAGAAGGGTGACGGGCACACACCAACACAGGGGATATATAAGTAAGAGAGGAGCTTACTTGGAAAGGGCGGATGACTGGCACAGCAAGGAATGAGGTCCGGTAGACAGCCACCTGGAGAGCCCGGTGCAGCAGCGAGGAACAGGCGATGGAGAGGAATAGTCCGCCGCCGGGAAATCCACCTGTGCACAGGGGAGCAGACTTGGAGAAGAAAAAGGTAAGATCTTCTTACTGCAATGTTTGCTGAGAATGAGACGGAACTCACAGCAATCCGTAATGAAGTCTGACGGCTTCAGGCCGAAGCCCAGGGCGAGACGGCTTAAATCCCTCGCCGCTGATGACGTGCAGGTGTGCGTGCAGCTGGCGCCGCTGATGAGCGGCGCGGCGTGACAGTACTCCCCCCTCTAGCAACGCCTCCTGGTGATGGCTTCTCTGGGTGCGCTCAGTGGAATTCAGCGATGAGCGATGGGTCTAACACAAACGACGAGGGTACCCACTGCCGATGTTCAGGCCCATAGCCCTCCCAGTCCACCAAGTACTGCAACCCACGACCCCGGCGCCGGGAGTCCAGGATGGAGGAGACAGGCCAGGCCGGATGGCCACCAATCATCCGGGGCGCGGGTTGCGCAGCAGGAGGAGGGCAAAGGGGGTCGGAGACTGCCAGCTTCACCTTGGACACGTGGAAGGTGGGGTGGATGCGGAGGGAGGGGGGAATGGCTACACGCACAGCCACCGGGTTGATGATCCTGGTGATGGGGTATGGGCCCATAAAGCGCTGTGCCAGCTTCCTCCTCTCGCCCTTTAAAATCACGTCCTGGGTTGACACATAGACTTGCTGACCAACTCTGTACGCCGGGGCAGGTCTTCTGTGCTGGTCCGCCACGGCTCTGTTGCGCTCCGCCGTGCGTAAAAGCACATTGCGTGCTGACGCCCAGATGGAGCGGAACTGCCTGAGATGCGCCCGTACTGAGGGGACAGTTACCTCACTCTCCTGTGCCGGGAGCAGCGGGGGGTCGTAACCCAGGGACGCCTTAAAGGGGGACATCCCTGTAGCAGAAGAGCGAGCGGTGTTGTGGGCGTATTCAACCCAGGAGAGGTGGTTACTCCAGGACGTTGGTTTGGATGCCGTGACGCAGCGGAGCGCAGCCTCCAGCTCCTGGTTGGTCCGCTCACACTGCCCGTTGGTTTGGGGGTGATGGCCGGAGGAGAGGCTCACCTTGGCTCCCAGGGCGTTGCAGAACGACCTCCAAACCTCTGAAGCAAATTGGGGCCCCCGGTCCGAGACCACGTCCACCGGAATCCCATGCAGCCTGACCACGTGCTGGATTAGGAGGTCCGCCGTCTCCAGGGCAGTTGGGAGACCTCGCAGGGGGACGAAGTGTGCCGCCTTGGAGAAGCGGTCCACGATGGTCAGGATGGTGTCGAAGGTGTTTGAGACTGGGAGTCCGGTGACGAAATCCAGGGCGATATGCGACCAGGGCCTGCCGGGGACGGGCAGAGGCTGGAGCAAACCCGCTGGAGGGGCATTACCTGATTTGCTGGTGGCACACACTGGGCAGGCCCAGGCGTAGCGGGCAGCGTCCCTCCGCAGGCCCGGCCACCAGAAGGACCGCTGGAGGAGGTCAATCATCCGGGAGGAGCCAGGGTGGCAGGTGAGCTTGGATGTGTGCAACCAGTGGATGACCTCCCCCCGAACCGTGGATGGCACGAACAGCCTCCCCTCCGGTCCGCCGCCAGGGTCAGGTTCCACTTCCTGCGCCTTCCGGATCTTGCTCTCAATATCCCAGGTGACGGCTCCCACGACGCACGACCTGGGTAGGATGGTGTGGACCGTGTCCTCCGACTCCTCAGGGGCGAATTGCATAGAGAGGGCGTCGGGCAGGCCGTTCTTGGAACCAGGCCGGAAGGTGATGTTAAATCGGAACCTGGCAAAGAACAGGGACCAACGCGCCTGGCGGGCGTTCAGACGCTTGGCAGATCTCAGGTACTCCAAGTTCTTGTGGTCCGTCAGGACCACGAACGGCTGGTCCGCCCCCTCTAGCCAGTGACGCCACTCCTGCAGCGCGAGCTTGATGGCGAGGAGCTCTCTGTCCCCCACGTCGTAATTGCGTTCCGCCGGGGACAAGCGCCGGGAGAAGAAGGAGCAGGGCCGTTTGTCTCCATCATCAGGGGACCGCTGGGATAGGACCGCCCCCACTCCTGTGTCCGAAGCGTCCACTTCTACGATGCACTGCAGCGCAGGGTTGACTTGGCTAAGGACCCGGGAGGAGGAGAACTCCGCCTTCAGCACCTGAAAAGCAGCCGCGGCCTCTTCGGTCCACCGGAACGGGACCTTAGGGGACGTGAGGCGGGTCAGCGGGCCGGCGATGGTGCCAAAATTAGGGACAAAGCGGCGGTAGAAATTTGCAAACCCAATAAATTGCTGCACCTGTTTTCTTGATGCAGGTGTGGGCCATTCCACCACCGCCTTCACCTTTCCTGGGTCCGGAAGCACCTGGTCGTGGGAGATGATGAACCCGAGGAAGGATGTCGTCCTAGCGTAGAACTCGCATTTCTCGGCCTTCACATACAGCCGATTCTCCAACAGTCTTTGAAGGACCCGCCTCACATGGACCAGGTGCTCGTCCCTGGATTTGGAGAAGATGAGAATGTCATCCAGGTAGACGAACACAAAAAGGCCAATGAAATCCCGGAGGACGTCATTAATGAGGCGCTGAAAGACGGCTGGAGTGTTGGTCAGCCCGATCGGCATCACAAGGTACTCAAAGTGGCCGTTCGGGGTACGGAAGGCTGTCTTCCACTCATCTCCCTCCCGGATCTGGACGAGGTGGTATGCGCTGTGTAGATCCAGCTTGGTGAACCAGGTCGCCCCCTGGAGGGAGTGGAAGGCGGTGTCCATGAGGGGCAGGGTATAGCGATCCTTCTCCGTGATGTCGTTTAGGGCGCGATAGTCGATGCAAGGACGGAGGGAACCGTCCTTCTTGCCCACGAAGAAGAATCCTGCCCCCACAGGTGATGACGAGGGTCGGATTATCCCAGCACTCAGCGATTCCTTGAGGTAAGCGTTCATGGTCTCCTTCTCCGGCGCCGACAGGCTGTAGAGACGCCCAGAGGGTAAGGGTGCCCCCTGGCGGATGTTTATAGCGCAGTCATAGGGTCTATGTGGAGGAAGAGACATCGCCTTGGACTTGCTGAATACCATACCCAGGTCGTGAAACTCTGATGGCACCAGGGACAGGTCCGGGGGTGCAGCGTCCGTGGACGATGGGGAAGAGGACGGAGAGCAAGCAGCGGACTGTAGACAGGTGCTCATGCAGAATGTACTCCATGCTGACACCCCGGCGGACTTCCAATCCAAAACGGGGTTGTGGAGGCGTAGCCAGGGATACCCCAGGATGACGGGCGACACAGAGTTGGGCAGGACGTAGAAGGTTATCTCCTCCCGGTGGTTTCCAGAGATGATAACCGGAACGGGGACGGTCTGGTGTGTTACTCTCCCCAGGGAGACACGGGAGAGCTTGACCAGGGAGATAGGGGTCTTTAATGCCTGGCAGCGGATGCCCAATCGGGTTGCCAGGCTTTGTGAAATAAAACTGCCCTCCGCGCCCGAATCCACCAGTGCGTGAGTGAGATGCCCAGTGGAGTTGTGACAAAATCGGACGGGCAGCTTCAGTTGGGTGAGGGGACTTAACCGATTGATGTCCGCGAGGCCCCCTACAGTGACTCGCGGACCCCGCCGTTTGGCTTCTGTGGGCAAAGCTCTACCGTGTGTTGACTGTCCCCGCAATATATGCAGAGATTCAACTCACGGCGGCGTTGTCTCTCTGCCGGGGAGAGCTTTGTCCAGCCCGTCACCATCGGCTCCGACTCCTCGGGGCGCGATGGTGGCGGCATCGCCAGGGGGCAAGCTTGGAACTGGCGAGACGAGGCTCCACGAGGGCGAGAAGAAGACGACTTCCGCCCCGAGGAGCGCTCGCGCAGCCTGTTATCCAAACTGATCGCTAGGGATGTTAGCTCCACTAGAGTCTCCGGGATATCCCGCCCAGCCATTTCATCCCTCAGATGATCGTTAAGACTGCAGAGGAAAAGGCCACAGAGTGAGCGTTCCTCCCAGCCCAATTCCTCCGCCGCTACCCGGAAGTCGACCGCATAGTCCGCTGCCAACCGGGCTGCCTCCCTGCTGGAGGCTGAGAAGCCGATCGACCTGGACCGTCTCGGTACGAGAGTGGTCAAAGACCTCCAGGAAGCGTCTCACGAATTGGTCATACGTGAGGGTGGCATAACTGGGCCTCGCCATTACGGCGTAAGTCCAAGTTAGTGCTCGCCCCTCTAGGAGATTCCCGATATATCCAATTCGGCTATGATCTGAGGGAAAGTCTCCGGGCACACGGTGGAACATGGACTCACACTGCATTATGAACCCCTGCGCTCCGCCGAGCTTACCGCTAAAGCGGGCGGGGGTTGGGATGGGCGTGAGCCGAGTCGCGCCACCCTGACGAGCCGGGGGGAATGGCTGTTGGGGGTCCAAGCGGTCCAACCGGTTAGTTATGTTGATCAATTGATTGAGTATAACCTGTTGCTGATAAGCAATTTGGTCCACTCGAGCCTCGAGAGTGGTAAGCCGGTGTGCGAGCCCGCCGTCTGCCGAGCCGCTCTGCTGAAGCCGTACTGACATAATGCACGGCTCAGGAGATGCACACACACAGGCTCAGAGTAGCTCAAACAGCTTTATTGACAACAGGAGTGTATGAATGCGTGTCTGTGAGATGTGAATGTGTTGGTGGCGGCGTCTGCTTCGGGCACAGAGGCAGGAGACCGTACAGCCGGACAACCCTATGGGAAAAGCACAGGGAGAAGGGTGACGGGCACACACCAACACAGGGGATATATAAGTAAGAGAGGAGCTTACTTGGAAAGGGCGGATGACTGGCACAGCAAGGAATGAGGTCCGGTAGACAGCCACCTGGAGAGCCCGGTGCAGCAGCGAGGAACAGGCGATGGAGAGGAATAGTCCGCCGCCGGGAAATCCACCTGTGCACAGGGGAGCAGACTTGGAGAAGAAAAAGGTAAGATCTTCTTACTGCAATGTTTGCTGAGAATGAGACGGAACTCACAGCAATCCGTAATGAAGTCTGACGGCTTCAGGCCGAAGCCCAGGGCGAGGCGGCTTAAATCCCTCGCCGCTGATGACGTGCAGGTGTGTGTGCAGCTGGCGCCGCTGATGAGCGGTGCGGCGTGACAGATTCAGCAAATATTTCACTCTGTGTAGTATTGTGATTGATTTGGATATTTTACCTTAACTTCCAACACAGTTTGTTATCAATTATTACTCTAAGAAATTTAATTTCGGATACCCTTTCAATCTCTACACCATTTACACTGAGTTTAGATACTAAGTTATTGTGATGGTTGTTAAAAATTATAAATTTTGTCTTACTTAAATTGAGCGTTAATTTGTTTGAATCAAACCACAGTTTAAGCTTCCCTAATTCCTTTCCGAGTGTATCCAAAAGTTGTTCCAAATTGCTTCCACTACATAATAAATTAGTGTCATCTGCAAACAATATTAAATCAATTTTTTCAGAAACTTTACATATATCATTTATATACATATTGAATAACAATGGCCCCAAAACTGAACCCTGTGAGACTCTGCAAGTAACCTGCAGTAACTGTGAGTTTTTGCTACCAACACATACATGCTGATATCTGTTCTTTAAGTAACTACATAACCAGGACAGTGCTTCACCCCAATACCATAATTTTGTAGTTTCATTAACAATAATTTATGATCCACTGTATCAAATGCTTTTTTAAGATCCAGGAATACCCCAACTGAATACTCTTTATTTTCAACAGCAGTTGATATTTTTTCTATAAATTCCATTAGAGCAAATGCAGTTGTCCTCTTGTATCTGAGCCCATATTGCTGCTCACACAATAAATTATTCTTCATTATGAAGTTGTCAGTTCTCTCACACAATATTTTTTCAAGTATCTTGGGAAATTGTGGCAATAGTGAAATAGGTCTGTAGTTTGAAAACTCCCCTCTGTTACCAGTCTTGTGTATCGGAATTACTTTAGCTGCTTTCATTGCACTGAGAAATATACCTGTTTGGAGAGACAGGTTACAGATATACTTCAGTGGCTTCACTAAGCATTCAAAGATAGTTTTGACTAAGAGCATGTCAATACCATCACAATCCGCAGATGTTTTACTTTTAAATGATTTAACAATTTCAATGACCTCTCTCTCATCTGTGTTCTTTATGAAAATGGAGTCTTTTATAGCAATGTTTTTGCTTATTGCATCACCTGTAGATGCCGTAATGGGTATTTCACGAGCCAAATTAGGACCAATGTTAACAAAAAAGTTATTAAATTTATCTGCAGGTGAAGCTGCATTCACACTCTGAGTCATTTTTTTTTTTTGAAAGATTGGTTGGGTAGCTTGTATTTCTGTTTTTATTTCCAAGAATATTGTTAAGTATTGTCCATGTATACTACCATTCAAAAGTTTGGGGTCACTTAGAAATTTCCTCATTTTTGAAAGAAAAGAAAATGTCACATAAGAACTGATCTTGCCGTGTGTGTAGATATGGATTATCTGTCTCTTAATAGTCCCGATCAGTGTTCATCTATATTTATTTAAGTCAGCGAGATCTCTTATTATTATGGCCTTTGCTTCCTCAGGTGTTCCATTTAGTTTGATCCAAACTCTACGGTTTCTTGTCCATGCTGCTTGTATCTTGTTTTGTCTTCTCAGCATCCGTGCTTGCCGTGCTATTTCAGCATTAGTCTTTGTTAAATGTTCATTTAGGTAAACTTCTGTTCCCCGTAGCTTTCTGGCCTGCCTCAGTATGTCATTCTTTACCCTTCTGTTCACAAAGCGCATCACAATTGATTTCTTTGTTTTATTATCCTTTCTGGGTAAAGTATGACAGGCTGAAATTGCATTTCCTTCAGCCTTTCTGTTTCTGCAATAACATCCATATTGTATTCTTCCCTGTCATTATATATAAAATACTCTGGTAGCCTGCTTTGTCCTGTTCCATTCTTACTAATACTATTTAAGATGCCCCATATTCCTTTAATATTGTTTTTGTTATTATCTAATAACTTTTTTATAATCCTCTTTCTTACTGTTCTTTATAATATTAGTTAATTTATTTCAATACTTTTTTATATTTATATTCTGCTTCTTTAGTTCTCTGTCTTGTAAAGTATCTGTATAGCATATTTTTCTTTTTACAAGCATTCTGAATTCCCTTTGTTATCCATGGACTTTCTCTATTTCTAGTTTTTCTATTATATTGTAATATTGGACAATTTCTACTATAAACTGCTGTGAATGTTCTTAGGAATTTTTCATATGCTCCATCGGCGTCCTGTTTTTGACAGATCTTATCCCAATTCTGTTCCATTAAGTCATTTCTAAAAGTGTTCATGGCTTCCTCAGTTTTCACTCATCTCTATTCTTTTTTCCTGTCCGGTTTACTACTCCTATAATTCCCATTATACACTGTAAATACTGGCAAGTGATCATTGATGTTGTTTATTAATAGTCCACCTACTGTATTATTTTCTGTGTTGTTGGTAAAAACATTGTCTATGATTGAGGCAGAGTGAGATGTGATTCTCGTAGGTCTGGTAATTTTGGGGTAAAGGCTCATACTATAAAGAATGTTGATAAATTCTTCTGTTGTTTTATGTTTGTTTGGCTTTAGGGAGTCAATATTGAAATCCCCACAAATGAAAATTATTTTGTGGCTCCTTTTACAAAAGGTATCTTCCATCTAGTCTTTAAAAATCTCAACACTGGACCCTGGTGCTCTATATACACAACTAGTGATTACACAGGGTTACAAAAATAATTTTTTGTAAGTTGTCTGTGTTTTTTCAACTGATTTAAGACAATTTTGCACCACTGAATCCAAAAATGACATCCGTTTCTCTCGATCAGGTGCTAAGTAAAAACCTGTACTTACTTAGTACTGTGCATGTACTTACCTTTATATAAAGGTAAGTACATGTAAATTGAATGTTATGTCATCATTGTTCAAAATTCAGAGAATTTCAAGACAAAAAAAAAGAATTTTGCATCATATAAAGCGAAAATACCCATACATGTAAACAAAAACGTATAAAACAGCATGTGCCCATAATTCAAAAAGTTGACCTGATTGAGCAAAACCAATGTGATTTTTGAATTCAGCACATCAAAATTGTCCTAAATCAGCTAAAAAAAAAAACAAAAAAAAAACTTAGACAATAAATTTGGTGCTGACCAGTGTTACATATATATTTTTTTGATTTTCTTTGTAAATTTCCACTGTTATGCATTCCAACACATTATCAACCACTGCTATCATATGATCCAACACCATGAATTTCAAAGCCTTATCCACATATAGTGCCACTCCTCCACCTCCTTTATTTTGTCTGTTTATATATCTAAATTCATATCACTCCGTTTCAAAATCTGTTCTTTTTTCTGTTGACATCCATGTTTCAGATATTGCAATGATGCTGAATGGATGTGAAAATTGTTGTAAGTATTCCTTGATGTGTTTGAAATTTGCATAGAGACTTCTCCCATTAAAGTGGATAACTGACAGTTTACCATCGGTCCTAATGCAATGATTATACTGTTCATACATGTAATAGTGGGAGCTGATGTCGATATCAGAGAAGAAGTTAATGTCTGGGTCTATTTCATGTTCCTTTCCCTGTGTATTGCCATTAGTATATCCAAATGCTTTCAGTTCAGGTTGGTTATTTATATTAATCCTTAGAGGTATGTGGTTGTTGTTCCCAGGAGATGGGCAGTTTTCTTTTGCAGTTTGTATCATGACTGATCATGCAGTTATTTGTTACTTCATTGTCCCGTTGATGATGCTCATTGGTATTGATCCAGGTCCTCTAGTTTCCTGATAACTAGCACTTTGGCTTGTCCGGTGATGGATTCAACTTTATAAATATTTTACAGCTTGTGGTCCAAGTATTTTGGATTTTCCTCTGTTTTTAAGATAGCAAACTTTCCTGGCAATGTTGACATTTTGTTTGGTCAGATGTTCATTCATGAATACGTTGGTTCCTTTGAGCTTCCTTCCTTGTCTAAGCAGAGCGGTTTTATGCTTTCTGTTCATAAACCTTTTGATAACCACCGGTTTGTCGTTGGTATTCCTTCTGGCATCCCTCGATGTTACTGCAATCCATCTCGATCCTTTTGGAGTGTGAAAAATCTGCCACTTGTTGCTGCTTGGAGTTGGTGTCCTGTTCACTGTCGTCCTCCTTGTTGTCTGTGGTCACAGTCCGAGCGTAAGACCTGGGCTTTATGTGGAGTCCAGTCACGATAATGTCATTTATTCTGATATACTGTCCCAGATCTGCAACTCTGCTTTCTAGATAAGCGAGCCTCTTGTTGTTTTCAGCCATCTGAAACCTCAGAGCTTTCACCTCCTCCTCCAGTTCCAGGATGGTGGAACGCTTTCTAGTACTTGTTAAAATAGGCAGATCCAGAAAGAAGTGAGATGAGAGTAGTTTAAAAAATGTTTTGAAATGACCCCCTTACCCTACTATTAACTTAACCATTACAGTAATGAGAGCACCTTACCATGGAAAAAGACAGGATACACTCCTACCATCCCTCACCCACTTCCCACAATTGAAGCAGTGCAGTAGCAGTCTAACGGCAACAGAAATGATACACTGTGTGGAATGGCTACACATAGGGAGAAAATGTGACAGTTATGCACATGGTCCTGATACCAAGTTGCAAAATGTCTCAGTTTTATAGGGGAAAAAAATTCAAAACTTTGTATTGTGAGTAGATATATTAAATATCTCTTGTGAGTTGTTGCTACATAGGAGGTTCTACTCATTATTAAAATCAAGTCTACTCACTTTTGAGTCAAGATACTCAATAAATAAAATAATTAAAGGTTTATCTGTGTGTGTGTGTGTGTGTATGTGTGTGTGTGTGTGTGTGTGTGTGTGTTGTCACAGCCTATCACACTCTGCTCTCTCTTCTTCCGGCTTCCAGAGAGAGCAGACACATTTCTTCTCCTCTCCTCCTTCATCTCCCTTGACTGATCCCAGCTTGCTGTGTCCTGTCTGTGTCTTGCTCTCCTTCTCGCTGATCTCAATCCAAATGGAAAATTATGGAATTGAGCTGGGCTTTAAATGCAATTGACACCACTTTTTCAAACAGAAAATCAGGCCTGGGGGAGCCCAGGTGTGGGAGAGACTCATGGGACAATTGGAAACTCGTGTCTGTGGGATTCGATTGAGGATGTGGAAGACATCTACCTGTTTGGCTTCATGATCGCAGGATTTCTGCTGTTTGGCTTTGGAGTTTTCCTGGTGTATCGGAAATTAAAGAAGTTGAAAAGAGCTAATCAAAATGCGGACCCGGCGAAGCTCCTTCAACAATTCGACCAGATGGGGAGAGCACTGATAGCGGCAAATGGCGAACTGAATCGGAAGGTGGGAAACATCTCGGAGTCGCTGGGTGCTCTCCAGGGAATGATTTTAAAGCCTGTGAATTAATGTAAATTGTGATGCACAGAATCGCATGAGAGATGAAAATTCTATGCTCTAAGTGAACTGTGCTCATCAGGCCTTGATTCGGCATCCTTGGGAGAACTCATTCCTCCAGGAGAAGAGATAAAGCAGAAGGGAGTTTTGGCTTCTCTCTAACCCAAACAATTGCTGATGTGCAGCAATCTGAACTCTCCAAGGACAGCGTCATGTGACTAACATGGATTTTTACCATCTGGCATGCACTGAAGAGAGATGAACTCTGTGGACTTGTTATCTATGTTTTTGAACACCAAGGACATAACATCTAGCCGTTGCCTAGGAGAGGATTTTTGTTGTCCACCAGTAACTGATACTTCACACACTGCATTCACACTGATATCATATGACTGACATACACACACTGGTCTCTCTCTTGCTTTGTTAATGTGTGGATCTGTATTGTCTGCTAAGTGTGTAATTAGAGGGGTTTTTTTTCTATGTGATCACAATCTTGCTCACTCGAGCTATATTTTGATAACTATGTTTTTTCTCTCTGCCCAATGTGTCACCCCCTCCCCCTCCCCCTCTTTACCCCCCACTGTATGAGGCGCCTGTATGGCTGCCGCGTCATTAGGGAGCGCTTAACACGAGTGCACCTTAGTGATAAGTAAAATTCCTTGTATGTGTAAGCATACTTGGCAATAAAGTTGATTCTGATTCTGATTCTTCTTCTGATTCACATGTCACCAATTGCCCCTCGGGGCAGAGAGGAGAGACCCATGTGCAGGACTGCAGTTTGTGAATTTCTTAAGAAAAAACAAAACACAACATCCAAAACCGTGCTCGAAACCAAATCCAAAAGATAAGCAAAGGGGCTGCACCGGGGCTGCACAGTGGCGCAGTGGTTTAGCACTGCGGCAGCACAGTTTACCTTCGGCCGGGGGATCGTGGGGATCGTGAGATCGTGGGTTCGATCCCAGCCCCCGACCAACAGTGAGCTGTGTGGAGTTTGCATGTTCTCCCCGTGTTGCGTGGGTTTACTCCGGGATTTCTCCGGTTTCCTCCTGCATACCAAAAACATGTAGGTTTAGGGCGCTCGCGCACGCAGTACCCAGCAGCCGGTGGCTTGTCACCAGGCTGCAAACCAAATCTACCTACGGGTACAAATAAGTAACCAAAAAAAAAAAAAAAAAAAAAAAAGGAAGCTTACAAATTACCACACCAGAAGACGAGCTGGTTCTGGTGGAGATGAGGGAGAAGAACATAAGACTCCGGCAAGGTGGAATGAACATAACAGCCCTTAAATACTGTTAAACACAAATGAAACAAATGATGACAGGTGCGAATTACAAGAGCAGGCTGGGGAGACAGTGACAATCAGCTGTGAGTCCTGGAGTTGACAGTTTGACAGGAGCACTGCCCACCACCAGGGAAAAACCCGGAAGTGCTCCTGACAACTGCAACTTCTAAGGGAGAAAGAAAAAAATAAAGTGGATGCAAATAAGAACAAAACTACACTGAATGGAAACAGGAGGATAAATCATATAAAGAAATAATATTGGATATGTGAAAACAAACTAAAAAACATAACAGGCATAGCATTCCAAAAAGCAACATTATACCAATAAGGAAAACCAAAAGGAAAAGAACTCAGAATACATAATACAAATAACAAAAAGCAAAGAAACAGAGCACGGCGAAATATCCCTGTGCACAGATCGTGACAGAGCCCCCTCCCCCAAGGGGTGGATACCAAACACCCAGGGCAACATCAACAGAAAACAAGGCCCATCCACACGAAGAGCCCACCCCACCAAAGGACAAGAAAACAACCCCACCCCGGGTGGGAGGAGGGGGACGCATGCATGGAGGGGCCGAAACAAACCAGAAATAATGCTCACATGACTCACACCTCAGAAAAACCCAAGCTAGGAGAAAATAAAACAAAAAACCTCGCTCAGGATCCACACCAGACAAAAATCATGGACCTAGGCCCCCAAGACTAAGGGGCTAGTCAGTTCTGGTGGCTGGCCGAAGTCCCATGCCTGGCAGATGGAGAGGTGGTAAAAGTTGGGTGGCCTGCTGGAGAATATGGGCCACTCCACCCAATGGCACAGTCTGTCAGGGGGTCGGCATGAGTGTTTTTAACCACCAGCAGCGAAAACGTGGTCCAGGGGGTGGCCGCCCAACTGGGACAACCAGAGATGAGGAGGATAGAAGAACTGGGGGGACCTGGACACCGTCAAGTGGAGAAGAATGGGAACCATGATGACGTTGGGCAGAGGAAAGAGAACAACAATAGCCTTGGGCAGAGGAGGGGGAACCACGATGGCCTTGGAAAGAGGACGAGGAACCATGACCGCATCTGACCGCTCTGGAGCACCCTCGGTCGTCCCGGACTGGCACATAGTAGCACCCTTGGTGGTCCCGGATTAGGACATAGTTACACCCGCGGTGGGTCTGGGTTGGAGCAAGGTTGCACCCGCGGTGGCTCCGGGCTGGAGCAAGGTTGCACATGTGGTGGCTTCAGGCTGGAGTGAGGTTGCACCTGCGGTGGCTCCAGACTGGAGCAGAGCTGCACCCACAGTGGCTCCGGGCTGGAGTGGCACTGCATCCATGGTGGCTCCAGGCTGGAGCATAGCCGGACCCATGGTGGCTCCGGGCTTTAGCAGAGCTGCATCCACGGTGGCTCCGGGACGAAGCGGAGCTGCACCCATGGTGGTTTCGGGCTGGAGTGGAGCCGCATCCATGGTAGCTTCAGACTGGAGTGAGGTTGCACCCTCGGCAGACCCAGACTGAGTCAGAGCTGCACCCTCCGTGGACCCAGACTGGGTCAAAGCTGCACCCATGGAGGTTCCGGGCTGGGACGGAGCACCCGTGAAGACCTCATCTGACCTGGAAGCAGCACTCTCGGAGGTCCTGGGATAGGATGGAGCACCTGCAAAGACCTGAGCTGGAGAGGAAGCAGCACCCATGGAGGTCCCGGGCTGGGATGGAGCACCTGCGATGACCTCGACAGGAAGAGCTGGACCCACCGTGATCTTGGGCAGTGAGGCTGGACCCACGGAGACTTCTGGAAAAGCTGGATGATCCTCGGTGACCCTGGGGTAAAACTCAGGTGAGATATGCAGAGAAACAGGGTCAGGGTCACCGGCGGCAGTGGAGCCCGGCGAAGTGAGCTCAGGTGCAGCTGATGACTGCACCTGGCTCTCCCCACCAAGAGCAACACAAGATCTCACCAATACAGAAACAACAGAAACAGAAGAGAGCACTTGCGGAGCTGCACCCACGGTGGCTTCGGGCTGGAGCGGAGCCGCGTCCATGGTAGCTCCAGACTGGAGTGAGGTTGCACCCTTGGTAGACCCGGACTGGGTCAGAGCTGCACCCATGGAGGTTCCGGGCTGGGACGGAGCACCCGTGAAGACCTCATCTGACCTGGAAGCAGCACTCTCGGGGGTCCTGGGATAGGACGGAACACCTGCAAAGACCTTAACTGGAGAGAAAGTAGCACCCACGGAGGTCCCGGGCTGGGACGGAGCACTCGCGATGACCTCGACAGGAAGAGCTGGACCCACCGTGATCTTGGGCAGTGAGGCTGGACCCACAGAGACTTCCGGAAAAGCTGGATGATCCTCGGTGACCCTGGGGTAAAACTCAGGTGAGATATGCAGAGAAACAGGGTCAGGGTCACCGGCGGCAGTGGAGCCCAGTGAGCTGAGCTCAGGTGCAGCTGATGACTGCACCTGGCTCTCCCCACCAAGAGCAAGACAAGATCTCTCCAATACAGAAACAACAGAAACAGAAGAGAGCACTTGCCTGAGCTCGAGCTCCACTGCCATCCAGGACTCTGTCAATTCCAGATGATGATGTCTCGGGCCCGACCCTCTGGAGATCCAGCTCGGACTCTGCTGTGGCGGCCCCAGCAGCAGGCATGGTGATGGATGTAGTCCCGAGACCCCCAATGAAGTGGCCCCCGCAGGTGGCTCACCCGACGTGGACACAGGAGGTTGGCTTTCTGCTGGCACTGGATCCTGTTCTTCTGAGGCCAAGGAATGCTCCATCATTGGCACAGACTTCAGCTTGGTCGCAGCACTCTCCCTCCATTCAGACTGTGGTTGCGGGACTGGGACCAGGTCTTCCGGTGCTGCAGGCTCCTCCACCGTCTGGCGGCTCAATTCAGGGGCCGGCAGACACTCAGGGGGAAAAGGATGAGACACGGAGAGAGCAGGTGAATAGTCAGAAGCTGCAGCAGATGGTGAGAACTCAGACGACTGCCTAATCTGAGCCTCACCGTCAGGAGTCAGGCAAGACAATTGATGCTTAATTAAATGAGAAGAAAAAATATCATTTGCCTGAACTCCTGGGCTGTAATGGCTTCTGCTGCAGCAGGTTGGAAATCAGCCCTCTGCATGACTTCTGCAAAAGAGGGCCTCCAAGGGAACTCTTGAGGAGCTGCCCCTGCAGCCACAGCAATGGGCAGAGCCGGTGAAAAAATGGCCAAACTCTCAACAGTGGGAGGAATTGCCGAGGAGGAGAAAATGGCAGCGGTAGCGGGAGGCACAGCTGACTGGACAGCTGGAGAAGAAAAACTAGATGAAGAGAGTGCTGCAGGAGTTTCCAACCTTGGCGACGGGGAAACTGCTGTTGAGGAAGTGGAGGCGTTCTTCCGGCATGACTTCCTTGAGCAACAGCGGGGAGCGGGAGGTGGAGATGTGGGCTCTAGAGTCAGGCTCCAGAGTCACGGGACACTCATTAGTTGGCTTGAACTCCGGGCCCTACGGTGAAACCTCCTCCAGCTCCTTGGTGTCATAATTGGATCTTCCATCCATCAATCTTCTTCCGCTTAATCCTTTTCGGGTCGCGGGGGTGCTGGAGCCTATCCCAGCATCTTTGGTTGAGAGGCAGGGTACACCCTGGACAGATCGCCAGTCCATCGCAGGGCCAACACAGACAGACAGACAACTATTCACTCTCACAGTCATATGTAAGGACAATTTAGAATCCCCAGTTTTGATGCCAATTAACCTAACTTGCATGTTTTTGGCATGTGGGAGGAAACCGGAGAAATCCCGGAGTAAACCCATGCAGACACAGGGAGAACATGCAAACTCCACACAGATCACTGTTGGTCAGGGGCTGGGATCGAACCCAGGATCCCCCGGCCAAGGGTGAGTTGCTGTGCTGCCACAGTGCTAACCACTCCGCCACTGTGCTGCCCATAATTGGCCCTTTCAGGGCAGAAATAAGGCACCACTTACCTGCAGTGAGTTTGCTCATTTATTAAATAATAAAGAACACAAATACTTGCCACGAGGGGCAGATTACAAAAAGCTATATACAAGACCACAAAGGGGGATAACAGAAAAATACAAATACTGAAAAACCATGAAATGTAACTTACATGAAACAGATGAGAATGAAACCTAAAATGAGGAAAGACTGAAATCAGGGATGGGGATTCCAGTCAGCACATGACTAAGTTGCTGCGAGGAATAAACCTTGCTAGCCAACTTAAATGGTAACACAAAACTCAAACAAGAATCAAGTGTGGAGTGAAAGTAATTAACTAACCACAAACAGCTGTACAACCGTGAAAAGGCTTGATAGCCAGAAGTCCCAAGCTGTGCTGTCAAAATAAGAGCATGAAACACAATGAAGGAAAAATCAAGACTAAATATACACACATAACAAGGGGAAACACCAAAGACCTGAGCACGGACAGACCCGCACTCAGCATCACTACAGTGCCCCTTCCTTAAGGGGTGGAATCCAGACACTCCACTGTAACAACAAAAGGAAAAAGTACACCTCCCCAAAAAAAGGAAGAACCACCAAAAAACAAAGCTCCCAAAATGATTGAATGAGTCCGTTGAGTGGTCTTCCAGGACACCGAACCCACCCAAGCAACCGCAAAGGCTCGGGCGGTCTCCCCGTGTCTCTGGGCCAGTGGGTCACAGAGCCCACTACACCTCCTCCTGGAGATGGTGACTGGAACCATTGCTCACCACCGACTCCCGGACCCAGACGATGGACACCTGCAGAGGAAGATGGTTCACGATGGAACCAGCTGAAGAGAGAGGACCCACAGCAGCCTTGGGCATTTGCACAGCACCCTCGGTTGCCCCGGATTGAGGCGTAGTAGCACCCTTAGTGACCCCGGACTGAGGTGTTGTGGCACCCTCGGTGGCCCCGGACTGAGGCATAGCTGCACCGTCGGTGGCCCCAGACTGAGGCGTAGCTGCACCCTCGGTGGCCGCGGACTGAGGCATAGCTGTATCCACGATGGCCCCTGGGCTGGAGCGTAGCACCCACAGTGAGCACACACTGGAGTGCCGCACCCACGTGGGATTCAAGCTTGGGCGCAATACCCACAGAGACCCAGACTGAGGAGGAACTGCACCCTTGGAGATCCCGGGCTGGGACGGCATTGCCACGACGACCTCGGTCGGAGGAGCTGGACCGAAGACTTCAAGCGGCAGACCAGAACCCACGGAGACCTCTGGTGTAGCTGGAAGATCTCTCCAATACTGAAACAATGAAAACAAAGGAGAGTACTTGCCTGAGCTCTAGTTCCACCGCCGTCTAGGACTCCGTCAATCCGGATGGCGATGTCTCAGGACCGGCCCCTGGAGGTCCAACTTGGACTCTGCTGTTGTGGCCCCAACAGCAGGCATGATGGTCTCTGCAGTCTCGGAACCCCCTGGTGATGTTACCCATGCAGGTTGCTCGCCCCGCATGGCGACAGGAAATCTTCTTCCTGCTGGGGCTGAACTCATCTCGGGTGAAGCCTGTGGATGCTTCGTTGTCGGCTCAGGCTCAGAATTGTAGGCAGCCCTCCTCCTCTGTCCATACTGTGGCTGTGGGGCTGGAACCAGGTTCTCCAGGGCCACAGGCTCCTCCTCTGTCTGGCGGCTTAATCCTGGAACCGGCAGACACTTGGGGGTGTTGGAGGAGACACAGAGAAAGCAGGTAAGGTTTTGTTGGCTGCAGCAGGTGGTGAGGGCCCAGTGGACTGCATAAACTGAGCCTCACCCCTGGGAATCAGGCAAGGTAATTCATTGGATGGTGAAATAGAGTGAAAAAGCACTTGCCTGTTTTCCCAGGGTATGGTGGTTCCTGCTGCAGCAAGCCCAGTCTCTGTCCTCTCCGTGGCTGTGGAGGTAGTTAGGCCCTCTGGAGGATAAGGAGGAGCCGCCCCTGCAGACACGATGACGGGTGGAGCTGAGGGAGAAACAGCTGAGCTCTCAGCAGTCAGAGAAGGCGCCATGGAGGAGGGGGAAACAGCAGTGACAACCACGGGATAGGGAGGTGTCGAGACAGCTGGTTAGGAGACCCAAAAGGCTGAAGCTGCTGTAGTTCCACTCAGATGTGGCGAAAATAGTCCTGCTGGCTGAGAGATGGAGGAGTTCCTCCTACGGCCCGTGGCTGAGTAATGGTGAGGACATTGCGGCAACTGGACCCGGCCACTCTCATCCATCCACTTCGGTACAGCCGTGTCACGGGGAGGAGTTGAGTTCTGTGCCAGGAGTTGTCGTCTTTGGGCCAGAGACAATCCCATCGCAAACCTCGGAAATCGCTGTTGGAGTACGGAGGCGGGGGCCAGCAGCTTGGTGAACTAAGGATAATTACCTAAACCGGGATGCACCTCCACAATCCCGACTGCTGATACCACACTTTCCAGAACCTCCTTCGGCCCACGGGAGGTGAGAGCTTCAGCAACATGGCCTCAGATAAACTCAGCTGCCCACTGTTCATCCATGCTGGGACCCCCGGCTGCCTTCCTTCTATGGCATGTTGGGAACATGCTGACAGCCACTCAGTCCAGCCACGAAAAAGGTGAGTGCAAAAAGGGAAAAACAGGAAAAAAAAAGAAAAAAAGGCAAACCCACTGCTGCTGGCACCTAGTGGTGGTGACTGATTGTCATAATTGGCTCTTTCAGGGCAGAAATAAGGCACCACTCACCTGTAGTGAGTTTGCTAATTTATTAAATAATAAAGAACACAAATACTTGCCATGAGGGGCAGATTACAAAAAGCTATATACAAGACCACAAAGGGGGATAACAGAAAAATACAAATACTGAAAAACCATGAAAGGTAACTTACATGAAACAGACAAGGATGAAACCTAAGCTGAGGAAAGACTGAAATCAGGGATGGGGATTCCAGTCGGCACATGACTAGGTTACTGCAAGGAATAAACCTCACCAGCCAACTTAAATAGTAACACAGAACTCAAACAAGAATCAGGTGTGGAGTGAAAATAATTAACCAAACACAAACAGCTATGACAACCGTGAAAAGGCTTGACAGCCGGAAGTCCCAAACTGTCCTGTCAAAATAAGAGCATGAAACACAATGAACAAAAAATCCAGTCTAAATATTAATACATAACAAGAAGAAAATACCGAAGACCCAAGCACGGTACAGACCTGTGCTTGGCATCACTACAGTTGACAAGATCTGAGAGGGGCCATGGTTTATATTCTAGTAGGAGCTCCATCTCCGCTAACTGGACCCATCTGCGCTCCTCCAGCTCCTCGGCCGATGGTATGGGCTACAGTTCAGGAGGATAAGGTGGGGATGCTGTGTCGGGGCCACACTGTGTCCACTCGAGACCTCTGGGGTCCATTGAGGATTCAGGTTCTGGATGGGATGAGCGAGTCTTTCGAGCACGGATGTGCTTCTTCTTGTGCTCTGGTGGCACCGAAGGGGGGTCCCCCGCCAGGCTACAGAGTTTGTACTGAGCGTCGATCACCGAGGCGAGGAAAACTGTGAGACCCGGGTAGCTCCAAAGACTGGAATGTGTCTCGATCGCCCGGGCCGCACCATCCACAAACCCCCAACCCTCCTCGGGAGAATGGCAGGCTCCAGCCCCTGACGCAAAACTGGCAATGAGCGTAGCCGCTATGCACTCCTCCTCGCTCAGTTCCAAAGTTGAAAAATCCAGGGTGGCCGACATGGCAAACCCCAGGTAAAAAAACCAAAACTGGGTGAGAAAAATAAGCCTGCGAGCCTTTGTTATCGCTGGAGTGAAACGAAAGGAAATAAACTCAAACTGCAGCCGCTGGGTCTCAAACTGGTCTGAGTCTTCTGTCATCAATCGCCCCTCAGGGCAGAGAAGGGAGACCCATGTGCAGGACTGCAGTTTGTGAATTTCTTAAGAAAAAACAAAACACAACATCCAAAACTGTGCTCAAAACCAAATCCAAAAGATAAGCAAAGGAAGCTTACAAATTACCACACCAGAAGACGGGCTGGTTCTGGTGGAGATGAGGGAGAGGAATGTAAGACTCCGGCAAGGAGGAATGAACATAACAGCCCTTAAATACGGTTAAACACAAATGAAACAAATGATGACAGGTGTGAATTACAAGAGCGGGCTGGGAAGACAATGACAATCAGCTGCGAGTCCTGGAGCTGACAGTTTGACAGGAGCATCGCCCACCACCAGGGAAAAACCCGGAAGTGTTCCTAACAACTGCAACTCCTAAGGGAGAAAGAAAAAATAAAGAGGAAGCAAATAAGAACAAAACTACACTGAATGGAAACAGGAGGATAAATCATACAAAGAAACAATACTGGATATGTGAAAACAAACTAAAAAAACATAACAGGCATAGAATTCCAAAAAGCAACATTATACCAATAAGGAAAACCAAAAGACAAAGATCTCTGAATGCATAATGCAAATAACAAAAAGCAAAGAAACAGAGCATGGTGAAATCCCCCCGTGCATAGATCGTTACATCACACCCATCTAGTTCTTTCTTTCAGGGGTTGAGAGGTCATCAGCCTCAGTTTGCAGCATCAGCAGAGGAAGTGATCAAAATGGCAGTAAAGCTGACCTTTATTGCTCTCTATTTCATTTCCCAATTTGCAAGTTCTTTGATTCCTTTCTTCCATCTCATTCTCTCCCACCAGATGTGAGCTGAGGTGGTGAAGAAAAAGTCAAGGAGGCATGAATAGAAAAAACAAAACAGGCATCCTCCCTTATTGTAGAGCAATATCAAATAATGTGCAGAACAGCTGCATCACATCTTTTTGTCTGCAGTCTAAAACTGAATTTCATGATATCTGACAGATGAACAAAGCTCATTTGTATAACTACTCAGTGAGATCAATTTTTCAGTCAAAAGAAAAAAAGAGGACGGAAAATTGGAGGCAGAAATTAAGGAAAATGAGATGAGCCTCCTCTCTTGTTCGCTTGGTCTCTGCCACACGTGTCATGAATTGCCCCCACGGGGCAGAGGGGTGAGACCCATGTGCTGAACTGTGAGTTTGTGAGATTTATTGAAAATAACATAAAGTCCAAACAGTGCTCAACACAAAATTCCAAGATGACAAACAACAGACTTAAGAGATTCACTCACCAGAACAGAGGCTGGGTTCTGGTGGAGACAACGTGAGAAAATCAAGACTGCCCCAATAATGAAGAAAAATCACAGTCTTTAAATAGCTGAAAACCAAAGTGACACAATTGATGACATGTGCGTATCACTTGAACGGGCAGGTGACCTAATTACAGAATAGCTCACAGCTGAGACAACTAAGGAACAGACACAACATACACAGCCTATGCTAGAATGTGACAGGGTGGGAGTGTGTGGAAGAGGAGGTAAAGACTCGTGTCACAAAAGAAACAAAATATAAATCCTAAACTACAGAGACTGATAAAATAACAATAATACTAAGGCCATTAAAACTAACAGAACAATAAACCACCAAGAACACATCTTAAATCAACACACAGAAAAATAACACAATACTGGAAAAATACAGAAAATACTCAGAAGAAAATTAAGAGCCTGAGCCTGGTGACACACCACACTCAGTCTCATGACAGAGCCCCCCCCCCCCGAAGGGATGGATTCCAAACACCCCAAGGTAACATCAAAAAAGAACCCCCCCACTCCCCAAAAAAGTATAGCAGTGAACCACCCCGGGTGGGTTGTGGGGGGAACAGGCTAGGATGGAACAAAAACACAAACCCCACACAGGACACACACTCACACAAAACCAGGCCCCTAGGTCCCCTAGGCCAAAGAACTAAACAGTTCAGGTGGCCGGCCAAAGTCCCAGGCCTGACAGATGGCAAGATGGTATGAGTCGGGTGTCCTGCCCGAGAATATGAGCCACCCAACCCGGTGGCACAGTTTGTCAGGCGGTCGGCCAGGGTTCTTCAGCCACCTAAACAGAAGGGGTGGCCCAGAAGGTGGCTGCCCCATGGGGAAACCCAATGACGAAAGGGGCAGAGGAGTACAGGGGACCACGGCAATGTCAGGCAGAGGAGAGGAAACCACAGTGGCATCAGGCAGAGGAGGGGGAACCATGATGGTGTCAGGCAGAGGAGGGGGAACCACAACGGTGTCAGGCAGAGGAGGGAGAATCACGATGGCTTCAGGCAGAAGAGGGAGAACCATGACGGCATCAGACTGGCCTGTAGCACCCTTGGTGGTCCCGGACTGGGATATTGGAGCACCCACGGTGGCTCCGGGCTGGAGCGGAGCTGCACCCGCGGTGGACCTGGACTGGGCCATAGATGTGTCCTTGGTGGACCCGGACTGTGCCAATGCTGCACCCATGGTGGACCTGGTCTGGGCAATAGCTGCACCCACGGTGGCCCCCGGGCTGGAGCATAATGCCCACAGTGGGCCCACACTGGGGCGCAGCACCCAAGTTGGTTTCAGGCTGGAGCGCAGCACCCACGTCGGTCCTCAACTAGGACACAGCACCCACGGAGATCCGGACTGAGGAGGAGCTGCACCCACAGAGGTCCCTGGCTGGGATGGAGCACTGGCCACGACCTCAGCCACTGAGGAGGCAGCACCCTTGGAAAACCCGGGCTGGAATGGAGCACCCGGGACGACCTCATCCGGAGGGGGAGCAGCTCCCACTGAGGTCCTGGACTGTGACGGAGCACCCGTGACAACCTCAGCAGGAGAAGCTGGACCCATGGGGATCTCTGGCGGCGAGCCGGGACCCACAGACATTTCTGGTAGAGCTGGATGATCCTTGGTGGCCCTGGGGAAAAGGTCAGGCAAGAGAGGCAAAGAAACAGGGTCGGGGTCACCGGTGGTAGTGGAGCCCGGTGAGGTGAGCTCAAGTGCAGCTGATGGCTGCACTTGGCTCTCCCCACCAAGAGCCAGGCAAGACCTCTCCAAAATAGAGACAACAAAGACAAAGGAGAGCACGTGCCTGATCTTGATGTCTTCTGCTGCAGCTGGGTGAAAAACAGCCCTCTCTGTGACTTCAGTGGATGTGGGCCCATCAGTGGAACATGGAGGAGTCACCCAGACACAGTGACAGGCAGACTTGGGAAGGAAATGGCCGGCCTCTCAACAGCGGGAGGATTTACCGAGTAGGAGGAAAAGGCAGCAGCAATGGGAGGAGAAGCTGATGGGACCATCAAAGAGGAAAATCCAGAAAAAGGAACTGCTGCGGGGGTTTTCTGCCTCGGCGATGGGGAAACTGCTGCCTCAGAGGCAGGGGTATTCCTCCGATGACGGCATCATGGAGGTGATGGAGCAGGAGCAGGAATGGGCGAAATGGAGGTGGAGCAGGGCGTCTGCTGCGGAGCGTGCTTCTGCGTCGTCCTCGGGCTCGTTGGAGGCGGCCCCACCTCAGCTCGGGGAAGGATTGTTGGAGAACTGAGAATGTTGCCAACAAGTCCATGAACTGGGCATGCCTCCACAGTCCTGGATGAGCCTCGACAATGGCGGTCACCGCATCCACCTTTTCCCAGATTTTTGGGGGGCTGCGGGAGACGAGGGCTTCATCCACAAATCCCTGGACAAATTTGGCTGTCCATTCCTCCTCCACACTCGGGGATCCCGCTGCTGATCTCCCTTTGACTGTCGGAGGTCGGCGTGCTGGGGACATAATTAGCTCCACAAAATATAGGTGAGTGGAAACAAAAAAAACCCCCCAAAATCCACAAACTCACAGCAGCTGGAAGTCTTACTGGTGGCAGTCTTCTGTCATGAATTGCCCCACGGGGCAGAGAGGTGAGACCCACGCGCTGAACTGTGAGTTTGTGAGATTTATTAAAAGTAACATAAGTCCAAACAGTGCTCAACACAAAATTCCAAGCTGACAAACAACAGACTTAGGAGATTTACCCACTAGAAAAAAGGTTGGGTTCTGGTGGAGACAACATGAGAAAATCAAGACTGCCGCAATAATGAAGCAAAATCACAGTCTTTAAATAGCTGAAAACCAAAATGACACAATTGATGGCAGGTGCGTGTCAGCTGAGCGAGCAGGTGACCTAATTACAGAATAGCTCACAGCTGAGACAACTAAGGAACAGACACAACATACACAGCCCATGCTAGAACGTGACAGGGTGGGAGTGTCTGGAAGAGGGGGTAAAGACTTGTGTCACAAAAGAAAAAAAATATAAATCCTAAACTATAGAGACTGATAAAATAACAATAATACTAAGGCCATTAAACTAGCAGAACAATAAACCACCAAGAACACATCTTAAATCAACACACAGGAAAATAACACAACACTGGAAAAATACAGAAAATACTCAGATGAAAATTAAGAGCCTGAGCCTGGTGACACACCACACTCAGTCTCGTGACAACACGGCCTGTGCTTTTTTTAGTTTGTGTTGCTTTCTCTCAATTTTTTCACCTCTATTCCACTCATCCATGCACACATCACCCTGCTGATAATTGACTTCTCATATTTCACTAAGAGCTGTTAACTTTACCTTTATAAGTACTATTTGCACCTTTAATTAGTGTGTCAACTCTTCCCAGGAATTGCCCCAGGTTTATGATTTCATAATTAGTCACCCTGTGTCTGTATTTTAATTGTAACTTGCAGATGAAGATTAGACTTTTTTTTGTCAATAGACTCACAAACTTCTCTTTCAATTGCAGGAACTCTGTGAGAAAAGAAGAGAGTTTTACTTGAAAAGGTCAAGCAACATGCTGCAACGGGAGAAAGGTGAGAAGATTCTGTAGGTAGAAGCACGGGTTTATTCCAGTTCCTGGCTGTCATATAGCATCTGAGCAACAGCGGTAATGCTGAAATGTGAAATCCTCATACCAAGCCAGTAGGATGTTTCCAAACATACACAAATATAAATACACACAAAAAGTGTCAGTGCAGTCTATTTTCCCCACATTTCCCTGCATTCCTTTACTTAAAAGAAGATTAATTCAAATGCATGGCACCAGTTCACGTGGGACCTGCCAACTCTTAGCTCATCCGAGCCTGGTGTTTAGGATAGGGCACAGACACACAGCAGAGAAAAGTAGCCTCCTGATCCAGCACTCTGTCAGCTGTGTATGCCTGCTGTCAGAGAATGACAGCAGGCATACACAGCTCCATGTGATCCTGTTGTTTGTTTGGCCCATTCTTAGGGTAGGGCATGTCTCTCACTGCAGCTAGTTCAGAGAATCATTACACATTGCAATACAGATTAGTTAGACCACTGACGGGTAATTACACACTGGCAGCATGCAGGTTTACTCCTGCTAAGCTACATGAGGAGAAAACTGTTAATTTGTTATGCTGGGGTCCTATGTTCCCCAGAAATGGACTGAATAATGAATGCCAGTGCCAAAATAGGAGTGCTGGATGGATTGCCAATGACAGTCCTCTCATTCACACTACAAAAAAAGGAAAAGATGCAAACAAACAAGTACAAACATATCTATGAGTAAAAAAAATTAGGCAGTTTTTTGTTATTTAATCAATATGCCCACAAAACACGTGCATGTGCGTGCGCACACACGCACACAAAACTGTAAAATTAATTTGGTCCTTCTTTCTTGTTTCTTACAAAGGCAATTTTGGTGAACAAGTTGGTAATGAAAAGGATTTAAATCCATCAATGTGGGACACCATAATTAACCTTTACAGCTGTTTGCCAGTGCTGGTTAGATATGCATTTGCACTGCACTTTCATAATCTGTCTGTAATTATCATGTGATTTAGAAAACGGTGCAGCTAATTAAGCCTTCAGTGATCTTGACTGCTGTTTGGGATTTGCCAAAATTAACGAGACCACAGAGCAAAATCAAACCTATTTGCAGAAAGAGATATACTCATTAAATGAGATTACGCAAGTTTCTCAGTATTCACTGCCTGATTTAAAATTGCAATTGACCAACCAACATATGCCACACTGGTAAATAAGGACATTCGTTTAATAAGTTGACGTTACATGGTGGCACCCACAGGCCTTCAATCATGCATTCATGACAAAACATTTTCAATTTCGTTACTGACAAGTAATGTAAAACAGTTTTGGTCAGGGGGCCATCGCACTGAGGTAGTTCTCAGCAGGTCCTTGAACATTTGACAGAATGGGCTAAAACTGAGTGGGAACTGAATGGACATTGTTGACAGTACAATCTGAGTAAGAACCCCATGGACTGGCACGGATGGGACGGGTGCTCTGAGCATGTTCCAAAATCTCTCCCAACCATCCTGTCCATAAAAAAAAAAAAAAAAAAAAAGGTTGAGTGTGGATGTAATGCAAACGTGATTGCCGCACTTCAAATGTGACAGAAACATGTCAAGAACCAGCAAAATGCAGCATGGTATATTAACTATTTTTTTCATTACATTTATAAATATTTTTTGTCAAAAAAGATAGTTTTAGTTTAGAAAAAATGTTAAAATGAAAAAAAAAGTCTGAATCAAATATTATCCTATTATAACCTCTGTCCTTTTTTTCTCCACATAACCGATGGGCAACCTCAGCAGTTGAGTTTCAATGTGACAGGTAAGCCTTATAGATAAAAATAATCATCAAATTTATAACCAAGGAGGTTTTAACAGACTGAAATTCATCCCTAAAGTGGTGCTTACCTTTGCTGAATGATGAAAAAATCACTGTGGAGCAGCTGGAATAAAAATGTTTTACATTCAGTTTTGTGCAGCTCATCACCATTTTTTCTTAGTTGTATGCTGATCCTTTTCTAAAAGTTGTGATTGAAGACTCCTTATCAAATATTCTAGCCAGCTGTCAGAAAGATTTTTTTGTTGCCTGCAGTGTACACAGGTTATTTATTTAACCTGTGTACACCTTAATTACATCTGTGGGGGTGGCTGTGGCGCAGGGGTAGTGTAGCCGACTACTGATCGGAGGGTCAGGGGTTCGATTCCAGCTCTGTCTGCAGTCTGCATGTCAAAGTGTCCTTGAGCAAGGCACTGAACCCCCAGTTTCTCCTGATGGGTCAGGCCAGCGCCTGTGTATGGCAGCTCCGCCGCCATCAGTGTGTGATTGGGTGGATAGCAGGATCAGTAAAGTGCTTTGGTCATCCAGAGATGAGAAAAAGCACTGTATAAGTGAATGCCATTTTCCACTTACTCACACATCTATCTATAAATTTAAGGAATCTCTGTTTGTGTCTGTTCCACGTATATCTCTGGAACCATTTGTCAGACTGACCTCAGATTTTTGAACGTGGTTTCCTGAGGTTATGAGGGTGTGCATCCCCAAATGTGAAGTCGCTCAGTCAAAATACAGGTGCATCTCAATAAATTAGAATGTCATCAAAAAGTTTATTTCAATAATTCAATTCAAAAAGTGAAACTCATATATTATATAGATTCATTACACCCAGAGTGATATATTTTGCATGTTTAATTCTTTTAATTTTGATGGTTATGGCTTTTTGCTCATGAAAATCCCAAATTCAGTTTCTCAAAAAATTAGAATATTACATAAAATTAATTTAAAAAAAAGATTTTTAAACCTCATGGTGAATGCTAGAACAGGGATCCAGTGTACCCCGCCCGGTATAGGGTTACCGGGGCCCGACCCTGGAGCCAGGCCTGGGGGAGGGGCTCGATGGCTAGCGTCTGGTGGCCGGGTCTCCGCCCATGGGACCTGGCTGAGCTCAGCCCGAAGGAGTTACATGGGTCCGCCCTCCAGTGGGCTCACCACTTGCAGGAGGGACCATGGGGTCCGGTGCTGTGTGGATCAGGTGGCGGTCAATGGTGGAGACCTTGGTGGTCTGATCCCAGGCTTCCTAAACTGGCTTTTGGAACTTGGAATGTCACCTCTCTGGTGGGGAAGGAGCCTGAGCTAGTGCATGAGGTTGAGAGATACCGGCTAGATATAGTTGGCCTCACCTCAACACACAGCTCCGGTTCCAGAACCAGGCTCCTGGAGAGGGGATGGAGCTTGTCCTACTCTGGAGTTGCACCGGGCGAGAGGCGACGAGCAGGGGTGGGGCTTGTATCCCCCCACCTTGCTGCCTCTGTATTTGAGTTTTCCCCAGTGGAAGAAAGGGTTGTTTCCTTGCTCCTTTGGGTTGGGAAATGGGTCCTGACCATCATTTGTGCCTATGCACCAAATGATGGCTCGTAGTACCCACCCTTTTTGGAGCCTCTGACTGGGGTACTGGAGGGTGCTCCTCTTGGAGACTCCATTGTCCTACTGGGGGACTTCAATGCGGAGATGGGCAATGACAGTGAAACCAGGAGGGGGATGATTGTGAGGAACGGCCTGCCCTATCTGAACCCAAGTAGTGTTCAGTTATTGGACTTCTGTATTAACCACAGTTTGTCCATAACGAACACCATGTTCAAGCATAAGGGTGTCCATATGTGCACCTGGCACCAGGACACCCTAGGTCACAGGTCGATGATTGATTTTGTTATTGTGTCATCAGACCTGTGACCGTATGTCTTGGACACTCAGGTAAAGAAAGGTGCAGAGCTGTCAACTGATCACCACCTGGTGGTGAGTTGGATCTGATGGCAGGGGAGGATGCCATTCAGACCTGGTAGACCCAAACGTACCAAACGTATAGTGAAGGTGTGCTGGGAACATCTGGCTGAGGCCCCTGTCCAGGAGGTCTTCAACTCCCACCTCCAGAAGAACTTCAACCACATTCTGAGGGAGTCTGGAGACATGGAGTCTGAATGGGCCATGTTTTCCACCTCCATTGTTGAAGCAGCTGCTCAGAGCTGCGGCCGCAAGGTTGTCGCTGCATCTCGTGGTGGCAACCCCCGAACCAAGTGGTGGACACCAGTGGTGAGGGGGGACATTAAGCTGAAGAAGGAGTCCTATCAAGCTTGGTTGGCTTGTGGGACTCCCAAAGCAGCTGAGGTGTACTGGTAGGCCAAGCAGAGTGCAGCTCGGGTGGTTGCAGAAGCAAAAACGCAGGTATGGGAGGAGTTCGGTGAGGCCATGGAACAAGACTTTTGGTCAGCCTCGAAGAGATTCTGGCAAACTGTCCGGCGGCTCAGGAGGGGGAAGCAGGTCCCTATCCACACTGTGTATGGTGGGGATGGGGTGCTGCTGACTTCGACTGGGGATATCATCGGGCAGTAGAAGGAATATTTCAAGGATCTCCTCAATCCCACTGGTACATTGTGCGCATGTGCCGGCGTCTGTAAACGTCACGTTGCATCAAAGCGTTATCTTGTCTGCTTTTGTTTGTTTTTATTAACTTCGTTTTTAATTTTTTATCTCTTTTTACTGATATTAGCTTTTTACTTAGTGTTAGCTTAGTGTTGGACTAGCAGAAAGCCCGATCAGAATCAGAATCAGAATCAGAATGAGATTTATTGCCATTGTTCATGTAGTACACAAACTAGGAATTTGTCTCGGTGCAATGCTGCAACATTAAAAATGGAGTAGCACTAAAGATAAAAATAAAAAACTACGCATGCAATAAAAGGTAGAATATGAATAAGTAAAATTAATCTATGCAATTTTTAAATATATTAACAAGCAGCAGATATTGTGGAGTTCCACATAGTGCAGTCGGTAGTGCAAAAAGAAAACAGTGATAATTGTCATGAGTCCGGCTGAGTTGCTGTACGTAGTGCACGAGAGTCTAATAAGTCACTTAGTGTTCAGCAGTCTGATGGCAGAGGGGAAGAAGCTGTTCATGTAGTGGGAGGTTTTAGTCTGAATGGACCGAAGTCTTCTGCCTGAGGGGAGGGGGGCAAACAGTGCGTGTCCAGGGTGTGAAGGGTCGGCTATGATCCGACCTGCACGCCTCCGGGTCCTGGAGATGTACAGGTCCTGGAGGGATGGGAGCTTGCAGCCGATCACCTTCTCAGCAGCGCGCACAACGCGCTGCAGTCTTAGTCTGTCCCTGGCGGTGGCTCCTGCGTACCACACGGTGATGGAGGTGGTGAGGATGGACTCGATGATGGCCGTGTAGAACTGCACCAACATCTTGGTGGGTAGCTTGAGCTTCCTCAGCTGCCGCAGGAAGAACATCCTCTGCTGGGCCTTTTTGATGAGGGAACTGATGGTCGGCTCCCACTTGAGGTCCCGGGTGATGGTGGTGCCCAGGAAGCGGAAGGAATCCGCAGTGGTGATGGGAGAGTCTGTGAGGGTAAGGGGGAGCAGAGGGGCTGTGACTTTTCTGAAGTCCACGATCATCTCCACTGTCTTCAAAGCGTTCAGCTGCAGGTTGTTGTGGATGCACCAGGACGCCAGCTGGGCCATCTCTCTCCTGTAGATGGACTCGTCGCCGTTGGAGATGAGCCCGATGAGGGTGGTGTCATCCGCAAACTTGATCAGCTTGACAGACTGGTGGCTGGAGGTGCAGGACTTGGTGTACAGGGAGAAGAGCAGGGGGGAAAGTACACAGCCCTGGGGTGATCCGGTGCTGATGCTAACAGAGTCTGAGACAGTCTTTCCCAGCCGCACATGCTGCCTCCGGTCTGTCAGGAAGTCAGTGATCCACCTGCAGAGGGAGTCAGGCACGTTGAGCAGGGACAGCTTGTCCTGGAGCAGAGCGGGGTGGATGGTATTGAATGCAGAGCTGAAGTCCACAAACAGGATCCTGACGTAGGTTCCCGGGGAGTCCAGGTGCTGCAGGATGGAGTGGAGGGCCAGGTTGACTGCGTCATCCACAGACCTGTTGGCTCTGTAGGCAAACTGCAGTGGGTCCAGGAGGGGAGTGGTGATGGTCTTGAGGTGGGCAGGACCAGGCGCTCAAAGGACTTCATGACTACAGAGGTGAGCGCTACAGGTCTGTAGTCGTTAAGTCCAGTGATCCGTGGCTTCTTGGGGACAGGGACGATGGTAGAGGTTTTGAGGCAGGCCGGCATGTGGCATGACTTCAGGGAGGTGTTAAAAATGTCTGTGAAGACAGGAGTCAGCTCCTCCGCACAGTGTCTCAGGGTGGAGGGAGACACGCCGTCCGGACCGGGGGCCTTGCGCGGGTTCAGTCTGGAGAACTGTCTGTGCACGTCCTGCTCACTGATGGCAAGGGCAGGGGGGAGGAGGGGGGGCCGCCTTTGATGAAGTGGGGACCATGGAGGCAGTGGCGCTGGGGGGAGGGGGGAGCTGGACACAGCTGACGAGGTGTCAAAACGGGCATAGTGTTGGGACAGTCTTTGACAAAGGGTCGGTAGTGCTTTGTCATCCTGTCCTTTAGAAGCCTGAGGCCGATAGTTGGTGATTTGCCTCAGTCCTCTCCACACAGAAGCAGAGTCGTTAGCAGTTAACTGTTGCTGGAGTCTCTCAGAATACACAGATTTAGCTCTCCTCAGCTCTCTGCTAAACCCGTATTTGACCTCCCTGTAGCAGTCCCTGTCTCCACTTTTCAACACTGCTTCCTTCTCCTTCCTGATCTGTCTGAGCTTAGCTGTGAACCAGGGCTTGTCGTTGGAGTAACTCACCCTGGTGCGCAATGGAAGAATGCTCTCCTCACAAAAGTGGATATATGAGGTCACAGTGTCTGTGTATTCATCCAGATCATGCGTGGCTCCTTTAAACATGTCCCAGTCAGTTATTTCCAAGCACGTGCTCAGCTCCTCCCCAGCTTCACTGGTCCATTTCCTCATAGTGCTCACAACAGGTTTTGTGAGCTTCAGTCTCTGTCTGTATGTGGGAATCAGGTGGACCATCACATGATCAGATAGTCCGAGCGCAGCGCGGGGAACAGCGCGATACACGTCCTTAACTGTAGTGTAACAGTGATCCAGCATGTTCTCTCCTCTGGTGGGGCATTTAATAAACTGTATCGGGGGAGTTCGTGGCTCAGGTTGCTCTGGTTAAAGTCGCCAACCACAATAACCAGAGAGTCTGGGAAAGTCCGCTCCGCTTGCTGAATGTGATCCGCGAGCGCGCGCTGAGCCTTGCGCACATCCGCGTCAGGCGGGACGTAAACAGCGGCCAGGATGAATGAAGCAAACTCACGCGGGGAATAAAATGGCTTGCAGTTGATGAATAAATATTCCAGAGTGGGAGAACAGTGTTGGGAGATCACAGTTACATCGGAGCACCAGCTGCTGTTGATGTAGAAGCAGACTCCTCCACCTGTGGTCTTGCCGGAGAGCCCCGCATCGTGGTCTGCACGAAACAGCTGAAATCCCTCGAGGAGGAGCGCGCTGTCCGGTGTCTTTTCCTTGAGCTACACAAGTGAATCAGACCCCGGGCAGGGCTGTTTCACCAGGCTAGGCCAACCTGTTTTTAGCTAGCTAGCTATCCACTTCTTGCCTGGAACGTCATGACTCCATCCCCAACGTGTGTCAGCTGTGTGTCCCTCCTTAAGAAGGTTTCTGAGTTGGAAGTGAGACTCTCCAACCGCTATAAGATTCGGGAGGCTGAAGACTACCTAGACACTATAATCCTCGGGTGGACATCGGCCCTGGCAACCGACTCACAGCTGGTGGAGACGGCTATTTACCTGGGTGAATTTAGCACATCACCATCCACTTCCACCCCTGCTTTGGTCTCCTCAGCTGTCCAGGACCCCAGCAATAAACACTGTCTTCAGCTCAGAGCTAAACCCAAAGACCCTGGTGGTTTTTCACATCCTCAATGCACACCCTGGACCTTGGTTGGGCCAACTAGCAAACATTGACGATTGACCAGACATGACCGCGCACCCTCTCTTCCCCTGTTACTGGAAAACAGATTTGACATCCTTTCCCTGGAAGGTTTTCCCCACCTGGACATCGATCATCCTCCCATGGCCGTCCCTCCTCCTCCTCCTCCTCCTTCAGCAGCAGCCCAAACCTGCAAGCCCTGGATTAAATCTACTTTAGGTGTGCCAAACTATACACCAGCTCCAAAAAGAAGAGAGCGCATCACCCCGCCATCACAACAACATCAGCAAAATTATCCACCATTTCAGAAACCACCGGCAAGGCCCACCCCAGATGATGTTGGTAATTGGTGATTCGATTATGAGGAATGTCAGAAGCAGGTACTGTGTCACTAAATTTTTTCCTGGGGCTAAAGTGTCAGACATTGAGGCACTTACCCCTGACCTAGTAAATGAATTCCCCCACGTTAAAACTGTTATTGTACAAGTTGGATGCAACAACATCCCAGATGACACGTCGGAGAGCTTAAAGAGTGACTTCAAGAGCCTTCTGTCCACTCTTATGAACTGTGGTGTTACGACCCGAGCGCTGGGTTCTGGCTGCGCTCGGGCTATGCACAGCTCGCTGCTGGCCTTGACAGCTGTGGGTTGTATTCTGGCCTCTCCGGGCTCTTATTGTGAAGGCGCTCGGTGGGGCTTCCACCTTTCAAGGTTGGTCAGCTGTTTGTCATTACTGCTCGTTAGTAGTCACCTTTACAAGGCGGGCACTAGCGGCAGTTAAATCGCAGGAGTATTGTCAGACATCGTCAAACTATCCTCGTCAAAGCGTCGTCAGACCTTCATGTCAGGTTCGTGTCTCATGTCATGTCATAGTTTAGCTCGTAGTGGCTGGGGTTAGCCCTACGAGCCCTTGTATTGCTTAGTGTGTGTTTTTGCCCTGAGCGGCTCATAGTCTTGTCTTGTCTTGTTGTATTAATAAATTACCATCATTGCAAAACTCACTGGTGGACTCTTGCCGTCTTATAGTGATCCGCGAGGGTCACCACATGACATGTGGCAGATGTGTGTTTATTTCTGGGCCATTGGCACCTTTTAGACGAGGTTGCAATTATTTTAGCAGAACTCTCAGCCTTAATACCTGGTTGTGTTCTACATGTCCTACTTTTAACATTGCTTTTGTAGACAATTTCAACCTGTTTTGGAATGGTACAAATGTCATTTATGAGGCCAGATGGCATCCATCTAAATGGACTTGGTGCATGTGTTTTAAGGGACAATCTATTCTATTCCATTCAGCGTTTTTTAGTACAGTGACTTAAATTTGGTGCGTTAACTCACCCCGAAGTTCCTGGGTCTGCCAACAAGCCCTTCTTTGTTTCCATTTCTCATATAATCCTATTAATCCAAATAACCCTCACTGTTTAGATCAGTCTTCAGTTTATAACCCCATAGAGGATGTGTCTGTCTCCCGTTACCCAAAATATTATAACCCAAGACAAATACAACATACAGTAACTTGATAAATACACACCTTTCTGCAGCTCCTCCTCATCCGCCACACCTCAACTTAGCCCCCATCCCCCCTTAGAGAACCTTTGTCTACTCCCCCCCAAAGTTAATAAAAATATAATGTATAAACATCCCAAAGTGATTAAACAAAAAGTTGGTAAAACTCAAATTAAACATCAAGTCTCTAAATTTAATGATTTGGCCTCTCTTCCTCCTCATAATTTAAAAATTAAATGTGGTTTGTTAAATATTAGGTCTCTAACTGTGCCGTTAGTCAAGAAAAAGCTAGCGGTACTTAAATATTTTGCAAACAGTTTCATGAAATGGTCAGTCAGCAAGCAACTCATACTGGCTCGGACGTCACCCAGGTTAACAAGGCCAGGGGTTCCTGGCAGCAGAAGGCGAAGGACATAGCTGTGTGGAGGAATATAATCAGACTTAAATGAAACAGTCATTGTCGCCCCCGACAGACTGCTATGATGATGATGATGATGAACTCCCAAGTCTCTATTAGTTCATGATCTATTAATTGATCATCAGATTGATTTAATATCCCTTACAGAGACTTGGCTAGGGCAAGATGATTATGTTGGTTTAAATGAATCAACTCCCTCTGGTTATCTAAACTATCATAATCCCAGAAGTTCTGGTTGTGGAGGTGGAGTAGCGGCAATCTACCATTCTAAATTACTAGTTAATGTAAAGCAAAAATCATGTTTTAATTCCTTTGAGGGCCTGGTCCTCAGTATGGGGCATGTTAGCAATCTTAGCTTAAACCCAATTTTCTTTGCCATAGTTTACTGTCCTCCCTCAGCCTACTCAGAGTTTTTATCCAAATTTGCCAAATTTTTAGCTGAGTTAGTGCTGAAATCAGATAATTATAGTAGTTATTATTACAGATAATTATAGTAGGGGATTTTCATATACATGTTGATGTAGATAGTGACTGTCTTAATAAGGCATTCGATTCAATATTAGACTCAATGGGGTTTTCCCAGAAAGTAGAAAACTCTACCCATTATCTCCACCACACATTGGACCTTGTTCTGACTTATGGTATAGAAATAGAAATGCTGGTAGTGTCTCCTCATAATCCTGTTCTGTCAGACCATTGTCTGTTAACCTTTGATTTCACTATTTCTGATTATTTGACTCCTAAAGAAAAATACTACTACAGCAGATGTCTTTCAGATGATGTTGTTACCAAATTTTTGCAGATTGTCTCCTCTATACCATGTGTAGGAAAAATTAAATGTTGAACACCCCCCTAGAAAATCCCCAGAAAACATTTTTAATTAGATGTGATTAGATGCTGATGGCTAATATAAGCATTTATAATAAATGTGTCTAAAAGACTGTAATTTAGATGCTGATGGCTAATATAAGCATTTATAGGAAATGTATCTAAAGGGCCTTTTCCACTAGTATTGCTTTGGCCTTACTCACTTCTACTCTACTCGCTTTCTCGCCCTTTCCACTGTATCCAGCACGGTTTAACCAGCACTATTTTCGTGCCCGTTAGAGGGCAGGGTACAACCGTGCTGAAGCGAGCCGAGATGTGACGTCAACAGACTGCGAGCCGCTGATTGGTCAGGGCGTAACGTCACGAAAGCGTCCGTCTTCAGTGGAATCTTTACGCGACGGCCATTTGCAATATTTCACAGACTAATTCGGTCATGGAGTAAATACAATATTAATACAGACAGCATTGTAGGTTTTGTGGAAATCTACACCGTGGTCCAATGAAGAGGTGCGGGGTTTTCTCTGCTTGGTGGCAGAAATGGGTGGTGGTTAAATAAAGGAAGTTTAAAACATATTTGGGAAATACACTTGTTGCTAAAAGCCAGTGGTGGAATGTGAATGAATGAATCTTTATTTTGGATAGATTAAGAGAAAATAGAATAATATAACAAAGGGGAAAAAAATCTAATAAGGTCGAATTAAACAATAACTCCTCTGATTATACAGTTCAACATAGGTTATCTGAAATGGGTGATGGCTGAAGCTGCAGCTTATATTGCCCACCCATATTCCATCCAAGAATTCAAAAGAAAAACAAAACAGGAGCGATTCCAATTCCAATGTGACAATAAAGTACTTCGTTGTTGTATTTAACCACAATTTTCATGTAGCTGCACTGATGTAAAGTCGATTTTACAAGGGCTGCGTTACATTTAAAATTATCTGTTTATACTGTGGCCTCAGCAATCAGAATGAATTGATACATTCACTTGAATGGAATATAGTACTTTAACTGAAGGTGTGCATCACCGAGTATGGAGTCGCTCAGTCAAAATATGTAGTTTTTATCAATAAAAGTTTGTCTTGAATGTAAAAGTGTCTCTTCTTGCCCTGGCTTCAAGTGTGGGCGGTGTTTTGTACTTGTATTGCTAAAATATAAAAGGATGCACTACAATGGGTCTCAAATATTTGTAATGTGTCCTGTTACTGCATGAGTTTATTGATGATAGAGTATAAACTACACATATAAACTAAATTATATTGATGACTGAACAACTGCCATTCCCCAAAAGATAAAGTTATGAACATAACCCACAAAGGATCATACAAGCGATCTGACAAAAAAAAATAAATACATTAACAAGTTGTTTATTTTACAGTTGATGTGCCATTCTTTTTCAGTTATTCTGTAATTAATACTCCCACAATCAAATAAATCTCAGTTCAGTCCCTTTTATATTAAGTGGAAATTGTGCTACTTTGGTTTTGACACTTTACCTATAAAAGCAAAGGATTTCAGTACTTTCCACAGTGGCGAGGTCAGTTGTGGAGCGGCTGCTTTCCTCCTGCCTAGACAAACGACAGAAATGGATGGTGGTTAGTTAAAGCAAGTTCAACACTTATACAGGCACATCTCAAAAATTAGAATATCATGAAAAAATTCAATATTTTTGTCACTCATTTCAGAAAGTGAAACCCATATATAGATTCATTACAGGGACAGTGATATATTGAAAGTGTTTATTTTAATATTGATGATTATGGCTACAGCCCATATTAACCAACACCTCAGCGGCCAACATTTCTATCTAAAAACTATTTTTTAAAGTTTATGTAATATTCTAATTTTTTGCCAAATTGAATTTGGGGTTTTCAGGGGCTGTAAGCCATAATCCTCCAAATTTAAATAAATAAATGCTTGAAATATATCACTGTCTGTGTAATGAATCGATATAATATATGTATTTCTCTTTCTGAAATGAGTGTCAAAAAATATTGAATTTTTTCATGACATTCTAATTTTTGGAGATGCACCTGTATTAGGGAAATACACTTGTGAAATTCAGTGGTGGGATGTGACAAAAACGCTTCGTTTCCCTGACAAGCACCTCAGGAGCCACTCTGTACATCTACAAGTACATTATCAATCCAGGGATTTATGGTGGAACAGCACAATAATGTTCCAGCACCTTTTATGGAGAATCCACAGAATAGGTGTGTGGATCTATTCTGATGCTTTAGAAAATTGTATGAATGACTTTATAAATCACTGGTTTGAAAAAGCACTTTTATATTGTTGAGATTTCGGCTCCTGTGGTCCATTTCACCATTACACAGAAAGTGTAATTTCAATTTCCATTACACAGGTCCCACAGGCACATCCCAGCTGCTGAGTGACCCAGTCTTACAGTTTGAGTTTTGCACATTCTGAATAATCTGGAATTTGCTGCTGATTGTAATAAACAATTTAGTGACTTATGTGTTTGCATCATGATTTCTATTTTTGTCTGTTAATACACTGGTGGGAAGAGAGTCAATAGTACAAACCATTAATGGGTGACCTTGAACATAATGGCTCATTTTTAAGAAAAGTAACCAAAACAATTATTTTATTAACTGAAGACTGTATTGTTGGATGTGCCACCGCAGAAGACCCTGCATACTTTAGTGACAGTACCAGTATATGGAGGAATTCTGGGTCATATTAGCATCTGCTCTTCATCATAATGGGTTTGGGCAAAGGTGTCCGATCATGTGCCATGGAGGGCCAAGACCCTGCAGGCTTTAACTCCAACCAGTGTCTTCAACAGCAGATTCCACTGAACTTCTTCCACTGACTGCAGATCAGTGAGAACACCTGTTGAAGAGACTGGGTAGAAGAGAACCTGCAGGGTCTTGGCCCTCCATGACACAGGATTGGACACCTGTGGGTTAGAGTTTAATGGGCTTTAACATTTTAACAAACTGCTTTATGGTTCATAATCCTGTTGACAGACTTACACCAAACCAAAAGTGATTTCTCAAACTGCTGGATTGTTCTTAGACAGCTTTTCCAATCTGTCACTATTAAATTTATGTCACATGGTGGTAACCTTCACATATAAAAAAGAGACATCTGCAAAAACTTCAGAGGTTTATTGTCAGTGCAATACTACATGAATACATGTATAGTACATTGTTGATGCAGAGAATATATATTTCTACAGTATATGTATCTAGTAAATCAAGCATTTTTCATGTAACCTTGTGACTGCATTATTTTAATTGCTTTTAATCCTAGATCAAGTTTGTTTTGGCCTAAAATGCATCATAACTGTCAAATATATCTTATTATACCTAACTCAGTACTGTTTACTTTTTGAATATATATTTTGTGGCTAATATAGTTATTAACATGGTGATCAAGTTGTGTCAGCTGATCATTTTTTACTATGACACCATTCAATTCAATTCAATTCAACTTTATTCATATTGCGCCATTTCACAACAACAGTTATCTCATAACACTATCAACTGTAGGGGGAACCCCCACAGTTGCAGAAAGACCTCAGCAATCAGGCGATCCCCTGTGAGCAAGCACTTGGCGACGGTGGAGAGGAAAGACTCCCTTTTAACAGGAAGAAACCTCCAGCAGAACCAGACTCAGGGAGGGGCAGTCATCTGCTGCCACTGGCTGGGGGGTGAGGGGATAGAGAAGATGAAAAGAACAGACATGTAGAGAGCAAACAGCACGATGGGGACTCAATCTATGGGAGAGAACAAACAAATGTTAATGACCAGCAAAAAAAATATTTCATTGAGAGTGAGGAAAGGAGTGAGGCCCAGTGCATTACTGGAGGTCCCCCGGCTGACTAAACCTATTAGCAGCATAACTAAGGGAGGGTTCAGAAACACATGATCCCTCCCTAATTGTAGGTTATATCAAAAAGGTAGGTTTTAGCCCTATTCTTAAAAACAGAGATCGAGTCTGACTCCCGAATCCAGATTGGCAGCTTGTTCCACAGGAGAGGAGCTTGATAACTGAAGGCTCTGCCTCCCATTGTACTTTTGGAGATTCTAGGTATTACAAGTAATGCTGCATTTTGGGAGCGTAGTGCTCTGTTAGGATAATACGGTAGTATCAGATCTTTTAAATAAAAAGGAGCCTGATTGTTTAGAGCTTTGTAAGTAAGAAGAAGGATTTTAAACTTAATTCTAAACTCTATGGGAAGCCAATGAAGGGAGGCCAGAACCGGAGAGATATGATCTCTCTTTCTAGTACCTGTTAAAACTCTTGCTGCAGCATTTTGGATCAGCTGAAGACTTTTTAAAGATGTTTTAGGACAGCCTGATAATAAAGAATTACAATAATCTAATCTCGAGCTAACAAAAGCGTGGATCAGTTTCTCAGCATCACCCTGACTCAGTGCAGACTTCAGTGCAGCTCAGACTCAGTGCAGCTCAGTGCAGCTCAGACTCAGTGCAGCTGGAGCAGGTACGTCCATGATGTCTCAACAGTCTCTCCATGATTTTCACGCAGATCAGAGCAATTTTTTTTCCCACAATATTTTTATTGAACCTTTTTTTTTTACAAACATAGCACACACAGTCAGACACTAACACAAAAGTAATTTAAAAACTAAAAAGAACAATAACAAAATAACAAAAAAAGGGTAATAAAAACAACAACAGCCATTAACAAAAACAAGTCAGCAACAATGCTCCTCTGTTTAGTCTAGGTAATCTATTACATAAGAATACATAATATAAATTCACCAGTTTGGAATTTGCAAGGTTCACATCATTCACCTTCTTCTTCAGAAGTTATGTTTAATTTCTTTACATAATCAATGAAAGGTCTCCATATATTCTCAAACACATTTTCCTTTGATTTCAGTATATATGTTATTCTTTCTAGTGGAAGGTTGGTAACATCTGTCTTAACCACTGAATCACATCTGGTCTATGAGTTTTTCCACAGTAATGCAATACATTTTTTGGCATTAAGCAAACTGAGGTCTGTGAATGTTCTTTCACTCTTATTAAAGTTATGTTTTTCTGGACACAGACCCAACAAAAACAGTTTAGGGTTCAATGTAATTTGTTTTGAAATTATTTTTTCAATTGTTACCCTCACCTCTTCCCAAAACATTCTGATTTTTCTACATTCCCATAAACAGTGAAATAGGGTTCCTTTACTTAGATCAGAGCAATTTTTTGCACAGGAAATAAACCAGACATTCTTAAGCTCTACAACCACTAATCGTTTGTGAAGCTGTGTTGACATCAGTGACAGGCTGTGCTGAACGCCAGACTGACCGTTTGAAGCGGTAATTTTCCCACAACAGAGCCATCTGAAACACACACAGCGTACATATTTTAGTACCTAACAGCGATAACTTGCAGAGATTACAGTGTAGTACGACGTACTTATAGCAAACTAGCATTAGCAACATTAGCTTACCATCATATATGACCTAATTTGTATCCTCACGTCTTCGGCTCTCCCAGAAGCTGCAGAACTATTCCAGAGTGTTTCATCTCACTGCCTGTACCCTTGTCTGGCGGTCCTTTTTGGCATTTACGGTGAAAAAAGCCACAGACCGAGGAGTCGCCTTGCAAAAAGCCGCCATGTTATGTTTGGCTTGGGTCGCGTGTTTTACGTCACAGGAGTGCGGCGCCGCCTTGCTGTAAAAAAAATCCCGCCCACCACAGCTTAACCCCGCTTTACCCGGCTGCTATGGAGACACAACCGCGGCCGAACCGAGTAGTAACAAAACGAAACAAGGCGAGGCAAACTGGGCTAGTGGAAAAGCGGCATAAAAGACTGTAATTTGGACTGTTTTAATTTAAACTGTTTGTCAGTAAAAGCAGTAGCGCTTTTGCGCCACAAGTGGTGCTCGGTTGTGATGAGACACTGTTAAGTTGTTAGAACGCACGAGAAGAAGGAGTTGTGGCTGTTGTTGAGTGATGTCCCATGTCGAAGTGCCATGCCTGGTGTTGTAAAAAGACAATAAACCGCTGAAAAGTCGTCAAATTGCCTCTTCTTCACCTGACGAGTGTAACAAAATTTGGTAGCAGAGGATGGTTCAGTCGTGCCCAAGACGGTGAGTGTGCAAATAAAAAAAAAAAACGAGCAGAAACGATGGAATTGGAGCAGCTGCAGGATAAGCTAAGCGAGGCCTTGGTGCAACTACAGCCCGAACAGCTACACGACGTCTGTTTGTTTGCAAAGATAAACCCAGTCAAGCCGTCTAAAAAGTACATGCTGGTATGACTATTAAACGAGGAGGTGGAAAAGACCATTGAAAACGAAGAAGAGGATGTAGCCCGCGTGTTTCTGCTAAAGCTAATCACATGCGCTAGCCAAGCTAAGCAAAGCGAACAGCCATCGCAGGCGGCGGCAGCGGCCGGCGCGGGTTGGGATGCGGAGGCACTCGCAAGTTTACAAAAACAATACGCCGCTCTACACGAAAGTTTTCTTGATTCAACTAAAAAGATTGAAGAGGAAATAGCAAGGCTTACCACTAACGCGACCACTCAGCCACAAAGTCGCCCTTTTCTGGCACAGCCTGCGGCCCCCTCAGCACCCCTACTACCAGAGGTGACCATTAAACGAGAGTTTAGGATAAATGGTCAGATAGGAGAGAGGGGCCAAAGAGACGAGTTGCCTTATTCCAACCTCATTCACCAGATTGATATGGGCCTAAAGAAAAATCACAGTGAGGCTGAGATAATCGAGGCTGTTGTCAGAGCAGTGAGTCCTGGACTGAGTTTGCAAGATATGCTGGAGATCAAGTCAGATCTCACCCTGCCACAGCTGCGCACCATCCTGCGAGGACATTATAAAGAGGATAGTTCCACTGACTTGTACAATCGCCTGATAAACCTCACACAAGACAGTAACGAGTCACCTCAGAACCTCCTGTTCCGTGCCATTGAGTTAAAAGAAAGACTTTTGGTAGCATCCAGAGAGCCGGGCACGGAAGAACAGTATAGCTCTGACCTTATCCAGAGGAAGTTTCTGAGGGCGGTGGAAACGGGACTGATTAGTGCTGATGTGAAGTACCAACTGAAGCGCTATCTGGAGGATCCTGCCATCACAGATGAGCTTCTGATTTCCAAGACAAATGCAGCAGCCAGTCTTGAGTGGGAACGACACCAAAAGTTCAAGAGGCACACAAAAGAACCCAAAGTCCGAGAATGCCGAGTGGACAGCCTGTCAGGTCAGGATGCAACCGTGGGAAGAGTAGATGGCCAAGAACGCCCTCCACCATTGATAAAAGGTAAAACCCCTAAACCCCAAAAAACAGTAACCCGCACGGAATCTGAGCTCCTGGACATAGTCACGCAACTGAAGGGTGAAATGGAGGAGATAAAGAAGGCCATACGCGAGCCTCCCAGAGCACCCCATGCTCAAAGAGCGAGCGGGACACTTGGTTGCAAAAGCTGTCAGTCCACCAGCAATGGCGATCAGTGCGACCACTGCTTCAGATATGGAATTAGCGGCCATATGTCAAGGGAATGTCGGACAGGGAAGAGACCTGGTAAAAAGACAGGGCAAGTAGACATGGCTGCCAGTACTGTCCCATCCACATCAACACAAGCTAACACACAAGATCTGTACAAGCTAGTTACTGACAGTATTCGGAAGTTGGAAGCAAGGCTGGTAGCTAAAGCAGAGGCACCTCCTGAAGAAACGGTCCGTGTTAATCTACTGTCCCCTAATCGCAGATCACAGTTGCTCAATTTGGTTGGAAAAAAATATGTCATAACCTGCTTTCTCAACGATTAGGAGACAGAAGCGTTGTGGGACACAGGGTCACAGGTCTGCTTGATGAATGACACCTGGAGACAGGAGCACATGCCACACACCACAGTCAGGGACTTAGCCGAGTTGGTGGGTCTAAATATTCTGGAGGGAAGGGCAGTGAACCAGACACTGATTCCATTCTCAGGGTGGGTCAAAGTCACTTTCAAGCTGCCGACAGATAGTGGCCAACAGGTGGAACTCTTAGTTCCTGTGTTAGTGGTGAAGGAGGGTGGAGTGGCAGAGCAGCCTATCATTGGGTTCAGAGTGACTGAGCATGTCTTGAAGATGGGCATTAGACCCCCTTGTGCCATCAGTGAAGCTGTTAGTGCAGCCTTCTCATTTGACTGTAAGAAAACAGAGGTATTTTTGAAGGTGATGCAAAGTGAGGGGGATAGGCTGGGGGAAGGAATGGTAAAAGTTGTTAGCGAGTTAGTCACAATCCCAGCTGGCCAAACCAAAGCAGTTAAAGGTTTTGTCAGAGCAGGCCCACTTACAGACACACAGGACGTCTTGTTTGAGCCGAGTCAGTACACGCAATTACTAGAGGGTTTGCAGATGCAAAGTGGGGTGGTGCAGTTACAGAGAGGAAGTCGGTTTATGTTCAAAATGCCTATAACAAACAGTACTTCTTGTGATATCCAGCTGCCAGCTAAGACCATTTTGGGACAGACACAAAGAGTTAAAACTACTTACCCGGCAGACATTAGAACAACGACTGTAAGCCAAGTGGCAGCAGACTCGATGACGAGTGAAACAGGAAGAAATGAAGAGACAGAGATGGACTCTGCCGTCAAAGAGACTATGGACATGTGGGACCCCCCCACTCCCTCTTGATCATCTCTCTCCCACACAACAAGAGCAAGTGAGACAGCTACTACAGGAGGAACGGCAAGCGTTTTCCTGTGATGAGTATGATGTAGGGACAACTCCCTCTTTACAGTTGAAAATAAGACTCAAGGATCCCACTCCTGTCAAAAAGACTTATATCTCTGTCCCCAGGCCACTTCATAAAGAAGTAAAAGAATATTTAGAAGACCTGCTTAACAGGGGCTGGATCACCAAATCTAAGTCATCGTACTCTAGTCCAATCGTCTGTGTGCGAAAGAAAGATGGAGGTCTGCGTTTGTGCTGCAATTTTAGAGAGCTGAACAAGAAGTCTATACTTGACAGACACCCAATCTCCCGCATACAAGATATGCTGAACAGTCTGAATGGGAGTGCCTGGTTTTCAGTCCTCGACCAAGGGAAGGCATATCACCAGGGTTTCCTGGAAGAGTCGAGTAGGCCCCTCACTGCCTTTATCACCCTGTGGGGTTTGTTCGAATGGACTTTTGAAGACCACTTGCGAGACCTGAGAAACGTCCTGCACCACTACCAAAGCCATGGGGTGAAGCTGACTCCCCAGAAATGTGAGTTATTCAAACAGCAGGTATGTTTCCTTGGCAAAATGGTGACAAAACAGGGCTATACTATGGACCCTGCGGACATTGCCCCTGTGCAGGCCCTAAAACAGCAGCAACCTTCCACTGTTGGAGAGCTAAGGAAACTGTTAGGCTTTATTTCATACTACCGCAGCTATATTCCAAACTTCTCCCGTATAGCAAAGCCTCTTTACGACCTTCTTGCTAACGACCACACAGACAAAGCAAAACAAAACTCAAAAAGACATGTCAAAAAGAAAGAAAGTGGCCAGCTGCCCTCATCCCATGCAATCAAGTGGCGCCCTGAGCATCATGCAGTGCTCTGTCAGCTTATTGACTTTCTCTCCCAGCCCCCAGTGTTAGGTTACCCGAACTTTGAGGAACCCTTCATTTTGCACTGTGACGCCTCACAGGAGGGGCTTGGGGCAGTGTTATACCAGCGACAACAAGGCAAACTGGTGGTGATAGCGTATGGCTCCAGGACACTGTCAAATCCAGAGAAAAATTACCACCTTCATTCAGGGAAGCTGGAGTTTCTTGCCCTGAAGTGGGCCATATGTGAGAGGTTTCGGGATTACCTTTACTATTCCCCACCATTCACTGTCTATATGGACAATAATCCCCTCACTTATGTGCTCACCACCGCAAAGTTAAATGCAACCACACAGAGGTGGGTAACAGAACTAGCTGATTTCCAGCTTGTGATTAAGTACCGCCCTGGGAAAGCCAATAGAGATGCAGACGGCCTTTCACGTATGCCCTTAGATATGGAGCAGTACATGAACAAATGCACACAAAATGTTGATCCTGATGTAATGCACTGTGTGGCGCAGGCAGTCAAGGTAAAGTCACAAGAAAATGAACCATGGTTCTGCCCAGTCACTATTTCCACTCTCATTAGTGAAGCAGATCTAGAAGCCAGCTCTATAGCTGAAATACCAAAGACTGCTCTAAAAAGGGCTCAAGAAGAAGACTCTGTGATTGGAGAGGTGTTGCATTATGTGGTGTCAAAACAATGGCCAAGAAGTGGAAAACAGCTGAACAGTAAAATTGCAGCTCTAGTCAGGCAAAAACACAAATTGTACCTAGATGATGGACTGCTTTACAGGAAAACGGTATCGCATGACCAGCTACTTCTACCCCATAAGTTCCACAAGCTTGTGTTTAAAGAGCTCCACGAAAACATGGGCCATTTAGGGGTAGAGAGGGTGATGAATCTGATAAGGGAGCGTTTTTATTGGGCTCATATGCAAAGGGATGTTAAGCACTACATCCCTAAAGTTTGCAGTTGTTAAAAGAATAAACATCCTCACAAGCCAACAAGGGCACCACTGACTAATATTGTCACCACGTATCCATTTGAACTCGTGTCCGTTGATTTCCTGCACTTGGAGAGATGCAAAGGAGGATACGAGTATATCCTGGTTCTAATGGACCACTTCACTCGCTTTGTCCAGGCTTATCCTTGTCGCAACAAAGCTGCCTACACCGCTGCTGAGAAGATATTTGGGGATTTTGCCCTCACATTTGGCTTCCCCACATGTCTCCACCACGATCAGGGCGAAGAGTTTCAAAATAAACTCTTTGCAAAACTACAGGAGTACAGTGGGGTGCAGGGGTCCCGGACAATGCCCTACCACCCCCAAGGGAATGGGCAGGTGGAACGATTCAATTGTACACTGTTGGCAATGCTCAGAAACTTGCCCAAAGCAGCCAAGGAAGACTGGAAGTCCTCTCTGGCAGAAGTGGTTCATGCCTACAACTGCACGTGCAGCGAGGCTACGTGGTACGTGCCATATTTTCTGCTATTTGGCCGTAGTCCCAAACTGCCCATTGATCTCATGTTTGGCCTCACAACAAAAGAGAAGAGCACTTCTCACCAGGACTATGCTGAAAAGTGGAGGGCCAAAATGACTGAAGCTTACAAACTCGCCTCTAAAACAGCAAACAAAGAAGGGATGAGAAGTAAATCCCTTTATGATAGAAAGGTTCACGGTGCTGAGTTGCTCCCTGGATCCAGAGTACTGGTCCGAAACTTGACCGAGAAAGGTGGGCCAGGAAAATTAAGATCATTCTGGGAAGACAAAGTGTATATAGTGACTCAAAAGAAGTACCCAGACAGTCCAGTGTATGAAATCAAACCTGAAAATGGCAAGGGGCACACTCGGATCATGCACAGAAACCTTTTGTTACCCTGTGACTTTCTTTCCATGGAAACAGTGGAGCCTCCCTCTAATAAAACAAGAGAAAGAAAGTCTAAAAGGCAAAGATATGTGGACGGTCAAAACAGCACAGTCGATGAAGATGAAGAGGGCTGGAGCGCCATAATCGGACTACGAGCTGGAAAGGATCAAAGTCACCATCCACTGAGAGCTGATGCACCGGAGTTCTACCTGCACAGTGACACTACTCCGGAGGGTGAGGACCAGGACACAGATGACGCCACACATGTGCAGCTGGCACCAGAGGTCAACAATCTGGTGGTCCCAGATCCAGCTGAGGCAGACCAGGACACAGATGACGCCACACAGGTGCAGTTGGCACCAGAGGTCAACAATCCGGAGGTCCCAGATCCAGCTGAGGCAGACCAGGACCAGGGTGATGTGTTGTCGGAGTCCGGTTCCAGTGACCAGGAGGGACCTGTCTACATCCCGGCTAAAACGTATCCTTCAAGAGTGAGAAAGCAGAAGTTGATATTTACTTATGATAAGTTAGGCCAGCCTCGCACTTCATCTGTTTAAAACACATATAAGATGTGTAGAATCTAGAAATAGCTATTGTTCAGACATAGATGTGTTGGAAAGTAAATGAGTAGTTACTAAACTCATCACCAAGTTACTTTTATTGTTGATTTAAAAAAAAAGAAGATTTTCAGTGTGTTATTAAGGTACAGGCACCACACAATGGTTTATTTGGTAGGCTATGACTAGATTGAGTACCCTTACTCTCAGGAAAGATGCAGATACTCACCATGGTGGATGGAGCGGCTGATGGTTATCGTGCACAAAGACCTCTTCTGCGGATGTATTGCATGGAACAGGAGATACATGCTGTACTATGGACTATTACCAGTTTGCATCTTTATGGACTCGAATGAACTCTGACTCCTACTTAGTAATATCCTGCTTACATGAGATACATGGTTACCAAATGTGGACTGTGAAAAAAAAAAAAAAAAGAAGCTTTGGAAAGTTGTTTTGTAATGTCAGGTCGACATTAAATTTTCGAGGGGTGAGTGTAGGAAAAATTAAATGTTGGACACCCCCCTAGAAAATCCCCAGAAAACATTTTTAATTAGATGTGATTAGATGCTGATGGCTAATATAAGCATTTATAATAAATGTGTCTAAAAGACTGTAATTTAGATGCTGATGGCTAATATAAGCATTTATAGGAAATGTATCTAAAAGACTGTAATTTGGACTGTTTTAATTTAAACTGTTTGTCAGTAAAAGCAGTAGCGCTTTTGTGCCACAAGTGGCGCTCGGTTGTGATGAGACACTGTTAAGTTGTTAGAATGCGTGAGAAGAAGGAGTTGTGGCTGTTGTTGAGTGATGTCCCGTGTCGAAGTGCCGTGCCTGGTGTTGTAAAAAGACAATAAACCGCTGAAAAGTCATCAAATTGCCTCTTCTTCACCTGACGAGTGTAACACATGTGTCAACACAATGGAAATAAAAGATGGAGAGCTTGCTCCTTCCGTAATTGATAGCATGGTAGATAGTGTTACAGCCTCTGCATCAGACTCTAGACATGGTGGCCCCTTTAAAAAAGAAAAAGTCTAATCAGAGATTCCCAATCCCTTGGTTTAACACAGAAACTCGTAGCTTAAAACAGACTCGTCAATTAGAAAGAAAATGGTGCTCCACTAATTTAGATGAAATCTATTTAGCATGGAGAAATCATCTCTTAATTTATAAAAAAAAAAATCTCTTAGAAAAGCTAGAACAAGTTATTATTCTGCATTAACAGAAGAGAATAAGAATAATCCCAGGTTTCTTTTCAACACTGTAGCCAGGCTGACAAAGAGTCAGGACTCTGTCAATCCTCGCATCCCCCTAGAGCTTACTAGTCAGGACTTTTTGAACTTTTTTAATCATAAAATTTTATCTATTAGAGATAAAATCAGTCAGAGACTTCCCGCAATAAACTTAAGTACAGCAACTACTACAGCTCCTTCAACTGATGTCTGTTTGGATAAGTTTACTCCAATTGACCTTTTAGAGTTAGGTAAAATAATCTCCTCATCCAAGCCTTCAACTTGTCTTTTAGACCCTATTCCTACAGGTTATTTAAAAAAGTCTTCCCATTTATTGGTAGCCGTATCCTTCAAATAATCAATTCTTCTTTAACTTTAGGTCATGTACCGCAGGCCTTTAAAAATTGCTGAAATTAAACCCTTACTCAAAAAGCCAACGCTCGATCCAGGAGTTTTAGCTAACTATCGACCAATCTCTAATCTGCCTTTCATTTCAAAAATCTTAGACAGAGTTGTTGCTATGCAATTACTGACGTGGACAAAATTATTGGTACCCCTCTGTTAAAAAGTGGTAATAAATAAAAATTCTATGAAAATTAACCATTGAAAATCAGACAGTGTTTTTGAATTGTGGTTCATCCATCCATCCATCCATCCATCTTCTACCGCTTTTCCGGAGGTCCGGGTCGCGGAGGCAGCAGTAGCCCAGACTTCCCTCTCCCCAGCCACCTGCTCCAGCTCTTCAGAGAGGATACCAAGGCGTTCCCAGACCAGCTGGGAGACATAGTCTCTCCACCGAGTCCTGGGTCTGCCCTGGGGTCTCCTCCCAGTGGGATGTGCCCGAAACACCTCAAGTGGGAGGCGTCCAGGAGGCATCCTAATCAGATGCCCATACCACCTCAACTGACTCCTTTCAATGTGGAGGAGCAGCGGTTCTATTCTGAGCCTCTCCCGGATAACTGACCTCCTCACCCTATCTCTGAGGGTGAGTCCAGCAATCCTACGGAGAAAGCTCATTTCAGCTGCTTGTATCCGGGATCTCATTCTTTCGGTCATTACCCAAAGCTCATGACCATAGGTGAGGGTAGGAACGTAGATTGACTGGTAAATCGACAGCTTTGCCTTAGAACTAAGCTCCCTCTTCACCACAACAGACCGGTACAACGTCCGCATCACTGCAGATGCTGCTCCAATCCGTCTGTCAATCTCTCGCTCCCTTTTTTCCCTCACTCGTGAATAAGACCCCAAGATACTTAAACTCCTCCACTTGGAGCAGGAGCCTGTCCCCAACCCAGAGAGGACAATCCACCTTTTTCCGGCTGAGGACCATGGACTCGGACTTGGAGGTGCTGATTCTCGTCCCAGCCGCTTCACACTCAGTGGCAAACCGTCCCAGCAAGAGCTGTAGGTCATTGCTGGATTGTGGCAATTGTGGTTCAACAGAATTATTTTAAAAAACAAACTCATGAAACAGGCCTGGGCAAAAATGATGGTACCCTTAACTTAATATTTTGTCGCACAACCTTTTGAGGCAATCACTGCAATCAAACGATTTCTGTAACTGTCAATGAGACTTCTACACCTCTCAGCAGGTATTTTGGCCCACTCCTCATGAGCAAACTGTTCAAGTTGTCTCAGGTTTGAAGGGTGCCTTCTCCAGATGGCATGTTTCACCTCCTACCACAGATGTTCAATAGGATTTAGATCAGGGCTCATAGAAGGCCACTTTAGAATAGTCCAGTGTTTCACTCTTAGCCATTCTTGGGTGTTTTTAGCTGTGTTTTGGGTCATTATCCTATTGCAAGACCCATGACCTGTGACTGAGAACAAGCTGTCTGACACTGGGCAGCACATTTCTCTCTAGAATACCTTGATAATCTTGAGATTTCATTGTACCCTGCACAGATTCAAGACACCCTGTGCCAGATGCAGCAAAGCAGCTCCAGAACATAACAGAGCCTCCTCCATGTTTCACAGTAGGGACAGTGTTATTTTCTTGGTATGCTTCATTTTTGCGCCTGTGAACATAGAGCTGATGTGCCTTGCCAAAAGGTTCCAGTTTTGTCTCGTCTGTCCATAGGACATTCTCCCAGAAGCTTTGTGGCTTGCCAACATGCAGTTTGGCAAATTGCAGTCTGGATTTTTTATGATTTGTTTTCAACAGTGGTGTCCTCCTTGGTTGTCTCCCATGAAGTCCACTTTGGCTCAAACAACGACGGATGGTGCGATCTGACACTGATGTACCTTGTCCTTGGAGTTCACCATGAATGTGTTTAGAGGTTGTTCTGGGCTCTTTTGTTGCCATTCGTATTATCTGTCTCCTCCTGCAGCCACATCCAGGGAGGTTGGCTACAATCCTGTGGATCTTAAATTTCTAAATAATATGTGCAACTGTAGTCACAGGAACATCAAGCTGCTTGGAGATGGTCTTATAGCCTTTACCTTTAACATGCTTGTCTAAGATAAGCCTTTATTAGTCCCACAACGGGGAAATTCCAGGATTGCAACAGCATAGGGACAGCAACACTCAGAGCAACAATCAGAAGGCAAGAAAAAACAACATCTAGTAAACATATGTCCATATTACTATAAATGTATTGTAACGTGCTGCTCGACATGGCGACGTCCCACCGGGAGATTTGAACTCACGCCTCCCGCTCCGGAGTCCCGCACCCTACCTGTGTCGCCAATAGGGTCAACCCACTTGGCAAGCCAAGTAGGGTGCTCATATTGAGTTCGCTACAGTATATATATAGACACACAGTGCAGAGCATTATGGCTGGTGGATGTGCAGCAGAAAGTCTAAGTTCTCTCTCCGCGGATGCAGCGGGCCAGCTGGAAGTCTTTGGGCATGATGGTGACCCCCTTAGCGAAGAAGAGACCATCAGGTGGGCCTCGCTGGCCTCCTGCAGAGCCACGACGGCGAAGCTCAGGAAATGCAGGACGGTCTTGAAGTCCTGAGCGATCTCCCTCACCAGGCGCTGGACGGGCAGCTTACGGATGAGCAGCTCCGTGGATCTCTGGCAGCGACGGATCTCTCTCAGAGCCACGGGCCTGTGACGGCGAGGCTTCTTCACTCTGCCGGTGGCCGGAGCGCCTCTCCGAGCAGCCCTTGGGGGGGGGGGGGGGGGCTTCTTCCTTCAGTAGATTTTACGGGCGGTCTGCTTGGTTCTTGCCATCGCTCTTTATTATTCTGTCTTATATTTCTTTCACGCCGCCTAAACTCCAGCCCGGCACCGCGTCGTTTTCGCTACAGCTCCCGGTATGTTGAGTTTCCCATTAGCACCGGGCGGCGGCCAAGTGCTAGCTAGCACTAGCTCCTCCCCGCTGTAACGTCTCCCACTGCAAACCGTGGCTCCGTCCGCCGACCCGGGAGACCCCCGGGGCGATCCGTGATATATATACAGAGTGAAAGGTGTAGAAAGAAGAAGGAAGATAAAAAAAAAGGCTGTTGCAACAGGCAGCCCACTCGTGTGGCGCCGCCGATCCGGCGGAACCGGAACCGGAAAGAAAATCTTTCTAATTTCCTGAGACAACTCTCTCCTTTGCTTCCTCTGGTCCATGTTTAGTGTTGTACACACCATGTCACCAAACAGCACAGTGACTACTTGTCACCCTTTAAATAGGCCGAGTGACTGATTACAAGTTTGTAGACACCTGTGATGTTAATTAGAGGACACATCTTGGTTGAACATGTCCCTATGGTCACATTATTTTCAATCTTTTCTAGGGGTACCATCATTTTTGTCCAGGCCTGTTTAGGGCCTTTTCCACGAGCACGCTTTAGCGCGACACGGGACGGCTCAGCACGCTTTGTACGCTTTTCCACAAGCCCCAACACGGTTTAACAGCCGCAATTCTCAGCCCCGCTGAAGGGCAGGGTACAGCAGTGCTGAGCTGTGCCGTGTTGTGACGTTACCAGACAGGTCGCCGCTGATTGGTCAGGTCGTAACCGGCGCTGATTGGTTAGGTTGTAACCGCCCCTCTCCTCCTCCTCATCTACCAAATCTTCACGACCTTCTCAATAAAGTTTTTGAAAAAAAAAAAAAAAAAGAATCTTCACGACCGCCTTTACTCAGCACGCAACCACTGTTGGTGGTTCCTTTTCAGTGTATTGCTGTGCTATTTTCATTTATTCTCTATCAAAAATGGCTTTGTGTAATAAGGGTGTTCCATGGACCAATAAGGAGCTGCAGTGTCTGCTCACTGCATCGTCAGACGAACGTATTCAGCGCGAGTTAGACGGAGCCGCCCGGAATGAAAAAATATACCGGGAGGTCTCGACATCGGAGTCCTTTAACGGTGAGTTTTAATTTTTTTTTATTGTGCGTTTTTTTGCAAATATATTCGGTAAGATGCTCAGTTTATTTATGCAATAAAAAAGCTGTTCATTTGTGGATGGATCGCTGCTTTATTGCAGCACAATGCGGACTAAAGCTTTTATTTTAATTATTCATGTGAACAATACGCTGAAATAAGCTTATGTATTCTTGTTAAAAACTATTGTCTTTTCTGTATATCTTGCACTTACGTGCTGTATTTTATTGTGTGCATTTTCCTTGTAGAATCATCCCACGCGTCCGCCGCGACAGCCCGCACGGATTATTCAACCGAGCCTTCCTGAACCAGAGCAGGCAGAGACGGCTTCATTCATCTGAGTCGTGACCCAGTTTGGGAAGCTGGTGTAGAGGCACTCAGTGGTCGGCGTGTATAAAATGTCGATTAACCTTCATGTTGTGTTGCAAAGTTTTTTTTTTTCTTTTAATATTTTGTATATAATAAAATGGAATTGTTTTGGAAAGTGTGGTTTGTCTGTTATAACACTGAATTATAAAACAGTATAATTACATAGAAATTCCATTGCCTAGTCTGATCAAAATTATGCTGATCTTCCTGTCAGGGGTCAACCATTGTAAAGGTAATGTAATTTTTAACTAGACCAAAAAAGAAATCTTTTTGTAAGCTTTCTGTTCTTTTTATTGAAATATCATAAAAAATTAGCCCCACATGATCCAGTTCTAAACTTTGGGTACATTTTTTATGTTAACTTATAAGAAGTTGCACAGTTGGACTTTAAAATGCAGCAGGAGAGACTGATCAAGCTTACAAGTCAAAGTATGTAAAAAAGTAAGTATATGTAAATTGAATGTTCTATCGGCATTCCAAATTCAGAGGTTTAGAATACTTTAGAAGGAGTGTAGCATCATCTAAACGGAAAATAATAATACTGTTGTTCCAAACGTTGACCTGAAGGTGAAAAACATGAATTTTTTTAATTCAGTACATCCAAAATGCCCTAGGATGTAAAAAATAATAATTTGGTGTTGGCCAGTGTGCCACCGTCTCATTATTTAATACGAATAAAAACAAGTTTCAGCTCATTATTTCTAGGTCATTTGGCAGTTAATTCAAAACAAAAGTGACTTGTGTTGTTGCAGCTTAATTATGAGATAAAATTAATTGTGAGATAAATCCACAGAGCAAGCAAGGCAATAATCCTTGGATCCTTTTTTGTCTCGTGTAAATAAGGACTCAGTCGGGTGCGTAACGTCACGGGAGTGTGGCCCCGCCTCGCTGAGAATCTGCTGCTGCCCCGCTTCTAAAACCTCCTAAAAAAAAAAAAAACACAGCACAAGCACAACACCGTGCTAATGGAGACAGAAGCATTCCGAGCCGTACTGAAGTGAATCGAGCCGTACCGAGGTGTGCTGGGCTAGTGGAAAACAGGCTTTTCATGAGTTTGTTTTTTTAAAATAATTCTGTTGAATTCAATTCAATTCAATTCAATTCAACTTTATTTATATAGCGCCATTTCAAAACAACAGTCATCTCATAGCACTATCAACTGTAGGGGGAACCCCCACAGTTGCAGAAAGACCCCAGCAATCAGGCGATCCCCTGTGAGCAAGCACTTGGCGACGGTGGAGAGGAAAAACTCCCTTTTAACAGGAAGAAACCTCCAGCAGAACCAGGCTCAGGGAGGGGCAGTCATCTGCTGTGACTGGCTGGGGGGGTGAGGGGATAGAGAAGAAGAAAAGAACAGACATGTAGAGAGCAAACAGCACGATGGGGACTCAATCTATGGGAGAGAACAAACAAATGTTAATGACCAGCAAAAAAAATATTTCATTGAGAGTGAGGAAAGGAGTGAGGCCCAGTGCATTACTGGAGGTCCCCCGGCTGACTAAACCTATTAGCAGCATAACTAAGGGAGGGTTCAGAAACACATGATCCCTCCCTAATTGTAGGCTATATCAAAAAGGTAGGTTTTAGCCCTATTCTTTAAAACAGAGATCGAGTCTGACTCCCGAATCCAGATTGGCAGCTGATTCCACAGGAGAGGAGCTTGATAACTGAAGGCTCTGCTTCCCATTGTACTTTTGGAGATTCTAGGTATTACAAGTAATGCTGCATTTTGGGAGCGTAGTGCTCTGTTAGGATAATACGGTAGTATCAGATCTTTTAAATAAAAAGGAGCCTGATTGTTTAGAGCTTTGTAAGTAAGAAGAAGGATTTTAAACTTAATTCTAAACTCTATGGGAAGCTAATGAAGGGAGGCCAGAACCGGAGAGATATGATCTCTCTTTCTAGTACCTGTTAAAACTCTTGCTGCAGCATTTTGGATCAGCTGAAGACTTTTTAAAGATGTTTTAGGACAGCCTGATAATAAAGAATTACAATAATCTAATCTCGAGCTAACAAAAGCGTGGATCAGTTTCTCAGTATCACTCTGAGACAAGATGCTCCTAATCTTGGCAATATTACGCAAATGATAGAAGGCAGTCTTAGAAACAAATTTAATATGTGAATTGAAGGACAAATCCTGATCAAAAATAACTCCAAGGTTCCTCACAGAGCTATTAAGAGAAAGAGTAACCGCATCCAAACTGAAAGTTTGATTTGGAAAGGAATTTCTAAGGTTTTTTGGACCAACAAGAATGACTTCAGTCTTATCTGAATTTAATAGCAGGAAATTACAAGTCATCCAAGCTTTGATTTCCTTAAGACAGACTTCTAACTTGGCTAATTGATTACTATCATCTGGCTTCATTGACAGGTATAATTGTGTGTCATCTGCATAACAATGAAAATGTATACAGTGCTTTCTAATAATGTTGCCTAACGGAAGCATATATAAACTAAAAAGAGTAGGGCCTAGCACAGATCCCTGTGGAACTCCATGACTAAGCTTTGAGTTGAAAGAAAACTCATTATTTACATGAACAAACTGGAACCTATCAGATAAATAAGATCTAAACCACTGCAACGAAGTTCCATTAAGTCCAACATAGTGTTCTAATCTATCAAATAGAATATTATGATCGATAGTATCAAAAGCTGCACTAAGGTCTAAAAGGACAAGTACAGAAACTAGTCCATTATCAGATGCAATGAGGAGGTCGTTAGTGACCTTCGCTAAGGCTGTTTCAGTACTATGATGGATTCTAAACCCAGATTGAAACTCTTCAAGTAAACCATTTCCCTGCAGGTGGTCAAATAATTGCGTAGCAACAACTCTTTCTAAGATTTTTGAAATGAAAGGGAGATTAGAGATTGGTCTATAGTTAGCTAAAGCTCCTGGATCTAGCGTTGGCTTTTTGAGTAAGGGTTTAATTACAGCCGTTTTAAAAGCCTACGGTACATGGCCTAAAGTTAATGAAGAATTGATTATATGAAGAATAAAGCTATCAATAAGTGGGAAGACTTCTTTAAATAACCTGGTAGGAATAGGGTCTAAAAGACAAATTGAAGGTTTGGATGAGGAAACTATTTTGTCTAACTCACAAAGGTCGATTGGAGTAAACTCATCAAGACAGGCATCAATAGAAGGAGTTGTAGTAGTTACAGTATTTAAGTTAACTGTGGGAAGAATCTGATTGATTTTATCTCTGATGGATGAAATTTTATTATTGAAAAAGTTCATAAAGTCCTGACTAGTAAGCTCTAAGGGAATGCTAGGATTGACAGAGTCCTGACTCTTTGTCAACCTGGCTACAGTACTGAAAAGAAACCTGGGATTATTCTTGTTCTCTTCTATTAATGCAGAGTAATAACTCGTTCTAGCTTTTCTAAGATATTTTTCTATAAATTAAAAGATGATTTCTCCAAGCTAAATAGATTTCATCTAAATTAGTGGAGCACCATTTTCTTTCTAATTGACGAGTCTTCTGTTTTAAGCTACGAGTTTCTGTGTTGAACCAAGGAGTTAGAAATCTCTGATTAGACTTTTTCTTTTTTAAGGGGGCCATCAAGTCTAGAGTCTGATGCAGAGAAGATGAAACACTATCCACCATGTTATCAATTACAGAAGGAGCAAGCTGTCTATAGCTTATTTCCGTTGTGTTGACACATGGCATAGAGGAAACAATCTGCATAAATTTGGTAACAGCATCATCTGAGAAGGCATCTACTGTAATAATATTTTTCTTTAGGAGCCAAACAGTCAGAAATAGTAAAATCAAAGGTTAACAGACAATGGTCTGACAGTACAGGGTTATGAGGAGACACTACAAGATTTTCTATTTCTATGCCATATGTCAGAACAAGGTCCAATGTATGGTGGAGGTAATGAGTAGAATTTCCTACTTTCTGAGAAAACCCAATCAAGTCTAATATTGAATTAAAAGCCACATTAAGGCAGTCACTATCTACATCCACATGTATATTAAAGTCCCCTACTATAATTATTCTATCAGATTTCAGCACTAAATCAGCTAAGAAATCAGCAAATTCGGATAAAAATTCTGAGTAGGTTGATGGGGGACGATAAACTATGGCAAATAAAATTGGGTTTAACCTAAAATTGCTAAAGTGCCCAATACTGAGGACCAGGCCCTCAAAGGAATTATAACATGTTTTTTGCTTTACATTAACTAGTAATTTGGAATGGTAAATTGTTGCTACTCCTCCTCCACGACCAGAACTTCTGGGATTTTGACAGTTTAAATAACCAGAGGGAGCTGATTCATTTAAACCAACATAATCCTCTTGCCCTAACCAAGTCTCTGTAAGGGAAATTAAATCAATCTGATGATCAATTAACAGATCATGGACTAACAGAGACTTGGGAGTTAGAGACCTAATATTTAATAAACCACATTTAATTTTTAAATTATGAGGAGGAACAGAGGCCAAATCATTCAATTTAGAGGCTTTATGTTTAATTTGAGTTTTACCAATATTTTTCTTTATCACTTTGGGATGCTTATACATTATATTTTTATTTACTTTGGAGGGAGCAGACAACGATTCTCTGATGGGGAAGACAGGGGCTAAGCTGAAGGGTGGCGGATGAAGAGGAGCTGCAGAGAGGCGTGTAAGACTGCGACTCTGCTTCCCGGTCCCAACTCTGAGTAGTCAGGGTTTTGGAAATTTGGATAAAAAAGATGCCAGATTGTTAGATAAATGAGAAGCACCATCCAAAGTGGGAGGAATGCTGTCTCGTCTCATAAGACCAGGTTTTCCCCAAAAAGAGCTCCAATTGTCAATGTAGCCCACGTCATTTTTAGGACACCACACAGACAGCCAGCGGTTCAAGGATGACGAACGGCTAAACATGTCATCACTGGTCAGACTGGGGAGGGGCCCAGAGAATACTACAGTGGCAGACATCGTTTTTGCAAAGTCACACACCGATTCTATATTAAGTTTCGTGACTTCCAACTGCCGGAGACGGATGTCATTAATGCCGGCGTGAATAACAATTGTGGAATATTTACAGTTACTTTTAGCCAGCATTTTCAAATTTGACTCGATGTCGCCTGCTCTGGCCCCAGGAATGCATTTGACTATGGCCGCTGGAGTCTCTAGGTTCACGTTTCTGACTACAGAGTCGCCAATGATCAGAGTTTTTTCCTCAGCGGGTGTGTCGCTGAGTGGGGAAAAACGATTAGAAACGTGAACAGGTTGGTGGAGTACTGGGGCTTTGCGACTAGGCTTCCTTCTCACCGTCACCCACCCAGTCTCCTTGCTGCTGAGGAGAGCCGGGGGACCGCTGACAGGGGGGCCTAAGCTAGCTAGCTCCGCTGCAGCTAAGGGGCGTCCGTCGAGATTAACTGGAGCAGACGGTGTTTCAATGCAGCGGAGCCGGGATTCCAAATCAGACAACCTCGCCTCAAGCACCTCAAAAAGACAACAGTTATTACATTTACCGTTATCACTAAAAGAGGCAGAGGTGTAGCTAAACATCTGACAGAGAGAACACACCAGAGGAGGAGAGTAGTGATGTGCGGATCGATCCTGAAATATCGATACCTCCGATATCGGATCGTTATGCTCTAAAATCGATACTCAAATCAAAATATCGATACTTTTGATACTTAAGTCATTTGAGGTAAGGTATAAGATAAGATAAGCCTTTATTAGTCCCACAATGGGGAAATTCCAGGATTGCAACAGCACAGGGATAGCAACACTCAGAGCAATAATCAGAAGGCAAGAGAAAAACTTGAGCAGCGAGTATATACATATCCTTAACAGAAACACGGTGAAAAGTAACTAAACTATTGAGATGTTGTCTAAGTGACACGCGGTTGGTGGGACTACTTTTTCTTCCTCCTGGGTAAGTGCGTCATGCGTTTTTTTAGATTTAAAAGACATATTAGGTGTAGTCGCACAAAATATTGGTATCGGTATTGGTATCGCCGATACCAGCCTGAATTTTACTCAGTATCGGATCGGAAAGGAAATCAGTGGTATCGAACATCACTAGAGGAGAGGAAGGAGAGCTAGTAGCCATAGCTAGTGGCTGGAGAGCAAACCACACAGGCAGACAGCAAAACAGGAAGTGACGATACGTTACCACAAGGAAGTGACGATCCCGATGATACCAGGCGCTGAATTTTTGAACCACAATTCAAAAGCATTGTCTGATTTTCATTGGTTAATTTTAATAGAATTTTTATCTATTACCACTTTTGTCAGATTCACGTTTTTTCTGTGACCATTGTGGGTTTTTATTTCATTAACAAAGGGGTACCAACAATTTTGTCCACATCCGTATTTGACCACTTGCAGGGAAATGGTTTATTTGGTTTATTTGAAGAGTTTCAATCTGGGTTCAGAATTCATCATAGTACTGAAACAGCATTAGAGAAGGTCACAAATGACCTCCTTATCGCATCTGATAATGGACTCGTTTCTGTACATGTCCTTTTAGATCTTAGTGCAGCCTTTGGTACTATCGATCATGATATTCTACTTGATAGATTAAAACACTATGTTGGACTAAATGGAACTTCGCTGCAGTGGTTTAAATCTTATTTGTCCAATAGACTTCAGTTTGTTCATATCAATAATGAGTTTTCTTCCAACTCTAATCTCAGTCATGGAGTTCCACAGGGATCTGTGTTAGGCCCTACTCTTTTTAGTTTATATATGCTTCCGTTAGGCAACATAATTAGAAAGCACTGTATACATTTTCATCATTACGCAGATGACACAATTATACCTGTCAATGAAGCCTGATGATATTAATCAATTAGCCAAGTTAGATGCCTGTCTTAAGGAAATCAAAGCTTGGATGACTTGTAATTTTCTGCTATTAAACCCAGATAAGACTGAAATCATTCTTGTTGGTCCAAAAAACCTTAGAAATTCCTTTCCAAATCAAACTCTTAATTTGGATGCGGCTACTCTTGCTCTGAATAGTTCTGTTAGGAACCTTGGAGTTATTTTTGATCAAGATCTGTTTTTTAATTCACATATTAAATTTGTTTCTAAGACTGCCTTCTATCATCTGCATAATATTGCCAAGATTAGGAGCATCTTGTCTCAGAGTGATGCTGAGAAACTGATTCACACTTTTGTTAGCTCTAGATTAGATTATTGTAACTCGTTATTATCAGGTTGTCCTAAAATATCTTTAAAAAGTCTTCAGCTGATCCAAAATGCTGCTGCAAGAGTTTTAACAGGTACTAGAAAGAGAGATCATATCTCTCCGGTTCTGGCCTCCCTTCATTGGCTTCCCATAGAATTTAGAATTAAGTTTAAAATCCTTCTTCTCACTTACAAAGCTCTCAATAATCAGGCCCCTTTTATATAAAAGATCTGATATTACCCTATCATCAAGGGCGCATGCGCAGGCAGCGACCTGCAGCTGATGATATAGTGCGTGTGTGCGTGTGTGTGTTTTTTGTACTTTTTTACGTTTTTAGAAAATCCTCTGTGTCGTTTCTGCCCTGGAGCGTTTGTGGAATATATGGCGAAGAGCTCCCTGGCATCCATAACATGGATTTCCACTCCTATCTCGCATTGCTGCTATCTGTGCTGTGGCTCTTTGTCTCTGAGGTAAACGCGTTCGGCTCCATGGCGAGCAGAATAGCGGGCAGAATACAATATTCCAGGGACGTGTTGCTGCGCTTTAACACAGCTGGTGCAGAGTCTCTGATTGCGCCCAAATTTCAGCTGCCGGACTTTATTTTGAGAGACGGACACAGCGGTGAAAAGAAAGACGGCAGAAGGAAGCGTGGAAGACGTGGAGGTGTGAAATTGCGCCTTAGGAGACGTCAGTTTGGTAACATTCCTCTTCCTTCGATCATTTTTGGGAATGCACAGTCTGTGAGAAACAAGGTGGAGGAAATTCAAGGCAACGTACGTTACCAGAAGGATTTTAAGAACTGCTGCGTCATGGCTTTCACTGAATCTTGGCTTACTGCGCATGATCGAGATGCAGAGCTGTGGATTGACGGCTTTGGAGCCCCACTGCGCTCGGATCGACAGGAAGAGGTAACGGGGAAACGTCAGGGGGGGCGGCGTATGTTTATACATTAATAAGCAGTACTGCACATCTGTCACGGTCAGAGAGCGCATCTGTACACCCGATGTGGAGCTCCTGTCTGTGTCACTACGCCCCTTTTATTTGCCTCGAGAGTTTCCCCAACTTTTCATCACAGTTGTGTACATTCATCCGAGGGCAGACGCTGACTCCGCCTCCAGCACCATCTCTGACGTGGTGCAGCGGCTGCAGTCAATCTCTCCAGAGGCGCCAAACTTCATTCTTGGGGATTTTAACCATGTTTCTTTAAAGAAGACACTTAAAAACTTTCATCAGTATGTCTCCTGCCCAACCAGGCGAAAAAAGACATTGGACCTGTGCTATGGATCCATAGAGAGGGCCTATAAATCACTCCCCCCTTCCTCCTTTAGGATCATCAGATCACAACTGTGTTCATTTGCTGCCACATATAAAACTGCTCTCAGAAGAGGCAAGGTGGAGATGAGAGACATTGATGTGTGGACAGAAGATTCAGAGCACAGCCTCCAGGAATGCTTTGACTGTACAGACTGGAAGATGTTCATAATGGCCTGCGGGGATGACTTGGACTCTCTGGCTGAGCTCACATGCTCATACCATGGCTTACTGTCAAAATAAGATTGTTCCACGTAAACGTGTCAAAATATACCCAACAACAAACCATGGGTTACTAAATCAGTTAAATCCTGCTTACAGAGGAAAGCTCTTGCCTTTAAACAGGGGTCTGTTTCTGAACTACAGGTTGCCACCAAGGAGCTGAAGGCTGAAATTTTAAGAGCAAAACAGAATTATAAATCAGAATTGGAAAGCAAGATGGCAGCAAATAAACTGGGTTCGGCCTGGGCCAGTATGAAAACTATTGCAGGCCTTCAGAGCACAGAGCGCAGTAATCGTGTGTTTTTAGATGGTTTTAGTTCAGACACAGAGCTGGCTAATGCTCTTAATTGTTTTTATGGTCGTTTTGACTCCTTTGATTTTAGCACAGAAATCCAAGATTTGAAACAGAAACTCAAAGACAATCAGCACTTTAATATTGAGATGCAGGATGTTGAAAGGGAGTTCCGCGCTGTAAAAGTGAACAAAAGTCAGGGCCCTGATAATATATGTGGGCGCTGGTAAAGTCCTGTGCACATGAACTGAGTCCTATATTTCATTACATTTTCAATAAGTCCTTACAGACACAACATGTGCCTAAGATCTGGAAAGATGCCGTGGTTGTTCCCGTTCCAAAATCCAGCTGTCCTAAAACGGTAAATGACTTTAGACCAGTTGCTTTGACTTCAATTTTAATGAAAATTTTTGAAAAACTGGTCAGATGTTTAGAAAGCTTGGGATCAGTCCGCCAAGGTCTCCGCCTTTGACTGCCACCTAATCCACATAGCACCGGACTTCCATGATCCCTCCTGCAGGTGGTGAACCTACTGGAGGGCGGACCCATGTAACTCCTTCGGGCTGAGCCCGGCCGGGTCCCATGGGTGGAAACCCGGCCACCAGACGCTAGCCTTCGAGCCCCTCCCCCAGGCCTGGCTCCAGGGTGGGGCCCCGGTAACCCCATACCGGGCGGGGTACACTGAATCCTTGATATACAATTTATCATGAGAGTCTGTTGGATCGTTCTTCGTCTGGCCCTTCACCCAGGACCAGTTTGTCTTGGGATACATCTTGTCGCGGATACAAGCGGCTGAAATGAGCTTTCTCCGTAGGATTGCTGGACTCACCCTCAGAGTTAGGGTGAGGAGCTCAGTCATCCGGGAGAGGCTCAGAGTAGAACCGCTGCTCCTCCACATTGAAAGGAGTCAGTTGAGGTGGTATGGGCATCTGATTAGGATGCCTCCTGGACGCCTCCCACTTGAGGTGTTTCAGGCACGTCCCACTGGGAGGAGACCCCGGGGCAGACCCAGGACTCGGTGGAGAGACTATGTCTCCCAGCTAGTCTGGGAACGCCTTGGTATCCCCTCTGAAGAGCTGGAGCAGGTGGCTGGGGAGAGGGAAGTCTGGGCTTCTCTGCTTGAACTGCTGCCTCCGCGACCCGGACCTCCGGAAAAGCGGTAGAAGATGGATGGATGGATGGATGGATGGTCAGATGTGAGGTCCTAAGGCAGACTGAACATGCATTGGATCCTCTGCAGTTTGCCTATAGGCCTCACAGAGGAGTGGAGGATGCCACTGTCACTCTGTTTGACATGCTTTTTAAACATCTGGATTTTAATGGGACACACGCCAGGCTTTTATTTGTGGACTTTTCTTCTGCCTTTAATACAATCCAACCTCATATTTTAGTTGAAAGGCTCCTGCAACAATTTGATTTAAGCAATAATCTGGTGGGTTGGATTCTGGATTTCTTAACCAACAGGACGCAGAGAGTAAGGGTCAATGGCACATTGTCTGACCTAAAGTGCTCTTCTACTGGCTCCCCTCAGGGGTGTGTGTTGTCACCACTACTCTTCATCCTGTACACAAACATGTGTCGGAGTAGACATGACAACAGACACATTATAAAGTATGCTGATGACTCAGTCATTGTCAGTCTCCTCCAGGATGGTGAGAGTGGCCACGGCCCAGTAGTTGATGACTTTGTTCACTGGTGTGAGGATTCCTACCTGCAGCTGAATACAACAAAAATGAAAGATATGATTATTGACTTAGGAGGAAAACTCCCAGGCACAAAGTCACCATACTAAAAGGCCAGACCACCGAATGTGTACAATCGTACAAATATCTTGGGACGATTATTGATAGTGGATTGAACTTTGAGGTGAACTGTGAAAGGGTGTGCAAAAAGGGTCAGCAAAATTTGCATTGTTTGAGGAAACTTGCACGCTTCCAAATTGACCGACCCATAATGACTATGTTTTATCGGGCTTTATTGAATCTGTTTTATCCTTTTCTTTAATGTCATGGTTTGGGTCAGATAAAACTGAAAACAGAGGAAATCCTTGGATCAGGTAGTCAGATGGTCCAGTCGTTTGCTTGGTGAGTCACAGCTGAGCCTGGCATCCCTGTACGCCAAACAAGTACAGAGGATGGCCGACTCGATTTTAAATGATGACTCCCACCCTTTGCACTGCAACTTTCAGCTTCTTCCCTCCAGACGGAGGTTTGCTGTCCCAAAAAGTAGAACCCAGCGCTACAAAAACAGCTTTGTCCCTGCTGCTGTCAAAGAGTTGAACAAGCTATAAAATTATATTGTACATATTCTATATTTACCTATTTTGTAAGATGTGTGCCTGTGTTTGTGTCTATGTTGAATGTAATTAGTGGCTTGTAAATATGGATGTCACCAACTGCAAAACAAATCTACCTACGGGTACAAATAAAGTAACCTGAACCTGAACCTGAATCCTAACAGAGCACTACGCTCCCAAAATGCTGGATTACTTGTAATACCTAGAATCTCCAAAAGTACAATGGGAGGCAAAGCTTTCAGCTATCAAGCTCCTTTCCTGTAGAACCAGTTACCAACCTGGGTTTGGGAGTCAGACTCGATCTCTGTTTTTAAGAATAGGGTTAAAACCTTCCTCTTCAATATAGCCTATGATTAGGGAGTGATCTTGTGTAGTCTCTTAACCCTCCCTTTGTTTTGCTGTTAATAGATTTAGACTGCCTGGTGACCTCCAATAATGTACTTGGCTTTTCTCCTTTAATGTTTGCTCTCTACATGTCTGTTCTTTTCATCTTCTCTATCCCCTCAACCCTCCAGCCAGTCACAACAGATGACTGCCCCCTCCCTGAGCCTGGTTCTGCTGGAGGTTTCTTCCTGTTAAAAGGGAGTTTTTCCTCTCCACCGTCACCAAGCGCTTGCTCACAGGGGATCGCCTGATTGCTGGGGTCTTTCTGCAATTGTGGGGTTTTCCCTATATTTGAAAGTGCTATGAGATGACTATTGTTGTGATATGGCGCTATTTAAATAAGTTGAATTGAATTGAATGTGCCTTCCACAGAGGAAGCAGGGCTTGTCGACGAGGGGGACGACTCACCTATCACAGGGGCTGAGGTCACCAAGGTGGTTTAAAAACCTCTTGGTGGCCGGGCCCTGGGGGTGGACGAGATTCACCCTGAGTACCTCAAGGCCCTGGATGTTGTAGGGCTGTCATGGTTGATATGCCCTTTGCAACTTTGCATGGAGGTTGGGGGCAGTGCCTTTTGCATGACAAACCGGGGTGGTGGTTCCCTCTCTTCAAAATAGGGGCCCAGAGGGTGTGATTCAACTTAGAGGGATCACACTCCTCAGCCTCCCTGGGAAGGTCTATGCCAAGATACTGGAGAGGGAGCCCGGCCGTTGGTCAACCTCGGATTCAGGAGGAGCAATGTGATTTTTCGTCCTGGCTGTGGCACATTGGACCAGCTCTTTACCCTCTCGAGAATCCTCGAGGGTTCGTGGGAGTTTGCTCAGCCAGTTTACATGTATTTTGTAGACTTGGAGAAGGCATTCGACTGCGTCCCTCGTGTTTTTTTGTGGGGGGTGCTTCGGGAGTATGGGGTATCAGGCTTGTTGTTACGAGCTATTTGGTCTCTGTATGACCATTGTGAGAGCTTGGGTTGTATTGCCAACACTCGGTCGCACTCACTACCCAGTTGAGAGTTGGACGCCGCCAGAGCTGCCCTTGTCACCAATCCTGCTCATAATTTTTATAGACTGAATTTCTAGGTGCAGCCAGGGAACAGAGGGTGTCATGCCTTGGTGACCACAGGATCTCACTCTGTTATTTTGCAGATGATGTTGTCCTGCTTGCTTCATCCAGCAGTAACCTACAGGTCTTACTGGGACGGTTTGCCGCTGAGTGTGAAGTGGCTGGGATGAGAATCAGTACCTCCAAGTCCAAGTCCATGGTCCTCAGCCCGAAAAAAAGACTGGATTGCCCTCTCGGGTTGGGGACAAGCTCCTGCCCCAGGTGAGGAGTTTAAGTTATCTTGGGGTCTTATTCACGAGTGAGGGAAGATGGAGCGAGAGGTAGACAGACAGATCGGAGCAGAATCTGCGAGATCGCGGATAACAAGCGGTTTTGAAACGAGCTTTCTTGCTGGATTCCCCTCAGAGATAGGGTGAGGAGCTCAGTCATCCGTGAGAGCGCTCAGAGTAGAACCGCTGCTCTCCACATTGAAAGGAGCCAGTTGAGGTGGTATGGGCATCTGATTAGGATGTCTCCTTGACGCCTCCCACTTGAGGTGTTTCAGACACATCCCACTGGGAGGAGACCCCAGGGCAGACCCAGGACTCGCTGGAGAGACTATGTCTCCCAGCTGGTCTGGGAACACCTTGGTATCCTCTCTGAAGAGCTGGAACACGTGGCTGGGGAAAGGGAAGTCTGGGCTTCTCTGCTTGAGCTGCTGCCTCCGTGACCCGGACCTCCGGAGAAGTGGTAGAAGATGGATGGATGGATGGAATTGATTTTAATAGAAATGTTGGCCGACTTAAAAGTATGTCCATGTACACACTCAATACTTGGTTGGGGATCCTTTTGCATAATTACTGCATCAATGCAGCATGGCATGGAGGCGATCAGCCTGTGTTACTGCTGAGGTGTTATGGAAGCCTAGGTTGCTTTGATAGCGGCCTTCAGCTCGTCTGCATTATTGGGTCTGGTATATTTCATTTTCCTCTTGACAATACACCATAGATTATCTATGGGATTTAGGTCAGGAGAGTTTGCTGGCTAATCAAGCACAGTGATATCATGGTCATTAAACCAGGTATTTGTACTTTTGGCAGTGTGACCATGTGCCATGTCCTGCTGGAAAATGAAATCAACATATCCATAAAGCTTGTCAGCAGAGGGAAGCATGAAGTGCTCTAAAAGTTCCTGTTAGATGCTGCACTGACATTGGACTTGATTGAACACAGTGGAAAAACACCAGCAGATGGCATGGCTCCATATCTCATCATTGACTGTGGAAATTTCGTACTGGACCTCAAGCAACTTGGATTCCGTGCCTGTTCACTCTTCATTCAGATTCTGGGACCTTGATTTCCAAGTGACAGGACTTGGCACCCGATTTGGGGAGCCATGTCATCTGCTGGTGTTAGTCCACTGTGTTTTATCAAGTCCAAAGTCAATGCAGCGGTTTACCAGGACATTTTAGAGCACTTCATGCTTCCCTCTGCTTACAAGGTTTATGGAGATGCTCATTTTATTTTCCATCAGGACTTGGCACCTGCCCACACTGCTTTCAAAAGTACCAAAGCCTGGTTTAATGACCATGGTATCACCATATGTTACTGGCCAGCAAACTCTCCTAACCAAAACCCCATACAGAATCTACAAAGCATCATCAACAGGGAGATGAGAGACACCAGGCCCAACAATGCAGATAAGCTGAAGGCCGCTATCAAAGCAACCTGGGCCTTCATAACACATCTGCAGTAACACAGGCTGATCACCTTCATGCCATGCCACAGTGATGCAGTATTAATTCATGCAAAAGGAGCCCTGACCAAGTATTGAGTGTGTGCATGGAAATATTTTTCGTCGGCAAACATTTCTATTAAAAAAGACAAAAGATTTTTTTATTGATCTTATGTAATATTCTAATTTTTTGAAAAACTGATTTTCAGGTTTTCATGAGCTGCAAGCCATAACTATCAAAATTAAAAGAAATAAACACTTGAAATATATCACTCTGTCTGTAATGAATCTATATAAAATATGAGTTTCATTTTATGATTTGAATTACTAAAATAAATCAACTTTTTGATGATATTCTAATTAGTGAGATGCACCTGTATGTAATTTTTATCAATAAAAGTTTTAGCCACCACTCTGTGACCGCTCTGTGTCCTAGCTTTAAGAAGTGTGGGTGGGGTTTCAGATTGACTCTGTGCTGATTGGGTAATACGTAGCATCACAACCATGCTGACTGGATAACACACAGCATCACGACCTGTCAGTCACCTCAGTGTTCCCGGGACAAAACAAGGAAGGGAAAAATGACAAATTTGACTAGAAAAAGATAGTAGTGAAGATTTAATGCTTAAAAAAAATATACTATAAATTTGCCGTGATTGCGTAGCTCTAAAGGATAATTCGGCATATGTGGAGAACATGAGGTGCATGAGCAGACTGGGCGGAGCGTCAACACAGAAAATGCCGGGAGAAGCAGCAGCCTAACCGGGCAGACCACAGTCCTTTGCGGGGAGACACACCCAGCCTGCCCAGTCAGTAGTAGACAGGAGTACCTGCTTCTGCTTCACCTGTGTGGTACCACTGTACTTTGCAGGACTGCGAGTCCCCCCTTCCGCGCGAATATCTAAAAATTAAAAACTTAATACCGCCATGATTGTGGAGCGGAATGGCCGGAATGACTTAATGACCAAATGCAGGACACAAAAACACACAAATAATGAAATAAATCATTTTTGGTTAAATACTTACTGACAAATGGGCAACAGGTCTAACGGATAATTTGGCATCGATAACACGAGGTGCACTGGGGGAAGGGGGTGGAGCAGCAGCTGAACCACTGCCACCACTGGAAAGCAACAGCTGAGCCTCCCGTTAGCCGGGCAGGCTGATGAAGGACAGACGAGTAACACCCTGCAGAAGTGAGACTAAAGCCAAATGAAACAGGACAGCAGCAGGAAAAGTTGCTCAAAACTCTTATTTGGTCTCTGTGAGTGAACTGGGTCTCGGAGGATGACGCCATGGGAAGGTGCCTCCCCAGTCAGCAGCAGACGGAAGTCCCTTTGCAGGACCATGACTTGCCATCGCCGATGAAGCTCCTGTTGGTGTGCTCGCACAATTATTAAAAGTTGATTATCAAATGTTAGTAACTGTGGAGCAGAATGCCCAGATCAACTGCATATCATATGCGGCCACATGCATGGATTGACTAAACGACGACCGTCACCAAACTGGACTCAAAAACGCTCAATAACTCATAAAAGATGACACAAATAAGTGATCTGACAAAAAAAAGTAAATAAGGGTTCTTAAACAGTGGCTAATATTGGATGTCCCATTCATTTTCAATTATTCTGTAATTAATATTCACACAATCAAATAAATCTCACTTCAGTCCCTTTCATATTTGTCAAAGTCAAACATGTGTGATTGCCTACATATAGGCTACACCTCTGATAATAATAATTATAATAATAATAATAATAATAATCGTCGTCGGCCTCCGTCGGTCTATGATGACCATGGAAGAGAATCCTAAACGTCTACTCTGCTGGAACAGCACCGCCTGTGGCTGAACAGGCCGATGCGCGAATGGCAGTCCCTGTCACACAGGTCACACTTGTGGGTGGTCTCCGTGCTGCTGGGTCTGTGGCGGTTCTTCCTGCGGGTCCTTTTTTCATCTGCTGCAGCAGTCAGTCTCTCTTCACCCACCTTGAGCTGTCTGGTCAGGGTGCCTCTCCATTTGGAGCGGTCCGTTGCAAGGTCCTCCCAGCGCTCTGTGTTGATATCCAGGGCCTTCATGTCTCTCTTGCAGACGTCTCTAAAGCGCAGCTGTGGGCGGCCAACGTCTCTCCTGCCAGTTGCCAGTTCTCCATAGAGGACGTCTTTGGGGATTCTGCCATCCTCCATACGGTGAACGTGGCCTAGCCAGCGGAGCCTGCGCTGCCTGAGTAGAGTGAACATGGAGGGAAGGCCGGCGCGGGACAGAACTTCTGTGTTGGGCACTTTGTCCTGCCAGGATATGTCCAGGATGTGGCGAATGCAGCGCAAGTGGAAGGAGTTCAGTCTCTTTTCCTGCCGGGCGTATGTTGTCCATGTCTCACTCCCATAGAGCAGTGTGCTGATGACGCAGGCGTTGTACACTGCCATCTTCGTCTTGACAGAGAGTTTGGGATTCTCCCACACTCGTGTGGTGAGGCGAGCGAGTGTGAAGGCTGATTTTCCAATCCTCTTGTTGATCTCTGTATCAAGGGAGAGGTTGTTGCTGATCGTGGACCCCAGGTACGTGAACTGATTCACGACCTCCAGCTTGTAGTCATCAATGGTGATGGTTGGTGGTGCTTCCGTGCCTTGTGCCAAGACGTTAGTCTTCTTCAGGCTGATGGTAAGCCCGAAGTCCTTGCATGCCTGGGAGAAGCGGTCCATCAGGGTCTGAAGCTCCTGCTGTGTGTGGGTTGCGACTGCAGCGTCGTCTGCAAACAGCATGTCTCTGATTAGAGCCTCGCGTACTTTGGTTCTGGCTTTCAGGCGGGCAAGGTTGAAAAGCCTGCCGTCAGATCTTGTGTGCAGGTAGATTCCCTCTGTTGCTGTGCTGAAGGCATGCCTCAGGAGCATAGCAAAGAAAATCCCAAAGAGGGTTGGCGCAAGTACACAGCCCTGTTTCACTCCGCTGCGTATGTTGAATGGCTCTGAGACGTTGCCATCATGCTGCACTATCCCCTGCATGTTGGTGTGAAACGATTCGATGAGGCTTTGCAACTTTGGTGGGCATCCTATCTTTGGCAGGATCTTGAAAAGGCCCTCTCTGCTGACCAGATCGAACGCTTTGGTGAGGTCGATGAAGGCGACGTACAGAGGCATGTTCTGTTCTCTGCATTTCTCCTGGAGTTGGCGGATGGAGAATATCATGTCTACCGTCGATCGCTCAGCGCGGAAGCCACACTGAGACTCGGGGTAGACACGTTCGGCAAGCTTCTGTAGACGAACGAGAACAACTCGTGCGTAGACTTTGCCAACAACGCTGAGGAGGGAAATGCCCCTGTAGTTGTTGCAGTCGCTTCTCTCCCCTTTGTTTTTGTAGAGGGTGATGATCTTGGCGTCCCTCATGTCCTGTGGTACGGCACCTTCCTTCCAGCACTGGCAGAGGACGTCATGCAATGGCAGCAGTGCTTGATCAGGTCAGGGGGTATGCCGTCGTTGCCGGGTGCCTTGCCAGCGGCCAAGCTATCAATGGCCTTACTGAGTTCGTCGATGGTTGGCTCGGCGTCAAGTTCGTCCATGGATGGCAGGCAGTCGATGGCATCAAGGGCTGACGGTGTCACGGTGTTCTGTCTAGAGTAGAGGTCGGAGTAGTGTTCCACCCATCTCTCCATCTGCTTGTTCTTCTCTGTGATCATCTCCCCAGTGGAAGATTTGAGGGGGGCCGTCTTGCTCTGAGCCGGACCAAGTGCTTTCTTGATGCCATCGTACATACCACAGATGTTCCCGGTTTTGGCAGCGGTTTGAATGTCTTGGCTGAACTGAGTCCAGTACTTGTTGGCACAGCGCTGAGCAGTCTGCTGAACTTTGCTTCTCGCAGCCCTGAGAATCTGGAGATTCTTCTCGTTTGGGTACTTCTTGTACTCAGCAAGTGCTGAGCGCTTGGCTTCAATGACGGGGGTCATCTCGGTCAACTTGGCATCAAACCAGTCCTGTGACTTCGAGGTCTTCCTCCCAAAGGTAGCCAAGGCTGTGCGGTAGATGGTGTTTCGCAGCTCTTCCCACTTCTGCTTTGCAGATTCTCCTCCTTGTGGTACACCAAGTTCCTTCTCAAAGGTGAAGGCAAACTGTTCAACAAGTTCTGGTTGGGCCATCTTGCTGGTGTCAATCCGTGCTTTTCCAGGTTGTCTAGCACGATGGAATTTCTTCAGCTGCAGCTTGACCTTGCAACACACCAATGAATGGTCTGTGTCGCAATCTGCACTCTGGAACGAACGGGTGATTAGCACGTTCTTCAGTGAGGTGCGCCTGGTCAGGATCAAGTCTAGCTGGTGCCAGTGCTTTGAGCGCGGATGTTGCCAGGAAACCTTGTGTTGGGGCTTGGTCTTGAAGAACGAGTTTGTGATGCACAGATCGTGATATGTGCAGAACTCGAGCAGCCGCTGTCCGTTGTCGTTCATTCTGCCCACGCCAAAAGGTCCAAGACAGGAGGGCCAGGAGTCGTGGTCAGCACCCACTCTGGCATTGAAGTCTCCAAGGAGAATGAGTTGTTCAGAGTTGGGGATGATCCTGACAGTTGTTGTGAGATTCTCGTAGAACTCGTCTTTTGCCTCTGGTGTGGCTGTCTGTGTTGGGGCATACACACTGACGAGGGTGACTGGGCCTTGAGTGGTGTTCAGGCGGAGGGTGAGGAGTCGTGCAGAGCCAGTGCTGCCCGGTTCCACCATCTTCAGCAAAGTGTTCTTCACTGCGAAGCCCACTCCGTGTTCCCTGTGTTCGTCACTGCCCTTTCCCTGCCAGTAGAACGTGTAGTCCTTCTCTCTCAGTGTGCCTGCATCAGCTAACCGTGTTTCCTGGAGAGTGGCGATATCCACTCCCAGTCTCTTCAGCTCATTATTGATGATGGCAGTCTTCCTGGTGTCGTTGATGTCCTTGAGGTTAGCAGCGAGGCCTGTCATCATAGTGCGGACGTTCCAAGTTCCCAGTTTTAGAGTTGGTCTCTTTTGTTTTATTGTCTTGCCTGGTGCGGAGGTTCTCAGCCTGCTGTTTGGATTTCTCCTTATCCCCATGCACCCAATGAGGAAAGCAAGCTGTGGCGGGACAACACCTTATTGGCTGGGGGCTGCCCAGCTTGAGGCGGGCGGTAGCTGTCCAGTGAGATCTGATGATCCCTCCCACCGTCGGGAACAACCCCTGGCGCCACGCTCTACGCCAATTGAGCAGTGGCTTATAACCGGTAACTGTCATTCCCCGTGTTTTGTCTACGCCAAAGGCGAAGCTGGAGTGTCCTCTCCAATAATAATAATAATCACTCTATTAAAGCAAGAAATCTGTGTGTGTGTGTGTGTGTATGTGTGTGTGTGTGTGTGTGTGTGTGACGTTTATAGGACATCATAGGACGGCCTATGATCTCTGCCTGAACATCATAGTACGTCCTATGAACTCAGGCATCACAGGACGACTCATGATGCCTATATGATGGCACATAGACAAATGTGTCTTTATGATGTCATATACAGTACATCAAGCCCACAGCACATAGACAAATGTGTCTTTATGATGTCATATACATCAAGCCTGCCTTCATGTCTTTATGATGTCATATACAGTGACATCAGGCAACATGATGTCATATACATCAAGGCTGCCTTCATGTCTTTAAAGCACATTTATAGGACATCATAGGATGGCCTATGATATCTGCCTGATCATCATAGGATGCTCTATGATGTCATATCATAGAGCATCATATCATCTAATAGTTTTTTTTTTCTAATAGTTCTAATAGTTTTTTTTTTTTTTTTTTTTTTTTTTTTTAATTCAAAAGATGCAATAGACTTACACAATGGTCCTCTCCGGCATACAACTAGGAACATACCGGTCGCTATGGAGGGTGAGAATATGTATGGGCACATAATCATACCATGTAGGATAACTAAATAGACGGTTATGCTGTTTCATCCCACCTAGCAACAATGCTCTGCACTGTGTGTGTTTATATATTTACATATTTATTCCATCTAGCTACAATGCTCTGCACTGGGTGTGTTTATGTTTATATTTATATATCTATATATTTATTCCATCTAGCTACAATGCTCCGCACTGTGTTTTTATATACATATTATTCCATCTAGCTACATTGCTCCGCACTGTGTGTGTTTATATACTTGCATATTTATTCCACCTAGCTGCAATGCTCCATACTGTGGGTGTTTATATATTTACATATTTATTCCATCTAGCTACAATGCTCTGCACTGTGTGTTCATATATTCATATATTTATTCCATCCAGCTACAATGCTCTGCACTGTGTGTCTGTGTGTGTGTGTGTGTATATATATATTTTATAGTAATATGTACATATGTATATTAGCTGCTCTTGCTTGCTTGTTTTTTCTTGCCTTCTGATTGTTGCTCTGAGTGTTGCTATCCCTGTGCTGTTGCAATCCTGGAATTTCCCCGTTGTGGGACTAATAAAGGCTTATCTTATCTTATCTTATATACAGTGACATCAGGCAACATGTCTTTATGATGTCATATACATCAAGGCTGCCTTCATGTCTTTATGATGTCATATACAGTGAGTCCATGCCGGAAAGCCTCTTTTTGTTGAGATCTATTTTCATGATCCTGTCCATGAACTGGAATTACAACGCTCCTATCTCTCAACCAGTGGTCTCAACGAAGAAGAAGTGCATAGAGCAGACCATCTTGGTGAGAGTCATAGACAGCATGAATTCAGAGAAAATGCAAACTTAAAAAATGAAGTGAAAGAGGACATGACTGCGTTAGATCTCAAGCTCACAATGTCAGAGCTTAAGAGAGCTTTGTAAGATAGTGGATACACAGCTCCAGGATTTGATCAGTTAAGCTATGCTATGTTCCGGCAGTTGCCTATGCAATCAATGCAACTGGTGCTGAAATTGTTTAACAGAATATGGAAGGAGGGGGTTATCCCAAGTGGGTGGAAAAAGGCTGTAATTTTACCATTTTGATAAGCCAGGGAAAGATCCAGCTTATCCAGGCAACTACAGGCCAATAGCATTAACGTCACACTTAGGGAAATGGATGGAGAAGGTGTTAGTTGACAGACTCTCATATGTATTAGAGCAAAAACGATTAATAAATGACTATCAGAATGGTTTTAGAAGAGGAAGATCCACAGTGGATGCTCTAGTCAGGGTAAGTAATGATATTGAAAAGACTCTCAAAATGAAAGAAGTAATGGTTATAGTTTATCTGGATATTGAAAAGGCTTATGACTCACTGTGGAGGGATGGACTTCTTATCAAACTGGGCTGCACAGTGGCGCAGTGGTTAGCACTGCGGCAGCACAGTTTTCCCTCGGCCAGGGGATCGCGGGGATCATGAGATTGTGGGTTCGATCCCTGCCCCTGGCCAACAGTGATAAGATAAGATAAGATAAGCCTTTATTAGTCCCACAATGGGGAAATTCCAGGATTGCAACAGCACAGGGACAGCAACACCCAGAGCAACAATCAGAAGGCATGAAAAAACAAGAACAGCTAGTAAACATATGTACATACATATGTATGTGATCTGTGTGGAGTTTGCATGTTCTCCCCGTGTTGCGTGGGTTTACTCCGGGATTTCTCTGGTTTCCTCCCGCATGCCAAAAACATGCAGGTTAGAGATATGGGGCGCTTGCGCATGCAGCGACTGGCAGCTGGTGGCTTGTCACCAGACTGCAAAACAAATCTACCTACGGGTACAAAATAAGTACAAAAAAAACAAAAAACAACAAAAAAAAAAACTGAAGAAAATGGGCATTGGTGGTAGGATGTATAATTGGATAATGGATCTTTTAACACACAGGACAATTAGGGTTAAAGTAGGATCAGAAGTTTCTAATGACTTTGAAATAGAAAATGGTGTTCCTCAGGGGAGTGTGATAAGTCCTGTTTTATTCAATATAATGATTAATGACATGTTTGCAGATTAAGAGAGATCCATCAAAACAGCACTATATGCAGATGATGGAGCCATATGGACGAGGGGAAGAAATGAGAAATTTGTGTTCAAAAACATCAGGAAAGCAATGGAGAAAGTGGAAAAGTGGTCATATGACTGGGGATTTAAATTTTCAAACAGTAAAACCTGCTATATGACTTTCACAAAAAAACGCAGAACTGTTACAGAACCATTAACATTATATAGTCAACCAGTAGAGAAAGTCAGTGAGTTCAAATACAGTGGTACCTCTACTTACGAATTTAATTCGTTCCGGAAGAATTCTCGTAACGTGAAAAATTCGTAAGTAGAGGCGCGTTTTACATGTAAATGCCGTAATCCGTTCCAAGCCCCCAAAATTCGGGCATAAATTTTTTATAAATCGTAAAAACGCATCAAAACATGTAACAAATACATGTTACAATTAGATTACTGCACAATAAACATAAAATGAGAGTTTAAAATGAGAGAAAGAATAATAAAAGAGAAAGAATAATAAAAATTATGTTCATTTACCCTTTAACTGCTATCGTCGTCGACGTCGTCACCTTTTGCCTTCTTTGGTTCATGTTCTGATCCAAGGATGTTTGCTTTTGTCAGCTTGTAAGTGCTTCGTTTTGTTTTAATACCGTGCTGATCGTTGATGTATTACGGCCATATTCTTTGGCGAGATCAACCAAACGCATAAAGTTTTGGAAAAAAAAAACAACTTCGTGGCCAATGGGATACCAGGAAGATGCTAGGCGATAGCCAATGGCAGAGCAGCTACAGGTATGTTTACGTTCGGTAAACTACGGAAGCTGCGAGGAGCACGTACTTTTTTGCCTTTCGTATCCTGAAATTTCGTTCGTAACTAGAGGCAATATTTTCCCGTTGAGGCGTCTCGTAACCTGAAAATTCCGTATGTAGAGACGTTCGTAAGTAGAGGTACCACTGTATCTAGGATTGTGGTTTGATAGTGCATACACATGGAGAGTTCATGTTGAAAATCTGGAGACAAAGTGCAAAAAAGTCATTAATCTCATAAAAGCTGTAGCTGGACACAAATGGGGTGCAGATAAACAGGCATTAATTGACATTTACAGAGCACTAATGCGATCGACAATAGACTATGGATGCATGATTTATGGAGCAGCGGCAAAGGCGACTCTGGAAAAAATAGAATGCAGCATAGAGTGCTTTGCCTGTGCATTGGAGCTGTCAAAACAACACCAAACAATGCAGTTTTAATAGAAGCAGGAGAAATGCCAATGGATTTGAAAAGAGATAAACTCGCATTATCATACTGAGTGAAGCTGAAAGGAAGTGACGAAGCGAATATTTCAAAAACAACACTACAAGACTGCTGGGAATACTCTAATTTCCAGGGACACGGGTTTGGGTGGACAATTGAAAGAAAAGCCAGAATGTATGGGCTACACACTATTGATATAGCTAACACCAGTCCAGTGAGTAATGTTCCTCCTTGGCTGTTTCTGGGAATAGAAGTAGACGCTAGTCTGCTAATGAGTTAAAAGGATTGGCATATGAATGAAGTTGGTGTTAAAACAAGCATTTACCTTAGGAGCAATTACTATAACTTCTTACAGCTCTATACTGACAGTTCAAAGAACAAAGAGGGCTCTGTTGGAGTTGGAGTATACATTCCAGAGTTTAAAATGACCATCGCAAAAAGATTATCCAACAATACATCTGTGTTTACAGCAGATATGGTGGCAGTAATTATTGCTTTGCAATGGGTGGAGGAGATCAGACCGGACCGGGTGGTGTGCACGGATTTACTTGCAGTATTAAAAACCATACAGACACTAAAATCTACAAGGGAAGACTTGGTGATTGCGCAATATCACAGTTTATTTAGGGTACACAGGGGTGGTGGAGAAGTTCAGTTTTGTTGAGTTCCTGCACATGAAGGGTTGAAAGGGAATGACTGTGCAGACAAATTAGCAAAAAGCGCTCATGGAAAAGAGATAACTATACCATTGTCTCTTGGAAAAGGTGAAGGGAAAGCAGTAATCAAGAAAAAATGAACTGAGCTATGGCAAAAAAGATGGGATGAAGATCATAAAGGTAGATCGTATTACAGAATACAAAAATCTATTGCAATATGGAATTACATAACAACCAAAAGGAGGGAAGACATCATTATGGCAAGACTCAGACTGGATCACACAGGTTTAACTGGCACTTTATTCACTATGGGGAAAAGTGAAAGTGACAAATGTAGAGAATGTGGAGTGAAAGAAAATGTCGAGCACATCTTATTACACTGTCACAAATATGGAAATGAAAGACAAATAATGGAAAATGAAGTTTGAGAGGCCGGTAGGGAATGGAATTTAACTGGGATTCTGGGAAGAGATGGAGATGGAAAGGCAATAAGAATCACGAGAAGGGCTCTTTTCTCTTTTTTTAAATAACACAGGATTAAGTCATAGAATTTAGGGGTCGGGCTCAGATGACATAATGTTACATACTCTTGTACAGTAGGTGGCGGTATGCACCTTTCAGTTGTTTGCTATCCGCCAGTAACCAAGAGAAGAAGAAGAAGAAGAAGAAGAAGAAGACCCATCAGATGGAGAGCAACAGAGTGACGACAACTGCTGCATGTCAGAAAAGATGCCATGAAGATGAAATACCTGAGGTTCCAGCAGTACATCAAACCCGTCTGAGACAGGAGGACACCCTTCACCAGCATAGGGTACGGCAGACTTTCAAGCACGTTTCTAGGACATCATAGGACGGCCTATGATCTCTGCTTCATCATCATAGCACGTCCTGTGAACTCAGGCATCATAGGATGACTCGCCATGCCTACATGACGGCAAATGTGTAACCTTGACGAATGCCAGTCTACGCTACAAATGTGTAAAATGCCAAGAAAAGCACTGATTTTCTCCAGGTGCTCCGGTTTCTTGGTTTCTATGGGCATGCAGGGGCATTCCTGAACAGGGTCGAAAGCCACCATTCACCAGCATAGGGTACGACAGACTTTAAAGCATGTTTATAGGACATCATAGGACGGCTTATGATCTCTGCCTCATCATCATAGCACGTCCTATGAACTCAGGCATCATAGGATGACTCGCCATGCCTACGTGATGGCAAATGTGTAACCTTGACGAATGCCGGTCTACACTACAAATGTGTAAAATACCAAGCAAAGTGCTGATTTTCTCCAGGTGCGCCGGTTTCTTGGTTTCTACGGGCATGCACGGGCCTTCCTGAACAGGGTCGAAAGCCACTTTTTCAGGATTGTGCCCATGAACTGGAATTACGATGCACCTATCCCTCAGCCAGTGGTCTGAACAAAGAAGAAGAAGACCCACCAGATGGAGAGCAATAGAATGAGGAGAACTGCTGCACGTCAGAAAGGATGCCGTGAACATGAAACACCTCAGGTTCCACCAGTATGCCACAGGCATGACTGTGAACAACACAGCCATCTGAGACAGGAGGAGACTCTTCAGCAACGGGCATGCAGAAATACTTGCTTATATTTGGTTTCTACGGGCATGGACGGGTGTGCACGGGCATGTACTAGTATAGACAAAAGGACCATGCCGTCATATACACAACAGGACACAGCACTTTAAAACACACCTATTCAAAGCAGTAAATCTGGAAATCTTAAAAAAATATCACTTGATAAATTCAAGAAATCTCTGTCAGTTTGTGTGTAAATCTAGAAATCTTACACCCATTCCAAGCAGTACATCATCGCTATGCCATCATCAAAGATCATAGTGTGGCGGTTCGTTTTAACCCCACAACAGACTAAGGACAGACAACTCGCTACTCCTGGTTTTTTCCGCTACACTGCTGTGATAATGTCACCTTTGATGCATTGTGTTCATGCGCCCTGTCCTTACTGTGACCTAGAGACTCAGATCAATATGTAGATGTGCCTGTTAGCCTCTTTGTCCTGCACCTGGAGCGAGGTCTAGCTAATCTGCCCATTGTGATGTATGTCTCACAAATGCAAATATCTCCTGCCTGTTCTGTTATCCCTTTGATCATACTAACTGTTGGGGTATGTTCCTTTGATGTATTGTTATGGTCAAGTATTTAAGCTGCAACTCTGTAACGCAATCTCTCTCTCACTCTGATCCTGCAACTGGTAGACACACACGTGTCCGCCTCTCTTCTTCTTCACTGAGAGCCTGAGGAATTCGGCTTCAGCCTGCTCACGCTATGGGCTGGAGCCGAGTTCCCGTGACGGCGGTATGATTAATAAAACCTGCTTAAAACCACAGCATAGCTGCTTATTTTTGTATGCCGCCGCACTGGTGACCCCGCTTGAAAGCACACGCTTTGTGCAAAGCAACTTCTGGTCTCCACGCTGGACCGGCCGCTCTCACAGAGAGCGCACGCACCTCGTCCTCTCTCCACGACGGCAACCTCCAGGGCCGACGGAGAGCGCAGCGCGTGGAACTGAACGCACCATGGCCGCACGAGCGACAACGATCGTCTCCTCCCTCTTACCGCTCCAACGCAGCTGCACGAGCCCGGGGCACAAAGATCGTCTACCTGCATCGCACCGCTCCAACGCTCCTCCACGAGCCCGAGCACAAAGATCGTCTATTGCCTCGCACCGCTCCAAACGCATCTCCACGAGCCCGAGGGACAGAGATTGTCTACTTCCTCGCACCGCTCCAACGCACCAACGACCGAACGACGCAACAGCTCAACCTGGATTTTCAATCGGCGCCGTCCTGCGCCGACCTCCACCAAGTTTCTGCACCCTGACTCGCCACTCCAGCGGCCCCCACCACGCACAGAACCCCCGCGCACGCATCGGGGAGTTACAAGGACGGCGCATCACGCACAGGACAAGTAACGGCTCCACAGACTGCCTTCCTCCTTCGCCGCTGCCCTTCAGGGCTGCTCGCTCACCTGAGGCACGCATGCAGCACGCTCGAAGGATTTGTTAACAGTCTCAGCCACGCCAAAGACCGCCATCGTCCTCCGCCGCTGCTCGTTCACCTGAAGCAAGCACGCAGCTCGCCACTGGATTTTTTAATGGTCTTAGCCACGGCACAAAGGGATTTCAGCCGTCAGCTGTTCCCGGGGGCTTTGGGGTTGCTTCAGCACCCAAAGCCAACAGTCCCTCTGCTTTGTTTACTTTTTTTTTTTCTTACAGCCGCTCCTGCTTTTCTTCATGGCCACGAGAGGAGTCAGAGACTAATTTTTCTTCGTGTGATCTCCGCACGTGCAACGGGACAACCCCTCGACGTCGCGGAGCAGCAAGCAATTTTTGCACAGCTCAGGACGATTTCACAGCTCCTGCCGGCACTTACTACCCCTCCCCTCCCTCCCCCTCCGCCTGCAGTGAGCTTCTCCCACAGCTCGCTCACACAGATAGATTATCGAGGTCGCGGCCCGCTGCTGCTCCTCTGGGGGGGAGCGTGGTGGCGGTTCGTTTTTAACCCCACAACAGACTAAGGACAACAACTCGCTACTTCCTGGTTTTTTCCGCTACACTGCTGTGATAATGTCACCTTTGATGCATTGTGTTCATGCGCCCTGTCCTTACTGTGACCTAGAGACTCAGATCAATATGTAGATGTGCCTGTTAGCCTCTTTGTCCTGCACCTGGAGCGAGGTCTAGCTAATCTGCCCATTGTGATGTATGTCTCACAAATGCTAAATATCTCCTGCCTGTTCTGTTATCCCTTTGATCATACTAACTGTTGGGGGTATGTTCCTTTGATGTATTGTTATGGTCAAGTATTTAAGCTGCAACTCTGTAAATCAATCTCTCTCTCACTCTGATCCTGCAACTGTAGACACACACGTGTCCGCCTCTCTTCTTCTTCACTGAGAGCCTGAGGAATTCGGCTTCAGCATGCTCACGCTATGGGCTGGAGCCGAGTTCCCGTGACGTCGGTATGATTAATAAAACCTGCTTAAAAACCACAGCATAGCTGCTTATTTTTTTCATGCGCAGCAATAGGACATAAGACATCTTCAAAGATCAAACGCAGGCATGACTCACGATCATAGCACTCGCTATGACATCATCAAACATCAGAGGACTCACTAAGACACCATCAAAGATCAAAGGCAGCCATCATAATGTGTGCTGACCTGCTTGCTTACACCTCCTTTCTACGGGCATGCAGAAATACTTGCTTATACTTGGTTTCTATGGGCATGCACGGGTACGCACAGGCATGCACGGGTATGTACTAGTAACAATAATAATGCTTCCAATATATAATATATAATAACGCTTACAATAGAGCAGCGGCGCTCATATTGTTAGTCTTTGCCAGTCACGCCCTCAAGGTTCAGATCATTGTTTGGTCTCAGTATCGCCCCAGCGTGACAATATAAGCACCGCCTCAATCTTACCATTAAAGTTTTAAAAAACCTCTTAATAACAAAATATTGCTAAAATGTAAACTGATGCACTACAATCTGTCTCAAATATTTGTAAACATGTCCTGTATAGTACTGCATAGTTATTGACAATTCACAGAAGAAATTCAATATTACATTGAACTCCATCACTGAACAGTGACATAAACTAAAGTAATTATAATGATGACTGAACAACTCCCTTTCCCAAAGTGCAAGATACACTATTATCTTGAATATAAGTGATAAAAGATCACACAAATAAGTGATCTGACAAACAAGTAAATAAGGGATCTCAAACAGTCACTAATACTGGATGTCCCATTCATTTTCACATTTAGGGTATTCTGTAATTAATATTCACACAATCAAATAAAATCTTAGTGCCATTTACACCATTTCATATTTGTCAAAGTCTAACATGTGTGATTCCCTACATATAGGCTACACTTCTTTTGTATTCCACTTTCAAACACAGCCTACATTTGGGCCTGTAAAGGCCTGATTTGGATTCCTGTTTTCAGACAGGAAATATTTGCATTCTATGGGCTTGCACTAGTTATTCTGTTTTTAAAACAAGGAGTACTTGAAGCAAGTACAATATCGCAGCAGTTTTCAGCTTTTCAATATAATTACTGTGGCAGAACCAAATTATGATAAACCCATCATCCATGAATACTGTATACAACAAAGTATACAACCCATAGTCATAGGGCAGGATCCCAAGTTGAACCTGTGCAGCAAGTTTGGTGACCCTAGAGGGCTTTTACACATTCTATAGTAGAGGGGTATAGGGAGTGCCAACCTGACCTTTGACCCTTTGACCCAAACCTGTAGTCAGAGGTCATGGTCTCAGAGTAACCTGTGTACCAGGTTTGGTGACCCTAGCTTTTCTTTGTTGTTGCAATATAATTCATAAGCCATTTGATGTTGACCTTTGACCTTGCAATCCCACATCCATAGTCACATTTCGGGGTCACAGGGGTGAACCGTGTGTACCGAGTTTGGTGACCCTAGCTTTACTCATTGTATAATAATAGGACATAGGGAATGTTAACCTTGACCTTTGACCTTTCGAACCCAAACCTGTAGTCAGAGGTCAAGATCCCAAGGTGAACCTGTGTCGCAAGTTTGGTGACCCTAGCTTTCTTTGTTGTTGAGATATAGTTTATAAGCCATTTTGATGTTGACCTTTGATCTGCGATCCCAAAACCATAGTGACATTCCTGGGTCACAGGGGTGAACCTGTGTACCAAGTTTGGTGACCCTAGCTTTACTCATGTACAGTAATAAGGCATAGGAATGTTAACTGTGACTTTTGTCGCTTTTGACCCAAACCTATAGTCAGAGGTCAGGATCCTAAGGTGAACTGTATACCAGGTTTGGTGACTCTAGCTTTACTCATTTTATCGTAGTAGTAAGTTTAGCATTTACCATTTACCAGAGTGCAAATGGAATGTGAACTTTGACCTTTTGACCCGAAATCCATAGTCAAGTCAGGGTGTCAGTCATCCAAAATGTGCCCAAGATACAACTATTGTATCGATTTGAAAAGCCTACATCATTTCTTTCAGTAGTTATTGCTTTCTTGTGAAAGCAATAACTACTTTGACCTCAACGTCATCTGATCAGAGTCAAATTGCAGTATGTGCATCATCAGTGTATATCAAACCCTGGTACCAACTTTCAAAAAAATCGGAACAAAACTGTAGGAGTTGATTTCAAAAAAGTGGGACAGACAGATGGACTGACCCATAACATAATCCTCAGCTGGTCAAAGCCCAAAGGAGTCGAAGAGCAAATATAGCTATATTTTTTTAGAGGATGAATATGGCATTTATAGTAGATAGAATAGAATATAGTAGGAACAGTCGTTATGTGTACAGCTCCAAGCAGTGAACGGCAATGACAACTGGCAAGAATGAGGCGCCGTTCGTCCAGAACGCAACAAAGATATCCATTTTTAATGTACTAGAGACTCAAGTGAGGATAGTGATCACGTGCTGGACTGAGTAAGAACTAGTTTGATCGAGACAATCAACTTAAGAACTGTGTAACGGTGAGTTAGAACGGAGTGAAACCAGTCTGGAAAAGGTTTTAACTGAGTAAGGACTGTGCTGAACTTGTCAATAACTGATTACAAACTGATTAGAAATGAGATGGACTGCTACTGTTCCATTTTTAACGTTGTAAGAACTGGCTACAGTTGGGATGAAAACCAGCTGGACTTGTCTCAAACAGTGTAAGAATGAAGTAATGCCGTATTTGAGGCATTTTTTTTTTTTGCCCCATCTTACTCGTTTTGACCCATTTTCACCCCGTTTCATCAATTTCTATAGATAGTTTCTAGGACGTTCTGAGGATGAGTTTGGTCTGATGGGCCCCTTAGACCATCTGCCACACTCAGACAAACAGGGATACTGTAACAATACTTCTTCTTTTGGCTGCTCTCCACAGTGGATCATCTGCCTCCATCTCACCCTATCCTTTGCATCTTCCTCTGTAACACCAACACTTTCCATGTCCTCCTTCACTACATCCATGAATCTTGTCTGTGGTCTTCCTCTTTTCCTCCTGCCTGGCAGCTCCGTCTTCAACATCCTTTGTCCATCCTTCAACATCCATGATCCCTCCTCTGCACATGTCCATATCATCTCAGCCTTGCCTCTCTTACTCTGTCTCCAAATCACTTAACTTGAGCTGTCCCCTCTGGAGTGAGTTGGTGCTCTTGTTTAGTGCCATGTCAGCATCTATGGCTATTTCATGGCAAAAAAAAAAAAATAGAACTAATAAGAAAATTGAGTTAAAATTTATATGGAGATAGTGTAGAGGGTGAAAGGGAAGGATGTGGAGGCGAGGCACAAGCGTAGGTCGACACAGATTCTTTATTGGACCCTCTATCATATGTACAGCCTGTGACCCCAGCGTGGATGCTGGGTCCGTGAAGAGCCTAGTCTGGAAAGGCATGCCTCAGTTTCTCTGTGCTCTGTTATAAAGCTTTATTGACCTGTGTGTAGAAACTGAGGTTGGCACATATTACATAAGATTTAACAAGGGCCATGAGTGGCAAGATTATAATAACACATGTTACATACAAAGGCACCGTGTGGCACAATTAACATAACACATGTTACCTTCCTACAATACATTTGCCTCCCTGTACTGTAGCTTATAGCAGCAGGAGGCGAAGGCGCCTTAAAGTCTGGTGTAATTACTCCTGTGGGGGGCTACCTCCCTCAGTCCATTGTTCAACCCCTCTGTCTGATTCTGGGTGCGAGATAATGTCCATCCGCTGTGTGCTGGTGTCACCACACAGGCGCCCCTGAACACCCAGAAGGGGCTGTAACCCCCCAGTCGTTTGGGCTGAAGTCGGTGCCCGTGGAGGCTGCAGCGGGGATTGCCGCTCCGGTAGAACTGTCCTGCTGTTGAGGAGTGTTGGAGGGCATGTTAGTCCATGGGGGGAATGGGGGAGGGGTGAAAAACATAGTCTGCTTCGCTCCGAGTTGCAACACATTGAACGGCCGTGGATCGTGGGCGCATGGGGCTGGTGCGCGTTGCACTGAATGAACAAAACTGGTGATCGGCAGGTCTCTGGGACAGAGGTGCGGGCATAGCGATGTGGAGGACAAGGGGGAGGTGGGTGGGAAGCAATGGAGTGCTGGCCCGGGATGTCAAAAGTGTCTGGGCCGTGCAAAAATTGCATGTGGATCAGCTATGGGTGAGGGACTTTTCCGGTAAACCTTACGGTGATCCACAGCGGCTGTGAAAAAAATTAATTCTCTGACTCCTTGTGCGGGCTCAGTCCTGCTAGGATGTGGGGAAGGCGAACGGCCAAATTCCCTGAGGATGCGTAGTGGCTGTGAAAAACTGAAGCTGTGTCAGGGAACTTGACAGTTTTGCTTTAGGTGCAGGAGCAGCCCTAAAGGCATCGGGGAAAACAATTGGCTCCATCCCCGTTGGTGCGCAGCAGCTGAGAAACGAATACCTGTCCTGTGTGCGGGCTGCACAGCTGCTTTAGGTGCGAGGGCAGCCCTAAAGGTTCCAAGGATGGTGATCGGCTGTGTTCCTCGGGCATGTGCAGCGGCGGAGTATGATGTATAAGTCTATGTAGCCGATGTGTCCCTGGTGTGTGGCACGCGCTCTGGCGCAGTAACCACAAAGCTGGAAGTTACGCTGTCCTCGTAATCCTGCAGTGTGTGCATGGGGCTTCTGTGCACTTAAACGCTGCTGTCTGGAGGTGAAGTCCGGGCCGGGGCTTGGTGGGAATCAATGCAGATGGCGCCGATCTTCCTCATTCAGGCTGCTTCTGTGCGGTGCTCATCTTGCTGATCCTGGTGTGTCTCGGTCCCTGCGCAACGCTCTCCCTCCGGCCCTTGAGGTCGCCATCGAGGAGAGAGGAACGGACACGTGCGCTCTAGTGTGGATGAAGAGGATGCAGGCGCTCTCTGGTACTCCGGAGTCCACAGTGCGGTGAGAGGGAGTAGACGGTTGGTTTCCCGTCAGGTCACCAATGTGGAGAAAAAGGAGGTCCACAGCACGGCGGAAGGGAGAGACAGTCCATCTCACGTCAGGCCACCAATGTAGAGGGTGAAAGGGAAGGATGTGGAGGCGAGGCACGAGCATAGGTCGACACAGATTCTTTATTGGACCCTCTATCATATGTACAGCCTGTGACCCCAGCGTGGGCGCTGGGGCCATGAAGAGCCTAGCCTGGAAAGGCGTGCCTCAGTTTCTCTGCGCTCTCTTATAAAACTTTATTGACCTGCGTGTAGAAACTGAGGCTGGCACATATTACATAAGGTCTAACAAAGGCCATGAGTGGCAAGATTATAGTAACTCATGTTACATACAAAGGCACCGTGTGGCACGATTCGCATAACACGTTACCTTCCTACGATACATTTGCCTCCCTGTGCTGTAGCTTATAGCAGCAGGAGGCGAAGGCGTCTTAAAGTCTGGTGTAATTACTCTTGTGGGGGGCTACCTCCCTCAGTCCAATGTTCAGCCCCTCTGTCTGCTTCTGGGTGTGAAATAATGTCCATCCGCCGTGTGCTGGTGTCACTACAATAGGATGATAAATAAAATAATAAATAATTCAACTTTATTTATTCAATTCAATTCAATTCAACTTTATTTATATAGCGCCATTTCACAACAACAGTCATCTCATAGCACAGGGGTGTCAAACTCATTCCATGGAGGGCCAAGACCCTGCAGGTTTTACCTCCACCCAGTGTCTTCAACAGGAGATTTCACTGAATTTCCCCTCACTGATTGCTGATCAATGAAAACACCTGCTGAAGACTCTGGGTGGAGGTAAAACCTGCAGGGTCTTGGCCCTCCATGGAATGAGTTTGACACCCCTGTCATAGCACTATCAACTGTAGGGGGGAGCCCCCACAGTTGCAGGAAGACCCCAGCAATCAGGCGATCCCCTGTGAGCAAGCACTTGGCGACGGTGGAGAGGAAAAACTCCCTTTTAACAGGAAGAAACCTCCAGCAGAACCAGGCTCAGGGAGGGGCAGTCATCTGCGCGACTGGCTGGGGGGGGTGAGGGGATTAGAGAAAAAGAAAAGAACAGACATGTAGAGAGCAAACAGCACGATGGGGACTCAATCTATGGGAGAGAACAAACAAATGTTAATGACCAGCAAAAAAAATATAACATAGAGAGTGAGGAAAGGAGTGAGGCCCAGTGCATTACTGGAGGTCCCCCGGCTGACTAAACCTATTAGCAGCATAACTAAGGGAGGGGTCAGAAACACATGATCCCTCCCTAATTGTAGGCTATATCAAAAAAGGTAGTTTTAGCCCTATTCCTTAAAAACAGAGATCGAGTCTGACTCCCGAATCCAGATTGGCAGCTGATTCCACAGGAGAGGAGCTTGATAACTGAAGGCTCTGCCTCCCATTGTACTTTTGGAGATTCTAGGTATTACAAGTAATGCTGCATTTTGGGAGCGTAGTGCTCTGTTAGGATAATACGGTAGTATCAGATCTTTTAAATAAAAAGGAGCCTGATTGTTTAGAGCTTTGTAAGTAAGAAGAAGGATTTTAAACTTAATTCTAAACTCTATGGGAAGCCAATGAAGGGAGGCCAGAACCGGAGAGATATGATCTCTCTTTCTAGTACCTGTTAAAACTCTTGCTGCAGCATTTTGGATCAGCTGAAGACTTTTTAAAGATGTTTTAGGACAGCCTGATAATAAAGAATTACAATAATCTAATCTCGAGCTAACAAAAGCGTGGATCAGTTTCTCAGCATCACTCTGAGACAAGATGCTCCTAATCTTGGCAATATTACGCAAATGATAGAAGGCAGTCTTAGAAACAAATTTAATATGTGAATTGAAGGACAAATCCTGATCAAAAATAACTCCAAGGTTCCTCACAGAGCTATTAAGAGAAAGAGTAACCGCATCCAAACTGAAAGTTTGATTTGGAAAGGAATTTCTAAGGTTTTTTGGACCAACAAGAATGACTTCAGTCTTATCTGAATTTAATAGCAGGAAATTACAAGTCATCCAAGCTTTGATTTCCTTAAGACAGGCTTCTAACTTGGCTAATTGATTACTATCATCTGGCTTCATTGACAGGTATAATTGTGTGTCATCTGCATAACAATGAAAATGTATACAGTGCTTTCTAATAATGTTACCTAACAGAAGCATATATAAACTAAAAAGAGTAGGGCCTAGCACAGATCCCTGTGGAACTCCATGACTAAGCTTTGAGTTGAAAGAAAACTCATTATTTACATGAACAAACTGGAACCTATTAGATAAATAAGATCTAAACCATTGCAACGAAGTTCCATTAAGTCCAACATAGTGTTCTAATCTATCAAGTAGAATATTATGATCGATATTATCAAAAGCTGCACTAAGGTCTAAAAGGACAAGTACAGAAACTAGTCCATTATCAGATGCAATGAGGAGGTCGTTAGTGACCTTCGCTAAGGCTGTTTCAGTACTATGATGGATTCTAAACCCAGATTGAAACTCTTCAAGTAAACCATTTCCCTGCAGGTGGTCAAATAATTGCGTAGCAACAACTCTTTCTAAGATTTTTGAAATGAAAGGGAGATTAGAGATTGGTCTATAGTTAGCTAAAGCTCCTGGATCTAGCGTTGGCTTTTTGAGTAAGGGTTTAATTACAGCCGTTTTAAAAGCCTGCGGTACATGGCCTAAAGTTAATGAAGAATTGATTATATGAAGAATAAAGCTACCAATAAGTGGGAAGACTTCTTTAAATAACCTGGTAGGAATAGGGTCTAAAAGACAAGTTGAAGGTTTGGATGAGGAAACTATTTTGTCTAACTCACAAAGGTCGATTGGAGTAAACTCATCAAGACAGACATCAACAGAAGGAGTTGTAGTAGTTACAGTATTTAAGTTAACTGTGGGAAGAATCTGATTGATTTTATCTCTGATGGATGAAATTTTATTATTGAAAAAGTTCATAAAGTCCTGACTAGTAAGCTCTAAGGGAATGCTAGGATTGACAGAGTCCTGACTCTTTGTCAACCTGGCTACAGTACTGAAAAGAAACCTGGGATTATTCTTGTTCTCTTCTATTAATGCAGAATAATAACTCGTTCTAGCTTTTCTAAGAGATTTTTTATAAATTAAAAGATGATTTCTCCAAGCTAAATAGATTTCATCTAAATTAGTAGAGCGCCATTTTCTTTCTAATTGACGAGTCTTCTGTTTTAAGGTACGAGTTTCTGTGTTGAACCAAGGAGTTAGAAATCTCTGATTAGACTTTTTCTTTTTTAAGGGGGCCACCAAGTCTAGAGTCTGATGCAGAGAAGCTGAAACACTATCCACCATGTTATCAATTACAGAAGGAGCAAGCTGTCTATAGCTTATTTCCGTTGTGTTGACACATGGCATAGAGGAAACAATCTGCATAAATTTGGAAACAGCATCATCTGAGAGGCATCTACTGTAATAATATTTTTCTTTAGGAGCCAAATAGTCAGAAATGGTAAAATCAAAGGTTAACAGACAATGGTCTGACAGTACAGGGTTATGAGGAGACACTACAAGATTTTCTATTTCTATGCCATATGTCAAAACAAGGTCCAATGTATGGTGGAGGTAATGAGTAGAATTTCCTACTTTCTGAGAAAACCCAATCGAATCTAATATTGAATTGAATGCCACATTGAGGCAGTCACTATCTACATCCACATGTACGTATATTAAAGTCCCCTACTATAATTATTCTATCAGATTTCAGCACTAAATCAGCTAAGAAATCAGCAAATTCGGATAAAAATTCTGAGTAGGTTGATGGGGGACGATAAGATAAGATAAGATAAGATAAGATAAGCCTTTATTAGTCCCACAACGGGGAAATTCCAGGATTGCAACAGCACAGGGATAGCAACACTCAGAGCAACAATCAGAAGGCAAGAAAAAAAACCAAGCAAGCGAGAGCAGCTAATATACATATGTACATATTACTATAAAATATATATACACACACACACAGACACACAGTGCAGAGCATTGTAGCTGGATGGAATAAATATATGAATATATGAACACACAGTGCAGAGCATTGTAGCTAGATGGAATAAATATGTAAATATATAAACACCCACAGTACGGAGCATTGCAGCTAGGTGGAATAAATATGCAAGTATATAAACACACACAGTGCGGAGCAATGTAGCTAGATGGAATAATATGTAGATATATAAAAACACAGTGCGGAGCATTGTAGCTAGATGGAATAAATATATAGATATATAAATATAAACACACCCAGTGCTGAGCATTGTAGCTAGATGGAATAAATATATAGATATATAAATATAAACACACCCAGTGCAGAGCATTGTAGCTAGATGGAATAAATATGTAAATATATAAACACACACAGTGCAGAGCATTGTTGCTAGGTGGGATGAAACAGCATAACCGTCTATTTAGTTATCCTACATGGTATGATTATGTGCCCATACATATTCTCACCCTCCATAGCGACCGGTATGTTCCTAGTTGTATGCCGGAGGGGACCATTGTGTAAGTCTATTGCATCTTTTGCATTCAAAAAAAACTATTAGTTTGTTACGTCTTTTTGCTATCTCTGCGAGCAGCCCTGCTTAGGTTGTACAGTCTGACAGCCGTTGGTAGGAAGGACCTACAAAACCTCTTGGTTGTGCACCTGGGATGATGTAGTCTGCTGCTAAATGAGCTCCTCAGTGCATCCAGTATGTCCTGCTAGGGTGGAACTCGGACTCCAGCAGAGATGACAGTTTAGCCACCGTCCTTCTCTCTCCTATCTCCTCCATCGGATCAAGGCGTTGCCCCAGGACAGAGCTAGCTTTCTTAATCAGTTTGTTCAGTCTCTTCCTATCGGCTGCAGTAATGCCACTGCCCCAGCAGACCACTCCAAAAGTGATGGCTGATGCCACCACCGTGTCATAGAATGACTTCAGCAGCGCCCCTTGTACACCAAAAGACCTGAGTCTCCTCAGCAGGAACAGCCTGCGCTGTCCCTTCTTGTAGAGTGCGTCAGTATTGTGTGACCAGTCTAGTTTATTGTTCAGATGAATACCCAGGTACTTGTAGGATGTCACCATCTCGATGTCTGTTCCCTGTATATTTACTGGTGCTGTGAGGGGCTGCCCATGCCTGCGGCAGTCCACCACCAGCTCCTTAGTTTTCCTCGCGTTGATCTGGAGGCAGTTCCGATGGCACCAGTCCACAAAGTCCTGGATAAGCCCTCTGTACTCAGCTTCATCTCCGCTGGAGATGAGACCAACGATCGCAGAGTCATCAGAGAACTTCTGTAGATGGCAATGTGTTGTGTTGTGTGAGAAGTCCGCAGTATAAAGAGTGAACAGGAAGGGAGCCAGCACCGTTCCCTGGGGGGCCCCTGTGCTACTGATGATCGTGTCGGAAACACAGTCCCGGGTTCTCACAAACTGAGGCCGGTTCGTGAGGTAGTCCAGGATCCATGATGACAGGTGCTGGTCCACCCCTGCGCGCAGCAGCTTGTCCTTCAGGATCATCGGTTGGATGGTGTTGAAAGCACTGGAGAAGTCAAAGAACATGATCCTCACCATATTCCCGGGCTTCTCCAGGTGGGACAGAGAACCGGCGAAGGAGGAAGATCACCGCATCCTCCACCCCAATGCTATGCTGGTAGGCGAACTGGAGTGGATCCATCGCTGGTTCCACCAGGGGGCGGAGATGAGCAGGAGCAGTCTCTCCAGGGTCTTCATCAAGTGGACGTCAAGGCCACCGGTCCTGAAGCTGTTCAGGTCTTTGGGGTGGGAAGTTTTTTGGTACAGGTACCACACAAGATGTTTTCCCACAGCTGTGGTACCCTCCCCAGTTTCAGGCTCATGTTGAAGATCTACGTCACAATCCCACACAGCTGGTCTGCACAGGACTTGAGGAGCTTTGCGCTGATGCCGTCCGGTCCCGACGCCTTCCTCGCCTTGATCTTCCTCAGCTCCGTCCTCACCTGGGTCTTGGTCAGGGTCAGGATGGGGGGCTGTGTGTTGGGAGTGGGGGGGGGTGTCGGTGGAGTGGGGAGTGGGGCAGCAGGACTTGATTTCCTAGTGGCAGCAGTGGTTGTTGTGCAGACAGGGGGAGGGCGTTGGTCAAATCTATTGAAAAACAGATTCATGTTGTTCGCCCTCTCCCTGCCCCATGTTGCCTGGGGGGAGGTATTCTGGAGCCCAGAGATGGTTTTGAGGTTTCTCCAGACCCCGCTGATGTCGCTCTGTTGCAGCTTGTCCTCCATCTTCTTCCTGAAGCTGTCCTTGCCTTCTCTGATCTTTCTCCTCAGCTCCCTCTGTACGGAATAAACTATGGCAAATAAAATTGGGTTTAACCTAAAATTGCTAAAGTGCCCAATACTGAGGACCAGGCCCTCAAAGGAATTATAACATGTTTTTTGCTAAATAAATAAATAGATGGACAGATAGATAAATAGAACGAGATAGATACTATATAGATACAATTAAACAGAAAAATTAAATAAGATGCTTCAGATGCACATGTGCTAAAAACCCTAAAACTTTGGTGGTGCCTTATTAAAAATATCTTTCAGTGGCTTTTGAGTATAAACATGTTGTTGTGTTGTCATGAGAGCAGGACAGTCAAGTAAAAAGTGCTCTATTGATAGAAAAAAACCTCCGCAGAACTGACAAGATGGTGGGGCATCACCTTTTAATAAAAAGCTGTGCGTGAGCCTTGAGTGGCCAATGCGGCATCTACTGTACGCTACCTCATTATGTCGGTTTTGAAAGTGATACAAGTGTCTGTGACTTATGACAGGTTTAATATCATGTAGTTTATTTGCAGTACATGTGTCCCATTCAGTTTGCCACTTCTTTAAAATATAGGAGGTTATTAGAGGTCTGAGGTCTGAGGCTGGGATCTGGCATTGAGTGACCTCTTGGTTAAGGGCTATCTTGGCAGCATTGTCTGCATGGCTGGGGATCCAACAGAAGATGATATTAAAATTGTGTCTCTGTGAAAAACCTAGTTTCTCTAAAATCTGGATAATAATGGGGTGATCAGTCTTCAAAAACCCAAGTGCATGAAGACAGGATCTGGAGTCAGTAAAAATTAAGGAGCTCTGTTGTTTGGTTCATTCAGTGTGTTCCAATGCTAGAAGCAAAGCACGAGCCTCCGCTGTAAAAATTGAATATTGTTTGGGAATCCACAAACCATGCTGATTGTGCTCGGTGTCATGATTAATTAAGCTTGACAGCTCACGTGCACGATGCAACAGCACAGGGAAAGTAACCACATGAAGGGGCACGTTTGACAGTTTATTAATTTGCAAAACAGCGCACAGCTTAATGAAAGAGTCACTCGCCAGAGGAATCCACCTGTGGAGAGAAGACGAGAGTTGTGAGCAGAGGAACTGAGTAAGGGGAAATGGGTGAGCCAAATTGCCACTTACTTGGGTTCCGGGGAAGAACCGGCAGGACTCCAGCTGGGAATAGTCGAACCAGTAGGGTAGGGGGAATGAGCTGATGGTGCCTGACCGGATGTAGGTTGTGAGCCAAGGGATTATGGAGATATGGCAGAAGAGCACACGCAGTCCTGGAGACACACCCGCATGATGGCAGCAACCTGAAGGAGAGAGGAAAACAAGGTGAGACAGCATGTCTAACTTGTTTGTAATTATACTTGCTTGTCTTAGCATGGGCAGTATACCCAGACGAGCCAGCGTTGAATGCACGGAGAGTGCCTCCTTAAGTACGCTGGCTGATGAGCGGGCGCAGGTGCGTCTTCTGCCTCAGGTGCTGTGATGAGTTGGGGAAGATGAGGCAGGACGGGAGGGGCATCCTCTCACTGCACATGACACCCGGTGACAATTGCAGCTGAGACTGAGCCATCTACACACGTGGACAAAATTGTTGGTACCCCTCTGTTAATGAAAGAAAAACCCACAATGGTCACAGAAATAACTTGAATCTGACAAAAGTGGTAATAAATAAAAATTCTATGAAAATTAACCAATGAAAATCAGACAATGCTTTTGAATTGTGGTTCAACAGAATTATTTTAAAAAACAAACTCATGAAACAGGCTTGCACAAAAATGATGGTACCCTTAACTTAATATTTTGTTGCACAACCTTTTGAGGCAATCACTGCAATCAAACAATTTCTGTAACTGTCAATGAGACTTATGCACCTCTCAGCAGGTATTTTGGCCCACTCCTCATGAACAAACTGCTCCAGTTGCCTCAGGATTGAAGGGTGCCTTCTCCAGACGGCATGTTTCACCTCCTACCACAGATGTTCAATAGGATTTAGATCAGGGCTCATAGAAGGCCACTTTAGAATAGTACAATGTTTCGCTCTTAGCCATTCTTGGGTGTTTTTAGCTGTGTGTTTTGGGTCATTATCCTGTTGCAAGACCCATGACCTGCGACTGAGAACAAGCTGTCTGACACTGGGCAGCACATTTCTCTCTAGAATACCTTGATAATCTTGAGATTTCATTGTACCCTGCACAGATTCAAGACACCCTGTGCCAGATGCAGCAAAGCAGCCCCAGAACATAACAGAACCTCCTCCATGTTTCACAGTAGGGACAGTGTTCTTTTCTTGATATGCTTCATTTTTGCGTCTGTGAACATAGAGCTGATGTGCCTTGCCAAAAAGTTCCAGTTTTGTCTTGTCTGTCCATAGGACATTCTCCCAGAAGCTTTGTGGCTTGTCAACATGCAGTTTGGTAAATTGCAGTCTGGCTTTTTTATGATTTGTTTTCAACAGTGGTGTCTTCCTTGGTCGTCTCCCATGAAGTCCACTTTGGCTCAAACAACGACAGATGGTGCGATCTGACACTGATGTACCTTGACCTTGGAGTTCACCATGAATGTGTTTAGAGGTTGTTCTGGGCTCTTTTGTTACCATTCGTATTATCTGTCTCCTCCTGCGACCACGTCCTGGGAGGTTGGCTACAGTCCCGTGGAGCTTAAATTTCTGAATAAAATGTGCAACTGTAGTCACAGGAACATCAAGCTGCTTGGAGATGGTCTTATAGCCTCTACCTTTAACATGCTTGTCTATAATTTTCTTTCTCATCCCTGAGACAACTCTCTCCTTTGCGTCCTCTGGTCCATGTTTAGTGTGGTACACACCATGTCACCAAACAGCACAGTGACTGCTTGTCACCCTTTAAATAGGCCGAGTGACTGATTACAAGTTTGTAGACACCTGTGATGTTAATTAGAGGACACATCTTGGTTGAACATGTCCCTATGGCCACATTATTTCAATCTTTTCTAGGGGTACCATCATTTTTGTCCAGGCCTGTTTCATGAGTTTGTTTTTTAAAGTAATTCTTTTGAACCACAATTCAAAAGCATTGTCTGATTTTCATTGGTTAATTTTCATAGAATTTTTATTTATTACCACTTTTGTCAGATTCAAGTTATTTCTGTGGCCATAGTGGGTTTTTCTTTCATTAACAGAGGGGTACCAACAATTTTGTCCACGGTTGTACTTTAGATCCATCCAAGTATTTGGAAATATGGCGAGGAAAACATAACTTTTTGTCTAAGAGCTGCTGCTGGTACACATGCTGCTGCTGGGTGAGTGTCTCTCTTTTTGTTTTGGTTCAGATCCAGAATGATATTGGGTTTCCTCAAACTCCATGGAGGAATGAGACAAAACTGTATCTGTGTTACGTTGCTCATATCAGGGTTTAACTTTACCAGGTGAGGTTCTATACGGAGTCCAAAAGGACTGATGCTCTTAGGTCTGACCTTGTACATCTGCAAAAATCGAGGGTGAAAAAACTGCAAAGTAGGCTGGATTTCTATGGTCTGCTTTAAGGTTTAGCCATATACTGGAGAGCCAATTTCAAGCACCTGTTTGGAAGTGAAGGCTCATTTACGTCAACATACAAACTTTTAACAGGAGAGGTTCTGAAAGCCCCCCAAGGCAAGCCTTAGACCTTGGTGATGGACAGTTTCCAGCGTCCTGATGTACGATTTCCTTGCTGATCCATAAACTATGCTCCCATACTCTAACTGAGATCTTACAAGTGCTCTGTAGAGATGCAGCAGCACAGTAGAGTCCGCACCCCATTTAGTTTTTGCCAAAACTTTAATAATATCCAGGACTTTAAAACATCTGATTTGTCGAAATTTTATATGTGGAATAAAAGACAGCTTATTATCAAAAATAAGTCCAAGGAATTTGGTTTCCTTTACCACCTTGATAGCTTCTCCATCTATGAAAAGCTCGGGGTTGAGGTGAAGAGACCGCAGCAGGCAAAAGTGCATGCAGACAGTTTTTGTTTTTGAAAACTTAAAACCATTAATGATTGACCACATACTGTATTAATCTTGTTTATGCACAGCTGTATTTGCTGTTCGATTGTGCTCATGTCTTTCTCCCGTAACAAATACAGAGGTCATCTACGTAAAGACTACAAACGATATTTGGTCTAAGAGCACCAACTACACTATTAATCTTAAAGCTAAAAAGAATAACCGAGAGGATGCTTCCCTGGGGGAGTTCTTGTTGTACATGGGGCTCTGAAAGGGTATCTCCTATTCGGACTTTGAAGTGTCTATTGGACAAAAAGTTTGAAATGAAAAAAGGCAAATGTCCTCTAAAACCCATGCCATGTAGGCCTCTTAAAATACATTTCCATGTTGTATCATATGCTTTTTCTAAATCAAAAAACGCAGCAACTATGTGCTCTTTTCTAATAAAACCATTACATATATAAGCCTATAATATGATAAGGTGGTCTAAAGTGCTCTTACCACATCTGAAGCCACACTGGTAATCAGTTAAAAGGCCTTCAGACTCAAGCACCCACACAAGGCAATTGTTTACCATTCTTTCCATAGTTTATAGAGGCAACTTGTCAGAGCTATTGGATGGTAGTTGTTGGTATCAGTATGATCTTTTCCGGGTTTTGGAATAGGTATAATTATTGCTTCTTTTCAGCTTTCAGGAATACTGCCTGATTTCCAGATGTTGTTAAAAACCATCAAGAGAATGGATAGTGCACTGGGGGGTAAGTGTTTTAAAAACTGATAATGAATTTTATCTGGCCCCACAGCAGTGTCTTGAGAGTTGCTAACTGAGAGCAAAAGTTCTTCCATAGTGAAATCTTGGTTGTATGTGTTATGTCTGTATATGGAGCAAAGGATGAGGCCAGGTGTCGAGCTGAACACATGTTTATTAATGAGGTACTATACTACACAGATTCAGCCGTCGGGCAGAAGAGGTGGCAAAGAGACCACCCCTCCTGCCCACTGCACTCTTATAGCCATGGGTGGTGGTGGAACAGAAAGGTGGAGCGGCCACCCGTACCTCACAAATAAAAGTCTAAACTATACACAACAGTATGGTTCTGAGTTATCTGAAGAAAAGTTTATTTCTTTTTGTTCTTCTCGTGCTTGTATGATTTGGAACTCAGGACAATAGTTTCCAATGGATGAACTCTTCTCAAAAGATTTTGCTAGTTGATTAGCCATTTCATATTGTGACGTAGGTGAGGTTCACAAAGAAGAGGAGCAGATGGTTGCGACGAACAGGCTTTATTAAAACACACCCCTGAGCACAGACAGGAAGGGAGGTCATCCTCCCAGACCTCCGTTTCAATCATGGTTACACACACGATACATCTTGCCCTAATCCTGCCTATAAACATTGCTGTGTCATTATAACGCAGTTATAATGACACAGCAGTATAATAACTCAGTAATCACATTAAATACACACACAAAGTAACGTTCTCTGCTGGCAAGGCATGCTGGGAAATCCCTGCCCCCCTTAACACGGCCCCGACGTTACACTGCCCCCCCCAGACTGGTTTCTGTCCCCAGAAAAATCAAAGTCCAACCCAGAAGTCCAACGCGAATCAGTCCATGTGTCGGGGTGGCCTTCGATGCCGACGACCAGCACATCCAACAGCCTCAGTAGGACCACGCACAGTCCCTCCCCTGGCAGCGGGAGTCATATGCCCGCTCCGGCCGACTCCCACCGCTGCCAGGACCTCCCAGGCGGCTGCTGGTCCGCGTCCAGCCCCTGCCGAGCCTGGGGAAAGACCGGATCTCTGTCCTGCTCGCTCCGCTGCTGCTGTGCGCCGAGGGCCTCTGTGACATCACCGCTGGTGGAAGCATCTGTGGGAGGCGGCCTGTCCCCATCCATGCCACCTCGCTCTAGTTTAACGTCGGCGAGGGGCCGGTTTGTCGTGGAGTGGGTGCGGGGCAGTACCGTGCGATGTGCCCTGGCTCTCCACGGCGCAAGCACCCTTCCTCGTGTCGCCGTGGCCATCTTCTCCGTGGACGCACTGCCGTGGTCTGCCGTAACTCCCCCTCCTCCTCCTCGCTCTCAGCCATGGCCTGGTGTTCTCTGTCTTGGCGTCGACCCTTCGATTGTACGATTCATCAGCGGCTCCACCCGCTCCGCTTCTGCCACCGCAGTCTCCCAGTCGCTCGCGGCGTTGATCCGGACGTGGCTCTGGAGCTGGGCCGGGCAGAGACCTTGGATGAAGTTCCGGAGGGCGAGCTTCTCTACCACCTCCGGTGTGAAGTCCGGGTAGCTGCGCCATGTTAGCAGCCGTATGTCCGCCGCGTAGGCTTTGAGTCTCTCTTGGCTGCCTCGACGGCGGTTGATCAGCTGTTCCTGGGCATGCTCAGCGTCGGCCGTTCTCCCAAATCGTCTCTGGAGCACTCCTTGTAGCACTGGCCAGCTGCGGCGCTCCTCGGGCCGGAGGTCAGACAGCGTGCAGAGAGCCCTCACTTCCAAGGCCAGCGCGGACCTGCACGGCGGTTTCCTCCGGTGACCAGTCGTTCAGCGTGGTAGCCAGCTCGACCTGGGCCAGGTAGTTCTCCAACAGGGTCTTGCCATTGAAGCAGGGAATCCTGGCCCGCTGCCGGATGGGTGGGACGGTCGCCTCCTGGTCGATCGCCGCCCCTGATCGCTGTGGAATCGCCAGCCCTTCCGGCCCTGAAAAGGGCCGGAAGCGGGGCTGGTTTTTCTCTGCTCGGCCCACTCTGCCTTGAAAAAGGCAGAAGGCGGGGTACGCTGGTCCTGTCGGGTCCGCTGCTCCATTCATCCCGGCGAGCCACTCTGGGGGTCGGTGTCTCAGCTCTGTCGTCCGTTTCCAGCTGAGCGATGAATCGCTCCAGCTGCTGGATCTCCGCCCGGATCCTGGCTTCCATCTTGCTCCATCACCACTCCTGACACCAATATGACGTAGGCGAGGTTCACACAAAGAAGTGGAGCAGATGGTTGCGATGAACAGGCTTTATTAAAACACACCCCTGAGTACAGACAGGAGGGGAGGTCATCCTCCCGGACCTCCGTTTCAATCATGGTTACACACACATGATACATCTTGCCCTAATCCTGCCAATAAACACTGCTGGGTCATTATAACACAGTTATAATGACACGGCAGTATAATAACTCAGTAATCACATTAAATACACACACAAAGTAACGTTCTCTGCTGGCAAGGCATGCTGGGAAATCCCTGCCCCCCTTAACTCGGCCCCGACGTTACAATATTTTGTTGTCAGCAGATTGTCTTGATGATTAATATGCTGTATTTGAAGTCCATTCTCCTTATCCTTAATCTTTCTGATTAAATCCCAGATCTTTTTGGTATATGTGTTGGATGTGAGACTTGACACAAATTCCCCCCAGCTCTGTCTCAAATCAAAATCAAATCAAATCAAATCAACCTTTATTGTCATATTGCTGTACATACAACTGTAGTGCAGGCAAGATGAAATTGCGTTTCTCTCTGCATCCATATAAGTAAAAGAACATGATTTAAGACACACTCACACATACCCTCACCCCCCACCCCACCACAGCCATTCACACTTCCCTGAGACATACTTGAAAACTAACCAGGACTATAATATACAAATAATATACAGTACATAATGTCCGTAGGTGCAGTAGTATGTATGAGAGATTCTGGATCAACTATTCAGCATCCTAACAGCTTGTGGAAGGAAGCTGTTAATCAGTCTGGTGGTTCTGCCTCTGATGCTCCGGAATCGTTTGCCAGATGGCAGAAGTTCAAAGTGTTTATTCAGAGGGTGAGAACGGTACTTGACAATGTTCAGTGCCCTGCTCCTACAATGGTTCTGAAAAAGTTCTTGGACAGAGGGGAGGGAGACTCCATTTACCCTCTCAGCTCCCTTAACTATCCGCTGCAGGGCTTTTTTAAGATAAGATATGATAAGATAAGCCTTTATTAGTCCCACAATGGGGAAATTCCAGTATTGCAACAGCACAGGGAGAGCAACACTCAGAGCAATAATCAGAAGGCAAGAAAAAACAAGAGCAGCTAGTATACATATGTACATATTACTATAAATATATATATATATATATATATATATATATATATATATATATATATATATATATATATATATATATATACACACAGTGCGGAGCATTGTGGTTGGTGGATGTGCAGCAGAAAGTCTAAGCTCTCTCTCCGCGGATGCGGCGGGCCAGCTGGATGTCTTTGGGCATGATGGTGACCCTCTTGGCATGGATGGCGCACAGATTGGTGTCCTCGAAGAGACCCACCAGGTAGGCCTCGCTGGTCTCCTGCAGAGTCATGACGGCGGAGCTCTGGAAGCGCAGGTCGGTCTTGAAAGCCTGAGTGATCTCCCTCACCAGGCGCTGGAAGGGCAGCTTACGGATGAGCAGCTCCGTGGATTTCTGGTAGCGACGGATCTCTCTCAGAGCCACGGTACTGGGCCTGTAACGGTGAGGCTTCTTCACTCCGCCAGTGGCCGGAGTGCTTTTCCGAGCAGCCTTGGTGGCTAGCTGCTTCCTGGGGGCTTTTCCTCCAGTAGATTTACGGGCGGTCTGCTTGGTTCTTGCCATTGCTCTTTATTATTCTGTCTTATATTTCTTGCACGCCGCCTAAACTCCAGCCCGACACCTGCATCGTTTTCACTTCAGTTCCCCGGTATGTCGAGTTTCTCCGTTAGCACCGGGTGGCGGTTGAGTGCTAGCTAGCTCTTCCCTGCTGTATCGTCTCCTGCTGTAAACAGTGGTTCCGTCCGCTGACTCGGGAGACCTTTGGGGCGATCTGTGTGTCCGTGATATATGTATAGAGTGAAAGGTGTAGAAAGAAGAAAGGAAGATAAAAAAAAAAAGCAGTTGCAAAAGGCAGCCAACTCGTGTGGCGCCGGAACCGGAAGGTCATGTTGTCTGACATACTGCAGCTGGAGTACCATGTAGCAATGCAGTACGTCAGAACCCTCTCCACCACACCTCTGTAGAAGGTCCTGAGGATGCAGATGGGGAGAGAGGCCTGTTTGAGTTTCCTCAAGAAGTGCAGTCTCTGCTGGGCCCGCTTCCTGATCCCCAAGGAATTCTTGCTCCAGGTCAGGTCCTGCGAGATCTGCACTCCGAGGAACTTGATGTTCTCCACTCTCTCCACCAAACGGCTGCCGATGCTGAGAGGGACATATTCAGGCTGTGACCGCCAGAAATCGATAATCATCTCCTTCATTTTGTTCACGTTGAGCACCAGATTGTTCTCCCTGCACCAGCCCACCAGGTCTCTCACTTCTTCCCTGTACATTGATTCCTCATCCCTCTGAATAAGTCCCACCACCGTGGTGTCGTCTGCAAACTTAATAATCTGGTTCCCCACGTGTCTGGATACACAGCCATGTGTTAGAAGTGTAAACAACAGTGGACTGAGTACACAGCCTTGAGGGGATCCGGTGCTCAGCGTGATAGAGTTGGAGATGTTATTTCCAACCCAGACAGACTGAGGTCTCTCACTCAGGAAATCCAGGATCCAGAGACATGTGGCGGTGTTCAGACCGAGAAGGAGTAATTTCTCCATCAGTCTCTGGGGAATAATGGTGTTGAATGCTGAACTGAAATCAATGTACAGGAGTCTGGCGTAGGTGTCTTTCTGATCCAGGCAGGTGATGACAGAGCGCAGGGTGGTGACTATAGCATCCTCCGTGGAACGGTTTGAATGATATGCAAACTGGAGCGGGTCATGTGATGCAGGGAGGCAGGCTGTGATGTGTGGTTTGACAAGCCGTTCAAAACACTTCATCACAATTGGTGTCAGTGCAACAGGACGATAGTCATTCAGACAGGACACAACTGGTTTCTTTGCCACCGGTACTATGGTAGAAGTCTTAAAGCATCTGGGCACGATGGCCTGACTCAGGAAGATGTTATAAATGTCAGTCAGGACATCCGCCAACTCGCTCGCGCAGTCTCGGAGCACCCGTCCCGGGATGTTGTCCGGACCTGCAGCTTTACGTGGGTTGACCCTGGTTAGGGTCCTCCCTGTGTCCGCTGTGTTGATGGTGATAGCTGGCCCAACCGATGGTGGGGATGGGCCAGCCCTCCCTCTGATTGTCGGGTTTGATGCTTCAAAACGTGCAAAGAAGTCGTTGAGCCTGTCTGGAAGCGAAGCGTCATCATCATCGACCCCCTGCCTAGACTTATAGCCCGTCAGTGTCCGAACTCCCTGCCACATCTGCTTGGTGCTCCTAGTGTCACAGAGGTGTCCCTGGATTTTCTCCGCATAGGCGCGCTTACCGTCTTAATTCCCTTTGAGAGCGCAGACCTGGCTGAGCGGAGGGCGATCCTGTCCTTCGCTCTGAAGGCTGCATCTCTGGCTGTGAGCAGCGAGCGCACCTCTGCAGTCATCCAGGGCTTATGGTTTCCCCATACAGTGATGGTCTTCGCTATAGTGACATCCTCTGTGCACTTCGCAATGTAGCTGGTGACCGTTTCAGCATACTCCTCCACATCTGTCTTGTCTTCCTGGGAGGTTGCTATTTTGAAGACCTCCCAGTCTGTGTGCAGAAAACAGTCTTTCAGTGCAGAGGTTGCACTCTCTGGCCAAATCCTGATTTGTTTCACTACTGGCCTGCTGCGCTTCAGTAAAGGTTTGGTCTCTTTGCTTCATTGATGATCCTGCGTGCTTTAGCTCGACAGATTTTAAATATGGTCAGGTTTTCTTTTATTGGATGTTTATTGAACACTCTCTCTGCTTTTTTCCTTGCCTTGATAGCCTTTTTGCAGTCATCATTGAACCATGGGTTGGATCTATGGTGTGGCTTTGCTGATGTTTTTGGGACAGTCTCATATGCAGTTGCAATTAAGGTTTGAGTGAAGCTCTGAACAGAGTAACAGTGTGGTTGAGGTTTTTGGCTGAATTCCTCTTTGCACAGCAAAACAAAGGAGGACCAGTTTGTGTTTTTGAGTTGCCATCGCAGAGTTCTTGATTGCACATCCACTTCTGTGGATATCAGTATTCGGGGAATGTGGTCAGTTCCACAAAGGTCATCCAAGACCCGCCACGAGAATTCCAGCACTAGCTCAGGATCACATGTAGATAGGTCAGTTGCAGTATAGGTTGCATGTCCTGGGTGGAGGTATGTGTGAGACCCATCATTCCAAAGACACAGATCATTTTTAGCAATAAAATTCTCCAGTATCTTGCCTTTTGCATTTGAGCAAATTCCTCCCCACAGAGGATTATGACCTTTAAAATCACCCATAAGGATGTATGGGGATGGCAACTGATTATGAAGGTCATCAAGATTTTTCAGTATCACAGTCTTATCTGGTGGTATATAGACAGAGCATAAGGTTATTGCTTTATGCAAAGTTAGACGAACTGCCACTGCTTGTAAGTTGGAGACTAATGCCAAGTGGCTGTGAATTATGTCATTCCTTACTAAAACTGCTGAACCACCAGATGGACAATGCACATTTGGACGATATGTATTACACATTATATAATGTTTCAGAGACATGAGGTTGGTTGATAGTAGGAGAGTTTCTTAAAGGCAAAAAGCAACAGGATTAAAACTAGCAGCTAAATGCTGAACTTCAGAGAAATGGGCCCTAAAGCCATGACAGTTCCACTGGATAATGTGGCTACCCACCACCAGGTAGGTAAAACAAAAGCACGCTCCTTATGCTTGCTTTTGGGGGAGGGGCTACAACTAAGGCAAGTCATGACTTCAGACATTTCTGCATCTACTTGATTCCCATTCAAAAAAACGTGACGACCTGGTAGTATTGAATGCAAAAGATACAACAGACTTACACAAATGGTCCCCTCCAGTATACAACTAGGACAATATCAGTTGCTACGGAGGGTGACAGTATGCATGGGTACATATTCATACTATGTAGGATAACTAAGTAGACGGTTATGCTGTTTATTCCATCTTGCTGCAATGCTCCACACTTTGTATATATATTTATATATTTATGTGTACGTATGTATATCCACTGCTCTTATTTATATTTTTTCGTATCTTCTTAATTATTGCTCTGAGTGTTGCTATCCCTGTGCTGTTGCAATCCCGGAATTTCCCCATTGTGGGACTAATAAAGGCTTATCTTATCTTATCTTGTCTTATCTTATCTTATTCTTTGACAATTTATTTTCTTGGCTTGATAAAGTATATAAATCAAAAAATCAAAAAAAATTTTGCTTGAGTAGAGGAGCTGGATGTTTTTTTTTTCTTTTCTTTTGATGATTGGTTTTGTTCTGTGTTCTTACTTAGACTTTGACTTAAGGGTTGGCTTATTGTAGTTAGGCTTTGAGTACTCGTTTTACTTTTAACTGGGACTCCAGAGTTTTTAATATTACTTATTAATGAGGACTTATCTTTAGTTAACCAGGTCAGATCTGTCTGGCACTCAGCAGGCTGCATCTTAGGTTTCACAACAGAGGAGAAAGTCTGCTGGAATTTGGACTTTGGGAAACCTACCAGTTTATGTGCATCAGGGTAGCTAATTTTCTTTGTACATTTGACAGTTTGAATTTCTTTTTCCTCGATCTAACAAGGACATTCCTTCAATGATACTGCGTGATTGCCTAAACAGTTACAGTACTACATTTGGGAGGTGTTGTGCAGGCCATCTTTGAATCTTTATCTTTATTTTTATTTCGGATAGATTAAAAGTACAGGTTAAAAGAAACTGAATAATATAACAAAGGGGGAAAGAAAATCCAACAAGGTCAAATTAGACAATAACTCCTCTGATTATACAGTTCAACATAAGTTATCCGAAATGGGTGATGGCTGAAGCCGCAGCTTATATTGCCCATCCATATTCCATCCAAGAATTCAAAAGAAAACAAAACAAGAACGATTACAATTCAGAACAAAGCTAAGACAAAATGTGACAAAAAAAAACTAAGCTACAACACAACGCAGGCTGGATATGACAATCCTTATGTGATTTTACATGTCATCTTGTATACATGATTGGAGCATTTCTTCCTTTAGTTTTTGTTTAAATTGTCCAAGCGTTGTACATGATTTTAATTCAGGTCCAAAATCGTTCCATAATCTGACTCCTTGCACTGAAACACAGTGTTGCTTGGTGGTAGTTCTCACTGAAAGTTTTTGAAATATACATGTTCCTCTGAAATGATATTGTTTCTCCCTTATTTGGAACAACTTTTGGATATTTGCGGGCAGTGATAGATTCTTCACTTTAAACATTATTACTGCAGTTTTAAAGTCAACCAGATCTTTCAACTTGAGAGCTTTTAATTTAAGAAAAAGTGGGTTTGTTGGTTCTCTGTAAGCAGCTTTGTTTATTATTCTAATAGCTCTCTTCTGAAGCATAAAGACTGGATATATGTTTGTTTTATATGTATTTCCCCATACTTCAGTACAATATGTCATGTATGGGAGTATTAATGAATGATACAAGATATATAGTGTGGGTTAATTCAGCAAATATTTCACTCTGTGTAGTGTTGCAATTGATTTGGATATTTTACCTTTAATATAATTAATATGTGACTTCCAACACAGTTTATTATCAATTATTACTCCAAGAAATTTAGTTTCGGATACCCTTTCAATCTCTACACCATTTACACTGAGCTTAGATACTAAGTTGTTGTGATGGTTGTTAAAGACTGTAAATTTTGTCTTACTTAAATTGAGCGTTAATTTGTTTGAATCAAACCACAGTTTAAGCTTTCCTAATTCCTTTCCGGGTGTATCCAAAAGTTGTTCCAAATTGCTTCCACTGCATAATAGATTAGTGTCATCGGCAAACAATATTAAGTCCATTTTTTCTGAAACTTTACATATATCATTTATATACATATTGAATAACAATGGCCCCAAAACTGAACCCTGTGGGACTCCACAAGTAACCTTCAGTAACTGTGAGTTTTTGTTACCAACACATACATACTGATATCTATTCTTTAAGTAACTACATAACCAGGACAGTGCTACCCCTCTAATACCACAATTTTGTAGTTTCTTTAATAATAAATTATGATCCACTGTATCAAATGCTTTTTTAAGATCCAGGAATACCCCAACTGAATACTCTTTATTTTCAATGGCAGTTGATATTTTTTCTAGAAATTCCATTAGAGCAAATGCAGTTGTCCTCTTGTGTCTGAACCCATATTGCTGCTCACACAATAAATTATTCTTCAGTATGAAGTTGTCAGTTCTCTCATAGAATATTTTTTCCAGTATCTTGGAAAATTGTGGCAATAGTGAAATTGGTCTATAGTTTGAGAATTCCCCTCTGTCACCCGTCTTGTATATCGGAATTACTTTAGCTATTTTCATTGCATTGGGAAATATACCTGTTTGGAGAGAGAGGTTACAGATATATATCAGTGGTTTCACTAAGCATTCAATAATAGTTTTGACTAAGAGCATGTCAATACCATCACAGTCCATAGATGTTTTACTTTTAAACGATTTAACAATTTCAATGACCTCTCTCTCGTCTGTGTTCTTTATGAAAATGGAGTCTTTTATAGCAGTGTTTTTGCTTATTGTATCACCTGTAGGTGCCGTAATGGGTATTTCTCGAGCCAAATTAGGACCAATGTTAACAAAAAAGTTATTAAATTCATCTGCAGGTGAAGCTGCATTCACACTCTGAGTCGTTTTATTATTTTTTGAAAAATCGATTGGGTAGCTTGTATTTCTGCTTTTATTTCCAAGAATACTGTTAAGTATTGTCCATGTATTTTTAATATTGTCTCTGTTTTTCTCCAGTTCTTTACTGTAATAGTCTCTCTTACTACATCTTATTATATATGTTAACTTATTTTTGTATGTTTTATACCGCTGCTCTGCTTCTTTTGTCCTTTTCTTTAGGAAAGTTTTATATAATAAATTTTTCTTTTTACACGCCTTTTGTAATCCTTTGGTTAACCATGGCTTATCGGCAAATTTATGTTTAAGCTTTTTCTTTACTAATGGACAATTTTTTTCATAAAGAGTGGTTACAATGTTTATAAATGTGTCATAGGCTTCATTTACATCTGATACATAGACTTTTGTCCAGTCCTGCTTCAGCAATTCTTCTTTAAAAGAACTGATTGCATTTTGTGATTTGTATCTGAACGATTTTAAATTTTTTTTTGTATTGGCCCCCGTGTGGCCATGGATAAGTGCAAAGGTAGGCAAGTGGTCACTTACAGTGGGGCAAAAAAGTATTTAGTCAGCCACCAATTGTGCAAGTTCTCCCACTTAAAAGATGAGAGAGGTCTCCAATTTTCATCATAGGTATACCTCAACTATGAGAGACAAAGTGAGAAAAAAAATCCAGAAAATCACATTGAAGGATTTTTAATGAATTAATTTGTAAATTCCTGGGTAAAATAAGTATTTGGTCACCTACAAGCAAGATTTGATCAATCTTGGTCAAGCAAGATTTCTGGCTCTCACAGACCTGTAACTTCTTCTTTAAGAGGCGCCTCTGTCCTCCACTCGTTACCTGTATTAATGGCACTTGTTTGAACTCATTATCAGTATAAAAGACACCTGTCCACAACCTCAAACAGTCAGACTCCAAACTCCACTATGCCCAAGACCAAAGAGCTGTCAAAGGACACCAGAAACAAAATTGTAGACCTGCACCAGGCTGGGAAGACTGAATCTGTAATAGGTAAGCAGCTTGGTGTGAAGAAATCAACTGTGGGAGCAATTATTCAAAAATGGAAGACATACAAGACCACTGATAATCTCCCTCCATCTGGGGCTCCACACAAGATCTCACCCCGTGGGGTCAAAATGATCACAAGAATGGTGAGCAAAAATCCCAGAACCACATGGGGGGACCTAGTAAATGACCTGCAGAGAGCTGGGACCAAAGTAACAAAGGCTACATCAGTAACACACTACGCTGCCAGGGACTCAAATCCTGCAGTGCCAGACGTGTCCCCCTGCTTAAGCCAGTACATGTCCAGGCCCGTCTGAAGTTTCCTAGAGAGCATTTGGATGATCCAGAAGAGGACTGGGAGAATGTCATATGGTCAGATGAAACCAAAATAGAACTTTTTGGTAAAAACTCAACTTGTCGTGTTTGGAGGAGAAAGAACACCATACCTACTGTGAAGCATGGGGGTGGAAACATTATGCTTTGGGGCTGTTTTTCTGTAAAGGGACCAGGACGACTGATCCGTGTAAAGGAAAGAATGAATGGGGCCATGTTTCGTGAGATTTTGAGTGAAAACCTCCTTCCATCAGCAAGGGCATTGAAGATGAAACGTGGCTGGGTCTTTCAGCATGACAATGATCCCAAACACACTGCCCGGGCAACGAAGGAATGGCTTTGTAAGAAGCATTTCAAGGTCCTGGAGTGGCCTAGCCAGTCTCCAGATCTCAACCCCATAGAAAATCTTTGGAGGGAGTTGAAAGTCCGTGTTGCCCAGCGACAGCCCCAAAACATCATTGCTCTAGAGGAGATCTGCATGGAGGAATGGGCCAAAATACCAGCAACAGTGTGTGAAAACCTTGTGAAGACTTACAGAAAACGTTTGACCTCTGTGTTTGCCAGCGAAGGGTATATAACAAAGTTTTGAGATGAACTTTTGTTATTGACCAAATACTTATTTTACCGAGGAATTTACCAATTAATTCATTAAAAATCCTTCAGTGTGATTTTCTGGATTTTTTTTTCTCATTTTGTCTCTCATAGTTGAGGTATACCTATGATGAAAATTGGAGACCTCTTTCATCTTTTAAGTGGGAGAACTTGCACAATTGGTGGCTGACTAAATACTTTTTTGCCCCACTGTATATCATTTATCAATAATCCACTTTCTCTTTTCTTAGTTAACAAACAGGTTGTCAATAAGTGTAGCAGTGTGAACTGTGATCCTACTGGGATGTGTTATTGTGGGATATAGACTCATGCTGTACATAGAGTTCATGAACTCTGTAATTACATTTTGTTAATATGGATTTAGTAGATCAATATTGAAATCTCCACAAATTACTACCATTTTCTTGCTAGTAATATTATTGTACAGCTAGACTAATTTATCTCTGAATGTCTCAATGCAAGTTCCCGGCGTTCTATATATACAACTTATAATTAGATTTTTTGTTTTATCTTGGTCAATCTGAACAGTAACACATTCCAAAATCCCTGGTAGTGCAAAGGACATTCCATTTACAAGCTTACACCTACACAGGTCATCAATATACAGTGCAACACCACCACCTTTTTTTTGAGATCTGTTAATATGAAACATCTGATATTGCCATCAGGGGAGCCTGCTCTTCATTAAGCCAAGTTTCAGAGACTGTAATAGCTGTAAATTTTCTGTCTAGCTGTTTTAAATAGTCCTGAATCTGTGGAAAGTTTTTGTTAAGACTTCTGCTGTTGAAGTGTATTATTGATAGTTTACCATCTAGTTGCACTTGACTTTTGAATTGCTTTTCAGTGTAATATTCACAATGGTTATGAATATTATTGAAAAAGTGGTTATCAGGATCAATATCATTCTCCATCTCTTGTAGTTTATGTTCAGCATAATGGCATATTTTCAGAGTTTTGAGTTTCCTCACTGTGTGTCAGATGACTTCCTCCAACTGGGGATAATTGATGTCTACTCAAGTCAGCCATAAGTTTTTTGTTTGTTTTGCTTATTTTTTTTTAAAGTACATTGACATGGTATGTCAAAAGAACTATTCTTGCCGTGTGTGTGGATATGGATTCTCATTGTCTCTTAATTTTCTTAATCAGTGTTCATCTGTATTTATTTAAGTCAGTAACATCTCTGATCATTATGCTCTTTGCTTGCTCAGGTGTTCCATTTAGTTTGATCCAAACTCTACAATTTCTTGTCCATGTTGCCTGTATCTTATTTTGTCTTTTCAGCATCCGTGCTTGCCGTGCTATTTCAGCATTTGTTTTTGTTAGGTGTTCATTTAGGTAAACTTCTGTTCCCCGCAGCTTTCTGGCCTGCCTCAGTATGTCATTCTTTACCCTTCTGTTCACAAAGCGCATCACAATTGATTTCTTTGTTTTATTATCTTTTCTGGGTAAAGCATAACAGGCTGAAATTGCATTTGCTTTGACCTTTATATCTCTACTATCAAGGAACTGAAGCACCTGGTTTTCCAGGGAGACTGATTCACTCAGGGCAGCCTCCTCACCTCTCAGTCCTGTTGTAGCATGAGCGTATGATTGATATTTGATGTCTAGTCCACTTATGATTACATCATCCATACGAGAACATTGTTCAAGATCCTCGACGTGTCGCTCCAAGTCCGTAATTTTTTTGTCTTTTTCCTGAATTGTTAGTTTTAATTCTCGGACTTCTTCCATTAGGCCTATTATTTTGGCCTGCTGGCTAACCATTTTGGTCACTTCTTCTGACAAGAAGTTCAGAGATTTTTTGATCTCTTCCATTTCCTCCTTCTTTAGTGGCATTTTTACTGACCTGTGGATAGCAACACAATCTCTGCTGGTGTCGCCGGTATCCGATCCGACCGACCTCGATTCCAGCTGGGCCTCAGCTAGCCCCCTCCGCTGCTAGTCCCGCTGCTTACCGCCGCCGTAACCGAGCTCCTCCACCGAGCTCCTCCACCGAGCTCCTCCACCGAGTCCCGCCGCACACCGCCGCTGTAGCCGAGCTCCGATCCTGCTTCTGTCCGGCTGGGGTCCCGGTAGATCCTCCGCTGAGCCCCGCCACCTACCGCCGTCTGCCTCAGTAGTTCCTCCGCTGAGCCCCGCCGCTGTAACTGGGCTCCGACTCAGGCTATTGTCTGGCTGGGGCCCGGTGGTCCTCCACTGGTTCCCGTCTCCCACCATCGCTGCACCCGAACTCCGATCCGGCTCCCGTCCAACTGTTGCCTTGGTTAGTTCCTCCGGTGAGCCCCAATCACCGGGGACAGAGTCGCTTCGTGTCGGTGTTAGGTGCTACGACTAGCGTTAGCTTAGCAAACGCTTCGGGTAAAGCGTAGCAGCGAACCAGCGAACCATCTCGTGCCTTTCTTCTCCACATTTGCAGCAGACTGGTTTATTCTTACATCCTGCGGAGCCATGGCCAGACTTGTGGCAGTTAAAACATCTCAGTGGGTTTGGAATAAAGGTATCAACAGTTACACTCAGGTATCCTATTTGGATTCTTTCTGGGAGTTGATGCCAGTTGAATGTCAGAATGTAAGTGCCAGTTTTTACTGTTTGGTCATCTTTTTTAATGGTTATTCTCTTGATATGTGTTACTCCTTGTTGTTGCAGTTCTGAGGCTATTTCATCCTCTTCTGTATCATGGAATTCTCTAGTATGAATTATTCTGTTGCAGCTGTTCAGAGAAGGGTGAGGAAAATCCCTCATTGGAACACCAGCCAGCACATCACACAGTAACAAATTTCAGCATGGGATTTCTTTAAACATTCCACCAAAATCTGGCCAGACCTCAGTTTTTTAACATCCTTGACTGACCCTGCAATGCCTGAAATTCCTTTCTGTACAGCAAAAGGGGACAGTTTAGAAAGAGGCATATCTGACGACAGCGACTCTAAAACAACAAGCCTCGGCCAGTTATCACCGTTTCAAAGAGCCATCCTGCTAATTCCTGGGCCATCCACATCATCTTCCAACTGTCATGACCCCAGCGCCGATCTCGTCCGCGCTCGGGCTATGTATCATCTCTGCCGGCCTTGACAGCTGTGGATTACATTCTGGCTCCACCGGGCTCTTATTGTGACAGCGCTCGGTGGGGTTTCCGGCTGTCAAGATCGATCAGCTGTTCGGCATCACAGCTCGTTAGCTGCCGCCTTTATTAGCGGGCACTGACAGCTGGTTGATGCTGGAGTATCATCTAAACATCCTGAGAGATCCCTGTTGTGTCAGCACGCTCATGTCAGGTTTGTGCCTAGTTCATGTCTTAGTTAAGGTCGTAGTGGCTGGGGTTAGCCCTACGATCCCTCGTATTCTTTAGCGTGTGTCCATGTCATAGTTTAGGTCGTAGTGGCTGGGGTTGGCCCTACGATCCCTCGTACTCTTTAGCGTGTGTCCATGTCATAGTTTAGGTCGTAGTGGCTGGGGTTGGCCCTATGATCCCTTGTATCCTGTGTAGTGTGTTTGCCCGCAGTGGCTCATAGCTTTATGTCTCATCTCGTCTTGTCTTGTTAAAATAAACATCTGATGCAAAACTCACTGGTGACTTTTGGCGCCTTATGGTGGCCCGCGAGGGTCACCGCATGACACCAACATTCATTTTTTAGAGGTTTGTTTAGTAGCCATATTTTATAGAGTTTGGTTCATCATCCCTGCTCCCCACTCTCCTCGGAGCCCTACAAGGGGATGCACAGAGTTGCAGACTTCTTGCAGGTTATGCACCAGGGGTACTGGGATGGCATACTCAGGCAATAAAGCATAAAAGTGCAAATTACTCGACTGACCCTCCGCCATAGGCTTCTGGGATTAGGAGATGTTATACTGACAAAAGACATCCCAGAGTAGACCTTGACAAGCCAATTGATTGGTCTGGGCCCTACCAACCTCCCGTCTAAGTGAAGTAGGAGCCAAAGCACTGTCTTGGACTTGTGAGAGCCGCAGCAAGACACATTCCTCAAGAATCACTCACGGCAAACAAGTTGCCCCATTTGTCACCTCATATGATCAGCGAGGGGGTGCTTGGAACCACTTTAATCCTGGGTCCCCTTAGGGGATTATAATACACAAATTTGTTAGAGAGTTTTACCATAACCCTGGTAAGGGAGGCTAACAGGTACTAGTCCTTGCCTAAGGGACACCTGGGAGTATCAGCAACGGTTAAGAGGCACTCTATCATCCTACTAGTCCAACAGACCCCCTCGCCCCGATGCAGTTTAATGCCATACCCAGGGCGTAGCTGTCCCCTATGATATATTCATTTCTAATCCTGTCTCCCCAGTCACTCCCAATGAGAATCTTAGCCTCTTCAACTCTGCCATCTCTAGCTCCGCCTCCTGTCTTTTTGTCAGCACCACCATCTCCAAACCATACACCATAGAAGGTCTCACTACCGTCTTGTAAATCTTCCCTTTCACTCTACTATCTTTCTGTTACAAGTCACCCCTGATAGTCATCTCCACCCACTCCACCATGCCTGCACACTCTTCTTCACCTCTCTTGTGCATTTTCCATTGCTTTGGATGATTGACCCCAAGTATTTAAACTCATCTACTTTCACTACCTCTACTACTTATATCTTCACCATTACACCTACCTCATTCACACTCATGTATTCTGTCTTGCTTCTACTGACTTTCATTCCTCTTCCTTCCACGGCATACCTCCACCTCTTCAGGTTCTCTTCCACCTGCTCCCTACTGTCACTACAGATCACAATGTCGTCTGCAAACATCATGGTCCACGGAGACTCCCGCTTGACCTCATCTGTCAGCCTGTTCATCACCATGGCAAACAACAACCCCTCTCCACCTGTCTCGCTGTCCTCATACATGTCCTGCACCACCCTCACATACTGCTCTGCCACTCCTGACTTTCTCATACAGTACCACACTTCCTCTCTTGGCACCATATCATGTGCTTTCTCTAGATCCACAAAGACACAGTGCAACTCCTTCCGACCTTGTCTATACTTCTCCATCAACACTCTTAGAGCAAACATTACATCTGCAGTACTCTTTCTTGGCACGAAACCGTACTGCTGCTCACTGATTGGATAGCTTTTTTCCCTTAATAAATGAAATCATCATTTAAAAACTGTATTTTATATTTACTTGGGCTATCTTTGTCTAATATTAACATTTGATTTTATGATCTAAAACATTTAAATGTGACACTTGTACAAAAATATAAGAAATCAGGAAGGGGCAAATAATTGCTCTGGAGCAGGTTTTCATCCAGGATGTCTCTGTACATTGCTGCATTCATCTTTCCCTCTATCCTGACTAGTCTCCCTGTTCCTGCCGCTGAAAAACATCCCCACAGCATGATGCTGCCACCACCACTGGCATGGTTATGAGTGGTGCCTGGTTTCCTCCAAACATGATGCCTGGCATTCAAGCCAAAGAGTTCAATCTTTGTCTCATCAGAGCAGAGAATTTTGTTTCTCATGGTCTGAGAGTCCTTCAGGTGCTTTTGACAAAGTCCAGGTGGGCTGCCATGTGGCTTTTAATAAGGAGTGGCTTCCATCTGGCCACTCTACGATACAGGCCTGATTGGTGCATTGCTGTAGAGATGGTTGTCCTTCTGGATGATTCTCCTCTCTCCACAGAGGAATGCTGGAGCTCTCTCAGAGTGACTATCAGGTTCTTGGTCACCTCCCTGACTGAGGCCCTTCTCCCTCGATCATTCAGTTTAGACGGCCGGCCAGCTGTAGGAAGAGTCCTGGTGGCTCCGAACTTCTTCCTTTTACAGATAATTGAGGCCACTGTGCTCATTGGGACCTTCAAAGCAGCAGAAATTTTTCTGTACCCTTCCCCAGATTTGTGCCTCGAGACAATCCTGTCTCAGAGGTCTACAGACAGCTCCTTTGACTTAATGCTTGGTTTGTGCTCTGACATGCACTGCCAACTGTGGGACCTTATATACACAGGTGTGTGCCTTTCCAAATCATGTCCAGTCAACTGAATTTACCACAGGTGGACTCCAATTAAACTGTAGAAACATCTCAAGGATGATCAGTGGAAACAGGATGGACCTGAACTCAATTTTGAGCTTCATGGCAAAGGCTGTGAATACTTATGTGCATACAGTTTCTTAGTTTTTTATTTTTAATAAATTTGCAAAATTCTCAAAAAACAATTTTTTCACATTGCCATTATGGGGTATTGTGTGTAGAATTTTGAGGGAAAAATAAATTTCATCCCTTTTGGAATAAGGCTGTAACATAACAAAATGTGGAAAAAGTGAAGCGCTGTAAATACTTTCCGGATGCACCGTAAGTCAAGCAGCCGGCACCTTACACATGCTAAAGAGCATCAACTGTAAGTGGAAGCTCATGTTATATGCTGTTGTGAATCTTGCGAGTTGTGAATAGATGGACAGACAGGAGGATGATGGACTCAGTGCTATGGCATGATCCCATGTTGCTAATGTGGCATAACTGAGAATGTGAGCTACTGTTCATATTAGGACTGTTGTAAGTTAATTAGTTTAGCCTTTTTTTCAAAAGTCATAATATTAAAGTAAGTCACGTAGACCTTTTAAACATTTTCAAGTTTACAATAGAGGCAAAACTATTCATCAAGTCCAAAGTAATTTCCTGTTCTGTTCAAGTCAAACTTTCAACCAATAAGCATCTGACCAACAAACTGTGCCACTTCCATCAGGCTTGTCCCTTCTTGGGTTGAAATTCCATAACTTTTCTGTCTGTAGTCTAAATCCTATTCAGCAGTCACAGTTATTATGCTATAGATCTGGATTTTAACTAACAAAGTAGTTTAGCCTGCCAGTCCATTTCCAAAAATCAGTTATTTATTTAGATCACGTTTGGGAACTTCATTGTTAAATGCAATTATAGAGTCCGCCAGCAGAGGGAGAAAGCTAGTGCTGCTCTCTGCAAGTTATAGACCATAGAGCAAGAGAGAGGGCGCCACCAGTGGGGGCAGCAGTGACAGTGTGCTGTGCACTGGAGTGTTGTCAGGTGTTTTTTACGTGGTAAGACCACATTAATAGGCTGTAAACAGCACTAAATGTACACAGTAGGCTGCTTTTAAACAGAATAAATTGTACTGCTGAGGAGCTGTTTGGCAGGTGAAGCCCATGTCAGCAATAAAAGTTTAGAAACTGGTCGTTGTAATCTGCTGATTTTTGTTGTTGTTGTTGGTTTGTACCATTGGCTCTTAAACTTTTTTTTAATTCCCCATTTTGGGGAGTCAGACATTACCAAGCCCACACAGCTATTTCTTGGCTTCTTTTGTTAACTATCGTCTGGAATTTCTCTTTGTTCATCATTTTGATGGAGAGAGTTTTAAAAATTAGGTCTGTAGAGACTGGGTTAATCATCTCAGACTGGATGTAGAGACTGGGTTAATCATCTCAGACTGGATGCAGAGGGTAAACAGAGAAGGACAATAGCTATAGAGATTATGGCGAGGTAGCAGGAAGAAGGAGTTGGGGGGAGAAAGGATGAATGTATTGTGGTGTGAGATGTCATGCAGATGTGAGATGGGTGGTTGGTATAAAAGGAGAACCCATGGTTTATTGAGACATTCTTTTCTGTGTATGACTGATGTGAGAGTGAATAAAGTCGTCTGCTGCATAAATCAGTCTCGTTATTCACACTCTCCACACTGGTGACCCCTTGACGAATTATGGAACACGAGGCAAGAACCTCGGAGTCGGCCCGGACGGGAACCCCCAACAACGCGTGCGCTGTTTCGGTCAAACTACCGGACTTTTGGCTGCACGACCCGCGGTCTTGGTTCCACCACACCGAGGCTCAGTTCGCCCTCCGGGGAATAACGGCAGACGACACCAAATATTACTATGTTGTCGCAGTGCTGGACGCTCGCACGTCTCAGCAGGTAGCGAGCCTGTTCCAACAACCTCCAGCCCACGACAAATACGGGACTCTCAAGGCCGCGCTGACCCGGCGCTATATGCTCTCGGACTGTGAGAGAGCAGAGAGGCTCCTGAGGCGCTCCAAGTTAGGAGATGGGTCGGCGGTCGAACTGATGGAGAAGATGTTGGCGTTAATGGGCACGGACGACGGGCATTTTCTGTTTGCCCACCTTTTCCTCCGGAACCTCCCAACAGAGGTGAAAGCAGTTCTTGCCAATTCGCCGTTGCTGGCCGCGTGTGACTACCGTGCGCTAGCCCAAGAGGCAGACCGGATCATCCTCACCACCAGAGCCCTCACAGTGAACATGGCGGCGTCGGAACCCAGCGAGATGACCAGTGGAGGTGAGGAGCCGCTGACGGTAGCGGCAGTGGAGGCCAGGAAGCACCAGAGAGACACACTCTGCTTCTACCACCGCCGCTTTGGAGAGAACGCACGCAGATGTGCGCCACCGTGCCAATTCAAGTGCTCGGGAAATGCCAAGGCTGGCAGTTGGGAGCAGCTGTGACCGCCGGTGAAGAGAACAAGCTGCTCTACGTGACGGACTCGTGCTCGGGGAGACGGTTCCTTGTAGACACCGGAGCCCAGAGGAGCATCATCCTGCCGTCCTACGCTGACCGGCTAGCAGGACCTAGCGGCCCCGGGCTGGTAGCAGTAAACGGCTCGGGCATTAAGACTTTTGGCGAGAGAACACTGACTTTATCCCTACATGGCCGTATGTACGAGTGGACTTTTGTCATAGCGGCACTGATTTTCCCAATCCTGGGAGCTGATTTTCTGTGTGCACATGGGTTGCTAGTCGATGTTGCTAACAGGCACCTGGTTAATGCAATGTCTTTTGATTCTCTCCCCTGTACAGCTCGAGGGGCTGGGCCAATAACGCAAGCCAACATCACAGCTCCAGGCGGTAAGTTCCACACAATGCTCACTCAGTTCCCAGCCCTCACGGTCCCGACATTTTTGGCGGCCATCGCTAAACACGGGGTGGAACACTTTATCACCACCACCGGGCCGCCCGTTTTCGCATGACCTTGGCGCTTGGACGCAGCTAAACTGGCCATAGCGTGCGAGGAGTTTGCCAACCTGGAAAGGTTGGGCATCATCAGGCGATCGAACAGCCCATGGGCATCCCCGCAACACATGGTCCCTAAGGCCGAGGGATGGTGGCGACCGTGCGGAGATTTCCGCAGATTGAATAACGCCACAGCGCACGACCGCTACCCGATTCCCCATATTCAGGATTTTTCCGTTCACCTCGCCGGAGCACGCATTTTTTCTAAAATAGACCTGGTCCGTGGTTACCACCAGGTCCCAGTGCGCGTGGAGGACATACCCAAAACAGCGGTAATAACTCTGTTTGGCTTGTTTGAGTTTTTACGCATGCCCTTTGGATTAAAAGGAGTGGCACAGACATTCCAACGCATGATGGATGCGGTGCTGCGCGATCTCCCGTTTGTGTTCGTCTACCTGGATGATATCCTGGTGGCCAATGCGTCCGAGGACGAACACGTAACCCACCTCAGGACGGTTTTCCGGAGGTTGGAGGAGCACGGGTTAATAATCAACCTGGTGAAATGCCAGTTCGGCGTGACGGGGATTGATTTTTTGGGGCACCACGTCTCACCGGAGGGAGCGATACCCTTGCCCAACAAAGTTTGCGCCGTGGCGAATTTTCCCCGTCCTCAGATGGTCAGGGCGCTGCAAGAATTTTTGGGGATGGTTAACTTTTATAACCGGTTCCTCCCCCGTGCAGCTCAACTCATGCAGTCATTATACACCGCGCTCAAGAAACGGAAACCTGCGGACAGAGTCGAATGGACTCCGGAACGAGAGCAGGCGTTCTCTGAGGTTAAAACAGTCCTGGCAAACGCCGCACTGTTGGCGCACCCGGACCCGGCGGCCCGGATAGTGCTCACTACCGACGCCTCGGACGTGGCCATAGGGGCCGTCTTGGAGCAATGTGTCGCTGGCTCCTGGCAGCTGCTCGCTTTTTTCAGCAGGGCTTTGCGTGACAGTGAGTGTAAATACAGCGCGTTCGACAGAGAGTTACTAGCTCTCCACCTGGCCATATGCCACTTCCAGTTCTGGCTGGAAGGGCGCAGCTTCACCGCGTTCATGGACCACAAGCCGCTAACGTTCGCGATGGCCAAGGTTTCGGAACCATGGTCGGGCCGGCAGCAGAGACAGCTCAGAATCAGAATCAGAATCAGAAAAAGATTTATTGCCAAGTACATTAACAGATCACTGATAACATACGAGAGAATTTGACTTGACACAGAAAATGAACCTGCATTTCCAGTGACACGGCTGCATCGGGGACGCGCCTGCCAATAGGATGGTACAGATAAGAAATCATACAATAGGAAGGAGCAAAAAAATCATTGAATTCAGAATATTGACCATAAGTAATCAATATTATGATTACAAAGACAAAAAAAGCCCACGATGCACATTCAAGACCAGAGTCCACAGGACACAAGGAGAGCAGTGAATGTTATCTTGTTGTCAGTTTCTGGGTCAGTGTGGATGTAGTGTTGAAGCAATGTTGTATCAATATGAGCACAAGGACACTTTGGCAGAAGATGTTTTGTCTGGCTGCAGCAATTGTCCTTGGCAATTGTCCCAAGCAGCTACTGTCCAGAGGCCGTGTGCTCAGTGTTTTGAAAAACAAAGACTGGGGATTATCAGGAGGATTTTTGTAAGGGAAATTGAGCCAAATAGACTGAACACAGAGAAAGAACTTTATTTTCTTCTGCAGATTCAGTGTTTAATCCTTCATTGTGAGGGCTTTGAGTCCGTCGTGGATAGACTTAAGCGTAGATGTAATCCACCTTCCGAGACAGTTCTCCATTTGTCGCTATCAAAGTCTCCTCCATTTTTCCAATTTGATGGATGCACCTCGCGTGGCCAGCATTTTGATAGGTTGTATCCATCTTCAGCAATTTGCGGTACACCAGGACAATCCCAGTTCCAATCAGAACGATCCCAGTCACCATTATTACGAAGATATACAAATCTTCAATATCTTCGATAGAGAGATTACTCAGGCACAAGATCCTCCAAACACTTGTCACCCGTAAATAGCCCGCTGGAGCCGTCCCTGCGGGGCAAACAGCTTCCCCCGGAGCACTATTCCTTGTTGAAAAAATAGTGTCAATTGCGTTCAAAGCCCAGCTTATCAATTCCATAATTTCTTTTCGATAATCAGCAGTAGACGCAGACAGACAACAGCAAGCTGGGATCCAGTTAGTTAGGGAAGTGGGGAGCTAGAGCAGAGAGAAAAGAGAGAAGCGTCTACTCTCCTTGAAGAGCGGAAGTGAAGACCGCGATCTCAGAGTTTACGACCAATATTCAGCATGTGTTGGGTAAACTGAATGTGGTAGCGGACAGCCTCTTGCGCGCAGTAGTGGCCCCGGTCTGCGTAGGGATAGATTATACAGCCATGGCCGCAGAGCAAATTGGTGATACGGACGTGCACGCGCTCCAGTCTGGACCAACAGGGTTAAGGCTGGAGAGCAGAGTACTGCAAGATGGCAAGCCCCCCCTCATTTGCGATGTCTTCACAGGATGCCCGCGCCCGGTGGTCCCAGTCGCTTGGCGTCGCCGCGCATTTGAGTCAGTTCACACTCTGGTGCACCCAGGGGTGCGCGCGTCAGTCAAAATGGTGGGAGCGAAGTTCGTGTGGCCAGGCCTGCGCAAACAAGTGAAAGAGTGGGCTGCAGCCTGCGTCGCGTGCCAACGAGCCAAAGTACACAGACACATGAAGGCTCCTTTGGAGCCGTTTCGTATCCCGGCTAAGAGGTTCGACCATGTTCATGTGGACCTCGTGGGCCCCCTCCTGCCATCGCAGGGGTGCACGCACCTTCTGACAGTGGTGGACCGCACCACACGCTGGCCAGAAGCAGTCCCGCTGGCGGCAACCACGTCCGTGGACGTGGCGCGCGCTTTTTTGACGACATGGGTGGCACGTTTTGGAATCCCGTTGGACATCACGTCCGATAGGGGCCCTCAGTTTGTTTCAGACCTCTGGTCCGCGATGGCCCGTAGCCTGGGTGTTGCAATTCATTGCACAACCACGTACAACCCACAGGCCAATGGGTTATAAGATAAGATAAGATAAGATAAGCCTTTATTAGTCCCACAATGGGGAAATTCCAGGATTGCAACAGCACAGGGATAGCAACACTCAGAGCAACAATCAGAAGGCAAGAAAAAACAAGAACAGCTAGTATACATATGTACATATTACTATAACTATATATATATATATATATATATATATATATATATATATATATATATATATATATATAGTACGTATATATAGACACACAGTGTGGAGCATTGTGGTTGGTGAATGTGCAGCAGAAAGTCTAAGCTCTCTCTCCGCGGATGCGGCGGGCCAGCTGGATGTCTTTGGGCATGATGGTGACCCTCTTGGCGTGGATGGCGCACAGGTTGGTGTCCACGAAGAGACCCACCGGGTAGGCCTCGCTGGCCTCCTGCAGAGCCATGACGGCGGAGCTCTGGAAGCGCAGGTCGGTCTTGAAGTCCTGAGTGATCTCCCTCACCAGGCGCTGGAAGGGCAGCTTACGGATGAGCAGCTCCGTGGATTTCTGGTAGCGACGGATCTCTCTCAGAGCCACAGTACCGGGCTTGTAACGGTGAGGCTTCTTCACTCCGCCGGTGGCCGGAGCGCTTTTTCCGAGCAGCCTTGGTGGCTAGCTGCTTCCTGGGGGGCTTTTTCCTCCAGTAGATTTTACGGGCGGTCTGCTTGGTTCTTGCCATCGCTCTTTATTATTCTGTCTTATATTTCTTGCACACCGCCTAAACTCCAGCCTGGCACCCGCGTCGTTTCTGCTACAGTTCCTCGGTATGTCGAGTTTCTCCGTTAGCACCGGGTGGCGGTTGAGTGCTAGCTAGCTCTTCCCTGCTGTATCGTCTCCTGCTGTAAACAGAGGCTCCGTCCGCCGACTCGGGAGACCCTTGGGGCAATCTGTGTGTCAGTGATATATATATAGAGTGAAAGGTGTAGAAAAAAGAAGGAAGATTAAAAAAAAAAAAGGCAGTTGCGAAAGGTAGCCAACTCGTGTGGCGCCGCCGGTCCGGCGGAACCAGAACCGGAAAAAAGAAAATATGCGAGCATTTTCATAAGTCACTGAAAGCAGCGCTCAGGGCTTCACTGACGGATGCAAATTGGGTAGACCGGTTGCCGTGGGTTTTATTGGGGTTGCATTCCGCACCAAAAGAGGATTCGGAGGCTTCCCCGGCGGAGCTTGTTTTTTCTCAGCCACTTGCAGCTGCCAGGGGAATTTTTGCCAGATAATCCCACGCAGGACAACTGCCCGTCTCAGTGTTTGCAGCATAGTGCAGACACAGGCACGGTGCCCGGGCCGGCCTCTTCGCTGTTTTCCACGCGTTTTTGTGCCAAAAACTTTGAAGAACGCGGCGTTGGTGTTTGTCAGGCACGATGCCCACCACCCTCCATTGCACCCACCCTACGATGGCCCGTTCAGAGTGCTGGAAACAGGTGACAAACATTTTTTGTTAGACTTGGGGGGTTGTCGGGAGAAAATATGCATAGACAGACTTAAGCCCGCCTTTGTGGTGGCAGACGAGCAAGTGCTGTTGGCTCAGGCCCCTCAGCGCGGAAGACCCCTACTGAGAACTCCCTAGGTAAACGATTCATCAGAGCAGCCACACGGGCAAGTCGAAGGTTTCACTCCCCTCGCCATGGCCTACCCACAGACAGACACACCCCCAGGAGCCCCCCGCTGGCACAGCAGTGCCGTGGAGGTGGTAAACCCCCGTTACAGCAGATATGGGAGGAGACTGAAGCCAAAAGGACGTGAGGACTGAAACTCGGTCTGAGATTCTTGGGGGGGTGGTGTAGAGACTGGGTTAATCATCTCAGACTGGATGTAGAGGGTAAACAGAGAAGGACAATAGCTATAGAGATTATGGCGAGGTAGCAGGAAGAAGGAGTTGGTGGGAGAAGGGATGAATGTATTGTGATGTGAGATGTCATGCAGATGTGAGATGGGCAGTTTGTATAAAAGGAGAACCCATGGTGTATTGAGACATTCTTTTCTGTGTATGACTGATGTGAGAGTGAATAAAATCGTCTGCTGCATAAATCAGTCTTGTTATTTACACTCTCCACAGGGCATTATATAATTTTATCCATCCATCCATCCATCCATCCATCCATCCATCCATCCATCCATCCATCCATCCATCCATCCATCTTCTACTGCAGGGCTATTCAATTACAAAATCAGTTGGGCCACAATTTGAAATTAAGACATGTAACTGGGCTGCACATGTTCAGCGATCTGTTGAATATAATAAATTTCAAACCCACACAGATCAGTATGATGATTTATTCACTGGCTTGGTTTTAAATGTGCGCTTGGCACATTTTATTTATTTAGCGAATGCAAAGTCCTTAAGCCAAGCAGTTGCCTCCTGGTTTGCTGTATGGAGGGTGTGTAATCCTCCTTCCAGTCTTTGGAGCGGGCAAACCTCTATGATGTGTTCCATTGTTTGCTCCTCTCCACATGCGCACAGTGGGCTAGGGCTACTGCCCCATCTGGGAAGGCTGGCCAAGCAGGGGCCATGTCCAGTCCTGAAGCGATTGAGTGTAGACCACTGTCTCCTTGGGAGGTTGGTGCCCGGGACCCGTTGGTTGGGGTTTATCACCAGCTGTTTGTTTGGGACCTCCTTGGTCTCCCATTCCTCTTGCCAAGCTGTCTGGATGGTAAAGTCAGCTGGGGGAGGGTTTTTCCAAATCGGCCGTCTGGATGAAAGTCGGGCAGTGGGTGGGGTGTAGATATCTGCATGGATTGGCAAGTGAGGAAAATCTTTAACTTTTTGGAGCATCCTTTGAGTTAATGCTGCTCGCCGGATGTGTGGAGGGGCTATGTTTGACAGTACAGAGAGCCAGGGGAGTGGTGTTGAGCGGATTGTTCCAGTTATAGTTCTCATGGTTGAGTTGAGCTGGGTGTCTACATGGTGTGTGTAAGATGACCTGGACCAGACAGGGGCACAATATTCTGCTACAGAGTATGAAAGGGCCAGTGCTGAGGTGCGCAGGGTGGAGACTGCCGCCCCCCATTTTGCACCAGCGAGCTTGCAGAGCAGGTTGTTTCGTACCTTCACCTTAGCAGCCGTCCCCTTTAGATGTTCCTTGAAGGATAAGGTCCTATCAAGGGTCACTCCAAGATAAGTTGGATTTGGGGCATGCTTAAGCTTGAGTCCGCTCAGGTGGATGTTTAGTTCTCTGGCAGCTTTTGCATTGTGGAGATGGAATACACTGGAGACGGTTTTTGCTGGGCTTGGTTTTAGGCGCCAGATTTTGCAGAACTGGTCCAGTTTGGCAAGATCTTCCGTGAGCACCTGTTCCAGTGGTTCAAAGTCTGGTGCTTGGAATGCCAAACAGATGTCGTCTGCATAGATGAATTTGCGGGATTTTGTAGTAGGCAGGTCGTTTATGTAGAGGTTGAACAGAGTTGGAGCTAGAACTGAGCCTTGTGGGAGTCCATTTTTCTGCATTCTCCATGCACTTGTGTTCTGACTGAGGTGGACTCTGAACCTTCGGTTGGTCAGCAGGGTTTTTATAATTGCTGTTGCCCAAGCAGGGATCGCCTTTATAAGTTTCAGGAGGAGGCCTTTGTGCCAGACCGTATCATAGGCGGCTGTAAGATCGAGAAACACAGCCCCTGTCTTCAGTCTGCTCTCGAAGCCATTTTCGATGAAGGTGGTTAGGGCCAGTACTTGTTCTCCTGTACTGCGGTCCTTGCGGAAACCTGCTTGATCCACACTTAGAATATCCTCTATTTCTGGGGAAATGCGTTGCAGTATTAGGCGCTCCATGATTTTGTAAGGAACGCTGAGTAGGGAGATTGGGCGGTAGCTTGCTGGTAGTTTGTGGTCTTTGCCAGGTTTTGGGATGGCAATGACCTTTGCTGTCCGCCATTTCTTTGGGATCGAGTTTGTTTGTGTGATCCTTGTGTAGAATTGTGTCAACCAGGTTAGGGCTCGGGGGCCAAGATTTTTCATGAATTCTGGGAAGATGTTATCGTATCCTGCTGCCTTTCCACATTTCAGGCCCTGTAGGACTTTCTCCAGTTCAGCAGCCTCGAAGGGTTCAGGGTTCGTTTCCTCTACAGGCATTTTTTGGTGTTTTTTTAGCTCAGTTGTAACTGCTCTTCTGGTGTCTTTGTCTTGGGGTGCTTTGGCGATAGTCAGTAGGTGGGATGCAACTTGGTTGGGTGTGACGGATACTCGGCTTTGGCTAGGGGGCTTCTGTGCAGCTCCTAGGCGACGGATGAGGCTCCAACATTTCCTGCTAGAGTGGGTAAAGCTCTGGTCAGCAACTGTCTCCTCCCATGTGCTTGGCACATGACAAAGGCACATCAAAAGTGCATAAAAACACAATAACAGTGCTGGGGCTGAGCAGAACTTGAATTAGTAGAAATATTTTTTCCGATTAAAAGATTTTTATTTGTCAGCAGTACTATACATACAGGACATACAGGAGAACTGAAATGGCATTTCTCTCTCTCTTCAGTGGTGTGCACAATATAAAAAAAGAAAAAGGAATAAGGCTGGAAAAACAACAACAGTAGTTTATGTACAGTACTGCTATCCATAGTGCAAATGGCGACAAAAGATAGACCCATACCTTCCATAGTGCAAATAAAGATAAACGATGGGACCCAGCAATCTTATAAACAGAAAAGTAGAGCAGTAATACTCTTAGTACCAAGTTCAATGCGGTAGTGTAGGTGCAAACAGTGACAGATAGGACTGCACATGATCAGTATTGCAATAACAGACAGCAGCAGATATGGCATTTGTGCAAATGGTTGCAGTAAAGTGCAGAGACATACAGCAGCAAATGTATTACTGTTGGTGTGCCAGTCTTTCTGTGCCAACAGCTGAGGTGGTTATTGTGTGGGTGAGTGCATTAAGTTCGGGAAGGGGGGGGTGGACAGAGTTCACGGTTCTGGTGGCCTGATCTACAAAGCTGTTTAGCAGTCTGGCGGAGCAGGCCCGGAGGCTCCAGTACCTTTTCCCCGAGGGCAGGGGGCTGAACAGGGAGTGCGAGGGGTGGGAGGTGTTGCCAGCAATGTTGATGGCTCTGTAGGTGAGGCGGGTGAGGTAGATGTCTGAGAGGGGGGGCAAGAGGGCACTGATGATCTTGCTGGCTTCTTTCACTGTGCATTGTAGTGTCTTCTGGCAGGAGGTGGTGCAGCTTCCATACCACACCGTGATGCAGCTGGTGAGGATGCTCTCACTGGATCAGTTGATCCATATTTTTCCTCTTGAACAACAATTAAATAAATAGAATGAAAAAAAAATAAAATTCTGTAAATAACCATTTTTGTCACATCTTACCCAGGCATATCTCAAAAAACTCAATGTGCACTGTTAGTAGCATTAATATTTGTTTCTCTTTTGAAATAAAATATGATACATCCTGGTCATAACTGACCTTGGCACATCACAAAGTGCATTTAGCTGAATAAAAAGAAAACCGTCAAACACTTCAGTGCACAACCCCAGCAGCAGGTTAGGCTGATTAAGGACAGAAAAGGTAATGCACTAACACATAACGAGAGTGTGTTGAGAAGGTGGAAGGAGTACTTTGAAGAGCTGATGAATAAAGAAAATGAAAGAGAGCGAAGGATGGATGAAGAAAAGACGATGAACAAGGAAGTCCTAGGGATTAGATTAGATTAGATTAGATTAGATTCAACTTTATTGTCATTACACATGTATGAATACAAGGTAACGAAACACAGTTTAGCATCCAATCAGAAGTGCAAAGGACAGCAGTGCAGTATATACGGTAATTAACAGTATGTGCAATTTAAGCAAATATATTCAAATATATGCAGCAGTGCAGAAAGTTAAGAGTACTGTTATGTGCAAATAATGTGCAATAAGTTAGATGTAGTTATGTAGTCATGCAGTTATGTACAGGTGAGGATGGTAAAAGATGATGGTAAGAGAGTCAGCAGGGAACTAAGTTCAATAACGTGACAGCTGTTGGAAAGAAACTGTTCCTAAACCTGCTGGTTCTAGTCCGAAGGCTTCTGAAACGTCTTCTGGAGGGGAGAAGCTGGAACAGTCCATGAGCAGGATGGTTGGAGTCCCTAAGAATGCTGCTTGCCCAGCGCAGACATCTTTTCCTGTAGACGTCCTCTATAGCTGGAAGTGGAGTCCCTGTGATGCGTTGGGCGGTTTTCACCACCCGCTGCAGCGCCTTGCGGTCAGCTACAGAGCAGCTCCCATACCAGACTGTGATACAGTTGGTCAGGGTGCTCTCTATCACGCAGCGGTAGAAGTTGCCCAGGATGTCAGTTGACAGATGGTTCTTCTTCAATGTCCTCAAGAAGAAGAGGCGCTGATGGGCCTTCTTGATCAGGCTGGTGGTGTTAACTGACCAGGACAGGTCCTCCGAGATGTGGGTCCCCAGGAATTTGAAGCTGGGGACACGTTCAACAGCTATCCCATTGATATGGAAAGTCCTAGGGATTAGCAAGGTGGAAGTGAGGGCAGCTTTAAAGAGGATGAAGAGTGGAAAGGCGGTTGGTCCAGATGACATACCTGTGGAGGTATGGAGATGTTCAGGAGAGATGACAGTGGATTTTTTTTAACCAGATTATTAAAGACAATCTTGAAGAGCGAGATGATGCCTGAGGAGTGGAGAAGAAGTGTTTTGGTACCAATTTTCAAGAATAAAGGTGATGCTCAGAGCTGTAGTAACTATGGATGAGCCGATACCACTTTTTCAAGACCAATACGATACCAATACCGTGACTTTGAGTATCGGCCGATACTGATCAAACTCTGATACCGTCTCTTATTTAAAACAACAGTACAGAACATACTTTGGTAATGACTGGTTGCATTTTGTACACATATAAAAACAAATTTAAAAGTCAAAGAATATTACAAATTTGACTCAGTTCAGCGATGCTGCTGCTTTTATAAATTTTAAACTTTGCAACATTGGCAGCATTTCACGCACTATGTAAACATGCACTCTGAAGTTTTAAATACAAGTTTATTGCAAAACTTTAAAGCTGAGTATTTAAATAAACATACAGATGAAATTCAAAGTACCACTGTGCATGAGGTAAAAAATGCTGTAGATCTGAAATAAGGACCTATCCTTATTTATTAACCTGTCATCCATTATTATTATTATTATTATTATTATTATCATTATTATTATTATTATTATTATAAGTATTCTCCTGGTCCTCAGTTTATTTAGTAGTTTATTCTCTGTCCATAGTTTTTAGGTTTGCTCTTATTTTGACGTCATCCCTGTTCCATTTCATGTAGCCTTGTTAGTCCTGCTTCCAATTCACCAGTTATAATTTGCCATTTATGTTTGTTATGTCTGCATTCCTGCTCCTCTGGTTTTTATTTTCAATTTCGTTCTTTTAGTTTCACTTTTATCATATCCAGCAGTAAAACAACGGCTGCTGCTGCGCAGCGCACTTGCTTCTGCTCGATTCTTGACAGAATTCAGCATACTCCTTTACCGTGATACTTTTGCAAGTGTTTTATCAAGTTGGTGGTGTTAATATTGTAAAGGCTGGTACCACACAGCAACATACTGAGACGAGTTCCACAGACAAGCTCCAGTGATGTGAAGCCGCACTGCGCACGGCTGAAGACATATTTACACCTTCATTTTAATATTACTAATGTGTCAGATTGGGTAAATTACTTTTATTCCTTACTGATACCAATCCAGCCATTTTGCCTGGATCAAACCCAATACTGATAAGGCGGATCAGATCGGCTCATCCCTAGTGGTAACTACAGATGCATAAAGCTAATCATCCACACTATGAAGATATGGGAAAGAGTTGTTGAAGCCAGGTTAAGAGGAGAGGTGACAATCAGTAAGCGGCAGTATGATTTCATGCCAAGAAAGAGTACTACAGATGCAATGTTTTCTCGAAGAATTGATGGATAAGTATAGAGAAGGTCAGAAGGAGTTGCACTGTGTCTTCATGGATCTAGAGAAAGCATATGATAGGGTGCCAAGAGAGAAAGTGTGGTACTCTATGAGAAAGGAGGGGCAGAGAAGTATGTGAGGGTGGTGCAGGACATGTATGATGCCAGTGAGACGGTGGTGAGGTGTGCTGTAGGAGTGACAGATGGGTTCAAGGTAGGGGTGGGGTTACATCAGGGATCGGCTCTGAGCCCCTTCTTGTTTGCCATGGTGATGGACAGGCTGGCAGACGAGGTCAAGCAGGGGTCTCTGTGGACCATGATGTTTGCAGATGACATTGTGATCTGTAGTGAGAATAGGGAGCAGGTGGAAGAGAACCTGGAGAGGTGGAGGTATACTTTGGAGAGAAGAGAAATGAAAGTCAGTAGAAGCAAAACAGACTATATGAGTGTGAACGAGAGGGAGGCAGGTGTAACAGTGAAGATGGAAGTCATAGAGGTAGTGAAAGTAGATGAGTTTAAATACTTGGGGCCAACCATCCAAAGCAATGGAAAATGCACAAGAGAGGTGAAAAAGAGAGTGCAGGCAGGGTGGAGTGGATGGAGATTAGTGTAATGGGTAATTTGTGACAGTAGCAGCAAGAGTGAAAAGGGACGATTTACAAGATGGTAGTTAAACCTGCTATGATGCATAGTTTGGAGATGGTGGCGCTGACAAAAAGACAGGAGGTGGAGCTGGAGGTGGCAGAGTTGAAGATGCTCAGTGGGAGTGACTAGGAGGGACAGGATTAGAAATGTATATCAGAGGGACAGCTCATGTTGAGTGGTTTCGTGACAAAGTAAGAGAGGCAAGGCTAAGATGGTTTGGACATGTGCAGAGGAGGGATAGTGGATATACAGGGCAAAGGATGTTGAACATGGTGCTGCCAGACAGGAGTAAAAGAGGACAGAGAAGATTCATGGATGTAGTGAAGGAGGACATGGAGAGAGTTGGTGTTACAGAGGAAGATGCAAGGAATAGGGTGAGATGGAGGCAGATGACCGGCTGTGGCGACCCCTAAAGGGAGCAGCCGAAAGAAGAAAAAGAATAGTGATATAATGTTATGATATCAAGCGGGGAGTTTGCTACCTTTAAGTTAAGTGAATAATTTAAATAAGTTAAAAGTTATAAAGGGGTTATAATTATAATTATAAAGTTATAAAGTGTGTTATAATTATAATTTAAAAATGTTAAGAAGTAGTTTCTGTAGTAATTCATGGTTTTGCTGCCACCTGCTGGTCACAGTAATTCTTCAGTTGCACATGTTCAGTGTAGCACAGACGTGCAGAATGAGACAGAGACTGCAAAATACACGCTGTTGCTGAATGTTCTCTGATACGCTTCTGCCTTGGAGACTATGTGTCTGTAAGTAATGTATAGATAATTATCAGAGTCCTGTATTTTTGAGAGCTGTTATGTTGTAGACTGAAGTGTTATTTGATGATATATGTGCGCTGCAAGCTAACTCTTGCTAACTCTGTTCTAGCTTGTAGCTCGTAGTGGCCCTGATTAAGCTAGCATGTATAGCATACAGTGTTTATTTGTGACAGGTAAATTGTGTGTGTAACATAACTGCTACATGTAATGCTTTCTGTTTATATTTCTGTTACAGTTTTACCGAAAGAAAGTAAAAAGAAAGAAAGAAAAGAGAGGAAAAATATGCAAACTATGTAAACAAAAACTTTCAGTTAAGGACAAGAAACATCAAACCTTGTGTGTTTATTGGAGGGCTTTAAACTGCTAACTGGCTTCGAGCTTTGCACAAGTATACGTGCTGCAGGGGCAGTACAGCTTTCTTTAGTTAACAACCCAGAGTAAATAAACAAATTCAATGCATGACACATGTATACATAATCTCACTGTATTTGCCAGCAACTTTAGATTTCAGATGTATCAGGCATTCAGTGCAACTAGAACATACTTTTTGTAAACAGTAATACCTGAGAAAATGCTACACTTGTGAGGCTAAATTGCATACATGTGCAAAACAGACAACATGCAACTGGCCCATTATTTCCACAGCAAGTACCACATTTGCAGCATTGAAGCAAATTTTTCGTACAGTGCGAATATATGTAAGCATCCGGAAAGCATGTACATTCGTGTCTGAGGGATTGTGCTAATGAGTGCTAGCAAGTAATCAACCTTGAGATTCTGCCATCACCGGAGTAAAATTATCAACACTGGAGAGTAAACTAGTTTGAAAATGAGACTGCCACTCACCTGCAGGCAGACGGATCGGAGCTGAAATGGACTGTCTGTTGAATATATTCGTCCAATGTACACCTGCACTGGACATGCTAATGATGGCTAGCAGGTTAGCAATGTAAACAACCATCATCCAGGTGTAGTTTTGGAGAAGGCTGTGGCAAATTTCCAAGTGAGAGCCCCCTGATAACGTTGTAAACTTAAACATAACAGCTTTGGTTTTGTCAGGCTCTTTGAGCTCTGCTGAGCAGACTTCTCAGTTCTTGAATCCAGTCCATCTGCTGCATGCCACTATGTTGATCCACTTTGACCCAGGCTTAAAAAAGTCACTGTTCGGCACCCGTCAGCATCGCTATCAAAACCGGTCCAGTACTGCTAAATAGAGTCCCAGTTGAACTTTTTTACACCACAAGATGGCAGCTTGAATCCTAGCATAATAGGAGGGTGTGTCCCAATGTGAAGTTTGCTATAAAATCCGGTCTGAAGTGGGAGCTTTCTTATTCGAGTAAGAGAGACAACGGAGTAAAGATGGCGAAGCATTGGTACACCACTGAGGAAGTCCTTGCTCTTCTTCTGGCAGATCCCGATTCAGAAATGGTAAATGGCGTTCACTTATATAGCACTTTTTTCTCATCTCTGGATGACCAAAGCGCTTTACAGATCCTGCTATCCACCCATTCACGCACACTTTCACACACTGATGGTGGCAGAACTGCCATACACACACAGGCGCTAGCCTGGCCACCAGGAGCAACTGGGGGTTCAGTGTCTTGCTCAAGGACACTTCGACATGCAGACTGCAGACAGAGCAGGAATCGAACCTATGACCCTCCAATCAGTAGTTGGTCACACTACACCTGCGCCACAGCCGAAGATGACCCTTTACCTTCTGAGGAAGATTCAGAATCAGATTACGAGCCTTCTGAACATGATGCCTCGTCAACCGAAAGTGAAACTGACTCTGCAGTGCAGACGAAGATGCATGGCACTTTGTCTGCGCTTGGCACAGTGCCACATGGCAGAGGAGCCACTTCTGAAGGTTCTGCAGCTTTTCCTAACCGTGGTCGAGGAGTGAAGATGCAGAGAACAAGTCAGACACTTTCTGGACATGGAAGAGACCTTGAAAATAATGGTCCAAAGCACACAGCAGGGCCAGGACGCGTGCCACGTGGTGGGAGAGGATAACGTGGCACAGTGAGACGTGATGGTGGAAGATCGGCTGGTTACAATGGCACAAATGGCACAGTAAGTATCGACAATGATGGCTGGGACCTTCTGAGAGATTAAGATTATCAGGTGTGGATCAAACGAAGAGCCAGTTGGATATCATGGAGACATGGATTTGTCATCGGCTAAATCCACTGACTTCCTGTCTTTGTTTTGACTGAAGATTTCTGGGGACAACTCGCCTTTTGTGTTTCACAGATGTAAAAGCATTATATTAAAAGACTGGTGCACTGATTTTGCGAATTGATATCAGCTCAGTTGAACGTGAATTGATTTGAATCTGAGAAGCAATCTTTTGAACCCGCCCCTATTCAATATCTGTAGCAGGAATACATGGGTGGATAAACAACAGACACTTCATTTCAGCTCCAGAGCTCCCATTCCATCTGCCTGCAGGTGAGTGGCAGTCTCATTTTCAAACTAGTTTACTCTCCAATGTTGATACTTTTACTCCGGTGATGGCAGAATCTTAAAGCTGATGACTAGCTAGCCCTGCCAAATCCGTCGGACACGAATGCACAAATCTGCATGTTTACATTAACTTTACATGCACTTGTGCTGCACAAAAAATTTTGCTTCGCGTTTGGTGTGGAAGTAGACAGCTTTCTTCTACAAGTAAAGTTATGATCACAAAGATTCTCATTTTGGGACCTTTGCTTTTCAATATCTACAGCGGAGAAAATAAGTATTGAATACATTGTAGAGGGTGTGAAGGAAAAGGATGTGGAGACGAGGCACGAGCGTAGGTCAGCACAGATTCTTTATTTACCCTCTAACATGAATACAGCCTGTTGGCCCCAACGTGGCCGCTGGGGCCCGGTTGAGTCATGATGAATTGAGAGTGTAAGAGCAAAGAGAGCGAGATGGGGGAGAGCAGCTCTTTTATACTGTTATCCATACAGAGAGAATGCGTGGCACATTAGCATATCAATTGTCATCTACTACCATTGGTCAATACACACGATTAGCATGACATTGGTTGGCACAAAGATGCATGCATTCAGTCCCGTCTGACTGTCTCCTGTGGTTCTTTTGGTCATGTGTCAATTGTCCTCTGCTTCCTCCGAGCCCCTGCTGGGTGTGAGGCAAGTTCCAGAAGAATGTCCCAGAGGAATGTCTCCCCGCTGTGTTTAGTGTCACCACACCATCAACATTTTTCTCATTAAACATACATCAAATTCAATTCAATTCAACTTTATTTATATAGCGCCATTTCACAACAACAGTCATCTCATAGCACTATCAACTGTAGGGGGAACCCCCACAGTTGCAGAAAGACCCCAGCAATCAGGCGATCCCCTGTGAGCAAGCACTTGGCAACGGTGGAGAGGAAAAACTCCCTTTTAACAGGAAGAAACCTCCAACAGAACCAGGCTCAGGGAGGGGCAGTCATCTGCTGCGACTGGCTGGGGGATGAGGGGATAGAGAAGATAAAGAGCAAACAGCACGGTGGGGACTCAATCTATGGGAGAGAACAAACAAATGTTAATGACCAGCAAAAAAAATATTTCATTGAGAGTGAGAATAACGTGAGAACTGTACATGTATTTCTGATGGAGCCATTGACCTGAGATTTTCACCAAATATCAGTAACAACCCACGTAATCCATACATACAAAGAAATCAAGGCAGCTGTGTTTATAAAACAAGTTTTATTTAATAAAGTGTAATGACACAGAGAATAAGTATTGAACACATGAAGAAAAAGAGGTACAAAAAGGCATAGAAATCCAAGAAACCAGGTGAAATCCATCAGAATTTAGGAAACCATCCCATCTCCCATCAGTGCAAATTAATTTCAGCTGGTTGTCGTCATTGATAGCCTTTAAAAAGGTCTGTGAATATCAGATTGTCACACCACAAAGAACTCATGATGGGTAGAAGCAAAGAGCTCTCTGTAGACCTTTGCAACCTTATTGTTGCAAAACATAATGATGACATTGGTAACAGTGATCTGTGTGGAGTTTGCATGTTCACCCTGTGTCTGCATGGGTTTACTCCAGGATTTCTCCGGTTTCCTCCCACATGCCAAAAACATGCAAGTTAGGTTAATTGGCATCAACTGGGGACTCTAAATTGTCCTTAGGTATGACTGTGAGAGTGAATGGTTGTCTGTCTCTCTGTGTTGGCCCTGCGATGGACTGGCAATCTGTCCAGGGTGTACCCTGCCTCTCGCCCAAAGATGCTGGGATAGGCTCCAGCAGCCCCCCCTCGCCCCCGCAACCCGAAAAGGATTAAGCGGAAGAAGATGGATGGATGGTTACAGGTGCATTTCTAAACTGCTGAATGTTCCAGTGAGCACTGTTGGAGCCATCATTTGGAAGTGGAAAGAACATCATTTTACCATAAACCGGCCACGAGCAGGAGCTCCTCGCAAGATTTCTGGCAGAGGAGTCAAAAGAATTATTAGAAGAGTTATCCAGCAGCCAAAGACCACTTGTGGAGAGCTCCAGAAAGACCTGGAGTTAGCAGGTACTGCTGTTTCAAAGAAAACAATAAGTAACTCAACCGACATGGGCTCCTCTATGCCCATTCACCTCGCAAGACTCCATTGCTGAAGGAAAAAGCATGTTGAAGCTCATTTAAATCTGTCAGTTTGCCAAACACCTAATGCAGTCCTGCTCAGATGGTGGTCTAACACTCTCAAGTAAGGCACTTTTTGCCTGCAGATAGTTATACTTATATTAGTGAATCATTACATACAACCTCATGGCTTGATCATTGCATTTGTACAACTGATGCGCATTCCTCCTTGGACGCCATGGAGATTCTCTCTGATTTTGCCATTGCTGATCACATGCCACATACCATTGTCTATGTCACTGATTGTAGAAAATTTACCTATGCTATCGGCTGTGAGTAACAACATAAATATAGGGAAACTGGATTGGTCCAATTTAACCGAGAAGGATGTTAAGAAATATATTGTTAGCACTGATATTTTGCTGGGTAATATTGTACTGCCAAGTGATGTTGTAGCATGTCATGATATGAATTGTAGGAACCCACAACACAGGAATGATTTATGCTTTCTATACGACTCCATTGTGGAGTCGCTTTGTATTGCTAGTAAGCCTTTACATAACTTAAGGTCTAAAGTATATAATATTAAGCCTGGCTGGAATGAGTATATGGCAGAGCTTCATGCTGAAGCTCGAAGAACATTTAAAACCTGGGTAAAGATAGACAGGGGCCCTTATTTGAACTAAAGAAACGTACCAATGCAAAATTTAAGCGTGCCCTCCGATTTATTAAAAGGAATGAGAACTGTTTGAGAGCTGACTCCTTGGCTAGAAAGTTGCAAAATTACAATTACAATGATTTCTGGAGGGAGGTTAGGGTTATGAACAATTGTATGCGCACGCAACAACCGGCAGCTGGTGAAAAAAGTCTGTCGTTTGTGTGTCTGTTTTTACGCACATTAATGTGTTTTTAACGAAATTCTCTGTGTCGTTTTTGTCCTGGAATGTTTGTGGACTGTATGGCGAAGAGCTCCCTGGTTCCATCAATATGGATTTTCTCCCCATTTTTGCACTGCTGCTTCTTTCCCACCGGCTCTGTGTCTCTGAGGTGAGCGCGATCGTGATCATGCCGGGGAGAATACAATATTCCAGGGACACGTTGCTGCATTTAAACACGGATGATGCAGTGTCTGTGATTGAGTCTATGCCGCAACTGCCGGACTTTATTTTGAGAGACGTTCATGGACACAGCGAGGAGGGGAGAGACAAGAGAAGGAGGTGCGGAAAGCGTGGAGGCGTGAAATTACGCCTGAGGAAATGTCAGTTTGGTAACATTCCTCTTCCTTCCATGATTCTGGGGAACGTACAATCTCTGAGGAACAAAGTGGATGAAATTCAAGGGAATGTACGCTACCAGAAGGACTTCAAGAACTGCTGTGTCATGGCGTACACGGAGACTTGGCTTACTGCGCATGACCGGGACGCGGACCTGTGGATTGATGGCTTTGGAGCCCCACTCCGCTCAGATGGGCAGGAAGAGGTAACGGGGAAACATCAGGGTGGTGGTGTATGTTTATACATTAATAAACAGTACTGCACATCTGTCATGGTCAGAGAGTGCATCTGTACACCCGATGTGGAGCTTCTGTCCGTATTGCTACGCCCCTTTTATCTGCCTCGCGAGTTCCCCCAACTTTTCACCACGACTGTGTACATTCACCTGAGGGCAGACGCTGACTCCGCCTCCAGCACCGTCTTTGATGTGGTGCAGCGGCTGCAGTCAATTTCTCCAGAGGCGCCAAACTTTATTCTTGGGGATTTTAACCATGTTTCTTTAAAGAAGACACTTAAAAAACTTTTATCAGTATGTCTCCTGCCCAACCAGGCAAAAAAAGACATTGGACCTGTGCTATGGATCCATAGAGAGGGCCTATAAATCACTCCCCCTGTCTCCTTTAGGATCCTCAGATCACAACTGTGTACATTTGCTGCCCACATATAAAACTGCTCTCAGAAGAGGCAAGGTGGAGACCAGCGACATAGATGTGTGGACAGAGGATTCAGTGCACTGCCTCCAGGAATGCTTTAACTGTACGGACTGGGAGGTTTTCACACTGTCCTGTGGGGATGATTTGGACTCTTTGGTGGACGTCACATGCTCATACATGGCTTTCTGTAAAAATATGATCGTTCCATGTAAACGTGTCAAAATATATCCCAACAACAAGCCATGGGTTACAAAACCAGTTAAATCCTGCTTACAGAGGAAAGCACTTGCCTTTAAACAGGGGTCTGTTTCTGAGCTACAGGTTGCCACAAAAGAGCTGAAGTCCGAAATTTTAAGAGCAAAACAGAATTATAAATCAGAATTGGAAAGTAAGATGGCAACAAAGAAACTTGGTTCAGCCTGGGCCAGTATGAAAACTACTGCAGGCCTTCAGAACACAGAGCGCAGTAATCGTGTGTTTTTAGATGGTTTTAATTCAGACACAGAGCTGGCTAATGCTCTTAATTGTTTTTATGGTTGTTTTGACTCCTTTGATTTTAGCACTGAAACCCAAGATTTGATACAGAAACTCAAAGACAATCAGCACTTTAATATTGAGGTGCAGGATATTAAAAGGGAGTTCTGCGCTGTAAAAGTGAACAAAAGTCAGGGCCCTGATAATATATGTGGGCGCTTGGTAAAGTCCTGTGCACATGAACTGAGTCCTATATTTCATTACATTTTCAATAAGTCCTTACAGACACAACATGTGCCCAAGATCTGGAAAGATGCCGTGGTTGTTCTCGTTCCAAAATCCAGCTGTCCTCAAACAGTAAACGACTTTAGACCAGTTGCTTTGACTTCAATTTTAATGAAAATTTTTGAAAAACTGGTCAGATGTGAGGTCCTAAAGCAGACTGAACATGCATTGGATCCTCTGCAGTTTGCCTATAGGCCTCACAGAGGAGTGGAGGACGCCACTGTCACTCTGTTTAATATGCTTTTTAAACATCTGGATTTTAATGGGACACACGCCAGGCTTTTATTTGTGGACTTTCCCTCCGCCTTTAATACAATCCAACCTCATATTTTAGTTGAAAGGCTCCTGCAACAATTTGATTTGAGCAATAATCTGGTGGGTTCGATTCTGGATTTCTTAACCAACAGGACTCAGAGAGTAAGGGTCAATGGTACATTGTCTGACCTAAAGTGCTCTTCTACTGGCTCTCCTCAGGGGTGTGTGTTGTCACCACTACTCTTCATCCTGTACACAAACATGTGTCGGAGCAGACATGACAACAGACACATTATAAAGTATGCTGATGATTCAGTTATTGTCAGTCTCCTCCAGGATGGTGAGAGTGGCCACGGCCCAGTAGTTGATGATTTTGTTCACTGGTGTGAGGATTCCTACTTGCAGCTGAATACGACAAAAACTAAAGATATGATTATTGACTTTAGGAGGAAAACTCCCAGGCACAAAGTCACCGTACTAAAAGGTCAGACCACTGAATGTGTACAATCCTACAAATATCTTGGGACAATTATTGATAGTAATTTAAACTTTGAAGTGAACTGTGAAAGGGTGTGCAAAAAGGGTCAGCAACATTTGCATTGCTTGAGGAAACTTGCACTCTTCCAAATTGACCGGACCATAATGACAATGTTTTATCGGGCTTTTATGTGAATCTGTTTTATCCTTTTCTTTAGTGTCATGGTTTGGTCAGATAAAACTGAAACAGAGGAAATCCTTGGATCAGGTAGTTACATGGTCCAGTCATTTGCTTGGTGAGTCACAGCTGAGCCTGACATCCTTGTACACCAGACAAGTACAGAGGATGGCTACCTCCATTTTAAATGATGACTCCCACCCTTTGCACTGCAACTTTCAGCTTCTTCCCTCAAGACGGAGGTTTGCTGTCCCAAAAAGCAAAACCCAGCGCTACAAAAACAGCTTTGTTCCTGCTGCTGTCAAAGAGTTGAACAAGTTGTAACAATATATTGCACATAATTTAGGTACCTATTTATTAACTCCATTTTATATCTACTTATTTTTGTAGGATTTTATTTGGGTTCTAAATGTTTTATTGGGTTTTAGACCTTTGAGTTTTTAACCTCTTTGACTAGTCTTTAACTTTTTAATATGACCCTTCTCTCTTATCTCTGGTTTTTCTCTCATCTCTTTGTCTTTATACCCTGATTGATGGAGCCTTGAGTATTTTTATCATGTTTATAGTCAGCTTCATGTGTGCCTGTGTTTATGTTTATGTTGAATGTAATTGTGGCTTGTAAATATGGATGTCACCAGACTGCAAAACAAATCTACCTACGGGTACAAATAAAGTAACCTGAACCTGAATATTGATGGAGTCAGTGACCCAGATAAAATGTTTCAGATGTGGCAGAAACATTACTATGGACTGTTTAACTGCATTGGGAGGAATGTGTTTGAAGTGGGTGGCATAGATGCTAATGAGAACATAGTTGTTTATTCAGAAGAGGTACACTACAGTCATGGATTTAATTGACAATAAGGCATGTGGAACTGACAATATTACTGCTGAGCATCTAAAATATGCTAGTAAAAAAAACTCCTTTTCTTGCTATTTGCATGACTAGCTTTTTGGTTCATGGGACTCTGCCTGACTCTATCCTCTCTGTTTTGTTGGTGCCTGTCATTAAGGACAAAGCCGGTAAGATCAACAGTATGGAGAACTACAGGCCCATAGCTTTAGCCAGCACCTTGTCAAAAGTCCTGGAGTGCATCCTTTTTAGCAGGCTGGAACAGTATATTATTACTACAGACAATCAGTTTGGTTTTAAAAGTAAACATGAAACAGATATGTGTATTTTTGCTTTGAAAGAAATTTTAGATAAATGTAATAGTCAAAACTCTTCAATTTTTATGTTTTTTATAGAAACTTCTAAGGCTTTTGATCACATAAATCATGGGAAACTATTTAAAAAATTGCACTGTAGAGGGGTTCCAAGATGGTTGATAAGAATTCTTGTTTTTTGGTATGCTAATCAGCTCATTCATTCATTCATACATTCATACTTGGAACGTCCGCACTATGATGACAGGACTCGCTGCTAACCTCAAGGACATCAACGACACCAGGAAGACTGCCATCATCAATAATGAGCTGAAGAGACTGGAAGTGGATATCGCCACTCTCCAGGAAACACGGTTGGCTGACGCAGGTACACTGAGAGAGAAGGACTACATGTTCTACTGGCAGGGAAAGGGCAGTGATGAACACAGGGAACACAGAGTGGGCTTCGCAGTGAAGAACACCTTGCTGAAGATGGTAGAACCGGGCGGCAATGGCTCTGCACGACTCCTCACCCTCCGCCTGAACACCACTCAAGGCCCAGTCACCCTCGTCAGTGTGTATGCCCCAACACTGACAGCCACACCAGAGGCAAAAGACGAGTTCTACGAGAATCTCGCAACAACTGTCAGGATCATCCCCAACTCTGAACAACTCATTCTCCTTGGAGCCAGAGTGGGTGCTGACCACGACTCCTGGCCCTCCAGTCTTGGACCATTTGGCGTGGGCAGAATGAACGACAATGGACAGCGGCTGCTCGAGTTCTGCACATATCACAATCTGTGCATCACAAACTCGTTCTTCAAGACCAAGCCCCAACACAAGGTTTCCTGGCGACATCCGCGCTCAAAGCACTGGCACCAGCTGGACTTGATCCTGACCAGGCACACCTCACTGAGCTGAGCGATCGACGGTAGACATGATATTCTCCATCCGCCAACTCCAGGAGAAATGCAGAGAACAGAACATGCCCCTGTACGTCGCCTTCATCAACCTCACCAAAGCGTTCAATCTGGTCAGCAGAGAGGGCCTTTTCAAGATCCTGCCAAAGATAGGATGCCCACCAAAGTTGCAAAGCCTCATCGAATCGTTTCACACCAACATGCAGGGGATAGTGCAGCATGACGGCAACGTCTCAGAGCCATTCAACATACGCAGCGGAGTGAAACAGGGCTGTGTACTTGCGCCAACCCTCTTTGAGATTTTCTTTGCTATGCTCCTGAGGCATGCCTTCAGCACAGCAACAGAGGGAATCTACCTGCACACAAGATCTGATGGCAGGCTTTTCAACCTCGCCCGCCTGAAAGACAGAACCAAAGTACGCGAGGCTCTAATCAGAGACATGCTGTTCGCAGACGACGCTGCAGTCGCAACCCACACACAGCAGGAGCTTTAGACCCTGATGGACCGCTTCTCCCAGGCATGCAAGGACTTCGGGCTTACCATCAGCCTGAAGAAGACTAACGTCTTGGTGCAAGGCACGGAAGCACCACCAACCATCACCATCGACGACTACGAGCTGGAGGTCATGAATCAGTTCACGTATCTGGGGTCCACGATCAGCAACAACCTCTCCCTTGATACAGAGATCGACAAGAGGATTGGAAAATCAGCCTTCACACTCGCTCGCCTCACCACACGAGTGTGGGAGAATCCCAAACTCTCTGTCAAGACGAAGATGGCAGTGTACAACGCCTGCGTCATCAGCACACTGCTCTATGGGAGTGAGACTTGGACTACGTACGCCCGGCAGGAAAAGAGACTGAACTCCTTCCACTTGCGCTGTATTCGCCACATCCTGGACATATCCTGGCAGGACAAAGTGCCCAACACAGAAGTTCTGTCCCGCGCCGGCCTTCCCTCCATGTTCACTCTACTCAGGCAGTGCAGGCTCCGCTGGCTAGGCCACGTTCACTGTATGGAGGATGGAAGAATCCCCAAAGACGTCCTCTACAGAGAACTGGCGACTGGCAGGAGAGACGTTGGCCGCCCACAGCTGCGCTTTAGAGACGTCTGCAAGAGAGACATGAAGGCCCTGGAGATCAACACAGAGCGCTGGGCTTTATATATATATAAAGCGCTTTATATATATATATATATATAAATCAAATCAAATCAAACTTTATTGTCATATTGCTGTACATACAACTGTAGTGCAGGCAAGATGAAATTGCGTTTCTCTCGGCATCCATATAAGAAACAGCATGATTTAAGACACATTCCCACATAGCTCCCCCCCCCCCACCCCCACCCCCCCATCCATTCACACATCCCTGAAACATACTTGGGGAAAAAAAAGAATAACTAACTATAATATACAAAATGTCCGTAGGTGCAGTAGTGTGTATGAGAGATTCCGGGTCAACTGTTCAGCATCCTGACAGCTTGTGGAAGGAAGCTGTTGATCAGTCTGGTGGTTTTGCCTCTGATGCTCCGGAATCGTTTACCAGATGGAAGAAGTTCAAAGTGTTTATGCAGAGGGTGAGAACGGTCCTTGACAATGTTCAGTGCCCTGCTCCTACAACGGTTCTGAAAAAGTTCTTGGACAGAGGGGAGAGAGACTCCAATTACCCTCTCCGCCCCCTTGACTATCCTCTGCAGGGCTTTTTTGTCTGACATACTGCAGCTGGAGTACCATGTAGCAATGCAGTACGTCAAAACACTCTCCACCACACCTCTGTAGAAGGTCCTGAGGATGCAGATGGGGAGAGAGGCCTGTTTGAGTTTCCTCAAGAAGTGCAGTCTCTGCTGAGCCCGCTTCCTGATCGCCAAGGAATTCTTGCTCCAGGTCAGGTCCTGCGAGATCTGCACTCTGAGGAACTTGATGTTCTCTACTCTCTCCACTAAACGGCCGCCGATGCTGAGGGGGGCGTGCTCAGGCTGCGACCGCCGAAAGTCAATAATCATCTCCATCGTTTTGTCCACGTTGAGCACCAGATTGTTCTCCCTGCACCAGCCCTCCAGGTCTCTCACTTCTTCCCTGTACATTGATTCCTCATCCCTCTGGATAAGTCCCACCACCGTGGTGTCATCTGCAAACTTAATAATCTGGTTCCCCTTGTGTCTGGATACCCAGTCATGTGTTAGAAGTGTAAATAAACAACAGTGGACTGAGTACACAGCCTTGAGGGGATCCGGTACTCAGCGTGACAGACTTGGAGATGTTGTTTCCAACCCGGACAGACTGAGGTCTCTCAGTCAGAAAATCCAGGATCCAGAGACATGTGGCGGTGTTCAGACCGAGAAGGAGTAATTTCTCCATCAGTCTCTGGGGAATAATGGTGTTGAATGCTGAACTGAAATCAATGTACAGGAGTCTGGTGTAGCTGTCTTTCTGGTCCAGGTGGGTGATGACAGAGTGTAGGGTGGTGACTATAGCATCCTCCGTGGAGCGGTTTGAACGATATGCAAACTGGAGCGGGTCGTGTGATGCAGGGAGGCAGGCTGTAATGTGTGGTTTGACAAGCTGCTCAAAACACTTCATCACAATTGGTGTCAGTGCAACAGGACGATAGTCATTCAAACAGGACACCACTGGTTTCTTTGCCACCGGTACAATGATAGAGGTCTTGAAGCATCTGGGAACGATGGCCTGACTCAGGGAGATGTTATAAATGTCAGTCAGGACATCCGCCAACTCGCTCGCGCAGTCTCGGAGCACACGTCCCGAAATGTTGTCCGGACCTGCAGCTTTGCGTGGGTTGACTCTGGTTAGGGTCCTCTGTGTGTCCGCTGTGTTGATGGTAAAAGCTGGTCCAACCGATGGTGGGGGAGGGCCAGCCCTCCCTCTGGTTGTCGAGTTTGATGCTTCAAAACGTGCAAAGAAGTCGTTAAGCCTGTCTGGAAGCGAAGCGTCGTCATCATCGACCCCCTGCCTAGGCTTAAAGCCCGTCAGTGTCCGAACTCCCTGCCACATCTGCTTGGTGTTCCTAGTGTCACAGAGGTGTCCCTGGATTTTCTCCGCATAGGCGCGCTTTGCCGCCTTAATTCCCTTAGAAAGCGCAGACCTGGCTGAGCAGAGGGCGATCCTGTCCTTCGCTCTGAAGGCTGCATCTCTGGCTGTGAGCAGCGAGCGCACCTCTGCAGTCATCCAGGGCTTATGATTACCCCGCATAGTGATGGTCTTCACTGTAGTGAAATCCTCTGTGCACTTCGCGATGTAGCTGGTGACCGAATCAGCATACTCCTCCACATCTGTCCTGTCTTCCTGGGAGGCTGCTATTTTGAAGACCTTCCAGTCTGTGTGCTGAAAACAGTCTTTCAGTGCAGGGGTTGCACTCTCTGGCCAAATCCTGATTTGTTTCACTGCTGGCCTGCAGCGCTTCATTAAAGGTTTGTAGGCAGGCACCAGCATCACGGATATGTGATCAGAACGGCCGAGATGGGGGCGGGGTATCGCTTTATATGCATCTGTGTTTGTGTACACGAAGTCCAACATATTCTCTCCTCTGGTCTTAAAGTCTACATATATATACAGTATAGTATATATATATAAAGTATATATATATATATATATATATATATATATATATATATATATGGATGACCTGTCTCAACAGTTAAATGCGTGTAATACAGGTTGTATGGTTGGTAATACTCTTATCAACCATCTTATGTATGCAGATGATTTGGTACTCTTATGTCCATATAGTGCTGGCCTGCAACAGCTACTGAAGGTCTGCACACAATATGGCATTGAATATGACATCAAATATAATGCAAACAAGAGTAATATCATGACTGTAAGAAGTAAAGAAGACAGAAACCTAGTATTCCCAGCATTTTATTTATCAGGTACTGTTGTAAACGTTTGTAATGAGATTAAATATCTTGGGCATTATATTGTCAGTGATCTGTCTTATGAAAGACATCTATAGACAACGTCGCAAGTTGTATGCACAAGCCAACATGCTGGATCATAAGTTCAGTATGTGTACAGATAGGGTAAAAACTGTTTTCTTTAGAACGTTTTGCACTCCACTGTATACTGCTCATTTGTGGCATTACTATCGAAAAAGTAGTATGCAAAAATTGAAAGTGGCTTATAAAGATGGCTTGAGATTGCTTCTTAAAATTCCAAGATGGAGCAGCGCAAGTCAAATGTTTGTAAATGTCGGTGTGCTTAACTGCTGTGCTGTAATCCGTCATTTTATGTACAGATTTATGTGTAGGTTATCTATGATGATGATGATGATGATGATGATGATGTTAGTCAGTTAACAGCATTATTTTAGCTTTGTGCAACCCTGAATTTAGTTCAGTCAGATATTCATCTAGACCAGGGGTGCTCAATACGTCGATCGCGATCAGCTGGTAGGTTGCAAAGGCACTGCGGGTAGATCTCGTGACATTAAAAAAATAATTAAAAAAAAAGTTTTTAATTCTATTGCCTATCCTCCCATCTGTCCTCTTATTGGCATTTACCATTTGACTGATGTACAGGGCAGCCAATCAGGAGAGGTCCTGTCCTCTATAGGCCCTTTTCCACTAGCCCCACTTGGCCCAACACATTACGCCTCGGCCCGCGTTTGTAGCCTTTTACATTAGCCCCAGCACCGGTTAACAGGCGCTAACAGGCGCTATTTTCGTGCCTGTTCGAGGCCAGGGTACAGCCGCGCTGAGTTGAGCCGAGATGTGACGTCAACAGACTGCGAGCCACTGATTGGTTAGGGCGTAACGTCACGAAAGCGTCCGTCTTCTGTGAAATGTACACGACCACCATTTGCAATATTTCACGGACTAACTCGGTCACCGAGTAAATACGATATTAATACAGATGGAGTCGCCATTTACAATATTTCACGGACTAACTCGGTCACCGACTTCACTTCCGCCCTTCAAAGAGAGCAGACACTTTTCTTCCCAGCTCCAGCTCCGCTCCTTATCTCTCTCCTTCCCTAACTGACTGGATCCCAGCTTGCTATCGTCTGTCTGCGTGTCTTTACTGCTGATTATCGAACGAAATTATGGATTTAATAAGCTGGGCTTTGAACGCAATTGACACTGTTTTTTCAACGAGAAAATCTGGCCCGGGGGAGCCGATCTGCCCCGCAGGAACAGCTGCTGCGGGTTATTTGAAGGACACAAGCAATTGGAAACTCTTGTGCCTGTGTGATCTTTCTATCGAAGATATTGAAGATTTATGTCTTTTCGGAGCAATGGTCATCGGGATTCTACTGATTAGATCTGGGATTGTTCTGGTGTACCGCAAATTGAAGAAGATGGATAGAGCCTATCAAAAAGTGGACCCGGCGAGGCTCACTCATCAAACTGACCAACTGGGCAGGACTCTGACAGCGGCTAAAGGAGAACTGTACAGGAAGATGGATTACATCACGATCACGCTGAGAGCCGTCCATGATTCGATTTCAATGCCTGGCCATGAAGGATTGGAGCACTGAATCTGTAAGAGAATAGAAAGTTTTTTCTCTGAAGTCAGTGCTATTCGACCTGTTTCTTTCGGAGCCCTCAGCACTCAGTCCTCCAGATAATCTACAGTATATTTGTTTTCATAACACTGGCGGGCAGCATTTGACTCTCAAGGACAGCTGTCTGGCAAACCATTCCATCTGCCGTGCTCAAGGACATCTGCTGCGGGAAGAGACTTTTGTTGTCCTCCAACTGATTGCCACTGATTGCACTCAACTCACTCACACACACACACTGATACACTATACTGACTTGAAGATATTCATCCACTGCTCTCTTTGTGTCATTGTGTGGATTCTATTGTCTGCTAATTGTGCATTGAGAGTTTTTTTCTTGTAATCATAATATCGGTCATATATGAACTATATTCTGATAAACAATGCTTTTTTCTCTCTCCTATTGTGTTTACCCCCCCCCCCCCCTTTCTCCCCCATTGCTTCCTGTTCCCCTCCTGTTGACAGGCGCCTCCATGGCCACCGCGTCATTGATAATGTCATTCATGACGTTCTCAGTGTCAAGTCAAATCCCTCGTATATTTACCTGTTATTTACTTGTAAATGTGCTTGGCAATAAATCTTTTCTGATTCTGATTCTGTGTAAATACGATATTAATACAGATGGCATTGTAGGTTCTGCGGAAATCTACACCGTGGTTCAACGAAGAGGTGCGGAGTTTTCTGTGGTTGGTGGCAGATCCACAGTGAGAGGAGCGACCCGCCCCGTTACAGATGCAGCCCAGCAGAGAACCGGACTACGGACAAGCTGAAGATGAACGTGAGAGAACCATCAATGGTGAGTGATTTGTAATATTATGCATCTGTTCGCTTATTTATCCTGCTGGTGGTAAGCTCACTTTTTTTGAGCGATACAGCGCCGTCTGGTGCTGGCTAACGAGTGTTAGCTAGTAGCTACCTAGCTAGTAGCCAACTGCTGATTTGTGCTTGTTTTGTTCTAAGTATTCGCTTGTGAGAGCAAAACGATGAAATATGTTAATCCTGGTTTGTGTACGTGTTGCACTTTGGTGCTGTGCAATAAGCTGTATATGTAATGTCTTCCTAGAATCTGTTTCCACATGTCAGGGTTTAGCCTCCCTCAGTGTTTATATTGTGGATACAGTCAAGTGGACCTCAGGAGCCAAAATCTCAGCATTTTCAAACCAGTGATTTATGAAGTGATTCATATAATTTTCTAAAGCGTCAGAATAGACCCAAACACCTATTCTGTAGATTTTCCAAAACAAGAAGCGTTGGAACAGTGTTGTCATGCTGTTTCTGTTCCACCATAAATCCCTGGATTGATAATGTACTTGTACCTGTACAGAGTTGATCCTGGGGTGCTCACTGGTCAGGGAAATGAAGCATTTTTGTCACATCCCACCACTGACCTTCACAAATCTGTTTCCTTAACACAGGTACATCTCCAAATATTAGAATATCATGAAAAAGTTCAATATTTTTTGTCACTCATTTCAAAAAGTGAAATCCGTATATTATATATATTTATTACACAGACAGTGATATATTTCAAGCATTTATTTATTTTAATTTGGATGATTATGGCTTACAGCCCCTGAAATCCCCAAATTCTATTTGGCAAAAAATTAGAATATTACATAAAATTAATTTTAAAAAATACTTTTTAAATAGAAATGTTGGTCACTGAAGTGTTGGTTAATATGGGCTGTAGCCATAATCATCTAAATTAAAATAAACACTTGCAATATATCACTGTCCGTGTAATGAATCTACGTATATATGGGTTTCACTTTCTGAAATGAGTGACAAAAATATTGGACTTTTTCATGATATTCTAATTTTTTGAGATGTGCCTGTGTAAGTGTTGAACTTGCTTGAAACTAACCACCATCCATTTCTGTCGTTCGTCTAGGCAAGAGGAAAGGAGCCGCCCCAAAACGGACCTCGCCATTGTGGAAAGTACTGAAATCCTTTGCTTTTATAGGTAAAGTGTCAAAACCAAAGTAGCACAATTTCCACTTAATATAAAAGGGACTGAACTGAGATTTATTTGATTGTGTGAATATTAATTACAGAATAATTGAAAATGACTGGCACATCAACCGTAAAATAAACCGCTTGTTAATGTATTTATTTTTTTGTCAGATCACTTGTGTGATCCTTTGTGAGTTATGTTCGTAACTGTATCTTTTGGGGAATGGGAGTTGTTCAGTCATCAATATAATTTAGTTTATATGTGTAGTTTATAGTCTATCATCAATAAACTCATGCAGTAACAGGACACATTACAAATATTTGAGACCCATTGTAGTGCTTCCTTTTATATTTTAGCAATAAAAGTACAAAACACCGCCCACACTTGAAGCCAGGGCAAGAAGAGATAAAGCGGTGGCTAAACTTTTATTGATAAAAACTCCATATTTTGACTGAGCGACTCCATACTCGGTGATGCACACCCTCAGTTAAAGTACTAGATTCCATTCAAGTGAATGTATTAATTCATTCTGATTGCTGAGGCCACAGTAAAAACAGATGATTTTAAATATAACCCAGCCCTTGTAAAATCTACTTTACTGAAGCACAGCTACATGAAAATTGTGGTTAAATACAACAACGAAGTACTTTATTGTCACATTCAAATTGTAATCGCTCCTGTTTTGTTTTTCTTTTGAATTATTGGATGGAATATGGGTGGGCAATATAAGCTGCAGCTTCATCCATCACCCATTTCAGATAACCTATGTTGAACTGTATAATCAGAGGAGTTATTGTTTAATTTGACCTTGCTAGATTTTTTTCCCCTTTGTTATATTATTCTATTTTCTTTTAAATCTTTACTTTTAATCTATCCAAAACAAAGATTTGGCTTTTAGCAACAAGTGTATTTCCCAAATATGTTTAAAACTTGCTTTAATTAACCACCACCCATTTCTGTCTTTTGTCTAGGCAAGAGGGGAACGATCCACCCCAAACACAGTAAAAACAGATGATTTTAAATATAACCCAGCCCTTGTAAAATCTACTTTACTGAAGCACAGCTACATGAAAATTGTGGTTAAATACAACAACGAAGTACTTTATTGTCACATTCAAATTGTAATCGCTCCTGTTTTGTTTTTTCTTTTGAATTATTGGATGGAATATGGGTGGGCAATATAAGCTGCAGCTTCAGCCATCACCCATTTCAGATAACCTATGTTGAACTGTATAATCAGAGGAGTTATTGTTTAATTTGACCTTGCTAGATTTTTCCCCCTTTGTTATATTATTCTATTTTCTTTTAAATCTTTACTTTTAATCTATCCAAAACAAAGATTTGGCTTTTAGCAACAAGTGTATTTCCCAAATATGTTTAAAACTTGCTTTAATTAACCACCACCCATTTCTGTCTTTTGTCTAGGCAAGAGGGAAACGATCCACCCCAAACCGGACCTTGCCTCACTATTTACAGAGATGCAGGCTGAAGATCTGCTGAACCGGATCCAGCTTGAGCTGCACATCCCAGCTGTTTTTCAGTGAGGCAGTGTGGCCGGTGTGTGTGACCCATTCTAACTTTTTTTTTTTTACAGTTTGAATTTTGCACATTCTGAATAATCTGGAATTTGCTGCTGATTGTAATAAACAATTTAGTGACTTATGTGTTTGCATCATGATTTTCTATTTTGTCTGTTAAGACACTGGTGGGAAAAGAGTCAACAGTACAAACCATATATCGGTGACTTTGAAAATAATGGCTCATTTTTAAGAAAAAAAGTAACCAAAACAATTATTTTATTAACTGAAGACTGTATTGTTGGATGTGCCACCGCAGAAGACCCTGCACACTTTAGTGATAGTACCAATATATGGAGGAATTTTGGGCCATATTAGCATCTGTTCTTCATCATAATGGGTTTGGGCAGGGGTGTCCAATCATGTGCCATGGAAAGCCAAGACCCTGCAGGCTTTACCTCCAAACAGTGTCTTCAACAGCAGATTCCACTGAACTTCTTCCACTGACTGCTGATCAGTGAAAACACCTGCTGAAGAGACTGGGTAGAAGAGAGAACCTGCAGGGTCATGATTGGAAACCCCCGGGTTAGGGTTTAATGGGATTTAACATTTTAACACAAACTGCTTTATGGTTCATAATTCTGTTGACAGACTTACACCAAACCAAAAGTGATTTCTCAAACTGCTGGATTGTTCTTAGACAGCTTTTCCAATCTGTTAATATAAATTTGTGCCACATGATGGTAATCTTCCCATATAAAAAAAGAGACATCTGCAAAAACTTCAGAGGTTTATTGTCAGTGAAATTCCCAGTGCAATACTACATGAATGCATGTATAGTACATTGTTGATGCAGAGAATATATATTTCTACAGTACATGTACAGTATCTAGTAAATCAAGTATTTTCCATGTAACCTTGTGACTGTATTATTTTAATTGCTTTTAATCCTAGATCAAGTTTGTTTTGGCCTAAAATGCATCATAACTGTCAAATATTTATTATACCTAACTCAGTACTGTTTACTTTTTGAATATATATTTTGTGGCTAATATAGTTATTAACTTGGCGATCAAGTTGTGTCAGCTGATCATATTTTGCCATGACACCACCTCAGACTCAGTGCTGCTTGAGCAGCTACATCCATGATGTCTCAATAGTCTCTCCATGATTTTCACACAGATCAGAGCAATTTGTTGCACAGGAAATAAATGTTTCTACAGACATTCTTAAGCTCTATAACCACTGATCATTTGTGAAGCTGGGGTGACATCAGTGACGGACTGTGTTGACATCAGTGACAGGCTGTGTTGAACACCAGACCGACCGTTTGAAGCGGTAATTTTCCCACAACAGAGCCATCTGAAACACACACACACAGCATACATATTTTAGTACCTAACAGCGATAACTTGCAGACATTACAGTGTAGCACAATGTACTTATAGCAAACTAGCATTAGCAACTATTAGTTTACTGTCATATATGACCTAGTTTGTATCCTCACGTCTTCGGCTCTCCCAGAAGCTGCAGTACTATTCCAGAGTGTTTCGTCTTGCTGCCTGTACCCTTGTCTGGCGGTCCTTTTTGGCATTTACCGTGAAAAAAGCCACAGACCGAGGAGTCGCCTTGTACAGCCACCATGTTATGTTTTGCTTGGGTCGCGTGTTTTACGTCATGGGAGTGTGGTGCCGCCTTGCTGTAAAAAAAATCCCACCCACCCCAGCTTAACCCAGCTTTACCCGGCTGCAATGGAAAGACAACCGAGGCTGAAACGAGAAATGGCGAATCAAGGCGAGTCGAGTCGAGTTAGGCCGACCGGGGCTAGTGGAAAAGTGCCTTATGTGTCATAGGAACACGCTAGCTAGCTACTGCTAAACTCCAGCGAGCTGTGACCGTGTTAGCGCTTCAAATTTCGATCAACTAAAGAAGGGATATTAAAAATGAGTGGGGGAGCTGAACCCAGTAAGAAGACAAAAACTTACCGGAAGATTTTTTTTCCACAATGTCATTTTCGAAGTGTATTTGTCTGATCTGTCAATCTATCATTGCGTTTCCAAAGAAGGGAAATGGGGAGAGGCACTTTCGAACCATTCATAAAAACTACAACACTAACTTCCCTCCGAAAAGTGAGCTGAGAAAAAGAAAGATGAAGGAACTGAAATCTCAGTTAATCGGACAGCAGTCATTTTTCACACAGCTGAATTCAAAGGCAAAGGCAGCCACTGAAGCATCATTCCAGGTGTGTCATTCCATTATTAAGGATAAGAAGTCCTTTCAAGATGGAGAGATGATAAGAAAGGCCTTCGTTGGGGCAGCGGAGTCGTCGTTTCGGGATTTTAAAAACTTGTATTGTGCCATAAGGGTTCATGCAGTTATATAATGTATGGCGTACATTGTACGCCAACATATATTGCCATATTTGGCATTTTTTATATGTAGGTGGATCATTTTGACCTGGTCATTTTAAAAGTAGCTTACAAGCCAAAAAAGTGTGGGCATCCCTGATCTAGACTGTGGAGCCACTGGCACTCCAGCCTGTATGTGGGTGCAGTGGGTTGACTTCTGGGGCTTTTATGAATTGTGTATGCTATACGTTTGCTGTTTTTCTTTTTTTTTTTTTGCATTTTATGCCATTTTATTTATTTTTTTCTATGGACTGCTTTTAAGTCCTTAATAAAGTCAGTCTCTCTCTCTCTCTCTCTCTCTCTCTCTCTCTCTCTCTCTCTCTCTCTCTCTCTCTCTCTCTCTCTCTCTCTCTCTCTCCCCCCCCCCCCCCTCACGCCGCAGCTGCGGACGGCGGTGCGACCTCCGCTCCCGCCACTACTGCGGACGACGTTGCGGGGCCTTCCGCCGGCCCTGCTCTGGAGCCTGCCGCTGTGTCTGTGGATGGCCCAGCTGTGGCGCCCGCGGCCCAGCTTACGGCCGGAAGCATCGCTGGTGATGGCGCCCAAAATGTCACTGATGGTGCGTCACAATCATCTCGCTGTGTGACATCAGCGGCTGTGCCTCCGGAAGCTGCTACCGTTTCGGAGCAGGAGACGGAGCACCGAACTGATAGTGCGTCAGAATCTCGCTGTGTGACATCAGCGGCTGTGCTTGCGGAGGCTGCTACCATTTCACAGCAGGGGACGGAACAGCGACAGTCAGCTGCTGTGGGTCGCGTCCAGGAAAATGTAGCCCATGATGAATCCACTGGCCCAGGAGAACCAAACAGTCAGCTGAGTTGTGCTGACGAGGAAATGGAATCTGATCCCCACACTGTGTCTAATACTGAGTCTATTGAGGCAAAATGCAGTACAAACACGAGTTTGTATTCACTGGAAGAAATAAATGCTTTTCTGGATGAAACCTATAACAAGGCCATTAAAGTCACTGACTACTTCAGTGACACTGACAAATTCATTAAGTCTGTTGATGTGCTAAGAAGGCAGGTTGGTCTTGACCTCCTGGATGAAAGGAAACGTTTTCGCCTCAAGAAACACCTGACAGCCCTGCGTAAAGCAGCAGGGAGAACAGGGGTCAAGCGCGCCCGACAGGAGGAATAAATGGCGGTCGTTCCTCTGCCTGTTTTACACATTTTTGGAATATTGTTTGATCAGACTTTTATATGACGTTTCTAATTGACTGTAATTGACTGTCACAGAACTGGATCTTTACCTGCAGGGCATGGATGCCCCAACGTTTTCATTCTTTCGACAATCTGGACGAGCCTGCTGCAAAGATGACTTGCTTGAAAATCCTGCATGGTCTAAGGACTACAATCCATCTGTGATGAGGAAAATGTCTCTGGGACGTGCAACGGAACTGGCTGCGGCCGCACAGTGCTATCTCTGCTGCCGGAGGAAGGGGAATTGGCCTTGCTTAAGAACTGGGGGCCTCTGGCTCGTCTTTGCACGGACTATGAGGAAGACTCGCACTACTGCCACTGGCAATGTGGAATAGGTGGACTGCAAGGCATACTCTGTGTTGTGTGTGCGGGGGGGGGGACTTATGTTTGCACTTTTTCCAATGTGAGACACTTGGTGGAATGATATTGGTGCTCTTACATTTTCTTGAATTGTGCAATAAAGGCATTTTTTAAAAGTCAAAGTCTCCCTCTCTCTCTCTCTCTCTCTCTCTCTCTCTCTCTCTCTCTCTCTCTCTCTCTCTCTCTCTCTCTCTCTCTCTCTCTAAGCAGCTCTTCCTCGTGACATCTGGGGAGGTGGACCTTACTGGACTATCTGCTTTTTACACGTCCGTTTTGCATGCATGGCGAGTCTTCAACGTGGCCCGCTTCCGTGATGAGACGCCGGGCATGTGGCTGTTTGTGGAACCACTGTTTTTCAATCAATTCATCGAAGCTGAGGTGAGATGAGATGAGATGAGATTCAACTTTATTGTCATTACACATGTATGAATACAAGGTAACGAAACGTGACTTGGCATTTGGGCATGCTCTGCAGAGCGCATCCAAGGCCGGGGCAGCCGCTAGGCGCCAGTCGTAGTGGTGATAAAGAAAGAAAAGGGGAGGGGATATGACACAGTAGGCGGGAGAAAAAAACATGTTTATCAAAATAACGCTCAGTGAGTGAGCGAAATTTTGATTGCAGGAAAAAAAAACCTCAGTGCACATTTAGCAGACAACAAAACCAAAAGTCAGAGAGGATCAGTGAATGGATGGGTGTAATTCAGTATATGTGAATCAGTGTGTTCGTGTATGTTGAATGCAGGTGGGTGTTTATCAGTTACTGGAGGCAGCAAAATCTCTCCCAGCCGAGATGTTATATCTTAGTGTCTGAAACTCGGAAGCATGTCCTTGAGGCATGGCAGATGGAAATTTCCTGAGCCAGTCACTGTCCTTGAGAGTTCAAGCAGCACACCAGAATGTTTATGAAGAGAAGCACAATCTTCTGTTTTGTCTTAATCCAGGAGGAAAATAGTCAACAGGGCACCAAATTCAAGGTCTGATAACACAGATCACTCAGAGCATAGAATTTACAGCTGTTGCAATCCTGTGTTCATAATTTCCATACATAGGCTTTAAATCCATTCCTGGAGGGCACCAAAACGACTCCAGATGTTTCCCTTCTAAACATGGGAAGCATGTCCGGCAGAGTCCATCCCTCTACAGTGCATGCCAGATGGTAATTTCCATGTTAGTCTTGCCGTTAGTTAGTGCTCTCCCCCGTCTGGTCGAATTGTTGAAGAAGCAGCTACGTCGGGACCGCTTTGATTAGCTCTTCTAGTTAAATTTTCGATACACCAGGAAAACTCCAGAGCCAATCAGCAGAAAATCCTGTGATCGTGCCAAACCAGATAAATCAGTCGAATCATGCAGACACGTGTTCCAATCCATGGGTCTCTCCATAGGGGCTCCCCCTGGCCCGAATTTATGTAAAAAGTTGTTAATTTTATTAAAGCCGCTCACCAAATCCATTTTTTTCATTTGGATCAAGATTCAGCCAGAAGAACAGCGACGCAGACAAGACAGCAAGCTGGGATTCTCAGTTAGGGAGGGTGAAGGAGGGTGAAAGAGGGAGCAGAAGAAAAAGCGACCGTTCTCTCTGAAGGGCAGGAAGGAAGTGGTGCAGTCTGTCTCAGGTGCTGCAGTCTGTCAGTCTGCGGAGTTGTTTGCGGGAGGCACGTTGTACCAAGCTTGGTCATCTTATGAGGATGTCGACCACATCGATGGATACACTGAGGCGGAGTGCCAACATTACATCTGTCAGACTGCTGCAAAGGGTGGTGGAGGACGTGTGCGCCGCCCTGCCACAACCGCTTCGAGCGTTCGCGACAAACCGCACTCTTTCCAATCAATGGGATGATGACACTGTGTCCACCTTTCCTGCAATTTCCATAACTCCAGCTGTGGGGGAGTGGCAGGGAGGAGAGGATCACCTACTGACCTTCAGGATTCCTCGCCTGGGCAAGTTCCAGTTTGTCGGGACAAGGGCGGTGTATCACATCTGTGTGAAGGTTCTGAATCTGCGCTCTCTGAAGGATGTCACGGAGTCGAGGTGGGTGGGTTGTTTGGGGCCAGAGGTCTCCCCAAAAGGCAGCTGGCGGTGCATGTACAAGCTACCTATTGAGAAATGCACAGCAGATCTCCAGTGGAGGATTGTGCATGGAGCAATAGCTACGAATAAATACAGGGCACACCTTGATCCGACTGTGGGGGGGGAATGTTTGTTTTGTTCCCAAGTTGAAACCCTCGAGCATTTGTTTGTCCAATGTTTTCGTTTATCTGGACTTTTTGAGATTTTGCGCGAGTGGTTTCGGGCTTTGGGTGAACGTTTCTCTTTTGGTCTGTTCATTTACGGTCCGAAGTATAAAGTGGCAAGGAAGGCTGCCCACACTTTGATGAACTTCCTATCTGGTACTGCTAAGCTTGCCATCTGGCTGACGAGGAAACATCGGGCAAGCAACGCTGCCAATGTGGATCCTGTGTCCGCTTTCAAGGTCTTGTTGAAAGTCAGGCTCCAGGTGGAGTTCTCTTACTATCAAATGGTGGACAATTTGGAGGCATTCATCAATAGATGGGCTGTAGGGAATGTTTTGTGTTCTGTGGGTCAGGGGGATGAGTTATGTTTGCACTTTTGAGATGTGACACACTTGCACAAGTGATATTGGTCTTTTTGCAATTTCGGAATGTGCAATAAAGCCTTTTTTAAAAGTCAAAGTCTCTCTCTCTCTCTCTCTCTCTCTCTCTCTCTCTCTCTCTCTCTCTCTCTCTCTCTCTCTCTCTCTCTCCCCCCACTGGGAGAATACAGTCTTGTCTGATGAGACCAAAATTGAGCTTTTTGGATGCCACAACACACTGCATGTTTGGAGGAGAAATGGCACTGCACATCCCATTATGTTGTGGGAGTGTTTTTCAGCACATGGTACAGGCACACTTCATATAATTGAAGGAAAGTTGAATGGACAAAAGACATCCTTGATAAGAATCTGCTGCCATATGCCAAGATGCTGAAGATGAAACAAGGGTGGACACTTCAGCAAGACAGTGATCCCAAACACACAGCCAAGGAAACTCTCAACTACCTCCAGAGAAAGAAAAAGCTGCTAGAATGGCCCAGTCAGTCACCTGACCTGAATCCAATTGAAAATCTATGGAACAAACTGAAGATCAGAGTTCAAAGAAGACACCCACGGAGCCTTCAAGATTTGACAGCTTGTGTGGAAGAATGGGTTAAATCACTCCTGAGCAATGCCTGCACCTAGTTTCTCTATACAGGAGGCATCTGGAAGCTGTTATTACCAACAAAGGCTTTCCTACTAAATATTAAATGAATTTCACCAAGCCTGTTCAATACTTATTCCCTGTGTGATTCCACTTTATTAAATATAACTTGTTTTGTGAGCACAGTTGCCTTGATTTCTTTGTATGTATGCATTACTTGGGTTGTTACTGATATATGGTGAAAATCTCAGGTCAATGGCTCCATCCATATGTTTAATGAGAAAAATGTTGACATGTTCAATACTTATTTTCTCTGCTCTATATGCTTCCACTTGCTCAAATCATAAAAAAAACAACACAATATATTACCATAATTATGCAGATGATATACAAATCTACATAACCGTCTCACCAGGAGCCTATGGTCCAATAAAAACCCTGATCAAATGTACTGATCAAATTAAAGAGTGGATGTGCCAGAATTTTCTTCAGTTTAACAAAGACAAAATGGAAATAATAGTTTTTGGATCCAAAGAAGAAAGACTCAAAGTTAGCACTCAGCTTCAATCAGTGATGCTAAAAACCAACAGCCAAGCCAGAAATCTGGGTGTGATTCTGGACTCAGATCTGAATTTTAACAGCCACATTAAGACAGCGGTGAAGTCAGCCTATTATCACTTAAAGAACATAGCGAGGATTAAAGGTCTGATGTCTCAGCAGGATCTAGAAAAACTTGTCCTGCATTTATCTTCAGTAAACTGGACTGCTGTAATGCTGTCCTCACAGGTCTCCCTAAAAATTCCAGACAGCTGCAGTCAGTTCAGAACACTGCTGCTCAAGTCCTCACTAAGACCAAGAAAATGGATCATATAACTCCAGTCCTCAGATCTTTACACTGGCTTCCTGTCTGTCAAAGAATAGATTTCAAAATACTGCTGTTTGTTTATAAAGTTCTGGCCCATTATGAACCATCCAGAGCCCTCAGGTTGTCAGGGTCAGGCCTGTTACTCAAGAAAAATAACCATGATGGCTACTTAGCAGAACACTGTTTTATTCCACGCTGCCCTTGCAGCAACACCACCCGGCCAACTTCCCTGTTACAACCATAACTTTCTTGCACCACCAAAATAGAAGCATTAATAACAAAATCTCACTCTCTTTCAAAAAAAATACGTACATATGTAATCACCAAATCTTTGCATTTGTCACAACATTGTACACAACATTTAACTTTCTACATATAACATAAGCAGCACTCTGCATTTTTAAACGCATTTCCATTGCCCTTCATTAAGTGCTTTTAGTAGCTGAAAGCTGATGCACCCTTCTTAGTGAGGCAGTCTGCTAGCTGTTCTAGGTTTCGATCCAAGATGGCGCCCACAGCGGTCGACATGGTGCTTCGCTGCGCTCTTTGTTTGTTTTTGTTTGTCAATTGTGTGTCTGCTTGCACTTATACCCGTGAAGAACTTTTAAATATCAGGACTTTCACCCCCACGGACCTCCTCCCAGTTTTTCTAGCCCCTGCCGCCGATCTGGTTTATTGTTTGGCTCGGAAAGTGAGACGGCGGAAGAGAGGAAGACGAGCGGGCGCTCTCGTGCGACTTCGCAGGAGAGGCTCGCGAACGGCGCTGCCTGGCATATTTCTGTCCAATACCAACTCTCTCTCTAACAAGGTGGATGAACTGAGACTGCTGATGCGTTTTAAGGACCTCGCCTCCTCAGCTGTCCTCTGCTTTACTGAGACCTGGCTCCGGGAAAATATACCGGACAGCGCGCTGCGCCTCGACGGCTTCCAGCTCTTCCGTGCTGATCGTGACACAGAGCTTTCCGGCAAGACCACAGGAGGCGGAGTCTGCTTCTACATCAACTGCATCTGGTGCTCTGATGTAACGGTAATTTCCAAACACTGTTCTCCTGCCTTGGAATTTCTTGTTATCAATTGCAAGCCCTTCTATTCCCCGCGGGAGTTTGCTTCTTTCATAATGATCGCTGTGTACGCCCCTCCCGACGCGGACACGCGCGAAGCTCAGCGCGTGCTCGCGGATCACATTCAACACACAGAGCGGAGTTTTCCAGACTCGCTGATTATTGTGGCTGGCGACTTTAATCAGTGCAATCTGAGCCACGATCTCCCCCGCTACAAACAGTTTATTAAATGCCCCACCAGAGGATTAAACACACTGGATCACTGTTACACCACAGTGAAAGACGCATATCGCACTGTCCCTCGAGCTGCGCTGGGATTATCTGATCACGTGATGGTTCACCTCATTCCCACATACAGACAGAGATTGAAGCTCACTAAACCTGTTGTGAGCACTACGAAGATACGGACCAGTGATGCTGAGGAGAAGCTGGAAACGTGCATGGAAATATCTGACTGGGGCATGCTTAAAGGAGCCACGCATGATCTGGATGAGTACACGGACACTGTGAACTCATATATCCACTTTTGTGAAGAGAACATTCTTCCATCACGCACCAGGGTGAGTTACTCTAATGACAAACCCTGGTTCACAGCTAAGCTCAGACAGATCAGGAAGGAGAAGGAAGCAGCGCTGAAAAGTGGAGACAGGGACTGCTACAGGGAGGTTAAATACCGGTTTAACAGAGAGCTGAAGAGGGCTAAATCTGTGTACTCAGAGAGACTCCAGCAGCAGTTCACTGCTAATGATTCGGCTTCCGTGTGGAGAGGACTGAGGCAAATCACCAACTATCGACCTAAGGCTCCTAAAGGTCAGGATGACAAAGCCCTTTGTCAGAGACTGTCCCAACACTATGCCCGTTTTGACACCTCGTCATCTGTGTCCAACTCCCCCCCTCCCTCCAGCTCCACAGCCTCCACATTCCCTACTTCATTTAAGGCACCCCCCCCTCCTCCCCCCTCCCCTTATCATCAGTGAGCAGGATGTGCTCAAACAGTTCTCCAGACTGAACCCGCGCAAGGCCCCCGGCCCAGACGGCGTGTCTCCCTCCACCCTGAGACTCTGTGCGAAACAGCTGGCTCCTGTATTCACAGACATTTTTAACACCTCCCTTAAGTTATGCCACGTACCATCCTGCCTCAAATCCTCCACCATCATCCCTGTCCCCAAGAAGCCACGGATCACTGGACTTAATGACTACAGACCTGTAGCGCTCACCTCTGTAGTCATGAAGTCCTTTGAGCGCCTGGTCCTGTCCCACCTCAAGTCCATCACCACCCCTCTCCTGGACCCGCTGCAGTTTGCCTACCGAGCCAACAGGTCTGTAGACGATGCAGTCAACCTGGCCCTCCACTCCATCCTGCAGCACCTGGACTCCCCGGGAACCTACGCCAGGATCCTGTTTGTGGACTTCAGCTCCGCATTCAACACCATCCGCCCCGCTCTGCTCCGGGACAAGCTGTCCCTGCTCAACGTGCCTGACTCCCTCTGCAGGTGGATCATCGACTTCCTGACGGACCGGAGGCAGCATGTGCGGCTGGGAAAGACTGTCTCAGACTATACTAGCATCAGCACCGGATCACCCCAGGGCTGTGTACTTTCCCCCCTACTCTTCTCCCTTTACACCAACTCCTGCACCTCCAGCCACCAGTCTGTCAAGTTGATCAAGTTTGCGGACGACACCACCCTCATCGGGCTCATCTCCAACGGCGACGAGTCCGCCTACAGGAGAGAGGTGGCCCAGCTGGCGTCCTGGTGCAGCAATAACAACCTGCAGCTGAACGCTCTGAAGACAGTGGAGATGATTGTAGACTTCAGGAAAGTCACTACTCCTCTGCCCCCCCTCACCCTCTCAGGCTCTCCCATCACCACTGCTGATTCCTTCCGCTTCCTAGGCACTACCATCACCAGGGACCTCAAATGGGAGCTGACCATCAGCTCACTCATCAAAAAAGCCCAGCAGACGATGTTCTTCCTGCGGCAGCTGAGGAAGCTCAAGCTACCCACCAAGATGTTAGTGCAGTTCTACACAGCCATCATCGAGTCCATCCTCACCACCTCCATAACCGTGTGGTACGCAGGAGCCACTGCCAGGGACAGACTAAGGCTGCAGCGCGTCGTGCGCACTGCTGAGAAGGTGATCGGCTGCAAGCTCCCATCTCTCCAGGATCTGTACATCTCCAGGACCCGGAGGCGTGCTGGCCGGATCATAGCCGATCCCTCACACCCTGGTCACGTACTGTTTGCCCCCCTCCCCTCTGGTAGAAGACTTCAGTCCATCCAGACTAAAACCTCCCGTCACATGAACAGCTTCTTCCCCTCTGCCATTAGACTGCTGAACACTAAGTGACTCTCGTGCACCATGTACAGCAGCTCAACCAGACTCATGTCAATCATCACTGTTTTCTTCCTGCATTACCGACTGCACTATATAGTTCTCCACAGTATCTGCTGCTGGCTAATATATATTTTAACTGTTGACCAGTATCACTTAATCTTATCCTACACTTTATTACATGTATAGTTTATTTCTCTTATCTTATCATGTTTAATGTTGCAGCATTGTACCGAGACAAATTCCTAGTTTGTGTACTACATGAACAATGGCAATAAACCTGATTCTGATTCTGATTCTGATTCTGATTCTGAGGACAAGCTCCACCTTTTGAGCTTGAATCAGTTCTTTAATGCTACTTATCTCCCAACGAAGTATTTTCTCTGTGATTGATTTTGTGGATTTTAATGCATCAACCAGTGAGTGATTATCTGTGACACATGTTATTTGTGGACAGTTTGTAACTTTACCAGTAGTTAACTCAGAGTAAAGGGTGGCCAGAAAAATGGCATTATTAGTACCATCGAACATTACCAGGGTTTCACTGGCAAGTGTGCTAGGCACAACTCTCTTCACTCTTTTTGACTGCCAGGTAAGGGTAGAGAATCTACCTTCTTCTCCAGTGACAGCAATAAAATGTCCTCCTTGTGTGCCTCCATCAGAAAGATTTGCAAATGAAGCATCACTAAAAACTAGGAGCTTCAAATCAGTGTCTTTTCCCAAGTGCTGAAAGTTCAAAACTACCTTCTTAGACTTAAGTTTACACACAATTCTGTTTGCTTCACAAATACTTTGCACAGTTGAATGTTTTAGGTTGGATGCTAAGTTGCATGCATCAAACATAACATCAGGCCTTCTCTGTCTTGCAACCCAAAGGATTTGGCCTATTTTGGATCTGAGTTGATCCACCTCTTGCTTACTGAGGGTTGAATCTTTCTGTACAGCTCGTGATGGATCTATGTGTATGGGCTGTAAGCACTGGATGTAATGTCCCTGATGTATCTGCACTTTTCTACCCATGGTTTCAAAATCTATGCCCACATAACAGAAGTTGTCATATTCCTCACGCCCAATCTGCAGAACTGCTCTGAGCTGTGGAATCACTGTTTTAGAGAATTTATCTGTGCCTCTACATACGTATGAAATCATCAACATGGCAAGCAAGAACCCCATTCACTGTACAGTTCTTATCAAGCCAAAAGAAAACAGCTGGGTCAACCTGAGACATTTTTCCATTTGTTGCCATTATAATATCTTTGACTTTATTGTAGCAGTACAGAGAAGCATCAGCTAAACCATACACACACTTCTTTAGCTTCCATAATGTATCTTCACACTTAGCCTCTGGTGGAGGCTTAATGTAAATATCTCTTGACAGTTGCATTCCCTGTAGGAATAAAGATTTTATGTCCATAGAGTGAAGAGACCACTATTTTTGAGAAATTACAGCCACATAATAACCTCAATGACTCAGTGGCACATGTGGGGGAATCTTTTGGAAGGTTAGATCTGTTGAACTCCACAAACCCTCTTGCAACTAGACGTGCTTTAGGTGCAACTCCAGTTGGGGTCTCTTTAAGGGTACACACCCATCTTGTGGATATACACTTTTGTCCCTCATCTTTAACCTCTACAAACACATCTTTATCTTGCCATTTTTTTAATCTCTGCACATTTTGGCACATCAAATGACACATCCTTAGTTACAAAAATATCTTCACATGTGGTTGTTTGTTCTGTAACGCTGTTTTGTAGCTGAAGGTTTTCAACTCTTGACAAATCAGCTGATTGTGTGTTACCTGCAACATCAGTGTGCTCAGTATGAATTAGATTATACCATTTCTTAAACCTGCCAGTGGCTTTTCCTGCACGTCCTAAAACTTTAGCTTTCTGTAACATACCTGTGTCTGGATCTTTGTATGTCACAACTTGTGTTGTTTCAAGCTTTCTGTTTGAAACCCTGGTTTCAAACAGATATTTGTTTCCTGTTGCACATCATGTGTCTCTACAATACCAGTCTGATGTTTATCACGGAGTGTCTCTGCATCAATATTGCCCCAAGTGTCCATTTCCTCTTCCATTCCAGTGTCTGTTTCTCTCCGTTGATCATTGTCTGTGTCCTACATGTTGTAATGAGGGATGTCCTGTAGTTGTGTTAGGTCTGTAGCACTTTCAATGCCACTTTGGTTCATGTTGTCTTGATGTACATTTTTCAATCTGAGTTGATGCACTCTGATGCAGAGTCCTCCATGCCTGACAAACACGACTGCATGATCCTGGCCGATGACGATTCCTGGTCCCTTCCATTCTGGGGAATCAATCCACTTGTAGTACACTTTGTCTCCAGCTTTACATTTCGCATCTGTGTGACATACTTGCTTTTGTAGAGCTCTACGTATTCTTTCCAAATATTCTGCTTCAATGGAAGCTTTTCTGGATGCATGTAAAGCCGATATGTCTCTTGCCACCCATTCACTTTTAGTGAAGCCTTCTAAAGCTGGGGGTCTATCCGTCAGCACTGATGGCAGGTTTGGATTCTGACCAAAGACAACTGAGGACTGTAGCTGTTCTGCATGGTGTTTTTGCCAAAAGGGCCCAGTCCAAAGCAATGTCCCAGTTGCAACAGTTGCTTTCCTTAACTTTCATCATAATCTCAAGTGAGTGTTTGATTGTGTCGTTCTAGGAGTCCATTACTCCATTACTCCTTGGACTATAGGCAGCCGTGGTCTTCACCTCTGTGTTAAAGTTTTCTGCCATATATCTGAACTCATCATTGTTAAACTCTCCTCCATTGTCACTGAAGAGTTTCTGTGGTGGACCATACACACTTATCCAAGCATGTAAAAAATATCTGATTATTTCAAATGACTTCTCTGACTTCAGAATACTGCCAGCAGTAAAGCGTGTGAACTGGTCAATAATATGAAGATACCACACACCTGGTTGAAGTTCATGTAAATCAACAGCAACAGTCTCATTGTACTGTGATGCTAGTGGTAGGCCAACAGTTGGCTTGGGCTTGACTTTGCTATATCTTTTGACATATATCACATTCATTGACTATCTTCTGTATAATCAAGCCACACTCAACATTTTTGTTACCCGAGCTCCCCAGAAGCCTCTGCAGTTTGTCTGCAGAGGCATGACCAGACTGTCTGTGAAGCAGGGCTGTCGCGATAACCGCAATTATGTAATACCATGCTATGGACACGCCTACCATGGAGGAAAACGAGCAACCGCAACAACCACAGTGTTCACTTTTTTTTTGTGTGTGGCTATATCTCGTTGTTCACTTATGTGCCCATATTGATTATTAAATAAATTGTTAAAAAAGGGGTATTTTTATTGCTAATAGCATGTTTGCACCCGGTACTCTGAAAGCTTCCACAGCACCCGGGGCTGCTGCCGCCGGGTGCTGATGGCGGCAGCACTGTTTAGGGCACTCTCTCTCCAGATGGACTCCAGCAGGCAGTTAGTGGTGAAAGCGTTTTGACTCCTTGTTAAATACAGCCATGACAGTGAGCACTGAAAGGGCACAAAGCATGTTATTTCCTTCTGAGCGTGTGTGATCCTGACTGTGTATCCTCCTGTGTATGAGCTCCGAGAGCCAAAGAACTACTGTGTAGTGCATTTTTCGGACAGCGGCAAAAATCACGGAGACAACAGCTATGCAGAGTCCTGTACGGAGGCTGTCCTGCTTAAATAAGCTGAATGTCGCTGCAGTTTCCAGTCCACACACCCCGTAGTTACTGCCACTGCTTTATGACAATGATTTTTTTTTTTAACAGAATCAGCAGTTCATGCCTGTAGAAAGAGCGGAGCGCCGCACAATTGTCACACACGCACAAAAAGTTGAGTGCGGAGCTGCAGCGAGTTTCTCACAGCTTCCATCATTTGCCACATAAGTTATAAACCCTGTTTAATATTACGAGACAACAGGGTCCTAAAAACATTTGCAATAATACCGCATATCGCGGTGTTGAGCTGTCCACCATCACCACAGGGGAAATTTCTCTACCACAACAGCCCTACTGTGAAGTTCTAGCAGAATGTCATACTTTGCTGCAGGACTCATTTCTTCAGATAGTGTGAAGATTTCATCCTCAAAATGGTCATCCTGTGTGGTTGAAAACATGAGCATGTTATTGAGTGTCTTTATTTCTGTGATACACAATATTCACACAATAATGACCAGAGTTTGTGAATTCTAACCTCGCTGGCTTGTTGAACATTGTTGCTCTGTAATTTTCCATGTCAAGTATTGTCAAGGGTTTGCGGGCACAGGTATCAGCACAGGGCTCAGATGCGGGCAGAGATACGGTGCAGAACAAGGATTTATTAACCAAAACTTAAACACAAATGAATGGCAGCGTGTGGGCTGCAAATGAAAGGCAAACAGACCGATTGACAAAACTGGAATAAACTACAATTATACACTGACATGAGATACTCACAGACAGAACAGACATGAAGACATTAATGACACCACATCTCACAAAGGCCTGGGCACAGATATATACAGTGGGGCAAAAAAGTATTTAGTCAGCCACCAATTGTGCAAGTTCTCCCACTTAAAAGATGAGAGAGGTCTCTAATTTCCATCATAGGTATACCTCAACTATGAGAGACAAAATGAGAAAAAAAAAAATCCTGAAAATCACATTGAATGATTTTTAATGAATTAATTGGTAAATTCCTCGGTAAAATAAGTATTTGGTCAATAACAAAAGTTCATCTCAATACTTTATGTACCCTTCGTTGGCAATGACAGAGGTCAAATGTTTTCTTTAAGTCTTCACAAGGTTTTCACACACTGTTGCTGGTATTTTGGCCCATTCCTCCATGCAGATCTCCTCTAGAGCAGTGATGTTTTGGGGCTGTCGCTGGGCAACACGGACTTTCAACTCCCTCCAAAGATTTTCTATGGGGTTGAGATCTGGAGACTGGCTAGGCCACTCCAGGACCTTGAAATGCTTCTTACGAAGCCACTCCTTTGTTGCCCGGGTGGTGTGTTTGGGATCATTGTCATGCTGAAAGATCCAGCCACGCTTCATCTTCAATGCCCTTGCTGATGGAAGGAGGTTTTCACTCAAAAATCTCACGATACATGGCCCCATTCATTCTTTCCTTTACACGGATCAGTCGTCCTGGTCCCTTTGCAGAAAAACAGCCCCAAAGCATGATGTTTCCACCCCCATGCTTCACAGTAGGTATGGTGTTCTTTCTCCTCCAAACACGACAAGTTGAGTTTTTACCAGAAAGTTCTATTTTGGTTTCATCTGAACATATGACATTCTCCCAATCCTCTTCTGGATCATCCAGATGCTCTCTAGCAAACTTCAGACGGGCCTGGACATGTACTGGCTTAAGCAGGGGGACACGTCTGGCACTGCAGGATTTGAGTCCCTGGCGGCATAGTGTGTTACTGATGTAGCCTTTGTTACTTTGGTCCCAGCTCTCTGCAGGTCATTCACTAGGTCCCCCCGTGTGGTTCTGGGATTTTTGCTCACCTTTCTCGTGATCATTTTGACCTCACGGGGTGAGATCTTGATTATCAGTGGCCTTGTATGTCTTCCATTTTCTAATAATTGCTCCCACAGTTGATTTCTTCACACCAAGCTGCTTACCTATTGCAGATTCAGTCTTCCCAGCCTGGTGCAGGTCTACAATTTTGTTTCTGGTGTCCTTTGACAGCTCTTTGGTCTTGGCCATAGAGGAGTTTGGAGTCTGACTGTTTGAGGTTGTGGACAGGTGTCTTTTATACTGATAACGAGTTCAAACAGGTGCCATTAATATAGGTAATGAGTGGAGGCCAGAGGAGCCTCTTAAAGAAGAAGTTACAGGTCTGTGAGAGCCAGAAATCTTGCTTGTTTGTAGGTGACCAAATACTTATTTTACTGAGGAATTTACCAATTAATTCATTAAAAATCCTTCAATGTGATTTTCTGGATTTTTTTTTCTCATTTTGTCTCTCATAGTTGAGGTATACCTATGATGAAAATTGGAGACCTCTCTCATCTTTTAAGTGGGAGAACTTGCACAATTGGTGGCTGACTAAATACTTTTGTGCCCCACTGTATAGGCTGGAAGCAAATCAAGGTTGTCATGAGTTCTGACTCGTTGTTATGATTTGTCCTTGTTTTCCCTCTGACAGCTCTGGCACGCCCTCTCCTCCTGTCAAGCTCTGTCAGCTGCACTGTCACCGGTGCTCACACACACACACACACACACACACACACACGCTCCATTCACTCTCATTCACATGCGCTCTCACACACCTGTTCCCAATCAGTTCTGCCCACGTATTCACACTGGCAATCTCTTTCCTTGTTAGCGTTTGGAGTATTTGTTTGCCACCGCTGAGGAAGGAGATTGTCTGGACATTCCCCTTCATACATGGCAGCGTTTCCCTCTGTGTATGGTTATTCACTCCCAGCGCTCTACCCAGCCTGACATACCAAGACAATCCATACCTTGGTGTTTCGGCTGGTCCGCTTCTCTGCCTCTACCTCCTGACTGCGCTGCTCGCCCCGAATTAGCTCCAGACCTGTAAGTGTTTCATAGTCTTTCTCCTGTGCTAGCAGGCCTGCAGCATTAGGCTGCTTGCCTTTCCCGTATCTTGCGTAATGCAGCCCCGTAGCACCAGGCTCTATATTCACCAGGCTGTTGAGCATTCGGCAGGCGCTCTGTAACCTTGGTGGCCAGATCTGTCATTACACCTCTCCATGTACTGTGTGGTTGACTGAACTGTGTTTGGTGAAAGTTGGATTTGTTAAGTTGGTGAACTTTAATAAACACAGCACTCTCTACTCCTGCGACTGGGTTTTCATTCTCTCCCTCGTGCGCCATGTAATGGTGCACAGGGGTTCATGACAGAATGTCCCGACCATAAAAAAAAAACAAAAAAAAAAACAGCGGAGTAGAGTTGTGGTTTTTTTTTTTCCTTCTCCTTTCCTCCTCATATGTGGACATAATGACTTGGACAGATGAGGAGCAGGAAGCCCAGGATTTACTGGAGGAGGCAGGCTTCGCCTTTCAGTGGTCTCGGTCTCCCGAGGAGTGGGAGTGGGCACGACTCGTCGCGGAGGACTTCGAGCGGCGCTACCCTCACCTCTGGGAAATCCATAGGGTAGATGCCATCCTCTCCGTCATCCTTCCTGTTCCTGACGCAGAGCTGGAGGATGCCTCTCCACGATCGGAGCTGGCCCCTCGCCATCAGAGGAAGACTTCCTGCCCCCTCAGATCCCCTTCGTCTTCCGGGCCAGCGTCCACCCAGCCTGCGAATGAGAAGACGGAGATGGAGTTAGGTAGGGAGCAATGCTCATTATGTGTACTGGAGGAGGCTCACTCCTGGACGCAGAGGCCCCGTCCCTCTTCGACAGCTCATCAGGCTCAGGACACCGTGAGGAGGGTGATGGAGCGAGACAGCCTCTGGGATCATCCGGAGGCGATGGAGATCCTCCGGGACATCTTCGTCACGCCATGTGAGGAATCGGCTGAGGATCTCCCGGTGCTCGACCTCCTCGCAGCCACTTCGCTCTCCCTTCCCGAGGACACAGGGTCTCTCTGTGCAGGTGACCCGCTTCCCGGCACGGTGCTCCATGTTCCGGATTACCTCATCCCCGCGTCACCCAAGAGGAGGACAGGGAGGAAGCCCTGCAGCAAGAAGCATCCAGTCCCGCAAACTGCAGCTTTGCCTTCCTGCTCTGAGCAATGCTCCGCCCCGTCACGGGAGGAGATGGAGGAACGTAGGCGGGCTCTCCTGGCTGAAACGGACCTCATCTTGGAGGTAAAGCCGTGGCTGCTCCTGGAGATGGCTGAGAGACTGAAAGAGCTTTCCCCGAGGGAGGAGGAGCTTCAACCCGATGAGGAACGCCAGGAGAGTAGAGATGACGCCTCGGAGGCCGCTGGGGATCTCCAGTGCCAGGAGAACAGACAAGTTTCTTTTCGTTCAAGTTACACAATCAATGATCAATGTTGCCTGCCTCCTGGTGAGGAGGCTCGGGGCGAGCAGTCCCCTGAGTTCTCCGCCCCAGCGGTATACGGTACTCTCATGCCGTGTCTCAATGACTCTTCTCTGTGTGCCCCCACGAGCCCATTGGTCCCGGATCCAGGTCGCTCGGGGGAGGAGGAGCCAGAGGACCAGGAGGGTCCAGCCCATGGGCCAGCTAAGGAGTCGTCCACGGCCACCACGCCAGAGGAACCAGAGGTGTGGAGGATGGTGCACGAGACTTCCACTCCTGCTACCGTCATCATGCCCGCTGCGGAGGCCGCCACAGTGGAGTTATCGCCCGGACCAGACCTCCAGCCGATGGGACCCGGGGCATCGTCATTGAAGTCCTGGATGGCGGTAGAGCTTAAGCGCAGGCAAGTAATCTCTCCTGTAGTTAATTTGTTGATGGTCAAGGGATCTTGCCTGGCTTTTGGGGAGGGGAGTCAGGTGCGGCCCCCAGCCGCACCTGGACCCCCCTCACCGGGCTTTGCTACTGCTGGCGACCCTTATCATTCTCCCTCTCCTATCCCCTTCGAGCTCCATCCTAGGGTCGCCGGAGAGGAGCAGCCACCACCTGGGCTGCCCATTGACGATGAGGCGGGTCCAGCTTCCGCGGAGGGGGCCAACAGGAATGAGGCACCCGACGGACCGGAGGAACCCACGCACCCAAGATTGCTGGAGTCACGTCCCAGGCCGGGACCATCGCGGGTGCAGCCATGTCCGAGGCCGGGACCATTGCGGGCGCTACAGTCCTCCTGCTCCAAGCCTCGAATGGCAGGGGGGCTTCTGTTCCTTGGCTTGGCCGCTGATGTTCCCAAGTATGGAGGCTGCCTCTCCGCCATCCTCGCAGGTCCTGGTGGCTCCACCACACTGGTCGGCCACCCGAGGGTCTTGGTTTATGGGTCGGGTGGTCCACTGGCCCGGGCAGGCCGCCGGACACTATCCCACAGGCCGCCTGCTGGACTTAGGACTTGGGCAGGCCACCCGATCTGCCACTCCTCACCACACTGGGGGCCTGGGACTCTGGTCAACCCCCCGAACTTTGGACTTCTGGAGAGGGGAGTTAGTGCTCCAGGTTGGGGTTTATTAGGAGGGATTGTTCTTCATTCTGTTTTTGTACTATTGTGTTTTCACGGGTTGCTTCCCTTCTAACCAGTTTTTCCCCACCTCCCACCCTGGGTTAGTGTTTGTTGCCGGGGGGGGGGTGTCCCTTGAGGGGTGTTGTCTGATGGTGCTGGGGTGTCTGGTATCCACCCCTGGGGGAAGGGGTGGGCTGTCGTGAATCCGGGTTTGGAGGCCAAACCCAGTTCTGACTCGTTGTTGTGATTTGTCCTAGTTTTCCCTCTGACAGCTCTGGCACGCCCTCTTCCCCTGTCAAGCTCTGTCAGCTGCACTGTCACCGGTGCTCACACACACACACACACACACACACACACACACACACACACGCTCCATTCACTCTCATTCACATGCGCTCTCACACACCTGTTCCCAATCAGTTCTGCCCACACATTCACACTGGCAATCTCTTTCCTCGTTAGCGTTTAAAGTATTTGTTTGCCACCACTGAGGAAGGAGATTGTCGGGACATTCCCCTTCATACATGGCAGCGTTTCCCTCTGCGTATAGTTATTCACTCCCAGCGCTCTACCCAGCCTGACATTCCAAGATGATCCATACCTTGGTGTTTCGGCTGGTCTGCTTCTTTGCCTCTGCCTCCTGACTGCACGGCTCACCCTGAATTAGCTCCAGACCTGTAAGTGTTTCATAGCCTTTCTCCTGTGCTAGCAGGCCTGCAGCATTAGGCTGCTCACCTTTCCCGTATCGTGCGTAACACAGCCCTGTAGCACCAGGCTCTATATTCACCAGGCTGTTGAGCATTCGGCAGGCACCCTATAACCTTGGTGGCCAGATCTGTCATTACACCTCTCCATGTACTGTGTGGTTGACTGATCTGTATTTGGTGAAAGCTGGATTTGTTACATTGGTGAACTTTAATAAACACAGCACTCTCTACTCCTGCGATTGGGTTTTCATTCTGTCCCTCGTGCGCCGTGTAATGGCGCACAGTGGTTCATGACAAAGGTGGCGAAAAACAGGTGGGTACAATTAGGGGCAATCAGAGAACAGCAGGGAGTGGTTGTCAGTATGGAAAAACATGATGGATTGAGACAAAAGGGTAAACATGAGGCATGGACAGAGGACCGGGAGAGACAGGACCATGACAATGATAATACTAATAATAACAATAATAATAATAATAATAATAATAATAATAATAATAATAATGACATCTAAGAATATGTGGCTGCAAGGAAAACACATGATAAAGGGCGAGGACATGGCTGAACTCATGCCTGAAGATAATAGAATGACCAAATAAGAACATAAAGTGAGGACATGAGACAGCCATGTCCCATCCTTACAAGTATTGTTCCTGTTCTTTTCATTGAAGCCTTACTTAAAAGCAGTGGAATGTTGGCTGGCACAACTTCAGTTTCAATATGGCATTTGGTCTATCCCACTTTAGCAGGAATTTTCATCTTCTACTATTTGTCGATCACAAAATCTAAACTGTCTATTGCTGTGGTTTTGCAATTTCTTTAGGTCATGCAATGTTGCGATATAGTTATTCAGCCATTCTTGTCCACATACAGTCCTTGTGCATGCAGTATCTATAATTGCTGATCCAAAAGAAGAAGAAACCAACTTTATTGTCATTCAGTCCATACAGCTAATCATGTACAGTAGAACAAAATTACATTTCTCCTATCTACAATATTAATCACATCTAGAATCAGAGGGGCTGCTGCCATGCAAGGCGCTGCCACAAACAACTTTGCAAAAATGTAAAAAAACAACTTTTTTTTACATTGTCATTATGGGGTGTTGTGTATAGAATTTGGAGGCAAAAATGAATTTAATACCTTTCGGAATAAGGCTGTAACATAACAAAATGTGGAAAAAGTGAAGCGCTGTGAACACTTTCTGGATGCACTGTACTTCCTCTTTGCTGCTCCCTTTAGTCAACTTCACTTGCTCACCTTTGTAGGGACAGTCCTTAGCCCAGTGAAAGGTTGACTAACAGAATCGCACACTTTGATCTGCACCTGTACTTATCCAGAGGGATACTCCCAGGCAGCGGTGCTCTCTGCAGCTGCTGCTTCTGTGGCCGCACTTTGCCTCCCTGGTGTTTCTGCTCCATCATATAAGCCAAATAAGCCATATCTTGATTAATTCCCATGCTGGAGACTGGCGTTTTCCCACCAAATATCCTCTTCAAAGATGACTTAATTGAGGAATATGTTAGTTCCGTGCACGCCGTGAGTGCTAGCTGATGATCCTTCTCATCCAAACACATGGTGTCAAGCAGCTTAAAAGCTAAAACTGCGTTGGGTAACCCCATCTTGTATTTGTACATTCGTGAATAGCGCTGCTCAAAGTCAGTTATATAGTCCACCATGGACACTTCACAGCCTCGACTTATTTGGTCAAAATGTGAATAGACTTCATAAATCTGGTTCTTTTCCTCATTAAGGAACAAACTGTCAAGTTTTGCTAACAAAGTTTCCATACTGTCTTTATTCAAGTCATCTACCGGTATTTCCATCCCAGCCTCCCTCGCTGTTCCTAATAAGTGCTAAAACCATGATGAGAGCTTGCTTCATCTTGTCGAGTTCAGTAACTCTGGTCAAAACTGTAACTTCATTTTTACAACTTTCGTAAGACTTCTTCTCGTCAAAGCTTGGGGTGTTACAGCCCGAGTGCTGGTTCCGTTCGCACTCGGATCTCGTATCATTTCCAGGCTTTGACAGCAGAGGTTTCCTTCTAGCTCCCCGGGCTCTTATTGTGACCGCGCCCAGTGGAGCTCCCTGCTGTCAGAGTCAACAGCTGTGCTGCATTCGGGGTCATTAGTGACCGGGGTTAAAAGCAGGCGCTGAATGCTCCCCGATGCAGCAGTCTCTGTTAACCTTCCTGTTAACCTTTCTGTTAAGCTACCTGTTATGATACACTCTGTTAAAGTTCCTGTTATACTTCCCTGTTAAGGTACGTCCTGTGATTGTCTTACCCGCACTATTGTGTGTATCATTCTCTGTTCCTGCACCTCTTAATAAACATCACTGCAACTCACTGGTGACTGCTGGCATCTTATGGTGGCTCGTGAGGGCCACCGTGACATGGGGGTACTCTGTAGTTGGAAACCATCATCTGCTACCAATGTTACTCAAGAAAAATAACCACGACAACTACTTAGCAGAATGCTGCTTTTTTCCATGCTACCCTTGCAGTAACACCACGAGGCCAAATTCCCTGTTGCAACCATAACTTCCTTGTGCCACCAAAATAAAAGCATTAATAACGTAACAAGGCCTACTAACTTTGCCCAGAGTTAGAACCAAACATGGTGAGGCAGTGTTCATTTTTTATGCTCCTCACATGTGGGTCAAACCCACAGAAAGCATCAGGGCTGCTGAAACTCTCAGCTGCTTTAAAGGCGTCGGACAGACGAAATTCAATATCGCTAATTCATATCTCAAATTGTTGTCTGAGACGAGCTAAGTTGAACCGCACATGTTTTGGTGTCAACGAATGTCGCATAAGGTGACAATGCGCTCTTGAAGTATGCTGTCGTGGAGAGCTGGCGGACCCAGCCAAGCGATCAGCGGCTAAGATGGCCACTGACTGTGTGACGTCAGCCCAGGCAAACACACGCACACGGTCGGCGGCCATTGCTGTGTTTTTCTTCATGCAACACTTGATGTTTACGTTTTAAAATCGGCGATTACGGATATTTCTCGGAATACTTGTGGATTACAAATAGATTATTTATTAAGATTAGGATTTCAGGAATCAAATTAATATGGTTTGGCGTTGTGTTGTCTACGGGTGCGATGGTATATCAGAGGAGCATGCGGTGAGTATTTTCGAATTTCCCGTACATATTTGCTAAGAAAAACAAATATAAGCCTAAGATTGTAAGAGAAATGTGCTTTTAAAAATGGAACCCCAATTTTCTACCATAAAATGGTGCCCATTATAACTGTGAAATGTTATTTATTGGAATATAATAATTGCTATATCTGGAAACTAGTTATTTTCTTAATCTGTAGTGATACTCCATTGATTTTTGTATTTCTTTGTATATTTCTGCTGTGTTTTCAAACATTCATACAAAGGTGGTATAGTATGGAATTTTTCGTTTCAAATTGAGAAGAATTTAGTGTGTTCAAATTATTCAAATGTATGTGACATGCAACTTTGATGAATGCTGAACTATGAGAATTATAACATTGACATGAACATTAATAAACTCAATATATGATTTTACAAAACTTTATTTAAATATCATTGTTCACAAATCTAATCTTGGTAGGCAAAATCCCTTGTAGTGATCAGATGGGAATGTTTCTCTGATGAGGCTCACCGCACAGGCAGGCAACATAACCCTCATTTCTTTCCCAAGAAATCCCCAACACCACCGTACCAGTTGCCTGTAGGCTATGAATCTGTATCGCCTGAAAAATCTGGGGTTTGCATTGATTATTCCATTTGCATTGATTATTGAATGTATTGAATGATGTGTTCATAATTCATCTGGAAAATTAAATCACATGAATAAATATTGTTTATAAACTCACTCGTGTTGACTTGCGTCATGATCACCATATTGCTGTCTGTAGGCCAGATAAGCTGTCTGTAAAACCCAGATGTCAAGACAGACAGAACGAAAACCTGGGTGATCAGTGATACACTTTGGTAGATTATCATCGGTGTATCCACAGCCCTTCAGTTCTTCTATTTTCTCCTTCACCTTCAATATCTCCTGGCAGCACCGACATTCACTTGATGTTGGCATAATGTTACATTTCTCACAAGTGCACCTGTGCAAAAAAATGGTATAATCAGATGCTTATACTAACTAACTAACTAACTAACCTGCACTTATATAGCGCTTTTCTAGTCACAAAGACCACTCAAAGCGCTTTCATTAATACTAACCCTCTATTCTAAGGGCCTATAGGAAACAAATATCTAGGGACAATTTAGAACAGCCAATTAACCTAACATGCATGTTTTTGGCATGTGGGAGGAAACCGGAGAAATCCCGGAGTAAACCCACGCAACACGGGGAGAACATGCAAACTCCACACAGATCACTGTTGGTCGGGGGCTGGGATCGAACCCACGATCCCACGATCCCCACAATCCCCCGGCCAAGGGTAAACTGTGCTGCCGCAGTGATAACCACTGCGCCACCGTGCAGCCCGTTATAATAAACTAATGGCTCGTGGGAGTGCTATATAAATTGGTCTATGAAGTTTGATTAGAAAAAATTAAAAACATGTAAAAAATTTTGACCGGAAAGAAAACTTATAGTAAAACAATAATGAATCACAATAATTCTTAAACATGATCCATCAATCTCTTAGAGAATTATGTAGCTTTTGAGACAAGTATTAACATGATGATGATTAACAACATGTCATGACAAACTCGTAAAGTACACATATTATCGCTCACATAGATTATCCATTTATTTTGAATGAAAATGTTTCTAAGTCGCCAAATAAGGCAGCGAGTGACCAATTGGTAGTTTTAGTTTGAAAATACATGTCGCCCCCCAAAAAATTTCTAAGCATCTTTTACCAAGATAAATCTTCGAGCCGATCGTTGTAAACTTGGTCTGTTTCCGTCTCTGTTTCGTCTTCCTCCTCTCCCTCTGGCTCGAACCAATAAGGCTGAATACCCCCCTCAGCACCACCCAAAACTACTTCATCATCCGATTCTTCATTTTCAATGTCATCATTTATACTGAGGTCGTCAAACTCGAGAAAATAATCGCTGTCCGAATCACTTTGCTCTCGTTCTGCCATTTTCTTTGTATTCCTGGGCTGACGTCACTAATGCCCGCACCTATCGAGAGATGGCGGTACTGCAGCCTCACTAAGTGAAGGCTGGGCTATGACCAAATAAGGTCATTTATGGAGGCTGGAGACACATATTAAATCACGGGAATGGGCAGAATGGAATATTTTCATACAATCAGTTGATTGGTTCAATAAAAAAATGTCACTGTCCGAGGCCTTTAAATCAAGGTTAAAAACTTTCCTATTTGCCGCTGCCTTTCAGTAGAACAATGGTTAGTCTCCCACAATGCACTGTAAATTTTATTTCATGCACTTTTTCTGTCTTATTCTATTATAGCTTGTTTCTATTTCTCTTTAATTTATTTTTTAGTTTGCCTTTAAATTCTTATGTATTCCTTTTGCAACTTGCTGTAATGCTTTAATGTTTTATTTATGTAAAGCACTTTGAATTGTCTTATGCACAAAATGTGCTATACAAATAAACTTGCCTTGCCTTATGAACGATGGGTTCATAAGCATCACAAAGGAGAAAACCCAGCATTCCAGACTTCAGACAGTCATTGCCTTCAAAAGATTTGCAACAAAGTATTAAAAATGAACATTTTATTTATGGTAATGTTAAATTGTTCCATTACTTTTGAGCTCCTGAAATAAGGAGATGTTGTATTAAAATGGTTGCAATTGCTAAACCTTAACTGCAATTTGGATGTGAATACCCTCAAATTAAAGCTGAGAGTCTGCACTTTAAGCCCATATTGATTATATAGCTATCTTGAATATGTTTTTGGTAAACGGCTAAAATAACAAGACTTGTGTCACTGTAGATGCATTTCAGAAGGTTAAAACTTACAAAAACACAATTTTTCTGTGAATAGTACCTTTAATACACATATGAAAGTGTCACAAGAGCTACAATAGTCTCCAGCAGTAAGAAAATTCACTGTGGTGAAGGGGAATATTTGTTTGAAATCAAGTCCAAAGACAAGGAGTAAATGATTTTGAAGACATTCAGATTTAGCCAGAGGCAAAAAGACAACATCACTTCCTGAATGATATCAGGATCTTGTGAAATGTCTCCAGGTTATATTTACAAATTTTCAGCAAGAATACCCAGTCTCCAAGGCCACGTTTGCTGTAAATGGATGACTCTTTGACACACGCTGTTTGAAGGTCATTACTGAAGTAATAGTCATTATTTCTAACCTTGTCAGAGTCTTGAATACATATCCTATTAATTTGCAATTCAGTTTATTATAAGAAAGTAATGGAGTTGACATTCAATAAAAGACAGGATGTAAAATGTTCTGGCTGACATCAGCATTTGAGAAGTAGTGTATCTAATGAGTTTTAAAAAATTATTCAAATATCATATTTAATAATGAATGAATGGAACTAACTGGACATTTCTTTATTAAGAAAACTTAATAGTAAATTAATTAGTGCTTTCCTTAATAAATGGAATTAACATATTTTATACAATTATTAATGTAATCATAAACAAACTATTGACAAGGACTTTGGTTAGATCTTGGGCTGTATAACTCATGATCAGTGTGTCCGATGGGGAGATGTGGAGTCCAGCGTACTGTGTGTATATAATAAAATACGAGCATGTGAATGGGTGAAGAAAGGCTTTTAGTGCAATATTCATTTAAAATGAGGCAGTGCTGTAGTTGCAATCTATGGCTTGATTCTTAAATCTTTGCATGAGCTATGCCTGAAAATCTCACAAGGATGTGTTTAACTTTGTTAATTTTTTCCTGATCCAGGCATAGACCTGGAACAAGCTCAACAGATAATACACATATTTAATTTTGTCTGGAAATTGATCTAGAAAACACTGCTGAGAAGAGACACATTTCACTGTGACCATACTTAAAGACAGAAAAAGAATGGAAGACTCACTGGCTTTTAAAAAGAAGCATCTCACAAAGACACTGTGGTTGACTTCTGTTTCTATGGGTGCCTAAATGGAAATGTTCTGCACTCTGATCTACCTCTTAAATAGCACAGAAATGGGTGCATTAGCACTCCTGTGAAGCATGTAAAAATGCTTCTCTGGCAGCTAATTTTCCATCTCTCTTTCATGTTTTGGAACCCAAACCAAATTAAGCTTTTTTTGTTTAAAGTAGGATAAACTTTCTGAACTGAACAATGTCACGATGGAGCAAGGAGCAAAGTGAGTGGGCATGTAAAGGCAAAGGTTTAAAGAAATGCTTCCATGAACTTATCTCATGTAAAAAAAAAAAATGCAATTGAACTTGATTTGTTAATAAAGATATAGGTAATGTTTTGTCTGCCTACAGACATGTTGTATAACACATTTCAACATTCTTTTAATTGCAATTCAAGAAGCTGATGATGTTCAACAGATCAAAAGAGACTATTCATGAACCTTAAGCTGTGGTCAGAAATACCCTTACAAACAGCTGCAAACACCATACAAATAATTCTTGGACCATTTCGTATGGCCTTCTTAAGGTGGCCATAGGAGAATCCAGCATTCGTTGACTGTCCATAGGTTTGTGGCCAGGTCGATGGTCTTGTCCAAGATTTTTACAAATGCCCCACAAAAAACCCTCATTGTAGGGCGGCCGTACGAATGCCATAGGAACAACGTAAGAATTATGCAAGATGTTGGCTGTAAATATGCCTCAAGAACACCTTAAGTTGTTCTGAGGTGCCCCTTACAGCAGTCTTAGGAAACGGCATACAAATGTCTGTTTGTACCAGAGATTTGTACTGTGTGCGTAAGGCAATAGTAAGGTGCTTATAAGGCAGAAGTACGTCACTCTACAACATTTGTCTTAACAAAATGTGCCGAAAACCATAAGATCTTCCTACCAACAACTTGAAAGTGCCGTGAGTTGCACAAAAATTTTCGTAAGATGGCAGTAAGTATACCGTAGAAAGATCCCAAGGCACCATTATGAAGAATGTAAGAACTCTAGGGCCACTGTATGACAGAAAAGTACCTCATTTCTCAAGAATGCTTCAAGCTGCTCTTACAAACTGAATGGCAGCCATAAGAAACTATGCCCCCTCCACGAATGTCTGCGGACTCCAGAATTCATAGGAACTGGAAGATTCTTACAAACCCATCGTTCGTAAGAATCTGTGTGACCGTAGCTTTATGCTAACTGTACTTGCAAAGCTGTTGAAATACTGTAAATCTTTTGTAATTGTGCCTATAGACTGAATATCCAAATAGACAGCCTAAATCAAGTCCCCCATCCTTCCACATATGGGACCTAACTTTGGAAAAGAGAGAAATAATTTTTTGGATCCAGATTGAATTTTGCCACAAGTTACACATTTAAAAAATAATTTTCCACATACAGTAAATAACAGTGTAGGCTGCCATTTAACTACTAAAGTATAAGGTTGTGAAAATATGTAACTCGAAAGACTACAACCTCAAAGTCACATAAGTTATGTCATCATTTTCCAAGAGAGCTCAGGGGCAAGTAACTTATGCCGCATTCAGACCAAACGAGAAGCGATTACATACAAAGTAATGTAAAAATTCAAATACACGCAAATTTTTGTCCAAGCAAGTTGGTCATGATAGCCACACAGTCTTGAGGTTCTGCCATCACAGTAGAGAGTCAACTAGTTTTTAAAATGAAACCCCCACTCACTGCAGCTGAGATGGAGTGTCTTTAGCTTGTATCCACCCATGAACTCCACCTACTGTGTACCAATGACGGCTAGCGGCTCCTGAAACTGGTCACCAGCTAGCTTCAGTTTAGTGCTGAAAACAACTGTCCAGGTGCGGTTTCTGGAGGAGGCAGTGACATTTTCCCAGCTGTGTTCCCTGCTGGAGAATGTCATAAACCTAAATATGATGACATTTTTAGAATTTTCACAGCAGGTATAAAGCAGCTACAGAAGTTATGAAAGCAGCTCTGCCCCTCTGCAAGGTTTAACAACTTGCTCAGACAGTAATTTGCACCTTTACAGTGGTGTGAAAAAGTGTTTGCCCCTTCCTGATTTTTCATGTTTTTGCATGTTTGTCACACTTAAATGTTTCACATCATCAAAAAAAAAATATTAGACAAAGATAACACAAGTAAGCACAAAATGCAGTTTTTAAATGAAGGTGTTTATTATTAAGGGAAAAAAAATCCAAATCTACATGGCCCTGTGTGAAAAAGTGATTGCCCCTTAAACCTAATAACTGGTTGGGCCACCCTGAGCAGGAACAACTGCAATCAGGCATTTGTGATAACTGGTAGTGAGACTTTTACAGCACTGTGGAGGAATTGTGGCCCACTCATCTTTGTAGAATTGTTGTAATTCAGCCACATTGGAGGGTTTTTGAGCATGAACCACCTTTTTATGGTCATACCACAGCATCCCAATCGGATTCAGGTCAGGACTTTGACTAGGCCACTCCAAAGTCTTCATTTTGTTTTTCTTAAGTCATTCAGAGGTGGACTTGCTGGTGTGTTTTGGATCATTATCCTGCTGCAGAACCCAAGTGCGCTTCAGCTTGAGGTCATGAACAGCTGGCTGGACATTCTCCTTCAGGATTTTTTGGTTGACAGCAGAATTCATGGTTCCATTTACCACAGCAAGTCTTCCAGGTCCTGAAGCAGCAAAACGGCCCCAGACCATCACAGTACCACCACCATATTTTACTGTTGGTATGATGTTCCTTTTCTGAAATGCTGTGTTACTTTTATGCCAGATGTAATGGGACACACACCTTCCAAAAAGTTCCACTTTTGTCTCGTTAGTTCACAGAGTATTTTCCCAAAAATGAACTCAGCTTTCCAGAGGTGTGATAAACCACAGCTAATTTATGTTTTAACGGTGGTGGTGGTGGGGGGGGGGTCACTTTTTCACACGGGGCCATGTAGATGTACAGGTACATCTCAAAAAATTAGAATATCATGAAAAAGTTCAATAGTGAAACTCATATTATATAGATTCATTACATAGAGAGTGAAATATTTCAAGTGTTTATTTTAATTTTGATGACTATGGTTTACAACCCATGAAAACTCCAGATTCAGTTTCTCAAAAAATTAGAATATTACATAAAATTAATTTTAAAAAATAGTTTTTTAATAGAAGTGTTGGCTGACTTAAAAGTATGTCCATGTACACACTCAATACTTGGTCGGGGCTCCTTTTGGATTAATTATTGTTATCAATGTCGTGTGGCATGGAGGTGATCAGCCTGTGGCACTGCTGAGGTGTTATGAAGGTCCAGGTTGCTGTGATAGTGACCTTCAGCTCGTCTGCTTTGTTGGGTCTGGTGTCTCTCATCTTCCTCTTGACAATACTCCATAGATTCTCTATGGGGTTTAGGTCAGGAGAGTTTGCTGGCCAATCAAACACAGTGATGCATAGTCATTAACCAGGTTTTGATACTTTTGGCAGTGTGTGTGTGTGTGTGGGGGGGGGGGGTGGTGGTGGTGGTACCAAGTCCTGCTGGAAAATGAAGTCAGCATCTCCATAAAGCTTGTCAGCAGAGGGAAGCATGAAGTGCTCTAAAATTTTCTGGTAGATGACTGCGCTGACTTTGGTCTTGATAAATTAGCATTGTTGGGTCTGGTGTCTCTCATCTTCCTCTTGACAATACTCCATAGATTCTCTATGGGGTTTAGGTCAGGAGAGTTTGCCGGCCAATCAAACACAGTGATGCCATGGTCATTAAACCAGGTTTTGATACTTTTGGCAGTGTGTGTATGTGTGTGTGTGTGTGGGGGGGGGGTACCAAGTCCTGCTGGAAAATGAAATCAGCATCTCCATAAAGCTTGTCAGCAGAGGGAAGCATGAAGTGCTCTAAAATTTTCTGGTAGATGACTGCGCTGACTTTGGTCTTGATAAAACACAGTGGACCAACACCAGCAGATGACATAGTTCCTCAAATCATCACTGACTGTGGAAACTTCACACTAAACCACAAGCAACTTAGATTCTGTGCCTCTTCAGTCTTTCTCCAGGACTCTGAGACTTTGATTTCCAAATGAAATGCAAAATTTACTTTTTATCTGAACAGAGGTCATCTGCTGGTGTTTGTCCACTGTGTTTTATCAAGACCAAAGTCAGCGCAGTCGTCAACCAGGAAATTTAAGAACACTTTATGCTTCCCTCTGCTGACAAGCTTTATGGAGAAGCTGATTTCTTTTTCAGCAGGACTTGCCCCCCCCACACCACACACACATGCACACACTGCCAAATGTATCAAAACCTGGTTTAATGACCATGGCATCACTGTGTTTGACTGGCCAGCAAACTCTCCTGACCTAAACCCATAGAGAATCTATGAGTATTGTCCAAGAGAAGATAAGAGACACCAGACCCAACAATGCAGGACGAGCTGAAGGTCACTTGTCAAAGACAAACTGGACCTTCATAACACCTCAGCAGTGCCACAGGTTGATCACCTCCCTGCCAGGCCACACTGATACAGTAATTAATCCAAAAGGAGCTCTGACCAAGTACTGAGTGTATACATGGACATAGCTTTTTCCGCTGGTCCACATTTGTATTAAAAAACTATTTTTTTTAAAATTAATTTTATGTAATATCTAATTTTTTGAGAAATTGAATTTGGGGTTTTCATGGGCTGTAAGCCATAATCATCAAAATTATAATAAATAAACACTTGAAATATATCAACTCTCTGTGTAATGAATCTGTACAATATATGGGTTTCACTTTCTGAAATGAGTGACAAAAATATTGAACTTTTTCAGATATTCTAATTTTTGATATGTACCTGGTAGGTTTGGATTTTTTTTTACCCTTAATAATAAACACCTTATTTAAAAACTGCATTTTGTGTTACTTGTGTTATCTTTGTCTAGTATTTAAATTTTGTCTGATGATCTGAAACCTTTAAGTGTGACAAACACACAAAAAATGAGAAATCAGGAAGGGGGCAAACACTTTTTCACACCACTGTATATATAATCGTGCATCACAAAAAAGTTGTTTGTTATACTTCATCAATTCCAGAGGGAAATTCACAGTGTGGTGCCAATCCCTTCACACTAGAGCCACTTTAGAGTCTTCAGTTAACCTAAAGTACATATTTTTGGAATGTGGGAGGAAACCAGCACACCCGGAGTAAACCCATGCAAACATGGGGAGAACATGCAAACATCCACACAGATGGGCCCTGCTGGCTGGTGGATTTGAACCTGTGACCTTCCTACTGTGAGGCAATAGTGCCAACCACTACAGCATCATGCTGCCCTTCACTTCATGTTGGTCTGAATGCAGCTTAACAGTGCTTTGGCTTAGCCACACCGCTGAAAGTAGGATACATTTGTATTGTTTTTCTTCTCTTTTGATGCTGCTTGTATCAGTCTGTAAACAGGAGGTGAGCTTTGAGACAGGAACTGTCATAATTGTGTTTGGTGACATACAGTATACAAGTGGGGGCTGAAAAATTCATAGGCTGACTTAAGCTGGATTTTTGCACCCACATCATGTCGACGCCATTACTGACGTCTGTTGCAGAAGCAGTGATCGGCAATTTTTTCTTGTGTGTTGGGTGAAATGCGTTGTTCCGTTACCAAAACGGGTTTCAGCCGATGTGTGTAGTGATTTGTGTTTGTCGTGTATTTTTGTTTATGAAATGGTGACGGACAAGAGCAGATTGTGGTGAAGTTGGAGCTAAAAATGTTAGGAAAAAGCAACTTTTAATACGATCATTACTCAGAGAAAAAGGGAAGTTGGAGAAAACGATGCAAGAGACCACCACTGCTGCCGTTTTGACAATCTGTGTAATTACGGGGGTTATGATGAGCCACAAAATGTTCTGTATGTGCTTACCTCCTCAATATTCTTTGAAATTTGGTTCGTTGTTTAACCGACTCTGTCACCATGGGGTGAGACGCCGGCTCGGCGCTCAGCCCATGCTCCTTTTATCCCTGCCTCTCATTGGGCAGTGCCTCAGCTGGTTCCCAGCTGTCAGTGTCACGGGACGGCTGGGGCCAATTAATCCTCATCAGCTGGGGCGCTGTTAATGAGTATAAAGAGGAGCAGCTTCGATCATTCGGGTCTGCGACATAAGCACTGCTAGGCTGAAGCCCCTTCGTCTGGTGTCAGCCTCAACTCCCCTTGCAGCATTCCGGTGTTTGTATCCCGCTGTGAGTATGCACGTCTTGTTACCCCCATGTCCGGTACGAGCTACCTACCCCTGCGCTGTGCAGCCTGAGAATGTACGTCTGTATGAGTGTCTGTGCTCTCCTCATCCCTTATCCCTTACCCAGAATAAAACATCTCGACTCACTGGCTTGTCCCTGGCTCTGATTGCCCGGCTCCCTAGAGCCGGATATGACAGTATGTCGCAGCCAGAAGAGTTGCCGGCGGCCGTGAGTCGCTGTGGAAATGTACCTTTCTGTCCGGGTGTCAGCGCTGCTAGCATGCCGTTTCCCATGAGTCACTTCCGGCGCCAGGGCGACGAGCTGAGGTCCATCTCGGAGGCTGTCGACGGGACATTCTTCACCCTGCACGACGCCTCCAACGCGAGACGCTGGCATCCGGGCCGTGCTGAGGAACTCCTGGACTGTCACCCTCACTCTCTGTACCATCTGGAGGACAGTGCCAGGATAGACGCTTCAGGTACACAGCGAGAGAAGCTCCACGGGGTGGATGGAAATCCCGGCAGGGAGTCGAAGTGGGCGACGTCTTTCCCCGCTTCGGAGTCCCGTTCCTGCCGTTATTCCAGTCCGGGAGTTCGCGCCAACCAGAGGACTTCCCCCGACCTGCGCCACGTCACTCGGGATTCCCTTCAAGGAGCCGCAGCTGACAGCAGTTATGTCCGGGGTCGAGTGGCTGTCGCGAGCTCTACTGTGTTTCCTGTCACCACCTTCAGGCATGTGGCGGCGGCAGTGAGATTGATGGTGAGGACTTCAGGGCTACGAAGCCTTCCCGTGCTCGACGCCTTCCTCGTCTCGATCTCCGATCTGGAGCGGCGAATCCTGGGTTTCCCCCTCGCTTCGTCCCCTGGGAGTAGTCGTCGTCACATCGCCGAGTCACCTCTGCACGAACCTCGTCCGGATCCAGTTCTGGGTCATCGTCAGGACCGTTCCTCCACGCAGCTGTCATCCCTTCGCCTCGTCAGTGTGGAGATTCTACAGCCTCGTCCCCTGAGCCTCGTTCCCCCGCTGTCATTCCTGGACATTCGGGCTGGCTCACCCCGGCTGTTTCCCCCTCCTCCTCGACGCGCTTCCTGACCGCTGTGTGTGCCTGGAATCCCGGCCTGGTGAGCTCTCTGCTGGAGACAACGCGAGCGATCCTCAGACGAATTCCCGGGGGGTCCTCCGTTATCGCCGGGCGGGGAGAGGAAGAAGCAGAATCCACTACAGCAGGCGATACTCAACCTCCAGGGGGCAGGCAAGTCATTGTTTTTTCACACCTGCTTAATGATTTGCTCTGTCACATCCCTGGAGGAGAAGTTCAGGGTTCGCAGCTCCCTGAACTCCCCCCACCTGCTGTAACCTGTATGCCTAATCCCGCATCCTCTGTGTCTCTCTCCGCCGAGCGGTCCCCGGCTCCGGGTCAACGTGGTGGGATATGGAGAGGGCCTGTGGTTCCGCAGCTACATTGCGGACGGAGGAGGGGGACTGACTGCTGCGTGGAGTCTACGCTGACGACTGAGCGTCCCTGGGTCTCCACGGAGGAGCGGTTCGGTCCAGCGGGACGAGATTCTTCTGGCTTCACGCCGAGTGGGTCGTCGGCGGGTTACCTGAGCTGGAGGGATCTCAAGCTGCGCTGACCATCGTGCTGGCTGCGGGGCCCGACGCGGCTAGATGGGAGCCTGACAACGACCTCCTGACGACGGATCCTGGATCTTCGCAGTCCTGGACGGCGTCAGAACCCGAGATCAGGCGAGTGCTCTCCTTTCTTTTCTTTCTTTTTATCTTTGAGCACTTCAGCCTATCTCCAGGGGAGACGAGCAGGGTGCAGCCGCCCGCTGCGTCTGAGCTCGTCTCGCCGGGTTCTGGCGCTGCCGGTGATCCTGATCCCGGTTCTGTTTTCTCTTCTGAGCCTTCTTCCAGGGTCACCGGCGAGGAGTTGCTGTTCCTCGTGGTGCTGGAGGGTCCGGGTTCAACGTTGGAGGTCGGTTCTGGTGCAGTGTCCAACGTGGGTTCACCTGAGGCCCGATCGGGGTCCGACGTGGGTGCTGCCCCAGTGTTGTCCAGGTCCGGTGAGGAGGTGGCCGTTTCCCTGAGGCCCGCCGCCCTCGTCATCGGCTCTCCCCTGAGCCTCTTCCACCGGGATCCGCTCTGATCCTTCGTCCGTCTCAACGGTCCTGGTGGTTGAGTGATGCGGGTCGACGACCCGACCCGCAAAACTTTCGGTTCGGCGATCTGGTTTCCCCCCACTGGTCTGTTTGCCTTTGGGCGGCCTGGTTCGGCAGCCGTTGGACTGGATTCCTGGGATCTGGGCCCAGAGTTCGCCGTCCGAACATTTCTCTTCCCCGGGTTGCCAACTGGACAATGGGCGGGGAGATTACCAGAACAATTCCGGCCGTTTTGGACTCTGCCTGCCGTCTCCTCGGGTGTCCTTTACTTCTTTTATTATTATTGAGGTCACTCGGGTGTAGTTTCTTTGTCCATTAGGGGAATATATGTTTTTGTGCTGTGTGTTGTTTTTTTTAACCATACTCAGCATTTTTTTATCGTATTGTTATCCTGTTACCCTGTCACCTTTTTTTCCTCTTGGTGACTCACCTTGTGTATCGCGCTGTGTATTGCATTTTCTTATCTTTACTCAGCGTTTTCATTCATCCTTACCTTAGCCTTGGCCTTGTCGGTGCATCATGGAGTATGCGTGTGGTTTCCTGTTCAACCATACTCTGTGATCACCCCATTCTGTCTTATTATCCTCGTGGGGGGCCTTCCCTAGCCCCGACTTTAACATTGACAGTGTTTGTTATTGTTTGAAGTAATGTGTTTCATTCCCACTTAACCGTACTTCATTATTACCCATTTGTCCTTGTCACCTCTGTTTCTTTAGGTGATCTTTTATATATTCAGTGCTGTGTGTTTTGTTTTCTTTAGTATCCATGCACAGCGTTTTTCATCATTTTTTGTCTTGGTGCATTATGGAGTAGTGTGTTTTGTTCCCCTTAACTATACTCTGTGATTGCTTTATTCATTCCTGCCACCTTTTTGGTGGGTTTTTGGTTTTCTTTTTTTTGCCCCGATCTATACGTTATTTGTATGCTGTCTGTAGTCATATTTGGTATTTTCCCTACCTGTGTCCTAACTCAGTTTTCTCCCTAACTGTGCTCTGGGTTAATCCTTTTCCCTGTGTTGTAGGGTATTGTATTTGGGGTTTTTTTTTCTCTGCCCTGCTGCCCTACATTGGTCTATTGTTTTTTTTTTTTGTCCTTCCCTTTGCATCTTCCCCTCCGGTCCTGCCTCCCTTCCGCCCGCCCTAGGTGGGGAGGGAGGGGGGGGGGGGGCTGGGATGTTCCTGGTCGTTCGGGAGCCCGACCGTGAGGGGGAGGCTCTCTCACCATGGGGTGAGACGCCGGCTCGGCGCTCAGCCCATGCTCCTTTTATCCCTGCCTCTCATTGGGCAGTGCCTCAGCTGGTTCCCAGCTGTCAGTGTCACGGGACGGCTGGGGCCAATTAATCCTCATCAGCTGGGGCGCTGTTAATGAGTATAAAGAGGAGCAGCTTCGATCATTCGGGGCTGCGACATAAGCACTGCTAGGCTGAAGCCCCTTCGTCTGGTGTCAGCCTCAACTCCCCTTGCAGCATTCCGGTGTTTGTATCCCGCTGTGAGTATGCACGTCTTGTTACCCCCATGTCCGGTACGAGCTACCTACCCCTGCGCTGTGCAGCCTGAGAATGTACGTCTGTATGAGTGTCTGTGCTCTCCTCATCCCTTATCCCTTACCCAGAATAAAACATCTCGACTCACTGGCTTGTCCCTGGCTCTGATTGCCCGGCTCCCTAGAGCCGGATATGACAGACTCCCTTTAGAAGTCATGTCACGTTGAACAAGCACAGCGAAGCAGCGATGAGAACCAGGAAATGTGCGTTGCCAACGTGGACCTCTCCTTCTCTGGAGAGGTACATGTCGGGCAACGCAATTGGAACGCATGCCAGATGCATAACTTGCGCTTAAGAAGGAGTTATGCTTTTGAGGATCAAGAAGAGAGCTTCTATACCGCAGGGATCCAAGTGCTCCAACACCGATGAAAAAGTGTTTGGAACAAAGGGGAGACTATGTTGAAAAATAAACCACATTTGGTCAAATTTGACCACTGCATCATAGTCAGCCTAAATGAGCTTTCTCTGTAGGATTGCTGGACTCACCCTCAGAGATAGGGTGAGGATCTCAGTCATTTGGGAAAGGCTCAGAGTAAAACCGCTGCTCCTCCACATCGAAAGGAGCTAGTTGAGGTGGTTTGGGCATCTGATCAGGATGCCTCCTGGACGCCTCCCACTTGAAGTGTTTCGGGCACGTCCCACTGGGGGGAGACCCCGGGGCAGACCCAGGACACGCTGGAGAGACTGCGTCTCCCAGCTGGCCTGGGAACATCTTGATATCCTCTCTGAAGAGCTGGAGCGGGTGGTCGGGGAGAGGGAAGTCTGAGCTTCTCTGCTTGAACTGCTGCCTCCGCGACCTGGCCCTCCGGAAAAGCGGTAGAAAATGGATGGATGGATCATGTTCAGCCTATGAACTTTTCAGCCCCTGCTTGTATAGTCTAAGACAAGATTTAATTCACTTACTGAGTTCACAGAAACTAAATATAACTTTTATTATATGATCCTACAAATTTATTTACATGAAAAAATATCACTCTATAAATTTAAGAAATCTCTGTGCGTCTGTGTGTCACGATCATAGGACATCATAGGACAGCCTATGATGTCTGCATGATATGATCGCAGGCTACATAGGACTCGCGATGCCGTCATATAGGTGATGCTGTGAAATAGGCAATAGGACTGGCTACCTATGATGGAGTGTCCTATGATGCCTGCCTTGATGTCTTTATGATATCATATAGACCAACCAGACGCTACATAAATGGAGAGCAATACAGTGAGGAGAACTGCTGCACGTCAGGAAAGATCCGTGAAGGTGACACACCTGAGGTTCCAGCAGTACCTCCCAGGCATGACTGTGTTGCACGTCAGAAAAGATGCTGTGAAGATGAAACACTTGCTGTTTGAGCAGTATGTCGCAGGCATGACTGTGAACAACACACCCATCTGAGACAGGAGGAGACCCTTCACCAGTATAGGGTACGACAGACAAGGGATGCACACACAGACAGGAAACGTGTGGCAGTGCACCATGCACGTGCTGAGTCACTTGAAGTCCGAAATGCCCGCAAAGCGAGCAACGCTGTATGACAGGCAAGGCACAGACAAGCTGAGACTGAGGAGATGTGGAATAGTTGGCTGGCCGCCAACGCTGCATGCCAGACAAGGCACGGAGAAGCTGAGACCGAATAGGACACAGTACTTTAAACCACACCCATTTGAAGCAGTAAATCTGGAAATCTCACTCAGTAAGGCAGAAGGCACTCTATAAAGTCAAGAAATCTCTGTCAGTGTGTCAGTCTGTCACCCCATTAAGAATAGGACACACTACTTTAAACCACACCCATTCAAAGCAGTACCCATGAAGAATGGCAGTCTACACTACAAATGTGTAAAATGCCAAGCAAAACGCTGATTTCCTCTGGGTGCTCCGGTTTCTGGGTTTCGACGGGCATGCACAGGTCTTCCTGAATAGGGTTGAAAGCCACTTTTTGCTCAGATCCTGTCCATGAACTGGAATTACAATGCACCTATTCCTCAAAGAAGAAGAAGAAGAACCACCAGATGGAGAGCAATAGAGTGAGGAGAACTGCTGTATGTCAGAAAAGATCCCATGAAGGTGAAACACCTCAGGTTCGAGCAGTACACCGCAGGCATGACTGTGAACAATACAACCTTCTCACGCAGGAGGAGACCCTTCAGCAACGGGCATGCAGAAATACTTGCTTACACTTGGTTTCTATGGGCATGGATGGGTATGCACGGGTATGTATTAGTCTTTTAAACTGATAAACATCATGTCATTCATAGCAAAATTTGATTGGGATGGAAAAATAATTTCTCCCTTCCTATAGACTCCAATTCAGAATTTTTCTAAAGTTAGGTCCCATATGCAGAAGTAGAGGGGGCATGACTGAGGGTCTCCATGAAGTTTGACCAAACTGTATAGTAAACCAACAGATGAAACCACCAAAAGGGTGCAGTAGTGGATTTAGATTTTTTTAAACCTTCAATATCATTATGGCTCTCCATCTTGATTTTAAAGGCAGAAGAGACAAGCGAGCAGCTGACCCTAATAAACTTAGCAGGATACTTACATTATTCACATTTACCTCTATTTTATCAAGTCTTCACTGGCTCCCTGTTTATTTTAGAGCTTAGTTTAAAATCTGAGTTTTAACGTTTAGAGCCTTGCATGGTCTAACACCTCCCTACATTGTAGATCTCATTCGGCCATACTCGTCCTCTCGATGCTTCAGGTTCTCTGATCACCTGTTAATAGGGGTACCCCAGACTTATTTTAAGACACGTGGTGATCAAGTTTTTCAAGCTGTGGCACACAACCAGTGGAACTCTCTCCCTACAGTCTACATGACTGACTCTGAGGTCACTTTTAGAAGACAGATTAAAACACTGCTGCTAACACAGGTAGTAACTGACTATGTTTTGTTTTATTTCTTTATGGTTTTATTTTCTCGATTTTACTGAATTTGTTGTTATCAATAACTTGATGTGTTTTTACTTTAATTTGTGAATCACTGTTCCTTAATCCTTTTGAGCTTCTGTTTTATAACATATAAAGAGGTTTGTGACTTCTGACCGTGAAAGGTGCTATACAAATAATGTTATTATTGGGCCTGATTTATTGTGGAGCCTGTCGGTGATTGAACATTTAGTTTGGCTTTATTTTTCAGCCTAGAATATGCCACTTGCAGATCAATGAACTACAGGACACCATCTCTGTATACACTATAAATACATCCCTCAGCTCATACATCTTCCTCAAATTACCTCTTTGGTTTGTCTGCAAAGATAAACATTGATCCTTTCATCCTCTCATGATACTGTTTTGCTCCTGCTTTCTAAATTGGGCATCATTTGCCCCATTGTTATAACAGAGTGCTGAGAGGCGCACTGTGTCTGCTGTCATTCCTTTCTCTACGCTGCCAGCTACGAATCTTTGGCTCCACCTGATAAAATATTTAAGATCTGTCATGATTAAAGTGCAACCCCCCTCACCTTGGCAGCAAAATCCATTAACCTCAAGAGAATCAATCCCATTGATTTCAATGATAGAGGCCGGGATTGTGCATGTGGAAGGATGAGGAGAAGGTCAAGGTAGAAGGCATTGGGAGGTGAAAGATACAATATGTAGGCAAGGAGTGAGATGGGGGAGGAAAAGTTTTTACTCACTGCTCATACAGTCAGGTTATATGAAAAATGCATGGGACATCAGTCAGGAACACAATTATTTGCATGGCTCAGAGAACTGAAGCAATACATAAAGGCATCCTTGACGCAGGGACTCAAGATGCTCCAGTAGTACAATACAGCTTAGCACAGCATAGTTTAACACAAAGGGAGAGAAGACAGTCAGGCAAGGAAAGAATAAGAAAAAAAGTATGCTGAAACAAACTAAGTAAAGGGGCATGTGCAAGAAGATGCCGAATAATTTATGTCACCATCAGCTTCACCTTTGTCACAATCATGACATTAATGTATAACATAGAACTTCCAAGCATGTGGTGCTGCAGAATTTGTAACTGGGAGCATCCGCTAGCACCCTGGTTATCCTGCAGAGCTCATATTTTTCATTGCAGCCAATAATTCCTCTTTTAATGTGGTCAATAACATGCAGAAGAGCATTTTTGTCTGTGGTGAGTGGGGGTAATTACATCAGCACAGTCAGTAAGTGTTTTCAACAATGACAGTTCTGTGTACTGTGATCATTAAAAGAGATAAAGCAGTCTGAGTGTGCTGCTAAATTGCCATGAACCTTGCTCAGAGGCAGGGGAGTTTTAAACTTTTGAAAAATGTTTTAATCTGGAGCTGTCAAATCAAATAATAAGAGCTAGGTCCACATGGGCTTTTGCTGCTCCTTTTTAATTAGCCAAGAAGACGCTGAGGGCACATCATCAAGTTGAATTTAGTTTTACATACACCTGACTCAGAAATAATTACAACACTTAAACCATTCCTTTACATACATGTGGTTCACTCAAGGTAAAATGACTTAATCTCGTGTACTATTCAGAGAAAGTCACATTCACTGTTGTTACTAAAGCTACGGTCAAAAAGATTCTTACGAACAATGTTTTTTTTTGTTTTTTTTAAGAATCTCCCAGTTCTTATTAATTCTGGAGTTCGCAGACATTCATGGAGGGGGGCATAGTTTCTTGCTGTTCAATTTGCAAGAGCAACTTGAGACATTCAAAAAGTCACAGCTTGAAAACTGTGAGGAGTTTGCTGGAGAAATTGTAAGGATGGATGGATGGACGGACAACATCATAAAATAATACATTGTGGGACACATATGTGAGTTTCATATGCTTCATATGTATATCACTGTATGCTTACTGTATGCTTCACGTCTCAGATGAACAAAAGGACTGAGCCTCCTAGGAGATAACAGGAGGATGTGAAATGTGGTCTTTGGTATGCAGAGAGATGGCCTTGGGGGATTTCCTGGCCGCCAGTGACTTTAGGTGGAGGTGATAAGACCTGGAAGAAGACGCATTGTGACATGGGATTAAATACAATATGACTGTGTGCTTTGATGTTCCGGGGTATAAAAGAACGAATGTCTGGGGGTTTCTCTCTCTTTCTGTTTTTGGATGATGTTGGAGAATGTGAATAAACCTGACTCGTGAGATAAACTCAGCCTCGTCATTTCCACATTCTCCACATTGGTGACCTTAAGACGTATCATGAGCGAAAGAAATTCCCCCGAGCCGGACTCGTCAGGAGCCAGCCAGGCGAACGCAGCCACAGTCAAGCTACCAGACTTCTGGCAAGACAATCCGTGCTCCTGGTTCCACTTGGCCGAAGCACAGTTTGCCCTCCGGGGGATAACGGTAGATGACACGAAATTCTACCATGTTATTGCCAAGCTCGACAACTGCATTGCTCGACATGTGCAGAGCCTTTTGGAGCACCCACCGGCCGACGACAAATACGGCGGGTTGAAGGCTGCGCTCATCCAGCGTTTCACCCCCTCAGTCCAGGAGAGAGCGGAGAGGCTCCTGGCTCTGAATGACTTGGGAGATAGCACGCCCGTCGACTTGATGGAGGACATGCTGAGGTTGAGGGGCTCAGACGGTGACGACTTCCTTTTCACCCACATTTTCCTGAGAACCCTACCGTCGGCCACGAGAGCGACCCTGGCCAGTTCACTGTTGTTGGCCCAGCGGTACTTCCGCGCGCTGGCCCAGGAGGCACAACGGATTCTCAACGCCAGCAAACAGCGCGCGGCCGCCGTGGCAGCGACGGAGCTCGGCGCGACGGCCGGAGATGACAGGGGGCCAGAGGCGGCGGTAGCAGACCCACCGACAACGGCGGCGGCGAGGGCCAAGGATCTCGGAGGAGACGACCTCTGTTTCTATCATTGCCGCTTTGCAGAGAGGGCACGCAAATGTATACCACCGTGCCAGTTCAAGCGCTCGGGAAACGCCAAGGCCGGGGGTCGGTAGCAGCCGCGGCCCTCGGGGAAGAGAACAAGCTGCTCTACTTGACGGATGCGCGTTCGGGGAGGCAATTCCTTGTGGACACAGGCTCCCAAGTGAGTTTCATCACGCCTACCTATGCTGACCGGCTGGCGGGTCCCGGAAGTCACGGAGCGTCAGCAGCGAACGGCTCGAGGATTAAGACCTTTGGTGAGAGGACTCTGCTTCTGTCCCTACACGGCCGTACATTTGAGTGGACTTTTGTTATAGCTGCAGTGAGCTTCAATATGTTGGGAGCTGATTTTCTGTGCTCACATGGTTTGTTGGTTGATCTTGCTAATAGGCGCCTGGTTAATGCACTTTCTTTTTATTCTATTCCCTGTGCAGCCCGAGTAACCCTGCCCACAGCACAAGCCAACGTCGCAACGGCAAGCGGTAAGTTCCACACTCTACTCACTCAGTTCCCAGCACTCAGGGTTCCCACATTTTCAGCAGCTGTCGCTAAACACGGAGTGGAACATTTTATTACTACCACCGGACCGCCCGTTTTTGCAAAAGCTCGGCGCTTGGATGCAGCTAAACTGACCATAGCGTGCGAGGAGTTCGCCAACCTGGAAAAGCTGGGCATCATCAGGCGTTCGAAAAGCCCATGGGCTTCCCCGCTTCACATGGTCCCTAAAGCTGACGGCTCGTGGCGACCTTGCGGAGATTTCCGCAGGTTGAACGCTACAGCGCACGACCGCTATCCAATCCCGCATATCCAAGATTTTTCCGTTCATTTGGCGGGGGCGGCGTTTTTTCTAAGATTGACTTGGTCCGCGGGTACCACCAAGTCCCAGTGCGTGCTGAGGACATACCCAAAACAGCGATAATAACTCCGTTTGGCCTATTCGAGTTTTTGCGCATGCCGTTTGGGCTTAAAGGCGCTGCGCAGACGTTCCAACGCATGATGGACGCGGTGTTGCGCGATCTCCCCTTCGTGTTCGTCTACCTGGACGACATCTTGGTAGCCAGCGCGTCTGAAGACGAACACGAAAATCACCTCACGGCAGTTTTCTGGAGGTTGGGAGAGCACGGGTTAATAATCAACCCATCGAAGTGTCAGTTCGGGGCGATGCAGATTGATTTTTTGGGGCATCGCGTCTCTCCAGAAGGAGCGGTTCCTCTGCCTGACAAAGAGCGCGCAGTAACAAATTTTCCCCTGTCACAAACAGTCAAAGCGTTAGAGGAGTTTTTGGGAATGGTGAATTTTTTATAACCGTTTCCTCCCCCACGCAGCGCAGCTCATGCAACCGTTGTATGCCGCGCTAAAAAAACAAAAACCCACAAATAAAATCGAATGGTCTCCGGAGCGAGAGCGCGCATTCTCCGAAGTCAAAACAGCCCTGGCAAATGCTGCGTTGTTAGCACATCCAGACCCAATGGCCCGCATAGCGCTCACTATTGACGCGTCAGATGTGGCCATAGGGGCGGTCGTGGAGCAGTATGTAGCCGGGGCTTGGCAGCCGTTCGCCTTTTTCAGCAGGAGCTTGCGCGATAGTGAACGAAAATACAACGCTTTCGACAGGGAGTTGTTGGCTCTCCACTTGGCCATTCGCCACTTCCAGTTCTGGCTGGAGGGATGCCATTTCACCACGTTCGTTGATCACAAGCCGCTGACTTTCGCGATGGCCAAGGTTTCAGAACCGTGGTCGGGCCGGCAGCAGAGACAGCTGGCCGCGATCTCAGAGTTTACTACAGATATCCAGCATGTGGCGGGTAAACTTAATGTAGTGGCAGACTGCCTCTCGCGTGCCGTGGCGGCTCCAGCCCGCGCAGGGGTAGATTTTGCAGCTATGGCCGCGGATCGGGTTAGCGACGCGGAAGTGCGCGCGGCCCAGTCCACGTAGGGATAGATTATGCAGCCATGGCCGCGGATCAGGTTAGTGACGCGGATGTGCGCGTGCTCCAGTCTGGACCAACAGGGTTAAGGCTGGAGAACAGGGTGCTGCAAGACGGCATGCCCCCCCTAAAAAAATTTGCTGTTTTTACTTCAAAAACAGTGAAAAATGTATCAAAACTGCCTGAAGAGCAAATAAATCCTTGATAAAAGATAGTCAAAATAATTTCATATTCATGTAATAGGTGCATATGTTTGGGTTGTGGTGACACATAATGCAAATTTACTGATTTAAAGTGAATGAAGTACAGAGAAATGTTCATTGTTGAAATGGTACAGGCAGCTCAGTGGAGTAATGACAGACATGTAACAAAACATCAAAATCACCAATGTAATCAGTCAGAAAAAATACTGGTGGTCACATTTTTCTCCTCCATTTTTGAATTCACGATCATTTAAAATGTGATGGTGACAATACTGTTACCATGGCTGTCATGTATAGAACTGAAATGTGAAGTGGTACATCCCCAAACCAATGACAGTGACCAGGTGCTCAGAGGGCAGAAAGAAAATGGCAGACACCGAGGCGGTCAGCATGCAGGGTGGATGATAGCAGCAGCAGCAGCAGGAGCGATGCAGCCAATCAGTACACGGGCACATTAAAGTACTCATGACGGGGCTCTTGTAGCAGATCGGCCTGTTCGATGGCCTTCAGCACATTTTTTTTGGAGGTTTCCTGAGCTTCTCCACCGAGCAAGAATTCATCCAGGATGAAGTAGGCGCTGCCAAAGTATTTATCCAGTAGCTCCACGTATCTGTGGATGATCTCCAGCGTGATGAGCTCATTGTCTTGGTCCTCTATGGCACAGCAGAAGTACAAACTGGCATACCTCTTATACACAATTTTAAGGTCTCTCCACTCTAGAAAGCTGCACATTTTGGGCTTCCGGGCCAGGACCGTCTGCACCAACTCTCTGGTAATCTTCTTTTTCTCCTTATCAGACAAAGGCACGTACCATTTCTGGAGCCGCAGCTTGCCTTGTCGACTGAATAGGAGCATGAACTGCATCACTAATTGCAACACGGTATCCCCACCAGCGAAGAAATGAGCCACCCAAAGCCGGCTGAGATCGTCACTTCCTTGTGGTAACGTATCGTCACTTCCTGTTTTGCTGTCTGCCTGTGTGGTTTGCTCTCCAGCTCTCGAGCCACTAGCTATGGCTACTAGCTCTCTTTCCTCTCCACCTTTGGTGTGCTCTCTCTGTCAGATGTTTAGCTACACCTCTGCCTCTTTTAGTGATAACGGTAAATGTAATAAATGTTGTCTTTTTGAGGCGCTCGAGGCGAGGTTGTCTGATTTGGAATCCCGGCTCCGCTGCATTGAAACACCGTCTGCGCCAGTTAATCTCGACGGACGCCCATTAGCTGCAGCGGAGCTAGCTAGCTTAGGCCCCCCTGTCAGCGGTTCCCCGGCTCTCCTCAGCAGCGAGGAGACTGGGTGGGTGACGGTGAGAAGGAAGCCTAGTCGCAAAGCCCCGGTTCACCACCAACCTGTTCACGTTTCTAATTGTTTTTCCCCGCTCAGCGACACACCCGCTGAGGAAAAAACTCTGATCATTGGCGACTCTGTAGTCAGAAACGTGAACCTAGAGACTCCAGCAGCCATAGTCACATGCATTCCTGGGGCCAGAGCAGGCGACATCGAGTCAAATTTGAAAATGCTGGCTAAAAGTAACTGTAAATATTCCACAATTGTTATTCACGCCGGCATTAATGACATCCGTCTCCGGCAGTTGGAAGTCACGAAACTTAATGTAGAATCGGTGTGTGACTTTGCAAAAACGATGTCTGCCACTGTAGTATTCTCTGGGCCCCTCCCCAATCTGACCAGTGATGACATGTTTAGTCGCTCGTCATCCTTGAACCGCTGGCTGTCTGTGTGGTGTCCTAAAAATGACGTGGGCTACATTGACAATTGGAGCTCTTTTTGGGGAAAACCTGGTCTTATGAGACGAGACAGCATTCATCCCACTTTGGATGGTGCTTCTCATTTATCTAACAATCTGGCATCTTTTTTATCCAAATTTCCAAAACCATGACTACTCAGAGTTGGGACCAGGAAGCAGAGTCTCAGTCTTACACGCCTCTCTGCAGCTCCTCTTCATCCGCCACCCCTCAGCTTAGCCCCTGTCTTCCCCATCAGAGAATCGTTGTCTGCTCCCTCCAAAGTAAATAAAAATATAATGTATAAGCATCCCAAAGTGATAAAGCAAAATATTGGTAAAACTCAAATTAAACATAAAGCCTCTAAATTGAATGATTTGGCCTCTGTTCCTCCTCATAATTTAAAAATTAAATGTGGTTTATTAAATATTAGGTCTCTAACTCCCAAGTCTCTGTTAGTCCATGATCTGTTAATTGATCATCAGATTGATTTAATTTCCCTTACAGAGACTTGGTTAGGACAAGAGGATTATGTTGGTTTAAATGAATCAACTCCCTCTGGTTATTTAAACTGTCAAAATCCCAGAAGTTCTGGTCGTGGAGGAGGAGTAGCAACAATTTACCATTCCAAATTACTAGTTAATGTAAAGCAAAAAACATGTTATAATTCCTTTGAGGGCCTGGTCCTCAGTATTGGGCACTTTAGCAATTCCAGGTTAAACCCAATTTTATTTGCCATAGTTTATCGTCCCCCATCAACCTATTCAGAATTTTTATCCGAATTTCCTGATTTCTTAGCTGATTTAGTGCTGAAATCTGATAGAATAATTATAGTAGGGGACTTTAATATACATGTGGATGTAGATAGTGACTGCCTTAATGTGGCTTTTAATTCAATATTAGACTCGATTGGGTTTTCTCAGAAAGTAGGAAATTCTACTCATTACCTCCACCATACATTGGACCTTGTTCTGACATATGGCATAGAAATAGAAAATCTGGTAGTGTCTCCTCATAACCCTGTACTGTCAGACCATTGTCTGTTAACCTTTGATTTTACTATTTCTGACTATTTGGCTCCTAAAGAAAAATATTATCACAGTAGATGCCTCTCAGATGATGCTGTTTCCAAATTTATGCAGATTGTTTCCTCTATGCCATGTGTCAACACAACGGAAATAAGCTATAGACAGCTTGCTCCTTCTGTAATTGATAACATGGTGGATAGTGTTACAGCTTCTCTACATCAGGCTCTAGACTTGGTGGCCCCCTTAAAAAAGAAAAAGTCTAATCAGAGATTTTTAACTCCTTGGTTCAACACAGAAACTCGTAGCTTAAAACAGAAGACTCGTCAATTAGAAAGAAAATGGCGCTCTACTAATTTAGATGAAATCTATTTAGCTTGGAGAAATCATCTTTTAATTTATAAAAAATCCCTTAGAAAAGCTAGAACGAGTTATTACTCTGCATTAATAGAAGAGAACAAGAATAATCCCAGGTTTCTTTTCAGTACTGTAGCCAGGTTGACAAAGAGTCAGGACTCTGTCAATCCTAGCATCCCCTTAGAGCTTACTAGTCAGGACTTTATGAACTTTTTCAATAATAAAATTTCATCCATCAGAGATAAAATCAATCAGATTCTTCCCACAGTTAACTTAAATACTGTAACTACTACAACTCCTTCTATTGATGTCTGTCTTGATGAGTTTACTCCAATCGACCTTTGTGAGTTAGACAAAATAGTTTCCTCATCCAAACCTTCAACTTGTCTTTTAGACCCTATTCCTACCAGGTTATTTAAAGAAGTCTTCCCACTTATTGGTAGCTTTATTCTTCATATAATCAATTCTTCATTAACTTTAGGCCATGTACCGCAGGCTTTTAAAACGGCTGTAATTAAACCCTTACTCAAAAAGCCAACGCTAGATCCAGGAGCTTTAGCTAACTATAGACCAATCTCTAATCTCCCTTTCATTTCAAAAATCTTAGAAAGAGTTGTTGCTATGCAATTATTTGACCACCTGCAGGGAAATGGTTTATTTGAGGAGTTTCAATCTGGGTTTAGAATCCATCATAGCACTGAAACAGCCTTAGCGAAGGTCACTAACGACCTCCTCATTGCATCTGATAATGGACTAGTTTCTGTACTTGTCCTTTTAGATCTTAGTGCAGCTTTTGATACTATTGATCATAATATTCTACTTGATAGATTAGAACACTATGTTGGACTTAATGGAACTTCGTTGCAGTGGTTTAGATCTTATTTATCTGATAGGTTCCAGTTTGTTCATGTAAATGATGAGTTTTCTCTCAGCTCAAAGCTTAGTCATGGAGTTCCACAGGGATCTGTGCTTGGCCCTACTCTTTTTAGTTTATATATGCTTCCGTTAGGCAACATTATTAGAAAGCACTGTATACATTTTCACTGTTATGCAGATGACACACAATTATACCTGTCAATGAAGCCAGATGATACTAATCAATTAGCCAAGTTAGAAGCCTGTCTTAAGGAAATCAAAGTTTGGATGACTTGTAATTTCCTGCTATTAAATTCAGATAAGACTGAAGTCATTCTTGTTGGTCCAAAAAACCTTAGAAATTCCTTTCCAAATCAAACTTTCAGTTTGGATGCAGTTACTCTTTCTCTTAATAGCTCTGTGAGGAACCTTGGAGTTATTTTTGATCAGGATTTGTCCTTCAATTCACATATTAAATTTGTTTCTAAGACTGCCTTCTATCATTTGCGTATTATTGCCAAGATTAGGAGCATCTTGTCTCAGAGTGATGCTGAGAAGCTGATCCACGCTTTTGTTAGCTCGAGATTAGATTATTGTAATTCTTTATTATCAGGTTGTCCTAAAACATCTTTAAAAAGTCTTCAGCTGATCCAAAATGCTGCAGCAAGAGTTTTAACAGGTACTAGAAAGAGAGATCATATCTCTCCGGTTCTGGCCTCCCTTCATTGGCTTCCCATAGAGTTTAGAATTAAGTTTAAAATCCTTCTTCTTACTTACAAAGCTCTAAACAATCAGGCTCCTTTTTATTTAAAAGATCTGATACTACCGTATCATCCTAACAGAGCACTACGCTCCCAAAATGCAGGTTTACTTGTAATACCTAGAATCTCCAAAAGTACAATGGGAGGCAGAGCCTTCAGTTATCAAGCTCCTCTCCTGTGGAATCAGCTGCCAATCTGGATTCGGGAGTCAGACTCGATCTCTGTTTTTAAGAATAGGGCTAAAACCTACCTTTTTGATATAGCCTACAATTAGGGAGGGATCATGTGTTTTCTGAACCCTCCCTTAGTTATGCTGCTAATAGGTTTAGTCAGCCGGGGGACCTCCAGTAATGCACTGGGCCTCACTCCTTTCCTCACTCTCTATGAAATATTTTTTTTTTTTGCTGGTCATTAACATTTGTTTGTTCTCTCCCATAGATTGAGTCCCCATCGTGCTGTTTGCTCTCTACATGTCTGTTCTTTTCTTCTTCTCTATCCCCTCACCCCCCAGCCAGTCGCAGCAGATGACTGCCCCTCCCTGAGCCTGGTTCTGCTGGAGGTTTCTTCCTGTTAAAAGGGAGTTTTTCCTCTCCACCGTCGCCAAGTGCTTGCTCACAGGGGATCGCCTGATTGCTGGGGTCTTTCTGCAACTGTGGGGGTCCTCCCTACAGTTGATAGTGCTATGAGATGACTGTTGTTGTGAAATGGCGCTATATAAATAAAGTTGAATTGAATTGAATTGAATTAATCTGTGATGTCTCCACTGGGCGACCGCGTCCTGTGGTACCGGCTGCATGGCGCCGCTGCGTTTTCGACTTGATCCATTCTCTGGCGCACCCAGGAGTGCACGCGTCGGTCAAAATGGTGGGAGAGAAATTTGTGTGGCCGAGCCTGCGCAAACAAGTTAGGGAGTGGGCAGCAGCCTGCATGGCTTGTCAACGAGCCAAGGTACACAGACATACGAGAGCTCCCTTGGAGCCGTTTCACATCCCGGCTAAGAGGTTTGATCATGTTCACGTGGACCTCGTAGGCCCCCTCCCGCCCTCACAGGGGTGCACACATCTTCTGACAATGGTTGACCGCACCACGCGCTGGCCGGAAGTGGTCCCACTGTCGTCAACCACAGCCGAGGAGGTGGCGAGTGCGTTTTTAACGGCATGGGTAGCGCGTTTTGGAATCCTGTCCAACATTACGTCCGACAGAGGCCCTCAATTTGTTTCTGAACTTTGGTCAGTGATGGCCTGCAGCCTGGGGGCAATGATTCACCGCACGACCGGGTACAACCCGCAGGCTAACGGGTTATGCGAACGTTTTCACAGGTCATTGAAGGCGGCCCTCAGAGCGTCGCTTACGGATGCAAATTGGGTGGACAGGCTACCATGAGTTTTATTAGGGTTGCGTTCTGCACCTAAAGAGGATGTAGAAGCCTCCCCGGCTGAGCTAGTTTTTGCACAGCCACTTCGGCTGCCCGGGGAATTTCTTCCAGATAATCCTGCGCCAGAGTGCTCCCCAGCTCAGCGGTTGCAGAGTAGCACGGAATCGAGCACGCTGCCTGGCCCCGTTCACCACAGTTTTCCACGAGTTTTTGTGCCTAAGACTTTAAAAAATGCGGAGTTTGTTTTTGTCAGACACAATGCCCATCACCTATCGTTGCGACCACCTTACGATGGACCATTTAGAGTGCTGGAAACAGGAGATAAGCATTTTTTGCTAGATTTGGGGGGCGGAAAAGAAATGATTGGCATAAACAGGCTCAAACCCGCTTTTGTGGTGGCTGACGAAGGCGTGCAGTTGGCTAGGGCTCCTCGGCGCGGCAGACCCCCTAGGGAGCATTCCCCAGAGCACCCACAGGGATTGACTGACAGTTCTCATCCTCAGACAGCAGCTCCCCAGCAGGAGGGCGCCATGGAGGTGGTAAAGCCCGCTTACAGCAGATACGGGAGAAGACTGAGGCCCAAGCAGCATGTGGACTGATGTGTGTGATTTTATCATGACATGCGGACTGTTATTACGTTGTTCCATCTTAGACGTTTGGGGGGGGGGGTCATGTGGGACACATATGTGAGTTTCATATGCTTCATATGTATATCACTGTATGCTTACTGTATGCTTCACGTCTCAGATGAACAAAAGGACTGAGCCTCCTAGGAGATAACAGGAGGATGTGAAATGTGGTCTTTGGTATGCAGAGAGATGGCCTTGGGGGATTTCCTGGCCGCCAGTGATTTTAGGTGGAGGTGATAAGACCTGGAAGAAGACGCATTGTGACTTGGGATTAAATACAATGTGACTGTGTGCTTTGATGTTCCGGGGTATAAAAGAATGAATGTCTGGGGGTTTCTCTCTCTTTCTGTTTTTGGATGATGTTGGAGAATGTGAATAAACCTGACTCGTGAGATAAACTCAGCCTCGTCATTTCCACATTCTCCACAACATCCCGTTTTTCGATGTGTGTATAATAACATGTGGTCATGTGGTAGTTTGCACTCTGAACTCCTTACCCTGGATTTACACTGACTCTGAATGCAGTCCGTTATGGGTACAGTGTGGGCAGAGCCTTGCGTCCATCCTTACAAATTTCATTTGTGTTTTGAAGCAGCATGGATAAGAGCAAGGTTCGAAATACAAGATTGCACAAAAATTATATAAAATAATGCAAGATCTCGAGAAAGACCCAAGTGAGACCAAGTAGAACCAAATGAGATCGCCTGATAACAACAAGGAAGTGTGATGTAAAGGCTCTCCACCTGGATTTTTGTGCTCTGATAATACACAAGTAGCTTGTTAATTTTAATTCTATGAAGTGTTTGTATGTTATGTCAAAATTTTTATCTTTGGCAGTGGTGGAGGAGTAGATCTCAGAAAATAATGGATGGTCCTTAAATCATTTTTAATGAACAAACAGCATTAAATACCATGAGATACTGTGGCATTTCCTTGTGGATTGTATCTTGGCATCCATCAAAAATAGACTCCTTGCGTTTCATTAGTGAGCTGAATCTGTTCCGCAGTGGTCCAGACCAGGTAGGGATTAGAACATTGATGAGAATGGGAACTATATGCTGCGGAGTCTGAATCGCAGCCATAATGGACCGGATCTGGAGTCAGTGTAAATCCAGGGTTAGAATTTCTGTTTTACAGACGCTAAAGTGGAATAATATTTGATAATGGAGCCAGATGAATGCAAAGCAGTCATCAGGTTCCTGTACTTGAGAGGCCGCACACCACAGGAGATGTTCAATGAGATGAGAGAGACTTATGGGGAAGATGACCCATCCTATGACATTGTCAAGCACTGGCAAGTTGGTCGGACATTAGTGGACATGGCACCCATTCCCGGGTGACAACACTGCGCCATTGTTGAATATACCATCTAGCAAGTGGAGGCCACCATTTTGGAAGATCACCACATTAACCGTTTGCCAACTAGCTCAAGATGCCAAGATCAGTGTAGGATCTGTGGAAAAAAATCATCCATGACCATTTGCACATGCAGAAGTTGTCTGCATGATGGATTCCCCATTTGCTCACACCTTTCCAGAAGCAGGAATGAGTCACATGCTCCCAGGCTCTTTTGGCCATGTGCCAAGAAAACCAAAAAAAAACTTCTTTGACTGACAAATTAAGCAGGATGAAACATGGGTCAATCACTATGATCCAGAAACTAAAGCCCAGGCAAAGCAAAAGAAGCATTATGATTCACCACCCCCAAAGAAGCTCATGGTCTTTTGGGACCAGCATGGAGTATTATAAACTGATAGATTTTCTTGCAAAAGGTACTACAGTTACCGGGACTTACTACACTTCACTGCTGCAGAAATTGCAGAAGGCCATCAAAACCAAGAGGCGAGGCACACTGACCACAGCAGTCCACTTCCTGCAAGACAAAGCCCCAGTTCACAACTCACATGCTGCCTAGACGGAAGCACAGTCCTGTGGCTCTTCCAAGACAATGAAACACTGATTTCTGAGGTCAAGTCGTGGCTTCTGATGCAATCTGCTGACTTCTACGGGTGAGCTCTTCACAGCTACATAAAGCGATGGGAAAAGTGTGTGACCCTTGGTGGTACCTATGTAGAGAAAGACTAACAACTGTGCTGAGTTTGGTTCCTCTCAGTCCAAGGGAAATGGGTCAGGGGAAGTCTTTAATGAGCAACCCTCATATACACAGCTTATCAATCCAGAAAACATATGGTTGAGGTTAAAACTTGTAAGAAAAATTCTGAATGAAACAGCAAGTTGAAATTAAAGCTGCAAGCAGTTGTAAGCGGACACTTGCCCCCCGCGCAACCGCAGACCCCAGGGCCTGTTGTACCTAGCTGGCTCAGAAAATTTCCCATTGTTGCGGCAAGCGCTGCGTGAATCATAAACAGTTTGGCGCAGTGCTTCTTTTGAGCAGTAGGTGGCACTATAACTTTTGTCAATCACTTTTATGTAGGAGCATGTGGGGCGGGACTAATATCCATCGTAGAAAATTTGGTGAAAATCGGATGAAGTTTGCCCAAGTTGCAACTTTTTGATGTTCCATGGCAAGGAGTCAACCTTCGCCAGGTAACACTTATCTATCAGTTATGTGTTGCTGACCCATATAGGACTATAGATGACAGTCACCTCTATCTATGCTCCAAATTTCATGACTCCAGGACCTTCCCAACCCTCCACACAAGATCACGGATTGAATGGCAAGGAGGGCATGTCCATGGTAACAAGTGCGATGTCATGGTAAAGTTGATGTGCAGTTATGATCATCCCTGTGGTCTGATGAAGCTCAGAAAATTTCATGCCATTCTGGCAAGTGGTGCCTAAGTAATAAATAAAAGGGTTTTCAGCATTTTTTCTTTAACCACTAGGTGGCGCTGTATATTTCTATGGATATTGTTCTATAGAACTGTTTGGAATTGGACTGATATCCATAATATTGAATTTGGTTGAAATCTGACAATGCATATCAGAGTTATTGCCGTCAGAATGGTCATAGAATGATCATGGCGAGGCATCAAACTTTGCCACGCCCCTACGGCCAAATCATCGAGCTTTAAGAAAAGTTTTCAGTAGCTTTTAATCCACATGGGTATTGATTATTGTCACCACAAATGAGCTCAATCGGACAAAAACCCTAGGACGAGTTCGATCAAATGTATGAGGTGGAAATTTAGTCACTGCCACTTCCTGCCAAAATGGCCACCTTCCTGTTGGGTGTAGACCATCACTTCGATGGAGTTTTTTGCATGTCTTGACATGATAAACATGTCACCCGATTTTCATCTTTCTACGCAAAAGTAACCGTGTGGCACTCCCCATAGACTTCACCTGTTAGGTGGCACTGTAGAGCCATTTTTGTGGGGTCATTCATATTTCTTCCAAAATATTCAATTTTTCGCCAGTGTTGAGGTCCCTGCAAAAAAATGGTGAATTTTCATGCACATTCACTACCCCAAAAATGAGATCTTAGATGGAGAAGAAGAAAAAAAAAAATTGAAGCTGCGAGCAGCTGTAAGCGGGACTCGCCCCCCGCGCAACCACGGGCCCCGGCACCCGTCATACCTAGCTGGCTCAGAAAATTTCGCGTCGTTGCAGCAAGCAAGGTGTGAATCATAAATTCAACAGTTCAGCGCAGTACTTCCTGTGAGCAGTTGGTGGTGCTCTAACTTTTAGCAATCGTTTTTATGTAGGAGCGTGTGGGGTGGGACTCATATCCATCGTAGAAAATTTGGTGAAAATCAGACAAAGTTTGTCCAAGTTACAACTTCCCGATGTTCCATGGCGAGGAGTCAACCTCGAGTTCAATGAACTCAATCGGACAAAAACTCTAGGACGAGTTCGATCAAATGCACGTCAATTGCGTGAGGTGCAAATCAGGTCACTGCCACTTCCTGCCAAAATGGCCGCCTTCCTGTTGGGTGTAGACCATCACTTCTATGGAATTTTTTGCATGTCTTGACATGATAAAAATGTCACCCGATTTTCATCCTTCTATGCGAAAGTAAGCGTGTGGCACTCCCCATTGACTTCACATGTTAGGTGGAGCTGTAGAGCCATTTTTGTGGGGTTATTCATAATTCCTCCAAAATATTCAATTTTTCGCCAGTCTTGAGGTCCCTGCAAAAAATAGTGAGTTTTCATGCACATTCACTACCCCAAAAATGAGATCTTAGATGGAGAAGAAAAAAAAATTCTAACAATTACAATAGGGCTCTCGCCCACTGACTTTGACAGTGGCTCGGGCCCTAATAAACGAGAGAAGAGAACCAAGTGTGAGCAAAACAATTCATCTTTTTGGCCAAAAAGAGACACAGTCATACACATCCGAGTGACGAGCATATGTGTAATGATCATAGATCTGACTCCTTTTTAAGCTACACCTAAAGCCTATTCAGCACAAGATAATAATTATCTTATAGAAGCACATGGCACACACATGATGTATTTATCTATACTGCATGAGTTGAACACGAGGTCTTCATGTGTCTAAACATCCTAATCACAAAGTACATACATACGTACTGTTTGTCTTCTTGGCTCCCCTGAGGCCTAAACATGATTAAACACATTACGTCACATTCTTGTATGACAAATACAAAAATCATACAGAAGAAGTTTAAAGAAAAAAAGACCCTAAAGAAACACAATTAAACTTTCATAACCCCCTTTTATGTTCAAAAAGCATAAAATTAAGATTTCTAGGAGTCAACAGAAACTCAGTACTGCCTTGATATACATGCTCTACAGAGATGTGTGTACATAAAGTTTTGACAACAACTGTATACAGTGGGGAAAATAATTATTTGATCCCCTGCGGAATTTGTAAGTTTACCCCCTTACAAAAAATGAACAGTTCATAATTTTATTGTAGGTTTATTTTAACAGAGGGAGACGGAATATCAACAAAAAAAAAATCCAGAAAAAATATGAAATAAGGGTTATAAATTCATTTACATTTGATTGAGGGAAATAAGTATTTGATCCCCTACCAATAAGCAAGAATTCTAACCCGCACTGACCGGTTATGCATCCATGAGGCACATAAATTAGTCCTGTCCCTTTAGGAAAGTACTCCTAATCTCAATTTATTATGTACTGTATATAAAAGATTTTTGTCAAAGAATCATTCTCTTCAATTCAAACTTCTCCACCACCATAGGCAAGACCAACGAGCTGTCAAAGGATGTCGGAGACAAGATTGTAGACCAGCACAAGACTGGAATGGGCTACAAGACCATCAGCTGGAAGCTTGGTGAGAAAGAGACCACTGCTGGTGTGATAATTCAAAAGTGGAAAATGTCATGAATCTGGGTTTGGCTGTTCCAAACCCAGTTCTGACTTATTGTTATGTTTTGCCCTATTTTCCACCTGGCGCCTCAGGGAGCTATTGGGCCTCTGCTCCCTGACAGCTTGGGCACGCCCCCTTCTCCTGTCAAGTGCCATCAGCTGTACTGTCATGGGTGTTCACACACATACACACACATGCACACGCTCCATTCATTCCCATTCACATGCTCATACACGCTCTCTCACACACCAGGTCCAATCACGTTCAGCCCACGCTTTCTCGCACCGGCAAGCTCTTTCCTCGTTAGCTTCAGGAGTATTTCTTCGCTGCGTTTGTGGAAGGAGATTGTCGGAGCATTCACCTCCATATGTGGTAGCTCGCTCTCCACGTATGAGTTTTCATTACCTGCGATTATTCAGCCAAGCACTTGAAGTTCGGTAATCCCTTGGTGTAATTGGCTGACCCTGCTCTCCCTCTTCATCCTCCAGACTACACAGATTGCCCGGGGATCGCTTCAGCCCCGTAAGTGTCATGTGGCACTAGGCTTCCCCTTGACCGGGCTGTAGAGCATCCGGAAGACGCCCTGTATATCTGGTGGCCTTAATTCATCATTTTCAACTTCCTGTATTTGTGTAGTCTGACATAACGTTCGGCTCAGGAGACGCACACACACAGGCTCAGAGTAGTTCAAACTGTTTATTAACAACAGGGGTGTATGGGTGTGTGTCTGCAGAATGTTAATGTGTTGGTGGTGGCGTCTGCTTCGGGCACAGAGGCAGGAGACTGTTCAGCCGGCAACCCTATGGGAGAGAACAGACACAGGGTGATGGGCACACACCAACACAGGAGGAGAATAGGCGAGGGAGAGAAGCATACTTGTATGGGACAGATGACTGGCACTTCAAGGACGGGACCCCGGGAGACAGCCACCTGCAGGACTCGGTGCAGCAGCGAGGAGGGACGAGGGACGGAGTTGTCCGCCGCCGAGGAATCCACCTGTGCACAGGGGAGCAGACTGGGAGAGAAGAGGTAAGTGATCTTCTTACCGCTCAGTGTCGTGCTGAAGAGAAAGTAGTTTGCTTCTTGAAGAAGGGGGGAAGAAGTCTGACGGCTTCAGGCCGAAGCTCAGGGCGAGGCGGCTTATATTCCTCGCCGCTGATGACTGACAGGTGTGCGAGCAGGTGGCGCCGCTGATGAGCGGCGCGGCGTGACAGTACTCTCCCCTCTAGCAGTGCCTCCTGGCGATGGCTTGTCTGGGTGTGCTCGGTGGAAGTCAGCGATGAGCGATGGGTCCAACACGAACGACGGGGGCACCCACTGTCGATGCTCGGGCCCATAGCCCTCCCAGTCCACCAAGTATTGCAACCCACGACCCCGGCACCGGGAGTCCAGGATGGAGGAGACGGACCAGGCCGGATGGCCACCAATCATCCGGGGCGCGGGTTGCGCTGCAGGAGGAGGGCAAAGGGGGTCGGAGACTGCCAACTTCACCTTTGACACGTGGAAGGTGGGATGGATGCGGAGGGAGGGGGGAATAGCCATGCGCACAGCCACCGGGTTGATGATCCGGGTGATGGGATAGGGACCCATGAATCGCTGTGCCAGCTTTCTCCTCTCGCCTTTTAGAGTGACGTCCTGGGTGGAAACGTAGACATGTTGCCCAACTCTGTACGCCGGGGCAGGTCTTCTATGCCGGTCCGCCACAGTCCTATTGCGCTCCGCTGTGCGGAAGAGCGCATTGCGCGCGGCAGTCCAGGTGGAGCGGAACTGCCTGAGATGTGCCCTAACTGAGGGGACAGTTACCTCACTCTCCTGCTCCGGGAACAGCGGGGGGTCGTAACCCAGGGATGCTTTGAAGGGAGACATCCCTGTAGCAGAAGAGCGAGCGGTATTGTGGGCATATTCAACCCAGGCAAGATGGTTGCTCCAGGACGTAGGTTTGGATCTGGTCACACAGCGGAGCGCAGCCTCCAACTCCTGGTTGGTCCGCTCACACTGCCCGTTGGATTGGGGGTGATGGCCAGAGGAGAGGCTCACCTTGGCTCCGATGGCGTTGCAGAATGACCTCCAAACCTCAGACGAAAATTGGGGGCCCCGGTCCGAGACCACGTCCACCGGAATCCCGTGCAGCCTGACCACGTGTTGGACGAGGAGATCCGCCGTCTCCAGGGCAGTAGGGAGGCCTCGCAGGGGAACGAAGTGCACGGCCTTGGAGAAGCGGTCCACGATGGTCAGGATGGTGTCATAGGAGTTGGAGACGGGGAGTCCGGTGACGAAATCCAACACGATGTGCGACCAGGGCCTGCCAGGGACGGGCAGGGGCTGGAGCAGACCCGCTGGAGGGGCATTTCCCGACTTGCTGGTGGCACAGATTGGGCAAGCCCGGGCGTAGCGGGCTGCATCCCTCCGCAGGCCTGGCCACCAAAAGGACCGTTGGAGGAGGTCTATCATCCGGGAGGTGCCAGGGTGACAGGTGAGCTTGGAGGTGTGTAGCCAGTGGATGACCTCTCCTCGGACCACGGATGGCACGAACAGCCTCCCCTCAGGTCCGCCGCCAGGGTCAGGTTCCACCTCCTGTGCCTTCCAGATCTTGCTCTCGATGTCCCACGAGATGGCTCCCACGACGCACGACCTGGGCAGGATGGAGTGGGGCGTCTCCTCCGACTCCACGGGAGTGAACTGCCTAGAGAGGGCGTCAGGCAGGCCGTTCTTAGAGCCCGGCCTGAAGGTGATTGAAAATTGGAACCTGGCGAAGAACAAAGACCAGCGCGCCTGGCGGGCGTTCAGGCGCTTGGCAGATCGTAGATATTCTAAGTTCTTGTGGTCCGTGAGGACCACGAATGGCAGGTTCGCCCCCTCTAGCCAGTGGCGCCACTCCTGCAGGGCGAGTTTGATGGCCAAGAGCTCTCTGTCCCCCACATCGTAGTTCCTCTCCGCCGGGGACAAGCGCCAGGAGAAGAAGGCGCAGGGCCGTTTGGCGCCATCGTCCGGCAACCGCTGGGACAGCACTGCCCCCACTCCCGTGTCCGAGGCGTCAACCTCTACGATGCACTGCAGCGCGGGGTCGACCTGGCGAAGGACCCGGGAGGAGGAGAACTCCGCCTTCAGTGCCTTAAAGGCGGCAGCGACCTCTTCGGTCCACCGGAACGGGACCTTCGGGGACGTGGGGCGGGTCAGTGGTCCAACGATGGAGCTGAAGTTGGGGACAAAGCGGCGGTAGAAATTGGCGAAGCCAACGAACTGTTGCACCTGCTTCCAGGATGCAGGTGTAGGCCATTCCACCACCGCCTTCACCTTCTCTGGGTCTGGGAGCACGTTGTCGTGGGCGATGATGAACCCCAGGAAGGACGTAGTCCTGGCATAAAACTCACATTTTTCTGCCTTCACGTACAGACGATTCTCCAGCAGTCTTTGGAGGACCCGCCTCACGTGGACCTGGTGCTCGTCCCTGGACTTGGAGAAGATGAGAATATCGTCCAGGTAGACGAACACAAAAAGGCCGATGAAATCCCGGAGGACGTCATTTATGAGGCGCTGAAAGACGGCAGGAGCGTTGGTCAACCCGAACGGCATTACCAGGTATTCAAAGTGGCCGTTCGGGGTACGGAAGGCTGTCTTCCACTCATCTCCCTCCCGGATCCGGACGAGGTGGTAAGCGCTGCGTAGATCCAGCTTGGTGAACCAGGTCGCCCCCTGGAGGGAGTGGAAAGCAGTGTCCATGAGGGGCAGGGTGTAACGGTCCTTCTCCGTGATATCGTTGAGGGCCCGGTAGTCAATACAAGGGCGGAGGGACCCATCCTTTTTCCCACGAAGAAGAACCCTGCCCCCACGGGTGACGATGATGGGCGGATTATCCCAGCACTTAATGACTCCTTCAGGTAGGTGTTCATCATCTCCTTCTCCGGCGCTGACAGGCTATAGAGCCGACCAGAAGGTAAGGGAGCCCCCTGGCGGAGGTTGATGGCACAGTCATAGGGCCGATGAGGGGGGAGAGACATAGCTTTCGTCTTGCTGAACACCATACCCAGGTCGTGAAATTCCGGAGGCACCAGAGACAGGTCCGGGGGTGCAGCGTCCTTTGCAGGGGGAGGAGCGGACGGAGAGCAGGCAGCGGACTGAAGGCAGGTGCCCATGCAGAATGTACTCCATGCCGATACCCCAGCTGATCTCCAATCCAGGACCGGGTTGTGAAGACGAAGCCAGGGATACCCCAGGATGACGGGCGACACAGAGTTGGGAAGGACGTAGAAGGTCATCTCCTCTCGGTGGTTTCCCGAGATGATGACCGGAACGGGGATGGTTTGGTGTGACACTCTCCCAAGGGAGGCACGGGAGAGGTTGACTAGGGAGATGGGATTCCTCAGTGCCTGACAGCGGATGCCCAAACGGGTTGCCAGGCTCTGTGAAATGAAGCTGCCTTCTGCGCCCGAATCCACCAGTGCGTGGGTGAGGTGCCCAGTGGGGTTGTCGCAGAAACGGATGGGCAGCTTCAATTGAGTGAGTGGATCTAACCGATTGACGTCCGCGAGGCCTCCTACAGTGACTCGCAGACCCCGCCGTTTGGCTTTTTGTGGACAAAGCTCCACCGTGTGTTGACTGTCTCCGCAATACATGCAGAGATTCAACTCACGGCGGCGTTGTCTCTCTGCCGGGGAGAGCTTTGTCCAGCCCGTCACCATCGGCTCCGACTCCTCGGGGCACGATGGTGGCGGCGCCGCCAGGGGGCGAGCTTGGGGCAGGCGCAGTGAGACTCCCCGAGGGCGCGAAGTAGACGACTTCCGTCCTGAGGAGCGCTCGCGCAGCCTGTTGTCCAAGCTGATGGCTAGGGAAGTTAGCTCCGCTAGCGTTTCAGGGATATCCCGTCCAGCCAGTTCATCCCTCAGATCATCATTGAGGCTGCGGAGGAACAGGCCGCAGAGGGAGCGTTCCTCCCAGCCCAATTCCTCCGCCGCTACCCGGAAGTCGACCGCGTAGTCCGCTGCCGACCGGCTTCCCTGCTGGAGAGCGAGAAGCCGATCGACCTGGACCGTCTCGGTTTGAGAATGGTCAAAGACCTCCAGAAAGCGTCTCACGAATTGGTCGTAGGTGAGGGTGGCATAACTGGGCCTCGCCATTACGGCGTAGGTCCAAGTTAACGCACGCCCCTCCAGAAGATTCCCTATGTAACCAATTCGGCTGTGATCCGAGGGAAAATCTCCGGGCACACGGTGGAACACGGACTCACACTGCATAATGAACCCCTGCGCTCCGCCGAGCTTACCGCTAAAGCGGGCGGGGGTCGGAATTGGTGTGAGCCGAACCGGTGCCACCGGAGCCGGCTGGATGGCTGCTGGAACAGCAGGAGCTGCGCCACCCTGGCGAGCCGGGGGGAACGGCTGTTGGGGGTCCAGGCGGTTCAATCGATTAGTTAAATTTACTAATTGATTTAGGATCACCTGTTGCTGATAAACAACTTGATCCACTCGAGCCTCGAGAGTGGAAAACCGGTGTGCGAGCCCGCCGTCTGCCGAGCCGCTCTGCTGAAGCCGTACTGACATAACGTTCGGCTCAGGAGACGCACACACACAGGCTCAGAGTAGTTCAAACTGTTTATTAACAACAGGGGTGTATGGGTGTGTGTCTGCAGAATGTTAATGTGTTGGTGGTGGCGTCTGCTTCGGGCACAGAGGCAGGAGACCGTTCAGCCGGCAACCCTATGGGAGAGAACAGACACAGGGTGATGGGCACACACCAACACAGGAGGAGAATAGGCGAGGGAGAGAAGCTTACTTGTATGGGACAGATGACTGGCACTTCAAGGACGGGACCCCGGGAGACAGCCACCTGCAGGACTCGGTGCAGCAGCGAGGAGGGACGAGGGACGGAGTTGTCCGCCGCCGAGGAATCCACCTGTGCACAGGGGAGCAGACTGGGAGAGAAGAGGTAAGTGATCTTCTTACCGCTCAGTGTCGTGCTGAAGAGAAAGTAGTTTGCTTCTTGAAGAAGGGGGGAAGAAGTCTGACGGCTTCAGGCCGAAGCTCAGGGTGAGGCGGCTTATATTCCTCGCCGCTGATGACTGACAGGTGTGCGAGCAGGTGGCGCCGCTGATGAGCGGCGCGGCGTGACATAGTCAAGCTGAACAGTTAATTTTGTGGCTTGTTTAATAAAATGGCACTTTCTACTCACGTAATTGGGTTTTTCATTCTCTCCCTCGTGTGCCGTGTAATGCGCACGGGGATTTATGACAGAATGCGCTGACCAGTCAGAAAAAAACCAGCGGAGTAGAAGTGTGTTTTTCCTTTCCTTTCCACGCCTTTTTCTCTTCCTCCCTGAGTGTGAACATGGTGGAGAGGGAGTTGGAGCGACAGCCATGCTCATTGTGCTTCCTGGAGGAGATCTTTTCATGGACACAGAAGCCCTGTTCCTCCCTGGCTGTTCGACAGGCTCGGGACACCGCGAGGAGGGTGATGGAGCGAGACAGCCTCTGGGATTATCCGGAGGCAATGGAGATCCTCCGGGACATCTTCGCCACGCCATGTGAGTAATTGGCTGAGGAACTCCCAGTGCTCGAGCTCCTCGCAGATACTGCGCTTGTTTTTCCAGAGAATGTGGGGCTTTTCTCCATGGGTGATCCACTGCCCAGCGCAGTGCTCCACATTCCAGATTATCTCATTCCTGAGTTGCCCAGGAGGAGGAGAGGGAGGAATCCCCACCGCAAGAAGCATCCAGCCCCGCTTATGACAGCTCCGCCTCCCCACTCCAAGCTATGCTCCGCTCCGTCATGGGAGGAATTGGAGGAACATAGGCTGGCTCTCCTGGCGGAGATGGACCTCATCTTGGAGGTGAAGCCGTGGCTCCTCCCGGAGATGGCTGAAAGATTAAAGGAACTTACCCCGAGGGAGGAGGAGCCGCAGCCCAATGAGGAACGCCAGGAGAGGAGGAAGGACGCCTTGGAGGCTGCTGCGGACCTCCATTGTCAGGATAACAGGCAAGTTTCTTCTCATTTAATTTTCACGGTCAATGAACAATTTTTCCTGCCTCTTGGCAAGGAGACTCAGGGTGTGCAGTCCCCTGAGTGCTCCGCCCCAGCGGCATATAGTGCTCTCGTACCTGGTCTTACCAACTCCTTTCTATGTGCCCCTATGAGCCCATCAGTCCTGGATCCAGGTTGCTCGGGGGAAGAGGAGCCGGAGGCCCGGGAGGGTCCTGTCCATGGGCCAGCGAAAAGGTCATCCACAGCCGCCACGCCAGAGGAGCCGGAGGTGTGGAGGATGGCGCACAAGAGTACCACGACTGCAACCACCATCACGCCGACTGCGGGGGCCACTGCAGCAGAGTCATTCCCCGGACCAGACCTCCAGCCAGTGGGACCCGGGGCGTCATCGTCAGAGTACTGGACGATGGTAGAGCTTAAGCACAGGCAAGTAATCTCTCCAGTAGTTCATCTGTCTATGGTGGAGGGATCTTGTCTGGCTCTTGGGGAGGGGAGTCGGGTGTGACTCTCAGCCGCATCTGGACCCCCCTCGCCGGGCTCTGCCGCTGTTGGTGACCCTAACCATTCCTTCTCTCCTATCCCCTTCGAGCTCCATCCTAGGGTCGCCGGTGAGGAGCTGCCACAACCTGGGTTACCCACAGACGACGACGCGGGCCCAATTTTCTCGGAGGAGGCCGACGGGGGTGAAGCACCCGACGGACTGGGGGAACCCGCGCACCCTAGATTGCCGAGGTCCTGGATGGCGGTGGAGCCAGAGTTCAGGCAAGTGTGCTCCATTATGTCAGCAATGTCTATGTCAATGTCAGGAATCTCTGAAAACACTTAGAATATGATCGTATATTAGTTCATTACCTCAATAAAGATTCGAGACACAAGAATATTCTTTATAAAAGCTTTACTTGTACAAGGAGCACGAACCTGAGTACAGGAAGTCAGTGCAGAAGACTGGCTTCAGCAAGCAGGCTTATATGTGAGAGACAGTTGCAATACACAAATGGTTTCAGCTGAATACATCACAGATAGAAAGGGGTGAAACAAGTCTGGCACATTATTAGCAGTGTTGACAGAGTTTGTTAATCCGGAATCAGGTGTACTGACCTTCTTAAAAGAACAAAGGGGGCCCTGCTCCCTTTCTCGCTCCGCAGGGGGCTCTTTGTGTCCTCTTGCTCCACAGGGGGCTTCCTGTACCTTTCCGGCAGAACTGGCTTCCTACATTCAGTCTTAGTGTTAATCCAGAGGAACACGCTTCTCCGGTACTTTTCCACACTTCTACACTTGTATAAGGCTTAGACATAAAAAATGATAACATATGTGTACATTTTTCTGACAGTCAATGTCACACGGCCCGACTCATGGTGAGATGGACCCAGGGCAGCTCACAGTAGCCCTGAGGGCTGCCACACCGGGCTCTGCCACTGCCGGCGACCCTGACCCGGTTTATCTTTTTCTCCCTTCAGGTTTGGAGCCCCCGGCCAGGGTTGGTGGAGAGCTGCTGGTCTTGTTGGAGGCCGCCGAGGATCGGGGTCCAGCATCAGGTGACGTGAGGAGCATCACCTCCCTCGCTGGGGAGGCCACTGTGTGAGCAATGAGGCCCCCGATGGGGTCACCGCAGGTGCAACGGTGCTCCAGCCGGATCCCATTGCAGGTGCAGCAGAGCCCCAGCAGGGGCCCACCACGGGTGCAGCAGAGCCCCAGCCAGGGTCCACTGCCGGTGTAGCAGAGCCCCAGCCGAGGTCCACCGCCGGTGCAGCAGAGCTCCAGCCGGGGTCCACCGCCGGTGCAGCAGAGCTCCAGCTGGGGTCCACCGCCGGTGCAGCAGAGCTCCAGCCGGGGTCCACCGCTGGTGCAGCCACGTCCCAGACCGGGACCATCGCGGGTGCTACGGCCCCCCGGTCCCAAGCCTCAGATGGTGGGGGGACTCCTGTTCCTTGGGTTGACCGCCGTAGGTCCCGAGTATGTAGGCTGCGTCTCTGCTTTCTCCTCCAGTTCTGGTGGCTCCACCACATTGGGCGACCACCCAAAGGACTTGGCTTTCGGGCTGGGGATCCATCGGGCCGGGCAGACCACCAGACGCTATTCTGTGGGCCACCTGCTGGACTTGGGACTTGGGCAGGCCACCCGATCTGTCACTCCTCGGGGGCCTGGGACTCTGGTCGACCCCCTGAACTTTGGACTTCTGGGGAGGAGGGTTAGTGTTCCAGGTGTGTGTGGTGGGGGGGGGGGGTGGCGTTAGGAGGGTTTTGCTCATTATTTTGTTTTTTACTGGTTGTGTTCTCACTGGTTGCTTCCCTCCTAACTGATTTTCCCCCACCTCCCACCCTGGGTTAGTGTTTGTTACGGGGGGGGGGGGTCCCTTGAGGGGTGTTGTTTCTTTTCTTTTTGGCTGATGGTACTGGGGTGTCTGGTATCCACCTCTGGGGGAGGGGGGGCTGTCATGAATCTGGGTTTGGCTGTTCCAAACCCAGTTCTGAGTTATTATTTTGTTTTGCCCTATTTTCCACCTGGCGCTTCGGGGGGCTATTGGGCCTCCGCTCCCTGACAGCTTGGGCACGCCTCCTTCTCCTGTCAAGTGCCATCAGCTGTACTGTCACGGGTGTTCACACACACACACACACACACACACACACGCACACGCTCTATTCATTCCCATTCACACGCTCATACACGCTCTCTCACACACCAGGTCCAATCACATTCAGCCCACGCTTTCTTGCACTGGCAATCTCTTTCCTCGTTAGCTTCAGGAGTATTTCTATGCTGTGGCACTAGGCTTCACCTTGACCGGGCTGTAGAGCATCTGGCAGACGCCCTGTATGTCTAGTGGCCTTAATTCATCATTTTCAGCTTCCTGTATTTGTGTGGTCAAGCTGAACTGTTAATTTTGTAGCTTGTTTAATAAAATGGCACTTTCTACTCACGCAATTGGATTTTTCATTCTCTCCCTCGTGCGCCGTGTAATGACACACAGGGATTTATAACAGAAAAAAATATAAGATAACAGTCAATCACCCTCGCTCTGGAGCTCCATGCAACATTTCACCTCATGGGGTAGGGATGATTCTGAGAAAGGTGAGGGATCAGCCCAGAATTACACAAGAGGGGCTTGTTAATGATTTCAAGGGAATTGTGACCACAATCACCAAGAAAGTCATTGGTAACACACTTTGCCATAATGGACTGAGATCCTGCAGTGCTTGCAAGGTCCCCCTGCTCAAGAAGGCACATGTACAGGCTCATCTGAAGTTTGTCAGTGAACACCTGAATGATTCAGAGAAGACTTGGGAGAATGTGGTGTGGTCAGATGAGACCAAAATTGACCTCTTTGGCATCAACTTGAGTCGTCGTGTTTTGAGGCAGAGAAATGCTAAATATGACCCCGAGACCACCATCCCCACTGTCAAACATGGAGGTGGAAACATTCTGCTTTGGGGCTGTTTCTCTGCTAAGGGTACAGGAAGACTTCACCACGTTGAAGGGCCGATGAACAGGGCTATGTACCGTAGAATCTTGGATGAGAACCTCCTTGCCTCAGCCAGAACACTGAAGATGGGTCGTGGATGAGTCTTCCAGTATGCCAATGACCCAAAACATACAGCCAAGGCAACAAAGGAGTGGTTCAAGAAGAAGCACATTAAGGTCCTGGAGTGGCCTAGTCAGTCTCTGACCTTAATCCCATAGGAAATCTGTGGAGGGAATGAAATTTCAAGTTGCCAAACGACAGCTTGAAAACCTTTGGGATTTGGAGAGCATCTGTAAAGAGGAGTGGACCAAAATCCCTCCTACCTCTGTGCTTGCCAACAAGGGTTTCTCCACCAAGTACTAAGTCATGTTTTTCTTGGGGATCAAATACTTATTTCCCTCGAACAAATGCAGATTAATTTGTAACCCTTATTTAATACTTTTTTCTGGATTTTTTTTTTTTTTTGTTCATCTTCTGTCTCTCTCTGTTAAAATAAACCTACCATAAAAATTATGGACTGTTCATTTCTTTGTAAGTGGGTAAACTTTTGAATTCAGCAGGGGATCAAATAATTGTTTCCCCACTGTAAGCGGTAAACATAAAACAACACAAGTGCACAAAAGGTGTGTGTGTGTTTTTAAATTATGTTCTTTTTACAATATGGATGCCGCGAGAAACGCAATTTCATCTTGCTTGCACTACATTTGTATGCATAGCATCATGACAATAAATGTTGATTGATTGATTGATTGATTGATTGACTGAAATATGCTGCATTTGGTATAATGTCTGCAAAGCTTAAGAGCCTACAAACAAGGGTACATGCCATATTTACGCACAGCTATGAACATATTTCAAAAATATTCCAGTTTCTGGCTTACACTAGGAGTAGGCAGTGAAAGCTCCCCCCATCCTCTATTCTTTTGAGAGTGCTTTAGATAAGATAGTAAAAACAAGTTCTCTTTCCCCAAGGCCGCATCTTCACATTGGTATGGTGCATCTAAGTTGGATGAACTGGCAAACAAGCACAGATGGAGCTTTTCCGTCAAACAGAACTACACTTCCAGTGACTTCCAGCACAATTCTGAGAGCTGGATGGCAAAACACTTCATCATTATTTTGCAGTCACAGTCTGCTGTGCTGAGAAGTGACGAGCGAGGCAGAGGTTTTCTAGAGTGAGTGAAGTAAGTTCCAAACAAGCCCAGCCACAACTGTATGCTGGTTGAAAACAACAGCCAAGCGATCAAGCCTTAACTAAAGATCTATTTCACCAGTCATATTCTGACACATTTCTATTCCAACTGGATATCTGAATCACCTTAAGAGTTAAATTTTCTTGAACAGCTGAATCCAGCCACATTCTCAGAGTACAACAGAGCTCTTCTTAACACTCAGTATCTCAAAGAGACATTATAGCATTTCTTTGGTGGTGTTGTCCTTGGCGTTGGTTCTTGGTACTGCATTCAATGCTCAGCTTGATCAAAAGAGGTGATTTGTAGAGCAGATATCTAAAAATGAATCCAATCAAGTCATTTTAACAACTAATTCAGCAGTTCATGTAAAGTCTGCTCCTTTTCTCTTCTCTTACAGCTCTTCTCCACCTCCAATAACATAATCTGGTATGTCATTTTTTTATATACTGGATAATTATTTATTCATTAATTTAGTTAGTATTACAACTTAATACCCAGATTTTTTTCAGCTTTATTTTATTTATATAGCGCCACTTCTCAACAACAATTATCTTATAGCTCTATCAACCTGTAGGGGAAAACCCCACAACTGCAGAAAGACCTCAGCAATCAGGCGATCCGCTGTGAGCAAACACTTGGCAACGGTGGAGAGGAAAAACTCCCTTTTAGCAGAAAGAAACCTCCAGCAGAACCAGGCTTAGGGAGGGGCAGTCATCTGCTGCGACTGGCTGGGGGTGAGAGGATAGAGAAGAAGAAAACAGACATGTAGAGAGGAAAGAGCACAACAGACCCTCAAAGCAATTATAACATGTTTTTGGCCTTACATTAACTAGTAATTTGGAATTGTAAATTGTTGCTACTCCTCCTCCACGACCAGAACTTCTGGGATTTTAACACTTTAAATAACCAGAGGGAGTTGATTCATTTAAACCAACATAATCCTCTTGCCCTAACCAAGACTCTGTAAGGGATATTAAATCAATCTGAAGATCAATTAATAAATCATGGACTAGCAGAGACTTGGGAGTTAGAGACCTAATATTTAACAAACTGCATTAATTTTTAAATTATGAGGAGGAACAGAGGCCAAGTCATTAGATTTAGAGGCTACATGTTTAATTTGAATTTTACCAACTTTTTGTTTAATCACTTTGGGATGCTTGTACATTATAATTGTATTTACTTTAGAGGAAGCAGACAGTGATTCTCTGATGAAGGAGACAGGGGTTAAATTGAGGGGTGGCGCATGGAGAGAAGCTGCAGAGAGGCCTGTAAGACTGCGACTCTGCTTCCTGTTCCCAACTCTGAGTTGTAGTCAAGGCTTTGGAACTTTGGATAAAAATGATGCCAGATTGTTAGATAAATGAGGCACACTATTCAAAGTGGGATGGATGCCATCTCGTCTAATAAGACCAGGTTTTTCCCAAAATGAGTTCCATTGTCTATGTAGCCCACATCGTTTGCAGGACACCACACAGATAGCCAGTGGTTGAAAGATAACATGTAGCTAAACATGACATCACTGATCAGGTTGGGGAGAGGCCCAGAGAATACTACAGAGGCAGACATTGTTTTGGCAAAGTTACACACTTACTCCACATTAGGCTTTGTGACTTCCGACTGCCAGAGTTGGATGTCATTAATGCCGGCGTGGATAACAATTGTGAAGTATTTACAGTTACATTTAGCTAACATTTTCAAATTTGATTCGATGTTGCCTGCTCTGACCCCAGGAATGCATTTGACTATGGCTGCTGGAACCTTCTGACTATAGTCAGAAGGTTCATGCTTCTGACTATAGTGTTGAAAGTGATCAGAGTTTTTTCCTCAGTGGGTGTGTTGCTGAGCAGGGAAAATCAATTAGAAACGGAAGGGGTTGGTGGTGAACCGGGGGCTTGCGATTATGCTTCCTTCTCACCATCACCCACCCGTTCTTTCCTGGCTGCTTAGAAGAGGTTGTTGCTGGGGGACGGCTAGCAGACTCTATGTTACGACGCTCCACTGCAATTAAGGGCAATTTGTCATTAACTGGCACTGACAGTGTTTCAATGCAGAGGAACCAGGATTCCAAATCACACAACCTTGCCTTGAGTGCCTCAAAAAGAAAAGATTTATTACATTTACCATCATTGCTAAAAGACACACCACAGGAAGAGAGGAAGGAGAGCTAGTAGCCATAGCTAGTGGCTAACCCGAAGCTTAAACAAACACTGATAAAACGTGAACAGAAAGCTAGAGGGTGATTTGGTGGCACTCTGTGAGCACACAAGTGCAAGAGTCTTACTAAACAGCAGTGAGAGGTGACGGTACATTAAAAGGAAAAAAAAGTGATTAAAAGCAATAATCCTCAGGAGAAGGAGGACCACAGTGGAAACTAGAAAAGCACTCATAGAGCGCATACCTCCGCCAAGGCTCCTTCCGTTTGTCATGGATCACCTCAAAAATGTAATGGGTTTGTGTGTAGGCCTATAGCCACTTGTGGTGAAAATTGCATCAAAGTCTGTCCATCAGTTTTGGAGTGTTGTTGCTAACACACTGTGAGAAGATAAGAGCCTTGGCTGAGGTATGCATTGTCAGATCATCACCAAAATATAATGGGTTCCTCTCTAGGCCAAGAACCACCTGTGGTGAAAATTTCATCCAAATCCATCCAGTAGTTTTTGTGTAATCCTGCTGCACAAATACAAACAAAGCCCATGGTGGAGGTATGCACTCTCAGATCATCACCAAAATCTAATCATTTCTTCCTTGTCCCTTCTTGGACTTGTCCTGAAAATGTCGTCCAAATCCGTTCATAACTTTTTGAGTTATGTTGGTAACAGACAGACAAACAGAAAAACAGACAAACCCCGGTAAAAACATAACCTCCTTGGCAGAGGTAATAATAAGTATGTGCACTTTTTGTGCTGTCCTATTGTTTTAATGTATGTTGTATTTTTATACAATGTTATTTTAATGATGAATAAATCAACAACAACAAAAAGGAGAGCTAAGCATAGCTAACCACACCGACAGCCAGTAAAAACAGGAAGTGACGATACATTACCACAAGAAGTTCACTTTCTTCATGTTCTTTTTGTTGTAATATTAATATTGTACATCACTTTTCTTTCTTTGACCTTGGTACAGGAGCTTTGAGTAGTCTGCTGTCTGTTTAAGAGTGAAGATTTAGTACATTTTAAATAGATATTAACAACCCAATTTTTAAATTTAGTTTAATATGCCCTTTCTTGTATTTTTTTGACATTATCGCAGCTCTATCCAGAGATGACAAAATATTTTCCACACTTTCTCCCTGCCTTCTTCACATTCAACCTCCATTGCTACAGAGATGTATAGAAATGTCACATAGCTTAGTAAAGGTCTCTTTCAAAGGTGCAAGCCCTAATTTGTTGAATGGTTGCTCTAATGAAGGATGGCCACAAGATTCCCCAGTTAATGGAAAGCTGGGTAAAGGACTTAGCTGTCACTTCCTAGACATCAAACTGAATAATTCCTGGACAGCACAATGAAACTAATGACAATAGCTGTTAGAGTTACCACTCTCTAGTCATTCCACTTTTTTAAAGCAATAGCACCACACCATTGAATGAATGAATGAATGAATGAATCTTTATTTCGGATAGATTAAAAGGACAGATTAAAAGAAACAGAATAATATAACAAAGGGGGAAAGAAAATCCAACAAGGTCAAATTAGACAATAACTCCTCTGATTATACAGTTCAACATAAGTTAACCGAAATGAGTGATGGCTGAAGCCGCAGCTTATATTGCCCACCCATATTCCATCCAAGAATCCAAAAGAAAAACAAAACAAGAGCGATTACAATTCAGAACAAAGCTAAGACAAAATGTGACAAAAAACTAAGCTACAACACAACGCAGACTGGATATGACAATCCTTATGTGATTTTACATGTCATCTTGCATATATGTTTGGAGTATTTCTTTCAAAATTGTTCCATAATCTGACTCCTTGCACTGAAACACAGTGTTGCTTGGTGATAGTTCTCACTGAAGGTTTTTGAAATATACATGTTCCTCTGAAATGATATTGTTTCTCCCTTACTTGGAACAACTTTTGGATATTTGCGGGCAGTGATAGATTCTTCACTTTAAACATTATTACTGCAGTTTTAAAGTCAACCAGATCTTTCAACTTGAGAGCTTTTAATTTAAGAAAAAGTGGGTTTGTTGGTTCCCTGTAAGCAGCTTTGTTTACTATTCTAATAGCTCTCTTCTGAAACATAAAGACTGGATATATGTGTGTTTTATATGTATTTCCCCATACTTCAGTACAATATGTCATGTATGGGAGTATTAATGAATGATACAAGGTATATAGTGTGGGTTGATTCAGCAAATATTTCACTCTGTGTAGTATTTGCAATTGATTTGGATATTTTACCTTTAATATAATTAATATGTGACTTCCAACACAGTTTATTATCAATTATTACTCCAAGAAATTTAGTTTCGGATATCATTTCAATCTCTACACCATTTACACTGAGTTTAGATACTAAGTTGTTGTGATGGTTGTTAAAAACTATAAATTTTGTCTTACTTAAATTGAGCGTTAATTTGTTTGAATCAAACCACAGTTTAAGCTTTCCTAATTCCTTTCCGAGTGTATCCAAAAGTTGTTCCAAATTGCTTTCACTGCATAATAAATTAGTGTCATCGGCAAACAATATTAAATCCATTTTTTCTGAAACTTTACATATATCATTTATATACATATTGAATAACAATGGCCCCAAAACTGAACCCTGTGGGACTCCACAAGTAACCTTCAGTAACTGTGAGTTTTTGTTACCAACACATACACTACCGTTCAAAAGTTTGGGGTCACTTAGAAATTTCCTTATTTTTGAAAGATAAGCACTTTTTTTTCAATGAAGATAACTTTAAACTAATCAGAAATACACTCTATACATTGCTAATGTGGTAAATGACTATTCTAGCTGCAAATGTCTGGTTTTTGGTGCAATATCTACATAAGTGTATAGAGGCCCATTTCCAGCAACTATCACTCCAGTGTTCTAATGGTACAATGTGTTTGCTCATTGCGTCAGAAGGCTAATGGATGATTAGAAAACCCTTGTGCAATCATGTTAGGTCTGCAATGCTGTAATTGCTGCAAATAGAGGATTCTTTGACAAAAGCAAAGTTTGAAGGAAAAAATTATTATTTCAAATACAAATCATTATTTCTAACCTTGTCAATGTCTTGACTATATTTTCTATTCATTTTACAACTCATGGTGGTAAATAAGTGTGACTTTTCATGGAAAACACAAAATAATTGTCTGGGTGACCCCAAACTTTTGAATGGTAGTGTACATACTGATATCTATTCTTTAAGTAATTACATAACCAGGACAGTGCTACCCCCTAATACCACAATTTTGTAGTTTCTTTAATAATAAATTATGATCCACTGTATCAAATGCTTTTTTAAGATCCAGGAATACCCCACCTGAATACTCTTTATTTTCAACGGCAATTGATATTTTTTCTATAAATTCCATTAGAGCAAATGCAGTTGTCCTCTTGTGTCTGAACCCATATTGCTGCTCACACAATAAATTATTCTTCAGTATGAAGTTGTCAATTCTCTCATAGAATATTTTTTCAAGTATCTTGGAAAATTGCGGCAATAGTGAAACTGGTCTATAGTTTGAGAATTCCCCTCTGTCACCCGTCTTGTATATCGGAATTACTTTAGCTATTTTCATTGCATTGGGAAATATACCTGTTTGGAGAGACAGGTTACAGATATACGTCAGTGGTTTCACTAAGCATTCAATAATAGTTTTGACTAAGAGCATGTCAATACCATCACAGTCCGTAGATGTTTTACTTTTAAACGATTTAACAATTTCAATGACCTCTCTCTCATCCGTGTTCTTTATGAAAATGGAATCTTTTATAGCAGTGTTTTTGCTTATTGTATCACCTGCAGGTGCCGTAATGGGTATTTCTCGAGCCAAATTAGGACCAATGTTAACAAAAAAGTTATTAAATTCATCTGCAGGTGAAGCTCCATTCACACTCTGAGTTGTTTTATTATTTTTTGAAAAATTGTTTGGGTAGCTTGTATTTCTGTTTTTATTTCCAAGAATATTGTTAAGTATTGTCCATGTATTTTTAATATTGTCTCTGTTTTTCTCCAGTTCTTTACTGCAATAGTCTCTTTTACTACATCTTATTATATATGTTAACTTATCAGGAGGTAATGTTTTTGCCGGGGTTTGTCTGTCTGTCTGTCTGATGGTTAGCAAGATAACTCAAAAAGTTTTGGACGGATTTCGTTGAAACTTTCAGGCGTTGTTGGAAATGGTACAAGGAAGAACTGATTAAATTTTGGGGATGATCCGGATCACCGTCCAGAAGAAAACCGCCATTACGGAAAATGCCATTTTCATCAATAACTACTGAACCACTAATCCTATCATTGTCAATCCAATTGCTAGTCATATGTTTTCGTGGTCAAGGAATCTGAAAACGTACACACAAACACTGTATGGGGGGAACTGTGGCCGCCATTACGGAAAATGCCATTTTTGTGAATAACCACTGAACCACTAATCCTATCATTGTCAATCCAATTGCTAGTCATATGTTTTCATGGTCAAGGAATCTGAAAACGTACACACAAACACTGTATGGGTGGAACTGTGGCCGCCATTACGGAAAATGTCATTTTCGTGAATAACTACTGAACCACTAATCCTATAATTGCCAATCCAATTTCTAGTCATATGTTTTCATGGTCAAGGAATCTGAAAACGTACACACAAACACTGTATGGGGGGAACTGTGGCGCTTGGCGGAGGTCTGCGCTCTCCGAGTGCTTTTCTAGTTTTTGTATGTTTTATACCGCTGCTCTGCTTCTTTTGTCCTTTTCTTTAGGAAAGCTTTATATAATAAATTTTTCTTTTTACACGCCTTTTGTAATCCTTTGGTTAACCATGGCTTATCGGCAAATTTATGTTTAAGCTTTTTCTTTACTAATGGACAATTTTTTTCATAAAGAGTGGTTACAATGTTTATAAATGTGTCATAGGCTTCATTTACATCTGATACATAGACTTCTGTCCAGTCTTGCTTCAGCAAGTCCTCTTTAAAAGAACTGATTGCATTTTGTGATTTGTATCTGAACGATTTTAAAATTTTTTCTGTATTGGCCCCCGTGTGGCCATGGATAAGTGCAAAGGTTGGCAAGTGGTCACTTATATCATTTATCAATAATCCACTTTTTATTTTCTTATCAATAATATTAACAAACAGGTTGTCAATAAGTGTAGCAGTGTGAACTGTGATTCTACTGGGATGTGTTATTGTGGGATATAGACTCATGCTGTACATAGAATTCATGAACTCTGTAATTACATTTTGTTGATATGGATTTAGTAGATCAATATTGAAATCTCCACAAATTACTACCATTTTCTTACTAGTAATATTATTGTACAGCTCAACTAATTTAGTTGAGCTAATTTTCATAGCCAGGAGCGGCACTGGGGTTAAGCTCCCAGTGCTCATAAAATGCTCCTTATGGCGTGCATCTCGAAAAGCCTCTGACAACTAAGTCCAACTCCTAGCCTGCCCGTGTGGTTTAGTCTCTAAGCCCGGCGGAACTGCTTTTACTAATAGGAGAAGGGGCGAGGGCGGATCTCTGGCGCCTTAAAACCAGATGCTTCGGGTAGATGGTGGCTCGTCAACCTGGGAAGGTAGCCCATCTAGGGGAAGGTAAACCCTGATTTCAAACCTCCGCTGCCTTGCGGCATACCCGGTCACGGGAAAGGCTTCGGGAGTCAACCCTGAGGAAAAATCCGGAGTCGGAGCCCCTAAGGCAGTTCTATGTTGTGCTCAACATCGTTCTGGCAGCTCCTGCAACGGCGCTGGTGCCAAACTGTAGCAGCCCTGCTGTTCCTTTGGATTCATCAGTGACGTGGAGAGGGGGGACATGCTGCATGGGCAACATCTTATCCTCCATATCTTCCTGTCCAGGCTTGAATCCTACCAACGCCCAACGCTGGAAGGTAGAACACCGGATCACTGGAGAGGACACTCCAGCTTCGCCTTTGGCGTAGACAAAACACGGGGAATGACAGTTACCGGTTATAAGCCACCGCTCAATTGGCGTAGAGCTCGGCGCCAGGGGTTATTCCCGACGGTGGGAGGGATCATCGGATCTCACTGGACAGCTACCGCCCGCCTCAAGCTGGGCAGCCCCCAGCCAATAAGGTGATGTCCCGCCACAGCTTGCTTTCCTCATTGGGTGCATGGGGATGAGGAGAAGTCTGAACAGCAGGCTGAGAACTTTCGCACCAGGCAAGACAATAAAACAAAAGAGACCAACTCTAAAACTGGGAACTTGGAACGTCCGCACTATGATGACAGGACTCGCTACTAACCTCAAGGACATCAACGACACCAGGAAGACTGCCATCATCAATAATGAGCTGAAGAAACTGGGAGTGGATATCGCCACTCTCCAGGAAACACGGTTGGCTGACGCAGGCACACTGAGAGAGAAGGACTACACGTTCTACTGGCAGGGAAAGGGCAGTGACGAACACAGGGAACACGGAGTGGGCTTTGCCATGAAGAACACCTTGCTGAAGATGGTGGAACCGAGCAGCACTGGCTCTGCACGACTCCTCACCCTCCGCCTGAACACCACTCAAGGCCCAGTCACCCTCGTCAGTGTGTATGCCCCAACACTGACAGCCACACCAGAGACAAAAGACGAGTTCTACGAGAATCTCGCAACAACTGTCAGGATCGTCCCCAACTCTGAACAACTCATTCTCCTTGGAGACTTCAATGCCAGAGTGGGTGCTGACCACGACTCCTGGCCCTCCTGTCTTGGACCTTTTGGCGTGGGCAGAATGAATGACAACGGACAGCGGCTGCTCGAGTTCTGCACATATCACGATCTGTGCATCACAAACTCGTTCTTCAAGACCAAGCCCCAACACAAGGTTTCCTGGCAACATCCACGCTCAAAGCACTGGCACCAGCTGGACTTGATCCTGACCAGGCGCACCTCACTGAAGAACGTGCTAATCACCCGTTCGTTCCAGAGTGCAGATTGCGACACAGACCATTCATTGGTGTGTTGCAAGGTCAAGCTGCAGCTGAAGAAATTCCATCGTGCTAGACAACCTGGAAAGGCACGGATTGACACCAGCAAGATGGCTCAACCAGAACTTGTTGAGCAGTTTGCCTCCACCTTTGAGAAGGAGCTTAGTGTACCACAAGAAGGAGAATCTGCAAAGCAGAAGTGGGAAGAGCTGCGAAACACCATCCACTGCACAGCCTTGGCTACCTTTGGGAGGAAGACCTCGAAGTCACAGGACTGGTTTGATGCCAAGTTGACCGAGATGACCCCCGTCATTGAAGCCAAGCGCTCAGCACTTGCTGAGTACAAGAAGTACCCAAACGAGAAGAATCTCCAGATTCTCAGGGCTGCGAGAAGCAAAGTTCAGCAGACTGCTCGGCGCTGTGCCAACGAGTACTGGACTCAGCTCAGCCAAGACATTCAAACCGCTGCCATAACAGGGAACATCCATGGTATGTACGATGGCATCAAGAAAGCACTTGGTCCGGCTCAGAGCAAGACAGCCCCCCTCAAATCCTCCACTGGGGAGATGATCACAGAAAAGAACAAGCAGATGGAGAGATGGGTGGAACACTACTCCGACCTCTACTCCAGACAGAACACCGTGACACAGTCAGCCCTTGATGCCATCGACTGCCTGCCATCCATGGACGAACTTGACGCCGAGCCAACCATCGATGAACTCAGCAAGGCCATTGATAGCTTGGCCGCTGGCAAGGCACCCGGCAACGATGGCATACCCCCCAACCTGATCAAGCACTGCAAGACCGCCCTACTGCTGCCATTGCATGATGTCCTCTGCCAGTGTTGGAAGGAAGGTGCCGTACCACAGGACATGAGGGACACCAAGATCATCACCCTCTACAAAAACAAAGGGGAAAGAAGCGACTGCAACAACTACAGGGGCATCTCCCTCCTCAGCGTTGTTGGCAAAGTCTACGCACGAGTTGTTCTCGTTCGTCTACAGAAGCTTGCCGAACGTGTCTACCCCGAGTCCCAGTGTGGCTTCCGCGCTGAGCGATCAACGGTAGACATGATATTCTCCATCCGCCAACTCCAGGAGAAATGCAGAGAACAGAACATGCCCCTGTACGTCGCCTTCATCGACCTCACCAAAGCGTTCGATCTGGTCAGCAGAGAGGGCCTTTTAAAGATCCTGCCAAAGATAGGATGCCCACCAAAGTTACAAAGCCTCATTGAATCGTTTCACACCAACATGCAGGGGATAGTGCAGCATGATGGCAACGTCTCAGAGCCTTTCAACATACGCAGCGGAGTGAAACAGGGCTGTGTACTTGCGCCAACCCTCTTTGGGATTTTCTTTGCTATGCTCCTGAGGCATGCCTTCAGCATAGCAACAGAGGGAATCTACCTGCACACAAGATCTGACGGCAGGCTTTTCAACCTCGCCCGCCTGAAAGCCAGAACCAAAGTACGCGAGGCTCTAATCAGAGACATGCTGTTCGCAGACGATGCTGCAGTCGCAACCCACACACAGCAGGAGCTTCAGACCCTTATGGACCGCTTCTCCCAGGCATGCAAGGACTTCGGGCTTACCATCAGCCTGAAGAAGACTAACGTCTTGGCGCAAGGCACGGAAGCACCACCAACCATCACCATTGACGACTACGAGCTGGAGGTCGTGAATCAGTTCACGTACCTGGGATCCACGATCAGCAACAACCTCTCCCTTGATACAGAGATCAACAAGAGGATTGGAAAATCAGCCTTCACACTCGCTCGCCTCACCACACGAGTGTGGGAGAATCCCAAACTCTCTGTCAAGACGAAGATGGCAGTGTACAACGCCTGCGTCATCAGCACACTGCTCTATGGGAGTGAGACTTGGACAACATACGCCCGGCAGGAAAAGAGACTGAACTCCTTCCACTTGCGCTGCATTCGCCACATCCTGGACATATCCTGGCAGGACAAAGTGCCCAACACAGAAGTTCTGTCCCGTGCCGGCCTTCCCTCCATTTTCACTCTACTCAGACTGCGCAGGCTCCGCTGGCTAGGCCACGTTCACCGTATGGAGGATGGCAGAATCCCCAAAGACGTCCTCTATGGAGAACTGGCAACTGGCAAGAGAGATGTTGGCTGCCCACAGCTGCGTTTTAGAGACGTCTGCAAGAGAGACATGAAGGCCCTGGAGATCAACACAGAGCGCTGGAAGGACCTTGCAACGGACCACTCCAAATGGAGAGGCACCCTGACCAGACAGCTCAAGGCGGGTGAAGAGAGACTGACTGCTGCTGCAGATGAAAAAAGGACCGGCAGGAAGAACCGCCACAGACCCAGCAGCACGGAGACCACCCACAAGTGCGACCTGTGTGACAGGGACTGCCATTCGCGCATCGGCCTGTTCAGCCACAGGCGGTGCTGTTCCAGCAGAGTAGACGTTTAGGATTCTCTTCCATGGTCATCATAGACCGACGGAGACCGACGATGACAACTAATTTATCTCTGAATATCTCAATGCAAGTTCCCGGCGTTCTATATATACAACTTATAATTAGATTTTTTTGTTTTATCTTGGTCAATCTGAACAGTAACACATTCCAAAATCCCTGGTAGTGCAAAGGACATTCCATTTACAAGCTTACACCTATACAGGTCATCAATATACAATGCAACACCACCACCCTTTTTTTGAGATCTGTTAATATGAAACATCTGATATCCCTCTATTGCCATCAGGGGAGCCTGCTCTTCATTAAGCCAAGTTTCAGAGACTGTGATAGCTGTAAATTTTCTGTCTAGCTATTGTAAATAGTCCTGAATCAGTGGAAAGTTTTTGTTAAGACTTCTGCTGTTGAAGTGTATTATTGATAGTTTACCATCTAGTTGCACTTGACTTTTGAATTGCTTTTCAGTGTAATATTCACAATGGTTATGAATATTATTGAAAAAGTGGTTATCATGATCAATATCATTCTCCATCTCTTGTAGTTTATGTTCAGCATAATGGCATATTTTCAGAGTTTGAATTTCCTCACTCTGTGTCAAATGACTTCCTCCAACTGGGGCTAATTGATGTCTACTCAAGTCAGTCATAAGTTTTTTTGTTTGTTTTGTTTAGGTTTGTTTTTTTTAAGTACATTGACATTGTATATCAAAAGAACTATTCTTGCCGTGTGTGTGGATATTGATTATCATTGTCTCTTAATTTTCTTAATCACTGTTCATCTGTATTTATTTAAGTCAGTAACATCTCTGATCATTATACTCTTTGCTTCCTCAGATGTTCCATTTAGTTTGATCCAAACTCTACAATTTCTTGTCCATGTTGCCTGTATCTTATTTTGTCTTTTCAGCATCCGTGCTTGCCGTGCTATTTCAGCATTAGTTTTTGTTAGGTGTTCATTTAGGTAAACTTCTGTTCCCCGAAGCTTTCTGGCCTGCCTCAGTATGTCATTCTTTACCCTTCTGTTCACAAAGCGCATCACAATTGATTTCTTTGTTTTATTATCCTTTCTGGGTAAAGCATAACAGGCTGAAATTGCATTTGCTTCGACCTTTATATTTCTACTATCAAGGAACTGAAGCACCTGGTTTTCCAGGGAGACTGATTCACTCAGGGGAGCATCCTCACCTCTCAATCCTGCTGTAGCATGAGCATACGATTGATATTTGATGTCTAGTCCACTTATAATTAGATCATCCATACGAGAACATTGTTCAAGATCCTCAACGCGTCACTCCAAGTCTGTAATTTTTTTGTCTTTTTCCTGAATTGTTAATTTTAATTCTCGGACTTCTTCCATTAGCCCTAATATTTTGGCCTGCTGGCTAACCATTTTGGTCACTTCTTCTGACAAGAAGTTCAGAGATTTTTTGATCTCTTCCATTTCCTCCTTCTTTGGTGGTATTTTTACTGACCTGTGGATAGTAAAGCTATCTCTGCTGGTGTCGCCGGTATCCGATCCGACCGACCTCGAATTCAGCTGGGCCTCAGCTAGCCCCCTCCGCAGCTAGTCCTGCTGCTTACCGCTACCGTAACCGAGCTCCTGTCCAGCCGGGGTACCAGCAGCTCCTCCACCGAGTCCCGCCGCCCACCGCCGCTGTAGCCGAGCTCCGATCCTGCTTCTGTCCGGCTGGGGCCCCGGTAGATCCTCTGCTGAGCCCCGCCACCTACCGCAGCCTGCCTCAGTAGTTCCTCCGCCGAGCCCCGCCGCTGCAACTGGGCTCCGACTCCGGCTGGAGCCCCGGTGGTCCTCCACTGGTCCCCGTCTCCCACCACCGCTGCACTTGAGCTCCGATCCGGCTCCCGTCCAACTGCTGCCTCGGCTTGTTCCTTCAGCGAGCCTCAATCTCTCTGAAAGCCTTCTTCTGGCTTTCAGAGAGAGCAGACGCATTTCTTCCCCTCTCCTCACTCCTCTCCTCTCTTCACTGATCCCAGCTTGCTGTGTCCTGTCAGTGTCTCGCTCTTCTTCTGGCTGAATCTCGATCCAAATGGAAAATAATGGAATTGGTAAGCTGGGCTTTAAATGCAATTGACACCACTTTCTCAAACAGAAAATCGGGCCCGGGGGAGCCCAACTGTCCTGCAGGCACTACGGCTGCGGGTTATGTGAGACTCATGGACAATTGGAAACTCATGTGTCTGTGTGACTTTTCGATTGAAGCTGTAGAAGACATCTACCTGTTTGGCGTCATGATCACAGGATTGCTGCTGTTTGGCTTTGGAGTTTTCCTAGTGTATCGTAAACTAAGGAAATTGGAAAGAGCTAATCAAAATGCGGACCCGGCGAAGCTCCTCCAACAATTCGACCAGATGGCGAGGGCACTGATAGCGGCGAATGGTGAACTGAATCGGAAGATGGATAACATCTCGAAGTCGCTGGGTGCTCTCCAGGAAATGATTTTAAAGCCTGGAAATGTACATGGAAATGTATATGCAAATTGTGATGCACAGAATCACATGAGAGGTGAAATTTCTATGCTCTAAGTGAACTGTGCCTATCAGGCCTTGATTCGGCGTCCTTGGCATTCATTCCTCCAGGAGAGAAGATAAGGCAGAAGGGAGTTTTGGCTTCTCCCTAACCCAAACACTGATGTGCAGCAAACTGAACTCTCTAAGGACAGCGTTATCACGTGACTTGCATGGAATTTTACCATCTGACATGAATTAAAGAGAGATGAACTCTTGTGGACATGTTATCTATGTTTAGGACACTAAAGACATAACATCTAGCCGTTGCCGAGGAGAGAGGATTTGTTGTCCACCAGTAACTGATATTTCACACACTGCATTCACACTGATATCACTACCACTGACATACACACACTGGTCTCTCTCTTGCTTTGTTAATGTGTGATCTGTATTGTCTGCTAATTGTGCATTAGAGGGTTTTTTTCTATGTGATCACAATCTTGCTCATACGAGCTTTATTTTGATAAACTATGTTTTTTCTCTCTGCCCAATGTGTCATCCCCTCCCCCTCCCCCTCTTTACCCCTCACTGTATGAGGTGCCTTGTATGGCTGCCGCGTCATTAGGGAGCGCTTAACATGAGTGCACCTTAGTGATAAGTAGAATTCCTGGTATGTGCAAGCATACTTGGCAATAAAGTTGTTTCTGATTCTGATTCTGATTCTGATTCAATCACCGGGGACAGAATCGCTTCTCCGTGTCGGTGCTAGGTGCTATGACTAGCTATGGCGTTAGCTATAGCGTTAGCCTAGCAAATGCCTCGGGTAAAGCGTAGCAGTGAACCACGAAAAGAAACGCCAATCAGTTCACTCACGAATGAGAGCAGTCCCAAAAGTCCAATTCTCACAGCGAGCGCAAAACAACTCTTAAAAACAGAGATCGAGTCTGACCCCCGAATCCAGACCGGCTGAACCACAACTAAAAATTTTTTTTTAAGTTGAGCCTGCAAGACTGAGACCACTCACTCCGCCATCCGCCGTGACGAAAAAAAAAAAAAAAAATCAGGCTTAGGTTGATGATGTTAATTAAATTAACTTAAATTCCTTATTAGAAAAAATAATAATTGCAAAAATGAAAAAAAAAATCTGTTTCTGAAGTATTGATCATGTGCAATCCAATCTGTCACTGCACCTACACTACTACATTGAACTTTCAGTTATGGGTATTACGGCTCCACTTTTTTTGTATATAGGATTGCTGGGTTTTATTGTTTATCTGTATTTACACTATGGGTAGCATTACTGTACACAGACTGCTGTTGTTGTTTTTCATCCTTACTCCTTCTTTTCTTATATATTGTGCTATTGTGCACACCACTAAGAGAGAGAGAAACGGCATTTCAATTCTCCTGTATGTCCTGTACGTATTGAAGTATTGACAAATAAAAATCTTTGAATCTATAGCTCACGCTGTAGCATGTGCACGCCTTGGTGGAGATACTGTACTGTATTCTTGTTTATTTATGCAAATCTAAAAGATTATGAATGAAAGAACCTTACTGAGCAAGCTCACATGTCCCACACATCCCCATATCAGAGTTCTCGCTGAACACGGTAATGCAAGCCCTCATCTGATGCAAATATAAACCTTGCATGTGCCAAAGGAATTTGTGTCTTTTTCAATAGAAAACAGTTTATATTCAAGTTCTTTTAGATGTTGGTCAACCTTACAGATTAACCCCTCATTAGATGCATGTTAAAACTGAACGCATCCAAGGTAGTGAGGAGTTCAAGGTTCTATATAAATTTGAAGTCAATCCAATGATAAATGTAGAAGCTATAGTGGTGTCAATATAAAATGTCGGATGAAAGAACGGATGAACGGGTCAAAAATACAATCCACAACTTTTTTGCATGGGGTATAATAACCAACAAAAAAATATTCCATTAGTATATGTTCTAAATTTTAAAGAAACACAACAAAAGCAAGAATGAAATTTAGTACATTGTTGAAAAAATATTTAAGTAATTTGTTCTTTACTAATGCTTTAATTACAGATACTGGGTGAAATAAGACAGAAATGATGTGGTTGCCGTGCTGGAGCAAGACGGTGGGCGAGAAATATAAGGTACAGACCCGTCCTTCCATCCGTTATTATGGGGAATATACGATCACTACTCAATAAGACAGATGAGCTAGCAGCTATGGCTCGTTACCAGAGCGTCTTCAGAGAGATTAGCATGATGTTGTTTACTGAGACGTGGCTAACAGAACTAGCAACAGATGCTAACATCGAACTGGAGGGTTTCCACGCAATACAGGCTGGCCGGACACCAGAGAGTGGGAAGGCAAGGGGCGGGGGAGTGATAATGTATGTCAATAACAGCTGGTGCAGAGCAGGACATATTACGGTTAAACAACATCACTGCAGCAAAGACATTGAGTTGCTAGCTTTTAGCATGCGGCCTACCTATCTCCCGAGGGAATACTCACACGTGATCTGCATTGTTATTTATGCAAATCCGACGGCGGACGGCGAACGCGGGGACAGCACGTGACACCATTCACTCAGTAACTGGCAGGCTGCTGACAGAACACCCAGATGCTCTTCTCCTCATCTCAGGTGATTTCAACCATATTTCACTGTCCCCCATTCTGCCCACGTTCACCCAGTATGTCACATACCACACTAGAGACAATAAAACACTGGACTTATTCTATGCAAACACTAAGGAGGCGTACACCTCATCACCACTCCCCCCACTTGGGAGATCGGATCACAACTTGGTTCATCTCCTGCCGGTGTACAAACCCCTAGTACACAGACAACCTCTGGTCATGCGCACCGTGAAGATATGGTCTGAGGAGGCAATGGACGCTCTAAAGGACTATTTTGAAACCACTACCTGGGAGCAGCTCTGCGATCCACATGGTGAGGACATTGATGGCCTCACTCACAGCATCATGGACTACATCAACTTCTGTGTGGACAACACCGTACCCACCAAGACCATACGGTGTTGCTCGAACAACAAACCCTGGATCAACCCTGAGAAAAAACACTTCTGAGAGAGAAGAAGAGGATCTTCAGGTCGGGGAACCGGGAGATGCTGAAGTCTGTACAGAGGGAGCTGAGGAGGAAGATCAGAGAAGGCAAGGTCAGCTTCAGGAAGAAGATGGAGGACAAGCTGCAACAGAGCGACATCGGCGGGGTCTGGAGAAACCTTAAAACCAGAATACCTCCTCCCAGGCCACGGGGCCAGGGAGTGGGTGAACAATCTGAACCTGTTTTTTAATAGGTTTGACCAACCGCCCTCCCCGCTGACTGCACACCGACCACTGCTGCCTCTAAAGTCATCGAGACCTGCTGTCCACACCCCACTCCACCAACACCCCCCCACTCCCAGCACACAGCCCCCCCAACCTGACCCTCACTAAGACCCAGGTGAGGACGGAGCTGAGGAAGACCAAGGCGAGGAAGGCCTCGGGACCAGACAGCATCAGCGCAAAGCTCCTCAAGTCCTGCGCAGACCAGCTGTGTGAGATTGTGGAGCACATCTTCAACCTGAGCCTGAAGCTGGGGAGGGTACCACAGTTGTGGAAAACATCTTGTGTGGTACCTGTACCAAAGACTTCCCACCCCAAAGACCTGAACAGCTACAGACCAGTGGCCCTGACGTCTCACATGATGAAGACCCTGGAGAGACTGCTCCTTGCTCACCTCCGCCCCCTGGTGGGACCAGCGATGGATCCACTCCAGTTCGCCTACCAGCATGGCTTTGGGGTGGAGGATGCAGTGATCTTCCTCCTTCACCGTTTCCTGTCCCACCTGGAGAAGCCTGGGAACGCGTTGAGGATCATGTTCTTTGACTTCTCCAGTGTTTTCAACACCATCCAACCGATGATCCTGAAGGACAAGCTGCTGTGCGCAGGGGTGGACCAACACCTGTCATCATGGATCCTGGACTACCTCACTAACTGGCCACAGTTTGTGAGAACCCGGGATTGTGTGTCTGACACGATCATCGGCAGCACGGGGCCCCCCCCCAGGGAACGGTTTTGGCTCCCTTCCTGTTCACCCTGTATACTGCGGACTTCTCACACAACACAACACACTGCCTTCTACAGAAGTTCTCTGACGACTCTACGATCGTCGGCCTCATCTCCTCGGAGATGTCTCATCTCCAAAGGAGATGAAGCTGAGTACAGAGGACTTATCCAGGACTTCGTGGACTGGTGCCATCGGAACTGCCTCCAGATCAACGTGAGGAAAACTAAGGACCTGGTGGTGGACTGCCGCAGGCAAGGACAACCCCTCACAGCACCAGTAAACATCCAGGGAACAGACATTGAGATGGTGACATCCTACAAGTACCTGGGTGTTCATCTGAACAATAAACTAGACTTGTCACACAATACCAACGCACTCTACAAGAAGGGACAGCACAGGCTGTTCCTACTGAGGAGGCTCAGGTCTTTTGGTGTACAAGGGGTGCTCTTGAAGACATTCTACGACACGGTGGTGGCATCAGCCATCACTTTTGGAGTGGTCTGCTGGGGCAACGGCATTACAGCAGCCGATAGGAAGAGACTGAACAAACTAATCAAGAAAGCTAGCTCTGTCCTGGGGCAGCGCCTTGACCCAGTGGAGGAGATAGGAGAGAGAAGGACGGTGGCTAAACTGTCATCTCTGCTGGAGTCCGAGTCCCCCCCTGTGCAGGACATACTGAACGCACTGAGGAGTTCATTTAGCAGTAGACTACATCATCCTAGGTGTGTCACCGAGAGGTTTCGCAGGTCCTTCCTACCTATGGCTGTCAGACTGTATAACCTAAGCAGGGCTGCTTGCAGAGATAGCAACAAAAAAAATGTGACTACCTAATAGTAATGAATGCAAAAGACGCAACAGACTTACACAAATGGTCCCCTCCAGTATACAACTAGGACAATATCAGTTGCTATGGAGGGTGACAATATATATGGGTACATATTCATACCATGCAGGGTAACTAAACAGACGGTTTTGCTGTTTAGTCCATCTAGCTACAATGCTCTGCACTGTGTATATAAATTTATATATTTATGTGTACATAACACATATTCACTGCTCTTATTTTCTTATCTTCTAAATTATTGCTCTGAGTGTTGCTATCCCTGTGCTGTTGCAATCCTGGAATTTCCCCATTATGGGACTAATAAAGGCTTATCTTATCTTATCTTATCTTATATAGTGGCTTGCAAAAGCATTCATCCCCCTTGGTGTTTTTCCTGTTTTTTTTTTTTTTTTGTGTTAAAAGCTGTAATTTGAAAAAAAAAAAATATATATATATATATATATATAATTTTTTTAATATATATATAATTTTTTTTTGGGGGGGTGGCCTTCATTTGTGTAAACAAAATTGTCCAAACTAGTGGGGGCAGCGTAGGGGAGCTGCCTTGTAACGGGGTGTCCCCCAGCTGGCCATGAGAGTGGAGCGGAGTCCCACAGAGAGAGACATTGTCCGTGGCTCAGCAGCTCGGCCAGCAGCTTCGAGTCCCAGGCCAGATCGGTTGCAGCGATCTGGGGGCCGCCTGGCATGTGGTGCTAGCAATTTGTTATGGAATCATCGCAAAATTATTGGGAGATGGGCAGGAATGATGCAAGATACACAATCGACTGTGGATCAGTGAACCAGCGCTGCTCAGCCGAGCTAGAAGATAAAGGCTAGAAGCTAGTCAGCTAATGGCTAACTGATGTAAGAGGGAGGGCGGAGATGAATAGGTGAAAGATGTTTCTTAAAGTAAAAAATGCAAAACAAATTTGCTTCAATAATTAAAAATTAAAGAAAATGTGAACAAAGTGTGTCACAAACATTTCATTAAGGGATGTGTCAACTGTTAAAACGTGGAAAAGTGTAGTCAATGACCCCTTTAAATGAGGAAGTTGGCATCTGTCTGGACAGTATTTGTCACAGCATTTAATATGTTCATTCCTCATTTTTATTTAACTATGTGTGTTCAAATCAGTTTGCTGGAGTGTCGTTGTCATCCTATATGGACAAATGGACCATAAATTATGTGGTATATGGAAAAGGGGCACTTTATTGTGAAGTGCAGTGGGGTGACATGGACTTCCTGTCACATCACCACACTGCCCTATATAGTGGGCGGGCCACCATCTTACGGTCTCTTATGCTGAATGATCCCGTTGGTGCCTGCCTTGTATTGCTCTGTACATAATTCATGAATAAAGCTGTGTTCGCCAACTTCAGCTTGCCTCATTCATCACCAGGTATTTCCACACATAACATTTGGCGACCGAGGATTAACGTATGGAGGCATGTATTACACCAATCCGTCCCTTCCTCGAGCTCCCGGGCAAGCCATTTGGTTCCATGGCTGCATTGGTTGGAGTCCTATCAAACGTATATTACAGTGGTGGACCTCAGGAAGCTCGATAAGGTGAGGGCACGGGCGCTTCTCGTTCACAACCTGGGTGTTGAAGGCCGGAGGGTTCTACAGACGCTCGGTGCAGCGCACTCGTATGAGGATGTTGTAGAGCTGCTAGCTAGATGTTTCTTCACTCCAGACAGCGTGACTGTTCAGAGAATTTGCTTTCACCGGAGAAACCAGCAGGTAGGTGAGCCTATTCGCCAGTATGTCATTGACTTCAAGTAGCTAGCTAGCGAGTGTTGATTTGGACCACTTAAAGACTAGATGGTACATGACCAACTAGCAGAGCACACATGCAACACTGAGCTGCGTGCTAGGCTATTAGTGGCACCTAATGACTTGACATTAGCTGAAGCAGTTGAGCTAGCTCTCCAGTTGGAAGCCGTTAAGCTAGCTGTGGAGCTAAATTGGCGCCAGCCACAGAAGCCACCAGAGCTGCCCGCCTCAGCTAATGTTGCGGACCCTGATAGCGAGGATAGCTTGGATGAAGATTATTGGGAAATCAATGCTGCCAGCCAAAGGTATGCCCCAGGAAACTCCCATTGCAGGGGTTGTAGGTCCGCGACGCACTACCATAAAGCGAAGGAATGCCTGGCAAGAGGAAGACGTTGTAGTAGATGTGGACGCTTGAATCACTATGCCACACTAGGGTGTGCCGTTTGTCTTACCCGGGGACTCCACGGGAGAAATCATTCTGCCCACCCCCACCCCGGACACTAGGAGTGGATGGTGCGAAGAGATAATGGACACCCTCGCTTTCAAGTCAGCTAGTTCTCGGTCAATGTCGGTACCCATGCTGATGAGCAACACCATGCTAGCCCCAGATGCCTCCGGTTCTTGACCACAGTTAGATGAGGGGTCTGCGGCTATGACGGTGAACACTACAATGTTTATAGAAGAGGATGGGGCCAGACCAATGAGCATGGAGTTACCACTTGCTCAGCAGCAGCACATCGGGCCGAGTAAAATTCCACTTAGGGTGATGGACTTGGTTCAGGTTCGGGGTAATAAACAACCATGGCGAAGATGTGCCAGATGACAGCCAGCAAAACATCAAGCATGTCTGCGGATAGTGGCAAAGTTAAGAGCGGCGTGTTTCTGGTTGTCCAACGGCTCGAAGAGGCACGCCAATCAGCTTCAGCATGTCCAGGAGAATGCTTTGGGTGACGAGGCAGGACGGGAGTTGGTGTTGGTGGTGAAGGAGTCGGGCCCCGCTGTCCAGAAGATCAGCCATTGTCCCCGGGGGCCTGCTGCTTCTGGAGGCGCGCTTGCTGAGGGGCTGCCCTGGGACCCCCATGCCGGTTCTACCTCTCCCACCCAAGTGGGAGAGGTAGAACCGGCATTTTACTGTGCTGTAAAATGATGTTTATAGTTCTGAGTGATATGCATGTTATTTTATGGGGTTATTTATGTATTGTTGTTTTAGTTTTGGAGCACGGCTGTGAATTTTAGTTTAAGGAAGGACTCTTTTAGTTATTTGGTCACAGAATAATCCACCATGCTGTGCGGGCTGTGCAACAGTCCACCCGCCAGCCCTATTTTAGGTTGTTTTGAGTGAGTGTGTTAGGCCAATCTAGTACATCAGTTTTCGTTATTTTAGAGTGTGATTCGGGTTCCAAATTGGGGAGGGGGGAGTTCATTTGTATGTGTGGTTTTGGCCTTTTCTAAGGGGAGGAGGAAATGTAGTATATGGAAAAGGGGCACTTTATTGTGAAGTGCAGTGTGGTGACGAGGACTTCCTGTCATGCCACCACACTGCCCTATATAGTGGGCGGACCACCATCTTACGATCTCTTATGTTGAATGATCCCGCTGGTGCCTGCCGTGTATTGCTCTGTACATAGTTCTTGAATAAAGCTGTGTTCGCCAACTTCATCTAGCCTCATTCATCACCAGGTATTTCCACACATAACATTTGGCGACCGAGGATTAACGTATGGAGGTGTGTATTACATTACTCCGTCCCTTCCTTGAGCTCCCGGGCGAGCCACTGGATCCATTGCCGCATTGATTGGAGGCCTATCAAGCGTATATTACGGTGCTGGACCTCAGGAAGCTCGATAAGGTGAGGGCGCGGGCGCTTCTCGTTCACAACCTGGTGTTGAAGGCCGGAGGGTCCTGCGGACGCTCGGCACAGCAGACTCGTATGAGGACGTTGTGGAGCTGCTAGCTAAATGTTTCTCCACTCCAAACAGCGTGACTGTTCAGAGAATTTGCTTTCGCAAAGAAGAAGCTGTGTTCGCCAACTTCATCTTGCCTCATTTATCACTAGGTATTTCCATATATAATGTGAAATGCAGCTGTGGCAAATCAGTCACCCGATCTGCACAGCAGCGGCTAGACCAAAACATGGAAAGACTGAAACCAGCTGGTAGGAATGCTTCTGTTTTTCATTTGAAGTCTAACATTTCTTTGACAGAGAAAAAGAATCAGAACACACTGTCAAATTCACAGCCTTTATTGGTGTTAAGACTAACACTTGTATGGCTGACTCTAAAGAAGACATGAAGTGTTTGAAACATTATTATATATTATACACTTGATAAATGTTAATTGCATGTTCCACTCCCTGCCACATGTGAATTAGAACAGTTAAGAAGGATATAGCAAACAAGCTCTGGCTACAGTCTGGCATGTTTACATGTAAAGTGTTCATTAATATGCAATGTCCCGAAAAATAAATATTAAAATCAGTAATACATCTATGATCTAAGTAAGAAGACTGAAGATGATGTATGTGTGTTAGTCTTAGCACCAATAAAGACTGTGAATCTGACAATGTGCTCCAGACTCTTTTTCTCTGTGATTTTGATGTCCTTAAGCGGACAAACGCCTGCAGCAGCTATAGTTCCTTTAGGATAAAGCACAGAAATTCCTTTTTCTAATATTTATATGTTATGGAAAAAAGATGCATCATAATCGGAGCCCTCTGAAATGTAATCAGCTCAAATTGTAAGGTGCCTAACAATTCCTATCCCTATTTGCCATGTATGACGAGGGGCTGAAAATTTCATAGGCTGACCATGATGCAGTGGTCAAATTTGACCAAATGTTGTTTATTTTTCAACATAGTCTCCAATGTCAGTGTATCTGACAAGAAACAGTGCAGTTAATATCAAAAAAGGTTGAATTTAATGCATGACTAATTCCGTTGCTGTATCATAACTCCTTCTTAGTCAGCCTATGAACTTTTCAGCCCCCCCCTTCCCGATAGCACATCATCTATTTCACACTGTATACAAGTGAATATGAAAGTTACATGGGCTGCTCTTACTTTTGTCTGAAAAAAGATTAGACTGGTAAAAATCTGCATGCTCTACTGTCTATTGTTATCTAGTAATAACAGTTGTTGTGCATGGACCACTAAAGAATTGTGCAAGTACTTGAGACCAAACTTGAGACAATATAGCATAATTTGATTACATCTGGGAACTGATCATACTTTAACTGAGCCTCGTTTCAGCAGTGAAGAGTTTTAGTGAGTATGTAATTACAATCACAACATATATTAATCATCCATCCTTTTTGCATCATCTAAAGCTGAATTGATTTTCTTTGTGTTCTGGTTAATTCCAACAATCACGTTTTGGTTGCCTTGTTAAGTTTATTCTTACCTTACCATTCTCAATAACGTAAGGGAACATATTTTGGTCTCATTTGATTTTCTTTTCCTTCAATTTGCCTTCACAAACAGTCAAACTGTTTATATGTTAAAATACAGTATGCACAAGCTCAGAATTCAAATGTCATTATCAAGGAGAGTTTTACTTGTTCCTTGATTTAAGAAACAATATAAGTACTTAATTGAGAACATAAAATTGTTCATATTTGCACAGACTCAACCAGATTCAAGTTATATTTTGACTTTGATTATTTATTTTTGGAGCTACAGTTCTGCAGTGAACTTAAATGAAGTAGTCAGAAATCCATCTTCACTTCGGCCTTTACCCCTTAATTGTCTGCTAAGCAACAACAATGAGGAATCAAAGCCTTTGAAGATAAAGAGAAGCCATTAAGCTTACACTGCTGCACCAATCGTTATCAGTCCAAATCCCCGAGACAAGGCTCATCGCAGGGGTAAAATAAAGAGAAGATAAGACGGAAGCTAATGATGATTTTTCTCCCAACATCCAGAGTGGAAGGCAACAAATGGGCAATAAAAGGCCCAAAGAGGTGTCACTGTAAGATTTGAGGGAGCTGAGAGAGGCTAATCACTGGGGTTAAAAGCTTTCTGAAAAGACAAGACTGAAACAATCCAATCCCGATTATGACTTAGAATGCTGGAATGTGAATGTTTTTTAGCATAGTTAAAATTGGTAAAAGACATATCTGCTCCATGTTGGAGCTAAAGCTACGGTCAAAAAGATTCTTATGAATGATGGGTTTGTAAGAATCTGATTACATGCAGGCTACATGCAGGTTAGGTTAATTGGAGACGCTAAAGTAGCCTTAGGTGTGAATGTGTGTGTGTGAATGGTGAAGGGATTGGCGTCGCACTGTGGCTGCCTCATCCATTCAGGTGAATAACCCCCCCCCCCCCTTCCACAGCATGTGGAACACCAATTGGTGTATGGGTCAGCGCCTATCTCTGTTTCTATCTCCATTCAGGTGGATGCCCTGTAATTTCCCCATTGTGGGACTAATAAAGGATTATAAAATATAAATCTCCCAGTTTCTACGAATTCTGGAGTTCACAGACATTCGTGGAGGGGGGGGCATAGTTTCTTATGGCTGCCATCCAATTTACAAGAGCAACTTGAGTCATTCTTGAGAAATGAGGTGCTTTTCTGTCATACAATGGCCCTAGCGTTCTTACGTTCTTCATAAGCGTGCCTTGGGATGCTCCTACAGCATACTTCCATCTTACGAAAATTTTTGTGCAACCCACAGCACTCTCAAGTTGTTGGTAGGAAGATCTTACAGCTTTCGGCTCATTTTGTGTACACAAGTGTTGCAGGAATGGCATACTTCCGCCTTATGAGCGCCTCATTACCGCCTTATGCATGATGAACGGGGATTTGTACAGCATTTTCTACGACTCCTTTAAGGGGCCCTCAAGAACAACTTAAGGTGTTCTGAAGAACTTAAGGTGTTCTTGAGACATACTTATGCCCAACATCTTGCGTAGCTCTTGCGTTGTTCCTATGGCGTTCGTACGGCCGCCCTACGATGAGGGGTTTGTGGGGCATCCGTAGAAATCTGGGACAAGACCATCAACCTGGCCATGAACTTACGGTGTACAAACACCGGATTCTCCTACGGCCACCTTAAGAAGGCCATATGAAATGGTCCAAAAATTGTTCATATGGTGTTCACAGCCATTTGTAAGGGTATTTGTGACTGTAGCTTAAGTCACACAGACCTCCACCAGTAAACAACTCTGTAGATCTGCAATATGTGCAAACACATGAAAAATACTCACTTCAGGAGTCATGTTCATGATTCCTAGGTGGCTGGAATATGAATGTGTTTGTTTCAAGTGACTCTGCATCAGTATCCTTCTTTTCACTTGCATATGTGTCCACATGTCTGTATATATGTTACAATAAGATTGTGAAGTCAGGGATTTCCTAAAGTCACTAAAACTTTCAGAGAATTTGCCCAAACACTGTTTCAAACAGGGATTTCACAAAACTACAAAAAACAGTAAGGATTTCATATACTTGCTGAAAAAAGCAGTGTTTTATGTGTATCTAGCACATTGAGATGACTTTTGTTGTGATTAGGCACTACACAAAGTTGAATTGAACTGAATTTATGTTATTTTGCTGGTTGCATTGTCATAATTATTGCCCCTCTTGGGCAAGGAATGGGAAGAAGACCCAATTCTAAGCAAATCTGGTAGACCATGGTTTATTTTTAAACAGAAAATAAAGCTGTTCATGGGCAGAAATTAAACGCAAAACAGGCAGGCTTCAAACACAGCAGAATACTTAACAGGCTTGACAAGACAGATGAACTAGTGGCTATCTCCCGCTACGATAGCATATACCGGGAGTGTAGTCTGATGCTATTCACAGAGACGTGGCTAACAGGACTAGCAGCAGATGCTAACATTGAACTGGAGGGTTTCCATGCAATACGGGCAGACCGAACACCAGACAGTGGGAAAGCAAGGGGCGGTGGGGTGATGATGTACGTCAGAAACAACTGGTGCAGACCGGGACATATCACAGTTAAGGAACAGCACTGTAGCAAAGACATCGAGTTGCTAGCTGTTAGCATGCGGCCTACCTATCTCCCGAGGGAATACTCACACGTGATCTGCATTGTTATTTACGCAAATCCGACGGCGAACGGGGGGACAGTGCGTGACATCATCCACTCAGCAACTGGCAGGCTGCAGACAGAACACCCAGATGCTCTTCTCCTCATCTCAGGCGATTTCAACCATATTTCACTGTCTCCCATTCTACCCACTTTCACCCAGTATGTCACATGCCACACTAGAGACAATAAAACACTGGACTTATTCTACGCAAACACTAAGGAGGCGTACACCTCATCACCACTCCCCCCACTTGGGAGATCGGCTCACAACTTGGTTGATCTCCTGCCGGTGTACAAACCCCTAGTGCACAGACAACCTCCAGTCATGCGCACAGTGAAGTTATGGTCTTTTTTTGTTTTTTTTTGTTACTTATTTGTACCCGTAGGTAGATTTGGTTTGCAGTCTGGTGACAAGCCACTGGCTGCCGGTCGCTGCGTGCGCGAGCGCCCTAAACCTACATGTTTTTGGTATGCGGGAGGAAACCGGAGAAATCCCGGAGTAAACCCATGCAACACGGGGAGAACATGCAAACTCCACACAGCTCACTGTTGGTCAGGGGCTGGGATCGAACCCACGATCTCATGATCCCCGCGATCCCCCGGCCGAGGGTAAACTGTGTTGCCACAGTGCTAAACCACTGTGCCACCGTGCAGCCCAGGGATCTGACCGTGCAGCCTCCTCAGACCCTGGGTCTGAGGAGGTAATGGACGCCCTAAAGGACTGCTTTGAAACCACGGCCTGGGAGCAGCTCTGCGATCCACATGGTGAAGACATCGATGGCCTCACTCACACCATCATGGACTACATCAGCTTCTGTGTGGACAACACCGTACCCACCAAGACCATACGGTGTTTCTCGAACAACAAACCCTGGATCAACCCTGAGATAAAAACACTTCTGAGAGAGAAGAAGAGGATCCTCTTCTTCCGGCTTTCAGAGAGAACAGACGCATTCTTCTCCTCTCCTCCTCCGCCTCCTTTGACATGATCCCAGCTTGCTGTGTCCTGTCTGTGTCTCGCTCTCCTTCTCGCTGATCTCAATCCAAACGGAAAAAATGGAATTGGTGAGCTGGGCTTAAATGCAATTGACACCACTTTTTCAAACAGAAAATTGGGCCCGGGGGAGCCCAGGTGTCCCGCAGGCACTTCAGCTGCGGGTTATGTGAGAGACTCATGGGACAATTGGAAACTCATGTGTCTGTGTGATCTTTCGATTGAGGATGTGGAAGACATCTATCTGTTTGGCTGTATGATCACAGGATTTCTGCTGTTTGGTTTTGGAGTTTTCCTGGTGTATCGGAAATTAAAGAAGCTGGAAAGAGCTAATCAAAATGCGGACCTGGCGAAGCTCTTTCAACAATTCGACCAGCTGGGGAGAGCACTGATAGCGGCAAATGGTGAACTGAATCGGAAAGTGGGAAACATCTTGGAGTCGCTGGGTGCTCTCCAGGGAATGATTTTAAAGCCTGTGAATGTTAATGTAAATTGTGATACACAGAATCGCATGAGAGAAGAAATTTCTATGCTCTAAAGCCACATTTCCACTATATAGTTCTGCGCTACTCTTTTCTTTTCTTTTTTACTTGTTTCTCCCGCGGCTGCGCCTCCATCACAACCGCGGAAAGCCGAGAATTGCTGGGGTGGGCGGGATCGAGGTGGCGCTACACTGCTGACGTATAAAGGACGAGACTGACTCCTCAACAACACAGAAAAAAATAGCGGATTACGAGCGGAGGATTTCCACGGTTTTTAACACAATGAATGTCTTTAACGAGACAAGAGAATTTTACAGGAGAAGACGACGTGGATTGAGACAACACACGTTGGAGCAGGAGAGGAGAATAGCGGTTGTCCAGGAGGAATCTGAAGCAGCTGCATATGAAGCAGAGATCATTCAGAGATCATTTCATTTGTTCAGTGTTCATGTGCATACATATGTCAAACGTCTTTTTTAAATAAAATGTTGTGCACTTTTAAACTACGTCGCCTCTGTTGTTCAAAACGGTTAAATGTTAACAGACGGTTAATTAAATGCTGAAACACCGGGGTAATTTAAAATTATGCAGAAGCTTAATCCTAAACCCCTTTAACTTACCAAATAATTTATAGTATTATAAAAAAGCCAATCCAAATCTAGACCCATTTTGTATATTGTGTAATAATGATACACTGATGATAAACTGACTTCCCAAAAAAAGCAGCAGCTATACAACGCACTTTTGGTTTGATGGAATTGCCAATTGACCTTGGAATTATATGTGGAAACTTGTTATACTTCCAGTTAACTTTAACTTACAAAATAATTAAAAATATTATAAAAAAGCCAATCCAAATCTAGGCCCATTTTTTGTATTGTGTATCATTTGAGTATCATTGTACAATCTATTGTTATTTATAAGGGTTATCTGTTCAGTGGTGGCTAATTACACACTAAAACAACGTAGAAAATGACTGCAAAGAAAATGCTGCTGCTAGACAACTCACTTTTGATTTGATGGAATTGCCAATTGACCTTGGAATTATATGTGGAAACTTGTTATACTTCCAGTTAACTTTAACTTACCAAATAATTGATATTATAAAAAAAGCCAATCCAAATCTAGGCCCATTGTGTATCATTTTTCCAATCTATTGTTATTTATAAGGGTTATCTGTTCAGTGGTGGCTAATTACACACTAAAACAACGTAGAAGTGACTCAAAAAAAAAATATGCTGCAGCTAGATAACTCACTTTTGGTTTGATGGAAATGCCAATGAACCTAGAAATTTTATGATGAAACTTTTTTTAATCCTACTAAATACACTGACATTGTCACACTGCCAACACCAAATTATAATTTTCTTTTTCAAACCAAAGATCACTATGGATCTATTGAATCACAATCGCATAGGTTTATCATATACATGTCAACGTTTACAACATCGAAAATGTTATATTTGGGTTTACATGTATGGGTATTTTCGCTTTATATTATACTAGACTGCTTATAATTTATTGGAATTCTCAGAATTTGGAATGCCGATATAACATTCAATTCACATGTACTTACCTTTTACCCAATTCGACTTTCACCTTTATCAGTGTCTACTGCTGAATGTAAATTACACCTGTGCAACTGCTTACAATTTTACTTAAAAACTGTACCCAATGTAGAGCAATGGATACAGCAGTGGTAATATTTATTAAATTTAACAATAACAATTACATTACCATTAAAAATCTTGACACCTTTATGGCTGAACAGCAGGATTAGGGTCATATGAGGCAATGGAATGTGTATGTAATTATTCGCCTTTATCATCCAGTGTTATAATATACAAACCACACTTTTATCCAAAAGACTAACATTTTATTACATTACAAATATTCCCAAAACATGTTAACAAATGGGGAGCTTTCAGTACTCCGACCAGACTGCCAAAATGGTTTCGGAAGGCTCCGTGGAAGGAAGCCGTCTCTGTCAGCTCATCCCTTCTTAATGCGGCTAACTGCAGGTGTCTTTCGCGCTGTTCGAGCATCCTTTCATGGATCCGCATCTCCTCAGCATGATTCTGGGCCATCAGTGATGCAAGGTCTGCAATGTTGCTGGACCTCTTCAGCTTGCCTATATGAAAGACAGAAGTCATTGTATTTAGATAACACCGGATCAAAACATGTCAGAAAAAATATTATGGAATTAAACTGTTGAAAGCCTGTGGTGGGATGCTTCGTTGCTGTATTTAAGCTCAACTGTCATGTCGTTGCCCCTCAGTAGAGTGGACTTTAGAAACTTCTGTGGAGATGTGGTTAGACCCCCCTTCATTTCAAAAAGGATTAATTGTAAAAAGTATTTTGATTTAATGGGTTATTTTTAAAAGAATTTCTTTGTACTGTGGCCTCATAAATCAGAATGGGTTAATAGTGTTAGCTGACTTGAAGAATTTCAATCAAGCATTTTGATTTGAAGTCGGTACATGTGCTCCTTTTTTTTTTTGTGAAAATACAACAGTATTTCACCACCAACACACCTATAACACTGGGCCACTGTGGCTATGAACACCCCTGAATCTAGTATTTTTATAAACGTAGAAAGACATTTTAAATTCCTTGTTATGCGTCTATAGCAAACAATCACATATAAAAACAACCGGGTGGTAATTTTCAGTTTGTTGTGCCTTACCAGCACTTGACCGGGAGATGCCGGGGCAGTCCAGTGAGGCGGACCCAAGGGATTTGAAAACTGTGTATAGAAGGAAAAAAACACACAATAACGCTCACAAACAAAGTGCAACATGTACCGCAAACACAAAACTTTTTAACCAGAATAAAATTAGCTTACGTCAGCCTTTTGTTCACGTGAATACTGAAATAAAAGCGCGATTCTGCAGCTTGATGCCAGGTAGCAGCAAGGTACAGAGGTAGCTAGCTATTAGCGGGCTAGCCATCACCACAATTGCCCACAATCAAACAACTTTCTTTATTGCTAAAATAAAGTGCGCTTTTGACCGAAAGGCAAGAAGACGGACAATAACAAAACAACACTCACCGTCACCGTTTTCCAATTCCGTGGCCGTGTCGAGTCCAAATTCTCTGCCAATAATAGCAGGCCGGACACTTCCTGGTATATTTTTTCATTGCAAGTTGCCCCACCAACTCGCTCTGGATGTAGTCATCGGCTACGAGGGACAGAAAAGTCCGCACCTCCTCGTTTGTTCATGGAATAAACTTGCGCGTGGACATCGTTATATGAGAACACAATTTTGAATCCAGTCACCGCGATTACTCGCTGAAATTACAAATGGCAGACGTGTAGCTTCAACAGAAAACAAATGGACGCGTTTGGTGACGTTACGCCCTGACCAATCAGCGTTTAGCAGTCGATTGACGTCATTTCACACCTCGCTTTTCGCTCGCCTGTACCCTGCCTCTGAACAGGCACGAAAATCGTAACGGTTAAACCGTGAGGACTTGGGTGGAAATGGCGAAAAACCGAAACAAGTAAAAAAAAGTAAAGCCCAGGTGATACTGGTGGAAATGGGGCTTAAGTGAACTGTGCTCATCAGGCCTTGATTCGGCGCCCTTGGAAGAACTCATTCCTCCAGGAGAAGAGATAAAGCAGAAGGGAGTTTTGGCTTCTCTCTAACCCAAACAATTGCTGATGTGCAGCAATCTGAACTCTCCAAGGACAGCGTCATGTGACTAATATGGAGTTTTACCATCTGGCATGCACTGAAGAGAGATGAACTCTGTGGACATGTTATCTAGTATGTTTTAGAACACCAAGGACATAACATCTAGCCGTTGCCTAGGAGAGGATTTTTGTTGTCCACCAGTAACTGATACGTCACACACTGCATTCACACTGATATCACATGACTGACATACACACACTGGTCTCTCTCTTGCTTTGTTAATGTGTGATCTGTATTGTCTGCTAAGTGTGCAATTAGAGGGTTTTTTTCTATGTGATCACAATCTTGCTCACTGGAGCTATATTTTGATAACTATGTTTTTTTCTCTCTGCCTAATGTGTCATCCCCTCCCCCTCCCCCTCTTTACCCCCCACTGTATGAGGCGCCTGTATGGCTGCCGTGTCATTAGGGAGCGCTTAACACGAGTGCACCTTAGTGATAAGTAAAATTCCTTGTATGTGTAAGCATACTTGGCAATAAAGTTGATTCTGATTCTGATTCTGATTCTGATCTTCAGGTCGGAGAACAGGGAAATGCTGAAGTCTGTACAGAGGGAGCTGAGGAGGAAGATCAGAGAAGGCAAGGACATCTTCAGGAAGAAGATGGAGGACAAGCTGCAACAGAGCGACATCGGTGGGGTCTGGAGAAACCTTAAAACCACCTCTGGGCTCCAGAATACCTCCTCCCAGGCCACTGGGGGCAGGGAGTGGGCGAACAATCTGAACCTGTTTTTTAATAGGTTTGACCAACCGCCCTCCCCCTCGACTGCACACCAACCACTGCTGCCTCTAAAGACATCGAGTCCTGCTGCCCACACCCCACTCCACCAACACCCCCCCACTCCCAACACACAGCCCCCCAACATGACCCTCACTAAGACCTAGGTGAGGACGGAGCTGAGGAAGATCAAGGCGAGGAAGGCGTCGGGACCGGACAGCATCAGCGCAAAGCTCCTCAAGTCCTGTGCAGATCAGCTGTGTGGGATTGTTGAGCTCATCTTCAACCTGAGCCTGAAGCTGGGGAGGGTACCACAGTTGTGGAAAACATCTTGTGTGGTACCTGTACCAAAGACCTCCCGCCCTAAAGACCTGAACAGCTACAGACCAGTGGCCCTGACGTCCCACATGATGAAGACCCTGGAGAGACTGCTCCTTGCTCACCTCCGCCCCCTGGTGGGACCAGCGATGGATCCACTCCAGTTCGCCTACCAGCATGGCATTGGGGTGGAGGATGCAGTGATCTTCCTCCTTCACCGTTCTCTGTCCCAGCTGGAGAAGCCCGGGAATGCGGTGAGGATCATGTTCTTTGACTTCTCCAGTGCTTTCAACACCATCCAACCGATGATTCTGAAGGACAAGCTGCTGTGCGCAGGGATGGACCAGCACCTGTCATCATGGATCCTGGACTACCTCACTAACCGGCCACAGTTTGTGAGAACCCGGGACTGTGTGTCTGACACGAACATCGGTAGCACGGGGGCCCCCCAGGGAACGGTTTTGGCTCCCTTCCTGTTCACCCTTTATACTGCGGACTTCTCACACAACACAACACACTGCCATCTACAGAAGTTCTCTGACGACTCTGTGATTGTCGGCCTCATCTCCAACGGAGATGAAGCTGAGTACAGAGGACTTATCCAGGACTTCGTGGACTGGTGCCATCGGAACTGCCTCCAGATCAACGCGAGGAAAACTAAGGAGCTGGTGGTGGACTGCCACAGGCAAGGATAACCCCTCACAGCACCAGTAAACATACAGGGAACAGACATCAAAGATGGTGACATCCTACAAGTACTTGGGTGTTCATTTGAACAATAAACTAGACTTGTCACACAATACCGACACACTCTACAAGAAGGGACAGCGCAGGCTGTTCCTACTAAGGAGACTCAGGTCTTTTGGTGTACAAGGGGCGCTGCTGAAGACATTCTACGACACGGTGGTGGCATCAGCCATCACTTTTGGAGTGGTCTGCTGGGGCAGTGGCACTACAGCAGCCGATAGGAAGAGACTGAACAAACTGATCAAGAAAGCTAGCTCTGTCCTGGGGCAGCGCCCTGACCCAGTGGAGGAGATAGGAGAGAGAAGGATGGTGGCTAAACTGTCATCTCTGCTGGAGTCCGAGTCCCACCCTATGCAGGACATACTGAACGCACTGAGGAGCTCATTTAGCAGCAGACTACATCATCCTAGGTGCGCAACCGAGAGGTTTTGCAGGTCCTTCCTACCTACGGCTGTCAGACTGTATAACCTAAGCAGGGCTGCTCGCAGAGATAGCAAAAAAACCTGACGACCTAATAGTATTGAATGCAAAAGATGCAATAGACTTACACAATGGTCCCCTCCAGTATATACAACTAGGACATTATCGGTTGCTACGGAGGGTGACAATATGTATGGGTACATATTCATACTATGTAGGATAACTAAGTAGACGGTTATGTTGTTTATTCCATCTTGCTACAATGCTCCACACTTTGTATATATATTTATATATTTATGTGTATGTATGTATATCCACTGCTCTTATTTATATCTTCCGTATCTTCTTAATTATTGCTCTGAGTGTTGCTATCCCTGTGCTGTTGCAATCCTGGAATTTCCCCATTGTGGGACTAATAAAGGCTTATCTTATCTTATCTTATCTTAAGTGTGTGTGTGAGACCCTGACATACACAAGGACACCACACAGAGCGCAGACTGAATGACACATATATAGATAGGATAGCAAGCAAGACAATACAGGACAGGTGAGCACCATCAAGGGCAATCAGACAGCACAGGACGGGTGGGGCTGTACAGACAACACAGACAGGAAGTGCACGTGAAACATGACAATGAACACACAGGACAACAATGTAGGAGTAATACAGAGGGCAGTGGCTATGGGTACAGAAAACATGGGGAGCAGCAACAATAGGTGAACAGGTACACACACAGACCCAAGACCAAACGGGATGACACAGAAGACAAAGACAAGGGGCTCAGGAGAACACAGAAGGCAAGTGGTACAAATAATAATCACAAGCAATCATAGAAACACAACCATATGAACATAAAGCATGGGCTTGATCCAGTGATGAAACCCAGAATCATGACATACTGTACATTTTAGGACAATTGTGAGATAATGTAAATGACTTCATACATAATAAAAAAAGGTTATAATCACAAATTATCCTACAAATGTTTGAGCAAGACTGTGATTGTTGTTTTGGTAGGAATTTGGAAATGTGAATTTTATTCCTTGATTTAGTCTTCCATTGTGAAGGGTCTTTCAGTTTTTCATAGCTGATGATAAGTTAATCTCTTCCACACTTTGTGGTGTATGGGGCGGTGCCTATCTCCGTTTCACTGACCCTTGGCCACACAGCTACTGTGAGCAGTGAAAGCTACAGTGTGTGTGTGTATGCGTGTGTGTGTGTGTGTGTGTGTGTGTGTGTGTGTGTGGTTGGGTGGGTGGGTGGGGGGGGTTCAGTCCTCTGGTAGCTCTGTGCATTAACTTTCCTTTCCGCTTTCCATTATGCTGAGCACCAAGCTAGAAGGCAGAAAGTACAATTTTTTATATGGTCTTTGGTATGACCCTTTTGATAAAGGCGCTTTAAATACTTTTAATGTATCCTTGAACTACACAGTTCAGAACTGTTCTGTGATTGCAGTTACAATGGCCCCCCTATTTATCAAAAGTGCGTAAAAATTGTTTGGGTGTAGAAATGATCGTACACATGGTACTTATGAAACAATGCATATCTAGTCAATCTCATCATATGACCAATCACTCACTAACAGATCTGATGGATGGAAACAACCGTAATTTAAATACCGCCCCCCCTAAAAAAAAAAATCCTGGCCAGCTTGGTGGAATAGTGGTTAGCACTGTGGCAGCACAAGAAGAAGGGCACGGGTTCAATCCCACCCCTGACCATTGGTGACCCTTCTGTGTGGAATTTGCATGTTCTCCCCATGTCTGCGTGGGTTTTCTCCAGGTACTCCGGTTTCCTATCACACAGGCCAAAGACATGCACATTAGGCATCAACTGGGGATTACAAATTGTCTTTAGGTATGAATGTGAAAGTGAATGGTTGTCTCTCTCTGTGTTGCCGATCTCTGTGTTGGACTGGCAATCCGTCCAAGGTGTACCATGCCTCTCACCCAAATAGGCTCCAGCCCCCCACAACCCAAAAAGGATTAAGCAGTTGAAAATGAATGAATGAATCCCCCAAACCTCGACCCTGCATTTACAACACAGTGGAACATAAGAAAACAAAAAGAGAATCTTCTCCGCAGTAGAAATTGAAAATATTATAAGAGAAGTGAAAAACAATAAAGTAGCATTGTGTGTTAACCTCAAAAGTCACTTGAAATGCAAAAGAACAACATTTTGGATGAGATCAGTGCTGCGCAACATTGTTGATTTGACCAGCTAATCTCCACCCAAGGGTGACAATCTAAATCTGTATTGTTTGATTGAGATGATTGTTTGATTAAATGTGACCCGTGCTGGCAAAATGAGTCGGAATGCGCACCGGGTAATTACAAGCTAAGTCATAAATCATGATTCTTTCTTTGTTTGCTGGCGGCAAGTCCCGGGAAAACTCCTGTCAGTGCCTGGCATCTTTGTAAAGCTCGGAACTCCTACTTTCTAAAAATACATGTTTTTGCAGAAGACGCAACTCAGGACTGATCGAAGGCGAGTTTTCAAACCAGCCAAAATATAAACAAAATCGGCTTGTTGCTGGACAGTTTTTGCCCAATTCCTACAAATTAAATATCATTTTGAAGGTCTTTCAATACAGAATATGAAAGTAATGCTACCTCAGTTTTGAAAATTTCCTCATTGTGACTCATTTTGCCAGCACGGGTCACAAATGTTGTTCATTTTGTCATTTTAAAGTATATTTGTCAAACATATTCAATTCAATTCAACTTTATTTATATAGTGCCATTTCACAACAACAGTCATCTCATAGCACTTTAAACTGTAGGATAACACTCCACAATTGCAGAATGGCCCCAGCAACCAGGCAATCGCCTGTGAGGAAGCACTTGGCGATGGTGGAGAGGAAAAACTCAATTTTAGCAGGAAGAAACCTCCAGCAGAACCAGGCTCAGGGAGGGGCAGTTATCTGCTGCGACTGGCTGGGGGGGGAGGGGATAGAGAAGAAGAAGAAAAGAACAGAAAATGTAGAGAGCAAACAACATGACGGGGACTCAAGCTATGGGAGAGAACAAACGGATGTTAATAAACAGCAAAAATATTTCATTGAGAGTGAAGAAAGGAGTGAAGCCCAATGCATTGTTGGGGGCCCCCCAGCTGTCTAAACCTATTAGCAGCATAACTAAGGGAGGGTTTAGGGGCAACTGATTCCACCCAAACTATAGGCTATGTCAAAAGGGAAGGTTTTAACCCAGTTCTTAATAACAGAGATCTTATCTGTCTCCCAAATACAGATTGTCAGCTGGTTCCAAAGGAGAGGAGCTTGATAACTGAAAGCTATGCCTCCCATTGTACTCTTAGAGATTCTAGGTATTATACATAATTCTGCATTTTGGGAGTGTAGTGCAATGCTGGGATGATAAGGTACTCTCAGATCTTTTAAATAAAAAGGGGCCTGATTATTTAGAGCTTTGTAAGTGGGAAGAAGGCTTTTAAACTTAATTCTAAATTCTATGGGAAGCCAGTGAAGGGAGGCCAGAACTAGAGAGCTGTGATCTCTCTTTCTAGTACCTGTTAAAACTCTTTTTTTGGCATTTTGGATCAACTGAAGACTTTTTAAAGATGTTTTAGGACAGCCTGATAATAAAGAGTTACAATAATCTAATCTAGAGCTAACAAAAGCATGGATTAGTTTCTCAGCATCACTCTGAACCAAGATGCTTCTAATCTTGGCAATACAGTGATCCCTCACTTATCGCAGTTAATGGGTTCCAGAACCGACCGCGAAAAGTGAAAAACCGCGAAGTAGCGTCACCCCTAATGACGTCACCCATAAATAATACGTACGTTCATTCTTTCACTCTCTCTCTCATATGATACGTGTGTGTGTAAGTGTACATACATACATAGATGTAAATAAAGTGTACATAAATATGTTTTTAGAACTCTTTTATTCTTATAACAAGATACGTAACTCAAGATGAAGATGATTTACTGCACAGGTTAATGAGAGCTTTACTGCTCCTCAGGTGACGCCTCATCGTGAGGTGCTAGAGGCGCAGCATCGTCGAGGTCAGCTTTCAATAGAGCTGGAGAAGTTGCAGGAGGCGGCGTAGTGGCTCGACGGGAAGACTATTTCGCACAAAATGGCACAAGAGAACAGCAAAAAGTTCCACGCGGCGAGACTAAGCAACACGAGCGATAAAGAGCAATGAATGCGGTCTTCGTTTGCTGCATGGGCGTTCGGCAGGGAGAGAAGGTGGGTGAAACGTCTCGGCCAATCAGCTTGCGGGGTGAAACGTCTCGGCCAATCAGCTTGCGAGATTTCCGAGCCTAGCCAACACGAGAACAGCGAACAGAGAGGTGGATTTTTGAGTTGTGCGGGCTCTCTGTGTTGATACCTGATGGTCTAATGTAGTCTCCCTGCCTTATGCTAGCGTCCGCCCATTATTTCTCAATTTTGAATTTTTGATGAATATTTTTGAAAAATCCGCGATGCACTGAGGGCGCGAAAGGTGAAGCGCGAAGTAGCGAGGGATCACTGTATTACACAAATAACAGAAGGCAGTCTTAGAAACAAGTTTAATATTTGAGTTAAAGAACAGATCTTGATAAAAAAATAACTCCAAGGTTCCTCAAAGAACTATTAAGAGAAAGAGTAGCTGCATCCAAACTAAGAGTTTGATTTAGAAAGGTATTTCTAAGGTTTGGGGACCAACTAGAATGACTTCAGTCTTATCTGAATTTAATAGCAAGAAATTACAAGTCATCTAAGCTTTGATTTCCTTAAGACAAACCTTTAATTTGGCTAAATGATTACTGTCATCTGGCTTCACTGACAACTATAATTGTGTGTCATCTGCATAACAATGAAAATGTATGCTGCTTTCTAATAATATTACCTAGCAAAAGCATATATTAACTAAAAAGAATAAGGCCTAGCACAGATCCCTGTGGAACTCTGTGACTGAGCTTTGAGTTAGAAGAAAACTCATTATTGACATGAACAAACTGGAACCTATCAGATAAATAAGATTTAAGCCACTGCAATGAAGTTACATTAAGTCCAACAAGGTGTTCTAATTTATCAAGTAAAATATGATCGATAGTATCAAAAGCTGCACTAAGGTCCAAAAGGACATGCACAGAAATGAGTCCATTATCAGAGGTGATAAGGAGATCGTTAGTGACCTTCACTAAAGCTGTTTCAGTATGATGAATTCTAAACCCTGATTTAAACTCTTCAAATAAACCACTTCCCTGCAAGTGGTCAAATAATTGTGTAGCAACAATTCTTTCTAAGATTTTTGAAAAGAAAGACAGATTAGAGATTGGTCTATAGTTAGCTTAAACTCTTGGCTTTTAAAGTAAGGGTTTAATTACAGCAGTTTTAAAAGCCTGCAGTACATGGCATAATGTTAATGAAGAATTAATTATTTGAAAAATAGAGCTACCAATAAATGGGAAGACTTCTTTAAATAACCTGGTAAGAATAGGTTCTAGTAGACAAGCTGAAGGCTTGGATGAGGAAATTACTTTATCAAACTCTAAAACATAAGAAACATAAGAATTTATTACTTACTTTTTAGAAGTGCAGATAGAAATCTCGTCTCCCACATAGCTGAGTGCACTGACTCATTTTGACCACAGTTCTCTGACACCTGGAAATATTGTACAGAAATGCACAGGACAAAATAAATTTATTTGCCCACACTTTCTCTGGTGTGTACAGCAGTATTCTTCTTGAACTGATCTGGAGCAGTTTTTCTTTTTAAACCAAGGTGCCGCACATCACCTTGGCCATACGCTTCTGTGTATGCAAAGTTGTGTTGTGGTTTACCAGTGAGTTAGTGGATAATTTGTAAGGGATAACTATTATCAGATACTACTACTACTACTACTACTACTACTACTACTACTACTACTCCTACATAATAATAATAATAATAATAATAATAATAATAATAATATATTTAATTTATAGTCACCTTTCAGAGCACTCAAGGACACCGTACAATAAAATCAAAAAATAAATAAAAACAAAGATTTAAAACATGTTAAAATGAGACAGAGTGTAGGCAGTTAAGAGAAGTGGGCTAGTGTAAACAGATGGGTCTTGAGACTTTGAAGAGACAAAGAGAGTCGGTATTCCTGGTGGTAAGGAGTTCCAGAGATGGGTAGCAGAGAAGCTGAATGCCTTGCTTCCTAAAGTAGCGAGGTGGGTGGAGAGGACAATGAGGTGAAGAGAGGACAAGGGTCTTTTTCAAATAAATCATTTTTATTATATTATTTTAACGCAGTGCTCACACAGGAGACTCCATACAGTGCAAATAGATAAATATGTCAAAAGGTTGAACCCCTCCGGGGCAGAATACAGACCCCAAATGCTGGACTCATGTTCAGAGGTTTTATTAGAGAGCTGGTCACCCTGACACAGCTCGGGGGCTCAAAAATACAGAACAAAAATGGAAAATACAGGCAGGTACGAGCAGAAATTACAGGCTGAGCAGAAGCATGGACTCATGCCAAAATTGACGAGGACGCCATACCAGAGTAAGGCATGGCATCCCTTAAATAGGATTGGGATAATCAAACAAAATTACAAACAGTTGTGGGTAATCAAGAAATTAACAGGTGAGCATCAAACTGGGCTATGGTGGAAAGTAACAAAAGGCATTGTCACAATAAAACCAAACCAAAGCAGAAGATCATGACAGTAATGATGAGTAAACATAAACATGTCTTATGATAATACTAATACTAACTAGAAAGCACTCAGAGAGTGCAGACCTCCACCAAGGCTCCTTCCATCCCTCATGGATCACCTCCAAAATGTAATGGGTTTGTATGTAGGCCTAGAGCCACTTCGGGTGAAAATTGCATCAAAATCTGTCCATTAGTTTTGGAGTATTGTTGCTAACACACTGTGAAAGATAAGAGCCTTGGCCGAGGTATGCATTCTCAGATCATCACCAAAATGTAATGGATTCATCTGTAGCCCAAGAACCACCTCTGGTGAAAATTTCATCCAATTCCATGTAGTAGTTTTGGAGTATTGTTGCTAACACGCTGTGAAAAGATAAGAGCCTTGGTGGAGGTATGCATTTTGAGATCATCACCAAAATCTAATCACACCTTTCCTGAAAAGTTGAATAAAAGGCACTATATAAATGAAATTCAGTATTATTATTATTATTGTTATTATTATTAGCAAACAGAGAAACGACAGCAAAAACAATATGACTACATAATAATAATAATAATAATAATAATAATAATAACAAGACTGTCATAATTGTGTTGACCATACGGTGGGGCTGGGCGATTCCACCTTAAATCAGCATCATGATTTATTGAATCTTTCAGGTCTGTTTTCATTTTTTTCCCCTCCTCTCTTCTCCATTACAGTTTACTGACAAAGTTCATAATTATACTGGTCAACACCAAGTTTATTGTCTAAGTTTTCTTTAGCTGATTTAGGACAGTTTTAATGTGCTGAATCCAAAAATCACATTGATTTTGCTTAATCAGGTCAAGTTTTTGAAGTATGGCCACATGTTGTTTTCTACGTTTTTGTTTACATGTACGGGTATTTTCTCTTTATATGATGCAAAATTCTTTTTTATTTCTTGAAATTTCTATAACTCTGAAGGGTTTGCATGCACCAATTTATGACATCATGTCACAAATTGTCATGACATCATGTCATGACAATTTATAACATCGTTATGATGGCTGATTACTGTTGGACTCTGAAGAGAGACATCCCTGCTGCTGAGCATTCTAGAGATTCGAATAAATGGAAGTTGAAGCTCTGAATTTTGAACAATGATGATGTAGCATTCAATTTACATGTACTTACTGTCATGAATCTGGGTTTGGAAGCCAAATCTAGTTCAGTCTTATTGTTATGCTTCGCTCTAGTTTCCTTCTGACAGCTCTGGCACGCCCCCTCCTCCTGTCAAGTGCCGTCAGCTGCACTGTCACGGGTGATCACACACACACACACACACACACACACACACACACTTGCACACGCTCCATTCACATGCTCTCTCACACACTTGGTGCCAATCAGTCCTGCCCACGCATTCTCGCACCGGCAATCTCTTTCCTCGTTAGCTTCAGGAGTATTTGTTTGCTGCTTTGGAGGAAAGAGATTGTCGGGGCATTCGCCTCCATACGCAGCAGCCAGTTCTCCCCATATGTGAATCACTACCTTCGTTATTCTCCAGCCCATCACTTCAGCTGTATTATTCCCTTGATGTTTCGGCTGGCCCTGCTTCCCATCCTCATCCTCCAGACTGCACAGTGCGCCCTGGATTTGCTCCAGCCCTGTAAGTGTCTTTTTCACCTTTTCTCCTGTGCTATGTAGCCCTGCAGCACTAGGCTGATTGCCTTTCCTATTTTGTGCTTATCACAGCCCTGCAGCACTAGGCTCGCTGTTGACCGGGTTGTAGAGCATCCGGGGGGTGCCCTGCATGTCTGGTGGCCTAACCCCATCATTACATCTTTCTGTATTTTTGTGTGGTTGAACTGAACTGTATTTTGTGGTGAACTTTAATAAACATGGCACTCTCTACTCCCGTGATTGGGCTTTTCATTCTCTCTCTCGTGCGCCGTGTCATGGTGCACGAGGGTTTGTGACACTTACCTTTATCAGTGTCTACTATTCAACTTACAGTAATCGAAGTTTGTAACATTTAATCAATAAATTGTGTTAGAAAATGATTTTTTATCTTTAAAATCTATTTCAGATGAGAAATATTAACAAAAAACAACCGATAATGTCACAAAAATGTAATTGATTTAGTCAGAAGATCAGATTTTTTTTGACCTGATAGAGAGAAACGGATGTCATTTTCGGATTAAGTGGTGCAAAATTGTCTTAAATCAGTTGAAAAACACAGACAACTTACAAAAACAATATTTTTGTAACCCTGTGTTATTAAGCAATATTACACCACAGTGTGATACCATTTTTTTTGAAGTTATCAACTACAAATTCACATAGCATCCATATTATCTACTGCAACAAAATTGTAAGAAACATGACCATGACAAAGGCACAAACACTCACCTGGCATGCCAACAGATGCGTACCATATTCCTCCAAGCATATTCTTTTAGTGTCAGATCAAAGAGTACCGGCTTGTTTGATGCAGCAAGTTCAGCCACTCCACCATCACCTACCATTGACGTCTTCCTGTACCAGTATCCTATGTCCTGCCCTTCCTTAATTCTGATTGGCTGCTTAGAAAGGTCCGACATTGACAAGCACAGCTGTACAATAGTCTGAAAAGTTGAACTTTTTTCAGCCCTGAATGCAGCGACAAAAAGCGGCCACCACTGAAAGCGTTTCAGCGCCAAGGGCTCTCAGTGCTTTAAACACTGGACTACATAGTGAATGAATAGAAAATAGTCGCCCACAGCAGAAAAAGCAAGTATGGTGGCCATGCCCCCTAATACTTTTTCTGCAGTGTTTGGCTTCCTGGTTGCCGAGGCGCGTGGCCCTATGGCATGACCACACACATAACTGAGTGGACATGTCTTAAAGAGGCAGTACATGAAAAGCACCAGATTGATATATAAAATAATATTCAAAAAATTCCTGCATCCACATTGTGATCTGAATCACCAGCAAAATCCCCTTGCCATTACACACCTTTCCTGAAAATTTCATTAAAATCTGTTCATAACCTTTTGAGTTATGTTGGTAACAGAAAAACCAACCAACCAACCAGCAGACAAATCAACGCCACTAAAAACATTACTTCTGTCCCCCCTTGGCAGAGGTAATAATGACAAAACAGAGACCATGATAATAATCAAACACACAGAGGATCACAAAATAAACTCAAATCCCAGACCAGAATAAAGAACATAACTCTGATAATGAAGAATAATAAATACAGAGAATCCCAAAATACAAATTAAAGGTGAGGATGTAAGCTGGAACCCATGTCCTGGAGACAAGAAAATATAATTTACAAAACAAGGTGAGGACATGAGCTCAGCCCATACTCTGACAAAATACAGTAGTAACAGGACAACTCAAAAACCCTGAGCTCAGTCGCATCAGAAAGAAATATTTCAGAAGCTAAACGTTTAATTCAGCTTTCTCATTCCATCAAATGATTATATTTTAAAAAACTCTCCTTAAATCTGTTTTAATATTTGATGCAGTGACATAAATGTGTATAGAATATTTATAATTTATCATGAGCCGAGCTAGAAGTTTCCTAGCTCAGGCTTCATGGCGGGCTCCAGTTGTTTATCATCTGTATTTTATGCTACCTTTGGCTTTCCATACCTTATCTGTGCCTTCTGCCTCTGGTGGCCACTCCCCCTCTCTTCTGTCAGTTTCTGACAGGTGATTCCAATCTGTCATTTCCCTGCCCAGGTTCACACATTCACACACACTCTCTCACTCTTACTCACTCTATCATCCACACCTGCTTTCCATTCGCTCTACAATCACTTTCTCGCACCGGCAATCATTGTGATGATCAGGGCTGGTCTACTTAAGCCCTGTCCTTACTCCCATGTTTTGCCGGTGCATTGTATTGTCTACTCCCTGCACACAGTAGGTGTTCTGCTCTGCCTGCTCCTGGTGTTCGAACTTTTCCCTTTGCACTACGGTTGCTGTTGTTTCGTCCCAGAGCCCAGCTGCGCTCCAACATAAGTCCTGCTTCCTGGTTCACATTTCTGGTTTTCCCCCAGCGGCCAGTGTCTCCCTGGGGCTTATGTGAACTGCCTTTCCCTAGAATTCCCAGAATGCACCGGCCAGTGAAAGCCCAGTGGTGAGGTTGTGTTCTTTCATCTGTCTGCGTTTGTCACCTACCTGAGTCTTTGCACAATCATGGATGGGTTGGAGCGGCTGGCGATGTCCCTCTTGAAGGATCTTTTGGCACAGGCACAGGCCTCTTCCTCTCCGGGGACGGTCTGGAAGAACCAGGTCCACACAGCTTGGGTAATGAAGACGAACCCTGGCCTATGGAGTCATCTGGAGGCTACCGACGTGCTCAGCCGCATCAACTCCCTGTCAATGGAGGATGTTCCGACGCGGGAGCCGGTCCATATTAGGAAGAGGTGCATGCACCGTAGGAAGTCCCCAGCTTCGCCTGTGACAGCTCAGGTTCCTTTTCCAGAATTGTGGCCTGCTCTGTCTGCTGAGGAGATGGAGGAACGCAGGCAGGTGCTGCTGGCAGAGACAGATCTCCTCTTGGAGGTGAAGCCGTGGCTCCTCCCGAATTTGGCATAAGAGTTGGGGGGATATTCTCCGAGGGAGCTGGAGCTCCAGCCTGTGGCCAAGCGCGCGCCAATCCTGAAGCCTCCTCACCACTATGACGAATTCGACCTCGGGGAGACAGTGGACGTAATCACCTCCCAGGAATTCAGGCAAGAGCTTATTCAATCACTTCTACGCTCACCTGAAACCGCTTGTCTGATTCCTGATGAGCTGTTAATTGCTGTCACCGTGCCTCCACCTGTCTCTCCTGTTTTCCCTGAGTTCCCGCTGTTGGTGGAGGGAGTTCTCTGGGCGATGGAGGAGCGTTGTCCGAAAGAGGCGGAGCCCGAGCGCTCACTAGTCAAGGAACAATCTGCTCTCCCACGTCGTCGCCGTTCCCGGAGGTCTCGCCCAAAGGAGTCCATCATCATCCAGTCAGCAACTCCCCCTTCACTGGAGAAGGAGAATCCTGCTGTGGAGCCGCTGGTTTCTCCCAAGGTGTCACCTGTAACCGTCTCCTCCACAACTTTTACCTCTGCCAATGTGGGGGCTGCATTTTTCTCCCTGAATTCTTCTCCCTCTGTGCCTGTTTTGGAGGTTTCTCCTCTGCATATAGATAGATAAAAGTGCTTCTGATGCCTCTGGAGACATCAAACACCAGGAGAACAGGCAAGTTCCTTCTCATTTTTCTATTATTAATGAACAATTTTGCCTGTTTCCTGGCCAAGAGACTCAGGTTCTGCAGTCCCCTGAGCTCTCTGCGCAGCGGCATGTTATAACTCCTCACCAATCCTCTCCATGTCCCCTCTGTGTGATCCTGTGAGCTCGCCGGTTCCCGAGCCAAGTCGCCAGATGGAGGAGAGGTCTGAGGCCCCAGAGGATCTGGTGCCAGGGTCAGCGGTGGGGCACCCCTCAGCCGCCACATTGGATGAGTCGTCAACGTGGGGGAGATTGCCTGGGGGACCCAAGACTGCAGTCACCACCCCGCCTGCTGCGTGGGCCATTGCAGCAGAGCCACCTGCCGAGCTGGTTCTTCTGGAGGCTGGACCGAGGATGTCAGCGACGGAGTCCTGGATGGTGGTGGAGCCCGAGTACAAGCAAGTGCTCTCGTTTGTTTCTCTTTCTCCTTAATTAGAGAAATTTGTCTGGATCTTGGGGAGGAGATGATTGTGATCGCCACGATGATTGTGATCAGTTGGCCAAGCTAGATGCCTGTCTTAAGGACATCAAAGCTTGGATGACTTGTAATTTTTTACTATTGAACTCTGATAAGACTGAAGTCATTGTTGTTGGCCCAAAACATCTTAGAAATTCCTTTTCAGATTATGCCCTTAATTTAGATGCTGCCACTCTCACTCTGAACAGTTGTGTGAGGAACCTTGGAGTGATTTTTGACCAGGATTTGTCCTTTAATTCACATATTAAAACTGTTTCTAGGACCGCCTTATATCATCTGCGCAATATTGCTAAGATCAGGAGCATCTTGTCTCTGGGTGATGTTGAGAAACTGATTCACACCTTTGTCAGGTTACGATTAGATTATTGTAATTCGCTATTATCTGGTTGTCCTAGAGTATCTTTAAAAAGTCTTCAATTGATTCAAAATGCTGCTGCTAGAGTTTTAACTGGTTCTAGAAAAAGAGATCATATTTCCCCGGTTCTGTCCTCCCTCCATTGGCTTCCCATTGAATTCAGAATCAAGTTTAGAATCCTTCTTCTTACTTTCAAAGCTCTTAACAATCTGGCCCCCCAATATATAAAAGATCTGATATTACCTTACCATCCTAACAGAGCATTACGTTCCCACAATGCTGGCTTACTTGTGGTGCCCAGAATCTCCAAAAGTACGGTGGGAGGCAGAGCCTTCTGCTACCAAGGCCCTTCTCTCTGGAACCAGTTACCACTCTGAGTCCGGGAGTCAGACTCGGTCTCTGTCTTTAAGAATAGGGTAAAATCCTTCCTTTTTAATATAGCTTTCGTTTAAGGAGGGTATTTGTGTCTTTTAACCCCACTCTTGTTCTATTGTTATCTGATCCATACTGCTGGTTGACCTCCAATATTGTACTTGGCATCTTACTGCTATGTTCTTTATGTCTGTCCTTTCCATCCTCCTTATTCCCTCATCCCCAGCCAGTCGCAGCAGACGACTGCCCCTCCCTGAGCCTGGTTCTGCTAGAGGTTTCTTCCTTCCAAATGGGAGTTTTTCCTCTCCACTGTCGCCTAGTGCTTGCTCATAGGGGATCGTCTGATTGCTGGGTCTTTCTGTGACTGTGTGATTTTTTTATCTGAGCTGTGGCGCCACGAGATGGCTTTTGTTGTGATGTGGCGCATTATAAATAAAGCTGAATTGAATTGAATTGAGAGTCGGGGGCAGCCCTCAGCTGCACCTGAACCCTCCTTGCCAGGCTCCACCACTGCCAGCAACCCTAACCACTTTCCATCTGTTGCCATTCCTGAGCATCCTCTAGGGTCGCTGGGGGGGGGGGACCCACCACCGCCAGGGGTCTCCATTGATCTGGTCCAACCCACCGGAGTCGACAACAGTCCAGTTTCCCCGGTGGAGGTCAATGCAGGGGTTCGGTCCCAATCGGGGACCTCCGTGGGTGCAGTGTCTTCCCAGCCTGAGGGGCCAGTGTTTCCTGGAACACCGGAGTCCTGGATGGCGGTGGAACCTACGTTCAGGCAAGTACGCTCTACAGCTTCTTTTCTGCCAGTTTGTGAACCATCTTGCCTGACTCTAGGTGAGGAGAGCCAGGGGCAGCTCGTCACTGCACCCAGGTTCACCCCACTGGGCCCTGCCACTGCCGGCGACCCTGACCATGTCTTTCTCTCCTCTGTCTCTGAGCTTCCTCTCAGGGTCGCCAGAGAGCGGTCAACTACACCTGGAGCCGCCGATGATCCAGGTTGGTTGCTCAAGGGTGCAGCAGAGCATCAGCCGGAGGTCACCGCGGGTGCAGCGGAGCCTCAGCTGGAGGTCACCGTGGGTGCAGTGGAGCCGGCCTGGTTGGGGTCCACCGTGGGTGCAGCTGTGTCCCAAGCCGGGATTACCGAGGATGCAGTGGATCCACCGGAGGACACTGTGGCCCCCTCCATCTCCCTGTCCAATGCTGTGGGGGTTCCCTCCCTATGGTCTGGTCACCCTCCAGTGAGCCTTCCGGTGGGCAGGCTGACTCCTGCTTTATCCCGCCGGTCTTGGTGGCTTTACTGTGTGGGCTGACTGCCTGAGGGACTGAGTCTCTGGGCCGGATGGTTCGTGTTTTCCGGCAGGCCAACGGACTCTACTCCCCCTACCTCCCACCCGGGTTCATGTTGTTGTTGTTGTTGTTGCTCCTGCTGGGGTTGGTGGTGGGGGGCAGGGGTTTTTCTTTTCTTTGGATGTTACCCTGGGTGTCTGGTATCCACCCCTAGAGAGGGGGGCTCTGTCATGAGCTGAGCTGGAGGTTTCCTAACTCAGGCTTCATGGCAGGCTCCGGTTCTTTATCATCTGTATTTTATGCTACCTTTGGCTTTCCATACCTTTTCTGTGCCTTCTGCCTCTGGTGGCCACTCCCCCTCTCTTCTGTCAGTTTCTGACAGGTGATTCCAATCTGTCATTTCCCTGCCCAGGTTCACACATTCACACACACTCTCTTACTCTTACTCACTCTATCATCCACACCTGCTTTCCATTCGCTCTACAATCACTCTCTCGCACCGGCAATCATTGTGATGATCAGGGCTGGTCTACTTAAGCCCTGCCCTTACTCCCATGTTTTGCTGGTGCATTGTATTGTCTACTTCCTGCACACAGTAGGTGTTCTGCTCTGCCTGCTCCTGGTGTTCGGACTCTTCTCTTTGCACTACGGTTGCTGTTGTTTCGTCCCAGAGCCCAGCTGTGCTCCAACACTTCCACATAAGTCCTGCTTCCTGGTTCACATTTCTGGTTTTCCCCCAGCGGCCAGTGTCTCCCTGGGGGCTTATGTGAACTGCCTTTCCCTAAGTCCTAACCTGAGCTGAGCTGTGTTAACCTGCTGTGCTGCGAACTGTTTCTTGGAATCCTATGTTGGATAATTGCTGTATGTTTGATTCCTCACTTATTAAACCACTCTCTTCATCTGCTATTGGGCTTGTCTGTTCCATTGGTGCGTGCGTAAAGCGCACACGTATGACATAATTATTAAAAGCAGCCTCTTTAGTCTTTAAAGTAAGACATCAAAAACTCATCTAAATATAATACAAAGCAAACATATCCTAAAAGGTTTTACTGCTCAATATATTGATACAATCAGATATGGGGTGGCAGTGGTTCAGGAGGTATAGTGGGTCGTCCAATAACCAGAGGGTTGGCGGTTCGAATCCCACTCTCCCCAGCCATCCTGCCATTGTGTCCCTGGGCAAGACACTTTACCCACCTTGCCTCCAGTGTCCATGACACTGGGTATGAATACGTATAAATGTTTGGTAGGGGCCAGAGTGGTCATTGGCACGGATTGGCAGCCACGTTTCCATCATTCTGCTCCACGGCAGCTGTGGCTGCAGAAGTAGCTTATCACTATCATTTTCTGTGGAGTGACTGAATAATGGACTCATTGTAAAGCGTCTTTTGGTGTCATGAATGTGAATGTGTAACTAACTGTATGAATGTGAACAGGGCATTCTTGAAAAAGAGAGGTTGCCTCTTAATGGAACTCCCCTGTATAAATAAAGGTTAAATAAATTTTAAAAATGCAAAGCACGATATAAATGCAATCCATTATTATTATTATTTCTCCCACACAGTCAAGTTTGTCTGCTGTGCTGCGAGTTAATAGCGACTTGAAAATTTGCAAGTGTACTGTACAGTCACGTTCAGATTGATGAATTTTTAAAATTTTTTACTTAACCTTTATTTATACAGTGAAGGTCCATAGAGAGGCAACCTCCCTTTTTCAAGGACACCATGTTCACACTCACATAGATAAGCATTCCCACCTGGAAGATGACCAGTCCAACCACAGACTGACCTGTGGCCACTGAGCAGCTCCACTGGAGCAGCTGGAGATAAGGGTCTTGCTCAAGGGCACCACAGTGGGGTTAAAGACCTTTCCCTTGAAATGATCGTACAACCAGTTTTCTGTCTTATGCATGTTTGATAAATGAGGGCCAATGCCACATGACGATAAAAAAAGTTCATCTTTCACCGATTTTATGATATACAACCCCTGGCAAAAAATAAATAAATAAATAAAAATTAAGGACTCATTCAGCTGTTTTGTTTAGTAGAAAAAAAAATCACAAACATGACAAAAAAAGTTCATTTAATTGCTGAATATTCTGCCTTTGAAATCAACTTCAAAAGTTTTTTTTTCTTTTCAAGCAGAGGAATCATTCAGTCACAAGTAAAAAAAAAAATAAATTATGGAATTATCCTGTAATCCTCATTAATTAAACAAATACCTGAACAAATCTGAATATGCAAATTAGCCTGTAGTTAAAAGAAAGTGTCAGGAGCTTAGCCGGCTTGGCTTTCCCCGGCTCGGCCCTGATCTCTCTGTGGGTTTCGATTCTGCTGTATATGTGCATTATGTGTAGTTTGTACTTATTTCCATTTCCGGTGCCACTGCCTGATCGGCAGCTGTTAGTCAGCTTCTGTGATCTTTTTTCCATGCTGCTGACAGTCTTTCGGTCCAACCATGCCCCCTTGCTCTCCTTAATTCCACCAGCTGTCCAAGCCCCGGTAATTATGTTTCCTGCACCTCCCTCAGGTGTTCCCAGTTTGTGTGGCCAGCAGCGTTTGGATTTAAGCAGCGCTTTGCTAGACAAACGCCGCTGGGTCATTGTACGAGTCACTCTCGTTGTCCAGGGTGTGACCGTCACGTCAGGAAGGACTTGGATTATGCTCGCTGAGAGTATAGGACTTTTTGTACTGCTCCTGCTCGTGAGTAAACTGTTGCGTTTCTCTGTGCAGTCGCTGCTACGCTTTACCTGAAGCGTTTCCTCTTGCAGTGAGACTGCTGCGCTTCAGGTGGCATTTCTCCCCGCAGCATAACTGCTACGCTTAGGCTTTTGCCCTGTTTGTGTCCTCCCCGAGTAGTTGCACTCCCCGTAGTCTTCCCCGCTCTCTGAGCACATTCATATTGTACTGTTACCAACCTGTTCGTCTGCATTCGTGAACACTGTTTGTCAATAAATGTGTGTGTGGTGAACTCCTGCATTTAAATCCTTCCATCCTTTCTCCTTCTCCGTGCACTATGACAGAGCGCACGGAGAGTTTATGACAGAATGACTGAGCCCATAAAAAGAATTTAGCGGGTTCACCCACACAGAATTTTCCCCTTTTTTCATTATAACTATTTTTCTGTTCTGGACTAACCTGTGTTTGGTTTCGTCATGCCCCAGTCTCGCCGAAGAAAAGGAACGGCAGCGGGGTTCCCCATGGTGGAGGAGGAATGGGCTACGGAGTTCATTCAAGGCTTTGTTAATGACACCCTCGCTGCCTGGGGTCCTAAGGAAACGCAGAAAACGTGGATGCAGCAGTAGGCATTTTGGAAGCACATCCTGGGTTATGGACCTACCCGCAGTACGCCGACCTGCTGTCCACAGTCTGCTGGCTCCAGCGTTCCTTCCCTGGCCTGGCATTTCCTGCGATGCTGAGACGGAGGTCTGCTTTCCCGCAAACTGGCAGCCTTCGTGATGCGCTGCTCGACCCTCCACTCGCTCCAGCATGGTCTGTTCTGGAACACAAAGGACAGCGCCGTCCCGCAGGGAAATGCTGGGAGACGCCTCCCTCTTCTGCAGCGGCCATCATCGTTTCAGCCGCCGAGAGGTCCGCTGGATTTACCCCAGCCACTCCTACCTCCGTCGTCAGGGAGACGGCTCCTCCAATAGTCTGCGGAGGGGTCCAAGTCATCGCTGGCATGGAGAGGGACGAGTCCCTGCCCTTTGCAGCTGCGGATGTCATCAACCGGGATGACAGGCAAGTATTTTTTCATTCTGAATCCTTTATTAACACTGAATCTTGCCTGTCTCCCGAGGGGGAGGCCCAGTATCAGCAGTCCACTGGGTCCTCTCCTCCAGCTGCAATTAATGATCATTTTCTTCCCCTCTCCGTGTCTCCTCCTTTAATTTCCGAGGGCCTGCCGGTCCAAGAACTGGTTCACCTGACGATGGAGGAGGTGGAGGCCCTGGATGATTCTGCCCAGGAGCCCGCACGGAGGTGTTTCCCCGCAGTCACACCGGCAGACGAGGAGTGGGCGAATCTGCTTGCCTTAGTCAACCACCGGGTCAAAGAGGAGCGCCGTGAGAGGGAGGTCCAAGGATGCACTTCCCCGGCTGTGAGGGTTCCACCTCCTACGCCTGCTCAGCTCCTGGATTCGCCTTCGGACGAGGAGTGGACGAACCTGCTCATCATAGTCAACGGCTGGGTCGAGGAGGAGCACCTGAGGACCAGGACAGCAACCACCATCACGCCTGTTGCGGGGACCGCCGCAGCAGAGTCACCCCCTGGACCAGACCCCCGGCTGATGGGATCTGGACCATCACCGTCGACAGTGTCGGAGTCCTGGACAGCGGTAGAGCTCGAGCCCAGGCAAGTTATCTCTCCTGCAGTTCAATTGCCTATGATTGAGAGATCTTGTCTGGCTCTTGGGGAGGAGAGTCGGGTGCGGCTCTCAGCCGCACCTGGGCTCCCCTCGTTGGGCTCTGCCGCTGCCGGCGACCCTAACCTCTCCTTCTCTCCCTTGCCTGTTGAGCCCCTCACTAGGGTTGCCGGAGAGGAGCTACCATCACCGGGGCTGCCTACTGACGACGACGGGACGTTGGCGGCTCCAGAGGAGGTCGATGGGGGCACAGCACCAGGCACAATGATGGAGACTACGGACTCCAAATCACCGGAGTCCTGGACGGCGGTGGAGCCCGAGTTCAGGCAAGTGTGCTCCATTATGTCTATACCTCATATGTCAATGTCACACTGCTGGACTCATGGTGAGGAGGACCCGGGGCAGCTCATAGTAGCCCTTGGGCTCGCCTCACCGGGCTCTGCCACTGCTGGCAACCCTGACCTGGTCTCTTTTTCTCTCCCTCCGGGGTTGGAGCCCTCAGCCAGGGTTGCTGGAGAGCAGCTGACTTCACCAGAGGCCGCCGAGGATTGGGATCCAGTGCCAGGGGGCATTAGGAGCACCACCTCCCTTGCTGGGGAGGCCACTGTGGGAGCAATGAGGCCCCTGATGGGGGTCAGCGCTGGTGCAGCGGTGTTCCAACCGTAGCCCATCGTGGGTGCGGCCACCATTGTGGGTGCAGCTCTGGCCCAATTGGGGCCCACCACGGGTGCTGCTGAGTCACCGCCGGAGGTCGCCGAGGGTCTGGCCCTGCCGAAGGAGGATGTTGCTTCTTCAGCTCCTCCTGCCAAGGTCGTCAGGGCTCCCCCCATTGATCGCCTCCTCAGCCTGGTGTCTCTGCAGGTTGGTCCTCTCACCGTGGGTGCAGCTTTGACCCAATCAGGGTCCGCCGCGGGTGCAGCTGAGCCTCAGCTGGAGGTCACCGTGGGTGCAGCGAGGCTCCCGCTGGAGGCCATCATGGGGGCAGCGGAGCCAGCCAGTCAGGGTCCAATGTGGGTGCAGTGGAGCCGGCCCGGTTGGGGTCCACAGCGGGTGCAGTTGTGGAGCACCCTGAGGATGCCGTGGTCCCCTTATCCCTGCCCTATGCCGTGGAGGTCCCCTTTCTCCGGTAATGTTATCCACCAGTGAGCCTTCCAGTGGGCAGGCTGACTCCTGATTCACCCCTTTGGTCCTGGTAGCTAATCAATGTGGGCTGGCCACCAGAAGAATTGACTCCCTAGGTCAGGTGGCTCATGTTTTCCGGCAGGCCGCCGGATTCGGTTCACCGGACCTTCTGTTGGGCCTGGGACTCTGGGCAGCCTCCTGAGCCCCAGTGCCCATGGACTTGGCGGGGGGGGGGTAATCGTGGGCCCTGAGCGGGGCATTGTGTTCCCTCCTTCCTGTTCCCCCTACCGCCCGCCCGGGTTCATGTTGTTTGTGGTTGTGGCAACTGTTGGGGGGGGGGGGTCTTCTTGATGTTACCTTGGGTGTCTGGGCATCCACCCCTTAGAGGGGGGGCTCTGTCATGAGCCCAGCCAGCTTGGCTTTCCCCGGCTCGGCCTTGATCTCTCTGTGGGTTTTGGTTCTGCTGTATATGTGCATTATGTGTAGTTTGTACTTATTTCCATTTCCAGAGCCACTGCCTGACCGGCAGCTGTTAGTCAGCCTCTGTGTCCTACTTTTTCCTACGCTGCTGACAGTCTGTCGGTCCAACCACGCCCCCTCGCTCTCCTTAATTCCACCAGCCGTCCCAGCCCCGGTAATTATGTTTCCCGCGCCTCGCCCAGGTGTTCCCAATTTGTGTGGCCAGCAGTGTTTGGATTTAAGCAGCTCTTCGCTAGACAAACGCCGCTGGGTCATTGCACGAGTCACTCTCGTTCTTCAGGGTGTGACCGTCACGTCAGGAAGGACTTGGATTATGCTCACTGAGAGTATTGGACTTTTTGGACTGCTCCTGCTCGTGAGTAAACTGTTGCGTTTCTCTGTGCAGTCGCTGCTACGCTTTACCTAAAGCGTTTCCTCTTGCAGTGAGTCTGCTATGCCTCAGGTGGCATTTCTTCCTGCAGCATAACTGCTACGCTTAGGCTTTTGCCCTGTTTGCGTTCCCCCCGAGTAGTTGCACTCCCCGTAGTCTTTCCCGCTCTCTGAGCACATTCATATTGTACTGTTACCAACTTGTTTGTCTGCATTCGTGAACAGTTTGTCAATAAATGTGTGTGTGGTGAACTCCTGCATTTAAATCCTTCCATCCTTTCTCCTTCTCTGTGCACTATGGCAGAGCGCACGGAAAGTTTATGACAGAAAGTGTTTGCAGACTTTAACGAGCTGTTGCATCTGACTGACTGACAGGAAACATGACCCCAGCAAGAGAGCTGTTAGCTGAAAAAACAGAAAGCACTAAAAGATTCCTCCAAGAAGGTAATTCAACAGGAAGTGAGGCAAAATGTGTTGTTCCCAGTCACCGCTGTCTAAAGTGTGGAGCAAGTACAATATGCCTTGAAAATAGAAACTGTATAAGAAGTAAAAAAAAAAAGAGATTGTCAATGATTGAGTAGTTCATTCCAGTCTGATAAAATCATCCCGACAATGCTCAGATCTCCTGCCCTTTAACCCGGACCTTGATCTCTCCACTTGGATGCAGGCCCACATGGGGATCATTTTGTTTGAGTTTGGTGAGCATCAGGAGATTTATCTAGCACAAGTAACGATTCCTGTGAAATGTGGATAGACAGATGGACAGAGAGATGGACAACAGATGCCACGCCATCACATTAGTTCCTTTCGGCTTGGCAGAATGAGCTAACAGGCAGGAAGAAAGAGAGTAGTCAATGTCTGTAACCAAACTGTAATAAACTGGTGCAAGGAAAATGGGATTTACTTACAGAAAGCCAAATGTAAACCATCGTTAACACCTAAACAGAAGAAAACAAGTTAGATTGGGCTAAATAGAAGCAATGATGGACTGGGGATGATTGAATGAAGATGATATTCAATGAATAAGAAATCTGCATTGGGCAAGGAGATAATACTGGGACTTTTGGTTAGCTTCCAATCTGTCAATCCTTTCCGTGTCTGGGACGGGTGAGGTTCCCCGTGTTAGGTAAATTAAGCCACAGGCCCCACTTCTGGTGGTGTCCCTCCATCAATTCCTTTAAGTTTCAGCTTTGCAACCATACTCCCCCCGGAACCCAAACCCAATGAACAGTACCAAACTGACTGATGGCTGACCGAAGAAAACAAGCACATTTCCTGTCATTGATGATGATGAGATGGCAGTCATTACCTCACATTAAATGCACAGGTGCACACTGAAGATCTGGACCATTCTCATGTCATCAACTGAAAGTATATTGATTACTATGATATTGTAATTTTAGTTAAATAATATAAAAAGAAAAAAAACCCACAACTGCTCTTGGACAGAAGCTTCACTTAAAAAAGGGTGGCACATCACAAAAGGGCTGGATTCCAGCTTTATTTTACAACACCACTTTAGGTTCATGCCAGAATATAACGATGGACATAGAGAGCTGAACTGGGAAGCTGTGCAGAGAGGAGAATAGGCCCAAAGAAGGATGCAACACTTATTTGAACTTTGCATAGATTAAAAATGTATTTTTCTTTATTTTGGATATTCAAACAATTACCTGTTTTGAGGATCTAACCGTTGTCATGAAAAAAAAAAAAAAAAAGGAATGAAACCGAGGTGATGGGAGAAACCTTTTTCCTCTTTCTTAGCCCCTTAGCATTCAAGCCAATTTTCCTAAAAATGCCTCAATTTAGCATATGCAAAGATAATCTAATTCTTTCTTCACTGAAAGCAGTAGAAAATTTGAAATGTCCTGCTGGCACAACACTGGAATTTTAAGAGGTTAAAGTTCCAAATTTACATGAAAAATTTCATCAAATTAATAGAGGGTATGCGTATGATGTCACCGAACAGAACCCATGTCAGTTAGAAAACACTGTGTGGCACAAATGAATGGCAGCATTAGAGTGTATGCAGAAAAAACAAAAAAATACACACAGTATTCAATCACAGCAGTACACAGAATACCTGCTTGTATTGTGGAGAGCTAATCTTATCACTCTATCTTGATTAATTGGCAAAAAAATTAATTGATTAAATAAATAAATAATTAAGGTTCTGAATCTGTTCTTCACTTCCCACGTGGCCCTTGGTCTTTACTCACACATAACTACAGTCAAGTGAATGGTGTGGAATTAACATGCAAAGTAAAAAAAAAAAAAGTATTCTGTGCACTGCTGTGACTAAATATTTTGTGTGAATTTTATGTTTTGCTGAATAAAAAATAAAGCTGTCACATGTGATTGCCATTCAGTGCTGTGTTGCTATGGTAACCGTCCTGTAACTACCAAGAATTCTGTTCTCATGTATCCCCTCTATTGAGAAAATTTCCAAATTCACATGAAAAACTTCACAAAATTATTTGAGAAAATTCCCAAATTTTCATGGAAAAAGTCCCAAATTTACATGGAAAAATCCACAAAATTAATTAACTCCTTAGCAAGCCAACTAATTCTCATAAACATACATAAATTTAGCGTACGCAAAGAAAATCAAATTTTCTTCACTGAAGGCAATAGAAAATTTGAAATGTCCCACCGGTGGAACAGCAGAATTTTAAGAGGTTAAGGTATGAGATCTCTTTATAAAGCCTAATTTTTTTCTCCTATGCAATGAGGTTATTTAAAGTTAGTGGCAATTACAATAATAGGTTGGATGCAGTGCTAGGAATACATTTTCTTTTATTTTCCTATTTCGATCTTGACATTTCATTAGCAGTATTTTCACTGTTTTGAGTGTTGGTGCCTCTCACTGTCTCACTGGGAATTAGACTTGAATACTTTGGTTTATATACCTTTACAAGACTTTACATTTCTTTACCTGCCTTTACATCTGCAGTCACCTGCAGATATATCTGCAATTGCATATATTAAAAAAAATAATGCAGACAAAATTGAAAAGTTAAAAAATATTTGACCATGTGCGCCACACCTGTACATGACGTGAGACTGCTTGAATTACATTTCAACATCTGTCTGTATTCAAGCGTACACATCTGTGTGACCTAGGCTTTACAACGTCAACAACGTGAAAATCTTCAAATGATCCTTCTAAATGAGGGGATGCAAATGTAGTTTAAGCAGTTCAAGCCACCAGTTTGCCTTGAACATCTTTATAACTAGACAGCAGCATCCCTTTCCCTGTCACACAGTTCACATAAAGGCAGTGATCCAAAGGAGTTAAAATCTTATGACTTATCTATTATAACGTTGATTAATTAGCCACATCGATTTAGAAAGCTGTCAGGCTCCACCACAACAGACATACTCTTGTGAGAGACAACCCAGGTCTCATTTATCAGGTCTGTTTGGAGCCTTCTTTTAATGAGTTTTCCCTACCTATTTTGTTTATTTGAGGTGAATTCAATCTGCCTCAAAGTGAATTCAATATCAAGGTTTGGGACTCCCTCAGCAGGGTCAACATGCACAAGACATAATTATGCTCTAACACGGAATCTATGGTCAAAGATTTCCTATAGAATCAGGCAAGAGAAGCCACTGATGGCTGTAACTTCCAATACAATAAATATAACAAGCCAAGTATAGAAACTACATTTAGATGACTAGTTCAAAAGATTTATACTTCAAAGGTGGATCGGTGCTGGAGTCATTACTGTATGCAAAGTATCCATGTGTATGTATATAATGTGTATAACGGTATTTTTACTTATAGCATATAACAATGACTACAAAGTCATTTCCTCTCATCCTCTGCTTTGCTTTGGCAGTGGAGGATTGGTCCTGCTGTGTTGAGCCTTATGCTGTTACAGCTTTGATCAGGAGGTTCACACAGGCAACAGACTATACCACCTAACAGGGGAAATGCTGCAGTGCTGCACAGTATGTGGGCGTTGATGCGGGGACTTTTGATGGCAGGGAAACTCTGCAAATGGCACTTATCCATCTCATGTATTTTATCACACTTTAAAATCTTGGTTTCTATTGATGCGGTACACACGTTTAGAGTTGTGTATATGACCCCATTGAAGAATATAAATCCAGTCCATAAGGCAGCTATATACATTAATTCACATTAACAATGAATCAAAGGACCCACAGCCCATGGCTTCACTGCTAACAGTTCTCTGTCACAACAACTAGGGATGGGAATTGAGAACTCGTTCCTGTTAATTTTTTGAGCCTCTGGAATCATACGTTGCTGATGTTATCAATTCCTCTTATCGATGTTGGGGGTTTAAACACTTTCTTGTTTTTTTAAAAACGGCACGAGTCATGACATCACATGCTGCCATTACCATGCAAACGCCATGACGCAGGAAAATGGCGAAAGCGTATGGTAAACATAGCAACATGGCATATGATAAACATGAGTCGAAACATATTTTGACGTGGCAGCATAGAATATAAAATGAAAGACTGCAATGTGTTCAGCAGTCTACAATGTGCGCTGCACCTGACTCCCAAACAGCAGCACCTCTGTTAATGACGGTAATGTCAGCTTATTAGTAGTAGTTATTAGCACGATGCTAGCAGCCTTCACTGTTGCCAACTCCTCAGAAAGGAAAGTAGCTATTGGCTGTCCTAAAAGTCGCTAGAAGTCGCTAAATGACGTCACTGTCTCATTTGCATATTTGGTCATTTGCATGTAATTGTAATGGGTGCTGTGGGACAGAAGAACAATGCCGTGGGAGAGACAAAAAGTGAGTTAAAAACACCCTAGACATGTTTAGAACTGCAAATTAACTTTCTTCTGTTGATTCTGGGTTTGTTTGTTTTAATTTGGCATTTAAATAGGCCATAACTTCTGTATCATCTTCAAATAAGTGGCTTCAACCAGCCTTTGAATTCAGGGTTTGATTCCCACTCCTTTCTGTATTTTTGAGTATACAGTTTAGACTGCGACATGATGAGCTTGCTGCTAGATGTTTAGCTTATCTCACACACACACACACACACACACACACACATAGAGTGGATGAACTGAGTACATGACTGAGGCTGTTAGTCAAATGCAGTGATTTATTAGTGTGACACTGACAGTGAAGAAACATTTACATTGCTTTTGGGGGGGGGGTGCAGGCGCAATTCATTTGCAGTCTGGACATGAGTGACGTGAGCGTAGGTCTCCTCTCTGACTGTAACTAACTGCTGCACGAGGCTACTGTGAGACTGATCACTTGTGAGTGCTTTGGAATGGGGAGAAGCTCACGGTAGCACCTGCTGCTTGTTGAGGATAGTAACTGCAGAGCAATAGTGCTTTCACGTTAGTAGTCACTATGGCTAATGATCTTCCAAAGTTACTAGTCACTCAGCCTTTTCACTAGCCACAATTTTGTAGATGGAAAATTATGTTTAATATGGTCAAATTTGATTATCGTGTGCTAAAATGTAGTTGAATTAAATGTACAACCTTTTTAAATGCAATGACCCTTATACATACATAAAAATAGGAAGAGAAACACTGTCTGTTTAAGTAGTTAATAACAGCAGTAAATACTGTAAAACAGTCGAGAAAAATATTTGCAATATGAGAGTGAAGTACAGGTAGATTTGGGATCCGTCCCAATTCTCATTTCTACCCTGTCCCCATGGCCCTTGAAAAGGGCCCCTTGTTCTCATCAGAAGAAAGAAGAAAAAGAAAACTGATGAGAAAAAAGTCTCCTTTTACAGAGAAAAAAATGTCTCAGATTTATACAAGCTATTCCAATCAGTAGAAAGTCAGAAATTTCCTAAAAATAAAGCTGTAAATTCACAGAGAAAATTTTGGATCCCCTGGTGGGCTGTTTTTGGCCCATGGGCCATATGTTTGACAACCCTGGATGAGCCCATTAAAAAACATGTTTAGAGGATTTACTTCCATGAAATAGTTGCATATCACAACAGCATGTAAATGAATAAAATAAAATAAAATAAAATAAAATAGAAAGCACAGGTAAATGAAAGGTTACCATAGAAGAAGCTTCATTTGTTCTTTACAGAAACAAATCACAGTCACTTTTTCTCTGCGTGTAAAGAAAACTTAATCTGTACAACTGCAGACATTAAATACAAGCTTCTTGCTCTAAAAATACTCATGTTTAACCACAGAGGTAGGAGCTGATGTTGGGGGCTACTCACCGCTCGGACGCAGCATTTCTTCCGGGTTGCGGTGTGATCTGGGTCAGGACAGGAAACCAACCCGCAAAGTAGCCTGTCTGCGTAAAGCAGACGGGGGTCCAGGTGACAGTGGACCTATGAGCACACACTATGTGCAGATAGTGCTTTTGGGAATTGTAGTTTCATAGTCTCAAATTACTACAACCTGCTGAGCTCTGCACGTCAGAGTCTACAAAACACCAGAAAAGTCTCTGATAACACCAGAAAAAGTCACTAGATTTGTTGCTAGTCGCTTTTGACAGAAAAAAGTTGCCAAGAGGGTTTGAAAAGTCACCAGATTTAGCAAGAAAGTCGCCAAGTTGGCAACAGTGGCAGCCTTGCAGGCTAAGTTTAATCTGTTTTTTTTACTCACAAAACCCAACTAAAAACGTCTGATATTTAAATATGATCTGATTCTTTTTAAACGATGACAACAACAGGAAGCTCTGAGATTTTAACAACCTGCTCCTTCTCCGCTCCCTGCCAGGATAACCCACCGATGCTAGCTGCTTATGGAGCTATAATGAAGTTTGTAGTGAAAAGCTCGCATCCATTCATGACCATGACCGCAGAGCAGCTGGAGTTTGGGTAGGTGGTACATGTGATGTAGGTTACAGATTAATACTGAATTAGATGCTTTCCCAGAATGACTAATGTCTTGAAGTTTTACCATTATGTTAATATTCAATTATTTTATGCATGTGTGGGTGAATATACACTGTGTATATATATATTTAAAAAAACATGCAAAAATTACACCCAAGTACAGTATGTATATTTTTGTGATTGTTAAAATAACATAATTGTGCAGTTGTTTCTAATCTCTTCAGTATTCCATTTATACTTCTTTTATTTATATTGCTTTTCATTATTTAAACATAAGAAATGTTACCAGGCATAAATACCCATTTCTACATGTTTACAGTCTTTTATATTTGGATTGATTATCTTTTTAAGAGAAGAAGCATTGTTTAAAGATGCACCCTGGTGGCTCTAAAACCATCTCAAAAACAAATACGTATTGCCCAAAATAGTATATTGTGGCTTTTATACCCACAAAAAACTTTCATTGCCTAAGAATTGTTTGAAAAGAGCTTTTCTTCTTCTTCTTCTTCTTTTAGATTTGATTGGCAGTTGGCAACCAGCCTGCAGGTGCATTACTGCCACGCACTTCACTCTATATCATCACTTCATATGTCTTCTTCTTCTTCTTCCTCTAGACCCAATTGGCGGCTAGCAACCAGCTCACAGGTGCACCACCGCCACAGACTCCATATATGTCTGTCTTCTTCTTCTGTTAGATTTGATTGGCGGTTAGCAACCAGTTCAAAGGTGCGTTACCACCACTGACTTGATTATGTTTTCCTCATAGCTTTGTGACATTTTCCTCATTGCTTTGTGACTTCTTACTCACAGCTTTGTCGCTCTGTGACGTTTTCTTCATAGCTTTGTGACGATCCCCTCATAGCTTTGCAACGTCCTCCTCACAGCCCTCCGACATAATCCTTACAGCTTTGTAACTTTGTGACATCCTCCTCATAGCCCTGTGACGTTTTAACCAAGATTCGGGATTCATCCAGGTTTTGTTGTCATCACCCGCGTCACTGCTTATATTTTTAAATCTTTCACCCACTTAAGTATACATGGATCTATGAATAATCTAATTAGTGGTCTGCAGGGCTTGGACGTGATTGGTTGCTGCACTCCCCAACCTGCAGAGCTTGCATGTGATTGGTCGCCGTGACTCCTGGCGGGTGGGCTGCTAGTCTGTTCATGATGCTTCCGGATGTTAATGTTTTGCCTATATTTTCAAAAGTAAAATGTGAAACATCTTTCTGAAAGAGGTCTCGCTGAGCATGGCGCCCCATCTGCCAGCGACTACAGTGAGCTGGCACCAGTTCTGCTTACCAAAAGTGGCCCACTGGGTGGCTCACATTCCACAGATCGGTGCCCCATCTGCTGGTGAAGTGAGCTGAGAACAGCGGTCTTGCTGAGCAACATTCAAGCCGGGTCTCCCTCCTCTCCTCCTCCACTGCTTTGATAATCGCTATGCAAAATGGACACTTTCAGCCCCCTCAATCCTGCTGCTCCTTGGCTCCTCCCTCTTCCCCCAATGTAGCGAAGAGTATCTGTCTGATTGGTTAATGTTATAACCAACCAGGCTAAGCAGGAATACTTATGTAGCTAGAAACAGTCTGTTCAAACGCGCCACTTGGAGGGGGCGTTACCAAACTGGAAATTCACAGCAGAAAAACACAGACTTGGGACTGTGGTGAAATTTTGCTCTTGATATGTCTTGTAAGTCACAAAAAACATGTTACAGACATGTCAACAACAGAAAAAACTTGATTTTTGCCGGAGTGTCACTTTAAAGTCAGAAAAATAACAAAACTCCTGCATTGATGCTGAAATCCTGTGAAGGCCTGCTTTTTTTCCCCCACATGGAAAACTGATCAATATTGATAAGGAAATCGATAAAGAATAGGATTGATAAGCAAAATTGACAGTGCCATGGGTACTGATAAAATCTTATCAATTCTCATCCCTAACAACAACTGCCCCCAACTGGAATACTGAACCTGTAATGATTCAGTTTGTTATTATCCAGTGCAGATCACTTCAGAATTTTTTTTTGGACATTTAAATTAATACAAACATATTCTCCAGGGCTGTTCATCGGCCTCCGTCGGTCTATGATGACCATGGAAGAGAATCCTAAGCGTCTACTCTGCTGGAACAGCACTGCCTGTGGCTGAACAGGCTGATGTGCGAATGGTAGTCCCTGTCACACAGGTCGCACTTGTGGGTGGTCTCCGTGCTGCTGGGTCTGTGGTGGTTCTTCCTGCGGGTCCTTTTTTCATCTGGTGCAGCAGTCAGTCTCTCTTCACCCGCCTTGAGCTGTCTGGTCAGGGTGCCTCTCCATTTGGAGCGGTCCGTTGCAAGGTCCTCCCAGCGCTCTGTGTTGATCTCCAGGACCTTCATGTCTCTCTTGCAGACGTCTCTAAAGCGCAGCTGTGGGCGGCCAACGTCTCTCCTGCCAGTTGCCAGTTCTCTGTAGAGGACGTCTTTGGAGATTCTGCCATCCTCCATACGGTGAACGTGGCCTAGCCAGTGGAGCCTGCGCTGCCTGAGTAGAGTGAACATGGAGGGAAGGCCGGCGCGGGACAGAACTTCTGTGTTGGGCACTTTGTCCTGCCAGGATATGTCCAGGATGTGGCGAATGCAGCGCAAGTGGAAGGAGTTCAGTCTCTTTTCCTGCCGGGCGTATGTTGTCCACGTCTCACTCCCATAGAGCAGTGTGCTGATAACGCAGGCGTTGTACACTGCCATCTTCGTCTTGACAGAGAGTTTGGGATTCTCCCACACTCGTGTGGTGAGGCGAACAAGTGTGAAGGCTGATTTTCCAATCCTCTTGTCGATCTCTGTATCAAGGGAGAGGTTGTTGCTGATCGTGGACCCCAGGTACGTGAACTGATTCACGACCTCCAGCTCGTAGTCGTCGATGGTGATGGTTGGTGGTGCTTCCGTGCCTTGCGCCAAGACGTTAGTGTTCTTCAGGCTGATGGTAAGCCCGAAGTCCTTGCATGCCTAGGTGAAGCAGTCCATCAGGGTCTGAAGCTCCTGCTGTGTGTGGGTTGCGACTGCAGCATCATCTGCGAACAGCATGTCTCTGATTAGAGCCTTGCATACTTTGGTTCTGGCTTTCAGGCGGGCAAGGTTGAAAAGCCTGCCGTCAGATCGTGTGTGCAGGTAGATTCCCTCTGTTGCTGTGCTGAAAGCATGCATCAGGAGCATAGCAAAGAAAATCCCAAAGAGGGTTGGCGCAAGTACACAGCCCTGTTTCACTCCGCTGTGTATGTTGAATGGCTCTGAGACGTTGCCGTCGCGCTGCACTATCCCCTGCATGTTGGTGTGAAACGATTCGATGAGGCTTTGCAACTTTGGTGGGCATCCTATCTTTGGCAGGATCTTGAAAAGGCCCTCTCTGCTGACCAGATCAAGTGCTTTGGTGAGGTCAATGAAGGCAACGTACAGGGGCATGTTCTGTTCTCTGCATTACTCCTGGAGTTGGCAGATGGAGAATATCATGTCTACCGTCGATCGCTCAGCGCGGAAGCCACACTGAGACTCGGGGTAGACACGTTCGGCAAGCTTCTGTAGATGAACGAGAACAACTCGTGCGTAGACTTTGCCAACAATGCTGAGGAGGGAGATGCCCCTGTAGTTGTTGCAGTCGCTTCTCTCCCGTTTGTTTTTGTAGAGGGTGATGATCTTGGCGTCCGTCATGTCCTGTGGTACGGCACCTTCCTTCCAACACTGGCAGAGGACGTCATGCAATGGCAGCAGTAGGGCGGTCTTGCAGTGCTTGATCAGGTCGGGGGGTATGCCGTCATTGCCGGGTGCCTTGCCAGCGGCCAAGCTATCAATGGCCTTGCTGAGTTCATCGATGGTTGGCTCGGCGTCAAGTTCATCCATGGATGGCAGGCAGTCGATGGCATCAAGGGCTGACGGTGTCACGGTGTTCTGTCTGGAGTAGAGGTCGGAGTAGTGTTCCACCCATCTCTCTATCTGCTTGTTCTTTTCTGTGATCATCTCCCCAGTGGAGGATTTGAGGGGGGCCGTCTTGCTCTGAGCCGGACCAAGTGCTTTCTTGATGCCATCGTACATACCACAGATGTTCCCGGTTTTGGCAGCGGTTTGAATGTCTTGGCTGAGCTGAGTCCAGTACTCGTTAGCACAGCGCCGAGCAGTCTGCTGAACTTTGCTTCTCGCAGCCCTGAGAATGTGGAGATTCTTCTCGTTTGGGTACTTCTTGTACTCAGCAAGTGCTGAGCGCTTGGCTTCAATGACGGGGGTCATCTCAGTCAACTTGGCATCAAACCAGTCCTGTGACTTCGTGGTCTTCCTCCCAAAGGCAGCCGAGGCTGTGCGGTGGATGGTGTTTTGCAGCTCTTCCCACTTCTGCTTTGCAGATTCTCCTTCTTGTGGTACACCAAGTTCCTTCTCAAAGGTGGAGGCAAACTGCTCAACAAGTTCTGGTTGGGCCATCTTGCTGGTGTCAATCCGTGCCTTTCCAGGCTGTCTAGCATGATGGAATTTCTTCAGCTGCAGCTTGACCTTGCAACACACCAATGAATGGTCGTGTCGCAATCTGCACTCTGGAACGAACGGGTGATTAGCACGTTCTTCAGTGAGGTGCGCCTGGTCAGGATCAAGTCCAGCTGTTGCCAGTGCTTTGAGCGCGGATGTCGCCAGGAAATCTTGTGTTGGGGCTTGGTCTTGAAGAACGAGTTTGTGATGCACAGATCGTGATATGTGCAGAACTCGAGCAGCCGCTGTCCGTTGTAGTTCATTCTGCCCACGCCAAATGGTCCAAGACTGGAGGGCCAGGAGTCATGGTCAGCACCCACTCTGGCATTGAAATCTCCAAGGAGAATGAGTTGTTCAGAGTTGGGGATGATCCTGACAGTTGTTACGAGATTCTCGTAGAACTCGTCTTTTGCCTCTGGTGTGGCTGTCAGTGTTGGGGCTTACGCACTGACGAGGGTGACTGGGCCTTGAATGGTGTTCAGGCGGAGGGTGAGGAGTCGTGCAGCTCCATTGCTGCCCGGTTCCACCATCTTCAGCAAGGTGTTCTTCACTGTGAAGCCTACTCCGTGTTCCCTGTGTTCGTCACTGCCCTTTCCCTGCCAGTAGAACGTGTAGTCCTTCTCTCTCAGTGTGCCTGCGTCAGCCAACCGTGTTTCCTGGAGAGTGGTGATATCCACTCCCAGTCTCTTCAGCTCATTATTGATGATGGCAGTCTTCCTGGTGTCGTTGATGTCCTTGAGGTTAGCAGCGAGTCCTGTCATCATAGTGTGGACGTTCCAAGTTCCCAGTTTTAGAGTTGGTCTCTTTTGTTTTTTTGTCTTGTCTGGTGCGAAGGTTCTCAGCCTGCCGTTCGGACTTCTCCTCATCCCCATGCACCCAATGAGGAAAGCAAGCTGTGGCGGGACAACACCTTATTGGCTGGGGGCTGCCCAGCTTGAGGCGGGCGGTAGCTGTCCAGTGAGATCCGATGATCCCTCCCACCATCTGGAACAACCCCTGGCGCCGCGCTCTACGCCAATTGAGCGGTGGCTTATAACCGGTAACTGTCATTCCCCGTGTTTTGTCTATGCTAAAGGCGAAGCTGGAGTGTCCTCTCCAGTGATCCGGTGTTCTACCTTCCAGCGTTGGGCGTTGGTAGGATTCAAGCCTGGGCAGGAAGATATGGAGGACAAGATGTTGCCCATGCAGCATGTCCCCCCTCTCCACGTCACTGATGAATCCAAAGGAATAGCAGGGCTGCTACAGTTTGGTACCAGCGCCATCGCAGGAGCTGCCAGAACGATGTTGAGCACAACAGAGAACTGCCTTAGGGACTCCGACTCCAGATTTTTCCTCAGGGTTGACTCCCAAAGCCTTTCCCGTGACCGGGTGTGCCGCAAGGCAGCGGAGGTTTGAAATCAGGGTTTACCTTCCCCTAGATGGGCTACCTTCCCAGGTTGACGAGCCACCATCTACCTGAAGCATCTGGTTTTAAAGCGCCAGAGATCCGCCCTCGCCCCTTCTCCTGTTAGTAAAAGCAGTTCCGCCGGGCTTAGAGACTAAACCATACGGGCAGGCTAGGAGTTGGACTTAGTTGTCAGAGGCTTTTCGAGACGCACGCCATAAGGAGCATTTTATGAGCACTGGGAGCTTAACCCCAGTGCCACTCCTGGCTATGACAATCTTGGAACCAAACCAAACCAGGGCTGTACAATGTGACATATACTGTATGTTGCATGTGCGACATGAAAATTGGTCTATGTCAGGGGTCTGCAACCTTTGCCAACCAAAGAGCCATTTTGCTCATCTCCAACTAAAATACAAGTGGTCTAGGGTCACAATGGCAACTTGACCTTTAAAATAAAAATTATGCTGCTTATAAAGTTTTTTATATATACATAGCTCTGAATATTATGTGGCATTAATGAATTCATACTACAATAGTGGAAACAAAACTGTCAAGCTTTATATATAGTTTCATTTGTGAAATAAAAGTATTAGAAATATATTACAAATTGTTTTATGCTGAAAAATAAATTTCTGAATATCTGACCACAATTCTTTGCATAGTATTTTTTAATTATCAGCAAATTCATAAATTGTTTGAAAAATATAATCCATCTCCTACTTCCAACAGTGAACACATAGTTTTAGTTCCTGATATTTTAATAAATTAGAGACAAAAATTTTATTTGGAAGTAGCAACTTTTCATCCTTTTTATGTTTCCTCATAATACTCCTTATTCAAATGTATTAATATAATATAAATCTGTATCCTTCACCTGTTCTCCAGACTCTCAGTTTGACAACTAGTGGATTAATTGTCTGATATTTGGTTGTCTGATTTTCTTCATTTTGGAATAAAACAAAAAGAATTCTAAACAACTTTCTAAATAATATAACTTTAAAAATCATTTGGTACAAATTAAGCCAGTTAGAAATAATTACAATAGAGTGGAAAAATGTTTAAAAAAATATCTTCTTCCGCTGAGCAAAATATTGGTTATAATTTAAAAAAAAAAGCGTGGCACTAATAGACAATCTGCACATATAATTCACTGTCCAAAACTCCACAGATAACAAACTAGCAGTTATCCTACAGACAAAAAAGCTGAAAACATCCTTAAAAGAAAAGGCACACCTCTACATCACTGTCACAGAATCTTCTCTCCTCTCTTTTTTCTGTTTTATTTACAAATTGTGAGGAAAAACTGTCGGCTATATGTTGCTAATTTCAGAGCAGTTCATTGGGTTAACGATGTTTCATAATAACAGCACATAACACACACACACACACACACACACACACACACACACAGAGCCTCCGTCGGTTGATGTCGACCATAGATGATGCGCCTTAGTTTGCCGTCGTGGAGCTGTCTCAGCTGGTACAACGTCGACTGTGACTGATCAGTCCAATGCAGGAGTGGCAGTCTTTGCCTCATCTGGTGCAGGTGTGGGTGGTCACAGTATTTACCTCACAGGCACGCACCTTCCGTCTGGCTCTCTTTTCTTCGGCCAAGGTCTGGAGTTTTTCCGCTCCTGCCTTGAGTTGTTTCTGGAGACTGCTGCGCCATCTACTGCGGTCAGTCGCTTTATCCTCCCAACTCTCAGAGTTGATGCCCAGGGCTTTCATGTTGCACTTACAGACATCCTTATAGTGCAGCTAGGGACGGCCAACAGATCTCTTGCCAGAGGCAATCTTGCCATACAGAACGTCCTTCAGTATGCGTCCATCTTCCATTCAGCGCACATGGCCGAGCCAGTGCAGCCTACGTTGTCTGAACAGTGTATACATAGTGGGAAGGCCAGCACGTACGAGGACCTGGGCATTTGGCACTTTGTCACTCCATTTGATGCCAAGTATGCAATGTAGGCAACACAGGTGGAAGCTGTTCAGTTTCTTCTCTTGCTTGGCATATGTTGTCCATGCCTCTCTGCCGTACAGCAGTGTGCTGATGATGCAGACACAACCATTCTGAAAACTGAATCACTGTAGAGGGCTTTTATTTTTTTTATATCACTCAGGAAGCTGTGGAGCTGTGACATGAAAATAAATGTACACTAATTAAGACTTCGGTCTTTCTGGTGAATCCAGCATTTATAGCGCAGGCGACTATAAGGTTATGGAGCAACAATTCAAGGATTGTTTCTCATTTTTAAGGATAATTAAGTGGTTGATTTTTAGATAATCACATTTATGGACGCGTAGACACTAATGAGCTGGCTATTTTTCTCTTTGTTTGTGTTTTTGTGAAGAAATTCTTTCCACAACAACCATACATGAACACAAATTAATCTGTCCTCACAGAATTAAACTCTCTATTTTCCTCTGTGATTTTACTTTCTCTGGATCTGTTCATGTCTTACCGAGAGCGGCAGGGAGTGGCTGCTGTCAGTGTTTCTCCACACGCACTGAAGACGGAGAGGATGAGCGGCTCTCTGTGCAGTCACCATCAGATGAGACAGTCACACATGGTTGACAACATAATAAATAATTTAAAAAATATGTATTTTACTCTCATAAAAGTATGCATTTCCATTGAGAAATGTATCCAACTGCAATAAACAATAATTTAAAAAATAAAATAATTGAAATGAGCTTCATTAATCTCCATGTGTTTTGAGATATAACTGCAGGGAGCCACAGCATGGGGGCTGAAGGGCTGTATCTGGCCCCAGGTTGCCAACCCCTGGTCTATGTGAAGAATGAACAAACTGAAGTGGCACAGTGTGATGAGAAACAGACCTGTTTGTGCGTATAGCCGCTTTCAAAGTACAATTGGTGAGCTACAGTCGCGAGCTCCATTAGCACAAATCCACACCTCAACAATCTCCCACAGATAATGCATTTCTCCATGATATCAAGTTTCATGTCCTCACTTCGTTGATTGCGCCGGTCAGCCCAAAAGCTGGTGATACAGGCCACTATTGAGAGTCACTAGCATTTTTATGAGTCTTTACGTTTTGTCGCCCCATGTCAAACTCATCGCAGATCACTGGTGGAATACACCGATCTCCATCACAACGGCGAAGTCTGCAGCATTTTTTTTTTTGCATATCAGTGCTGAACAGCTTTCATACTTACAAGAACAGACACTGTGTGTTTGTGTACACAGGCTGCACTTTTGTTTGTGTGTTGCGTTTAGTGCAACACAAAGCGGGATATGTTTTATTTCAGAGGGGGCTATCACGGGAAAAAAAAAGAGGAGCAGAGGATATGCGAGGTGAACTGGGATGCATAGATTGCCCCTCGCCAACAGGACAGGCTGGTCTTTCTAGCAATACCAACTCTGATAAAGCAACACTTACTGTAGGTCACCTTGGCTCTTCTGTCCAGCCCAGCCTGCATAACCTGGGTGTTGTTTTTGACAATGCTATGTCACTGGACTGCCATAGTCAGCAACCAGTTAGAAATTGCTTTTTTCATCTGAGGAATATAGCAAAACTTAGACCAATGGTCTCAACACCTGAACTGGAAATGATCATTCATGCGTTTTAATAAAACTGCTGTTGCCTGCCTTCAGACTGTGCAAAATGCAGCAGCTCGGCTTTTATACCCGGACAAAGAAAAGGGAACACATCTCCCCAGTTTTATCATCCCTTCATTGGTTGCCAGTTGCTTTTAGTTTTCATTTCAAGATTTTAATTCTGACTTTTAGAGCTCTAAATGGCCAAGCCCCTTTATACATCTCAGCCCTCTTGACTCCTTATGCCACGACGCGATCACTAAGATCCTCAGGCCAGAGACTCCTGGTGGTCCCTCAGACCAAATTCAGAACCCGTGGAGATCGATCTTTCCAGACCGCTGCACCATGACTTTGGAACGCACTTCCCCGTCCTTACACTGCCTTGAGTCTGTTGACTCCTTTAGATTAGATTAGATTAGATTCAACTTTATTGTCATTACACATATATGAATACAAAGTAACAAAATACAGTTTAGCATCCAATCAGAAGTGCAAAGGACAGCAGTGCAGTATATACAATAATTAACAGTATGTACAATTTAAGCAGATATATACAGATAGGTCAGTGTAGAAAGCTGGAGTACAGTTATGTGCAATAATGTACAGATAAGTTAGGTGGGCAGTTATGTACAGGTAAGGGTGGTAAGAGGTGAGAATAAGTTAGCATAAATTACAGAAGAACAAAGTACAGGTGAAGTGAGGTAAGCAGCAGACAATCTAATTATACAGAGTGGCAATATACAGGAGAACAGTATGTAGATAAATATGTATTGACAATATAAAGAAGAGCAGTATGTAGATACATATGTATTGACAATATACAGAACAGTATGTAGTTAAATATGTGATGATAATATACAAAAGAGCAGTATGTATCAATATATAATGACAATATGCAAGTGGGATATATATATATGTATATACAGTTTGAGAAAACGCTGTGAATAAACTATAAGAAGTTAAAAATTATAAGAAGAATATAACGGTGTATGTACAATAATGTAGAAGAGCTGTGAACAGACTATAAGAAGACTACCACAATATATATACAGTAATATAAAGAGCTATGAACAGGCTATAAGAAAAATATAACAATGTATATACAGTAATGTAAAGAGCTCAACAAACTATAAGAAGACTATAACACTGTATGTACAGTAATCCAGGAAAGCTGTAACTGACTATAAGAAGACCATAACAATATATATACAGGAGAGTGATCTGGGTGGTATATCCATGGGCGGGGCACGGGGGGGAGGGGGAGGGTGTCAAAGGGGAGAAAAGTGGAGGTTCAGCGGGGAACTGAGTTCAATAGCGTGACAGCTGTTGGGAAGAAGCTGTTCCTAAACCTGCTGGTTCTAGTCTGAAGGCTTCTGAAATGCCTTCTGGAGGGGAGGAGCTGGAACAGTCCATGGGCAGGATGGGTGGAGTCCCTAAGAATGCTGCGTGCCCGACGCAGACATCTTTTCCTGTAGACGTCCTCTATAGCTGAAAGTGGAGTCCCTGTGATACGTTGGGTGGTTTTCACCACCAGCTGCAGCGCCTTACAGTCAGCAACAGAGCAGCTCCCATACTAGACTGTGACACAGTTGGTCAGGATGCTCTCTATCATGCAGTGGTAGAAGTTGCCCAAGATGTCAGCTGACAGGTGGCTCTTCTTCCGTGTCCTCAGGAAGAAGAGGTGCTGATGGGCCTTCTTGATCAGGCTGGTGGTGTTGACTGACCAGAACAGGTCCTCCGAGATGTGAGTCCCCAAGAATTTGAAGCAGGAGACACGTTCAACAGCCATGCCGTTGATATGGATGGGATCATGTGTCTCTCCCCTCTCCTTCCTGTAGTCCAGATAGTGGAGGTAGTCAAAGGGTGGGGAATTGGTATTCTTTTCGTTATTGTCCTTGTCAAAACGAGCATAGAAGTCATTTAGCTCATTGAGAAAGGACACAGTCGTGGCTGTAGGTGTGGAGTTGCTGGGCTTATAATCAGAGATAGCTTGAATGCCCTGCCACATGCGTTGGGGGTCAGAATCCACAAAGTGTTCCTCCACCTTCAGCTTGTAGCCGTGCTTAGCCTTCTTCATGCCCCTCTTCAGATCTGCCCTGGATGAACTGTAGGCCTGTGCGTCTCCAGATCTGAAGGCATTGTTACGTGCCTTTAGCAGAAGCCGCACTTCTCTGTTCATCCACGGCTTCTGATTTGGGTACGTGGTGATCTGTCTTTCCATGGTGACACTGTCAATAGTGGTGTTGATATGGTCCAAGACTGAGTGGGTGTAAGAATCGATGTTTATGTGAGAACCACAAGTAGCCTGAGAGGTGAACATACTCCAGTCTATGTTCCTGAACTTTTCCTGGAGTACAGAGTCGACCCCCTCTGGCCACACTTTGATGGTCCTCACTGATGGCTTCACCCGGTTGATGAGCGGTACATTCTTGGGGGTGAGGAACAAAGATAAGTGATCAGACTGACCTAGGTGGGGGAGGGGAGTTGCTATGTAAGCTCCCACAATGTTGGTGTAAACGTGGCCCAGTGTTTTGTCCCCTCTTGTGTGACAGGAGACATGCTGGTAGAATTTAGGAAGCACTGTCTTGAGGTTAGAGTGGTTAAAATCACCTGCCACAATAAATGCTGCCTCTGGATGTGCAGTTTGTTGTTTGCTAATAGCTGCATACAATTCGTTCATAGCAAGCTTAGCATTAGCATCCGGAGAGATATAAGCAGCTGTTATAATGGTACAAGTGAACTCCCATGGCAGATAGAAAGGTCTACATTTAACCATGAGAAACTCCAGGTTAGCTGAGCAGTGTCTCCCAATAGTGACAGAGTTTGTGCACCAAGCCTTGTTAATATACTGTAAATGCATATTCCCCCACCTCTGGTCTTACCGGAGTCATCAGCTGCTCTGTCTGCCTGGAGAGTGTGTTGTCTGACTAGCTCGATAGCATTATCGGGTATTCCACTATGTAGCCATGTTTCCGTGAGAATCATAATATTGCAGTTCATAAGTTTCTTATTGTTGGTGATCCGAAGCCGTAGCTCATCCATTTTGTTCGCCAGTGACCGTACATTAGCGAGGAAAATGCTGGGTAGAGAAAGCCGGTGCGGTGTTAGCTTTAGCTTAGCTCTTAACCTCCGCGCTTCTCCTGCCTTTGTTTACAGTCTCTACACCACCTGCGAGCACTTCCGGTCAGCCGGGTAGCTTGCCTAGCGTCGGGTGTTCTCCAGAGCTCAGGGATGAGACGTAGGTTGCTGATAAAAGATCGTTGTTTTGTAATCCAATGTCCAAAAGTTCATTTCGGGTGTAGGATGTGAACGCGAAGCTGTTCTGAATGAACAGACCCGAAATGAGCAGAAATACCACTGCTAATCCGCAAAATCTGAAGAGACGCTGGGCCTCGCGTTGTGCACGCGCTGCCATCACAAAAAAGAAGGAGTTAAAAACTCATTTGTTTAGACAGGCTTTTAGCTCTCATTGAATGGCTTTTATGTCTTCACTGTTTTCTCTTTTTTTATCCCTATTAATATTAATATTTTATCTTATTTCTATGATTTTAATTTCTGTGTATTTGTAAATCTTAATTTGCTGTGAAGCACTTTGTGATATATACTGTATCTGTGAAAAGTGCTATACAAAACTTTACTTGCTTGCTTGCTTTCTCCGCAGCAGCGGGGGGACAGTCAGGGCTGCTGCAGGCTCCGAGGGAGTGGCTGAAAAAATGCTGTTATAAAAGAAACATTTTTTCCATTTCTTCCGGAATCTCCTGGGCCCAAAGTAGGTTTGTTTTGTTCGGGTCTCTAGAGGAGTGCAACAGAGGAAGAGGACGCTCCATGGGGCAAGGTAAGCTATTTTTACGGTCTTGTCCAGAGAAGCCAAACATATGGCCTGTAGGCTAAAACTGGCCCGTTACTTTGTATGGTGTGGTGGGCCTGTTCATGTGGTGAGAATTGCTGACTGATGTGGAAATGTATGTACATTTAAAATAATTTCTAGATCTTGACAAGTTGTTTTTATCATACTATATATAAATACTATATTTTTAATAATTAAACTGCACTACTTGCACAGTGGTACAGGGGTTAGCACTGTTGCCTAACAGCTAGAGGGTTCCAGGTTTCAATTGCAAGGATGGCAGGGGTGGGAACATTTCTGTGTGGAGTTTGCATGTTCTTGCCATGCTGTGTGAGCTTATACCAGGTGCCCTGGCTTCCTCCCATAATCCACAGACATGCATGTTAGGTTAATTGGTGACTCTAAATGGTCCCTAGTATCGGTCTCTGACAGGCCCTTAGAATAGAGGGTTAGTACTAGTGATGTGCTTTGAGTGGTCTTTGAGACTAGAAAAGCATTATATAAGTACAGGTCCTTATCCTTACTTGGAGTCAGTTTAAAAGAACAGATGTTTTTATGATGATACAAGTTTTTGTTTTGTGCTGTATGCCTATGAACCTCTGTTGCACCAGTGGTATGAGCAAAAAAGCTAACGTACAACCCTGTTCTCTGTACATATCACTACTGCAATCATCATCAGGTCAAGGCCATTACTAATTAAATTAATATAATAATAATAATAATAATAATAATAATAATAATAATAATAATAATAATAATAATAATAAAAGTCATAGGTTTCATTTCACCCATTGGTAGAGGGTGCAACTTTCTCTTAAATGTGGCTAAGAGTAGAGGAAATGGTGGGGCATTTTATACAGACTAAGGGTAACTTGAACATGGTATCCATATTAGATGAAGAGTTGGAGGAAATACCAAGTATTTAATTTAGACAGCAGAAATGACTGGAAGTTTCTTCCCCGGCCTCACCCAGAAATCACCACAGGAGAAAGTTTGCTTTTCATTTTTTTCAACAGTCTCCAGTAACTTGAGCACATTTGGTCAACTGATGTTCAAGCTTGATGTTCACATCTTGAGTCTTCAGATACGTATCAACAGAATGGAGGTTATCATTACAATAAAAATCACAGCCACACAAGTGGGATTTCAATTTGGGAAACAAGAGTCAGCCAGAGCCAGGTTGGGTGAATTAGGTAGATGGGGCAACAGTTCAAAGCCACAGTTGGCTGTTTCTGCCTTGGCCACTCGTTTTATGTGAATGGTTGCATTGTCCTGGAGCAACAGCATGCCACTTCGAGCTTTCCGTACCATTTGTTTCCTGTTGGTCACAGTGGTGTTGCATGGCAGCGACCCCGCTGATAGGAGAAACATAATTTCATTCTGCTGTGCATGCTCGGCTGTATCGAATGAATGACAATAGACTGGGCTTTCTTGTTCTTGTTTTCTTGGATTGCACAGTTTTCAGTTGTCACAGTTCAGACACATAGTAGTCACTTTTAATGGTCCCCATTCAGGAGCACTCCCTCACGCTCCTAAAACAAAGATGTCATCGCCTTGCTGATAAATGCATTCCTGTATACTTTTTTCAGAGGCAGAAATGTTTCCATTGTTTGCTTTGATTCTGTGATTCGGGATTAACCCATGTCTCATGTTGGATTACAAATCTCATGAAGAATTTGGCTGCAAATGAGCCAAAAATTTGTCAAAAGCATCCTCAAAATTTCCAGTTTGATCAACTTTTTATTTTCAACTTTGGAGTCAAAACAGTGTAAACTGAGCCAACACTGATGCTTATGGTCCATCTAAATGACCAATAAATAGAGTACAGTAACAAGTGTATGATGAATTTAACAACTTTAACATCAGACCATTAGGATCAGGACATAGTGTTAAAGATGCTTATTACTTACAACCTCTAACAATGCTGTAAGGGTACAGAACTGAACACACTTCCCAATTTTCTTACTAGCTACTCTAAACCAAATGTTGTTTGAATTACAGCATTAAACAAACACTTCTACAGCACTGTCATAGTAGACTACATTTACTGAATAGTAATGACTAGTGCTGTTGTTAGGTCCTTCTACCTTTGGCTGTAAAATTTTACAATCTAACCGGTGCTGCTCATAGAGGCAGTGTTAAACATCACAACTTTGCACAGTAGAGATCGTCCCCTCGAATACACAACTTATACAATTACAATTATTACTGAGGGTGGCAACAACACTTCAAATGTGAAATATGCTGCCCTGGGTCTATATTTATATTTATATATTGCCGGTAATGTATCTAACTGTAATGCTGTTAATACCATCTAACTGCAATGCTCCTGCAGTGTGTATATAATTGTACACATACATACATATATTTATTTACTGCTTTGGCTAACCAATTCTTGTCTTACTATCTTATTTACTATTGCTCTGAGTGCTGCTATCCCTTTGCTGCTGCAATCTTGTAATTTCCCCGTTGTAGGACTAATAAAGGCTTATCTTATCTTAACCTTCATGGCTTCAGAGGCAGCAGTAGGTTTGTGAGAGGCTGGGGAAGCAGTCTCCTATATATCTTTTTGCTTCAATGCATGCTGTACCCCCAAAAGCAGCAGCTTCCTACATAATTGATGAACGCTCAAGAAGTGGGGCCTTATTCCAGAAGATTTTTTTCCTTTTTCCCATGGATGTTTTCTTCATTTTGAAAGCCAATGTATGAATCACCAATGGTAGATTTTTGCATTTCCTGTCTTCAAATTAAAAAAAAAAATGTTTCACTAAAGCTCTTTGAAGATTAATTTTTAAGACTCTGCTGGTAAGCAGGCAAAGATCCATGGACACACGAAGATAATGTTAACATGAGTCAGTGTTAATATGACATTTACACAAGGGGGCTGTTGACATTTCTCTCCTGCTGCAAAGGTACAAAGCAGCTTTGATGTAGACTCTCTGTAAGCTTAGCTTTGATTTTGACGTTTAAACCAATGCATTATTCTGTTATTTGACTTATCTTACACATTAGCTAGTTTGTTTGTTTGCAAATGCATTATGATACCTGCATACAACAAATCTTAACAGTAGGAAGAATTCTGGCTTTCTCACTAAACTGTCTTGAAGAATAATCAGTAAATGAAACCACAAGGAGCAAAAGGTTAACTTTAGGTAGGATCTCAGAACCACTATCTCTAAAACACAGTGATATATCCCTTCACTTTTCTTCAACATTTATGACAACGATTTTTGGAAGGTTTTTTTTTTTAATGCTAACAGTAACCCTTTGCAGTGAAATGAAGATAAACCAGAAGGCTTATCTAAGAAAACCATTCATTGTTGAAACGAGCACTAGCTCTGAACTATGAGATATAGGCTCATGCAGCTGTTCTGCATCATTTTCTCCAGTCTGCACCTTTTGAAGCAACATTTACAACTCAACTGTCTAACTGTCTGAGGGGAATTTCTAACCTGATGTGCCAGATGGGTTGTCATGCAGACCCATCTGTGAAGTTGTCCTTGGAAATATTTTTTAACAGGGGCATGCAGATAAAACAATCTCGGCAGGTGATTGGATGAGCCATCTGTCTATTACAGCATCATTGATGAATCTCTGCCAACTGGAATAAACATCCAGCATGAAAAACCATCAGCACTATTCTTTGTTCTTCAGCAACATCTTCATGAGACTAATGTTGTTTTTGACTGTCCAAAATGAAAGTTAAGTATTAAGAACATTGAATAGTCAAATTCTGCAAACTTTAATGTCAATTTGGCTCTTGCTTGCCCAACCTTGTTGAATTGGCCTTGTTCTAATAGTTGGCTATTAATACATATGTTCAGATTAGGGCTGGGAATCACCAGAAGCCCCATGATATATTATCCCGATACCTGGGCCACAATTCTGCAACACATTGAGTAATGCAATCTCATATATTGCTATTTCTCATAGATCTCATGAGTCACTCCTTTGCTGCATTAACCTAACTAGATAATGAACATTTAGCATCATCTAATGGCTTGAAAAGTCATTTTTTATTACTCTAGAACCCCAAAAACCGAATTTGCATTTGCAGCATTTATTAATACTTTTATTTAAGTATGACATTACTGGTTTCTCTGGATCGATACAGTATTATGGACACAAAATATTGCGATACTACACTGGATTGATTTTTTGCCCCACCCCTAATTCAGATATTGGTTTTAAAAAGAGTATTTAGAAGTTGATTTTTTTTTTTTTTGGTTTGATGATGTAACGCTAGCCATAAGTATTGAGACATTTTTGAGCTTTTCAGAGTTAATTAGCACTACATGTGTTTAGTTTCCCCAATTTAATCAGTGAATGCAGCTGTTACTTGTTTTACTGGCACAGTGAAAATAAATTCATGTCAAGCAGGGAGAAAGTCGGCTGTCACAGATGATGAGTTCAAAATGACAGTCTGTTTATGGTCATGCATAAGCAACTCCTCAGGCCTTCAGAAACCAAGGAAACCTCTGCAAAATGGGAATTTATTATTTCCATAAGGATAGAAAAATACTACTTGTATATCTAATTCATACTGTCATCAAAACAACAAAAACTCAAAAGTAACTTTTAAACTGATCTAATTCTGAAACACTATGTGTCAGATTAATAGAAGTATTATTCTAAAAGGTGGTCAAAAATACACAACAATAGCCCCATTTCCATTTACCAGGAATTAGGAACTAATTTTGCAGGAACTTCCCCTTGTGCAAGTTTCCACTACCAGAAACCTCCCCATCGGGGATTTTCAGGAACCTTTAGTGGCCGAAAGACAGCCCTGGTCAGGAGTAGGTACTTAGAGCAGCCCTGAAAACTGCTGGGTGGGGTTTAAGATTGACTTACTGTTGACTGGATAAAACTCAGCCGCTAGCATGCTTCACTACTTGGGATGGCGTCATGAACAAAAAACACGAAAATGAATAGTGGCAAATTTGAGCAGAAAAAAGATAGTAGTGACAATCTAAATAAAAATTATAATGCTGCTGTGATTGTGAAGGGTCTAAACAACTAATCGTCATATGTGGAGGGAACGAGCATTACAGGCGGTGTCATGATTCAACCCAAGAGAGAGAGGCTCAAACGCTGAACAACCACACCAGATGAACACTCAGATTGTAAAAGGATTCACAACTTTAATGAAACACAAAAACTAAAAATACACAAACCTACATAAAAGTGCACAACTAAGGAAAAGCGCAAACAAAACACACACTTAAAATGATACACAAAATCTGGAGCACGCTGGAGCGCATGCAGTCTGGAGGGAGAGAGCAGAGAGAGAATGTTAGAGGCAAGAATCTCTGCAAAAGGAGAATAAGAAGGGAGAACACTCTTACTGCGGAGAGCAGAGCAGCCCGGCGGGGAACTCCTGCGTGGATGCAGGGGAAGACAGGGGGGAAGCGGATGACCTGGGTGGAACGTCCGGTGTCTTCAGGTAGAGGGTCAGGCGAGGGTGATCAGCCCCGGAGTACACACTGCTGAGGTGGCAGCAAACCTGAGGAGAAGGAGAAGACACAGGGAATGAGAACACAGGTCAACCTAAATGTAAAACAACGTGTGAGCTTGACGGGCAGCAATTACCCAACTGTCCAGTGGCACTGTATCCACACATTGGACCCTAAATATGCTGAGGGGCCGGAGGGCAGCAGAGAGGGCTGGCGGAGAGGGGTTTGGTGCGGGAGACGTGGAAGGTGGGATGGATCCGCATCAAAGGTGGCAGGTCCAGCCGGATAGTTACATCATTTATGATGTGCTTAATGGGGAACGGGCCCAGATAGTGCGGCGACAGCATCAGGCACTCCATCTTCAGCAGAATCTGCTTGGCGGACAGCCAGACCTTCTGTTCTAATGTGTACTTTGGCGCTGGCGCACATCTGCGGTTTGCGTACTGCTGGTTCCACTGGAGCGGACAAGGGCAGCTCTTGTGGCCCACCACAGACGGTGGCAACAGCATGCGTGGACCTCCACGGCGAGACCCTTCTCTGCCATGGGAAGCAGGGGTGGAGTGTAGCTCATTGAGGCCCCAAACGGTGTCAGCCCAGTGGTGAAGGAGATGGCGGCGTTATGGGAATACTCCACCCAGGTCAGGTGGGAGATCCAGGTGGTAGGGTTGCAGGATGCTACGGACCTCAGGGTGGCCTCCAAGGACTGATTAGCACGCTTGGCCTGACTGTTGTTCTGTGGGTGGTATCCGGATGTCAGGCTGGCTGTAGCACCCAGGAACCTACAAAACGCCTTCCATGCCTGAGATGTAAACTGGGGACCCCGGTCCGAGACAATGTCCACGGGGATCCCATGTTGGCGGATCACATGCACAGTCAATACATTGGCTGTTTCCGCAGCCGATGGCAGCTTGGGGAGAGGGACAAGGTGGATGGCCTTGGAGAAACGATCAATGATGATGAGTATGACTGTGTTGCCCTTGAATGGAGGGAGGCCTGTAACAAAGTCCAGAGCGATATGGGACCACAGACGACTCGGCACCAGGAGGGAATGGAGGAGGCTGGCTGGAGGGGAAGAATCCGCTTTGTTTGCAGTGCAGATGTGACAGGCCATGATGTACTCATGCACATCCCTACTGAGTGTGGTCCACCAAAACGTTCTCCTCGGTAACTCGATGGTCCGGGAAATGCCAGGATGGCAGGTGAAAAAGCTGGTGTGCCCTCATTTAATAACCTCACTGCGCAGCATGGAGGGCACATACAGCCGGTCGGCTGGACCTCCCATCGGGGTTGGTTTGGAGGACTGTGCCCGCCGGACCCTCTGCTCGATCTCCCACGAGAGCGCCCCAAGAAAGCAGGAGGAGGGGAGAATGGTCTCGGGTGGGGGTGGGGGGGGTCAGCAGCTGCAGAGGGGAAGGTGGAGGAGGAGGAGTCGGGAGAGAACTGGTGTGAGAGGGCATAAGCCTTGGCATTGTGGGACCCTGGGCAGTATGAGATGGAAAGATTGAATCTATTAAAGAACAGGGCCCACCGAGTCTGCCATGAATTCAACTGTCTGGCAGATCAAAGATATTTTAAATTTTTATGATCTGTCCAGACAATGACCGGTTGGCTAGCCCCCTCAAACCAGTATCTCCACTCCTCCAACGCCAGCTTAATGGCCAACAGTTCGCAGTCCCCAACATCATAATTCCTCTTGGCTCGCTTCAGATGCCGAGAGAAATACACGTGGGAAACTCCTGCATGGATCCAGGGGAAGATGGGGGAAAATGGATGACCTGGGTGGAAGGTTCGGTGTCTTCAGGTAGAGGGTCAGGCGAGCGTGATCAGCCCCGGAGTACACACCGCTGAGGTGGCAGCAAACCTGAGGAGAAGGAGAAGACGCAGAGAATGAGAACACAGGTCAACCTAAATGTAAAACAACGTGTGAGCTTGATAGGCAGCAATACCCAACGGTCCAATGGCACTGTATCCACACACTGGACCTTAAATATGCTGAGGGGCCGAAGGGCAGCAGGTGCAGTGAATCACGCAGGTGTGTAGATTACTCCGGAGCCGGGAACTGCACCCGAGCTCACCTTGCCGGGCTCTGCCACTCCTGGTGACCCTGACTATGCCTCTCTGTTTCTGTTTTCCGAGCCTTCTCCCAGGGTCGCCGGCAATAGTCCAGCACAACCAGAGGTCTCCGTGGTTCAGGTGTCGTCGTCCAAGGCCGTAGTAGTCCTACCCTCGTCATCCTCATCTGGAGTTCCAGGAGGTGACCACCTCCTTGGTCGGGTGCTCTCATGGGTCGGCCTGTTCGCCGTGGGTGCAGCGTTGGTCCAGCCTGGGTCCACCGCAGGTGCTGCAAAGCTCCAGCCCTGAGCCACCGTGGGTGCTGCAATGCTCCAGCCCGGAGCCACCGTGGGCGCAGCTGTGTCCCAAGCCGGGACCGCCGAGGGTGCAGCTGTGTCCCAAGCTGGGACCACCGAGGGTGCTGCCAGCCACCCTGTGGACAACGAGGCCTTCACCCCTGTGCTGGATGCCATCGTGGTTCCCCTTCCCTCGCCACCAGTCGCTTAGGGGATCCCTCTCCTCCCGTCTGGCTTCCCACAATTGAACCTTACCGGTGAGTAAGCCGTCTCCTGATTCACCCCTCCGGTCCTGGTGGCTCAATAGCGCTGGCCAGCCGCCCAAAGGACTGGGTCTCTGGGTTGGGTGGCCCATTTTCTCCAGCAGGATGCCTGATTCTATTCATTGGGCCATCTGCTTGGCCTGGGACTTTGGCCGGCCACCTGAACCCTTGAGTTCTGGGGCTGTGAGGGCTTAGGGGTTGTCAGGGCGCAGGTGTGAGTCTGGGGCTGGTTTGTTTTTTCCCTCCTGGCCAGTTTCCCCCCACCTCCCTCCCGGGGTGGTTTTTTTTGCTGTACTCCTTCTTTTTTTTGGGGGGGGGGGGGGTGTCTTTTTTGATGTTACCTTTGGTGTCTGGTTTCCACCCCTTGGGATGGGGGGGTGGGGTTCTGCCATATGTCTGAGCATCTGTCCTCAGCACTCAGACTTTCCTTTGTTGTTCTGAGTGTTTTCTCTGTTCATTATTGTCCTGTTAGTTCTGTTATGTTGTGTTTATGATATGACCCCCTTTTTCCTCCTTCCAGACAGCCATCTCTCTCTCACAGTCTGTGTTTACGTCCGTTTCCTTTCTGTCTTTTGCCTTTTTCCCTCTCTCTCTCTGTTCTCAGGTGTCTCTTCCAGCAGCTGAGGTTAGTTAGTCATTAGTGTCTTCCATCCCACCTCACACACCTGCGTCCCATCACTATCATTATATTTAAACTCAGCTTTTCCACCCAGTCTTTGTCGCAGCCTCATCAATGTTCAGATTAGACTTGTTTGCTATGGTATGTCTCCCCCTCCATTCTCTCCAGAGTGCTTTCAGCACTACAGCCTCTGTGTAAGTTGTCTTTTTGTATTTTGCTTTGCCTGCACAGTTTATTTTTGACTGTCGTGTCTACCACCAATAAATTGCCCCACTGTGGTTAAGTGCCTGAGTTTGTTTCCTGCCCCGGAGGGGCGTTCATGATAGCGTGCTTCTCTTTTTAATCAACTGGCATATTTATTTAATTTATTTTACAAATCTCAACAAGTTCCTCTCCATAATTATTAGACAACATTGGTTAAGTTCATACCATGCACTCCACTCTATATTTTGTGCATAATCATTTCTGTAAGCTTTCAACACATATTTTGCTGTCAGACGATGTCACCAACAAATCTTCATGGTTCCTACCCCATAATAAATGAAAACATAATGGGTGAGAGAGCCAGATACACTAACAGCCCTTAGGAATTTCCTGGCCCCCTCAATTAGTTCCTGGTCCCTGCAAATGGATACGGGGCTAACGGTAGCCTCCTTTTTTAGAGGCACTTTAGCTAAATGTTGCTCCAGAAGGCATGTATTACTGTATATGGACACATAAAAATGTTTTTTTTTGCACTCATTGTATATAAAATTAACAGAAAAAAATAGTTTTGTCTTCAAATTCCAAGTAAAGATTTTTTTTGTCTTTAATGTTCATTCTCAAATGCTCCATCAATATAGAAAGGCAAAGGAAGGCCTGACATTTAATCCAACATGTTGAAGATGGCCAAAAAAGTCTCACATTTACTCCAAAATCCAATAAAGTCTTGTCAGCACAGTGGGTAAGAAAAATTATATCTCAAATGGATAAATTTTACAGAGGAAAAATGATTAAGTTTTCATAAATATTGGCCAGTTCAGTCTTAATTGATGGAAACGGAGTCAATATTCCAATTCTGCCTTTAAAAATCTGCTGTTTATGCATATTCAGCAGTCATTTTCTGAAAACTGGAAACAGATGTATACAGACACACTTTTTTCCTTAAGTTCTTTATGTAAATGTTGAGAAGGGCGCAACCCTGCCAAATAATGACTCATTTTACTGTGTCGGGGAAAATATATGATTTCCTGCACACTCATAAAAAATTAAAGATCCCCCTTTTCTCCAAAAATGCCCAACAACTTTCCAAATGCCATTTTTCAGCTTCCGTGGGCTAAATTTGTGTTTATGTGTTTTGACTGCATGGTTAAAGCCCTGAAAAGAATAAGCTAATGACTTCATAGAATTTTTAAACATGAAGGTCTAAAATGCACATGGCATATTGTCCTCTGGACAAGAAAATTTGTAATTTGTTGTGGTGCATTTGTCCTAATATGTTTCAATGGGCTGGGAAACCCAGGCAGCTTGGTGGAGCAGTGGTTAGCACTGTGGCAGCACAGCAAGAAGGTCCTAGGTTCGATTACACCCTTGGCCAGTGGTGATCTTTCTGTGTGGAGTTTGTATGTTCTCCCCATGTCTGCGTGGGTTTTCGCTGGGTACTCCGGTTTCCTCCCGCAGGCAAAAGACATGCACATTAGATTAATTCAACTGGGGATAAATTGCCTTTAGGTATGAATGTGAGAGTGAATGGTTGTCTGTCTCTCTGTGTTGGCCCTGTGATGGACTGCAATCTGTCCAGGGTGTACCCTGCCTCTCACCCAAACATCTTGCCCTCCCGGCAACCCTAAAAGGATTAAGCGGTTAAAGATGGATGGATGGCTGGATGGATGGGCTGGCAAACCCACATGTATGCTGTGGGTATAAGAACACTGTGGCCATCAGCAGTACACTTGGCAATAACTTTACATTCAGTGGTGCAAGCCCTACTTTTTACATTAACAGGTCCTGAACCTTCACCAAGTACAACCTTCTGGGCACTAATTTTTTTTTATTTTTTTTTAGGTGGGCAAAACCTCCACAGAGATTTATTTAGACCCCAGATCTTGTGGTGAGAAAGCTTGAAGGGGCCTGGGAAAACTGCTATGTTGGAAATGGACCTAGTGATGCATATTTTCCCAAGAGCACTGTTAACCTTCAAGTCTGCTCTCACACTTCTGACTCTGGCATGCTGCAGAAAGATAAAGTTTTCATCTGTCAGCTACAAAGCAAGAAACTGCATTGATCTAAGATCCCGTAACAGCAATACAAATCCACTAACATGGCTTTTTTGAAACCCTTTAAGTCCATGCTGTAGTTCTGCAAATAATAAAGTATTTGTGGTGCCACAGCCGTGGGGCAAACCTTGATTTTACTCTAATTTCCTTAACTTATTTCATTGATGTAGCTACTACATCAGCTGAACATCGGTACTGATCAATAGTCACATGGTTCCATGCCATCAGCCTATCAGTAAAAAAAATTAATACAGACGGTTGTGACTGATGTTTGTCTCAGCTGAATGCGTTGATTTTGTCTCTACAGCCAACAGGTGCCAGTTCACAAAATAATAGCAGCTTACATTGATTGATTGATTGATTTTATTTGAACATCCTGACAAAAAAGAAAAAAAAAATTAAAAACAAAAATCAAAACCAAAAAATAAAATGTTCAAAAGGAGTGGGAAGAAGCCAACGCTTACATAGTCCTACCCCTTCTCCATACCCAATAAATTATAATAACATTCTAGTCATTATTCATCCCACAACATTCATTATACAATACCATAATATATAATACACATTATAATTAAATTATGCAATCAAAATGATACAACAATGATAGTTTATATTGACAATAATACCAACATCTAATAATAATTGTAATAATAACTAGAAAAGCACTCATAGAGCGCATACCTCTGCCAAGGCTCCTTCCGTTTGTCATGGATCACCTCCAAAATGTAATGGGTTTGTGCGTAGGCCTATAGCCACTTGTGGTGAAAATGGCATCAAAGTCTGTCTATCAGTTTTGGAGTATTGTTGCTAACACACTGTGAGAAGATAAGAGCCTTGGCTGAGGTATGCATTCTCAGATCGTCACAAAAATCTAGTCATCTGTTCCCTGTGCCATTACACACCTTTCCTGAAAATCCGTTAATAACTTTTTGAGTGTTGTTGCTAACACACTGTGAGAAGATAAGAGCCTTGGCTGAGGTATGCATTCTCAGATCATCACCAAAATATAATGGGTTCCTCTCTAGCCCAAGAACCACCTCTGGTGAAAATTTCATCCAAATCCATCCAGTAGTTTTTGACAGACAGACAGACAGACAGGCAGACAGACAAACCCCGGTAAAAACATTACCTCCTTGGCGGAGGTAATAACTAGAAAAGCACTCATAGAGTGCATACTTCCGCCAAGGCTCCTTCCGTTTGTCATGGATCACCTCCAAAATGTAATGGGTTTGTGTGTAGGCCTATAGCCACTTGTGGTGAAAATGGCATCAAAGTCTGTCCATCAGTTTTGGAGTATTGTTGCTAACACACTGTGAGAAGATAAGAGCCTTGGCTGAGGTATGCATTCTCAGATCATCGCCAAAATATAATGGGTTCCTCTCTAGCCCAAGAACCACCTGTGGTGAAAATTTCATCCAAATCCGTCCAGTAGTTTTTGTGTAATCCTGCTGCACAAATACAAACAAAGCCCTTGGTGGAGGTATGCACTCTCAGATCATCACCAAAATCTAATCATCTGTTCCCCGTGCCATTACACACTTTTCCTGAAAATTTCATCAAAATCCTCCACCTACCTTCTTGGTGGAGGTAATAATAATAGTACTCAGCATACTGTATATATTCACAATAACAACCTTTCTTCATTAAAGATACATTGTAATATTACTGTCCTTTATTACCTCTGCCAAGGAGGTAATGTTTTTACTGGAGTTTGTCTGTGTGTGTGTGTGTGTGTGTGTGTGTGTCTGTCTGTCTGTCTGTCTGTCTGTTACCAACATAACAAAAAATTATGAATGGATTTTGATGGAATTTTCAGGAAAGGTGTGTAATGACACGGGGAACAGATGATTAGATTTTGGTGATGATCTGAAAGTGCATACCTCCACCAAGGGCTTTGCTTGTATTTGTGCAGCAGGATTACACAAAAACTACTGGATGGATTTGGATGAAATTTTCACCACAGGTGGTTCTTGGGCTAGAGAGGAACACATTATATTTTGGTGATGATCTGAGAATGCATACCTCAGCCAAGTTTCTTATCTTCTCACGGTGTGTTAGCAACAATACTCCAAAACTGATGGACAGACTTCAATGCCATTTTCACCACAAGTGGCTATAGGCCTACACACAAACCCATTACGTTTTGGAGGTGATCCATGACAAACGGAAGGAGCCTTGGCCGAGGTGTGCACTCTATGAGTGCTTTTCTAGTTTTTATATTGCTCAAAAATCATTTCTTTATATGTTGATTTAAATATATGGATGTTTGGACACTGCCTGTGTTTCTCCCCCAACCCATTCCACAATTTTACCCCACACACAGACACACAAAACCCTTCCTAGTAGATCTTACTAGGTGCATTTTAAATTTTGTATTCCCTCGTAAATTATATTTCCCTTTTCTCGCACTGAAAAGATTTTGTATATTGTGTGGCAAAAAGTTTTTACTGACTTTAAACATTAACTGTGCTGTATAATAATCAGCCAGATCCTGTAATTTCAATAACTTTGAATGTAAAAACAATAAATTAGTATGTTCAAGATACCCGACTTTGTGTATAACAAGGACTGCCCTTTTTTGTAATATTAGCAATGAATTAAGTTTACTTTTATAATTGTTACTCCAGACCTCTATACAATAGGTCAAGAATGGAAGTACTAATGAGCAATACAAGATATGAAGCGATTTGTAATCTAGGACTTGCTTAATTTTATTTATAATTGCAATATTTTTTGCGACTTTGTTTTGTATGTATCTGACGTGTGGTTTCCAACTAATTTTATCATCTAGTATTACAGCCAAAAATTTGATCTCCTTAACATTTTCAATAATTACATTATCTATATGAATATGTATATCTTCTTAATTTTTACAGTTACCAAATATCATTACCTTAGTTTTATCTATATTTAGTGATAATTTATTACAATCCGTCCATTTTTAAGCTTATTTAATTCATTATTTAGCGCATGGATTAGTTGATTATAATTATTTCCAGAATAAAATATATTAGTATCATCAGCAAATAATATTATTTTTAATAATTTAGAAATTTGGAATATATCATTTATATATATGTTAAATAATTTGGGGCCCAATACTGACCCCTGGGGGACCCCACAGGCAATTCCCATACACCCAGACAGATATTCTCCCATCTTCACAAACTGTTGTCTCTCAGATAAATAACTTGTAACCCAATTCAGTGTCATTCCCCTAATACCATACATTTGCAGTTTATCAAGAAGCATTGAATGATTTATTGTATCAAATGCTTTTCTAAAATCTATAAATACACCAATTGCATATTTTCCTTGATCTAATGCATTTATTATTTCCTCTGCTGCTTCCATTATTGCCAGTGATGTTGTACTCTTTGGTCTAAATCCATATTGATTCTGATTAAGCACATTGTGTTTATTTAAAAAGTCCTCTAATCTGTTGTTGAAGAGTTTTTCCAGAATCTTTGAAAATTGTGGGAGGAGCGATACTGGTCTGCAGTTTGTGTAGTGGTGTTTATTTCCTTGCTTGAATAATGGTATTACTTTTGCTATTTTCATTTTCTGGGAAAAATGAAATAATATTCATTTAACATTCAATAATAGTCCCAGGCAGAATGCTCTGGGATGAGGACAGTGCACATGAGTACTTTCCTAGTTTAAAAGAGGTCCACATACAGCTCCCTGTTCCAGCATTATGAATGTTTAAGTAAGCCAACTTTAACAAGAGCATTCTGAGGCGAATGCAATATCTCCCACCTCCGTTTTCTTTGAAGATTCCAACATTTAGTGATGGAGAGCAGTTTTCAACTTTTCAATATAATTACTGTGACAGAACCAAATTATGATAAGCCTATCATCCATGAACATACAACAAAGTATACGACCCATTGTTATGTTCCTGGGGCACGGGTTAGAGCCGTTCCCTGTTTTACTGCCTGGTGAACATTTTGTTGTTTATTTCCTGTTATCTCTTAATTTATTATGATGTTTTGTATTTTGCTGTGTTGTATTTTCTGTTTCTGGTTTGTTTATTTTGGCAGCGCTGTGCAGCTTCCGGCTGTCGTTTCCTTGGGGCTGCACAGCTGCTGCCTATAGACCACTCATGAGCTACACCTGTCTGTAATTATGTGTGGGTATTTTTAGAGACACGACGACTCCTGTTTGTCGCTGTGTTGTACTATTCTGTCTTTGCTGTTCCCGCCGCGACCTGTTTTCATGGTTTGCGGTCTGCTGTTGAGGTAAGTTGGTGTGCTCCGTCTGGGTGCCTTTTCTCCTCTGTTTTTCTCAGCCATCGAGCCCATTGCTCTTTGGGTCCTCTGGCTGAGCTTTCTCCTCTCTCTCAGGCATTCCCTGTGTTTGGCACCACAGACGTTAAGCCCAACTTTCCTCCAGCATTTATGTCATTTAGCTGTCAGTGAATTTTTTCCTTGTGCTCGCCAGTTTTTCCTGTTGGAGCACTTTATGTTTGTTCTTTATTTTTCTACATACTCAACAGTTAGTTTGGGAGTGCTGTGTGTTTATTTTCTCATTTTACTCAACCAGTCAGTTTGGGAACATTTGTATTTTTTCCTTTGTTGCTCAACCAGTCAGTTTGGGAGCGTTGTTGTGTTGTCCTTTAAGTTAATAAATGTGCAGAAACCTACAACGTGCGCTTGGCGTCCTATTTCTGCACCCGTTCACGGGCGCGTTCATGACATCTATAGTTGACCCCAACCCCTTAGTCAGAGGTCAGGATCCCAAGGTGAACCCATGTATCAAGTTTGGTCACCCTATCTTTCTTTGTTGTTGAGATATAGTTTATAAGGCATTTTGATGTTTACCTTTGACTTTGCAATCCTAAAACCATAGTCACACTTCAGGGTCACAGGGTGAACCTGTGTACCAAGTTTGGTGATCCTAGCTTTACTCATTGTGCAGTAATAAGGCACAGAGAATTTTAACATTGACCTTTGACCTTTTGACACCAAACCAGTAGTCTGAGGTCAGGATCCCAAGGTGAACCTGTGGACCAGGATTGATGGTCCTAGCTTTACTCGTTTTATAGAGGGGTTGCACTGACGTCACACGGGTCACGTGTATTTTGTTTACTGCCCCATTTTGGATAGCAACGAACAGTCAAATCACCGACAGCAAGCGTGAGTGAGTGTAATCAACGAGATAAATGGCTACACACAAATCAACACCATGGTCCAACGATGAGGTGCAGACTTTTGTGTTTGGTAGCTGATTAAAAAAATCCAGAGGGAGCTGGGCAGAGTGACTCGAAATGAATTCACGGCCACTGACCGGCAAAGGCAGAGTGGCGTCGACCTGACCACGGCATCATCTGATAAAGGATGGTGAGTGATGTAATATTATGCATCTTTTACATTATTTATCCCAGAGGTGGAAAGCTCACTTTGAACAAATAACACCGTTGTCTCCTGTATACAGACAATGTGCTAGCTAGTTAGGCATCAATGCTAACTCCATGCTCTGCTTGTATTTTGCACTTCTGTCAACATCTGACGATATAAGCTAGTATTAATCCAGGTTAAAATGTTGTTGGTTTTTTTTTTGTTTTTTTTCCCCCTTGTCCTGTCAGGCAGCTAGGTAAACAGAACAGGGATCTGTCACCTTAATTGTGCCAAAACAGATTTACTTTGCCAAGAGGAGCTTATACAGTACCTAACTGTGCATTGTATATTGTTGTAAACTCCTCCTGTAATAACTTTTAATACTTCATTTTAATTGTTTTACCCAAACACCTTGGGTCTTTTACCTTGGGAAGACCCAACAGGATGGGGAAAAGGGAAAGGAAGTGTGTGAAGGGGGAAAAGAAAAGGGAGGGGAACAGACAAAAACCCCCAAACAAACCAACAACTAAAACAAACAAAAGACAAACTGTTTCTTCCACTGAAGATGTGTCAACATGAGTCTGGTTTCCGCACCTGTTAAAGGAGAGACACTTGTGCGTGTATGTCTGTGTGCATATATATGAGAACAAGTGCAAAATAAGTGTGTGCATGTGAGTAGTTTGTCAGGAAACATAAGAGTGGAGGGCCGGTCGCAGCAGCTCTCTCCCCAGGAACCCCGAGCAGGCAAGGCAGCGCCACCAACCCCCAGCCCCGAGGTCAGCAAGCTCCAGGAAAGCCAGGCATCCGCCCCCGGGCCCCAGGCACCAGGAGGCCAGCGACCCCACTCCCCGGGGCAGAGACCGGCCCATGCCCCCCGGCGCGAGCCCCCCCAGGCACCCCCACAGTGGGCCCGCCGCATCGTCTCTGTCGCACACCCCGAGGACCCCCACGTCCAAAGAAGTCCCCCCGCCCAGGGGAGCCCACGTTGCCGAGAGGCACTACCCCCTTAATCCAGCACCTCCTGACTCATAGATACACCCCTCCCTACACCTTCACACCCACATGCTCCCATGCACACCCCTCTCACTCACCCAGACCGACCTATTTTCTCTCACTCCTGTACCCATTCAAACTCACCCCTCATTCACCTTTGTTTCATAAAGCGGCTGCGAAGTAGATGTAGCGAGCCTGAACACGCACCAGTGCCCGGCAGTGGCCAGGGAGACCACCAGCGCAGGCCACAGAAGCAGACCCCCACCCCCGGTGCCCATCTGAGCGAACAATCAGCAGACCACCGCAGGTCTCCCAAGATGCCACCCGGCATGCAAAGTGCCGCACAAAACCGACCCACCATTACCACCTCCATTCATCACCCCCTCACTCTCACTTAGACTCATATTCAGCCCCCCTCTAACTTCCTTGGTTGTATCTATATATTCAGTAGCACCCCGGGATTTTGACAACATGATAGGTCCCAGGCTTCCCACCAGGCCCCCACCTCCCAGCAAGAGCAGGGCAACAGGGGTGGGGAAGACCCCCACCCCCACCCCCCACACAGAACATGGTGGGTGTGTGTCAGTTATATGATATAATTGTGTGTAAATGTGTGGACTACCAAAGTGCAATTAAAATTGGGGGGATAGTGATTGGAGCATCGCTAACCACTGCGATGGGCAGCAGGGCCCCCATCCCCCCAAGCCCTCAGTGTCTAAAATGCAATTAAAATTGAGGTGAGTGCAGCACCACCACGCAGCAAAGGTATCCCCTTCACCGACACAGTGCGGCACACCCCCACCCCAAAGACCTAAATGTAACAAAAAAGATGTATGTTCCACTCAGAGTCAGGGAGAGGGGGAGGGCGGGAAATAAGACTGGGAGGCAGGTGGTCTAAAAACGAGGCCGTCCCCCACCAGAAGCCAGCTTGCAGACTGGTTCATGAGGCCACCCACTGCCCCCAAATCCCAACCCAGGGCGAGGGCCGCCAGTGGAAGCAGCCCAGGACCCACCAGCATCATGCCCCAGTGCTCCCAGCACCACTAACATGATGGGGCAGCCAAACATATTTCCACTCATCTTACACACACAAACATGGACAACAACAGTCACAATAGTGAACAATGGGCCAGACCCACACTGCGCCCAACACGCCAGGTGACACCCCCGAGCGCCCACTCAGGCCCACGACCACCCACCCCAGACACACACCGACAGCTTCAGGCCGCCCTGCAACCACAGCCACCCTGGAGCAACCCGATGGAAACACAGCCATCAACCCGGGCCAATGGCCCCTCAACCACCCCCAAGCACCAACACACACCCGCCACCAATGACACCAGGGGCGATGTGACAAAGCGCCTCACCCCGCAACACAACAGCAGGGCGGCCAGGACAAGCAGGCCCCGAAACGCCAGCCCCCATGCCACTAGATGGACTGCCCAACCCCTGCCACCCAACAAAGTTCTCCTACCCATACACACATCCTCCACCCCCCAGACATCTACCCACAAGTAACTGCTTCCATACACACATGTACCTCCACCCACCATCACACATACCCACCTACACCCACACACAGCCCCACCTGCCCACTCAACACACACCCACTTCCGCATCCGCTCATACACAAGCCCACACTCACACCCACTCTCACACACATATGCACACCCACACCCGCAGACCCCAGTGGACATGGAGGGCGACCCAGGATGCAGGCACCAACCCCAGGGTGCCACCAGGGCCCTAGGGAAAACACGACCCCACCATGCAAGGATGCACTGGGGACAACCCCCACCACCGGCGCACACCCGACACCGGCCCGTGGGGGGGACACCCCCTCCCCCAGCACCAGGGGCCCAGGGCCAGACCCAGACCCCCCCCCCCCAAGGGGCGAGGCCAGCCGGCCGAGGGCCACAGCCCAACCCCCCCGGCCCACCCTGCAGCCCCCCCCCAACCAACCCCCCCCTCCCCAGGGCCAGACAGACGGCCACCCCGGAACAGGCTCCCCGGACACCCGCAGTCGGGGTGCAGCCAGCCGCCAGAGGTGCCAAGGAGAGCAAGTCACCGCCCGCCACCCCTCAGATTGTAGAATTAATAAGCGGGGATCAGAGAGAATTGAATTCCGCCAATTGATTATTTGAGGAGGCTGACATTCTCTCCAGGCTAATATAATCCAATAGTAAGTTATTATAGTAAGTCATGCATAAGTTATTTCTTGATTTCCAATTCATGAGGATAGTTTTCTTTGCGATGCATAAAGCAGTGAGAACCATCTGTGACATCCTTGCATCTATATTTATTTCACTTAAATCACCTAATATGCAAAGTGTGGGTGAGGGTGGGACACTATACCCAAGCCATGCCGACAGGTCTTCACATGTCTTCTGCCAGAACTTTTGAACCGGTGCACAGGACCACATAGCATGCATATAGCTATCCGGGACGTTGCTAGTGCAGTAAGAGCAGATATTTGTGTGACTCAGGCCCATTTTGAACATCCTTTGTCCTGTGTAATGAATTCTATGTAGAACTTTATACTGTATAAGTTGTAAGTTAGAGTTTTTAGTCACCTTAAAAGTGTTTAAACATATTTGTGTCCAGAAACTTTCCTCCTTATTAATCAATAAGTCTGTCTCCCATTTTGATATTGGAAGAGATACGGACTCATCCAACTTTGATAACAGTCCATGTATTTTCAATATCAATTTTGGGGAATGGAGATTTAGAAACTCTGCCACCTTAACTGGTACTTTTACCCAGTCAATAGAGTAGTCTGATAATGATGAAAATTTATCAATGAGCGCCACTGTCTGAAGAAGAGAGCTTTGTGAGTTTTCAAGGAAAATTAATACATCATCAGCATAAAGACTTATCTTGTGTTCCTTTTCTCCAGTTTGAATACCTCTGATATCAACATTTTGTCATATGGCTGCTGCTAATGGTTCAATAAAATGGTAAAAAGTGAGGGAAAGAGTGGACACCCCTGTCTAGTATCTCTCTGGAGATTAAAGCTTCGGGAAGTCTGATCATTTGTTCGGACAGACGCAGCTGGACACCTATATAGTGTTTTAATCCAGTTTATTAAAGATGAACCAAACCCGAACTTGTTTAACACCATAAAAAGAAATTTCCAGTTAACACGGTCAAAGGCTTTCTCTGCATCCAGGGACAATATTGTAGTTTCTACATTATTGATCTTGCAGTAGTCTATTAAATTAAATAGCCTGCGTGTATTATCAGCCGAGTGCCTACCCTTGATGAAACCTGTTTGATCTGGGTGTATAATAAACGGAATTATCCTTTCCGGTCTTTTGGCGAGAGCTTTGCATATTATTTTAAGATCGACATTCATAAGTGAGATGGGATGGTAGCTGGATGGAAGCGTAGTTTCTTTTCCAGATTTAAGGAGCAGGATAATACTAGCCAAATTCATATTCGGAGGAATTACATTATCTTCTTTAATTTGGGTCACCATTTTAAAAAAAGTAGGTGCCATCACAGAAAAAGTTGTTTTTTTACATGTTGCACTTTTGTGCTGTGCACGTACTTAAGTTGTGTGTGGATTTTCATTCTAGAGTCCCACCAGCATCTGCTTTGACACCAGTACCAGCTCCAATACAGGCAATGTCGAGCATGACACAGCAATGTGTTATGATTGGTAAGAAACAAGTTTTGCATCCTGTTGTTTTTAACAGTGGGGGAGGAAGTACTCAAATCCTTTGCTTTTTAAGTTAAAGTTCAGATAAGGTGCCAAAACAAAAGTAGCACAATTTCCACTTAAGTAAAAATATTGAACTCTCTTTCGAGTGTACTTGAAGTATAATAGTTAAAGTACTAGATTCCATTCAACTGAATGTATTAACTCATTCTGATTGCTGAAGCCACAGTAAAAACAAATTATTTTAAATGTAACCCAGCCCTTGTGAAATCTACTTTACTGAAGCTCAGCTACATGAAAATTGTTCTTAAATACAACAATGAAGCACTTTTTCGTCACATTCCACCACTGGCTTCTAGCAACAACTGTATTTCCCAAATATGTTTTAAACTTGCTTTGATTAACCACCACCCATTTCTGCTTTTTCTTTTACGCAAGATGAAAACGATTCATCCCAAACTGGACCTTACGACACTATTTACAGAGGTGCAGGCTGAAGATATGCTGAACCGGGACCAGCGTGAGCAGCACATCCAGTTGCTTCTCAGTGAGGCACATGATGTCAGGAGCCGAGCCGGCTTGGTTTCCCCTGGCTCGGTCCTGACCTCTCTGTGGGTTTAGGTGCTGCTGTGTATGTATGTATAGTATGTATTTCAGTGTGGTTTCCTCTCCATAGCCACTGTCTGGCTGGCAGCTGTTAGACGGCCGCTTTGACCTACTTTCTGTGAGCCCGTGCTGACAGCTTGCTGGTTCGACCACGCCCCCTCTCTCTTTATCACCAACTGATTCCCACACCTGCTGATCAGCTTTCCCGGTCCTCGCCCAGGTGCTCCTCATCACTCCATCACCAGCAGTGTGTGTACTTAAGCGGCCATTTGCCAGTCATGCACTGCTGGTCCATAGTATTGTTATCCGTGCTGTTAGTCTGTGAGTATTTTCAGCACTCTCATGACGTGTTAGCCACTCCATGTTCGCTGTGGTTCTTGTGCATCCTTGAAGCAATGCCGGCTCTGGGGCACACCTGTAGTTAACACATCTCCTCTCATTCGTTCGCTGGGTGATGCCGGCCCCCGAAGCGATGTCGGCTCTGGGGCGCACCTGTGCTTGATTGCAGTTGTTGCTGCTAAGGGTGGCCCAAGTTATTTGGGCCACCCTTAGCAGCAACAACTGCAATCAAGCATTTGTGATAACTGGCAATGAGTCTTACAGCACTGTGGAGGAATTTTGGCCCACTCATCTTTGCAGAATTGTTGTAATTCAGCCATATTGGAGGGTTTTCAAGCATGAACCACCTTTTTAAGGTCATGCCACAACATCTCAATTGGATTCAGGTCAGGACTTTGACGAGGCCACTCCAAAGTCTTCATTTTGTTTTTCTTAAGCCATTCAGAGGTGGACTTGCTGGTGTGTTTTGGATCATTGTCCTACTGCAGAACCCAAGTGCGCTTCAGCTTGAGGTCACAAACAGATGGCCAGACATCCTCCTTCAGGATTTTTTGGTAGACAGCAGAATTCATGGTTCCATTTACCACAGCAAGTCTTCCAGGTCCTGAAGCAGCAAAACAGCCCCAGACCATCACACTACCACCACCATATTTTATTGTTGGAATGATGTTCCTTTTCTGAAATGCTGTGTTACTTTTATGCTTGATGTAATGGGACACACACCTTCCAAAAAGTTCAACTTTTGTCTCATTAGTCCACAGAGTATTTTCCCAAAAGTCTTGGGGCTCATCAAGATGTTTTCTGGCAAAACTGAGATGAGCCTTTATGTTCTTTTTGCTCAGCAGTGGTTTTCGTCTTGGAACTCTGCCATGCAGGCCATTTTTTCCCAGTCTCTTTCTTATGGTGGCGTCATGAACACTGACCTTAACTGAGGCAAGTGAGGCCTGCAGTTCTTTGGATGTTGCTGTGGGGTCTTTTGTGACCTCTTGGATGAGTCTTCGCTGCGCTCTTGCGCTAATTTTGGTCGGCCATTCCTGGGAAGGTTCACCACTGTTCCATGTTTTTGCCATTTGTGGGTAATGGCTCTCACTGCGGTTCGCTAGAGTCCCAAAGCTTTAGAAATGGTTTTATTGTGGAGAGAGGAATAACCAGGCTGAGCGTTCAGAGCAGATGAAATTTTATTCTTCTCCCTCTCACATTCACCAGAATCCAAAACATTAAAAACTCAGGTTGCAGGCACTCTCTTTTATATTACAACACTCCTCCGTTACCTGAGGTGCTGTATTAACATATCAACCCCCCATGACAATTCCCCTTGTCCCCCAGCACCTTTGATCTGCCATGCCCTTCAGTCTGAGGGAAAACTACTGAGTGGCTTCCCACATTTTAACCTTTTCCAGACTGGTAGATTTCAATTACTTTGTTTCTCATTTGTTCCTGGATTTCTTTGGATTGCAGCATGATGTCTAGCTTTTGAGGATCTTTTGGGCTACTTCACTTTGTCAGGCAGGTCCTATTTAAGTGATTTCTTGATTGAGAACAGGTGTGGCAGTAATCAGGCCTGGGTGTGGCTAGAGAAAATGAACACTCAGCTTTCCAAAGATGTGATAAACCACAACTAATTTATGTTTTAACGGGGGGGGGGGGTGTCACTTTTTCACACAGGGCCATGTAGGTTTGGATTTTTTTTTAACCCTTAATAATAAACACCTTCATTTAAAAACTGCATTTTGTGTTTACTTGTGTTATCTTTGTCTAATATTTAAATTTGTTTGATGATCTGAAACATTTAAGTGTGACAAACATAAAAAAAATGAGAAATCAGGAAGGAGGCAAGCACTTTTTCACACCACTGTACATCCGATGATGTCTCAAAAGTCTATCCATGATTTTCGCATGGATCAGAGCAATTTGTTGCACAGGAAGCTAAACTTTTCTCCAGATATTCTGAAGCTCTGCAACCACTGCACGTTTGTGAAGCTAGGGTGACATCCCACCAATGGGAGACTCGTTTGAACACCCAGACTGACTGTTTGAAGTGACAATTTTGCCACAAGAGAGCCATCTGAAACACACACACACACACACAGCATACATATTTAATTTTTATTTTATTTTATTTTTATTGTATTGCATTTTATTGTAGTATGGGGGACTTATTAATGACTGTAGCAAACTAGCATTAGCAATCATTAGCTTACCCTCACATGTGATCTAGTTTGTATCCTCACGTCTTTGGCTTTATACTGCTCCATGGCTTCCCAGAATCTCCAGTTCTTTTCCAGAGTGTTTCATCTCGCCGCCTGTAGCCTTCTCTGACTCTTTTTTGCCTTTACTCTGACAAAAAGCCAGCAAGCAGCGGGCTCGCCTCGATATCCATCTTGTGTTTTGCTTGTCATGTATAAATGATGTCATGGGAGTGTCGGGCCACCTTGCTGTAAAGATCTCACCTACTTGAGGTGGTACTCACTTGTAATGAAAAATGAACAACACCGTGTTGAGTCGAGGCGAGTGGGGCTGAATAGGTACTAGTGGTATTATTATTATTAGTATTATTATTCTTAACACAGGGCCCACGCTATGTGCCATCCCAGACGCCGTCCAATATGGCAGCCAAACAATGTGGCACTTGACCACTGACGTCACGTGCAACCCTGCTATGGTAATAGTGCAAATGGAATGCTAACCTTGACCTTTGACCTTTTGAACCAAACCCATAGTCAGAGGTCAGGATCCCAACGTGAGCCTGTATACCAGGTTTGGTGGCCCTCGCTTTACTCGTTTTATAGTAATGGTAAATGTAGCATTTACCATTGACCATAGTGCAGGGGTGTCAAACTCATTTTAGCTCGGGGGCCACATGCCGCCGGATTTAATGTCAAGTGGGCCGGACCAGTAAAGTAATAGCAAAACAACCTGGTGGTAACTCCAAATTTAGTGCAAAGAACAAGTACATTATGAAATCTTTACATTTATTGAACAAAATTAACAAAAATTAATGTGGAATTGGTGTGTGACTTTGCCAAGACAATGTCTGCCTCTGTAGTATTCTCTGGGCCCCTCCCCAATCTGACCAGTGATAACATGTTTAGCCGCTTGTCATCCTTCAACCGCAGGCTGTCTGTGTGGTCTCCTGCAAACAATGTGGGCTACATAGATAATTGAAGCTCATTTTGGGGAAAACCTGATCTTATTAGACAAGACAGCGTCCATCCCACTTTGGATGGTGTGTCTCATTTATCTAACAATCTGGCATCATTTTTATCCAAATTTCCAAAACCTTGACTACTCAGAGTTGGGACCAGGAAGCAGAGTCGCAGTCTTACATGCCTCTCTGCAGCTCCTCTTCATCCGCCACCCCTCAACTTAGCCCCGTCTTCCCCATCAGAGAATCATTGTCTGCTCCCTTGAAAGTAAATAAAAATATAATGTATAAGAATTCCAAAGTGATTACACAAAAAGTTGGTAAAACTCAAATTAAACATGAAGCCTCTAAATTGAATGGTTTGGCCTCTGTTACTCCTCATAATTTAAAACTTAAATGTGGTTTGTTAAATAATAGGTCTCTAATTCCCAAGTCTCCGCTAGTCCATGATCTGTTAAATGATCATCAGATTGATTTAATATCTCTTACAGAGACTTGGTTACGGCAAGAGGATTATGTTGGTTTAAATGAATCAACTCCCTCTGGTTATTTAAACTGTCAAAATCACAGAAGTTCTGGTCATGGAGGAGGAGTAGCAACAATTTACCATTCCAAATTACTAGTTAATGTAAAGCAAAAAACACGTTATCAATCCTTTGAGGGCCTGGTCCTCAGTATTGGGCATTTTAGCAATTTTAGGTTAAACGCAATTTTATTTGCCATAGTTTATCGTCCTCCATCAACCTACTCAGAGTTTTTATCCGAATTTGCTGAATTCTTAGCTGATTTAGTGCTGAAATCAGATAGAATAATTATAGTAGGGGACTTTAATATACATGTAGATGTAGATAGTGATTGCCTTAATATGGCATTTAATTCAATATTAGACTTGATGGGGTTTTCTCAGAAAGTAGGAAATCTGTGGATTTGTGGAAGGTCTGTGGAAGGAACTGAAACATGCCGTCTGGAGAAGGCACCCTTCAAACCTGAGACAACTGGAGCAGTTTGCTCATGAGGAGTGGGCCAAAATACCTGCTGAGAGGTGCAGAAGTCTCATTGACAGTTACAGAAATCATTTGATTGCAGTGATTGCCTCAAAAGGTTGTGCAAGAAAATATTAAGTTAAGGGTACCATCATTTTTGTCCAGGCCTGTTTCATGAGTTTGTTTTTTAAAATAATTCTGTTGAACCACAATTCAAAAGCATTGTCTGATTTTCATGGTTAATTTTCATAGAATTTTTATTTATTACCACTTTTGTCAGATTCAAGTTATTTCTGTGACCATTGTGGGTTTTTCTTTCATTAACAGAGGGGTACCAACAATTTTGTCCACGTCTGTAAATACAGTAACTACTACAACTCCTTCAATTGATATCTGTTTGGATGAGTTTACTCCAATTGACCTTTTCGTGTTAGACAAAATAATTTCCTCATCCAAGTCGTCAACTTGTCTTTTAGACCCTATTCCTACCAGGTTATTTAAAGAAGTCTTCCCACTTATTGGTAGCTTTGTACTTCAAATAATCAATTCTTCGTTAACTTTAGGCCATGTACCGCAGGCTTTTAAAACGGCTGTAATTAAACCCTTACTCAAAAAGCCAACGCTGGATCCAGGAGTTTTAGCTAACTATAGATCTCTAATCTCCCTTTCATTTCAAAAATCTTTGAAAGAGTTGTTGCTACACAATTATTTGACCACCTGCAGGGAAATGGTTTACTTGAAGAGTTTCAATCTGGGTTTAGAATCCATCATAGTACTGAAACAGCCTTAGTGAATGTCACTAATGACCTCCTTATCACATCTGATAATGGACTTGTTTCTGTTCTTGTCCTTTTAGACCTTAGTGCAGCTTTTGATACTATCGATCATGATATTCTACTTGATAGATTAGAACACTATGTTGGACTTAATGGAACTTCGTTGCAGTGGTTTAGTTCTTTTTTATCTGATAGGTTCCAGTTTGTTCGTGTCAATAATGAGTTTTCTTTCAACTCAAAGCTCAGTCATGAAGTTCCACAGGGATCTGTGCTAGGCCCTATTCTTTTTAGTTTATATATGCTTCCCTTAGGCAACATTATTCGAAAGCACTGAATACATTTTCATTGTTTTGCAGATGACACACAATTATACCTGTCAATGAAGCCAGATGATAGTAATCAATTAGCCAAGTTAGAAGCCTGTCTTAAGGAAATCAAAGCTTGGATGACTTGCAACTTCCTGCTATTAAATTCAGATAAGCCTGAAATCATTCTTGTTGGTCCAAAAAACCTTAGAAATACCTTTCCAAATCAAACCTTTAATAGCTCTGTGAGGAACCTTGGAGTTATTTTTGATCAAGATCTGTCTTTCAATTCACATATTAAATTAATTTCTAAGACTGCCTTCTATCATTTGCGTAATATTGCCAAGATTGGGAGCATCTTGTCACAGAGTGATGCTGAGAAACTGATCCACGCTTTTGTTAGCTCTAGATTAGATTATTGTAACTCTTTATTATCAGGTTGTCCCAAAACATCTTTAAAAAGTCTTCAGTTGATCCAAAATGCTGCAGCAAGAGTTTTAACAGGTACTAGAAGGAGAGATCATATCTCTCCGTGACATATTGTTCGGCCCAGGAAACACGCACACAGGCTCAGGCAGATTTGAAAGCTTTATTTACAGCAGTGTTCGTGTATGGATGCGTGTTTGTGAGATGCGAGTGTGATGTGGGTGGAGGACGCAGGTCGGGACAGAGCAGTACGCCGTACAGCCAGGCAACCCTATAATGAGAGGAGAGCAGGGGTTAGCTGGGCAACCACACGGGAGAGTGAGAATGTTCTGTGCTTACTTGGAGCGCCGCAGTGGCTGGCGTTGGCAAGGTCCCAAGCCTGGGAGACAGCGTCCTGCTGTGCGTCCGGGATGATGCAGCGAGGTAGAGGAGCAGCGTGACGAGGGGGAGTGAGTCCACCGCCAAGGGATCCACCTGTGCACAGGGGAAGTCTGAACAGGAGAAGGTAAGGCAATACAGATAGCTTACGTGTCCAGGAGAGTCATCAGCAGGCCTGAAGGAAAGGATGTTGCTGAGTTGAGTACGCAGGGAGACAGACGGCTCCAGGCTGCAGCTCAGGGCAGGATGGAATAAATAGCTGCGCACTAACAAGGAGCAGGTGTGCGCGCAGCTGAGGTGGAAGCCCGTGAGCTGCGGGTGATGACAGTACTCCCCCCCACCAGCGCCTCCTGGCGCTGGCTTACCTAGGTGTGTCTGGTGGAACTCCGCGATGAGGTCTCGATCCAACACCCACGAAGAGCGCACCCAGGATCTCCATTCCGGACCATAACCTTCCCAATCCACCAGATATTGCAGCCCACGACCCTGAAGCCGGGAGTCCAAGATGGCAGTAACACCCCACGCCGGGTCATCGTCAATCATCCTAGGTGCAGGAGGAGACCTAGGAGGAGGGCAGAGTGAATTGGAAAGGACAGGCTTGATCTTTGAAACGTGGAAGGTGGGACACACACGAAGGGAGGGGGGGAGGGCCAAACGCACAGCCACCGGGTTGATGATTTTGGAAATAGTGAAGGGGCCAAGGAACCTTGGTGCCAACTTCTTCTTCTCACCTTTCAGGCTGATTTCCTGGGATGAAAGCCAAACCCGCTGACCCACCTGGTAGGCAGGAGCCGGCCTTCTGTGGCGACTGGCGGTGGAGCTGTTGCGCGCCGCTGTGCGTAAAAGCGCGTCCCTGGTCTTGGTCCACACGCTCCGGCAGTGCCTGATGTGCGCCTGGATGGAAGGGACGGCCAGCTCACCCTCCTGCTCAGGAAAAACAGGGGGGTCATACCCCAAGGACGCTTCAAAAGGCGACACCCCAGTAGCAGTGGACTGGGCCGAGTTATGGGTGTATTCCACCCAGGTCAGGAAGGAGCTCCAGGACGAAGGATTAGAGGATGTTACGCAGCCCAGGGCAGCCTCCAACTCCTGGTTCGTGCGCTCGCACTGCCCGTTAGACTGGGGGTGGTAACCAGAGGAGAGACTGACTGTAGCCCCCAAGGCACTGCAGAAGCTCCTCCAAACCTGGGAGACAAACTGCGGACCTCAGTCCGAGACCACGTCCAGCGGGATCCCATGCAGCCTGACGACATGCTGGACTAGGAGATCGGCCGTGTCACGCGCCGAAGGGAGACCCCGAAGAGGTTTTGGAGAACCTGTCCACAATAGTCAGAACCGTGTCATAGGTGTTAGAGACAGGGAGTCCGGTGACGAAGTCAAGGGCGATGTGTGACCAGGGCCTGCCCGGGACCGGCAGGGGCTGGAGAAGACCCGCAGGTGGAGAGTTCTGGGACTTGCCGGTAGCGCACTGGGGACAGGCCCGGACATAGTTGGTAACATCCTTCTGGAGACCCGGCCACCAAAACGAGCGTTGCAGCCAACTCACCAAGCAGGTGATGCCTGGGTGACAGGAGAGTTTGGAGGCATGGGCCCAGTGGATCACTTCACCCCGAACCGCCGAAGGAACATAAAGCCTCCTCTCCGGCCCCCCACCAGGATCTGGCTCCGCCTCCTGGGCCTTCAGAATCTTGCCCTTGATGGACCATTCAATCACCCCCATGATGCACGCATCAGGCAGGATGGTATGCTCGGACTTCTCCGGACCTTCTGGGGCAAAATGTCTGGACAGGGCGTTGGGCAACCCATTCTTCGAGCCTGGACGGTACGTGATGGTAAAGTTGAAGCGAGTAAAAAACAGGGACCAGCGCGCCTGGCGGGCATTCAGGCGCCTCGCTGACCTCAAGTACTCGAGGTTTTTATTGTCTGTCCAGACCACAAAGGGCTGGGCTGCCCCCTCTAACCAGTGACGCCACTCCTGTAGTGCAAGTTTGACCGCGAGGAGCTCCCTGTCGCCGACGTCATAGTTGCTCTCTGCCGCTGATAGCTTCCTGGAGAAAAAGGCGCAGGGCCGCTTGACACCATCCACCAGTGATCACTGGGAGATCACCGCTCCCACCCCCGTGTCGGACGCGTCGACCTCCACCAGACACTGAAGTGCGGGATCAACCTGGGTCAGGACCCGGGAGGATGAGAACTCCGCCTGGAGAGTCTTGAAGGCGGTGGCCGCTTCCTCAGACCACTGAAAGGGCACTTTTGATGATGTGAGGCGGGTCAGGGGGGAGACGATGGCGCTGTAGTTGGGAACAAAGCACCGGTAGAAGTTCGCTAACCCAATGAATTGCTGCACCTACTTCCTGGAGGTAGGCGTGGGCCACTCGACCACTGCTTTAACCTTAGCGGGGTCGGGGAGGATCTGATTATGGGAGATCATGAACCCCAGGAAGGAGGTGGTCTGGGCGTAGAATTCACACTTCTCGGCCTTTATAAACAAGTGATTCTCCAGCAGACGTTGCAGGATCCACCTCACATGGGCCTGGTTCTCCTCCCGTGATCTGGAGAAGATGAGTATGTCGTCGAGATAAACAAAGACGAAAACTCCCAGGAAGTCCCGCAGAACATCGTTTATGAGGTGCTGGAAGACGGTAGGTGCGTTGGTGAGCCCGAACGGCATCACGAGATATTCGAAGTGGCCGCTGGGTGTCCTAAAGGCTGTCTTCCACTCGTCTCCCTCCCGGATCCTAACGAGATGGTAGGCGCTGCGGAGGTCAAGCTTGGTGAACCAGGTCGCCCCCTGGAGGGAGTGGAAAGCAGTGTCCATGAGTGGCAGTGTGTAGCGGTCCTTTATCGTGATGTCGTTAAGCGCTCTGAAGTTAATACAGGGGCGTAGGGACCCATCCTTCTTACCCACGAAGAAGAAACCCGCGCCAAGCGGGGACGAGGAGGGGCGGATGATCCCAGCGCTAAGTGACTCCTTAATATAGGTGTCCATCGCCTCGCTTTCCGGTGCAGAGAGACTGTATAGGCGGCCAGACGGCAGGGGGGGCCCCGGGCGGATGTTAATCGCACAATCGTATGGTCGATGCGGCGGAAGGGACAAGGCTCTGGACTTACTGAATGCTGCCCCCAAGTCATGGAACTCCTGCAGCACTAGAGTCAGGTCCGGGGGCTCAGAGACCAGAGCCGGTAGAGGAGAGGATGGAGCACAAGCCGCCGTCTGGAGGCAGGTGCCCAGGCAGAAGGTGCTCCAGGACAGGACACTGCCGGTTCTCCAGTCCAGGACAGGGTTATGCAGCCGCAGCCAGGGGTAAACCAGAATGACACGGTCCGACAAGGAGGGCAGGACGTAGAGGGTCAGATCCTCCCGGTGGTTGCCGGAGACGATGATGGGAATTGGCTTAGTGCGGTGTGTAACTGTACCCAGAGAAGAGCGTGAGAGCATCACCAAGTTCAGGGGGTAGGCAGCAGTTGGCAGGGTATGCCCAAACGGGTTGCCAGGCTCTTAGAAATAAAATTCTGCTCTGCCCCAGAATCCACCAGTGCGTGAATGGAATGCCCGGTGGAGTTGTGGCAGAAACGTATGGGCAGTGTGCATGAAGATAGGGGATTTGGTCGGTTAGAGTCCGCGAGGCCCCCTACAGTGACTCGCGGACCTCCCCGTTTGGCTTCACCGGGCACAGCTCCACGGGATGCCGGTCATCTCCGCAATACATGCAGAGACCCCGTTCCTGCCAGCATTGTCTCTCCGCTAGAGGGAGCCTAGTGCGCCTGATGGCCATGGCCTCTGGTTTATCGGCGGACTCCGGAGCCGGTAACGCCAGGGGGCACGACTGAGCTGGGCGGAGGGAAGCTCCGCGCGAGCGGCTGACAGACTTCCGCTCCGCAGCCCGCTCACGTAGCCTGTTGTCCAGGCTAATCGTGAGTGAGATCAACTCAGAGAGTCGCCCTGGGAGATCCCAACCAGCTAGCTCATCTCTCAGACCAGAATTGAGGCTACAGGGGAAAATGCTGCAGAGAGAAGCCTCTCCCCAGCCTACCTCCTCCGCTGCCACCCGGAAGTCGGTCGCATATTCTGCCGCTGACCGGCTTCCCTGTTGGAGACTAAGGAGCCGATCAGCGAGGACGCTGTCGAGACGGGAATGATCAAAAACTTCTAAGAAGTCCCGCACGAACCGGTCATACGAGAGGTTTGCGTAGCTGGGCTTCGTCATTACAGCGTAAGCCCAAGCTAACGCTCGCCTCTCGAGAAGGTTAGCCATGTACCCAATTCGGCTATGGTCTGAGGGAAAATCCCCGGGAACGCGCAGAAACACCGACTCACACTGCAGGATAAACCCCTTCGCTCCACCGAGTTTCCCGTTGAAGCGAGCAGGGGTTGGAATAGGTGTGAGACGGGTTGGCGCTCCCGAGCTAGGCTGGCCAGCTGTGGAGGCAACCGGGTGCCGCAACGCCAAGAGGACCCGGAGGGAAAGCCTGCGGAGGGTCCAGGCGGTCTAACCGGTTAGTGATTAAGGTCAGCTGGTTTAATATCACCTGCTGCTGATGAGCTATCATATCCACCCAAGCCTCGAGGGTGGAAAAACGGCGTGCGAGCCCGCTGTCCGCTGGGCCGCTTTGCTGGAGCTGTACTGACATATTGTTCGGCCCAGGAAACACGCACGCAGGCTCAGGCAAATTTGAAAGCTTTATTTACAGCAGTGTTCGTGTATGGATGTGTGTATATGAGATGCGAGTGTGATGTGGGTGGAGGATGCAGGCCAGGACAGAGCAGTACGCCGTACAGCCAGGCAACCCTATAATGAGAGGAGAGCAGGGGTTAGCTGGGCAACCACACGGGAGAGTGAGAATGTTCTGTGCTTACTTGTAGTGGCGCGGTGGCTGGCGTTGGCAAGGCCCCAAGCCTAGGAGACAGCGTCCTGCTGTGCGTCCGGGATGATGCAGCGAGGTAGAGGAGCAGCGTGACGAGGGGGAGTGAGTCTGCCGCCAAAGGATCCACCTGTGCACAGGGGAAGTCTGAACAGGAGAAGGTAAGGCAATACAGATAGCTTACATGTCCAGGAGAGTCGTCAGCAGGCCTGAAGGAAAGGATGTTGCTGAGTTGAGTACGCAGGGAGACAGACGGCTCCAGGCTGCAGCTCAGGGCAGGATGGAATAAATAGCTGCGCACTAACGAGGAGCAGGTGTGCGCGCAGCTAAGGTGGAAACCCGTGAGCTGCGGGTGATGACACTCCGGTTCTGGCCTCCCTTCATTAGCTTCCCATAGAGTTTAGGATTAAGTTTGAAATCCTTCTTCTTACTTACAAAGCTCTAAACAATCAGACCCCTCTTTATTTAAAAGATCTCATACTACCATATTATCCTAACAGAGCACTATGCTCCCAAAATGCTGGATTACTTGGAATACCTAGAATCTCCAAAAGTACAATGGGAGGCAGAGCCTTCAGGTATCAAGCTCCTCTCCTGTGGAACCAGCTGCCAATCTGGATTCGGGAGTCAGACTCGATCTCTGTTTTTAAGAATAGGGTTAAAACCTTCCTTTTTGATATAGCCTACAATTAGGGAGGGATCATGTGTCTCTGAACCCTCCCTTAGTTATGCTGATAATAGGTTTAGACAGCCGGGGGACCTCCAATAATGCACTTCACTCTCAATGAAATTTTTTTTTGCTGGTCATTAATATCTATTTGTTCTCTCCCATAGATTGAGTCCCCATCATGCTGTTTGCTCTCTACATGTTTGTTCTTTTCATCTTCTCTAACCCCTCACCCCCAGCCAGTCGCAGCAGTTGACTGTGCCTCCCTGAGCCTGGTTCTGCTGGAGGTTTCTTCCTGTTAAAAGGGAGTTTTTCCTCTCCACCGTCGCCAAGCGCTTGCTCACAGGGGATCGCCTGATTGCTGGGTTTTTTCTGCAACTGTGGGGGTTTTCCCTACAGTTGAAAGTGCTATGAGATGACTGTTGTTGTGAAATGGCGCTATATAAATAAAGTTGAATTGAATCGAATTGAATTGAACCATTGATCTTTTACACACTACGTGACACGTGAACATGCAGTGGCCTCCCTTCTCTCTTCATGTTTTGTTCCATTTAGTGTTGTTTAAATTACGCCTAAGTGTATATTCATGTGTTTAATGTTCACATATGATGTTGCGCACAAGTTACAGTCGCTACAGCCTTCTGGAGGAAAGGAATATGACCAAACATTACGCGCTGAACCAGAGCATTACAGAGGAACTCCGTGGCCTCGGCCTTCTCCACCAGACCTCCATACCCCCGGCCTTGACTGCTGTGTCCCATACCAAATGGAGACGCTGCAGACGGTCTGAGCGAAGATGAAAGAGAGGTAAACATGGAGGTATCCGAACAAAGCTAGCCGCTAGCCCACACAGACTCCTGATTCCTTCCCTCATTCTAGCCAACATACGCTCACAAGACAACAAAATAGACCACATACAGCTCCTGAGATCTACACAATGTGATGCACGGAACTGCTGTGTTTTTATCTTTATGGAAACATGGCTAAATGACAATATCCCGGAATCTGCTATTCAGTTAGTGGGGTTAACATGCTATTGTGCTGATTGGGTGTTCATGGAGGGAGGGAAAACCCGTGTTGGAGGCGTGTATGTTTAGTGACACTTGGTGCTGACATGCGATTGTTGTACACAAACACTGTTCTCCGTTGGTGGAATTTATGATCATCAAATTCTGACCCTTCTACTTACCGAGAGAAATTACATCTATCCTGTTAGTCGCCGTGTATGTCCCGCCCACCGCCATCGGCGAGAGGAGTAAAGCACTAAATAAACTCTATCAGGCCATCAATGAGACACAAACAGTGCATCCAGACAGATTCCTCATCACAGCAGGAGACTTCAACCATGAAGATTTAAAGGCCCTCCTACCAAAACTACACCAGCATGTGGACTTTCCAGCAAGAGGAGACAGCTTGCTAGACCTGGTGTACACAACTCACAAGAGAGCATACAAAGCCTCTCCCCTTCCCCACCTCGTTCTCTCTGATTGCATCACCATCTTGCTAAGGCCTGCATACAGACCCAGAGTGAAAGCCATCAGACCAACAAAAAAAGCAGGTATGTGTGTGGCCAGAGGGGGCCTTGGATGCTCTGAAAGACTGCATCAGCACCACAGACTGGGACATTTTCAAGCATGCAGCCACTCACAGTGGACACACAAACATAGAGGAGTACACTGAGGTTGTTGTATCATACTGTACATAGCTAAATGCATTGATAATGTCACTCACTGCAAAACCGTCACTGTTTGTGGCAACCAGAAGCCATGAATAACAGCAGAGGTCCACAGGTTCCTGAGGGCTCGGGATACAGCCTTCAAGGCCGGTGACACTGCAAGACTAACAAGCGCTAAGGCCAACCTATCCCATGGTATCAAGGAGGCAAAACAACAGTACAGCAAGAAAATATCTGGCTACTTCAGCAACATCAGAGATGCACGTTCTCTCTGGAGTGGCATACAGACCCTCACCAACTACAAACCTCCACCTCAGACCTGTGCGAGTGACATCACACTGCTTAACGACTTAAATGACTTCTTTGGCTGCTTTGAAGCACAAAACAGCACATCAGCACAGAAGACCACTCTTCCCCCAGACGAGCAGGCTATAAGTCTGCATCCAGCTAGCGTGAAGCGGACCCTCTCTAGGATCAACCCATGCAAGGCAGCTGGACCAGACAACATACCAGGTCGCGTTCTGAAGGACTGTGTAGAGGAGTTCAAGAATGTCCTGGCTGACATCTTCAACATCTCCCTGGGTCAAGCTGTTGTCCTCACGTGTTTCAAAACTGCTACCATAATACCAGTCCCAACGAAGCCCGTCCCATCCAACTACAATGATTGCAGGCTCGTAGCACTGACCTCCACCATAAAGAAGTGCTTTGAGTGGCTGGTCATACAGAACATCAAGTCCACCTTCCCTCCCTCCCACAAAGTTTGAAGTTTAATGTTTATTTGAAAGGGACATTACATACTAATGGACATTAATACAAATGTAAGTATGCCAGATTTAGCAATACTGCTAATTTGCATCTGTAGTCCCCCGGCAGGTCACAAAAACACACAAACAAACAATCATACACGAGCAGAACAACTGCAATGAAACTGTACAAAATGTATATGCTAAAGTGCAAGCATTTAGGTGTTACAAAACAAATATTCAAATGTCACACGTGTGAAGTGCTGTGTATGCATACACACACATGCACCCAACCACCTCACAGCAACAACAGACAGCAACAAACAAGAGGCGGGGCATACTGTATGTGTGCGACACACAGGCACATATACTGTATATGCACATGATGCAGTGCAATCACTAGTTATGGGTACAGTTCTGGTTGTTTAAAAGCCCATTTTTACAATGTGTCTTTAAAGTGTTTAGTGTGATACGTTCTCTGATTGCAGATGGTATGTTATTCCAGATCTTGGTGCCCCTCACTGATAGCACAGACTGAGCAAACGTGATGTATCTGTAGGGGACCTCACAGTCTCCTCTAGTGATTGCTCTGGTGGTTGTACCGGTGACAGTTCTCAGTTTAACATATTCTCCCATGGGGGTGGTGCATAGCCATTTAATATTTTATAAACTGAACAGGCAAATTTGAGAGTTTATAATTTTCAAAAGACAGAAGACTGTATTTCTTGTAAATGTGAGCAATGATATGTGGGATCTTTCTTGTCAACGATTTTTATGGCTTTTTTGTACAAAGATTCCATGGGTTTCATTATGGTTACACCAGTGAGTGAGCAGTTGGTCTTGACCCATCTCAGTTTGCATACAGATCAAACAGATCCACAGAAGATGCCATCGCTGCTGTTCTCCATCCAGCCGTCACCCACCTGGATTCAAAGAACTCCTATGTGCAAATGCTGTTCTTGGATTTCAGTTCAGCATTCAACACAATCATCCCCCAGCACCTAATACAAAAACTCAGACACTTGGGACTAAAAACCTCTCTCTGTAACTGGGTACAGGACTTTCTCACAGGGAGGCCACAGAATGTACGGGTTGGCAGCAACACCTCCAAGACCATCACACTGAGCACAGGAGCCCCACAAGGGTGCATGCTCAGCACGCTGCTGTTCACCCTGCTGACCAATGACTGCGTACCAGCCTACAGCATCAGCCACATCATCAAGTTTGCGGACCACCTGACGGTGGTGGGCCTCATCACAAAAAATCAAGAGGCCAACTACAGAAATGAGGTGAGCCGACTGGTCCAGTGGTGTAAAGACAACAATCTCTTCCGGAACATGGGAAAAACCAAGAAGATTGTGGTTGACTTTAGGAGAGGACACACACGGCATCGCCCTCTGATCATCGATGGAGCAGCTGTGGAAAGGTGAGCAGCACCAAGTTCCTGGGGGTGCACATCTTTGAGGACCTCTCTTGGTCCAACAACACCACATGACTGGCCAAGAAGGCTCAAACTCACCTCCACTTCCTCCGCAAACTGAGGAGAGCATGAGTCCCACACCCCATTATGTGCTCATTTCTGCTGGGGCATCATTGAGAGCATCCTCACCAGCTGCATCACGGTGTGGTATGGAAGCTGCACCACCTACTGCCGGAAGACACTACAATGCATAGTGAAAGCAGCCAGCAAGATCTTCGGTGCCCCTCTGCACCCCCCTCTCGGACATCTACCACACCCATTGCAGGCGACACCTCACACTCCCTCTTCAGCCTTCTGCCCTCATGGAAAAGGTACCAGAGCCTCCGGGCCCGCTCCACAAGACTGCTAAACAGCTTAGTTCACCAGGCCATCAGGATCCTGAACTCTGCCCACTCCACCCCCCTCCCCTCGGACCGTAACACACTCACCCACACAATAACTATCTCAGCTCTTTGCACAGAAAGACTTGTCACACCAACAGTACATCTGCTGCTGTATGTCTCTGCACCTTACTGCAACCTTTTGCACAAATGCCATACCTGCTGCTTTCTGTCTGTTATTGAAATATTGATGATGTGCAGTCCAATCTGTCACTGTTTACACCTACACTACCGCATTGAACATGCAATTATGGGTATTTTGGGTCCACTTTATCTGTCTAAAGGATTGCTGGGCGTTATCGTTTATCTTTATTTGCACTAAAGGTAATTTAATTTAATGTTTATTTGAAAGGGACAATGCATACTGATGAACATTAGTACAAAATACTAGTGTAAACATGCCGAAGTTAACAAACTGCTAATTTACATTCATAGTCCCTTGGCAGGTTGTTGAACATAGGCGATAAACCACGAAAGACAAAGCTCCATGAAAGACAGAAAAATGGAAACAGAATTGAAAATAATTCTAAGTTGAGAAGACAAGGCATTTTCATTCATATCATTAAGAAGTACTAGTGTAAATGTCCTGAAGTTATCAGATATACAGTAAGAAAAACATACAGTGGGGCAAAAAAGTATTTAGTCAGCCACCAATTGTGCAAGTTCTCCCACTTAAAAGATGAGAGAGGTCTCCAATTTTTATCATAGGTATACCTCAACTATGAGAGACAAAATGAGAAAAAAAAATCCAGAAAATTACATTGAAGGATTTTTAATGAATTAATTGGTAAATTCCTCAGTAAAATAAGTATTTGGTCACCTACAAACAAGCAAGATTTCTGGCTCTCACAGACCTGTAACTTCTTCTTTAAGAGGCTCCTCTGTCCTCCACTCGTTACCTGTATTAATGGCACCTGTTTGAACTCATTATCAGTATAAAAGACACCTGTCCACAACCTCAAACAGTCAGACTCCAAACTCCACTATGGCCAAGACCAAAGAGCTGTCAAAGGACACCAGAAACAAAATTGTAGACCTGCACCAGGCTGGGAAGATTGAATCTGCAATAGGTAAGCAGCTTGGTGTGAAGAAATCAACTGTGGGAGCAATTATTAGAAAATGGAAGACATACAAGACCACTGATAATCTCCCTCGATCTGGGGCTCCACACAAGATCTCACCCCGTGGGGTCAAAATGATCACGAGAACGGTGAGCAAAAATCCCAGAACCACATGGGGGGACCTAGTGAATGACCTGCAGAGAGCTGGGACCAAAGTAACAAAGGCTACATCAGAAACACACTACGCCGCCAGGGACTCAAATCCTGCAGTGCCAGACGTGTCCCCCTGCTTAAGCCAGTACATGTCCAGGCCCATCTGAAGTTTGCTAGAGAGCATTTGGATGATCCAGAAGAGGATTGGGAGAATGTTCTATGGTCAGATGAAACCAAAATAGAACTTTTTGGTAAAAACTCAACTTGTCGTGTTTGGAGGAGAAAGAACACCATACCTACTGTGAAGCATGGGGGTGGAAACATCATACTTTGGGGCTGTTTTTCTGCAAAGGGACCAGGACGACTGATCCGTGTAAAGGAAAGAATGAATGGGGCCATGTATTGTGAGATTTTGAGTGAAAACCTCCTTCCACCAGCAAGGCCATTGAAGATGAAACGTGGCTGGATCTTTCAGCATGACAATGATCCCAAACACACCGTCTGGGCAACGAAGGAGTGGCTTTGTAAGAAGCATTTCAAGGTCCTGGAGTGGCCTAGCCAGTCTCCAGATCTCAACCCCACAGAAAATCTTTGGAGGGAGTTGAAAGTCTGTGTTACCCAGCGACAGCCCCAAAACATCATTGCTCTAGAGGAGATCTGCATGGAGGAATGGGCCAAAATACCAGCAACAGTGTGTGAAAACCTTGTGAAAACTTACAGAAAAAGTTTGACCCCTGTCATTGCCAAAAAAGGGTATATAACAAAGTATTGAGATGAACTTTTGTTATTGACCAAATACTTATTTTACTGAGGAATTTACCAATTAATTCATTAAAAATCCTTCAATGTGATTTTCTGGATTTTTTTTCTTATTTTGTCTCTCATAGTTGAGGTATACCTATGATGAAAATTGGAGACCTCTCTCATCTTTTAAGTGGGAGAAGTTGCACAATTGGTGGCTGACTAAATACTTTTTTACCCCACCGTATATAGAAAAAAAATACATATTCCAACAACATGTTTTTTTAATAAGAATGTCAAATACAAAGGTAGTCATGCTTGTTAGTAAAGTACTCAAATTCATAAATGTAATTTCAAATAAGTAGAATAATGAAATAAATATTTGGCAAATATATTCTGATTCTGATATATTCTGATTCTGTACATACAGTCTTTGTTCAGTAGCATTACTGTAAATAGACTGCTGTCGTTGTTTTTCATCCTTATTCTTTCTTTTCTTTTATATTGCGCACACCACTAAGAGATAGAGAAACACCATTTCAATTCTCCTGTATGTTCCGTACGTATAGAAGTACTGACTAAAATCTTTGAATCTTCAATCTTTTACAAAACATGAACAACCTGAATGAGTTGGAGTAATGACCCCAGTTACATGGCCTTTATCAGATTATTCTGTTTACATGGCCACTTGGATAATCAGATAACTGCAAAAATCTAATCATAACTGGTTTATTAGTGTACATGTAAACCCAATCATTAACCACATTTACAGGCACATGAATGAACCAGTTATGATTGGATTTCTGGAGTTTCAATCCAAATTAAGGCCCTTAATCAATTTTTGGCAAGCAAAATACAGAATTATTGTCCTTTGAGATTATTTCATAAGTGCGAGAGAGCAAATGACAGTATTATATTCACAATTTAATCCTGAACCAAATAAAATCATTTTTAAAGCATGCAAACTGTTTTAATCAACATTAGGACCTTTAACCAATTTTTGGCAGGTGAAATAACGTATAAGCTATAACAGCCCTTAGAGACTATTCACAAGTGTGACAGAGCAAGTTACAGTAATATATTCACAATTTAACCAAGTTGAAGTCGTCGGCCTCCGTCGGTCTATGATGACCATGGAAGATAATCCTAAACGTCTACTCTGCTGGAACAGTACCGCCAGTGGCTGAACAGGCCGATGCGCGAATGGCAGTCCCTGTCACACAGGTCGCACTTGTGGGTGATCTCCGTGCTGCTGGGTCTGTGGCGGTTCTTCCTGCGGGTCCTTTTTTCATCTGCTGCAGCAGTCAGTCTCTCTTCACCCGCCTTGAGCTGTCTGGTCAGGGTACCTCTCCATTTGGAGCGGTCCGTTGCAAGGTCCTCCCAGCACTCTGTGTTGATCTCCAGTGCCTTCATGTCTCTCTTGCAGACGTCTCTAAAGCGCAGCTGTAGGCGGCCAACGTCTCTCCTGCCAGTCGCCAGTTCTCCGTAGAGGACGTCTTTGGGGATTCTGCTATCCTCCATACGGTGAACGTGGCCTAGCCAGCGGAGCCTGCGCTGCCTGAGTTGAGTGAACATGGAGGGAAGGCCGGCGCGGGACAGAACTTCTGTGTTGGGCACTTTGTCCTGCCAGGATATGTCCAGGATGTGGCGAATGCAGCGCAAGTGGAAGGAGTTCAGTCTCTTTTCCTACCGGGCGTATGTTGTCCACGTCTCACTTCCATAGAGCAGTGTGCTGATGACGCAGGCGTTGTACACTGCCATCTTCATCTTGACAGAGAGTTTGGGATTCTCCCACACTCGTGTGGTGAGGCGAGCGAGTGTGAAGGCTGATTTTCCAATCCTCTTGTTGATCTCTGTATCAAGGGAGAGGTTGTTGCTAATCGTGGACCCCAGGTATGTGAACTGATTCATGACCTCCAGCTCGTAGTCGTCGATGGTGATGGTTGGTGGTGCTTCCGTGCCTTGCGCCAAGATGTTAGTCTTCTTCAGGCTGATGGTAAGCCCGAAGTCCTTGCATGCCTTGGAGAAGTGGTTCATCAGGGTCTGAAGCTCCTGCTGTGTGTGGGTTGCGACTGCAGCGTCGTCTGCAAACAGCATGTCTCTGATTAGAGCCTTGCGTACTTTGGTTCTGGCTTTCAGGCGGGCGAGGTTGAAAAGCCTGCCGTCAGATCTTGTGTGCAGGTAGATTCCCTCTGTTGCTGTGCTGAAGGCATGCCTCAGGAGCATAGCAAAGAAAATCCCAAAGAGGGTTGGCGCAAGTACACAGCCCTGTTTCACTCCGTATGTTGAATGGCTCTGAGACGTTGCCATCGTGCTGCACTATCCCCTGCACGTTGGTGTGAAACGATTCGATGAGGCTTTGCAACTTTGGTGGGCATCCTATCTTTGGCAGGATCTTGAAAAGGCCCTCTCTGCTGACCAGATCGAACGCTTTGGTGAGGTTGATGAAGGCGACGTACAGGGGCATGTTCTGTTCTCTGCATTTCTCCTGGAGTTGGCGGATGGAGAATATCATGTCTACCGTCGATCGCTCAGCGCGGAAGCCACACTGAGACTCGGGGTAGACACGTTCGGCAAGCTTCTGTAGACGAACGAGAACAACTCGTACGTAGACTTTGCCAACAACGCTGAGGAGGGAGATTCCCCTGTAGTTGTTGCAGTCGCTTCTCTCCCCGTTGTTTTTGTAGAGGGTGATGATCTTGGCGTCCCTCATGTCCTGTGGTACGGCACCTTCCTTCCAACACTGGCAGAGGACGTCATGCAATGGCAGCAGTAGGGCGGTCTTGCAGTGCTTGATCAGGTCAGGGGGTATGCCGTCGTTGCCGGGTGCCTTGCCAGCGGCCAAGCTATCAATGGCCTTGCTGAGTTCATCGATGGTTGGCTCAGCGTCAAGTTCGTCCATGGGTGGCAGGCAGTCGATGGCATCAAGGGCTGACGGCGTCACGGTGTTCTGTCTGGAGTAGAGGTCGGGGTAGTGTTCCACCCATCTCTCCATCTGCTTGTTCTTTTCTGTGATCATCTCCCCAGTGGAGGATTTGAGGGGGGCCGTCTTGCTCTGAGCCGGACCAAGTGCTTTCTTGATGCCATCGTACATACCACGGATGTTCCCTGTTATGGCAGTGGTTTGAATGTCTTGGCTGAGCTGAGTCCAGTACTCGTTGGCACAGCGCCGAGCAGTCTGCTGAACTTTGCTTCTCGCAACCCTGAGAATGTGGAGATTCTTCTCGTTTGGCTACTTTTTGTACTCAGCAAGTGCTGAGCGCTTGGCTTCAGTGACGGGGGCCATCTCGGTCAACTTGGCATCAAACCAGTCCTGTGACTTCGAGGTCTTCCTCCCAAAGGTAGCCAAGGCTGTGCGGTGGATGGTGTTTCGCAGCTCTTCCCACTTCTGCTTTGCAGATTCTCCTTCTTGTGGTACACCAAGTTCCTTCTCAAAGGTGGAGGCAAACTGCTCAACAAGTTCTGGTTGAGCCATCTTGCTGGTGTCAATCCATGCCTTTCCAGGCTGTCTAGCATGATGGAATTTCTTCGGCTGCAGCTTGACCTTGCAACACACCAATGAATGGTCTGTGTCACAATCTGCACTCTGGAACGAACGGGTGATAGCACGTTCTTCAGTGAGGTGCGCCTGGTCAGGATCAAGTCCAGCTGGTGCCAGTACTTTGAGCGCGGATGTTGCCAGGAAACCTTGTGTTGGGGCTTGGTCTTGAAGAACGAGTTTGTGATGCACATATCGTGATATGTGCAGAACTCGAGCAGCCGCTGTCCGTTGTCGTTCATTCTGCCCAGGCCAAAAGGTCCAAGACAGGAGGGCCAGGAGTCGTGGTCAGCACCCACTCTGGCATTGAAGTCTCCAAGGAGAATAAGTTGTTCAGAGTTGGGGATGATCCTGACAGTTGTTGCGAGATTCTTGTAGAACTCATCTTTTGCCTCTGGTGTGGCTGTCAGTGTTGGGGCATACACACTGACGAGGGTGACTGGGCATTGAGTGGTGTTCAGGTGGAGGGTGAGGAGTCGTGCAGAGCCATTGCTGCCCAGTTCCACCATCTTCAGCAAGGTGTTCTTCACTGCGAAGCCCACTCCGTGTTCCCTGTGTTCGTCACTGCCCTTTCCCTGCCAGTAGAATGTGTAGTCCTTCTCTCTCAGTGTGCCTGCGTCAGCCAACCGTGTTTCCTGGAGAGTGGTGATATCCACTCCCAGTCTCTTCAGCTCATTATTGATGATGGCAGTCTTCCTGGTGTCGTTGATGTCCTTGAGGTTAGCAGCGAGTCCTGTCATCATAGTGCGGACGTTCCAAGTTCCCAGTTTTAGAGTTGGTCTCTTTTGTTTTATTGTCTTGCCTGGTGCGAAGGTTCTCAGCCTGCTGTTCGGACTTCTCCTCATCCCCATGCACCCAATGAGGAAAGCAAGCTGTGGCGGGACAACACCTTATTGGCTGGGGGCTGCCCATCTTGAGGCGGGCGGTAGCTGTCCAGTGAGATCCCTCCCACCGTCGGGAACAACCCCTGGCGCCACACTCTACGCCAATTGAGCGGTGGCTCATAACCAGTAACTGTCATTCCCGTGTTTTGTCTACGCCAAAGGCGAAGCTGGAGTGTCCTCTCCAGTGATCCGGTGTTCTACCTTCCAGCGTTGGGCGTTGGTAGGATTCAAGCCTGGGCAGGAAGATATGGAGGACAAGATGTTGCCCATGCAGCATGTCCCCCCTCTCCACGTCACTGATGAATCCAAAGGAACAGCAGGGCTGCTACAGTTTGGCACCAGCGCCGTTGCAGGAGCTGCCAGAACGATGTTGAGCACAACATAGAACTGCCTTAGGGGCTCCGACTCCGGATTTTTCCTCAGGATTGACTCCTGAAGCCTTTCCCGTGACCGGGTATGCCGCAAGGCAGCGGAGGTTTGAAATCAGGGTTTACCTTCCCCTAGATGGGCTACCTTCCCAGGTTGACAAGCCACCATCTACCTGAAGCATCTGGTTTTAAGGTGCCAGAGATCCGCCCTCGCCCCTTCTCCTATTAGTAAAAGCATTATATATATACAGTATATACATATATATACACTACCGTTCAAAAGTTTGGGGTCACTTAGAAATTTCCTTATTTTTGAAAGAAAAGCACTTTTTTTCAATGAAGATAACTTTAAACTAATCAGAAATACACTCTATACATTGCTAATGTGGTAAATGACTATTCTAGCTGCAAATGTCTGCTTTTTGGTGCAATATCTACATAGGTGTATAGAGGCCCATTTCCAGCAACTATCACTCCAGTGTTCTAATGGTACAATGTGTTTGCTCATTGCGTCAGAAGGCTAATGGATGATTAGAAAACCCTTGTGCAATCATGTTAGGTCTGCAATGCTGTAATTGCTGCAAATGGAGGATTCTTTGACGAAAGCAAAGTTTTAAGGAAAAAATTATTATTTCAAATACAAATCATTATTTCTAACCTTGTCAATGTCTTGACTATATTTTCTATTCATTTTACAACTCATGGTGGTAAATAAGTGTGACTTTTCATGGAAAACACAAAATAATTGTCTGGGTGACCCCAAACTTTTGAACGGTAGTGTATATAAAATTCATCAATATACAAGGAAAAAAGTTTCAACTTTACATGAAATATTCCAAATTTATGTGAATAAATTTTCAAAATATATGAAAATGTTGGAAATTTAATTGGAAAAAAAGTCACAAATTTACAGGTAAAACGCCCCACAATTATGTGGAAAAAGTCTTAAATGTACATGAAAAAGTCACAGATTTATGGAAGTAACAAATTTGAGGAAAAACTTTCCAAATTTTTGTGGGGGAAAACACTCCAAATTTCCATCAAAAATCCCAGGCGGCCCTCACTCGTCTCGCCGTAGTCGTCCAGGAAGTCGTCCTCTTCGTCCACACTGTCGTCCACCATTTGCCATAGCTCCAGCTCCTCCTCCTCACACTCCATAAACAGCTCGGTGTCCATGTTGCTGCTACAGGAGCAACAATTTAACCATGAACAAACAAATGAACAAACAAACAAACAAACAAATGAGCAAACAAATCAAGTTATTTTAAAGCATGAAAAATATTTCAATCAACATTAAGACCCTTAATTTTTGACAGGTGAAATAACATTTATAAGCTGTAACTGACATAACGTTCGGCTCAGGAGACGCACACACACAGGCTCAGAGTAGTTCAAACTGTTTATTAACAACAGGGATGTTTGGGTGCGTGTCTGCGGAATGTTAATGTGTTGGTGGTGGCGTCTGCTTCGGACCCAGAGGCAGGAGACCGTTCAGCCGGCAACCCTATGGGAGAAATTGGACACAGGGTGATGAGCACACACCAACACAGGAGGAGAATAGGCGAGGGAGAGAAGCTTACTTGTTTGGGCAGATGACTGGCGCTTCAAGGATGGAAGCCCGGGAGACAGCCACCTGCAGGGCTCGGTGCAGCAGCGAGGAGAGACGAGGGACGGGGTTGTCCGCCGCCGAGGAATCCACCTGTGCACAGGGGAGCAGACTGGAGAGATGAGGTAAGTGAACTTCTTACCGGTAAAGAGGATGCTGAAGAGAATGTGGTAGAAGTCCATGCAAGGAAAATGAAGTCTACGGCTTCAGGCCGAAGCTCAGGGCGAGGCGGCTTTTATCCTTCGCCGCTGACGAGTAGCAGGTGCGTGAGCAGGTGGCGCCGCTGATGAATGGCGCGGCGTGACAGTACTCCCCCCTCTAGCAGCGCCTCCTGGCGATGGCTTATCCGGGTGCGCTCGGTGGAAGTCCGCGATGAGCGATGGGTCCAACACAAACGACGGGGGCACCCACTGTCGATGCTCGGGCCCATAGCCCTCCCAGTCCACCAAGTATTGCAACCCACGACCCCGGCGCCGGGAGTCCAGGATGGAGGAGGCGGACCAGGCCGGATGGCCACCAATCATCCGGGGCGCGGGTTGCGCTGCAGGAGGAGGGCAAAGGGGGTCAGTAACCGCCAGTTTCACCTTCGACACGTGGAAAGTAGGATGAATGCGGAGGGAGGGGGGAATAGCCACGCGCACAGCCACCGGGTTGATGATCCGGGTGATGGGGTAGGGACCCATGAAGCGCTGTGCCAGCTTTCTCCTCTCGCCTTTTAGAGTGACGTCCTGGGTGGAAATGTAAACAAGCTGCCCAACTCTGTACGCCGGGGCAGGTCTCCTACGCCGGTCCGCCACAGTCCTGTTGCGCTCCGCTGTGCGCAATAGCGCATGGCGCGCGGCAGCCCAGGTGGAGCGGAACTGCCTGAGATGGGCCCTAACTGACGGGACAGTTACCTCACTCTCCTGCTCCGGAAACAGCGGGGGGTCGTAACCCAGGGACGCTTTGAAGGGGGACATCCCTGTAGCAGAAGAGCGAGCGGTGTTGTGGGCATATTCAACCCAGGCAAGATGGTTGCTCCAGGACGCGGGTTTGGATCTGGACACACAGCGGAGCGCAGCCTCCAGCTCCTGGTTGGTCCTCTCACACTGCCCGTTGGATTGGGGGTGATGGCCAGAGGAGAGGCTCACCTTGGCTCCGATGGCGTTGCAGAAAGACCTCCAAACCTCAGATGAAAACTGGGGGCCCCGGTCCGAGACCACGTCCACCGGAATCCCATGCAGCCTGACCACGTGTTGGACGAGGAGGTCCGCCGTCTCCAGGGCAGTAGGGAGGCCTCGCAGGGGGACGAAGTGCACGGCCTTGGAGAAGCGGTCCACGATGGTCAGGATGGTGTCATAGGAGTTGGAGATGGGGAGTCCGGTGACGAAATCCAGAGCGATGTGCGACCAGGGCCTGCCAGGGACGGGCAGGGGCTGGAGCAGACCCGCTGGAGGGGCATTTCCCGACTTGCAGGTGGCACAGATTGGGCAAGCCCGGGCGTAGCGGGCTGCATCCCTCCGCAGGCCTGGCCACCAAAAGGACCGTTGGAGGAGATCTATCATCCGGGAGGTGCCAGGGTGACAGGTGAGCTTGGAGGTGTGGAGCCAGTGGATGACCTCTCCTCGGACCGCGGATGGCACGAACAGCCTCCCCTCCGGTCCGCCGCCAGGGTCAGGTTCCACCTCCTGTGCCTTCCGGATCTTGCTCTCAATGTCCCACGAGATGGCTCCCACGACGCACGACCTGGGCAGGATGGAGTGGGGCGCCTCCTCCGACTCCACGGGGGCGAACTGCCTGGAGAGGGCGTCAGGCAGGACGTTCTTAGAGCCAGGCCTGAAGGTGATGGAAAATTGGAACCTGGCGAAGAACAGGGACCAGCGCGCCTGGCGGGCGTTCAGGCGCTTGGCAGACCGTAAGTATTCCAGGTTCTTGTGGTCCGTGAGGACCACAAACGGCAGGCTTGCCCCCTCCAACCAGTGGCGCCACTCCTGCAGGGCGAGCTTGATGGCCAAGAGCTCTCTGTCCCCCACATCATAGTTTCTCTCCGCCGGGGACAAGCGCCGGGAGAAGAAGGCGCACGGTCGCTTGGCGCCATCGTCCGGTGACCGCTGGGACAGCACTGCTCCCACTCCCGTGTCCGAGGCGTCTACCTCTACAATGCACTGCAGCGCGGGGTCGACCTGGCGAAGGACCCGGGAGGAGGAGAATTCCGCCTTCAGCGCCTCAAAGGCGGCAGCGACCTCTTCGGTCCACCGGAACGGGACCTTCGGGGACGTGAGGCGGGTCAGTGGTCCAACGATGGCACTGAAGTTGGGAACAAAGCGGCGGTAGAAATTGGCGAAGCCAACAAATTGCTGCACCTGCTTCCGGGATGCAGGTGTAGGCCATTCCACCACCGCCTTTACCTTCTCTGGGTCGGGGAGCACCTTATCGTGGGCGATGATGAACCCCAGGAAGGACGTACTCCTGGCGTAAAATTCACACTTTTCTGTCTTAACGTACAGACGGTTCTCCAGCAGCCTTTGGAGGACCCGCCTCACGTGGACCTGGTGCTCATCCCTGGACTTGGAGAAGATGAGGATATCGTCCAGGTAGACGAACACGAAAAGGCCAATGAAGTCCCGGAGGACGTCATTAATGAGGCGCTGGAAGACTGCAGGAGCGTTGGTCAACCCGAACGGCATCACCAGATATTCAAAGTGGCCGTTCGGGGTACGGAAGGCCGTTTTCCACTCATCTCCCTCCCGGATCCGGACGAGGTGGTAAGCGCTGCGTAGGTCCAGCTTGGTGAACCAGGTCGCCCCCTGGAGGGAGTGGAAAGCAGTGTCCATGAGAGGCAGGGTGTAACGGTCCCTCTCCGTGATATTATTGAGGGCCCGGTAGTCGATACAAGGGCGGAGGGACCCATCCTTTTTCCCCACGAAGAAGAACCCTGCCCCCACGGGTGACGATGATGGGCGGATAATCCCAGCACTTAATGATTCCTTCAGGTAGGCGTTCATCGTCTCCTTCTCCGGCGCAGACAGGCTGTAAAGGCGACCAGAAGGTAAGGGAGCCCCCTGGCGGAGGTTGATGGCGCAGTCATAGGGCCGATGAGGGGGAAGAGACATAGCTTTCGCTTTGCTGAACACCATACCCAGGTCGTGAAATTCTGGGGGCACCAGAGACAGGTCCGGGGGTGCAGCGTCCGTCGCAGGGGGAGGAGCGGACGGAGAGCAGGCAGCGGACTGAAGGCAGGTGCCCATACAGAACGTACTCCATGCCGAGATCCCAGCTGATTTCCAATCCAGGACCGGATTGTGAAGGCGGAGCCAGGGATACCCCAGGATGACGGGCGACACAGAGTTGGGAAGGACGTAAAAGGTCATCTCCTCCCGGTGGTTTCCCGAGATGATGACCGGTAGGGGAACAGTTTGATGTGTCACTCTCCCGAGGGTGGCACGGGAGAGGTGGATCAGGGAGATGGGAGTGTTGAGTGCCTGGCAGCGGATGCCCAATCGGGTTGCCAGGCTTTGTGAAATGAAGCTGCCTTCTGCGCCCGAATCCACCAGTGCGTGGGTGAGGTGCCCAGTAGGGTTATGGCAGAAACGGATGGGCAGCTTCAATTGAGTAAGTGATCCTAACCGATTGACATCCGCGAGGCTTCCAACAGTGACTCGCGGACCCCACCGACTGGCTTTCCGTGGACAACGCTCCACGGTGTGTTGGTCGCCTCCGCAATACATGCAGAGGCCCAACTCACGGCGGCGTTGTTTCTCCACAGGGGAAAGTTTAGTCCAGCCCGTCACCATCGGCTCCGACTCCTCGGGGCGCGATGCTGGCGGCGCCGCCAGGGGGCGAGCTTGGAACAGGTGCGGCGAGGCTCCACGCGGGCGAGAAGAAGAAGACCTCCGCCCCGAGGAGCGCTCGCGCAGCCTGTTATCCAAACTTATCGCTAAGGATGTCAGCTCCGCTAGCGTCCCAGGGATATCCCGACCAGCCAGTTCATCCCTCAGATCACTATTGAGGCTGCGGAGGAACAGGCCACAGAGGGAGCGTTCCTCCCAGCCCAATTCCTCCGCCGCTACCCGGAAGTCGACCGAGTGGTCCGCTGCCGACCGGCTTCCCTGCTGGAGAGCGAGAAGCCGATCGACCTGGACCGTTTCGGTTTGTGAGTGGTCAAAGACCTCCAGAAAGCGCCTCACGAATTGGTCATAGGTGAGGGTGGCATAACTGGGCCTCGCCATTACGGCGTAGGTCCAGGTTAACGCACGCCCCTCCAGAAGATTCCCTATGTAACCAATTCGACTGTGATCCGAGGGAAAATCTCCGGGCACACGGTGGAACACGGACTCACACTGCATAATAAACCCCCGCGCTCCGCCGAGCTTACCGCTAAAGCGGGCGGGGGTCGGAATCGGCGTGAGCCGAACCGGTGCCACTGGAGCCGGCTGGACGGCCGCTGGAACAGCAGGAGCCGCGCCACCCTGGCGAGTCGGGAGGAACGGCTGTTGGGGATCCAAGCGGTTCAATCGGTTAGTCAGTTCTAATAATTGATTAAGAACCACCTGTTGCTGATAAACAATCTGATCCACCCGAGCCTCGAGGATGGTAAACCGGTGTGCGAGCCCGCCGTCTGCCGAGCCGCTCTGCTGAAGCCGTACTGACATAACGTTCGGCTCAGGAGACGCACACACACAGGCTCAGAGTAGTTCAAACTGTTTATTAACAACAGGGATGTTTGGGTGCGTGTCTGCGGAATGTTAATGTGTTGGTGGTGGCGTCTGCTTCGGACCCAGAGGCAGGAGACCGTTCAGCCGGCAACCCTATGGGAGAAATTGGACACAGGGTGATGAGCACACACCAACACAGGAGGAGAATAGGCGAGGGAGAGAAGCTTACTTGTTTGGGCAGATGACTGGCGCTTCAAGGATGGAAGCCCGGGAGACAGCCACCTGCAGGGCTCGGTGCAGCAGCGAGGAGAGACGAGGGACGGGGTTGTCCGCCGCCGAGGAATCCACCTGTGCACAGGGGAGCAGACTGGAGAGATGAGGTAAGTGAACTTCTTACCGGTAAAGAGGATGCTGAAGAGAATGTGGTAGAAGTCCATGCAAGGAAAATGAAGTCTACGGCTTCAGGCCGAAGCTCAGGGCGAGGCGGCTTTTATCCTTCGCCGCTGACGAGTAGCAGGTGCGTGAGCAGGTGGCGCCGCTGATGAATGGCGCGGCGTGACAGTAACAGCTCTTTGAGACTATTCACAAGTTGGACAGAACATGCTATAATCTTCACAATACAACCTTGAAGAACCAAATCAAGCCAAAGACTACATAAAAGTGGAGCTTCCTGCCACCCAGCTTGATGCTCAGCAATAATAGAACGGAGGAGGGAAATTTGTGGTGGCACCTTGCATGGTAGCGACCCCTCTGATTCTAGATGTGATTACCATTGTAGATAAGAGAAACATAATTTCGTTCTACTGTGCATGACTGGCTGTATGGATTGAATGACAATAAAGTTGGCTTTACTGTCACAGGAAAGAAAAGCTTTATTGACTTTTACATTGTTATACACAGATTTTGTTAATTTGAGGACACTTTTCTTAATAGATAAGGAAAAACAATAAAAGCTGCTACAGGATAAAATGTCATATCTGATTATTCTAACACAAAATTCATGGGGCTAAAATTATGACTAATCCCTCACTGCATTAAATATTCACAGACATACCTGTTGTGTTGTTACTGGGACATATTATTGTGTGACATGGGTGGTGGCTCCACCTTTCCTGTTCCGCTGCCACCTGGTGTATAAGAGGGCTGTGAAGAAGAGGGGCGGTCTCTTTGGCCTCCTCTCTGCCTGGCGGTAGTGCTTGTATGATAAGAGTGAGTCAACAATAAAGTCGTGTTCAGTTCCACATTCAGTCTTGTCATTGGTCCTCGTTTTACCGACATAACATTTGGCAATGAGGATAAAAACACTCACACGCTCGGGTGTGCTGACGTTAACCATGGCTATCGAGTTAGCTCAACAGTGTGAGGCGGCAGACAAGCCATCATGGGAGCTTGGTGAGAGAGCGGCACTCCACCATTTTGAACCACAGTTGACAGCGCTGCGAAGATAAGGTCCGCCCTGGGATCGCCCAGATGTTTGAGCTGTGGGTCCACCAAGCACCGTTATAAGGCTAGAGAGTGTCTGTTACGGGTCCCGGGGAGGTGACCACAATAACAAAAAGAAATAAGTTTTAAACGTGAAAAGACGTGATCCTCCGTGTCTGCTCTTGGGTCTGTAAAATACAGAAAGAGTCTTTGAAAGACAGAACACAGGACCACTCGTGTCTTTCTCCAGATAGTACTAAAGGGGGGCCGGAAGTGCACCCTATTTGTTTACCTGGGGTGGAACGACCGCAGTGCCTAAGGTTCCGCTGCTTACTCTTAAATATTTATACAGGGCTACATATCAAATGTTAATATTATTGATCGTCCACAATCTCAAAATATATTTAGATGCTCTTAAAATAAAAATAAAATGACAGTCTCTCTGTATTATTTCCAAATGTGGTGCCCTATTTGGGTGTACCACACGCTCCCCAACAACAAAAGTGGCTCCTGACACTTAACAGTAACAAATCAAAATCTCAACACTAATGAAGTCTCTATTCAAAAGTCTCTGGAACGTCTTTCTTTTCATCTTCAGGTATTATCCAAGATCTGGTTAGTTTAATAGCAAGGAATAGCATACTGACATGGCAAGTAGTTAGAGGTGAAAGGAGGAAGATAAAAAGGTTGAGGATAGAAAGAAGGGTAGCACATAAAAGGATATGGTGTTGACTGTTGGACACTGACAGTGTTCACCGACGGACGAGTCTGGAAGGCTGGCTGGCCCAGGGACGGATAGGTGAACACCATGTTGGGTCGTCTCTGCCTGGTGGACTGCCTCAGACGTGGTGGTGACTCAGGACGACGGTCTGGCTCTGGACTGGGCACCAGCTCAGGATGAGCTGCAGGTCCGGGACTAGGAGCAGGAACATCTTGGTGGATATGAAGCACTTCCCCGTCGTCATCTGGTTGAAGTTGGTCCACGTTTTGTTCGCTTTCCCTTTGTATTTCTTGTCCTTCTTCCGTAATATTGTCTCTGTCTTGTTCAGGTTGAATAGGAACTTGTACTTGTCTTTGCTGTGTTGTTCCCCGTCTTCTTTGTGACTCACATTGGACTTGGTCGACTGGACGTTGACTTTCTTGCAGGTGTCTGGGAACACGAAACCAATAGAGGGGTTCGTCTTCTTCTGAATCACTCGCTTCTGGACTGTTTGACTTTTCCAGTGTGTTTTGCCTGATATCGGTAGGTCTGTTGTTTCTCTTTTGTGACTTGGCAATTGGACTTTGAACGATGTCGACTGGTAAGTCGTTGACTTGGAGAAGTAAGTTTCTGTGCAGGGTACGGATGGGACGACCTCCTGTCTCTGGACTTACTTTGTAGACGGGGTTGTCTCCAACCTGCTCCCTCACGATGTAAACTGTTTGTTCCCAGTAGGGCCTTAGCTTGCCAGGACCACCTCTTTCGCCCAGGTTCCGTACAAGCACTCTGTCTCCTACTTGCAGGACTACACCTTTGCATCGTTGGTCATAGTTCGTCTTTCCTTTGGAACTTGACTGTTGCCTGTTTGCACTTGCGATCCTGTACGCCTCTGTCATTTTCCTTCTATTGCATTTGACCTGCTTTCTCAGCTGCTTGCTCTGGTACTTGGGGCGCGGAGTTGAAGCTTCGACAGAGGAGGAGTTTACTGGCTGGGACTTTGACTCTGTACCGATCTCTGGCTGTCCCTTGACAGAGACCGATTCCCGTTTCCCTGATTTCTTGGGTCGCTTCAGACATCCAACCGCTCTGTGTCCCGACTCACTGCATACAAAGCAATGACTGCACTCCTGTAAGCTTTGTTCAGTACATTTCGGGCAGAGATAGGTTTTCTTTTGGTTGGCTGGATGCTGAGAATGCTGAGGGGAGGGGTTTACAGCTTTCTGTTCCATGAGGGTTGCCACCATCTTGGTTAGAGTCTCTACTTGTGCAGCAAGTTGTTTGATTGTCTGTGAAGCTTGTTGGTCTTTGGCTGTCGTGTCCTTTATTGCAATCACAGCACTTAGTGCTGACTTCAGACGAGGGGTTTGCCCTAACCTTCGCTGGTGCTCATTCTCATCACTGATTATCTTTGTGACCTCACTAAGAATCTCTACATCTGTTACATTGTTGTTTGATATAAGAGGTCTTAGTCGTTGCCATAGGTCTGCATACTTCACTCCCAGGCCTTGATAGACTGTGTGCAGAAACACTTCCTGGATTGTCCTTGGGTCATACGAGATGTCTGCATTGGCTTGTTTTGACTGAAAGATAAGTTTCTGTTTGAGTCCAATCATGCGATACAGGAATTGCTGAGGGGACTCCTGCTCAGTTTGTCGGGCGCACATTAACTCCTGGAATATCTCTGTTGTTGCCTTTTCTCCAAGGTGGGATCGGAGAAAGCCCTGAAGTTCAGAAAGAGCCAGTTCATCTTTGAGCATGAGCATGTCCCTGAACGTGCCAGGCTTTACAATTCTCAGTACCCCCCTCACGATCTCTGTTTCAGAAAATCCTTCTTTTAATCCTTCATTGATCTGTCTTATGAGACTGTTATAACTGATTTCAGAGCTGTTGTCTCCAATTTGTTCTCCAAAAACCTTGAATTCTCTCCGAAGCAGGTAGGAAAGGTCTTTGAGAGTGACATGTCTTTCTGGACTACCTTGTTCCCTTGGCTGCGGTTGTGAGTGTCTCTGACGACTGGGTGCTGCAGGTGGTTGGAGTGTCACAACTTCACACAGTCTTAGTCTTTCACCCAGTGTCTCATATGCTTTCCTCAGTTCCTCTACAGACTCTGCGTTTGCGTTCACACTAACTTGAATGCCTGGTGGAACAGCAGATGGTGATGGTGGATCTGGTAACATATTGGATGGATGAGGACTTGACTTGGTTGGTGTTGCAGCCTGATCAGCTGAATGCGTGGTGGAGCCGCTCGTTTGTATCATTTCAGTTAGCATATCATCCAACACTAGCAACTGACTCATTCCCTCGTCTTCAAGTTTCAGCAGAGTTGGGGACCGTAAATAGGAATCGACATAGTCCATACAGCTCTCATTATCGTCTTCACTGAACTGTTTGTCTTTGTCTCCAGCTGCAAGGCTCTTTGTTAGCCTGAAAAGATCCCTACTTGAGAGGGCAAACAAGCGTCCTCTGATGCTCCATATCAATTCTTTCCGTGCTGTGACATGGTACTTTAGCTATCTGTAGTTCGAGTGTTGTATTATCTGTACAGTGACTAGGCTGCGTTTTACCTTCTTGACAGCAGTGCAGTTCCACTTTTGGTTGAAGATCCTTTCTTTCTCTTTGATCTTCCTCCTTGGACACCCACTGACTGACGTGTCTGATATAGCAGCTTGGCAACCGTTGTCTCGTAGTTCTGGTATCACTGGATCTTCCCTCGATAACTGAAGAGGAGAGATCCCGGACGAGCCCCCACAGTTTGTTACGGGTCCCGGGGAGGTGACCACAATAACAAAAAGAAATAAGTTTTAAACGTGAAAAGACGTGATCCTCCGTGTCTGCTCTTGGGTCTGTAAAATACAGAAAGAGTCTTTGAAAGACAGAACACAGGACCACTCGTGTCTTTCTCCAGATAGTACTAAAGGGGGGCCGGAAGTGCACCCTATTTGTTTACCTGGGGTGGAACGACCGCAGTGCCTAAGGTTCCGCTGCTTACTCTTAAATATTTATACAGGGCTACATATCAAATGTTAATATTATTGATCGTCCACAATCTCAAAATATATTTAGATACTCTTAAAATAAAAATAAAATGACAGTCTCTCTGTATTATTTCCAAATGTGGTGCCCTATTTGGGTGTACCACATGTCCGGCAAGAGGAAAACACTGCAGCAAGTGCGGACTTCTGCATTATTTTGCCAGGGCATGTAAGAGGTTCGAGCGAGGGGAACCAAGACACAACAGTGACCCCCCCACTCCAACTCCCACGGTCATCCACACCGTAGCCCCGTGCACCAATGGTCGTACTTATTGTATGGTGGATTTGGACGGGATGGGGGTGCTGCTACTGACTGACATGGGTGCGGTGAGGTCTGTGTTGAATGGTCTACCGTGAGGAGTTTCTTCCCACATTATCATGTGAGGGGTCATTCAGCACCACTGTGTGGGTATGGTGGAAGAAGACTGGCCACGGTGGGATTGGTGGAACTGACGGCTAGGTACAAGTCAGCGGAGGTGTCCAATTTGAAGTTATTTCTTAATAAAAATGGATAAGTACCACAAGCACATTCACTGTAGTCACCCGTTTTATTATTTCTTTTTTCCCATATGATCACTGATATTTCTTAAAAGACAGTGCATCCCGGTTTACTCCGGAAGCTCTCTGGTTTCCTCCCACTGACCAAAAACATGCAGGTTAGGTCAACTGGAGACTCTAAAGTGGCCCTAGGTGTGAATGTGTGTGTGAATGGTTAAGGGATAGCGCCGTACTGTGGCTGCTTCATCCATCCAGGTGGATGCCCTCAATTTCTCCTCTGGACATCAATAAAGTATACAAAATCAAAAAAAAAATATTAAAATGGAAAAAATACACATTAAACCAATAATGTCCTTGCAAAAATCTGCATGTTGTATACGTTTTGTCCACTAGATGGCCTAGTAGAGAAAATGAAGTTTCACATGAGGCCTCGTCGATATGAGCCACTTTGATGAAAGGCCTCAGGTCCTCTAGAAAGCCTCACCTGGCCATCACTAGTTTTAAGACTGCAACAGGAAGTGTCTCTGGCCAATAAATAACCTGTAAGAAGGTCACATGACAAAAGGACACAAAGTCACAGACTTGTGGGAAATGTAGTCCACGGTGTGTTAAAACAAAAAAAAAAAGAAAAGAAAAAAATTATATATATAATCCATGGTGTATAACCAAAGAGGAAAAAAAAAAAGGAGAGAGAAATAATAATAATAATAAAAAAATCCCTGGTGCTCCTCCCCTAAAACTTAGGAATGGAGCAAGTTAGGAATAGTTTTTAACACAGCATTGTAAGCTGTCTGATAGGAAGCTCACCGAGTCAGAGCGGAGCGTTTTGGCCAAAGGTTTAAATTTTGCTGTAACTCCAGACAACATTCCGGTGGTAGACATGATCACTGCTACAGAATCGGCCATTCGTAACAATTATATTCCTAAGGATGAACCTGAACAGGTTTGTGCGCAAGCATCCATCTCTCCCTTGAATGTTAAGCCTCCACCCTCTAACCTTAACAAACAAGAGAAGAGGGCCTTAACCTCCCTCTGCAAGGATAAGACTATTTTTTTTTTAATTTTGTATACTTTATTGATCCCCAGAGGGGAAATTGAGTGCATCCACCTGGATGGATGAAGCAGCCATAGTACGGCACTATCCCTTAACCATTCACACACACATTCACACCTAGGGCCACTTTAGAGTCTCCAATTAACCTAACCTGCATGTTTTTGGCATGTGGGAGGAAATCAGAGAAATCCCGGAGTAAACCCACGCAGATATGGGGAGAACATGCAAACTCCACACAGATCACTGTTGGTCAGGGGCTGGGATCGAACCAGGGATCCCATGGCCAAGGGTGAGTTGCTGTGCTGCTGCAGTGCTAACCACTGCGCCACCACACCGCCCAATATTATCATCCTGCCTGCCGACATAGGAAGATGCACAGTAGTACTGAAGACTGACTATCACCACAAAGTAATCACGTTGTTGAGTGACAGAAGCACATATGAAATTTTGAGGAGAGCTCCTACCAGTAAATATAAAACCTAGGTGATCAGCATTTTACAGTCCCTGGAAAAACAACAGGTTATAGATCAAAAGCTATACTTCCGCCTTTACCTTGGAGAAACCACACCTTGTATATATGGACTTCCAAAAATTCATAAAAACAATAATCCCCTTAGACCAATCTTTAGCAGTATACATTCTGTTACAACACTGCTGTTGATGTTGATGTTGCAACACTGAACACCATATAGTGAATTCCAAGGATTTTATTCATAAGATTCAACAACTCTCCCTGGAGGCAGATGAGACCATAGTGTCATATGATGTTACATCCTTGTTTACCTGTGTGCCAACAGGGTTAGCGGTTGAAGTGGTGAGAAGATGACTGTCCCAGGACCAAACTTTAGGTGACAGAGCAAAATTAAATCCAGATCAGGTGTGCTCTCTGTTGGAGTTGTGTCTGAATACCACCTATTTTAAATACCAGGATGTGATTTATCGACAGAAACATGGTTGTGCCATGGGCTCTCCAGTTTCCCCCATTGTTGCCAATCTCTGCATGGAAGAGGTGGAAAGGAGGGCACTGGACACCTACAAGAGAGTTCCTCCTACTCACTGGTTTAGATATGTCAGTGATACCTGGCTGAAAATGAAGACCCAGGAAATCATCCCCTTCACAGATCACATTAATTCAGTGGATGATTACATCATGTTTAGGATATGAAGGATAACACACTCCCATTTCTGGATTGTGGGATAAAGGTTGGTGAACGGGGTGAACTCCATGTTGAAGTGTACTGAAAACCTACCGACACAGATCAGTATCTCATGTTCGATTCACACCACCCACTTGAGCACAAACTGGGAGTGATCCGTACATTGCGACATTGTGCAGAAACCACGCCCACAGATTCAGAAGCTAAGGAAAAGGAACACATCCATATAAAACAAGCTTTAAAACAGTGTGATTATCCAGAGTGGACTTTCATCAAAGCTCACATGAAACGTGAAAAGACTTTTAGGTTATCAGGAGAAATGGGGTGTAAAATCAGGAGAAAGCATATAGTCATTCCATATGTGGCTCTGCTCTCTGAAAAGTTTCACAGGATTTTCTCTAAATATAGCATACCTGTGTACTTTAAACCTAGGAACACTATGCAACATAGGTTGGTTCATCCCAAAGACCGGACACCAAAACATAAAAAGAGCAACCTGGTATATGCTGTCAAATGTAGTGAGGAATGTGACAATCTTTATATCAGGGAAACAAAACAGCAGCTCTGTAAACGTATGTCACAACACAGAAGAGAAAATTTGTCTTGATAAAATTCAGCCGTCTCCTCACCTGCAACAAAAGCAACACACCTGTCGAGACCAAGATGTGCACATCCTGGACAGAGAAGAAGGGTGGTTTGAAAGAGGTGTTAAGGAAGCCATCTGTGTCAAAGTGGAACGGCCCTCCCTTAATAGAGGGGGACTGAGACATCATCTGTCCTCAGCTTACAAGGCTGAGTTAAAAACTATTCCTCGGCGCTTCATGGACAAATGAACTTGCTCCATTCCCAAGTTTTAGGGGAGCACCAGGGATTTTTTTTTTTCTCTCTCCCTTTTTTCTCCTCTTTGCTTATACACCATGGATTATAGATATAATTTTTTTCTTTTCTTTTCTTTTCTTTTTCTTTTTCCTTTTTCTTTTCTTTTCTTTTTTCACACACCATAGACTACATCTCCCACAAGTCTGTGACTTTGTGTCCTTTTGTCATGTGACCTTCTTACAGGTTATTTACTGGCCAGAGACACTTCCTACTGCAGTCTTACAACTGATGATGGTGTTTGGATGAACACTGAAACATCTTGTATTTTAATTAGTTTTTTAGTCCAGTGTTTTAAAATGAAACTCTTTTGAAAGTTTATCTGATACCTGGATGTTTGAAATGAACTTACATAGACTTGTCCCTCCTAGTCACTCCCAATGAAAATCTTAACATTTTCAACTCTGCCACCTCCAGCTCCACCTCCTGTCATTTTGTCAGGGCCACTGTCTCCAAACCATACATTATAGCAGGTTTCACTACTGTCTTGTAAATCTTCCTTTTTACTCTTGCTACTGCCTTTCTGTCACAAATCACCCCTGACACTCATCTACACCCATTCCATCCTGCCTGCACTCTCTTCTTCACCTCTCTTGTGCATTTTCCATTGCTTGGATGGCTGACCCCAGGTATTTAAACTCATCTACTTTCACTACCGCTACACCTTCCATCTTCACCATTACACCTGCCTCTCTCTCATTCACACTCATGTATTCTGTCTTGCTTCTACTGACTTTCATTCCTCTTCTCTCCAGAGCATACCTCCACCTCTCCAGGTTCTCTTCCACCTGCTCCCTACTCTCACTGCAGATCACAATGTCGTCTGCAAACAACAGGGTCCACAGAGACTCCTGCCTGACCTTGTCTGTCAGCCTGTCCATCACCATGGCAAACAAGAAGGGGCTCAGAGCTGATCCCTGATGTAATCCCCCCACCTTGAATCCATCCGTCACTCCTAAAGCACACTTCACCACCGTCTCGCTGTCCTCATTCATGTCCAGCACCACCCTCACATCTGCCACTACTGACTTTCTCATACAGTACCACATTTCCTCTCTTGGCACCCAATCATATGCTTTCTCTAGATCCACAAAGACACAGTGCAACTCCTTCTGGTCTTCTCTATACTTTTCCATCAGCACTCTTAGAGCAAACATTGCATCTGTAGTACTCTTTCTTGGCATGAAACTGTACTGCTGCTCACTGTCACCTCTCCTCTTAACCTGGCTTCAACAACTCTTTCCCATATCTTCGTAGTGTGGTTGATCAATTTTATGGCCCTGTAGTTACTACAGCTCTGAGCATTACCTTTGTTCTTGAAAAATGGTACCAAAACACTTCTCCAAGATGGCCAACACAGAGCAAGCACACAGCTTGGCGGGTCCTGCGTGTAAGCTCAAAAAAACAGCTAAAACTACAGCAAAACCTCTACATCTCTTACAATCCCACCTGTTAACTGCTGCCTTACTTCTGCACTTAATTCTAAGTACAGTACGACATCGGCTCTCAACAACAAAATGGAGAGAACAGCTCCACCCCACAGGTAATGAAGGCCGATACCTCTTGTACATGAGTTCCCTGAACAAAGGACTGGCCAGATCGCCAACTTACCACGGGCAATCCTGCACAGTCAGTGGCTTCGTGAAATTATTCCACCTCAGCGTTATTTTGCTCCTGGTGGGCGACATGGAAATAAACCCAGGACTGGTGACCACGGACCTGTGTGCGGGTCAGACGCCACCAATGCTAACAGGACTAGCACGGCTAACGCCTCCATCATCAGCGGAGATATCGAGACCACATTTGTTTATGGGACCAGCATGGACACAAGCACTATTGCCAGTGGAATTAATGCCGCACCTACTACCAGTACTGGCTGTGCTAAGGCGGCCCACACCAACGGAGTGAGCAGCCCTGCAGCTCACCAGCATCACAGCGGCATGGCAACCTGATGGCGTTGTCACGGACCAACAGTGGAACAGAGCTGGGGTGGACTGGTGATCGACCCTCGTTCCCGTAGCACAGCAATGTGCCTTCCTCACCATGGCACAGCAGAGAACCCACATCACAAAGTCGCTGCCGTTGGGTTGGTCTGTGCTCCAGCAGCAGCCCAGAGCATGGACTCCACCACAGCGGCAATACAACAACTAGCCGGCAGTGAGTGTAAAACTCGTTAAAGACATCCTGTGTTAATAAAACATAGATCGCTAAAAGTTTTTCAAACCCTGAACCAGACAAAATGAATTTGGGACCTCAAAGTAAAAAAAAAAAAAAAAAAAAAGGTCTGCTTGGGGGGCACTTAAATGAACAGAGTATGATCTCCAAATGTGAACAACTAGAACATCTGCTGATAAACCCTAATATTGATTTTATGGGTCTGTCTGAAACCTGGTTATCATCCTCGTCACCTGAAACTGTTGTTACCATGCCTGGCCATAATGTGTATAGGAAAGATATGGAGCAAGGAAAAGGTGGAGGAGTTTTACTCTATGTTAAAGAGACCTTAAAATGTAATCAGATTGAATGGTCAGAAGATATGAGTCTAGAATGTGTATGAGTTAACATTAAGTTGTCACTCAATATGACTTTTTCTGTTATTTGTTTATGCCACAAACCCTCCTCTAAAGCAGATTTTTATAACCAATTTAAAGCGCTTCTCAATCAATGAAATCCTAAAAATGAATTAATCTTATTGGGTGATTTTAATGTAAACTGGGATCACAAAAAAGACTAAAAATCATTATAGATCGCTATAACCTAACTCAGTTGATAGACAAACCAACCAGAGTCACAAGCCGGTCAAAAGCCAAAATTGATTTACTTTTTACAAATAGACCTGAAAGAATATACCAGACTTATAACCTCTTAACAGGACTGTCTGACCATAATATAAGATTAGCAACAAGAAAACTTCCACGGAAACAGCTTTCAATTCTATTTAAAAAGTCATCAGGTAACACAGTAAATTATATAATCCCAGAAAAACAACAATAAAATATAACAATGGCAATAAACAAAATTGAATGGAAGGAAATCACCTCCTCAAATGACATAAATCACAGCAATGATTTTTTTTTATAACAAAAATCAAAGAGGTTATCATGGCATTTTCAGAAAAAGGAAATAACAGAAAAAGAATCAGTTTACTATGGCTCAACTCCGAATGTCTACAACTAATGAAGACCACAGATCAGCTTCTAAAGATGGCTCTACAAACAGGTTTAATGTTGCTCCCCTGGGTAGCGGCCCAGGAGGAGGAAACGTGCATGTGGAAGTTAACTCTCCAACCTGTGATAGAGAATCGGCAGAACACGTTTCGTTATTTCACACAAAGTTTATTCTTCGTTCAAGTCATTCACATGACCAACATCAACTGACTAGTATTTACTATCAAAGTCCATAGTTTCTCTCTTATTGTCTGATCACATCACCATTAAACAAAACACAATCATGTCCATTTATCACAATTTCCGATTTGACATTAACTGTATACTTAACATTCTTAACAAATTACTCTAACATGAAATGAATTATTGGTTTTATCTCCTTCCCATGTATATAGCTTTTAACTTGTTCAAATGTTTATATTTTAAACAATAACCCATGAACTTACATTTACATTAATCATTTTAAGCACTGTCATAAATGTAGAGCATGTGGTGTTATTCTTAACAATTCACTGACCTGGCCACTGTGTACCTAACACACTTACAATAGTATTCCTGGTATTCGGTAATACACCCGAAATGTGCACACTTGGTGACAAATCAAACCAGTAAATGTCGTACTGTATGAAAACTGTTTCATAACTGTCTTTAAATAAAGTAAGCAAATGGTTCCTAACATGTGGGCGGATTTCACTGTTGTGGCACGTCCCATACACTCGATCATTAAAATTAGCAGGTTAGCTTATACAACAACACATCAACTTTAACAGAAATACCCTTACAAACCCGCTTTTCGCCTCACACTTATCACAATATAATCTCGGACATCCTAGGACTCTTACAGTTTATATTGCACTCTTGAATTATTAGTATTTACCAACCCTCTACACTCTCCCCCACTTCAAATAAATGTCTCCCGACATTTCATGTTCTAGGGTGACTTAATGCATGAGAGTGTACCAATTATAACCATGGGACTGAGGTTGGGTGAGGTAGTGGAATGGCATATAGTTTTGAGTTAGCGGCACAGGGGTAGGGAGTAGGACAGTATTTTCCTCTTCTTCCTTCGAGCTGTCATTGTCTGTGTTGTCACTGTTAGGATTTGTCTCTGTCCTCTTCTTCCATTTCTGTTTTGTCTTTTCTTTTGCAGGCAGTTCTTCTTCTAAAGGCAAGTCATTTACAGGCAACAGCAGGTTTCTGTGTAACACTCACATCACTTGGCTGCCTCTCTCTGCTTGTACTTTATAGACTGGTCCATCTCCCACTCTCTCAACTACGCGATGTACTGCTGACTCCCAGTAAGCGCGCAGTTTCCCTGGGCCTCCTCTTTCAGAGAGGTTTCTAACCAACACCCTGTCGCCTGGTTGGAGTGTGACACCTTTTAAGCGTTTGTCGTACTGCTTTTTGCCTTTATCTGAAGACTTTTGACTGTTTTCTGCAGCGATTTTGTAAGCAACACACATCCTATCAGCCCATTTTTTAGCGTAGGTTTGATGGCTGTGTGTGTCAGTGTCTTTTGTCTGGTTCAATAGTAGGTCTACAGGCAACCTTGGGACTCTGCCATATAAGAGGAAAAATGGAGAATAACCTGTTGACTCGTGTCTTGTACAATTGTAAGCATGTACAATTTGGGGTAGGTGATCCTTCCATTCACTTTTTTTCTCCTCCTGTAGGGTACGAAGCATTTGGAGTAGTGTACGATTCAGGCGCTCCACGGGGTTGCCCTGCGGATGGTATGGAGTGGTTCGTGAGTGAGAAATTCCAGACAGTTGTTGTAATCTGTGGAAGAGACTGTTTTCAAACTCACGTCCCTGATCGTGATGCAACTTCTCAGGGTACCCGAAACGAGGAATAAAATCCTGAAATATCTTTTCTGCAGCTGTTTTGCCTGATTTATTCCTTGTAGGGTATGCCTGTGCGAAACGAGTGAAATGGTCCACTAGTACGAGGATGTACTCATACCCTCCTTTACTTGGCTCAAGGTGTAAGTAGTCGATGGAGATTAACTCAAAGGGAGCACTGGTTGTGATAGATCCCATTGGAGCTCTCTGGGGAACATTTGGGCATTTTTGTTTGATGCACGGACATTTTTTTGTTACATAATCTTCAACATCTTGTTGCATATATGGCCAATAGAAACGCTCACGGGCCAGATGTATCACCTTATCACACCCTATGTGACCCATGTCATTGTGTAAACTCTTTAACACTATCGGCTTTAGCTGTTCAGGTAGGACAAGTTGTTTGCTGTGCTCTGTCTTTCTGTACAATAATCCATTGTCAACTTCCAACTTGTTCCACTCATACAGTAGTCTCCGTGTCCGTTTACTCATTGTCCGTTTATCTTTATCGTTTGGTGTCCATCCTTTGAGTTTGAGTGAGATTACTTCTCTAATTGACTCATCGTCTTGTTGAGCAGCATTGATGTCTTTAGGTGTCATGCTCAAAACACTGTCAGTTGGCACATTGTTGTCATTAGAACTCAGTTGTAACGCAGCTATCCATGGCACATCACTGTTTTGTGCTGCCTTGCTCCCTTGCCACACTGCGGACACTACTTCCGGTAAAACTGTCTCTGTGAACTCATTCATTTGCTCTTGCAGATCTAATGGGTGTCTGGACAACATATCTGCATCTGCATTCCTTTTCCCTGGCCTATACTTGATATCAAAATGGAAGTCAGCCAACTCCCCGACCCACCTATGACCCACTGCATTCAACCTGGCTGAACTGAGGACATAGGTTAAAGGATTGTTATCTGTATAGACAGTAAAAGTCGGTGCATAATACAGATAGTCACGGAATTTGTCGCAGATGGCCCACTTGAGAGCTAGAAACTCTAGTTTACCGGAATGTAAGTGATAATTCTTCTCGGCCGGTGTGAGAGTTCTGGATCCATAGCCAATCACCTTAAGTTTGTTTTCTTGTTTTTGATACAAGACGGCTCCCAGGCCTTTGTTTGACGCATCTGCATGCAATACAAATGGAAGGTCCAAATTGGGATAGGCTAGAATGGGAGGATTAGTCAGAATGTCCACAAATCTTGACACAACTTCCTGATGTTCACTGGTCCATATTATTGGTGTGCGAGAAGGAAGCTGGTTTCTGTCTCCTTTCTTTGTTTGTCCTTTACTCCTTTTTGGTGCTGGTTTATTGTCATTGCTTGTTTCATTAGTGCTCTGGAGGAGTTCGAACAAGGGTCTCGCCAGACGTGAAAAATCTTGAATAAATGATCGGTAATAACTGAGAAAACCCAGTAACGTTCTGAGTTCTCCGACTGTGCGAGGGTTCTTGTCTTTCAGAGCGAACACAGCATCCAAGTCTTTTGGGTCAATCTGGACTCCTTCTCCCGACACTAGCCTACCCAGGTAGCGTACTTGGTTTTTGAACAGTTCACATTTGGCTGGCCGAAGTTTTATGCCGTGTTGTCGCATTTTGCACAAAACCTGTTTAAAGTGTTCTACATGCTCATCAAAGGTTTTGGAGTAACACAGTACATCGTCCAAGTAAGGCACGCAACACTCGTCTCTGATCCCTTCTAACACCCCCTCCATACACCTTTGGAATGCGGCCGGGGCGTTTGACAACCCGAATGGAACTGGCACCCACTCGTATAGTCCCCAGGATGTGCTAAAAGCAGTTAAATGTCTTGACTCCTTACTTACAAAACCCTGATGGTAGGCACTTCCCTGATCCAATATGGAAAACCAGGAGTTACCCCCAAGACTGTCCAGTAGATCTTGTATCCGTGGTAACGGATGCCTGTCAGGTATGGTTTTTCGGTTCAGCTCACGAAAATCAACACACAAGCGCAAAGTATTCTCCTTTTTACACACACACACTACTGGCGACGAGTTGTTTGACACTGATTTCCTGATCCAGCCCCTGCTTAAAAGGTTTTGAACATACTTCTTCACCTCTTTATACAGTGGTCTTGGAATGGAGTTGTAACTTTTCTGCACGGGTGTGTTGTCAGTGGTGTTGATTTTTAGCTGTAGTCCAGGAATACATCCAATGTCTCCTTCATCATGAGCAAACACATCAGACTTTTCATAGAGCATCTGCCGAACCACCTCCCGATCACCCTCTGAGAGATGGTCTAAATTGACATTAGGGTGCCATCTCAGGTGTGAGGGAGCAGTGCTTAATGTTTCTTCACCCTCACCTTGACTGTCACATGTCACTTGAGCAGAGTGACAAAATGGCTTGTCTGTAGTTTTGGTTGCATTTTCAGCACTGGAACAAACATTTACAGGTTTGTATTCAGTGATCTCTGAAATAAGTCCTAAAACAGTCTTTGGATTTAGAAAAATGTTGTGCTTTGTTGAGTTTTGGATTGGGATTTTGACAGTTTTTGAAGCACCAGCGGGTACATCAATAAGAGCTGGGAATAACTCCAACCCATCCGGTAAGTTACATTTCACAGCTGGCTCGAACAACATTTCTCCTCCTCCAGGAAATGCTCTGATGTGACATTTTACCATACAGATTTGGCTACTGTGAACAGTGAGTCCTTTTTTCCCAACTCTCACCACTGGACTTTCTGGTTCATTTTCTATTGACTTGGCGTGGACAACAGAGATGAAGGATTCAACATTACCTTTCTGGACCTTTAAGGTCTCTGACAGTAAGCCCACTAAGCTAATATCGTCACTTTGTTCACCGTTTGCCATTATTATCTCTTGGATCACATTAAAGCCCAGCAGCGGAGTGCTTAAACGCTGCTGACTGACAAGCATTGGAACATACAAGGATACAGAACCATACTGTGAACTTGTGATCTCGAGCAGGACATCTATCCACCCCTCGAACGGAACATCCGTTCCATTGGCTGCGGTGATTTCAAGTGGATGGCCTGGCAGTAGGCTCTCGAGTGGCTGTATTTTCACATTTGGTAAGGCTGCTTGTACCCATGACTTTTCAACAATGCTTACTTGTGCCCCACTGTCCAATAACATCTGTAGGTTTACTCCATTTAACTGGCAACTGATCATACACCTACCGCCAATGAGCTGTGCCACATGCTTTGTGTTGGGTGACTTTTGGGACTTGGCAGTAGTCTGTTTGGAGTTCCGTCTTTTAGTGTTATGGGACTCTGCTGGTGGTTCAGTCACTGGTGGTCCCTCCCCAGCGACCTCCTCCAGTTTCCCGACACATTGCTTTTCTGAAGGCAACCTATAGCTCTGTGCCCCTCCTCTCCACATCAAAAACAGTGTGCGCAGCGCTCAGTCTCTTGGGCGGTACACTTTTGGCACTTTCCTTTCACTGCAGGTTTCAGTGCTGGCTGTTTAGGGACAGGTGCTGTGGGACTGGTGTTTACTGTATTTACCATTGAGGTTAGGGCCTTTTCTAAACTCTTGGTTAGGGAGGAGACCTGTGCCGTCGGCTCCTGGATAGCTACACGATTAGCTTGGACTTCAGTGTGCATTTTAATAGAGCTTTGATCTGTCTCTACCTGTGCCGCATTAACACTGGTGACTTTCTGTTTATGACTTTGTCCCAACCTACTTAATCTCTCTGTCTCTTCACTAACAGAATTTGCTATGAGCTCCAGGATGGAGTCATCTTTGACACTGGTGTTTGAGATGTGAGGTTTAAGGTCTCTCCTGACATAAGAGTGTTTTTCATTCAAACCCTGATACAATGAATGGATAAACACACCTTGTACCAACTCGTTGTCATAATGAAACCCACTACTGTTTTTAGTTGCAATCAGCACACGCTGTTTTAGCCCCATTAGTCTATACATAAACTGTTGTGGTGTTTCTTTGTCATTTTGCTTAGCATTACTCAGCTCCTGAAATAATTCAGTGCTGCTTTTCTCGCGTAGATGTGTCCTTAAGAAACGTTTTAACTCAACTACAGTAAGGCTATCTTTGGCTACAAGCATATCTTTAAAGGTACCAGGCTTAATTATCTTAAACACCGTTCTGATAACCTCAGCCTCTGTGAACCCTTCATTTAGCCCTTCATCAAGCTGTTTGCACAAGTTATTGTAACTCAAATCAGAATCAAAATCAGAGATTTGACCACCATGAACCTTGTACTCTCTACGTGGCAACAGTGACGTAAGTTCAGTCAGTCTGACTAACCCTGGGTCAGGAACTACAGATGGTGATGTTGGATGGTTCTTCCCTGATGGTGCTGCAGCTCCAGTGGTCACAGGAACCACTATGACCGGATCATTGTCGGGTGACACCTCTGCATCCACTTCTCCAGCTGCTGTGGGCCGTTGTAGTTCAATGATGAGGTCACGGAAAGCAAGCAGGCGAGACATCCCCTGGTCCTCAAGGCTCTTCAGTTGTGGACTTCTCAGCGAGTCAACAATGAAGTCGAAGAGTTCCACTTCGGTCGATTCTGCGCCTGGCAAATCTTCTCCCACCTCATCCTTGAATGACTCAGCCAGCTTGTAAAGAACGTTTCTGCGGCGGGCAATGGTCAGCTGGCGAAGCTCTTGCTGGATTTCCCATCTCAGGTCATGTGGAGCAGACATGGCTGTGGTCTCCTGTAGTCAGTCGCTTAGGTCAATGGCTCAGGAACAGGTGGTCAGCATCCCTTGGTTCTTCAATGATTAGTGCCAGACCAGTAGGTGGCGCTAATCCCGGACGAGCCCCCAAAATTGTTGCTCCCCTGGGTAGCGGCCCAGGAGGAGGAAACGTGCATGTGGAAGTTAACTCTCCAACCTGTGATAGAGAATCGGCAGAACACGTTTCGTTATTTCACACAAAGTTTATTCTTCGTTCAAGTCATTCACATGACCAACATCAACTGACTAGTATTTACTATCAAAGTCCATAGTTTCTCTCTTATTGTCTGATCACATCACCATTAAACAAAACACAATCATGTCCATTTATCACAATTTCCGATTTGACATTAACTGTATACTTAACATTCTTAACAAATTACTCTAACATGAAATGAATTATTGGTTTTATCTCCTTCCCATGTATATAGCTTTTAACTTGTTCAAATGTTTATATTTTAAACAATAACCCATGAACTTACATTTACATTAATCATTTTAAGCACTGTCATAAATGTAGAGCATGTGGTGTTATTCTTAACAATTCACTGACCTGGCCACTGTGTACCTAACACACTTACAATAGTATTCCTGGTATTCGGTAATACACCCGAAATGTGCACACTTGGTGACAAATCAAACCTCTAATTAACATCACAGGTGTCTACAAACTTGTAATCAGTCAGTCAGCCTATTTAAAGGGTGACAAGTAGTCACTGTGCTGTTTGGTGACATGGTGTGTACCACACTAAACATGGACCAGAGGAAGCAAAGGAGAGAGTTGTCTCAGGAGATTAGAAAGAAAATTATAGACAAGCATGTTAAAGGTAAAGGCTATAAGACCATCTCCAAGCAGCTTGATGTTCCTGTGACTACAGTTGCACATATTATTCAGAAATTTAAGATCCACGGGACTGTAACCAACCTCCCTGGATGTGGCCGCAGGAGGAGACGGATAATACGAATGGTAACAAAAGAGCCCAGAACAACCTCTAAACACATTCATGGTGAACTCCAAGGTCAAGGTACATCAATGTCAGATCGCACCATCCGTCGTTGTTTGAGCCAAAGTGGACTTCATGGGAGACAACCAAGGAGGACACCACTGTTGAAAACAAATCATAAAAAAGCCAGACTGGAATTTGCCAAACTGCATGTTGACAAGCCACAAAGCTTCTGTAGACCGTGAGCAGCTCCCTCAAAATGTGGCTAGAAAATGATTTTCGTGGCACCCAACTGGGAACTACGGGATCTTTGTTGATTTCTATGTAAAAAAATCCTGCTGAATCCGAAAATCGATGTTCCCACTGTCAAAGGTGTGGATAGCTATGTCAAATTTGCATAAATCCAAGATGGCTGCCACGACTAACCAAGGGAATGAATGGCCTAACATTTCAACCAGTCTACCTAGAAACACGTTTGAGGCCTCTTTTTCGGATAACGTTGAGCCAAGGAATCGATTTCTGAGGTCGACTGTGTGATTGAGGGTCAAAGAACCACGCTAATTTGCATAAATCCAAGATGGCTGCCATGGATGGACTAACTTTTTAGCCATTCTACCTAGAATCACGTTGGAGATGTCCTTTTCGGCTAATGTTAACCCGAGGAATCGATTTCCGAGGTCATTAGTGTGACTGAGGGTCAAAGAACCCCCCTAATTTGCATAAATCCAAGATGGCCACCATGGGTGTGGATGGACTATATTTTGAACCACTCTACTTATAATCACGTTTGAGACGTCTTTTTCGGATAATGTTGACCCGAGGAATCGATTTCTGAGGTCAGATATATGATTGAGGGCTCCACTAATTTTCATAAATCCAAGATGGCTGCCATGAATGGCCTAACTTTTTTATCAGTACAACTAGAATCACGTTTGAGACATCATTTTCCGATAACGTTATGCCCAGGAATCGATTTCTGAGGTCACTTTTGTGATTGAGGCTCAAAGAACTCCACTCATTTGCATAAATCCAAGATGGCCGCCACAGGCATGGATAGTCCAACTTCTTAACCATTCTACCTAGAATCACGTTTGAGACGTCTTTTCTGCATAATGTTGACCCAAGGAATCGATTTCTGAGGTCAAATATGTGATTGAGGGTCAAAGAACTCCGCTTATTTGCATAAATCAAAAATGGCCGTCATGGATGGATGAACTTTTTTAATCAGTCCACCTAGAATCACATTTGAGACATCATTTTTGGATAATGTTATGCCCAGGAATCGATTTCTGAGGTCACTTGTGTGATTGACGGTCAAAGAACTCCACTCATTTAAATAAATCCAAGATGGCCGTCATAGGCATGGATAGCCTAACTTCTTTACCACTCTACCTAGAATCACGTTTGATACATCTTTTCCAAATAACATTGACCCGAGAAATCGATTCCTGGTCAGTTATGTGATTGAGTGTCAAAGAACTCTGCTAATTTACATAAATCCAACATGTATAGCTGTCATATCCTGATACAACCTGTATTCAACCTCCACCTTATTCATCACCAGAATAATCTCCCTCATTTTCTTCCTCCTCTGCTTCCACAGATCTTTCAGATTCTGTAAGAACACGATTCACGCAATCGATGCAGGCGCATAGATCAGTGCAGCTGAGATCCGATGCCTTGCATGTACATCTGCTGGCCTCGCACCTACTCCGCTTGCATGAACAGTGCACATAGTTCAAGATCTCTTCAGGTGCCGGACCAGTTGCCATCCAGTCTACAGCGAGTTCTTCCTGCAACAAAATCCAGCCATGGCCCACTGGACTGGGGGCAGATATTGTTTGCTGAACGGCACGGCGATGAATGGCTGCTTGATAATTTGACCTCTCCACATGTTTTCAAAGAGCATCCCGGTTGGGTGGTAATGCATCATCGCAGGAGGCATTGATGCAGAACAGACGGTAGCGAGCCTCATTCACATCATTTGTATTTTGACCGTACAGATCACATACAAACTTTTCGAGTGAAGACTGAAGAGAAGAAGCCACATCAAAGTCTCTCCCAAGCTGTCTGAATACCTCCTGGTATTCAGTGTTTTTCAGGACAAGGTCCAGTGGACGGCGTTTCCCTTTTCCATGAAAGGCACTTGTGGAGTCGCATCCTGTAAAGACATGTAACCCTATCAATGACCGACAGACAGTGTCACCAAGTGACTCCCGCACATTTTGTAGAGCAAGAATCCTTCTTCTTTTTTTGGTACCAGTCAGAAAGTAAAATTTCTGATCCAATGTCTGCCATCAGAGACAGAAGGATGATTCATTGGGATTGCTACCCTTTTCCCATTTGAGCTACTTTGTGGTAGTGGTATATTTTGACTATAATTCAGGCCCAGGGTGGGTTCTGGGGATAGATGCATCATCAGAGTGAGTCGATCTGCATCATCTAGATCTATACTAAGACTATGTTATCTGGCACCCAGAGTCCCTTGGTTATTAGCCTCCACACCCCCAGATCAGCCTACTCGGAGTCTTAGACCAGGACTAGGTCACCTTGTGAGCGGTTGACAAAGGTTTTAGACATCTAGGGTTCCATTTTAGTTCATATTTAGAGTTACAAATGATCGGAGCCAAACGACTCCAGGGCACACGCAGTACAACCATAAACAATGGCTGCCACTCACCTTTCTCGAACAAGTCGCGACGTTGTTCTGCTACTTTCTGTTGGGGTCCGTCAAGTACAAGCCATTTTTGGGCACACTCACGTACTTTTGCCCACGATGCTTCAGTAAAACGAGTGATACTGCCCGAAAACTTATCGGAAATGTGAATAACACAGGAGAGGCTTTCAGCGCACGCTACCCCTGTGGGCGCTGCCATTTTGTTGTCACATGACCAAAGGGATGACACTGATTGGTTAAAACGTCCCGGACTGGGCCATGTTTAAGGTAGCCAGACAATTATTACCGACTGACTTCAATCGCATTTTTCATACAGCTATCCACACCTTTGGAAGTGGGAACATCGATATTTTGTCTTACAATAATGTAATCTTAATTTAGAAACACTAAAATTTTAGTTCCCCGTTGGGTGTCACAAAACTGAACGAAAAGTGGCAGCTGCTCACGGCCTACTGGGAGAATGTCCTATGGACAGATGAGACAAAACTGGAACTTTTTGGCAAGGCACATCAGCTCTATGTTCACAGACGCAAAAATGAAGCATACCAAGAAAAGAACACTGTCCCTACTGTGAAACATGGAGGAGGTTCTGTTATGTTCTGGGGCTGCTTTGCTGCATCTGGCACAGGGTGTCTTGAATCTGTGCAGGGTACAATGAAATCTCAAGACTATCAAGGTATTCTAGACAAAAATGTGCTGCCCAGTGTCAGACAGCTTGGTCTCAGTCGCAGGTCATGGGTGTTGCAACAGGATAATGACCCAAAACACACAGCTAAAAACACCCAAGAATGGATAAGAGCGAAACATTGGACTATTCTAAAGTGGCCTTCTATGACCCCTGATCTAAATCCTATTGAACATCTGTGGAAGGAGCTGAAACATGTCGTCTGGAGAAGGCACCCTTCAAACCTGAGACAACTGGAGCAGTTTGCTCATGAGAAGTGGGCCAAAATACCTGCTGAGAGGTGCATAAGTCTCATTGACAGTTACAGAAATCGTTTGATTGCAGTGATTGCCTCAAAAGGTTGTGCAACAAAATATTAAGTTAAGGGTACCATCATTTTTGTCCAGGCCTGTTTCATGAGTTTGTTTTTTAAAATAACTCTGTTGAACCACAATTCAAAAGCATTGTCTGATTTTCAATGGCTAATTTTCATAGAATTTTTATTTATTACCACTTTTGTCAGATTCAAGTTATTTCTGTGACCATTGTGGGTTTTTCTTTCATTAACAGAGGGGTACCAACAATTTTGTCCACGTGTGTATTAGAAATAACTGAAAATGAAGTGGCAAATATCATCAGCTGATTGAATAGCTCAAAAGCAACAGATGAACATGGTCTTAACACCAAATTTTTAAAAGAAAATAAAGAATCTCTCATTTGTCCAATTACTTATTTAATCAATCTATCAATCAAACATGCTGTTGTCCCAGCTGCTTGGAAGGTAGGAGTGGTCAGATCAATTTTCAAAACAGGGAGCAAAACTGATATAAACAACTACAGACCAATCAGTATCTTACCTGTCGTCTCCAAAATAACTGAAAAAAATGGGTGGCCACACTATTATGTGAACATCTCAATTATGGGAACCCCCCCCCCCCCGCATCATGCACAGTTTGGGTTCCGTGCCCACCACTCAACAGAGCCTGCAATAAGCTTGTTCTTAGAGAAAATTGAATCTTTCTTAGATAAGTGCAATTGTGTAGGTGCTGTGTTTTAAGATCTGAAGAAGGCATTTGACACTGTTGACCACAACATCTTTCTAACCAAACTTACTCAGTTTAATTTTTCAGAACATACAGTACTATCACATGGATGAAATCCCATAACTAGTGATTACTCTGCAGCATATGCATATACAGTATATACAGTATATACAGTATATATATATATATATATATATATATATATATATACAGTATATATATATATATATATATATATATATATATATATATATATATATATATATATATATATATATATATATATGCCCGTGCATTGCACACATATGTGCCGCCTCTTGTTTGTTGCTATCTGTTGTTGCTGTGACGTGCTTGGGTGCATGTGTGTGTACACATACACAGCACTTCACTGGTGTGACATTTGAATGTTTTGTTTTGTAACATCTTACCTCTTGCACTTTAGCATATACACTTTGTACAGTTTCATTGCAGTTGTTCTGCTTGTGCATGATTGATTGTTTTTCTGTGGGACTACAGATGCAAATTAGCAGTATTGCTAAATCTGTCATACTTACATTTGTATTAATGTTCATTAGTATGTAATGTCCCTTTCAAATGAATATTAAAGTTCTTCTCCACTCCTCGGACATCCTCTCACTCTCCAAGACTGTGTAAAACAATCTGGTTAAAAAGTCCACTGCTATCTCTCCTAAACATCTCCATACCTCCACAGATATGTCATCTGGACCAACCGCCTTTCCATTCTCCATCCTCTTCAAAGCTGCCCTCACTTCCGCCTTGCTAATCATTGGGACGTCCTTGTTCACTATATTTCCTTCATCCATCCATCCATCCTCCTCTCTCTCTCTCTCTCTCTCTCTCTCGTGCGCATGCGTGAGCGTTTGTGGGAGTAGGGGTGTGGAGTGGTGTCGAGTGAGTACTTTAAACTTTGTTTTTTCTAACTTTTCTCTATCGTGTGTGTTTGAGGTGTGTGTGTTTAATATAGTGGGTTGAGTGTGTGTGTGTGCTGGGGTGTGAGTGTTGGTGTGTGTGTGTCGGGGAACGGTAGCTTCTGCTGCCTGTTTTTCCCGGCCGGCCATCATGCCGGTGATTGATGGTGGTGTGGAGTTTGAGCGCTTAACCCGGCGTCATGGAGTGAGAATCCTCCCGACAGTTCCCTGTTCTGTGGAGGAGGCCAGCCTTGCTGTAGGACAGGTGGTTGGGCATGACGGTATAAAATCAGCATCGAGGATGAACAGCGCAATTGTGATCTTTCTGGATTCAACTGAAAAAGCTGATCAGGTGGTGGCACAGGGAGTGGTCATAAGTGACACTTTTACTCCCGTTTTACCGCTGGCTAACCCGTCTAGGAGGATCACCATCTCAAACGCTCCTCCTTTCGTTAAAAATGATCAGCTGATAAGAGAGTTGTCCCGTTTTGGCCAGGTTGTTTCCCCTATCAGAATGGTCTCTCTGGGTAGCAAGTCCCCCCTGCTGAAGCATGTTGTATGTCACAGGAGGCAGTGTTTCATGGTGTTGAAAGACAGCTCTGCTGAACTGAACGCGTCTTTTAACTTCAGGATTGACGGCTTTAGCTACTTGGTGTTTGCAACTTCTGAAACCATGAGGTGTTTTGCGTGTGGTGCAGAAGGCCATCTTATTAGGTCATGTCCTGAAAAGGCGAACACAAAGAGCACTGCCGGTAAGAAAGGTGACGGCGCTGTTTCTGGTGGTCCGGAGGGTAGCGCTACATGTGGTGCGGCGCCCGCTCGTGCGGGGGCGGTCGCGGCCGCAACTGCGGCCGCGTCCGCAACTGCGGCCGCGTCCGCTTCTACTTCTGCGGGGGCGTCCGCGGACGCGGAAGCGGCCGCGTCCGCTTGTGCTGGGGCGGCCGCGGCCGCCTCTGCTGGGGTGGCCGCGGCGGGCGCGGTAGTTGACCCCCCAAACAGTGATGGTGGGGAATTTCTGTCTGGCGGCAGCTCTAATGATTGTGACGAGCCTGTCGCCCGGAGTAAAGAGGTGGAGGGTGTAAGTAAAAGTGCAGTTAAACGAAGGAACGTGGATGAACAGACTTTGCAGGTGGGGGAGGAGCGGTTTGAGGCTGTAGCGGACACACAGAGCAAACACTGCATGACAAACGTTGCAGTTCACGAAGAAATGCAGGAATGTAGTTTTGTTGAAGAGGATCCTTTTAAAGCTGCACAAAAAAGGAAAAGTGCTGAAAACTTGCAGAGCTCTGCTAAATCTAGTAGGGTTGGGAATTTAGATTTACTGGATGAGAGCGTCTCTGACGAAAGTGGAGCTGAGTCTGAACTGATGCAGACGCAGACGCAGGAGGAGCAAAGCTCCTATTGTTTTACCAAAATTAGGCAATTTCTCCAGGTGACTAAGGGGAGCAGAGCTGTGAAAGTGGAAAATTACTTTCCAGATCTGGCGTTATTTGTGGCATCAGCTCGCAAGCTTATGAAACTGAATGATGGGAATAAGACTTTTACTGATCAGGAAATATATCGTTTAAAGAAACTGGTTGTCAAACTGAAATCACAAATTACTAACAGTCATGTTGACTCTTAGTTTGTTTCTTCCCTTTTATGCTATGTGTGTGTTTTTTTACTGTACCTTATTTTTATCCTTTTTAATGCCCCACCTTAGAATTGGCACTCTTAATATAAACGGGGCCAGGGATGATGTAAAAAGGGCCTCTTTATACAAGCTTTTTAATTTAAAGACACTTGACGTGCTGATGGTCCAGGAGACTCACAGCACTGTAGACATTGAGTGCCAGTGGAGAAAAGAGTGGGATGGCTGCATTTTTTTTTAGCCACACAGAGAGCAGAGAGGATCAGGGTCTTTGACGTGCTTTCGGATACGGTTAGGTCCTGTGATCCAAATAGTTTTTTATTTCTGGGGGGTGATTTTAACTGTACATTAAACCACAGACTAGACAGAAACCATCAGGAGCCTCAACCTGCTTCTGCCAATAGGCTGAGAGAACTGGTGAAAACACATGAAATGGCCGATGTGTGGAGATCACATCATGGGGACCAGAGGCAGTACACCTGGAGCCATGTCAAAGATAACCTTTTATCTATGGCTAGGTTAGACCGTTTCTATGGTTTTAAACATCAAATGAGTGTTTTTAAAAATAGTTGTATCTGTCCTGTTGGTTTCACTGATCACTGCCTGCTGTTTTGTTCTGTGTTTATTGAAAATGTAAAGTGTAAGAGTGCTTTTTGGCATTTTAACAATACACTTTTAAATGATGTGTTTTTTAAAGAGGTTTTTCATGATGTTTGGAAGTCACACAGGGAACAAAAACCCTCTTTTAGTTCTCTCCAATTGTGGTGGGATTTTGGTAAGGCCCAGATAAAACAACTCTGCCAACAGTACACTCAAAATGTCACTCGTAGCTTGACCCAATCCTTGAAAGTTCTGGAGACTGAGGTGGTAGAACTAGAGGAGTTGCTCAGTTCTACAGGAAAACAGGAGCACTTAGAGGCTCTCAAGTCAAAAAGGTCAGCCTTGGCTAGCTTGCTAGGGGTCACCGAACAGGGTGCTCTGGTCCGCTCACGCTACATGGATGTAGCTCTGATGGACTCGCCCTCCCAGTACTTTTTTGGACTGGAGGGGAAAAATGGACAGAGAAAGCTTATTCACTCCTTGTTGGGCGATGACGGGAGAACAATCTCCACAGCAGCAGAGATCAGGAAACACGCTGCTAGCTTTTACAGTGAATTGTTTAGAGCAGAGTGGAGGGAGGACACGTCACTGGGCCAGGTTTTCCTTGATGGTCTTCCAGTGCTCTCAGAGGACCTTGTTGCCGGCTTGGATGCTCCACTGTCTCTGTCTGAGCTGCATACGGCGCTAATGAGCCTCCAGAATGGAAAATCACCAGGCATAGATGGTCTCTCTGTGGACTTTTTTAAGGAATTCTGGCCCCTGCTTGGTCCAGACCTGCTGGAGGTTCTCCAAGATAGCTTGGAAAGGGGGACCCTACCCACGACCTGCAGGAGGGCCATCATCACACTGTTGCTGAAAAAGGGGGACCTCCAGAGCCTAAAGAACTGGAGGCCAGTCTCTCTGCTCTGCACAGACTACAAGATTCTCTCAAAAGCTCTGGCCCGAAGACTGAGAAAGGTGATGAGCGAGCTCATTCATGTAGACCAGACTTACTGTGTGCCTGGCAGGCTGATTAGTGACAACGTCACTTTAATTCGGGATATTTTGGAGGTCTCTGGTTCATTGGCGGTAGAAACTGGTTTGATTTCAATTGACCAGGAAAAGGCGTTTGATCGGGTTGAACACCAATATTTATGGACAGTTTTAACAGCTTTTGGGTTCAGCCCAGGCTTCATAGCCAGGATATGGGTCTTGTACAGTGACATTGAGAGTGTGCTGAAGATAAATGGGGGCCTGTCTGCCCCTTTAAAAGTTCAGAGGGGGGTTCGGCAGGGCTGCCCTCTCTCAGGGATGCTATACTCCCTCGCCATAGAGCCTTTGCTTCACTGCCTGAGAAGGGATCTATCAGGAGTTACTTTTCCTGGCTGTGACACCACGTTCAAGCTGTCGGCCTATGCAGATGATGTAGTCATTCTGCTAAATAAGCAGAGTGACATTGACGTTCTGGTTAGGAGTGTCAATCTTTTTGGCCAACTTTCCTCTGCAAAAATAAACTGGGGAAAAAGCGAGGCTCTGATGGTGGGGGAGAAACTAAAAAATCAGCTTACGCTGCCTGGTGGGTTGATTTGGAAAAAAGGAGGTTTTAAGTATCTTGGTGTCTTTATTGGAAATCAGCAGTTTGAGCAAAAAAATTGGGATGGGGTCATAGAGAAAATTAACGGGAGACTAAACAAGTGGAAGTGGCTAATGCCAAGAATATCTTTTAGAGGAAGAGTGCTCATTTTAAACAATCTTGTTTCCTCATCCCTGTGGCACCGCCTCATGTGTATGGACCCCCCTGCTGGTTTGTTGTCCAAAATTCAGTCTGTTTTGGTGGACTTTTTTTGGGGGGGTGGACTCCACTGGGTTCCTCAAGCCCTGTTATTTCTTCCCAAAGAGGAGGGGGGGCAAGGAGTGATTCATTTAGCTAGTAGAGGTGCTGCTTTTAGACTGACTTTCATACAGAGACTGCTGACGGGCCCCCAGGACCTGGTATGGAGGCCTTTGGCCTATGTTATTTTACAGAGAGTCCTTGGGCTTGGGCTAGACCTCCCTGTGTTTTTAATGGATTTTAAGAACTCTAATGCACTGTCTTTACCCAGTTTTTACCGCAGTCTCTTTTCAGTGTGGACTCTTTTTAAAAAACAAAGAGGGCCATGCGATTCCCTCTACTGGTTGTTGAGGGAGCCGCTGGTTTTTGGTGGTCGCCTTGGTGTCCTGCCGGGAGTTGGAAGGACCTTCCTTGATAGGCTGTGTTCCAGGAACGTTCTCACTCTGAAGCAAGTGGTGGAACTGGCTGGTCCTGGCCTCAACAACGCCTCAGCTTTAGCAGCTCATCTTGGTGTCAGGTCGAATCGTTTCATCGATGGTCTTCTTGCACACTGGAAACAGGAGCTTCATGGACTTGAGCACTCCCTACTCTTGGACTTTAGCAATGGCACGCTGCAGCCGGAAAGCACGGACCCCTTTCCCTCTCTCACGCTCTATATGGACTTTGACGTCGCTCCTTGCTCCTTACTGGCATTCTGTGCTCCCACTGGTGTGGACTTTGGAGGAGCCAGTGGTAAGGCACTCTACAGACTGGTGGTGATGGCACTCAACAAGGACCGATTGAACACCTGTGTGGACACTCCTTGGAGAGCCTATTTTAAACTAGGAAAAGGGCATCGGCCTGCCTGGAGGGCTCTTTATAAAGCCCCTCTCCCTAAGAGGCATGGAGACTTACAGTGGAGGGTCCTGCATGGTATTATAGCTGTCAATGCTTTTGTTTCTGTGATTAACAGCAGTGTCAGTGATCAGTGTGTTTTTTGTTCCTCTAGGGAGAGAGTTTTTCATTGTTTTATTGAATGTCAGCGCCTGACTGGCCTCTTTGAACTTCTCACAGAACTTTTTCATATTTTTAAGGAAGTTTTCTCTAAGCAGGTTTTCATTTGTGGTTTTATGTACAATCGTCGTTTTAAGCAGAAGTGTCAACTACTGAACTTTGTTTTAGGGCAGGCAAAGTTGGCTATCTATGTAAGCCGGAGAAGAAAACTTGAGAATGTTGAGAGTGATGTTGATGTCAAAATTTTATTTGTGAGGCCACTTAAAGCCAGAATCAGGCTGGACTTTCAGTTTTTTATGGGGAATGGGGATGTGGAAGGTTTTAGGACCCTCTGGTCCCTGGAGAATGTCCTCTGTTCAGTTCATGATGGACAGCTTTTTTTTGGGCGTTTTTTGGGGGATTAATTTTCTGTGTAATATAGCATGACATAGAAATTGTATTGACTGATGGACAAATGTGTTTATTAAAGATCTTTTAAAAATCAAAAAATCTCTCTCTCTCTCTCTCTCTTTCTCTCTTTTTCTTTATTCATCAGCTCTTTAAAGTACTCCTTCCATCTTCTCAACACACTCTCATCACTTTTTAGTACATCACCATTTCTGCCCTTAATCAACCTAGCCTGCTGTACATCCTTTCCAGTTCAATCTCCCTGGCTAGCCAATCAATACAAGTTCTTTTCTCCTTCGTTAGTGTCCAGCCTCTTATACAACTCACTATATGCCTTATCCTTTGCCACCTCTTTGCCATGCACCTAGATTCCAAATCTTCATCTCCCTGACAATCCCACTTTTTCTTTGCTAACCTCTTCCTTTGGATACTTTCCTGTACCAACTCATTCCACCACCAAGTCTCCTTGTCTTCCTTCCTCTGTCCACTGGATACACCACATACCTTTCTACCTGTTTCCTTCAATACTTTTGCTGTACTTTCCCAGTCATCTGGTAATTCTTCCCTACCCCCCAGAGCCTGTATCAACTCCTTCCTGAAATCTGTGTAACCTTCTTTCTTCTGTAACTTCCGCCACTTAATCTTTGGCTCTGCCTTCACTGTTTTCCTCTTCTTGCTTTGCAAAGCCATCCTACAGACTACCATCCGATGCTGTCTAGCTACATTCTCCCCTACCACCATATTGCAGTCTCTTATCTCTTTCAGATTTCTCCTTCTGCATAAGATGTAGTGGAGCTGTGTACACCTTCCTCCACTCTTGTAAGTCACCCTATGATCCTCTCTCTTCTTGAAGTATGTGTTCACCACAGCCATTTCCTGTCAGGGTCTGAGCTTGGCTGGAGGATCTGGCTCATGCTTTAATTTGTCATGTGCTTTTCTTTATTATTATCCCGAGTTATCATTATTGTGAGTTTTCCTGCCATGATCTCCTGTGTTTGGATTGCCTTGTTTTTGACAGTATCCTCGCTTTCCTTTTTGCCTTGCCTGATTGTGTCCATTTATTTGCTAAGTGTAGGCACCTGCTTGTAATCATGTTCACCTGCCATTCTGTTATTTAAGGAGTGCCGCCTCTCTTCAAGGTATGGTGTCCTCGTCGTTTTGGCGTTAGCCATGCTTCTGTTAGTCTGGTAATCTGCCTGAGTTAGGTTTTTCCCCTTTATTAATGGAAGTATCATTTATAATTTGAGCTGAGAGTGGCGTTCAGCCCAAAATAAACTTTGCAAACCGGAGTCTGGCGTTGTCTACTTCTTCCATACCCATACTTGACAGTAGGACACCGACAGTGAGGACCCAGTGGACTTCCAGGTTTGCTTATTATGGCAGGTTGTGTGCTATTTACGTAAGACCAATTTGACTCCATGAACCGCTTACAGGACCTTGTGGCCATGGCCCCCAGCACTTCCGACCCAGAGGAGGAATGTCGGTTATGGACAGCAGCCGAATGGGAGATGAGCGTACTCCGCGTCTGGGGGTGTTTCCATGGGCACGGGACCAGCCCATCTACTGTGCCCCGTGGCCCACCTCTCCATCTAGGACTGCCATGGATATGCGGAAGGAGCATCGATGCCACTCCTCCCGACACCCCAGTGCAGCTCTAGCTCACGGCCATACCCCTCCGCCAGCCCCTCTCTGCAGCCACCCAGAGAGAGTCATCTGGCGCATCACCAACAGCAGAGTGGGAGACAAGACAAGTACCGTATTCTTATTTTTTCACTTCCATTAATGAGAGGTCTTGCTTTGCTCCCGGTGGTGGTGGGAGAAGGGGGGGGGGGGCTGTTGAATTCACTCCACCTGTCTCTGCTGTTTTCTCTGCTGCCGTTCCTAAATCCACTCCCTCATCTGGCTCTTCTCTCTCCTCTTTCCCAAGCCCCACGCCCCATGCCTGAGGTCACCCGCTGCTTGGAGCTTGTAGATCTCATCGGGGATATAGGTCAATGTTACACCTTCTGCCTGAAGATGGAAGGCTGGGAGAATGCAGTATGGAGAAATGAAGCATGGAGGCGGGCTCATCGTGTAGCTGCAGCAAATCCCCTTCTGAGGGAAGAGATTCCTACCTTCCTCGAGGATTTCCTGCAGTCTGACGAGTTTGCCTTCGCACTAGAAGAGGAGGAGTCATCGGTTCCAGAGTCTGGTGCCAAGGCGCATTCATCGTCTCTTCCTGAGGACAGCACACCCTTGTCATCAGTAGCTGAGGTTGATGCGCAGCAACTGTGTGTTCCTGAGCGTCCCCTGGTTTCAGCTTTACAGGACCGATGCCATTGGTGAAACGTTCTTTGGCCCTTTTACGCACGTCTCCATGCTCCGCACCTGTTCCAGCTCTCTCCATGGTGCACACATCTGCTTCACCTGTCATTAAGTCTGCTGCTCAGCCTGACAATAAGCATGCAGCTTCTCCTGACTCCAGCGCACCTCTGTCAGCTGTTTCTGAGGGCTGTGTGCCTCAGCCACTTGCTTCAGAACTGGCAACTCTTCCGCCATCTGTTTGTGAATTAAGGACTCCTATATGTGAATCTTCTGAACCAGAAAATTCTGCATTGGTGTGTTCTGAACTGGAAAATTCTGTATTTGTGAGTTGTGAACCTGAAAATTCTGCCATAGTGAGTTCTTTGCTGGAGAATTCTGCAGTAATGTGTCCAGTGCCTGAAGTTTCTGCAACAATCAATCCTGAACCTGAAAATTCTGAAATTTTTGCATCTGTGTGTCATGAATCTAAAAGTTTGGCATCTGTGTTCCCTGTGTCTGAGATTTCTGTATCTGAGTGTTTTGAACCTGAAATTTCTGTGTCTGTCAGTCCTATGGCAGTAATTTCTGCGTCTGTGAGTCCTAAGACAGAAATTTCTCCATCTGTGTGTTTAGTGGCAGGAATTTCTGTGTCTGTGTGTCCTGTGGTGGAAATGTCTGTATCTGAGTGTTTTGAACCAGAGATTTCTGCAGTTGTTTGTTCAGAGCCAGAGGTTTCTGCAGCAGTGCGTCCTGCATCAGAAATCTCTACATCAATGAGTTTTGAGCCAGAAATGTCTGGACCTGTGGGTTCTGTGCCTGAAATTTCTGCAGTAGAGTGTTCTGCATCAGTAAACTCTGCATCTGTGTATCATGAATCTGAGCCAAATATCTGTATTTCTGAGACCCTTGAGCAGGAGATGTCTGTTATCTGTGTCTAAATTAAAGTCTCCTGTGTTAGCTTCAGAACAGAGAACTCCCGTGTCACCTCTGGAGTGTAAAGATCCTTTTTTGCAAGTTTCTAAGGATGAAATTTCCATTGTGTCATCTCCAGAGCTTAAGGGTTCTCTATCATCGGAGGTTGAAATTTCCCTGTCATTATTTTCTGGGGTTAAGATTCCCATGTTTTCCTTTGTGCCTGAAACCCCTTTTAGCCCTGTGTTTAAAGCTCCTGAGGTTTATGCCCCCACGGTGCCGTGTCCACCTGTCTGGTGGTCTATGGACTTTGGTAGGCCACCCGGCGCATTGTGTCCATCCGTCTATTGGTCTGTGGACTTTGGTAGGCCACCGGATCCGCCATGTACTGCATGGACTTGGGTAGGGCCCCGGAGCTGCCTCGGTCCTTGGTCCGATGGCCGTGGGCCAATGGAATCAGAATCAGAATCAGAATCAGAATGAGGTTTATTGCCATTGTTCATGTAGTACACAAACTAGAAATTTGTCTCGGTGCAATGCTGCAACATTAAACATTAAACATTTTTAAAATAAAAAAAACTATGCATGCAATACAATGTAAAATATGAATGAGTAATACTAATCTATGCAATTATTAAATATATTAACAAGTAGCAGATATTGTGGAGTTCCACATAGTGCAGACGGTAGTGCAAAAGAAAACAGTGATAATTGTCATGAGTCCAGTTGAGCTGCTGTACGTAGTGCACGAGAGTCTAATAAGTCACTTAGTGTTCAGCAGTCTGATGGCAGAGGGGAAGAAGCTGTTCATATAGTGGGAGGTTTTAGTCTGAATGGACCGAAGTCTTCTACCTGAGGGGAGGGGGGCAAACAGTGCGTGTCCAGGGTGTGAAGGGTCGGCTATGATCCGACCTGCACGCCTCCGGGTCCTGGAGGTGTACAGGTCCTGGAGGGATGGGAGCTTGCAGCCGATCACCTTCTCAGCAGCGCGCACAACGCGCTGCAGTCTTAGTCTGTCCCTGGCAGTGGCTCCTGCGTACCACACGGTGATGGAGGTGGTGAGGATGGACTCGATGATGGCTGTGTAGAACTGCACCAACATCTTGGTGGGTAGCTTGAGCTTCCTCAGCTGCCGCAGGAAGAACATCCTCTGCTGGGCCTTTTTGATGAGGGAGCTGATGGTCGGCTCCCACTTGAGGTCCCGGGTGATGGTGGTGCCCAGGAAGCGGAAGGAATCCGTAGTGGTGATGGGAGAGTCTGTGAGGGTAAGGGTGGGCAGAGGGGCTGTTACTTTTCTGAAGTCCACGATCACCTCCACTGTCTTCAGAGCATTCAGCTGCAGGTTGTTGCGGCTGCACCAGGACGCCAGCTGGGCCACCTCTCTCCTGTAGGCGGACTCGTCGCCGTTGGAGATGAGCCCGATGAGGGTGGTGTCGTCCGCAAACTTGATCAGCTTGACAGACTGGTGGCTGGAGGTGCAGGACTTGGTGTACAGGGAGAAGAGCAGGGGGGAAAGTACACAGCCCTGGGGTGATCCGGTGCTGATGCTAACAGAGTCTGAGACAGTCTTTCCCAGCCGCACATGCTGACTCCGGTCCATCAGGAAGTCGGTGGTCCACCTGCAGAGGGAGTCAGGCACGTTGAGCGGGGACAGCTTGTGCTGGAGCAGAGCGGGGCAGATGGTATTGAATGCAGAGCTGAAGTCCACAAACAGGATCCTGGCATAGGTTCCCGGGGAGTCCAGGTGCTGCAGGATGGAGTGGAGGGCCAGGTTGACTGCGTCGTCCACAGACCTCTTGGCTCGGTAGGCAAACTGCAGCGGGTCCAGGAGGGGAGTGGTGATGGTCTTGAGGTGGGGCAGGACCAGGCGCTCAAAGGACTTCATGACTACAGAGGTGAGCGCTACAGGTCTGTAGTCAAGTCCAGTGATCCGTGGCTTCTTGGGGACAGGGACGATGGTAGAGGTTTTGAGGCAGGTCGGCACGTGGCATAACTTCAGGGAGGTGTTAAAAATGTCTGTGAAGACAGGAGTCAGCTCTTCCGCGCAGTGTCTCAGGGTGGAGGGAGACACGCTGTCCGGACTGGGGGCCTTGTGCGGGTTCAGTCTGGAGAACTGCCTGTGCACGTCCTGCTCACTGATGACAAGGGCAGGGGGGGAGGAGGGGGGCAGCCTTTGATGAAGTGGGGACCATGGAGGCAGTGGCGCTGGGGGAAGGGGGGGAGTTGGACACAGCTGACGAGGTGTCAAAACGGGCATAGTGTTCGGACAGTCTTTGACAAAGAGCTTTGTCATCCTGACCCTTAGAAGCCTGAGGCTGATAGTTGGTGATTTGCCTCAGTCCTCTCCACACAGAAGCAGAGTCGTCAGCAGTGAACTGCTGCTGGAGTCTCTCAGAATACACAGATTTAGCTCTCCTCAGCTCTCTGCTAAACCGGTATTTGACCTCCGTGTAGCAGTCCCTGTCTCCACTTTTCAACGCTGCTTCCTTCTCCTTCCTGATTTGTCTGAGCTTGGCTGTGAACCAGGGCTTGTCGTTGGAGTAACTCACCCTGGTGCGCGATGGAAGAATGCTCTCCTCACAAAAGTGGATGTATGAGTTCACAGTGTCTGTGTACTCATCCAGATCATGCGTGGCTCCTTTAAACATGTCCCAGTCAGTTATTTCCAAGCACTTGCGCAGCCTCTCCCCAGCATCACTGGTCAATTTCCTCATAGTGCTCACCACAGGTTTTGTGAGCTTCAGCCTCTGTCTGTATGTGGGAATCAGGTGGACCATCACATGATCAGATAGTCCAAGCGCAGCGCGGGGAACAGCGCGATACGCGTCCTTAACTGTAGTGTAACAGTGATCCAGCGTGTTCTCTCCTCTGGTGGGGCATTTAATAAACTGTTTGTAGCGGGGGAGTTCATGGTTCAGGTTGCTCTGGTTAAAGTCGCCAACCACAATAACCAGAGAGTCCGGAAAGGTTCGCTCCGCTTGCTGAATGTGATCCGCGAGCGCGCGCTGAGCCTCGCGCACGTCTGCGTCGGGCGGGACATAAACAGCGGCCAGGATGAATGAAGCAAACTCATGCGGGTAATAAAATGGCTTGCAGTTGATGAATAAATATATTTAAGCGTGGAAGACCACCCGACCCACCTTGCTTTTTGGTTTAGTGGTCCTGGGACTCTGGCAGGCCACCTGACCCATTTTTGGTTTGGGGTCATGGACTTTGGTTATCCCCCACAATCTGTGTTTCGTGTTTTTGGTTCTGTGGGGGGATATAAGGGTTTGTTTTGCCCCATTCTCTTCTTAACTTTAGGTGCTCATCGTTGTTTAGATGGGTCTCTTGGAGGAATGCTATCTGTACCCTCTCTTTTTTTAAATAGTTAAGAATTTTTTTTTACGTTTAATAGGGGTCTGGATCCCATGTTTTGTTTTGTTTTTTCCACTTTTCCTCTGGTGCACTCCTGGTGCACAATTTGGGCTTCTCATGTCTCATCCTTTCATTCCTTCACAATATATACATATATATTGTAACACCTTGGGAGAATCTACTGGATATTTTGGACAGTTTTTACATTTTTCCTCTGTACTTCAATTTGAATATCTTCATTTGTATAGGACATTCCAAGGTAAGACAGCTGTGTTTTATATTAAACTATTTTCCTGCTTGCAATACTCTTAACTTTAATGTTATGTGTGTTTTGAACCTGCTCACTGGCAATAACTTGCTGCCATCCGTTTCAAAGTGAAATGCCGGTTCCACGTTGTTGACGCCATGAAGGGCTTAAATGACATTAACAGCCGGTTTAACCTCTGGATTATCTTAGCGACTCTGAGCCTTTAGTGGTATACTGACTTGGCCGTTTTATACAAAGCTGGACTCTTCAACACTTGAGACTTTTAACTGGAACAGCAACCCCTTAAAGATGAAGCCAAAGCAAAATTTTTAACATTTTGTATGGAATCTGGTCTGTCTCATGATTGGTAATTGGAATGTTTGAGTGCAGGTGATCTGCAGGCAGAACTTCATTAAGGAATCCAAAGATTTTTATTCTTAAACACTCCCAGTTGTATTCAGATTGATTGTTTTTGTTCAAGTCTCAATTAAGTTGGTTGCAAATACTCTGCTTGTTTGAATTAAGAACTAAATGCGATCAAATGAAATTGTATGTTAAATGGCATATTGTATGATATAGTGTAGTTAGAAATGTACTTTAAGTCAGTTAACATTATTCTTAAAATGATGTTTTAAAAACTCAAAGCAATCAGAAAGTGGCCATAAGGACTGGAAGAGAAGCAGAAAAAAAAAGAAAAATGAGCAAAATTTAAAACAATGCGTCATGGGTTTAAGTTTCCCCTGAAGTTTGTTTCCTGAAATTGTGACTTAGATTAACCACTATAATTCAAGTGACTCCGTGAAACACTCATGGCTGCTCTGTTCATTCACAGACCAGAAAATTCACGCTGTTACCCTGTTAAATCAAAGGGAATCTTCCTTCTTTTGCATGTCCTTTTGTTGTTAAAATTGTGTTAACAGGCCTGAGGAGTTGTTAGCTCCTGGCCAGCAGGTCAGTTGGGGGTGGGGGGGATCAGTGCTGCTGATAAAGCCACGTCACCCTTTAACCCTTTGGTTTCCATCTCAGCAGCAGCTCTGTTTGAATTGTTCTCAGAAGGGAACATGTAAATCGACAGAGGTGTGAAGTTTGGCCCAGCTATTCCCACTAATGTCATGGGGGGTGATCTGTTGGGTGTCATGGGGTGTCATGTGTTTACTTTTCCTGGGTTAACTGGATTATTTCTGCTGCTGGGGATCACCTATTCCTCTCTTTCTCCTTTTCCCTGCTGATTAATGCAGATTTGCAGAATTTAACACCTCCGAACACAACCGCTTAGTTCCTCCTCATGGCTGTCTTAAAAAAAAATGGCCAACACATGTCAATTTATCACATCCTTTTTCATGGAAATTAGAAACATTCTTTTGTAAATGTGAGGATTTTTCTCATAAATTTGCAGGATTTTCCTGCAGAGTTAGAGCCATTTTACTCAGAAATGTGCAGCTTCTTATTTGAAAATTTACAGCTTTTTATTATTCATAATTTTGCAGCTTTTTCCTCATGAATTTAGAACTTTTCTTACTCTTGAATTTACAGTTAAAAAAAAAAGCTTAAACTTGCTGCATTTTACTCAAATCTTAGATCTGCAGCGTTTTTAGGTTGTAAACAGTTGAAAATTTACACTTTTTTTGTCTTTTTGCTAAAGTTGCAGCTTTTTACCCATAAAATTGCACTTTTATGGTCAGAAATTGGCAGCTTTTAACTGAGACTTACACCCCCCCCCCTTTTTTTTTGTCAGGTCAGGCATTGGCTTGCTTGCTACCGGTAGTACCATGAAAACCATGCTACAGGTAGTACCATGCTACAGGTAGTATCATGAAAACCGGTACTACCTGTCTCATCGCCGGTGACTCAACTGTCATCCCCGCCCTTCCGAGGGCATGGAGGGTGAAACAGGGCAGAACTAAAAACAATATCTGTCACAGGTCTGTGGTGGACCACTCCCAGTTACACGGGGTGAGACTGGACATCCTGGCAGATAAACACATCTGTCACAAGGTCTGTGGTGGACTGTGCCAGTCGGTGCATTGTGACATGCACTACACAAATAGCAGAGATAAACAAACCTATCATCTGGTCAGTCACTGCAACAGATACTGGAGTCAGTTTGTCTTGGCTTGTCCTTGCCACTGATATTACCTTTATCTGCCAAGAATGTGCTGCTAGTCCAGCAAAAGCTAGCAGTACTCAAATACTTTGCAAGCAGTTTCATGAAATGGCCAATCAGAAAGCAACTCATACTGGCTCGGACGCCGCCCGGGCTTACAAGGTCCGCGCTGATCTGTTCACACTCCAACAGGCAGCGAAAAGTAAGCTAGGAGCAGGAAGACAAAAGAAGAGGAAAACAGCAACCTTATGTGTAGCAGAATGGAATGTACACACTCTGATGGACAGAACAACATCACAGTGCCCAGAAAGACAGACCGCGCTTGTGGCCCTAGAAATGAACAGGTACAATGTAGACATAGCTGCACTTAGTGAAACAAGATTGCCTGGATATGATAGCTTGGAAGACCATGGGTACGTCTTCTTTTGGAATGGGAGATCAACTCAACAAAGGAGAGAAGCAGGAGTGGGCTTTGCAGTTAGAAAGGAGATACAGTAGCAGCAATGCTTGATGAGGTACCGGTGCCAATCAATGATAGGATAATGACTATGAGACTCCCACTACAGCGGAAGATGTATGCCACACTCATCAGTGTATATGCCCCAACAATGACCAACACAGAGGAGATGAAGGAAGAGTTCTACAGTGATTTACATGAGACTATCAGGCGTGTACCGACTGATGACAGGCTGATACTCATTGGAGATTTTGATGCCAGAGTTGGTTTGGACACTGAGAAATGGAAAGGAGTGCTAGGCAGTCATGGAGTAGGCAAGTGCAATGCTAATGGAGAACTTCTACTTGCACTATGTTCAGAGTACAACCTTGTGATAACCAACACTCTATTTAAACACAAGGACACACACAAGAAGACATGGATGCACCCAAGATCCAAGCACTGGCACTTATTAGACTACATCATAGTCAGGCAGAGAGACAGAAGGGATGCATTGGACACCAGAGCAATGAGAGGTGCAGACTGTGGCACTGATCATGTTATGCTGAGATCTAGATTAAGGATTTGCAGATGAAAACAGCACTGCAGGACTGGTGCAAAGCCACCACGGAAGCTAAACACTAGTGCACTGAAAGGCCAAAAGAAGCAGGAAGAACTTACACAGGAAATGGATGCAAACTTGAAAGACTGGGACAGCAACAACTCAGAGAATGACATAGAAGAGAAATGGGCAACACTGAAGGATACGGTGTATCAGACGGTGAGTGATGTATTAGGCTACCCTGAGAGGAAACATAAGATTGGTTTGATGAGCATGATGAACACCTGAAGAAACTACTAGAAGCAAGGAATACAGCTAGGCAGGAAAACCTACAGTGTAACACAAGGTCGAAGAAGAAGAAATACTCAAAGGCTCAGAGTGAGCTACAGAAGTACACCAGAGAGATGAAGTCCAACTGGTGGGATGAAAAAGCGGAGAAACTTCAAGCTGCAGCAAACAAGAAGGACATGAAAACATTCTTCACAGGTTTGAGAGAAATCTACGGCCCTAAACCAAGAGGATTGATCCAACTAAAGGCTATGGATGGTGAAACAGTTTTGCAGGAGAAAGGCAAGATCCTGGACAGATTTACAGACCACTTTGACCAACTACTAAACAACCCTGGAGATCTCAGTGAAGAGGCTAAAGAAGCTGTAGTGCAACGACCAGCTGTATCAAGTCTGGATGAACCACCAAATTTTGATGAACTAATGGCAGCTACCAGGACAACACAGGATGGTAAAACTCCAGGAAGGGATGGAATTCCAGCAGAAGTGTGGAAATTTGGTGGTGTTCAGCTGACCAACTGCCTGCACAAGCTCATCCAAGAGATATGGGATGCCCAGAAAGTACCTCAAGACTGGAAGGATGCAAGTATTGTGCCTTTGATCAAGAAAGGTGATTCTGAAAGATTCTGAAAGGTGACAGGAAGGATTGTGGAAATTACAGAGGTATATCACTACTAGCCGCTGTTGGTAAGATTCTCTCACGTGTACTACTTAATGGACTCAGTGAACACATCTCGCAAAATGTACTACCGGAAACCTAGTGCGGCTTTAGAAGTGGAAGAAGCACAATGGACATGATTTTCTGCTTGAAACAGGTTCAAGAAAAGTGTATCGAACAGAACATGCCGCTTTATGTAGTCTTCATAGACTTCAGTAAAGCCTTCAATACTGTTTCGCGACAAGGACTTTGGCAGGTACTCAAGAAATATGGTTGTACAGAGAAGTTTATCAGCCTGATCGAGGCACTCCATACAGGTATGCAAACAAACGTGGCAATGAGTGGTTCAGTATCTAAAGACTTTTCAGTAAGCAACGGGGTGAAACAAGGGTGTGTGCTGGCACCTACACTCTTCTCGCTATATCTGGCAGCCATGCTTGAGGTGGCCTTCAAAGACACTTCAGAAGGAGTATACATTCAAACAAGGAAAGAAGCAGACTTGTTCAATGTGGCACAGTTTAAAGCCAAGAGTAAGACATCGATAAAGATAGTAAGATAAATGCTCTTTGCCGACGACAGTGCTCTAGTTGCACACAGCGTGGAAGATATGCAATCTTTAGTGGAGAAATTTGCAAGAGCAGCTAGCCAATTCAGCATCAAAATCAGCATCAAGAAGACAGAGTGCCTTTATCAACCACCAAAGTTCCAATTATCAACATCACTACCAGAAGAGATCAGCATTGGTACAGAGCCACTAGTGAAGTGCAAGACTTTCAAGTACCTAGAGTACTGTTTCAGAGAATGCTAGGCTGGAGGATGAACTATCGCTCAGAATGGGAAGAGCGAGCGCTGTGTTTGGAAACTTGAGGGAGAGACTGTGAAACAATTGACGTGTCAATCCGTGTGAAATGCAAAGTGTACAGAGCGACAGTACTGGCTACTCTATTGTACGATGCTGAAACTTGGACTGTCTACAGAGTGCAGGTGAAGAAACTCCATGCGTACATGATAAGACACCTTCGAGCCATAATGAACATCTCATGGAAAGACAAGATAACCAACATAGAAGTGTTGAAACGAGCTGGTCTACCATCAGTGGAGGACATGCTAATACAGATGAACCTGAGATGGCTCGGACATGTTGAGAGGATGGATCACCAGCGCCTCCCTCGGCAGTTACTCTACTCACAGTTATGTGAGGGCAAACACAATCAGGGTAGACCAAGGCTCAGACTTAAAGACACTGTAAAAAGAAACTTGAAGAAGTTGGACATAGACAGGAGTTATCATTATTATGAGTTTTCCTGTCATGATCTCCTGTGTTTGGGTTGCTTTGTTTTTGACAGTATCCTCGCTTTCCTTTTTGCCTTGCCTGATTGTGTCTGTTTATTTGCTAAGTGTATGCACCCGCTTGTAATCATGTTCACCTGCCATTCTGTTATTTAAGGAGTACCTCCTCTCTTCAGGGTATGGCATCCTTGTCATTTTGGCATTAACCACGCTTCTGTTAGTCTGGTAATCTGCCTGAGTTTGGTTTTTCCTCTTTTTGTTAATGAAAGTATCATTTATAATTTGAGCTGAGAGTGGTGCTCAGCCCAAATTAAACTTTGCAAATCAGAGTTTGGCATTTGGGTCTGCTTCTTCCCTACACACACCTGACATTTCTATCCTTTTAGCAATATCCACAACCATCTGTCCTTGCACATTTCTCTCCTTAAGACCATAGCTACCCAGGACCTCCTCTTCACCTCTCTTCCCTTCACTTACATGTCCTTTAAAGTCCGCTCCAATCACCACTCTCTCCCCCCGGGAACATTCTCTACCATTTCATCCAGCTTACTCCAAAATTCCTCTTTTTCTTCTACCTGGCAGTCAACTTGTGGGACATCCACGCTAACAACATTCAACATCACACCTTTGATTTCTAGCTTCAAACTCATGATTCTGTCTGACTCCCTCTTTACCTCCTGAACAATCTTTACATACTCTTCCTTCAAGATTACTTCTACTCCATTTCTCTTATTGTCTACAACATGGTAAAACAGTTTAAATCCACCTCCAATGCTCCTAGCCTTGCTTCCCTTCCATCTGGTTTCTTGAACACAGTATATCTACCTTCCATCTCTCCATCATATCAACCAGCTCTGTCCTTTTACAAGTCATAGTCCCTACATTTAAAATCCCTACTCTCACCTCCACACTTCTACCTTTCCTTTCCTTCCTTTCCTCAGCTTGGTGGTGTCTTTCCCGTGCAGCTGCAAGGCGTTGGCGACAGTCATCTTCAAAGGAGTTGACTGCTTTCCTTGTTAGGGCACACCAGCTGGTTCTGTTGGCTGCTGCAGTCTCGAGCTATTGGGGCTGAAGGCTGGCCCGTTTGATGTTGGCTTTGAAGTTGTTTTTGAACCTCTTCTCTAGGTGACCCTGCTTGCGGCTACCTCGTGCCAGCTACCTGTAGAAGAGCTGACATGGGATTCTGGATTCTTCCATGCGGATGACATGGCCAGTCCGTTGAAGCCGGGCTTGGAGGATCTTGGCTCCGTAGCGTGTATACAGTCCTGCCAGCATATCTGCATGATTGACCACAGGGAGTGTGTGTGGAATTGCTCCAGCTTCTTGATGTGTCTGCAGTATAAAGTCCAGGTTTCACACCTGTACAGAAGTTATGTCAATACAACTGCATTGCACACCTTCAGTTTGGTTGAGAGGTGAATGTCTTTATGCTACAAGACCTTGGTGCACAGTCTGCCCATTGCTTGACTGGCTTTCTGTATCCTTGCTGCTACCTCCTTGTCTAGCAATCCATCATTAGAGATGGTGCTGCCCAGGTACTTGAAGGTATCAACATTCTTCAGCTGTGTGCCATCGACGGTGATGTTTGTGGTGGACACTGTTCAGTGCAGGCTGGAAGAAGACCTCTGTCTTCCCGAGGCTGATTGTCAGGCCGGACATCTTGGATGCTATGGAGAACCTGACAACAATTGCCTGTAGGTGGTTCTCTTCATGGGCCATCAGAGCACAGTCATCGGCAAACAGGGCTTCTGCTATGAGCCTCTCCAGCACCCTTGTTTTTGCAGCAAGACGTCACAGATCAAACAGCAAGCCATCCAGGTGATATCTGATGTAGATACCAAGCTCGAGGTCTTTGACAACATGAAGTAGTACTTGGGTGAAGAAGAGATTGAACAGCACTGGGGCAAGGACGCAACCTTGTTTTACGCCATTCGAGATGTCAAATCTCTCAGAAGGGTCACCGTCGGACAGTACTTCACCAGTCATGTTGTCATTAAACAGCCTGATGAGCAAGGTGAACTTCGCTGGGCATCCGAGTTTGCAGAGGACGTTCCACAGTGTGTTTCTGTTGACTGTGTCAAACACTTCTGTTAGATTGATGAAGACTCCATAAAGGTTCATGTTTTGCTCAAGGCATTTCTCTTGAACATGTCTTGCCACAAAAACCATGTCAACAGTGTTGCGATCAGGCCGAAAAAAGCATTGTGATTCAGGGAGGCTCTTCTCTGAGACTGCCAAGATCAGTCTGTTCAGGATGACTCTGGTGAGGATTTTCCTAGCAATGGAGAGTAGGGCTATACCCCTGTAGTTCCCGCAGTCTGCTCTGGAGCCTTTGTTCTTGTACAGGGCAACTATTGTTGCATCACAGAGTTCAGCTGGCATTTCTTCCTCTTACACTGGTAAGAACATTGTGAAATGCCTGAAGAGCCTTTTTGCTAAGTGCCTTGTACACTTCTGCAGGGATCCCATCCTTGCCATTTGCCTTGCCACAGCTCATCTGTTTAATGGCTTTCCTGACTTCATCCAGGGATGGAGGGTCATCAAGCTCTTCAATGGCTGTCTCTTGTGGAACTTGGTCCAGTGCAGCCTGGTCGACTGTGGATGGCAGTTCAGAAGTTGGCTGAAGTGTTGCCTCCATCTATTGTTGATGGCAGCTTTGTCCTTGATGAGCATGGCTCCATCTGCAGACAGCAAGGGGGCAGAGCCAGATTTTGAAGGACCAAAGACTGTCTTGATGGAGCTGAAAAACTGCTTCGAGTTGTTGGTATCAGTGAAGCCTTGGATCTCATCAGCTTTCTTTTCCCACCACTGGTCATGCATGTTTCTTATCTCTTTGAGCCATGGCCTGGTATGACTTAAATCTCTCCTTCTTGGGAATGGATCATTCTGCCATTCCATTAATGCTTTGTTCTTCTTGGCAAGCATGTCTGTGATGGCGCTGTTGTTCTCATTGAACCAGTCTTGATGTTTCCTGCTCTTTAGGCCGAGCACTGACTTCGCTGTCTCAGTCACCACTTCTTTGAACTGGTTCCATTTCTGTGTTGGGTCTCTAGTCATTGGTCCTTTGGCAGATAGCTTTTCATCCAGGTTTGTCTGGAGCTCATGGATGTAGGGGGTTGTTGGAGTCTGGCTGTGTTGAGGACAGTACAAATAAGTTTTGGCTGTCTGGGGTGGTGTGGAGCTATGTGCAGCTTCAAGGTGGAGCGGACAAGCCTGCATTCTGCTCCTTGCATGGCTCTGGTGATGAGGATATCCTGAATGTCACACTGACGAACAATGACGTAATCTATCAGATGCCACTGTTGGGATCTGGGATGCATCCAGGTAGTATTGTATTTGTCGGCCATTCTGAACACTGTGTTCATGATGACGAGGTCATACTCTGCACACTTGCTCAACAGTAGGAGGCCATTGTTGTTCATCTTGCCAACACTGTATCTGCCAAGTATCCCTTCCCACCAAGCACAATCGCTGTCAACTTGGGCATTAAAGTCTCTGAGCAAGATGAGCTTGTTGTTGGCAGAAATGGAGTTCAGTAAGGAACTGAGGTCAGCATAGAACTTCTCGATTGTCTCTTCTGAGCTTGTTAGGGTTGGCGCATATGCGCTGACGATGGTTGCATGACACTTGTGGCTGAGTGGTAGACATAGCTTCATAAGCCTGTCATTGATTACGATGGGTAAGTCTGGAAGTCGCTTCATCAAACTGGTTTTGACAGCCAGACCAACTCCGTGGATCCTATCCTCAGTCTGTGCTTTGCCTTTCCAAAAGAACATGTAGTCACTGGTGGGTTCTGTGCCTTCCTCTGCAAGTCGAGCCTCTATTAGGGCTGCAATATTGATGTTGTAGCCTGATAGCTCTTTGGCAACCAAGGCTGTTTGCCTTTGGGGTCTTGCTGTATTGTCTCTGTCCATGATGGTACGGACATTCCATCCTTCTAAGAGAAGCTTTCTTTTTCTGTTCTTTTGTTGTTTTTGACTGCATAAGTAGGTGATCTGCCAGCCGCAGTAAAGTGGCCAGATGCTGTAGGGCAGACAATGTCTAGGTCACTTTTTCTAGGCCCCTCCCTTACTTGGGTGAGCAGTGCTATACCTAAATAGGGCTGCTCAGTTGCCTTGGATGCTGCCGGACTCCTCTGCTACCCAGGGTACAGAGAAGAACGACCCCTGGTCCAAGGACCGCCTACTTGCAGGATCATGACTGCAGCTGCCAGTGGTCACCTCCACCTGTTGTTTCACCATTACCTCATCGCCACAGGACTTGGAGTAGGTTAAAGAAGAAAGAAGAACATGCACAACGTAACCTGTGCATGAGAGATATTATAGTGGAAAAGCTGTAGCACGGGGACAATCCTACTCTCTCAGCCTCAGAAGTCCGAGTCCATTGGCACGGAAAAAACCTTAGGTCTGGGGATTTCTTTGGCTGCAGTGGATGGCCAGGCCTTCTTTTGTGCTCTGACATGCCCTTCGCACTCCACAGTGCGTTGCTGCAGTGCCTTGTCAGCCGCTGAATCCTTCCAATGTGTCACGTGCTGAGTCTGGGTCCCCTGCCAGACTCAGCTTTGTGGCACTTTTTCCTTGCATTTATGTATATTTATTGTATTTGTTGTTTTTGAGTTTCATTATTTCCTTTTTAAGTTTCTGTTTTATGTTTTGAGTTCTATAATGTGTTACTCTGGGTTGACAGCTGTTGGCTGTGTTTCTGGGGTTACACTCCGCTGGGGGCGTCACCTGCCAGTCTGTCAACCACCCCTCCCTCACCTGTCATTACCACCCAGCTGATTCTAATCACCAGTTTTATTCCTTCTCCTGCTCCAGCTCCCGCTCCTGTTTTCACTCATGTTGTCATTTTACTTTGTACTTATAGGCTGTAGCATCATCTCACTTTGGTTCAGCAATAATTATTTTTCTGCTTAAAGACATTTTCTTTCACCCAGGAGAAAGCCAGTCAAAAACTGCTCTTCTTCCCCAGGCCACAGCAAAAATCTATTCCTTTGTTAAAAACCAGCCTAAGGAATTCCACCTATATCTGGCTTTGGTTTTATTGCCCCCATAAACATGGAGAAATGGAGCCCCTCATTGCCACACCGATCCACAGCTCAATAAAATTTCCTTAAACTTTGGGACATGCTGGATTTAACCAGTGAACTTTAAAGTACCTTATTACAAACTCAATTCTAAATCTTCCCTTCTTTTCAGGACTATGAAAAGCAAATGGACTCTGATGTTTTTAATGTGGAAAATCAATAATATGTGTGAAATGCATTAATCTGTGATTTTTATATATATGCATTTTAAAATGTTTAAATGAATGTTTATTCCTGCATGTTGATTTAGAAGCACTGCTTTTAAGTTACATTAATCACTAAGGTTAGCTTAGTTTATACATAAGGGTATAAAAGCATATTCCAATGTTTTGAAATTGTGTGTCCATGGGGACCGGTATCAAATGTCACCCAGCATTCACTGAGCTCCAGCTTCTCCATCCTATTGGTCCCTCGCAGACAAAGCCTGTCATTGGACTAAAGTTCATCGAGCCTGCCCACGAAGGAAGCTTATTCGCTGGAGTTGCTGTCGACCCGGAAGCCCGCGAAAACTCTACCGAACTTATAAAAGGAGAGACAGACACCCTGCTCTTCCTCTTTTTCTTTCACCACACTTTTGCTCCGCTCTTTTTGGCTCTTCCTGTCTCTTCAACACGTCTCTGTCCATTGTCCACACACAGCAAGAAAGAACTTCGGTAGAACAAAGGACTGCCTGAACAAAGACTTCTACCACGTGTTGCTTTTCCGAGCACAGAGCAGATAACTCGTAATTTGTTTATGTAACTTTGTATTTTAATGTTTTTTCTTTTTCTCTTAAATGCCTAGGAATTCCTATTTCTTCGAGCTCAATTCTTAATCGGAGTTAAACTCCAATTTTTATTTATCACTTTTTCTTTGTTAAACTTTCTGTAAAACCACCGTTTGTTTTTAATTTTAATGTAAGCTTTAATCTTGACTTTATTTTTATAATATTTTTCTTGACGAATCACACACCAGAAGCTATTATTTTTATCTAAAGTCCGAAACTCCTTAATTTGAGATCGGATTAGATATCTTTAATTAATTATTATCGGAGGCCTCTGAGAAGACGCAGCTCCCACATCACGCGCAGCTGAGGAATCAGCGTGCTTCTGCTGAATTTCAACCATTGGGATCAAACATACGATCTCATACATCCATCTGTCTGTCCATCTCATCCATCGTCAAGAGAATATTTGCTGGACAAATATTCTGGGTTTTGGCCCTGAACAACACATCAAAACTTCATGAGGACGACAAAAGAACATTGACCAGATCAATGGGGAATCATCACCAAGAAAAAATCACGTGAGCTGCAAACTTTAATTCATCTGCTGAATTAAACTTCTGAGGTTCAGTAATAATTTGTATATCTAATCAGATGCAAATTAAGAAGCCATTAACATAACCCCTCTTTTCATTAAAATTCCATTTTTATTTTCTTAAGATTAATCCAGGACTTTTCATATAATTAGTAAACTTTCTCCATAAATTTGCGTTGTTTCCATAATCTGTTAACTCAAACTGATAGAAATTAATTTCTCAGTTTAACCCTGGTTCTGAAAATATTGACATTGTTAATCTATCATTTACAAGATTGATTTTATGATTAATGAAATTACTGCAATGTCTGTTAATCATTTCGTTTAATAAATAAGTGAAAATGAGAGAAGTTGTTGAGAATTTATTTCATTCTTAGTCTGTTTCAAGCCCAGGTATCGAATTCATGGAAAATTTTTGAGACTGCTTATTAATTAATTTATTGAGTGATTAAACAGGTATAAAGTGAAAGATAAAGATTAAATAGCTTCTTAGAGATAGAAGCTGGTGCCCCACGAGTGTTATTAACTTTTCTGGTGTATATGAAACGAGATTTGATCTCAGATTCCAATACATCAATATAAATTAAATAATTTTATACCTGATCATATTTATTAATTTCATATTTTTCTACATATTTTAAGGTGCCCCATGTGAGGCCTGGCTGAACTTGGGACTTGCTCAGAATGAAAGAATTTAATACATAAGCTGTGTGTGATTTTGGTTGACTTATAACTTATAAAAGGTGGTTCATTTGTCTGCAGCCAGTCTATTGTCTTTGTCTCTGTGTCACGAGGGGGAGGGGGTGAATTCGCCCGCTCCCTGATTACTGCTGTGTGTGTGTGTGCTGACCAAGAGAGGTGGGGGTGAAGAGACCCCCACTCCATTCTGCTCAGTTTTTTTTCATTGTTTAATGCATGCTTAAGAAGCGTGATTACACTCTGAATAATTAAAATAGGCCTGGGAACAAAATAGCGAAGAAATCCTATTTGTTTTCTCCGTTATTTCAAAACCCCGCAGGCGAAGCAAACCCTTGGGGGATTTAATTGAATTAACCATTGTATAAACTTGTTGAATAAAGTTTAGGGAGACCGAAGTTTTCCCGCCTTTGGAAAGCAAGGCGTGGTTTTATGGACTGAAGCTCGTGCTGCATCCACATGGCACGTGTACGCTCACAGTTGCGCGCGCGACCGTCTAGCTGTGCACGAAAACTGCGCATGTGTAGATCGACCAAGCGACGCCATCTTAAGTCTAGATAAAGCAAGTTCCCTGTAGCCGCCATTTTGAGTAGAAATTCTTGACTCCCCGAGTGACGTCATTGGGTTTCCTCTTCCGGAAGTGCAGACGAAAACTGTCTCCATCTTGTGGTGAAACATAGGGTCTTCAATTTTTATTTAAACTTCTAATCTTTAAAGACGATTTACAACGAAATTAAGTGTTCAAAGTAACTTCAAAGTAGTTCATATTATTCGGAATAAACTAAATTTAACACTAATCCAAACTTTTATGCCAAGAACAAAAGGGAAAAGGACCTATTGGCTTCTGAAAGTTTTTCTCAGTGGTGAGACTCCACTCACTGCATAGATACTGTATACCTACAGCAGGAACACATATAAACACTCCTATTGTATTTTATCACTTATATAACCACATATTGTAACCTTTTAAGTTAAAAGCAAACATATTTACACACTTTTAAGCAAAAAGTTGCAAACTTTGAAGATGTATTTGTGTCTATTTTGCTGTTTTTAAATGTGATATGGTGTGATTCCTTTCCCACAGAAACCCATCTTTAGCTTAAGGATTCTAATGCTGATGTTTACTCAAGAGTAACATTAAAGTAGGATTATATCTGTGCATTTTAATAAATTTACAGACTTACTGAATATTTATAATTTTTCCTCTTTCTCAAATTTAGGAAACCACACCAAGCAATTAACACTTAAGAGAAGCTCTAGGTGTCATTTAAACTCATTGTGCCATTTCTTGGTTCATGTTTTCTTCACAGGAAAAGAAAAACATTTAACCAACCTGCATAATTTTAAATTTTTTTCCAGGATTTAAGAGAAAAGTCAAAAAAAAAAGTGCAAACATTGATTATTCTGTAAATAAGAAATTTATAGATAACAATCAAAACAGATCACTATTGGCTTCAATCCTAAGAAATCCTTGGATACCAAATATTCAAACAATTCACTTGTTTCCAATTTGTAAATATTTTTAAACATTTAATGCTTCAAATGAAAACAGGCTTTAACAAATAAAACTAAAGGAAAGCCTTAACTTTAAAATAAAGCGGAAAGTTATAATCTTAAATCTTTAAAGCATTTAGCCTCTTTTGTTTTTGTATTTCTTTTGTAAATAAAATCCTCACTTTCAAAGTGACATTCTACAAAATCCCAAAGCTAGTTATTGATGACAAATTCCAATACTAGACTTTGAAAATCAAAGTAAAGAAGTCAATCCACACAACTGAAATTCCTGTTTTGTTTTGTGAAACAAATTCAACCTAATTTCAATTCAGCTTTATTTGTCAACATACAGTTTCAACGAATGAATTAATTGAAGCATCTCTACATTTCTAAATAATTTCAAAATTCTATTTCCCGTCCTGCAAGCCTACAAGTTGGAACAAATTCTAAAAGGAACTTTCAACTATCACGGGTGTAAAATAAAACACTCAAGGTTAAACCTTGTCAAACAAATTTAAGAATAATCAACAAGTTGAATTTTTTTAAAAAGCTAAATAACAACAACAGTAAAACATGATGAGTCAACAGACAACTGACCGATTTACCAAACTGAATGACCTTCAAGCAACATTGGAAGCATGGGCTTCTAATTTAATTTCTAGCTTCACAACACGGGTCAAGAAAACACAGCCCGAAGATTTGAAGCAACTCACTGAGGAACTTTTGAATGAACACACTGAGAAACCACCAGAAGGCAAGGACCTCACCAGTGTGTTAGGTAAGTTTGTGCTAACATTAGTCGCAAGATTAAAGGTAGCCGAGAACAAGCTAGCAAATCAACAAACAACGATCCTATCTCTCCAAGAAGAGAACGAAACACTGAATGAATGAATGAATGAATGAATCTTTATTTATTTCAGATAGTACAGGTTAAAAGAAACTGAATAATATAACAAAGGGGGGAAGAAAATCCAACAAGGTCAAATTAGACAATAACTCCTCTGATTATACAGTTCAGCATAAGTTATCCGAAATGGGTGATGGCTGAAGCCGCAGCTTATATTGCCCACCCATGTTCCATCAAAGAATTCAAAAGAAAAAAAACAAAACAAGAGCGATTACAATTCAGAACGAAGCTAAGACAAAATGTGACAAAAAAACTAAGCTACAACACAGGCTGGATATGACAATCCTTATGAGATTTTACATGTCATCTTGTATATATGTTTGGAGTAGTTCTTCCTTTAGTTTTTGTTTAAATTGTCCAAGCGTTGTACATGATTTTAATTCAGGTCCAAAATCGTTCCATAATCTGACTCCTTGCACTGAAACACAGTGTTGCTTGGTGGTAGTTCTCACTGAAGGTTTTTGAAATATACATGTTCCTCTGAAATTATATTGTTTCTCCCTTATTTGGAACAACTTTTGGATATTTGCGGGCAGTGATAGATTCTTCACTTTAAACATTATTATTGCAGTTTTAAAGTCAACCAGATCTTTCAACTTGAGAGCTTTTAATTTAAGAAAAAGTGGGTTTGTTGGTTCCCTGTAAGCTGCTTTGTTTATTATTCTAATAGCTCTCTTCTGAAGCATAAAGAGTGGATATATGTTTGTTTTATATGTATTTCCCCATACTTCATTACAATATGTCATGTATGGGAGTATTAATGAATGATACAAGGTATATAGTGTGGGTTGATTCAGCAAATATTTCACTCTGTGTAGTATTGCAATTGATTTGGATATTTTACCTTTAATATAATTAATATGTGACTTCCAACACAGTTTATTATCAATTATTACTCCAAGAAATTTACTTTCAGATACCCTTTCAATCTCTACACCATTTACACTGAGTTTAGATACTGAGTTGTTGTGATGGTTGTTAAAGACTATAAATTTTGTCTTACTTAAATTGAGCGTTAATTTGTTTGAATCAAACCACAGTTTAAGCTTTCCTAATTCCTTTCCGAGTGTATCCAGAAGTTGTTCCAAATTGCTTCCACTGCATAATAGATTAGTGTCATCAGCAAACAATATTAAGTCCATTTTTTCTGAAACTTTACATATATCATTTATATACATATTGAATAACAATGGCCCCAAAACTTAACCCTGTGGGACTCCACAAGTGACCTTCAGTAACTGTGAGTTTTTGTTACCAACACATACATACTGATATATATTCTTTAAGTAACTACTTAACCAGGACAGTGCTACCCCTCTAATACCACAATTTTGTAGTTTCTTTAATAATAAATTATGATCCACTGTATCAAATGCTTTTTTAAGATCCAGGAATACCCCAACTGAATACTCTTTATTTTCAGCGGCAGTTGATATTTTTTCTATAAATTCCATTAGAGCAAATGCAGTTGTCCTCTTGTGTCTGAACCCATATTGCTGCTCACACAATAAATTATTCTTCAGTATGAAGTTGTCAATTCTCTCATAGAATATTTTTTCAAGTATCTTGGAAAATTGCGGCAATAGTGAAATTGGTCTATAGTTTGAGAATTTCCCTCTGTCACCCATCTTGTATATCGGAATTACTTTAGCTATTTTCATTGCATTGGGAAATACAGTGATCCCTCGCTACTTCGCGCTTCACCTTTCGCGCCCTCAGTGCATCGCGGATTTTTCAAAAATATTCATCAAAAATTCAAAATTGAGAAATAATGGGCGGGCGCTAGTAGAAGGCAAGGAGACTACATTAGACCATCACGTGTCAACACGGAGAGCAGCACAACTCTCTGTTCGCTGTTGTCGTGTTGGCTGGGCTCGGAAATCTCGCAAGCTGATTGGCCGAGACGTTTCACCCACCTCCTCTCCCTGTCAAGCACCCATGAAGGGAAGAAAAACCGCATTCATTGCTTTTTATCGCTCGTGTTACTTAGTCTCGCCGCGTGGAACTTTTTGCTGTTCTCTTGTGCCATTTTGTGCGAAATAGTCTTCCCGTCGAGGCACTACGCCGCCTCCTGCAGCTTCAGCTCTATCGGAAGCTGCCCTCGCTGATCCTGCGCCTCCAGCACCTCACGATGAGGCGTCACCTGAGGAACAGTAAAGCTCTCATTAACTTGTGCAGTAAATCATTTTCATCTTGAGTTACGTATCTTGTTATAAGAATAAAAGAGTTCTAAAAACATATTTATGTACACTTTGTTTACATCTACGTATGTATGTACACGTACACACACACACGTATCATATGAGAGAGAGAGAGTGAGAGAATGAACGTACGTATTGTTTATGGATGACGTCATTGGGGTGACGCTACTTCGCGGTTTTTCACTTTTCGCGGTCGGTTCTGGAACCCATTAACCGCGATAAGTGAGGGATCACTGTATACCTGTTTGGAGAGACAGGTTACAGATATACGTAACCTGTCTCTCCAATCGTTGTCTGCTCCCTCCAAAGTGAATAAAAATATAATGTATAAGCATCCCAAAGTGATAAAGCAAAATATTGGTAAAACTCAAATTAAACATAAAGCCTCTAAATTGAATGATTTAGCCTCTGTTCCTCCTCATAATTTAAAAATTAAATGTGGTTTGTTAAATATTAGGTCTCTAACTCCCAAGTCTCTGTTAGTCCATGATCTGTTAATTGATCATCAGATTGATTTAATTTCCCTTACAGAGACTTGGTTAGGACAAGAGGATTATGTTGGTTTAAATGAATCAACCCCCTCTGGTTATTTAAACTGTCAAAATCCCAGAAGTTCTGGTCGTGGAGGAGGAGTAGCAACAATTTACCATTCCAAATTACTAGTTAATGTAAAGCAAAAAACATGTTATAATTCCTTTGAGGGCCTGGTCCTCAGTATTGGGCACTTTAGCAATTTCAGGTTAAACCCAATTTTATTTGCCATTGTTTATCGTCCCCCATCAACCTATTCAGAATTTTTATCCAAATTTGCTGATTTCTTAGCTGATTTAGTGTTGAAATCTGATAGAATAATTATAGTAGGGGACTTTAATATACATGTGGATGTAGATAGTGACTGCCTTAATGTGGCTTTTAATTCAATATTAGACTCGATTGGGTTTTCTCAGAAAGTAGGAAATTCTACTCATTACCTCCACCATACATTGGACCTTGTTCTGACATATGGCATAGAAATAGAAAATCCTGTAGTGTCTCCTCATAACCCTGTACTGTCAGACCATTGTCTGTTAACCTTTGATTTTACTATTTCTGACTATTTGGCTCCTAAAGAAAAATATTATCACAGTAGATGCCTCTCAGATGATGCTGTTTCCAAATTTATGCAGATTGTTTCCTCTATGCCATGTGTCAACACAACGGAAATAAGCTATAGACAGCTTGCTCCTTCTGTAATTGATAACATGGTGGATAGTGTTTCAGCTTCTCTGCATCAGGCTCTAGACTTGGTGGCCCCCTTAAAAAAGAAAAAGTCTAATCAGAGATTTTTAACTCCTTGGTTCAACACAGAAACTCGTAGCTTAAAACAGAAGACTCGTCAATTAGAAAGAAAATGGCGCTCTACTAATTTAGATGAAATCTATTTAGCTTGGAGAAATCATCTTTTATTTTATAAAAAAATCTCTTAGAAAAGCTAGAACGAGTTATTACTCTGCATTAATAGAAGAGAACAAGAATAATCCCAGGTTTCTTTTCAGTACTGTAGCCAGGTTGACAAAGAGTCAGGACTCTGTCAATCCTAGCATTCCCTTAGAGCTTACTAGTCAGGACTTTATGAACTTTTTCAATAATAAAATTTCATCCATCAGAGATAAAATCAATCAGATTCTTCCCACAGTTAACTTAAATACTGTAACTACTACAACTCCTTCTATTGATGTCTGTCTTGATGAGTTTACTCCAATCGACCTTTGTGAGTTAGACAAAGTAGTTTCCTCATCCAAACCTTCAACTTGTCTTTTAGATCCTATTCCTACCAGGTTATTTAAAGAAGTCTTCCCACTTATTGGTAGCTTTATTCTTCATATAATCAATTCTTCATTAACTTTAGGCCATGTACCGCAGGCTTTTAAAACGGCTGTAATTAAACCCTTACTCAAAAAGCCAACGCTAGATCCAGGAGCTTTAGCTAACTATAGACCAATCTCTAATCTCCCTTTCATTTCAAAAATCTTAGAAAGAGTTGTTGCTACGCAATTATTTGACCACCTGCAGGGAAATGGTTTACTTGAAGAGTTTCAATCTGGGTTTAGAATCCATCATAGTACTGAAACAGCCTTAGCGAAGGTCACTAACGACCTCCTCATTGCATCTGATAATGGACTAGTTTCTGTACTTGTCCTTTTAGATCTTAGTGCAGCTTTTGATACTATTGATCATAATATTCTACTTGATAGATTAGAACACTATGTTGGACTTAATGGAACTTCGTTGCAGTGGTTTAGATCTTATTTATCTGATAGGTTCCAGTTTGTTCATGTAAATGATGAGTTTTCTTTCAGCTCAAAGCTTAGTCATGGAGTTCCACAGGGATCTGTGCTAGGCCCTACTCTTTTTAGTTTATATATGCTTCCGTTAGGCAACATTATTAGAAAGTACTGTATACATTTTCATTGTTATGCAGATGACACACAATTATACCTGTCAATGAAGCCAGATGATACTAATCAATTAGCCAAGTTAGAAGCCTGTCTTAAGGAAATCAAAGCTTGGATGACTTGTAATTTCCTGCTATTAAATTCAGATAAGACTGAAGTCATTCTTGTTGGTCCAAAAAACCTTAGAAATTCCTTTCCAAATCAAACTTTCAGTTTGGACGCAGTTACTCTTTCTCTTAATAGCTCTGTGAGGAACCTTGGAGTTATTTTTGATCAGGATTTGTCCTTCAATTCACATATTAAATTTGTTTCTAAGACTGCCTTCTATCATTTGCGTAATATTGCCAAGATTAGGAGCATCTTGTCTCAGAGTGATGCTGAGAAGCTGATCCACGCTTTTGTTAGCTCGAGATTAGATTATTGTAATTCTTTATTATCAGGCTGTCCTAAAACATCTTTAAAAAGTCTTCAGCTGATCCAAAATGCTGCAGCAAGAGTGTTAACAGGTACTAGAAAGAGAGATCATATCTCTCCGGTTCTGGCCTCCCTTCATTGGCTTCCCATAGAGTTTAGAATTAAGTTTAAAATCCTTCTTCTCACTTACAAAGCTCTAAACAATCAGGCTCCTTTTTATTTAAAAGATCTGATACTACCGTATTATCCTAACAGAGCACTACGCTCTCAAAATGCAGGATTACTTGTAATACCTAGAATCTCCAAAAGTACAATGGGAGGCAGAGCCTTCAGTTATCAAGCTCCTCTCCTGTGGAATCAGCTGCCAATCTGGATTCGGGAGTCAGACTCGATCTCTGTTTTTAAGAATAGGGCTAAAACCTACCTTTTTGATCTAGCCTACAATTAGGGAGGGATCATGTGTTTCTGAACCCTCCCTTAGTTATGCTGCTAATAGGTTTAGTCAGCCGGGGGACCTCCAGTAATGCACTGGGCCTCACTCCTTTCCTCACTCTCTATGAAATATTTTTTTTTTTTTGCTGGTCATTAACATTTGTTTGTTCTCTCCCATAGATTGAGTCCCCATCATGCTGTTTGCTCTCTACATGTCTGTTCTTTTCTTCTTCTCTATCCCCTCACCCCCCAGCCAGTCGCAGCAGATGACTGCCCCTCCCTGAGCCTGGTTCTGCTGGAGGTTTCTTCCTGTTAAAAGGGAGTTTTTCCTCTCCACCGTCGCCAAGTGCTTGCTCACAGGGGATCGCCTGATTGCTGGGGTCTTTCTGCAACTGTGGGGGTCCCCCCCTACAGTTGATAGTGCTATGAGATGACTGTTGTTGTGAAATGGCGCTATATAAATAAAGTTGAATTGAATTGAATTGAATTGAATATACGTCAGTGGTTTCACTAAGCATTCAATAATAGTTTTGACTAAGAGCATGTCAATACCATCGCAGTCCGTAGATGTTTTACTTTTAAACGATTTAACAATGCTGCACGGTGGTGCAGTGGTTAGCACCGCGGCAGCACAGTTTACTCTCGGCCGGGGGATTGCGGGGATCATGAGATCGTGGGTTCGATCCCTGCCCCCGGCCAACAGTGATCTGTGTGGAGTTTGCATGTTCTCCTCGTGTTTGCGTGGGTTTACTCCGGGATTTCTCCGGTTTCCTCCCACATGCCAAAAACATGCAGGTTAGGGAGTTAAGGGGTGCTTGCGCACGCAGAAACCGGCAGCTGGTGGCTTGTCACCGGACTGCAGAACAAATCTACCTACGGGTACAAAATAAGTCAAAAAAAAAAAAAGAATTCAATGACCTCTCTCTCGTCTGTGTTCTTTATGAAAATGGAGTCTTTTATAGCAGTGTTATTGCTTATTGTATCACCTGTAGGCGCCGTAATGGGTATTTCTCGAGAGCCAAATTAGGACCAATGTTAACAAAAAAGTTGTTAAATTCATCTGCAGGTGAAGCTGCATTCACACTCTGAGTCGTTTTATTATTTTTTGAAAAATCGGTTGGGTAGCTTGTATTTCTTCTTTTATTTCCAAGAATACTGTTAAGTATTGTCCATGTATTTTTAATATTGTCTCTGTTTTTCTCCAGTTCTTTACTGTAATAGTCTCTCTTACTACATCTTATTATATATGTTAACTTATTTTTGTATGTTTTATAGCACTGCTCTGCTTCTTTTGTCCTTTTCTTTAGGAAAGCTTTATATAATATTTTTTTCTTTTTACACGCCTTTTGTAATCCTTTGGTTAACCATGGCTTATCGGCAAATTTATGTTTAAGCTTTTTTTTTACTAATGGACAATTTTTTTTCACAAAGAGTTATTACAATGTTTATAAATGTGTCATAGGCTTCATTCACATCTGATACATAGACTTCTGTCCAGTCTTGCTTCAGCAAGTCCTCTTTAAAAGAACTGATTGCATTTGGTGATTTGTATCTGAACGATTTTAAATTTTTTTCTGTTTTGGCCCCCGTGTGGCCATGGATAAGTGCAAAGGTTGGCAAGTGGTCACTTATATAATTTATCAATAATCCACTTTCTACTTTCTTATCAATAATATTAACAAACAGGTTGTCAATAAGTGTAGCAGTGTGAACTGTGATTCTACTGGGATGTGTTATTGTGGGATATAGACTCATGCGGTACATAGAGATCATGAACTCTGTAACTACATTTTGTTGGTGTGGATTTAGTAAATCAATATTGAAATCTCCACAAATTACTACCATTTTCTTACTAGTAATACTATTGTACAGCTCGACTAATTTATCTCTGAATGTCTCAATGCAAGTTCCCGGTGTTCTATATATACAACTTATAATTAGCTTTTTTGTTTTATCTTGATCAATCTCAACAGTAACACATTCCAAAATCCCTGGTAGTGCAAAGGACATTTCATTTACAAGCTTACACCTGTACAGGTCATCAATATACAGTGCAACACCACCACCCTTTTTTTGAGATCTGTTAATATGAAACATCTGATACCCCTCTATTGCCATCAGGGGAGCCTGCTCTTCATTGAGCCAGGTTTCAGAGACTGCGATAGCTGTAAATTTTCTGTCTAGCTGTTTTAAATAGTCCTGAATGTGTGGAAAGTTTTTGTTAAGACTTCTGCTGTTGAAGTGTATTATTGATAGTTTACCATCTAGTTGCACTTGACTTTTGAATAGCTTTTCAGTGTAATATTCACAATGGTTATGAATATTATTGAAAAAGTGGTTATCAGGATCAATATCGTTCTCCATCTCTTGTAGTTTATGTTCAGCATAATGGCATATTTTCAGAGTTTGAGTATCCTTACTCTGTGTTAAATGACTTCCTCCAACTGGGGATAATTGATGTCTACTCAAGTCAGTCATAAGTTTTTGTTTGTTTTGCTTATTTTTTTTTCTAAAGTACATTGACATGGTATGTCAAAAGAACTATTCTTACCGTGTGTGTGAATATGGATTATCATTGTCTCTTAATTTTCTTAATCAGTGTTCATCTGTATTTATCTAAGTCAGTAACATCTCTGATCATTATACTCTTTGCGTCCTCAGGTGTTCCATTTAGTTTGATCCAAATTCTACAATTTCTTGTCCATGTTGCCTGTATCTTATTTTGTCTTTTCAGCATCCGTGCTTGCCGTGCTATTTCAGCATTTGTTCTTGTTAGGTGTTCATTTAGGTAAACTTTTGTTCCCCGCAACTTTCTGGCCTGCCTCAGTATATCATTCTTTACCCTTCTGTTCACAAAGCGCATCACAATTGATTTCTTTGTTTTATTATCTTTCCTGGGTAAAGCATAACAGGCTGAAATTGCATTTGCTTCGACCTTTATATCTCTACTGTCAAGGAACTGAAGCACCTGGTTTTCTAGGGAGACTGATTCACTCTGGGGGGCCTCCTCACCTCTCAGTCCTGTTGTGGCATGAGCGTATGACTGATATTTGATGTCTAGTCCACTTATAACTAGGTCATCCATATGAGAACCTTGTTCAAGATCCTCAACGCGTCGCTCCAAGTCCATAATTTTTTTGTCTTTTTCCTGAATTGTTAATTTTAAGTCTTGTACTTCTTCCATTAGGCCTATTATTTTGGCCTGCTGGCTAACCATTTTGGCCACTTCTTCTGACAAGAAGTTCAGAGATTTTTTGATCTCTTCCATCTCCTCCTTCTTTGGTGGCATTTTTACTGACCTGTGGATAGTAAAAACAATCTCTGCTTGTGTCGCCGGTATCCAATCCGACCGACCTCGAATCCAGCTGGGCCTCAGCTAGCCCCCTCCGCTGCTAGTCCCACTGCTTACCACCGCGGTAACCTGAAAGAAAATTTGGAACAATTTCAAGAGGAGAATGACAAAACTCAAAATCAAATGGATGAAGTGTTACAAGATTTGGACCGTGCAGAGTCAGAAAATAAACGGTTGATGCATAACAATGATGTGCTTCACCAAGACAACAATGACCTTGAAGATGCCCTTCAAGACACAAAGAAGGAACTCAGAAGAGTTGAAGGTCAACTTGAAAATGTGAAGAAGGACTACAAGGAATGTCAACTGCTCCTAAAGGAAAGACATGAACACCGGGACATCCACCGCGCTCCCTCGCCCGATTCCCGTTTCGAATACAGACAACCGTGTGGACAGCATGCGTGTGCCGCTTCAGACCGTGACCTTGACAGGATCGCGCGAAATATCACCAAATTTGATCCGGGATCTACGGGTTCACCTGATGCCAAAGTCTATTTACAGGACATTGATTACTATCTGCGTAAGTATCCTGATGCTACGATTGACGATCGCATCTATCTGATCAAACTAACATCTAACAGGTCAGTATCAAAATTCATAGACAGACAGCCGACAAACATCAAAGCAGACTACATGCTGCTCCGCGAAGCCATCGAAAAGGAGTTCTCCGACGACTGCCTACAGGCAGGGCTAACCGCAGCCCTAGCCGTGAAGCAAGGACGCTCAGAGCCGACACAAGCCTACTACCAGAGACTCCTACTTGCATATTTTGGATCTCAAAATATACCAGGGATGGAAGAAGACCACAATTTCAAGACCCTCTTCATCCAAAACCTCCACGCCACTGTGAATCATTACCTGGGAGTTACAGCTAACCAAAGATCAAACTCAATAAGTCAGCTGAGAGAGTTCACACACTATGCATTCCAAAAACAGCAACAAAGTCGCAACAAGCACGCTGAGCCTGCCACAGTGCTAGCTATTAGCGATGCATCTAACACCTTGGAGTTGGAAGGAGCTTCTCGCTCTTCTTCACCTCCTACACTGCGAGTACATAAACAGCTGAAACATTTTTCCAACCGACCTCAAGGTCAAAACCAAACTAGGTCCTCTGGATATCACTTTGGACCAACTTTGCAAAAACCCGACTACCGTCGTAGACCATATCCACGGGATAGGTCACGAGAACGCGATACAGACTACCGTGATGACAGATACCGATACGAAGACATGCGTAACCACAACAAATGGTTTCCATCTCATCACAGAAGCTCAGAAGCAGAGACCTATCACAAACCTTGGAAGGAAGAAGAAACTCCTACATTCAGTAGAGAAGATATTGAAATTGTCAAATGCCTCCAAGCAGAGATTCAAAGCAACAAAGAGAATAAATCTGCTAACATTCTAGCTACAGTATATCAGCTGTGCCAACTCAAAACAAATGTCCAAACGAAGGAAACGCAAGAAGAAAATCCCTTATGCAAATGAGGAAGGACCCAAGGACTCAACGCAGTCCAGTGCTGTTATGGCAGCCCAACCACAGGTCACAGACCACTCCTCTAACATCATTTCGCAACTCTGTTTCGAACCACTGGTTCTACAATTTCTATGCGATTTAAACAAGAGGGGGGTGGCACGGAAATTCTACCTTCCACTGACCCTTGAAGACGTGATGTGTCAGGATGCTGTTTTAGACACCGCTGCTGACATCACTCTCATGTCACACACCCTTTTTGACAAACTACGTGTAGCTGCTAACCGCGCTCACAAACATTTGAAACTGGAACCCTGTTCATTAGCCGTGCGACCATATGCGCTCACTAAAACAACCCTGTTGGGCGTATCACTACTAAACATCTCCATTGGACCCATGACCTTGACACATCCGGTCTACGTGTCCAAACTTGACGCCATTCCATTGCTTGTTGGCAAAGATCTACTGAGCCGTTTTGAGCCACTGACTGATTTCAAGAACCTCAAACTATGGGCTCAAACGCAACACCCTTACCCATTTGACCCAACAAGAACAACGGAATCACAGTGCTTTGTTCTGAACACTTTGGACACCCCAAGTCTCACACAACTAGCATTGTTGGAACAACTGCAACCAATTGAAAGCGACCGTCAAGACCAAGGTGAGTACTGTCCACAAGAAGTCAAAAGACACTTTCACATACAAGGTCAAGCCAAACACTCAAATGACCTTGAAAACTCAACGGCCAAGCAGAAAACCCCAAACGGCCCCCTTGAAACCCTTGATACCCATGATTCAATGGTGGTGTCACATTTTGAAACCCACCCACCCGCCCATGAGGCCTGTGTGGTCACAAGAGCCACACCAACCGACTGTCTAGACCCTCTGAAATCTCAAGTTTTTGCGACAATGAACCCAACTTTTGCAAACGCAAAGAGCACAGTCACTCAACCTTGCAACCAAATGATCCATAAAACCGTCAAACACCGGTTGGATAAAACTGTACATCTGCTTCCCGCGTCTAAACCCTTTGACATACCAACATTGAAACCACTTCATGCGACACAACCTTCTCTGCAGCTATACAATGGCACTCGTGTTCCTGCTTCCGACGAACCATCATCGCCACCGCTCAGAGTTCCTCGAAACCAGAGGGGGGTGATGACTGCCAATGCCCATAACATTCCAGCTGCAGAACACAAAAGTGTCAAAATGACATACAAAGCTCCCAAGGCTGTATTTCAAAAACATTCGGACCGATTCGCCAAAGGACACAAAGCGTACAACGATCAAAAACTCTCGCATGACAAACTGCGAAGGGGGGACAAGATCTTCCACCCCACATTTGTACTGCAGACACCAGAAATCATTTTACAGGAAGAGAAAATCACTCCTAAATTCCTGCCCGAGTGGATGAATCCACACATTGTCAACAACAAACTCTGGCCACTCAAGCGCCAAATCCAAGACCCCATTTTCAAATGGGCTCACCAAAATCAGAGTAACCTTTACCAAAACCTCATGGGACTTGTCGGGTACAACACTGTCAAAGTAAGTCCATAAATAAGATTAAAATCAAACCTACGTCTGAGAAATAACTGTAGCTAACTACTAGCCTCAGGTGCACTCAGTCAAATTTCTCCAATTGGTTAACTGCATCAAAACTTCCAAAAAGGAAACCTATTACCAAATAGTATACACAAAAACATTCAACACCATTAGCTTGAGCTAATAACCTTAAAACTCCCATCAAAGGTGAAAAACAAGCACAAGGTTTAGAGTTCAATCTCCAAAAGAAATCGTTCCACCTCTGAGAGGAATTTTCATTTGCCAACCAGGTATCTAAAGAAAGATCAACAAGAAGATTAAAGACCCAAAACCACTCACTATTATCTGTTTGCCAGGATGATGGCCCTCCTGTTTATCAGTTTACCCATCTGCCTAGCATTCACACCCACTGTTACCCAGTCAGAATTGGGCCAAGTCAAGACGAAAGGTCAACGATCCTCAGGTGGATTCTCAATAACAGCCTCATTGTTAGAGCCTCTTGTTAGCCTTAGCATTTATTATTTATTTATTTAGTGAATGCAAAGTCCTCAAGCCAAGCAGTTGCCTCCTGGTTTGCTGTATGGAGGGTGTGTAATCCTCCTTCCAGTCTTTGGAGCGGGCAAGCCTCTATGATGTGTTCCATTGTTTGTTCCTCTCCACATGCGCACAGTGGGCTAGGGCTACTGCCCCATCTGTGAAGGCTGGCCAAGCAGGGGCAATGTCCAGTCCTGAAGCGATTGAGTGTAGACCACTGTCTCCTTGGGAGATTGGTGCCCGGGACCTGTTGGTTGGGGTTTGTCACCATGTGTTTGTTTGGGACCTCCTTGGTCTCCCATTCCTCTTGCCAAGCTGTCTGGATGGTGAAGTCAGCTGGGGGAGGGTTTTTCCAAATCGGCCATCTGGAAGGAAGTCGGGCAGTGGGTGGAGTGTAGATATCTGCATGGATTGGTAAGTGAGGAAAATCATTGGCTTTTTGAAGCATCCTTTGAGTTAGTGCTGCTCGCCGGATGTGTGTGTGTGTGTGTGGGGGGGGGGGGCTATGTTTGACAGTACAGGGAGCCAGGGGAGTGGTGTTGAACGGATTGTCCCAGTTATGGTTCTCATGGTTGTGTTGAGCTGGGTGTCTACGTAGTGTGTGTAGGATGACCTGGACCAGACAGCGGCACAATATTCTGCTACAGAGTATGAAAGGGCCAGTGCTGAGATGCGCAAGGTGGAGGCTGCCGCCCCCCATTTTGCACCAGCGAGCTTGCAGAGCAGGCTGTTCTGTACCTTCACCTTAGCAGACGTCCCCTTTAAATGTTCCTTGAAGGATAAGGTCCTGTCAAGGGTCACTTCAAGGTAGGTTGGATTTGAGGCATGCTTAAGCTTGAGTCCGCTCAGGTGGATATTTAATTCTCTGGTAGCTTTTACATTGTGAAGATCGAGAAACACAGCCCCTGTCTTCAGTCTGTTCTCGAAACTATTTTCGATGAAGGTGGTTAGGGCCAGTACTTCTCCTGTGCTGCGGTCCTTGCGGAAACCTGCTTGATCCACACTTAGAATTTCCTCTACTCCTGGGGAAATACGTTGCAGTATTAGGCGCTCCATGATTTTATAAGGAACGCTGGGTAGGGAGATTGGGCGGTAGCTTGCTGGTAGTTTGTGGTCTTTGCCAGGATTTGGTAAGGCAATAACCTTTGCTGTCCACCATTTCTTTGGGAACGAGTTTGTTTGTATGATCCTTGTGTAGAATTGTGTCAACCAGGTTAGGGCTCGGGGGCCAAGATTTTTCATGAATTCTGGGAAGATGTTGTCGTATCCTGCTGCCTTTCCACATTTCAGCCCCTGTGGGACTTTCTCCAGTTCAGCAGCCTCGAAGGGTTCAGGATTCGTTTCCTCTACGGGCATTTTTTGGTGTTTTTTTTAGCTCAGCCTTAGCATGCCCACAGTTAACTCGGTCAACACTGCTAAACCAAAACGCCAGGTTGTCGAACCACAAACCATTACCAAAATCTTACAAGACACTGTGTTGGTTTTGAATGCTTGCTCCGAAGCTTCAATCAAACTCAGCAAGGTCTTGAACTCTTTGCTCTTTGTGTTGAAGGTTGACTATACTCACACACAGCCAATGTCTATGTTACTCTCAGAAGTAGCTAGAAACATTAGCTTTTCAGTTAACGCTTTAGCAATGAATATGCTCTCACATCATCTTATCCTTTTTGCAGCAAATCCAAATTTACTTCTCATTGCCATTCAAAGAATGATAGCGACATCCCATGTCCACTCAGTTTTTCTGAACAAAAGCCTCAAACACCCTATGATTTGGACATCTGTGGAACCATGGTTTAGTCTAACTAAACAAATTCAATTTGAGCTTCCTTGAGTCACCTCAATATTGATTAGTCTGAACCTCCACCTCAAATATGAAAGAATTTTATTTTTGGTTTTGACTAAGATTTTTGGATATATGTATGCGTATATACAAATATATATCCTTTACACTCTATTTAGATTTTATGCACATTTAAACTGTTTTTGAAATTTTGAATAGATATTTTTCAGCAAACCCAAAACATTTATATCAAGTATTGTGGTGACACATATGTTGGGCTCACATTTCCACAGAGGTATGACTGCATGTGTATTGGGGGCTTCACGTCTGGAAGGACAAAAGACTCGAATCTGCAGAAGATAACGAGGAGGTGTGAGATTTGCCTTTTTGTCCCAAAGAAGATGCCCCGGAGGGATTTCCGGTTCATCAATGAATGAGAGACAATGGTGAAGGTTCAAAGAGATGCTTTGTGACTGTATGCTTACTGAAGCACCATGTGACTTGAGTTCTGATGCTGGAAACGTATAAAAGGGTGATGTGAGATGATTCTCTCTCTTCTTCCTGCTTTGAGAATGCTAGAGGATGTGTTCTGTCAATAAAGCTGAACCTGAGAAATAAAACTCAGCCTCATCATTCGAACGCATCCACTACACTGGTGACCTACGACTAAGAATGAGCAGACAGAATTCTCCCAAGCGGGGCTCAGCGGAAGCCAGCCTGATGGCTGCCTCCACGATTCGGCTGCCCGATTTCTGGCAGCACAGCCTGCGCTCATGGTTTAGCGCGGTCGAGGCGCAGTTCAACCTCCGGAGAATCTCTAACGACGACACAAGTTTCTACCATGTGGTAGCGAAGCTGGACAGCCACACGGTCCAGAGGGTGGAGGATCTGGTTAATCACCCACCTAACAGCGACAAGTACAGCGCATTGAAGGACGCGCTGATCAGCCATTTCACCCCTTCGGTGCAACAGCGAGCAGAGGGGCTCCTGACGTTGATGGAGTCGGAGAACGATAGACCTGCGGACCTGATGGTGAAGATGCTGAGGTTGAAAGACTCCGAGGATGGTGAATTTATTTTCGCCCACCTTTTCCTCCGGACCCTGCCGGCAGCAGTGAGAGTAACCCTGGCAGAGTCGCCCCGATTGGCCAGGCGAGACTACCATGGGCTGAGCAAGGAGGCGCAGCGGCTTGTCGACGCCCACAAGAGGAACGCGGTTTCGGCCACGGCAGCTAGCCCAGGAACGACGTCTGGAGACGGCTCAGAACCAGCGGCTGCGATGGGGACCAGGCGGCGCGGAGCGGAGGACGGCCTGGGCTTCTACCACTGCCGTTTTGCAGAGAGAGCACACAAGTGCGTCCCGCCGTGCCACTTCAAGCGCCAGGGAAACGCCAAGACCGAGGGCCGGTAGCAGCTGCGACCCTCGGCGACGAGAACAAGCTGCTTTACCTGATGGATGCACACAACAGTTCCTCGTGGACACAGGCTCCCAGCTGAGTTTCGTCACACCCACCTACGCGGAATGGCTGATGCCGTCTAAAGCTCCCTGGGTGTCAGTGTCAGCAGTGAACAGCTCCACGATTAAAACGTTCGGTGAGAGGACCATGCTCCTGTCCTTACAGGGCCGTTCATTTGAGTGGACTTTCATTGTAGCAGCAGTCAGTTTTAACATGTTAGGGGCTGATTTTTTGTGCTCACATGGTTTATTGGTTGACCTTGCTAATAGACGTCTGATTAATGCACTGTCCTTTCATTCTATCCCCTGCACAGCTCGGGTGGCCCCGCCGACTGCACATGCCAGCGTCTCAGCTGCGGGTGGTAAGTTTCACACATTGCTCGCTCAGTTCCCAGCACTCACAGTCCCCACATTTTCGGCGACGGTGGCTAAACATGGGGTGGAGCATTTTATCACCACCACCGGGCCCCCCGTTTTTGCAAAAGCTCGGCGCTTGGACCCAGCTAAACTGGCCATCGTGCGCGAGGAGTTCGCCAACCTGGAAAAACTGGGCATTATTAGACGCTCCAAAAGCCCCTGGGCTTCACCGCTACACATGGTCCCAAAAGCTGATGGCTTGTGGCGACCTTGCGGCGATTTCCGCCGGTTGAACAACGTTTCAGCACATGACCGCTACCCGATTCCGCACAGTCAGGATTTTTCTGTTCATTTGGCGGGGGCGCGCATTTTTTCTAAAATAGACTTGGTGCGCGGTTACCACCAAGTTCCAGTGCACGCGCAGGATGTACCCAAAACAGCGGTTATAACTCCTTTCGGCCTTTTTGAGTTTTTGCGCATGCCTTTTGGCCTCAAGGGGGCCGCGCAGACTTTCCAATGTATGATGGATGCGTATGATGATGCGTATGATGGATGCAGTTTTACGCGACCTTCCTTTCGTGTTCATTTATTTGGATAAAGCTGAACCTGAGAAATAAAACTCAGCCTCATCATTCGAACGCATCCACTACAGTATGTCAAAATCCACATACTGTCATGACCCGAGCGCTAATATTGTCCGCGCTCGGGCCACGCACCATTCCTGTCAGGCTTTGACAGCAGTGTTGTTATTCTGGCTCCCCGGGCTCTGATTGGACAACGCTCGGGAGTTTCCTGCTGTCAAGGCCTGAACAGCTGTGCTGCAATTGCGGTCGTTAGTGGCCGGCTTTAAAAGCAGGCGCCGGCGGCTGCATCTCGCAGCAGTCTCGTCAAACTTTCGTCTAACGATCGTCAACGATTTCTTTTCATCTCATTTGTAAGTTTGTTAATTGCCTGTCATTATTGTTTGTACTCTGTAACCCTTTTCCTTATCAGATGCTGAGCGAGTGTTCCTCATCTCAGCTGTCAACGTCGTCCTGTGTACTAATTAGTAGTCTTGTTACCCAGCCCTCTCGGCTGGTTATCTTGTCCCTTTTTCCCAAACTGTTAATAAACACCTGTGCAACTTAACTGGACTGTGGCATCTTATGCTGGCTCGTGAGGGCCAGCCGTGACAGTAGACTGCCGCCAGAAGGAGACGCCATTCTTGGTGAAGTTGCATTCAGGAGAACTTTGCTCTTTCCTGGTCTGGGTATGGTGTGCTGTGGACCCAATGCCGTCATGGAGGGGCCGTGCCCGGCGTCAGAGCCACGAGTTGGCAGATGTCCTGGAGTACGTGGACGAGACTCTCATCTCCGCTTCCCTCCTGGACTACGATCACAACATACACTGGTACCTGGACTGCGCTGAGGATGTGCTCAACTATCTTTCCCCCCGCTACGCCGACCACCCAGAAGTCGACTCGAGGAGGCTTGACATCGCCGCCCAACGCGAGATACTCCGGATGTACGAGGAAGAATACGACCTGAAGCGGAGGAGACGGCATCCCCGCTTCCCGCTTTGGGATCCCGATCCTCTCCTCGATCCAGGCCAGGAGTTCGCACCACCTGAGGCCCGTCGAAGACATCGGCGCCGCGGCCAGAGACAACCTCAGTAAGAACCCCGTCCGGATCCTGTTCCGGGTCGCCGGAATGACCCCATCAACCAGACAGCTGTCACTTTAGCATCTCGCCAGGAGGGAACCCCCACAGCCTCTCTCCCCGGGCCATCTTCCCCCGCTGTCCCATTAGTGTGCCGTGCCCGGCCCGTCTCGGCTGTCATCCCCTCCTCTTCGACGCCTTGTACAGCTGTTGGGTGTACGAGGAGTTCTGCTCCGGTGAGCCCGGTGCAGAGTCCATCATGAGCGGCATCCCCTCGTCCTTCCAGGGAGCCCTCTGCCACCATCCGGCTGGAAGAAGAAGGAGCAACGTTCCCTACAGCATGCACCATCCTCCCTCCGGGAGACAGGTGAGTACAGGTTCACTCCTCCCCTTTTAATAGTGATCTCTCCTGTCTGACTCCTGAGGGTGAGACTCGGTGTTCGCAGCCCCCCGAGCCTCCACTACCTGCTGAGGAAATAACTAAACCTGCTGCCTCTGTGTCTCTCTCCGCGGAGCGTCCCTCGCCTGTGGCCCTGGAGCACGTAATTCCAGCCCCGCAGCCACGTCAAGGACGGAGGAGGAGAGCGGACTGCTGTATGGAGCCTGCGCCGATGACGAAGCGTCCCCTGGTCTCCACGGATGAACAGTCCAACCCAGTGGGCCAGGGGCCCCCTGCCACCACGCCGTATGGGTTGCCAGCATGGACGACAGCGCCGGAGGGTCCTCAGGCTGCAGAAGCCATCGTGCCAGCTGCGGAGCCCAACGCAGCTGAGTGGGAGCCCGAAGACGACCTCCTCCCGTCTGAGCCCGGATCGTCGAAGTCCTGGACGGCGTCCGAACTTGAAATCAGGCAAGTGCTCAGTGTTGTCTTTGTCTTTTCTATTATTGAGCATTTTTGCCTGTCTCTTGGGGGGGCGAGCCGGGTGCAGCCGTCCACTGCATCTGAGCTTGTCTCGCCGGGTTCTGGCGCTGCCGGTGATCCTGATCCCGGTTCTTCTTTTTCTTCTGAGCCCTCTCCCAAGTTCGCCAGTGCAGAGCAGATGCCAATCGCTGTACCGGAGGTTCTGGGTTCGGAGTTGGAGGTCGGTACTGGTGCGACCATGACCCAATCGGGGTCCATCGCGGGTGCAGCGTCGGCTCAGTCAGAGTTCGTCACTGGAGTAGTTTTGACCCAATCGGGGTCCATCGCGGGTGCAGCGTCGGCCCAGTCGGGATTCTTTACCGAATTGGTTCCGGCCCAATCAGCGCCTGTTTGTGTGGGGTCCGGAGATGGAGCTGCAGACCCGCTGCTGAATAACACCGAACTGATTCCTTACACTGGTCACATTCCTCCTTCCCCCGCACCTGGAACCGCGGGGATTAACCATAGTTGGCCTGGTTCTCCCTGCCTCCTCCTCTCTGTCGGGAGACCGTTGCCGAGCTCTCTCCAGTGGTCCTGTTGGCAGGTTGATGCAGGTCGACCACCTGGAAGCCTGCTCTTCCCATTTGGTGTCCTGGGCCGGCCTCCTGATAAACAGAACTGTATATTTGGCACCCTGGTCCGGCTGCCGGAGGAACGGTCATCCCCGGCCCAGGATTTGGGTAGGCCGCCAGAACACGTTCCGCTACCCCTGTTAGCGGCTTGGATGCTGGGTGCGGGGAGGCCCCCTGAACTGTATATTATACCTGTCATCCCGGTGTGCTTTTTTTTTTTTTCCCTTCCTCTGCCCCTCAGTAGTTTCTGTGATCTTGAGGTTTTTTTTTTTTTTTTTAAGGCTGAAATACTCCACATACAGGATCTAATGGTGTACTCTGATGTGTGACTTGGCCGCTTGTTTTTTTTTTCCCATTCAGTCTTGTTTATATAGAGAGTTTTTTTTTTCTTTTTTTTGACCTTTTGGCTTAAGAAGAAAGAAAGGAAGCTGAGTTAAATCTAATTTTGATAACACTTTTCCTCAACATTAGGATCTAGAATCAGAATCAGAATCAGAATCAGCTTTATTGCCAAGTATATTTACAAGTAAACACACAAGGAATTTGACTTGACATTGGGCGCGCACGTTAGGCGCATCCAATGACGCGGCAGCCATGAAGGCGCCTTTCATGCAGTGAGGGTAAAGAGGGGAAGGGGGGGGGGGACACAATAGGCAGAGAGAAAAAACATAGTTATCAGAATAACGCTCGTATAAGCTCATATAAAGCTCAATGAGCCAAATTTTGATTACACAGAAAAAAAACCCTCTATGCACAATTAGCAGACAATAGATCACACATTAACAAAACAGGAGAGTTGAGAGAGTCAGTGTATGTATATTTGTGTCAGTTTACATGTATCAGTCATGTAATGTTGAATGCAAAGTGTAATGTAGGTGTGTCATTGCTGGTGAACAGCAGAGGGCACCCTCTGGCAACGGATAGATGTTATTCAGTCAAGTGTTCTTTCGTCCAGACACATGGTAACGCTGTCCTTCGAGCTGGTCTGCAGAACAACAACAATTGTCGAATGATTGGGTTAACTCCCTTCAGCCTTATCTTCCCAGGAGGAATGAGTGGTCTTCAAGGGCGCCGAATCAAGGTCGAAAGGCACAGTTCACTTAGAGTAAAATTTCATCTCTCAGCGATTGTGCATCACAATTTACAGGCTTTAAGTCATTCTTTGGAAAGCACTCAGCGACTCCAGATGATATCCACCTACCGAAACATAGACAACATGTCCAAGAGAGCCCATTCTCTCTTCAGTGCATGCCAGATGGTAAATTCCATGTTAATCCCATTTGCCGCTATCCGTGCTCCCCCCAGCTGGAAATTGTTGTTGGGGGAGCTACGCCGGGGTCCGCATTGATTAGCTCTCCCGAATAATTTTGATACACCAGGAACTTCAAGGCCAAACAGAAAATCCTGTGCTCATACCAATCCACAGTCGAATCACGCAGGTTCCAATTCTTGGGCTCCCCCTAGCCCGGTTCTTGTTGAAGAGTGGTGACAATAGCATTAAGCCTCAATCCAATTTCCATAGTTTCCATTCGGGTCGATTCAGCAGAAGTAGAGCGAGAGCGACACAGACACAGACAGTAGCAAGCTGGGATTCAGTCAGTTGGGGAGGAAGGAGGAGGGAGCAGGAAGAAAAGCGACTGCTCTCTCTGAGAGGCAGGAAGAAGAGCCTATCTATTGTGATTATATTGAACATCATTTATATTGCTCCTATTTTGTGTTTAATGGATATATGTACCCTTGTCATGGGAATTTGCGCATGTTTTTGAGCTACTGTTTGATTGGTATTTAGGTTTGGTACTTTAGGTCTCCATTTGGAGCCAGCATGGTAAGATGTTGTCTGACTACTGCATTTCTGATCAAGGAATCCTCTGAGCAGACCACCCTTTCCTTTTCTTCATCAGACATAATGCCACCATGATTATTCTTCTTGCTGGCCGTTCTGCTTGCCTCTGAGCACTCTGTAGGGTTGCAATATTGCTGTGAAAGCTGCAAGGCAACGTGTAATTGCTGATCCATGGAGCAAAGTACCATTGCATTCCTTTAGTTGCAAAACACGGGCTGAAGTATCTACAGTAGATCTTTATTCTGCCAAACAGGGTCTAGTTGGTCTGGTTCAAATGCCAAGAAAATGAACTTGGTCAGCTTCTGCATCAGAAGTTTGGCCATGTTTTTTCTAATCAGTCTTAAAATTAGAATTTGAAGTGCAGCCTTTTAAGTCTCAACCGCTAAATTTCTTGTAGAACCTTTGCACTCTGACTGTTTAAAGGTGATTGTCACTTCAGACAACTGCTTATTTGAATGGTTAAGTACTAACTGTCACGCCGCGCCATTCATCAGCGGCGCCACCTGCTCACACACCTGACAATCATCAGCGGCGAGGGATAAAGGCCGTCTCGCCCGGAGGCTCGGCCTGAAGCTGTCAGACTTCATCCCTCACCGTTGTGAGCATACCTCTCTTCAGCATCACTATTTTGGTAAGAAGATCGCTTACCTGTCTTCTTCAGTCTTCTCCCCTGTGCACAGGTGGATTCCCCAGCGGCGGACATCTCCTCTCCATCGCCCAATCCTCGCTGCTGTACGGAGCTCTCCAGGTGGCTGTCTTCCGGGCTTCGCCCCCTTGTTGTGCCAGCTGTCCTGACCCACCAAGTAAGTCCTTCTCTCGCCATAAATCCCTCCTGTGTTGGTGTATGCCCGTCACCCTCTCCCTGTGCTCTCTCCATAGGGTTGCTCGGCTGTACGGTCACCTGCCTCTGTGCCTGGAGCAGACACCATCACCAACACATTTACTTCCCGCAGACACGCACTCATTCACCCCTGCTGTTAATAAACTCTTTGAACTACTCTAAGCCTCTGTGTGTGCGTCTCCTGAGCCGTGCATTATGTCAGTACGGCTTCAGCAGAGCGGCTCGGCGGACGGCGGGCTCGCACACCGGCTTACCACTCTCGAGGCTAGAGTGGATCAAATTGCTTATCAACAGCAGGTCATCCTGAATCAATTGGTAATTATCACTGGCCGATTGGACCGCCTGGACCCCCAGCAGCCGTTCCCCCCGGCTCCTCAGGGTGGCGCAGCTCCTGCTGTTCCGGTGGCCGTCCAGCCAGCTCCAGTGGCACCGGCCCGACTCACACCAATTCCGACCCCCGCCCGCTTTAGCGGGAAGCTCGGCGGAGCGCGGGGGTTTGTGATGCAGTGCGAGTCCGTGTTTGACCGTGTGCCCGGAGACTTTCCCTCAGATCACAGCCGAATCGGCAACATAGGGAACCTCCTGGAGGGGCGCGCTTTAACTTGGGCCTACGCTATTATGGCGAGACCCAGTTATGCCACCCTCACCTATGCCGAGTTCGTGAGGCGCTTCCTGGAGGTGTTTGATCACTCCCGTTCCGAGGCGGTCCAGGTCGATCGGCTTCTCGCTCTCCAGCAGGGAAACTGGTTGGCCGCGGATTATGCCATCGAATACCGGGTAGCGGCGGAGGAACTGGGCTGGGAGGAGCGCTCCCTCTGCGGCCTGTTTCTCCGCAGCCTCAATAGTGATCTGAGGGATGAACTGGCTGGACGGGATATCCCCGGAACGTTAGCGGAGCTAACCTCATTGGCAATCAGCTTGGACAACAGGCTGCGCGAGCGCTCCTCAGGACGGAGGCCGTCTGCTTCTCGCCCTCGAGGAGTCCTGCTAGGCCTGCCCCAAGCTCGCCCCCTGGCGACGCCGCCACCATTGTGCCCCGAGGAGTCGGAGCCGATGGTGACGGGCTGGGCAAAGCTCTCCTCGGCAGAGAGACAGCGCCGCCCTGAGTTGGGTCTCTGCATGTATTGCGGAGACAGTCAACACACGGTAGAGCTTTGCCCACAAAAGCCAAACGGCGGGGTCCGCGAGTCACTGTAGGGGTCCTCGCGGACGTCAATCGGCAAAGTCCCCTCACTCAATTAAAGCTGCCCATCCGTTTTTGCCACAATCCCACTGGGCACCTCACCCACGCACTGGTGGAGTCGGGCGCAGAGGGCAGCTTCATTTCACAAGGCCTGGCAACCCGATTGGGCATCCGCTGTCAGGCATTAAAACACCCCATCTCCCTGGTCCATCTCTCCCGTGCCTCCCTTGGGAGAGTTTCTCACCAAACCATGCCTGTCCCAGTCATCATCTCAGGGAACCACCGGGAGGAGATGGTATTTTACGTCCTGCCCAACTCTGTGTCGCCCGTCATCCTGGGGTATCCCTGGCTACGCCTCCACAACCCTGTCCTGGACTGGAGGTCCGCTGGGGTATCGGCATGGAGTACCTTCTGCATGGGCACCTGCCTTCAGTCCGCTGCCTGCTCCCCGTCCGCGGCTCCCCCTGTGGCGGATACAGCACCTCCGGACCTGTCACTGGTGCCTCCAGAATTTCACGACCTGGGTATGGTATTTAGTAAATCGAAAGCTATGTCTCTTCCCCCGCATCGACCATATGACTGTGCCATCAATCTCCGCCAGGGGGCTCCCCTGCCATCTGGTCGGCTCTACAGCCTGTCGGCGCCGGAGAGGGAGACAATGAATATGTACCTAAAGGAATCACTGAGCGCTGGGATTATTCGCCCATCGTCGTCACCCGTGGGGGCAGGGTTTTTCTTTGTCGGGAAAAAGGATGGTTCCCTCCGTCCCTGCATAGACTACCGAGCGCTTAATGACATCACTGAGAGGGACCGTTACACCCTGCCCCTCATGGACACTGCTTTCCACTCCCTCCAGGGAGCGACCTGGTTTACCAAGCTGGATCTACGCAGCGCTTACCACCTCGTCCGGATCCGGGAGGGAGATGAATGGAAAACAGCCTTCCGTACCCCGAACGGCCACTTTGAGTATCTCGTCATGCCGTTCGGGTTGACCAACGCTCCTGCCGTCTTTCAGCGCCTCATCAATGACGTCCTCCGGGATTTCATCGGCCTTTTCGTGTTCGTCTACCTGGACGACATTCTGATCTTCTCCAGGTCCAGAGATGAGCACCAGGTCCATGTGAGGCGGGTCCTCCGAAGACTGCTGGAGAATCGTCTGTACGTGAAGGCTGAGAAATGCGAGTTCTACGCTAGGACCACATCCTTCCTGGGATTCATCATCGCCCAGGACCAGGTGCTCCCAGACCCGGAGAAGGTGAAGGCGGTGGTGGAGTGGCCTACTCCCGCATCCCGGAAGCAGGTGCAACAGTTTGTTGGCTTCGCCAATTTTTACCGCCGCTTTGTCCCGAATTTCAGCTGGATCGTCGGACCGCTGACCCGCCTCACGTCCCCGAAGGTCCCGTTCCGGTGGACTGAAGAGGTCGATGCTGCCTTTAAGGCGCTGAAGGCGGAGTTCTCCTCCTCCCGGGTCCTTCGCCAGGTCGACCCCGCGCTGCAGTGCATTGTGGAGGTGGACGCATCGGACACGGGAGTGGGAGCAGTGTTATCCCAACGATCACCGGACGATGGCGCCAAGTGACCGTGCGCCTTCTTCTCCCGGCGCCTGTCCCCGGCGGAGAGGAACTACGATGTGGGGGACAGAGAGCTCCTGGCCATTAAACTCGCCTTACAGGAGTGGCGCCACTGGCTAGAGGGAGCGGACCTGCCGTTTGTGGTCCTGACGGACCACAAGAATTTAGAATACTTGCGATCTGCCAAGCGCCTGAATGCCCGCCAGGCACGCTGGTCTTTGTTCTTCGCCAGGTTCCGCTTCTCGATCACCTTCAGGCCGGGCTCCAAAAACGGCCTGCCTGACGCCCTCTCTAGGCAGTTCACCCCCGTGGAGGCTGAGGAGACGCCCCACACTATCCTGCCCAGGTCGTGCATCCTCGGTGCCATTTCTTGGGACATTGAAGACAAGATCCGGAAGGCGCAGGAGGTGGAACTTGATCCTGGCGGGGGACCGGAGGGAAGACTGTTCGTCCCATCTGCGGTCCGAGGAGAGGTCATCCACTGGCTCCACACCTCCCGGCTCACCTGTCATCCCGGCACCTCTCGGATGATCAGCCTCCTCCAACGGTCCTTTTGGTGGCCGGGCCTGCGGAGGGATGCAGCCCGCTACGCCCGGGCTTGCCCAATCTGTGCCACCAGCAAGTCGGGAAATGCCCCCCCCCAGCGGGTCTGCTCCAGCCTCTGCCCGTCCCCGGCAGGCCCTGGTCGCACATCGCACTGGATTTCGTCACCGGACTCCCCGTTTCCAACTCCTTTGACACCGTCCTGACCATCGTGGACCGTTTCTCCAAGGCGGCGCACTTCATCCCCCTGCGAGGTCTCCCTACTGCCCTGGAGACGGCGGGCCTCCTCGTCCAACACGTGGTCAGGCTGCACGGGATTCCGGTGGACGTGGTCTCGGACCGGGGTCCCCAATTTTCATCCGAGGTTTGGAGATCTTTTTGTAACGCCATCGGAGCCAAGGTGAGCCTCTCCTCCGGCCATCACCCCCAGTCTAACGGGCAGTGTGAGAGGACCAATCAGGAGCTGGAGGCTGCGCTCAGCTGTGTTACTAGATCCAAGCCGACGTCCTGGAGCAACCATCTCGCCTGGGTGGAGTATGCCCACAACACCGCCCGCTCTTCTGCAACGGGGATGTCCCCCTTCAAGGCGTCCCTGGGTTACGACCCCCCGCTGTTTCCAGCGCAGGAGAACGAGGTAACTGTCCCCTCTGTTAGGGCGCACATTAGGCAGTTCCGCTCCACCTGGGCTGCCGCGCGTCATGCGCTTTTACGCACAGCGGAGCGCAACAGGACCGTGGCGGACCGGCACAGAAGACCTGCCCCGGCGTACAGAGTTGGGCAACTCGCTTATGTGTCTACCCAGGACGTCACATTAAAAGGCGAGAGGAGGAAGCTGGCACAGCGATTCATGGGTCCCTTTCCCATCACCCGTATCATCAACCCGGTGGCTGTGCGCGTGGCTATTCCCCCCTCCCTCCGCATCCATCCCACTTTCCATGTGTCGAAGGTGAAACTGGCAGTCACTGACCCCCTTTGCCCTCCTCCTGCAGCGCAACCTGCGCCCCGGATGATTGGTGGCCATCCGGCCTGGTCCGTCTCCTCCATCCTGGACTCCCGGCGCCGAGGTCGTGGGTTGCAATACTTGGTGGACTGGGAGGGCTATGGGCCCGAGCATCGACAATGGGTGCCCCCGTCGTTTGTGTTGGACCCATCGCTCATCGCGGACTTCCACCGAGCGCACCCGGATAAGCCATCGCCAGGAGGCGCTGCTAGAGGGGGGAGTACTGTCACGCCGCGCCATTCATCAGCGGCGCCACCTGCTCACGCACCTGACAATCATCAGCGGCGAGGGATAAAGGCCGTCTCGCCCGGAGGCTCGGCCTGAAGCCGTCAGACTTCGTCCCTCACCGTTGTGAGCATACCTCTCTTCAGCATCACTATTTTGGTAAGAAGATCGCTTACCTGTCTTCTTCAGTCTTCTCCCCTGTGCACAGGTGGATTCCCCAGCGGCGGACATCTCCTCTCCATCGCCCAATCCTCGCTGCTGTACGGAGCTCTCCAGGTGGCTGTCTTCCGGGCTTCGCCCCCTTGTTGTGCCAGCTGTCCTGACCCACCAAGTAAGTCCTTCTCTCGCCATAAATCCCTCCTGTGTTGGTGTATGCCCGTCACCCTCTCCCTGTGCTCTCTCCATAGGGTTGCTCGGCTGTACGGTCACCTGCCTCTGTGCCTGGAGCAGACACCATCACCAACACATTTACTTCCCGCAGACACGCACTCATTCACCCCTGCTGTTAATAAACTCTTTGAACTACTCTAAGCCTGTGTGTGTGCGTCTCCTGAGCCGTGCATTATGTCACTAACTGGGATCTCTAAACTCTCCTGAACTATTTTTGATATTTCTTCCACGTGTGTAAGCCCAAAGCAGAGTCATCTGCATAATAAACTGGCCTTCAGAAGTGAAAGCTAACCGACGGGGACTCTAAAAGAAACCTTGTGATTAGTGTATAACTTCAAATTTAGATCTGACATTTTTGTATCGGAGGTGAAATACTTTATGGGTCTTTAGTTTATGTGTAACAGGCAGTCTGTTTTCCATTATTACTCATGTGCACTGAGGGTCACTGATCAGCCACATCAGTGTTAGGTTCATAACTGTTGAGTTTTTTTCTTTTTCGTTTGCTGCCAATTCATGAGAGATTTGAGTCTTTTTTTTTCCCTGAAATGGACTGGTAATCCAGCTTTGTGATAACATTTGTACATTGTAAAGCTGTTTTTCTTTGCTTTTTTTTTTCCTTTTTCCCCTCTCCTGTTGGAGGGATGTGACTATGTTACCCTGTGGTATGTGTTCCTGTGTTGTATAGTGTGTTTTTTTTTTCCCTGTGAATGTATGCCCTGGTTGCTTTTCTGCTCCTGCCCTGTCTTTATTGTGATTTGTGTGGTAGGATATTGTGCTGATTTGGTTTTCTGTGAGGCTGATTCTGTCCCCCCTTTGCCTGCTTCCCCATCCACCCGCCCTGGGGTGGGGTGGGGGAGGTGTGTGGATGTTAACGGGTGTCCGGGAGTCCGCCCTAGAGGGAGAGGTCCTGTCATGACCCGAGTGCTAATATTGTCCGCGCTCGGGCCACGCACCATTCCTGTCAGGCTTTGACAGCGGTGTTGTTATTCTGGCTCCCCGGGCTCTGATTGGACAACGCTTGGGAGTTTCCTGCTGTCAAGGCCTGAACAGCTGTGCTGCATTTGCGGTCGTTAGCGGCCGGCTTTAAAAGCCGGCGCCGGCGGCTGCATCTCGCGGCAGTCTCGTCAAACGTTCATCTAACGATCGTCAACGATTCCTTTTCATCTCATTTGTAAGTTTGTTAATCGCCAGTGATTATTGTTTGTACTCTGTAACCCTTTTCCTTATCAGACGCTGAGCGAGTGTTCCTCATCTCAGCTGTCAACGTCGTCCTGTGTACTAATTAGTAGTATTGTTACCCAGCCCTCTCGGCTGGTTATCTTGTCCCTTTTTCCCAAACTGTTAATAAACACCTGTGCAACTTAACTGGACTGTGGCGTCTTATGCTGGCTCGTGAGGGCCAGCCGTGACATATACTTCTAGTTTACCTTTTTTGTACCCAGAATTTTTAAGTCTTTACAGGCATATACAGAACTTTAGTATATCCTAGACAATTATACAATGTTTATATTTGGTCATGCCCAAATTATTTTTGAAAATTTCTAGAAGTTTTTCAGAAAACCAAATTTAAGGACCTACACTTTGGAATAGATACTGTTTACAAGCTTAAGACTTATCGACATCAGAACTTTAGTTCAGCATTTGGATCAAGCCTCGCCAAATTGGGCTTTGATGAATAGGATTGCTATCAACGCTGAATCAACGTCACCATTGATACCAAAGGGGGGACTGTAGCATCATCTCACTTTGGTTCAGCAATAATTATTCTTCTGCTTAAAGACCTTTTGTTTCACCCAGGAGAATGCCAGTCAAAAACTGCTCTTCTTCCCCAGGCCAGAGCAAAAATCTATTCCTTTGTTAAAATCAGCCTAAGGAATTCCACCTATGTCCGGCTTTGGTTTTATTGCCCCCATAAACACGGAGACATGGAGCCCCTCATTGCCACACCGATCCACAGCTCAATAAAATTTCCTTAAAGTATGGGGCATGCTGGATTTAACCAGTGAACTTTAAAGTACTTAATTATTCTAAATCTTCCCTTCTTTTCAGGACTATGAAAAGCAAATGGACTCTGATGTTTTGAATGTGGGAAAATCAATAATATGTGTGAAATGCATTAATCTGTGATTTTATATATATATATATATATATATATATATATATATATATATATACACTACCGTTCAAAAGTTTGGGGTCACTTAGAAATTTCCTTATTTTTGAAAGAAAAGCACTTTTTTTCAATGAAGATAACTTTAAACTAATCAGAAATACACTCTATACATTGCTAATGTGGTAAATGACTATTCTAGCTGCAAATGTCTGGTTTTTGGCGCAATATCTACATAGGTGTATAGAGGCCCATTTCCAGCAACTATCACTCCAGTGTTCTAATGGTACAATGTGTTTGCTCATTGTGTCAGAAGGCTAATGGATGATTAGAAAACCCTTGTGCAATCATGTTAGGTCTGCAATGCTGTAATTGCTGCAAATGGAGGATTCTTTGACGAAAGCAAAGTTTGATGGAAAAAATTATTATTTCAAATACAAATCATTATTTCTAACCTTGTCAATGTCTTGACTATATTTTCTATTCATTTTACAACTCATCTTGGTAGATAAGTGTGACTTTTCATGGAAAACACAAAATAATTGTCTGGGTGACCCCAAACTTATATATATAAGTTATATATATAGATATACTGTATATATGTATATATATATATACATGTATATATATATATATATATATATATATATATATATATATATATATATATATATATATATATATATATATATATATATATATATATATATATATATATATACACATGTATATATATATATATACATACACAGTATATATATATATATATATATATATATATACAGTGTATATATATATACTCATATATACACACACACACACACATATATATATATATACAGTATATATATATATATATATATATATATATATATATACTCATATATATATATATATATATATATATATATATATATATATATATATATATATATATATATATATATATATATATATATATATATATATATATATACTCATATATATATATATATATATATATATATATATATATACTCACCGGCCACTTTATTTGGTACACCATGCTAGTAACGGGTTGGACCCCCTTTTGCCTTCAGAACTGCCTCAATTCTTCGTGGCATAGATTCAACAAGGTGCTGGAAGCATTCCTCAGAGAGTTTGGTGAGTATATACTGTATATATATATATATATATATATATATATATATATATATATATATATATATATATATATACATACAGTGTATATATACTGTTTAAATGAATGTTTATTCCTGCATGTTGATTTAGAAGCACTGCTTATAAGTTACATTAATCACTAAGGTTAGCTTAGTTTATACATAAGGGTATAAAAGCATATTCCAGTGTATTGAAATTGTGTGTCCATGGGGACCGGTATCAAATGTCACCCAGTATTCACTGAGCTCCAGCTTCTCCATCCTATTGGTCCCTCGCAGACAAAGCCTGTCATTGGACTAAAGTTCATCGAGCCCGCCCACGAAGGAAGCTTATTCGCTGGAGTTGCTGTTGACCCGGAAGCCCGCGAAAACTCTACCAAACTTATAAAAGGAGATAGCGACACCCTGCTCTTCCTCTTTTTCTTTTGCCGCTCTTTTGCTCCGCTATTCTTGGTTCTTCCTGTCTCTTCGACACATCTCCATCCATTGTCCACACACAGCAAGAAAGAACTTCGGTAGAACAAAGGACTGCCTGAACAAAGACTTCTACCACGTGTTGCTTTTCCGAGCACAGAGCAGATAACTTGTAATTTGTTTATGTAACTTTGTATTTTAATGTTTTTTTCTTTTTCTCTTAAATGCCTAGGAATTCCTATTTCTTCGAGCTCAATTCTTAATCGGAGTTAAACTCCAATTTTTATTTATCACTTTTTCTTTGTTAAACTTTCTGTAAAACCACCGTTTGTTTTTAATTTTAATGTAAGCTTTAATCTTGACTTTATTTTTATAATATTTTTCTTGACCAATCACACACCAGAAGCTATTATTTTTATCTAAAGTCCGAAACTCCTTAATTTGAGATCGGATTAGATATCTTTAATTAATTATTATCGGAGGCCTCTGAGAAGACGCAGCTCCCACATCACGCGCAGCTGAGGAATCAGCGTGCTTCTGCTGAATTTCAACCATTGGGATCAAACATACGATCTCATCCATCCATCCGTCTGTCCATCTCATCCATCGTCAAGAGAATATTTGCTGGACAAATATTCTGGGTTTTGGCCCTGAACAACACATCAAAACTTCATGAGGACGACGAAAGAACGTTGACCAGATCAACGGGGAATCATCACCAAGAAGAATCACGTGAGCTGCAAACTTTAATTCATCTGCTGAATTAAACTTCTGAGGTTCAGTAATAATTTGTATATCTAATCAGATGCAAATTAAGAAGCCATTAACATAACCCCTCTTTTCATTAAAATTCCCTTTTTATTTTCTTAAGATTAATCCAGGACTTTTCATATAATTAATAAACTTTCTCCATAAATTTGCATTGTTTCCATAATCTGTTAACTCAAACTGATAGAAATTAATTTCTCAGTTTAACCTTGGTTCTGAAAATATTGACATTGTTAATCTATCATTTACAAGATTGATTTTATGATTAATGAAATTACTGCAATGTCTGTTAATCATTTCGTTTAATAAATAAGTGAAAATGAGAGAAGTTGTTGAGAATTTATTTCATTCTGAGTCTGTTTCAAGCCCAGGTATCAAATTCACGGAAATTTTTTGAGACTGATTATTAATTAATTTATTGAGGGATTAAACAGGTATAAAGTGAAATTAAAGATTAAATAGCTTCTTAGAGATAGAAGCTGGTGCCCCACGAGTGTTACTAACTTTTCTGGTGTATATGAAACAAGATTCAATCTCAGATTCCAATACATCAATATAAATTAAATAATTTTATACCTGATCATATTTATTAATTTCATATTTTTCTACAAGGCAGTTTGTTCATTCAGACTTGCCGCTTCATTGAATGTCTGCAAAGATATTTTTCCTGTTATCCTCCCAGCCTTCTCCTGCTCCAGGTCCCGCACCTGTTTTCACTCATGTTGTCATTTTACTTTGTACTTATACTCATACTTTGTTCATTGAGTCCTCGCCGCTTCGTTGAATGTCTGCATGGATGTTTGTCCTGTTATCCTCACAGCCCCTGAAGTTTTTTCTGCTTCTTCAGAGAACACCTTGCTCTGAGGCAATCACTGTAAGTTTATCCTTGTTTGGCATTTTTGTGTTATTGGCACCTTTGGACTGTTTCTGTTCTTTTGTTAAACACGCAAACTCCATCCAGCATGTGGGCTTGTCTCTCTCTGTGCAGAGGCACATATGACAGTATGAAGCGGCCAGTTAAAAGAAAAAAAAGTCCAGTTGTGGAGTTGTGCGTTTCTTTTTTCACCCCTTTTTGTGTTTTTTTCCACCCGCCTGATTCCGGAGCACCATGTCCTACTTGGATGATGGGGAGCTGCATGTGCTGTGTGTCTTGGAGGATATCTTTTCATGGACACAGGAACCCTGTTCTCCCGAGATCGTTCGAGAGGCTAGGGACAGTGCAGTGTGGATCATGGAGACGTGACAGAGTCTTTGGAGTAATCCGGAGGCAACCGAAAATCTCCTTTCCTTATACTCCCTGCTCTGTGATGAGTGGGGTGAAGAGGTGCTGACTCCTGAGCCATCTCTAGTGAAGAGGAAGCACTCGTGCCGCAAGAAGCCTTCAGCCTCTCCCGTGTCAGGTCCGCCTTCTCCTCCTGAGCTGTGGCCCTCTCCATCAACCGAGGAGCTGGAGGAGCAAAGACAGGTGTTGTTGGCGGAGACGGATCTCCTCCTGGAGGTGAAGCTGTAGCTCCTCCTGGATCTGGCCTTGGATTAAGAGGAGTTTTCTCTGAGGGAACCCAAGTTCGTGCCCATGACCGAGCGTTCCCAAACCTCGGAGCCTCCGCATCTCCACGGCGGGCCCACGCCTCCGTCTCCCTCTCATCGCCGCTGATCCCAGAGACCCCGGAAGAAGAACATCGCCACATCTCCGTCAGCAATCGCTCCTTCACAGATGGAGGAGAATTCTGCAGCTGAACCATTTTCCCTTCCAGCTGCTTCCCCGGCATCCACTTCCTCCGTAGCTGCAGCAACCTCCTCCTCCTCCGCACATTCATCCACTGATGTGGGTCGGGCCATCACTCCCCCGGCTCCGCCCGCCTCCATGCCTACTGAGGCGGCTCCTCCACAACCCACAGAGGAGCCCAGGCCCGCCATGGACACAGAGAGAGCTGTTTGTGCACTGGATGCAGCAGGCAAGGCTGTACACCAGGAGAACAGGCAAGTTCTAGCTCATTCTATTCAAATTGTTGATGAATTGTCTTGCCTGACTCCTGGTAAAGAGACTGAGATTATACAGTCCCCTGAGTGCTCTTTGCCTGCTGCAGGTAATGAATTTTCACTTGCCCTCTCCGTATTTCCTCCTCTTGCCTCTGAGTGCCCATTGGCCCTGGAACTCAACTACCAGACGAAGGAGGAGCCCGCAGTGCTGGAGGACACCATGCCAGCTCCGCAGTTCCCTTATGGGCAGAGGGAGGGCGCTGAACCCGAGCCCACCACGCCGAGTCCAGCCCCAATGGTGATCCGGACACCAGCCACCATTCTGGATGAGCCTCCTGCGTGGACCACTACGCCAGGGGCTGAAGGGACTGTTACGACCGTCATGTCTGCTGCGGGGACTGCTGTAGCAGAGTTGACACCTGACCTTAACCTCCTGATGACTGAGCCCGAAGTATCACCTGGATCATCAGAGCCCTGGATAGTGGTGGAGCTTGAGCTCAGGCAAGTGCTGTCTTTTGTTTTTCTTTTGTCTGTTCTGGAGCAATTTTGCCTGGCTCTTGGTGAAGAAAGCCAGGTGCGGCTGGCTGCTGCACCTGAGCTCGCCTCACTAGGCTCCGCTGCTGCCTGTGACCCTGACCTCTCTTCTTTCTGTGCTATTTCTTAGCTCTTTCCCAGGGTCGCCGGAGAGGATCCAAGACTACCAGAGGTCTCCGTTAATCCAGGCTTGCCACTGGAGGCAGGCCAGGGTCCAGCTCCTCCCATTGTGGTCGTTGCGGGCATTCTGTCTCAGCCCAGGACCTCCGTGGGTGCAGTGTTGGCCCAGCCCGGGTCCACTGTGGGTGCAGCGTTGGTCCAGCCTGGGTCCACTGTGGGTGCAGTGTTGGCCTAGCCTGGGTCCATCGTGGGTGCTACAGAGCTCCAGCCCTGGTCCACCGCAAGTGCTGCAGAGCTCCATCCCGGAGCCACCACGGGTGCTGCCAAGCTCCAGCCGCCTGATAAACAGAGCTGTTGGATTGGGTGGCCAGTTTTCCCTGGAAGGCCACCTGACATTCAACCTGGCTGTTCGGCTGGTCTGGGATTTCGGCAGGCCACCAGACCGGGTGCACCATGCCATCCGCTGGACCTGGGAATCTGGGCAGCCTCCCGAACCTTCTAGCCTCTGGACTTGCGGGGCTAAATTGTGTGTTTTTTCCGGTGTGGGCCCTGAGTAGGTTGTTTTTTGTTCCCTCTTGGCCTGTTCCCCTCACCACCCACCCTGGGTAGATTGTGGTAGTTCCTGCTGGGGGGGGGGGCAGGTTTTTTCTTTTCCTTTGATGTTACCTGGGGTGTCTGGAACCCACCCCTTGGTGCTGGTGGTGGTGGGGGGGTCTCTGTCACGTGCTGAGTCTGGGTCCCCTGCCAGACTCAGCTTTGTGGCACTTTTTCCATGCATTTATGTATATTTATTGTATTTGTTGCTTTTGAGTTTCATTATTGCCTTTTTATGTTTTTATTTTATGTTTTGAGTTCTATGATTTGTTTCTCCGGGTTGACAGCTGTTGGCTGTGTTTCCAGGGTTACACTCCGCTGGGGGTGTCACCCGCCAGGCTGTCAACCACCCCTCCCTCACCTGTCATTACCACCCAGCTGATTCTAATCACCAGTTTTGTTCCTTCTCCTGCTCCAGGTCCCGCACCTGTTTTCACTCATGTTGTCATTTTACTTTGTACTTATACTCAGTTTGTTCATTGAGTCCTCACCGCTTCATTGAATGTCTGCATGGATGTTTGTCCTGTTATCCTCACAGCCCCTGAAGTTTTTTCTGCTTCTTCAGAGCGCACCTTGCTCTGAGGCAATCACTGTAAGTTTATCCTTGGCTGGCATTTTTGTATTATTGGCACCTTTGGACTGTTTCTGTTCTTTTGTTAATTAAACATGCAATCTCGATCCAGCGCATGGGCTTGTCTCTCTCTGTGCCTCATAGAGGCGCATGTGATACAATGACGCTTTCTGAAGGAGAATGCAGACGACAGTCGAAACATGTAAAATGTATGAGACATCCATTTGCCTTGTCTTAATAGAAGAACAATATCAGTTTTATCATTAAGAAGACAAAATGAACCTGTTTGAGACACAAACATTTTTATATAGTTTTTGGTATGACCCAGACCTAACCCCCAGGCTATGAAGCAAATGCTCTACCACTAGGCCACCATTCCAGTGGTTCAAGGGAGTCTTGAACAGACACGGAAACCAGTTCTGAGTTAGAAGATTTAAGAGCTTGTATTTACTAAACAGTTAATTGAGCAGCAAATAATTACACAGTTACAACTACCAGGCACTAAGACCAAACAACAACACTCATGGTAAGAAATACTCTGCTAGCTGATCGGTCTGGGGTCGGAGTGGCCCAGGATGCTTTTTTTTTTTTTAAATGTTCTGCATAGCAGTTGTGTTGTTGTGACAGGCCATTTCTTTATTGCACAGGGTGTAGAGCACTATTTACCTGATCTGTGTTTAACAAAATTTTCTGGAAGCAGTTTCTGCATGTCGGAGACACAAAGTTTTTCTGAAATCATATACAGTAAGTGCCCAGATCTCCTGACCTTTGACCTTGAGTACAACCTGGATGCAGATTCATCACCTAGTCGCGATTCCTATGAAATATGGACGGATGGATGACGGATGCCACGCCACTGCATTACCTCCTTTCAGCTTTGCCAGAATGAGCTATAAAGTGTTGTTGGTGTAGAAGAGCTGGAAATAACGAGGCGGTTTTGTATCACAAAAGTAGAGTCTTTAATGAACAAACTCTTCTATCTTGTCTCATCTGGTGCAGAGCTTGGCAGAAGGCAAGAGACAGAACTCTGTTTCGCTCGCTGGTTAAATACAAGCACGCATAGCACCACTCATTGAAACAGCTGACGTCAGAGCCACTCATTGAAAAAGGTAACATCTCCCCGTTATCTTAATCCCCATTGTCCTGCCATCCCCTCTCCCTGTCTTGGGAGGTGATGGGAACTCCCCCTCTCGCTTTAGGGGGTAAAAGTGTCGAGTCTGTTGCCATGGCATCCTGTGACGTCATGAGTCTTCACACGGCGGTGAGATTCCTTTGTTCTTTCAGAGGTGTGAAGTTCCTTTGTATATTCTGTCCCAAACATTTCCACATGCTCTAACAAATGTAGGTATGGAATATATGAGTGATATATACCACAGGCCCCCCAAACAACTATGAAGGAACACAGAAAGATTCACAGTCTAGGGTAATTACTAAGACATACTACGTGTTACAGCCGTTGCCACAGAAGAAACGTTCAAGCAGCCATGCTCCTAAGAGAGTTCAGTGAAAACATAACAGCATAGTATAATCATAAATCAGTCCTAAACTGTTGCGGCACAATTAGCGAAAATTTGCAGAGTGGTGTAATCAGTCCCTGTGTAGTCTGGGTTTCAATCTTCTCCCAAAGCTGCTGTAGGTCGGTTTAGGCATCCTGCTGGGACCTTGTTGTGAGGAATCTGCAGTGTGGGAAGGAGAGAGATTATCTGTTCCCTGCCTGGGGGCTGAGACTTTTTCCTTGGGGGGTCTACCTCGCCGAGGTGCTCGAGCCAGCTGTGCGGGTTCGTCTCTCAACAAGAAGGCAGGTTTGAGTCTGTCAATGCTGACCGTTTCATTTCTATCCCCATAATCAAGCACAAAGTGTTTGTCACCATTTTCCAGCACTCTATACGGGCCATCGTATACTGGGCGTAACGTTGGTTTTAGAGCTTCATGCTTAACAAAAACAAACTCAGCGTTTTTTAAAGTTTGAGGAACAAAAACTCGCGGAAAGGAGTGATGAGCTGGACCGTGGAGAGAGTCCGGACTGTTACTGCCTAAAAACCTTGGGACTGGGAGGTGCCCTGGTTCTGGGTTTTCTGGTAAAAATTCACCTGGGAGTCTGATAGGCTGAGCAAAGACTAATTCTGCAGGGGAAGCGTCTAAATCCTCTTTAGGTGCCGCACGCAACCCCAATAAAACTCAGGGAAGTTTATTTACCCATTTTGTGTCCGTTAATGAGGCCCTGAGGGCGGCCTTTAAGGACCTGTGAAAACGCTCGCATAACCCATTAGCCTGAGGGTGATAAGCGGTGGTACGGTGAATTGTTGCCCCTAAACTGTTGGACATGGCTGACCAGAGCTCTGAGACAAATTGAGGCCCCCTATCTGACGTGATGTCTGATGGGACGCCGAAACGTGCCACCCAATTTGTTAGAAAAACGCGAGCGACTTCCTCCGCTGTAGTTGCCGCTAGAGGGACTGCCTCTGGCCAGCGCATGGTGCGGTCTATCATTGTTAGCAGGTGTGTGAAACCCTGGGAGGAAGGCATCGGCCCCACGAGGTCAACATGAATGTGGTCGAACCTTCTAGCAGGGATTGGAAAAGGCTCCAGAGGGGCTTTTGTGTGTTTGTGTACTTTGGCGCGCTGACAAGGAATGCAAGTTTTTGCGCAGGCCTGGCCACACAAACTTTTCGGCAACCGTTTTGACCGAGGCGTGCACACCTGGGTGCGCGAGGGAGTGAATTGCGTCGAAAATGCGGCGGCGCCAAGCAGCTGGTACTAACGGGCGAGGTCGGCCGGTTGAAACATCGCATATTAGGGGGGGCATGCCGTCGCGCAACCCTTTTTCCTCCAGCCTTAACCCTGTTGGTCCAGACAGGAGCGCGCGCACGTCCGCATCACTACCTTGTTCTTCCGCCATGGCTACATAATCTATCCCTTCATGGATAGGTGCTGCATATGTGTTTGCGTTAGAGAAAAGCTCAGCTGCTGAAGCAGTGTAATCTGTCTCCTCGTGCTCTGGCGGTGCCACAGCGCGAGAGAGACAGTCCGCTACTACGTTAAGTTTGCCCGCTACATGTCGAATGTCTGTGGTGAACTCTGAAATCGCAGCTAGCTGTCTTTGTTGTCTGCCCGACCAAGGTTCTGAAATTTTAGCCATAGCAAAAGTGAGCGGTTTATGGTCCACAAAAGCCGTGAAACTCCGCCCTTCTAACCAAAACTGGAAGTGGCGGATGGATAAATGGAGCGCCAGCAGCTCCCTGTCAAAAGTGCTGTATTTGCGTTCCGTCGGGTTTAGCGATTTGCTAAAAAATGCTAAAGGTTGCCAGACCCCCTTGACAAGTTGTTCTACAACTGCCCCTATGGCCAAGTCTGAAGCATCTGTGGTTAGAGCAATGCGGGCCAAGGGATCTGGATGGACTAACATTGTGGCGTTAGCTAGGGCATTTTTAGCTTCCGCAAAAGCGCGTTCGCGTTCTGGGGTCCATTCGACCGCGTTGGAAGCTTTCTTTTTTTTAAGCGCGTCATACAGGGGCTGCATGAGCTGAGCTGCATGAGGGAGGAAACGGTTGTAAAAATTAACCATCCCCAAAAATTCCTGTAGCGATTTGACCGTTTGGGGCCGTGGAAAACCTTCTATCGCATGAATTTTGTCTGGAAGCGGAGCTGCCCCTTTCGGGGAGACTCTGTGTCCCAAAAAATCAATTTGCGATACGCCGAATTTGCATTTAGCTGGATTAATTATTAATCCGTGCTCTTCTAGCCTCTGAAAAACGGTAGTGAGATGCTGCTCGTGCTCTTCCTCCGATGAGCTGGCTACCAGCATGTCGTCGAGGTAGACGAAAACAAAGGGGAGGTCGCGTAAGACTGCGTCCATCATACGTTGAAAAGTCTGAGCAGCACCTTTGAGGCCGAAAGGCATTCGCAGGAATTCAAAAAGGCCGAAAGGGGTTATAACCGCTGTTTTAGGAATGTCTTCAGCTCGGACTGGAACTTGGTGATAACCGCGGACTAAGTCTATCTTTGAAAAAATGCGCGCGCCTGATAAATGCAGTGAAAAATCCTGTATATGAGGGATGGGGTAGCGGTCATGCGCTGTAGCGTTGTTTAATCTGCGGTAATCTCCGCACGGTCTCCAAGAACCATCGGATTTCGGAACCATGTGAAGTGGTGAAGCCCAAGGGTTCTTTGAACGTCGGCAAATGCCTAATTTTTCAAGAGCTGCAAATTTGTCCCTTGCTATGTTGAGCTTGGCCGCGTCTAAGCGGCGAGCTTTGGCAAAAACAGGAGGTCCCGTTGTTGGAATGAAGTGTTTAACCCCGTGTTTGGCTACAGTGGCTGAAAATTTGGGTGAGGAGTTGCTCAAACTTACCTCCTGCCGTGGTGACGTTGGCCTGCACAGGTGGTGGAGAGACTCGAGCTGAGCATGGAATAGAAGCAAAAGATAGTGCATTAACCAGGCGCCTATTTGCTAGATCAACTAATAACCCATGTGCACATAGAAAATCAGCGCCTAACAAGTTAAAACTCACCGCCACTACAACAAATGTCCATCTGTAGCTGCGGCCGTGAATGAGGAGGTGCAGGCTCTTTTCACCGAACGTGTCGATGTTCGAACCGTTGGCTGCCACTGTTCCATTGCCCCGGGTGCCCATGGCTCGATCTGCGTGGGAGGGCATGATGAAACTCAGCTGAGCTCCCGTGTCGATGAGGAACTGCTTGCCTGTGTGTCTATCCGTCACGTATAACAGCTTGTTTTTCTCGCCGAGAACCGCTGCCGTTAACGGCCCTCGGCTTGGGCATTTTCCCGACATCGTGAACTTGCAGGGGGGAACGCATTTGTGGGCTTTCTCGGTGAAGCGTTGGTGATAATAACAGACGTCGATCTGTTTGTTACGCTTGGGCCGCGCCGCTGTCACCGTGGGTTGTGGCTCTCCATGGCTCGGGGCGTCAGTTTTGAGGTCCGCGGATGCCGCTGTAGGTGTCCGCTCCTTGCAGGCGTTGACGAGCCGATAAGCCTCGCTGGCCAGTGTGCGGAAGTCTTGGTGGGTGTCGCACTTCATATTGGTGAGTGTCCCTCTCATGTGTGGTGGAAGCGTGCTGAGGAAAATAAACTGGAAAAGGAAATTGTCGTTGTCCTCCTCCTTAAGCTGCAGCAAATCCTCCATGAGGGCCTTCGGATTGCCCCCTTTGTGGCCGTAGATCGCCAGGATCCTCTCGGCTCTTTCCTCCGCTGTTGGGACATAGTTCGCCACGATGGTCGCCTTGAGCGTCTCATACTTGTCCCGGGCCGGTGGTCGCCGGATCAAGCTCCGCACACACCTTGAAGTGGCGGAGTCGAGCTTGGAGACGATATGGTAGAATTTTGTATCGTCTGCTGTGATGCCCGCCAGTATGAACTGGGCTTCAGCCTGTAGAAACCAAGAGGCGGGGTCTTCTTGCCAGAAGTCTGGCAGCTGGACAGCGACGGCGTTCGTGCACACCATCACTGTTGTGCCCGCTGGGTGAGAGTGCCTTGCCTCGGCTCTCACGGTGGTGCTGGAGCTCGGTTGAGCTCTCTCGGTACCTTCTGCCGGGGGGAACAGCTGTCTGCTTGTTCCCTCGTCTGCGTTGCCGCTGGCGTAAGTCAGATTCCCCGCGGATGAGTCGCTTGAAGAATGCCTCAGGTCCATACTCGCGTCAGGGTCACCAGTGTAGAAGAGCTGGAAATAACGAGGCGGTTTTGTATCACAAAAGTAGAGTCTTTAATGAACAAACTCTTCTATCTTGTCTCATCTGGTGCAGAGCTTGGCAGAAGGCAAGAGACAGAACTCTGCTTCGCTCGCTGGTTAAATACAAGCACGCATAGCACCACTCATTGAAACAGCTGACGTCAGAGCCACTCATTGAAAAAGGTAATATCTCCCCGTTATCTTAATCCCCATTGTCCTGCCATCCCCTCTCCCTGTCTTGGGAGGTGATGGGAACTCCCCCTCTCGCTTTAGGGGGTAAAAGTGTCGAGTCTGTTGCCATGGCGTCCTGTGACGTCATGAGTCTTCACACGGCGGTGAGATTCCTTTGTTCTTTCAGAGGTGTGAAGTTCCTTTGTATATTCTGTCCCAAACATTTCCACATGCTCTAACAAATGTAGGTATGGAATATATGAGTGATATATACCACAGTTGGCAGTAATAGCACTCGCCACACTGCATGTTACTATTCGCTCTTTGTAATAACAATCACCTGTTGACATCACCCAACTAGCATGCCCATGCTAAGGGCCAGGTTAAATCTGAGCTTTCTTATTGGGTCCCATGTGGGTTTGTCCGTGGGTTCCATGTTGGCCCCATCTGTGTTTGCACACATAAACTTTACCTGTGGTGAAGGTAAGCAGGTAATATGTTTATCTGCTTTAAACCCAGCTGGGCCCCACATTGGTTTAAAGTGGCTGAGCAGATTTCAGTAACACTGGTGCCATAGGCAAAATTATGTGAAAAAATATGTGAAAAAAGTCACAAATTTATGAGAAAAAATGTGAAAATTTATAAGAAAAACAGTGCCAAATTTACAAAAAATGTAGCAAGTTTATGAGAAAAAAGTGAAAATTTAGGAGAAAAAAAGTTCAAATTTACAAGAAAAAAAATTGTAAAATTACTTGAAGATTTACAAACTTACAAGAAAAAATTTTGCAAATTTATAAGAAAAAAAGTCACAAATTTATGAGGAAAAACAGAAAAAGTTGAAAATTAACAAAAAAGTAGCAAATATACTGTACGTATAAGTAAATTGAAAATTTATGAGAAAAAAGTCCCAAATTTATTAGAAAAAGTTATATGTTTACATTAAAAGAAGTTGAAAATTTTTTGATAAAGTTCCAAATGTACAAGAAAAACATCACAAATTTATGGGAAAAGTAACAAATTTACAAGAAAAAAGTAACACATTTATGAGAAAAAGCTGCAAGACTACAGTAAAAAAGTGGCAGATTTATGAGAAAGTTCCAAAATTACAAGAAAAAGTTAGCAAATATGCCAGAAAAAAGTCATAATTTTTCAAGAAAAACTAACAAATTTATGAGAAAAAGTTGCATATTTACAGTAAAAAAGTTGCAAATTTATGAGAAAAATTTCAAATTTTCAAGAAAAATGCATCAAATTATGGGGAAAACTTCACAAATTTACAAAAAATAGCAAATTTATGAGAAAGTGAGTTAAAAATAGGTAAAGTCTATGTGGGCAAACACAAATGGGGCCAACATGGAATCCATGGACAAACCCACATGGGACCCATAAGACAGTCCAATTTTAACCTTTGGTGGGGCCTACTTGGGCATGCTGGCTGGGCTCCACCTTAAAATCCCATGACTACAAATTTTTAGCATTATTATAAACCCTAGCTTGGCCCTGTCACAGCTCTTTGGAATGTTTTGTACGGCTGAAATGGAAAAACTGATGGATGGGGCGGAGACGCGGGCAGTGAAGATGGCTGCTTAGGTGAGGAGCACCGCAGTGCAGACAGCCTTTTTTTCTTCTACAAGGGCGTTTTTCTCCTGTTTCCTCAGCTGAAACTATTATTATTACCATACTTTACATTGAGACTGGATTTGTGGGGAACAGGATTAGTATGCCAACGCAACAACAGAAAATTAATCCTCGCTCCAAAGCCGGTGCTAGCAAGGAAAATGTGGCTAAAGCTGGTGATGCCACATCGAGCCCTCCTCCCTCTCCGCCACCTTCGGCAGGTGCAGGTGATGCCAAAGACCAAATGGCGGAGGACATATCTAGGATCTTTGCACTGTTGAAGGAGATATCGGAGAGGCAAGACGCCAAACTCAACTCCATTGGGGCGTCAGTGAGGGCGGTGGACGCCAAGCTAGCGGAGTTGGCTACCCGGCTGGGAGATGTGGAGGCTCGCATCGCTTTTCTTGAGGATGCTAATACAGCTCTGGATGCTAATCCCCCCGCAACCCAGACGCAGGTAGAAGATTTACTTTTGAAGCTGGACGATTTGGAAAATAGATCACGCCGAAACAATCTACGCTTTGTCGGCTTTCCAGAGAATTGTGAAAAATCAGATGTTCTTACCTTCATGCGCAAAGCTATCCCACATCTGCTGAAAATGGAGTTCCCTGGAGGGCTGGAAATTGACCGTGCGCATCGGAGCTTCGCCGGACGCAGACCTGACGGTCAGCCACCCAGGGCTATCCTGATTCGACTTCTGCGCTTCCAGGATAGGGAGCGTATTGTGGAGGCAGCGCGCAGGATGGGAAAGCTGGATTGGAATGGTCATCACATCATGATTTTCCCGGATTATTCCAGACGAGTATCCGAGATGAGAGCGGCGTTCAAGCAGTGTAAACACCTGCTGCACCAGAAGAAGATTGCATTCTCTCTCAGGTACCCTGCAGTTCTCGTTGTGAAGTTGGCAAGTGGTAAACAGGAGTTCACTGACCCTAAAAAAGCATTGAACCTGATTCTTTCACTACCGTGAGACATTGATGAACAATGGTATAAATATATGCTATATGTTTATTTGTTATATATTTTTGACGGAGGATTTGATGAAGTATTAATTTAAGGTTCCATTTTTTTTTTACTGCCCACGCTGTATTATCTGTAGGCATGAGGCTGCTGCGATGTTGCGGCTCTCCCTAAGTTTGTTGCACTGTTCACAGTCACGGTCCTAGAGTTTTTTATTTTCTTTTCTTTGGTTGGTGCGGTTTTTGTGCACCGATGGGTGACATTGGTTTCAGGTCACCGATTATGTTACTTTATGATTAAGTGGTTTTCGTTTTTTTTTTTCTTTTTTTTCTGTATTTTTAATTTTTATTATGTTTGACTTTTGCCCAGTGAGGGGGTTTTTGCTGGAGAATTGCTGGATATTTTGGATGGTAATATGTACCGTTTATGATGTTGGCTAATTGTCAGCGCTTTCTTAACCTTATTACTTGGAATGTTAAGGGCCTTAACCACCCAATTAAGAGGAAAAAATTTTTGGCGTTTATTAAATCAAAAAAAGTGGATGTAGCGTTGCTTCAAGAGACCCACCTCACTAAAACAGAATCTAAAAAACTCTGTCGGGACTGGGTGGGCCATGGGTTTTCGTCTTGCGGTAATAGCCAGAGCAGGGGGGTAGCAATCCTTTTTCATAAACATTTGCAGTTCAAGTGTCTAAAAGAGGTTAGTGATGATGATGGACGACTCCTTATAATTCTTATAGAAATTCAGGGCCATAGGATGATACTCGCTAATGTTTATGCACCAAATATAGTTGATTGTGCATTTTTTGCACAATTGGAACACGAATTAAGCGAAATGGGTAATTATCCCATTTTAGTAGGTGGGGATTTTAATCAGGTCATGGACAATATTTTAGATCGGAGCACTCCCTCACAGCGTTCATCTAAATCTGGCTCTATATTGAAAGACGTGCAATGCAATTGGTTTGGTAGATGTTTGGCGGCTTTTTAATCCGTCCACAAGGGATTACACTTTTTATTCCACTGCTCATAATGTGTTTTCCAGGATTGATTATTTTTTAATGTCAAAATTTTCTGTCTCTTCTGTAAATTCGAGCTTCATTGGTAGCATAATACTGTCAGATCATGCCCCTGTTTTTTTACATATGATCCCGCCTTGTCAGTTGAAAAAAAATTCTAGATGGAGGCTTAATTCAAGCTTTCTTTTTAATCTAGATTTTGTGTCCTCTTTGAAAGCAGAGATCTCCTTATATCTTGAGACAAACTGGGATTCTGCTCCCTCTGCCAGTGTTGCTTGGGAGGCCTTTAAGGCATTTATTAGGGGACATATTATTCAATATGCATCTTTTAAAAAGAAAACTAACATTGCTAAACAGATTGATTTGGAGAGGAGAATAGCTATATTAGAGACTTCATTCAAACAAGACACAAATTTAGTAAATTTGTCACCCCTTCTGAAGCTTAAGTATGAGCTGAATTCAATTCTAACACAAAAAGTTGAATTTTCCCTATTTCGTCTTAGGCATAAACAATTTGAGGAGGGGGATAAAGCTGGCAAAATGCTGGCTAGATATATTAAAATGAAAGAAGCTCAGTGTACTATATCTGCTATTAGGACACAGGATGGTACTTTGGTGTCAGACTTAAATGAAATTAATGGTGCTTTCAGAGAATTTTACACCTCGCTTTATTCTTCTGAAATGGAGGCTGGATCTCAATAGATCTATGCATTTTTATCATCCCTATCTCTGCCCTCCCTAACGAAGGAACAAATAGATTTACTTGACGCCCCAATTACTAAAGAGGAAATTGTGAAAGTTATTAAGAGCCTCCCGAATGGAAAGGCACCGGGCCCTGACGGATTCTCTGCAGAATTTTACAAGGCCTGTGTTGATGAGCTTTCTCCTTTACTTTTAGAAATGTTTGCGGAATCCTTTGAACAAGGCCGTCTGCCCCCTTCTTTAACAGAGGCTTTCATTTCGCTTATTTTAAAAAGCAATAAAGATCCGTTAGAATGTAAAAATTATTGACCAATTAGTCTTATAAACTGTGACTGTAAAATTCTCTCCAAAATTTTGGCATTAAGATTAGATAAAGTAATGATATCTCTTATAAATCCTGATCAGGTGGGTTTTATTCGTTCCAGGGGTGCGGCAGACAATATTAGGCGTTTTATTGATATCATATGGTTAGTTCAAAATGATCCTTCACTTGCACACCTCTCTCCAGTGGCAGCCCTCTCCCTGGATGCTGAAAAAGCATTTGACAGGGTTGAGTGGCAGTATCTCTTTGCAACTCTAGAGACCTTTGGTTTTGGTTCAAAGTTTCTTTCTTGGATTAAATTACTATATAATGAACCTAGAGCTTCAGTGATATCAAATCGAGTTACATCACAGTCTTTTAGACTTTATAGGGGTACGCGCCAGGGCTCCCCTTTAAGTCCCCTGCTTTTTGCTTTGGCATTAGAACCATTAGCTGTTGCTATCCGCAAAGACGGCAATTTTCCAGGTATTCAGGTCCATGGCAGTACCCATAAGATAATGCTGTATGCTGATGATGCATTGGTACTGATTACACAACCTCAAAAATCAATTCCAGCTCTCCTTAAAATTATTAACCAATTTTCACGTTTGTCTGGTTATAGAGTTAACTGGATAAAATCAGAAATTCTCCCTCTAACATCTTATTGCCCTAAAACACTGTTTACATTTGGTCAAAATATAGGCTTCTCTTGGCCAAAATTAGGAATTAAATATCTTGGCATCCTGTTTCCTCACACTTTATCAGATCTGATTCAGATTAATTTTGAGCCCTTGCTTGAAAAATTTAAAATAGACATAGAAAGGTGGTCACCTCTTTTTTTGTCTCTCTGGGGCAAGGTCAATGTTATTAAGATGATTTGTGCACCCCAATTTAATTACCTTCTGCAATCTCTTCCTCTTAGGATCCCAGTTAGGTATTTTCGACAATTTGATAGGTTGTGCAATAAGTTTTTATGGAATGGTAAGCGCCCTAGATTAAAGTTGAAGAGATTGCAGAAGTCTATAGATTCAGGAGGTTTGGGGGTCCCAAATTTGGTTTTATATCATTACGCTTTTAGTCTTAGACATTTGATTCATTGGGCTCTCCCCCCTGAGAGAGCTCCCCCTTGGTTTTATTTGGAGAGTTACTTGAGCAGCCCTCTTCCCCTAGTACATCTAATCACAATTAAACTTTCTTCTGAATTTCAGTCGCATCCTATTATATCCTTTTTACAATACGTTTGGAAGAGAGTTGCTTCTATACTAGAGTTTAGCTCTCATCTTCATTCTATGGCTTCTATTTGGCTTAACCCAAGTCTCCATATTGGAAAATCCCCATTTATGTGGAAAATCTGGGTGAAAAAGGACATCTTGATGTTAAAAGATCTATATGAAGGGGGAGCTCTCAAATCATTTGATATTCTACGGGCACAGTATGGACTACCACAGAATCAGTTTTGGAAATATTTACAACTTCGACATCTGCTGTGTCAAGTCTTTGGATCTACAACTACCCCTCCTCCTGATGTAGATTGGCTCATCCAGGCTTTGAGTTCCTGTGGCAAAAGATCTAAGGCCTCAAATTTCTATTTAATGGTCCTTAAGAGCTCAAATAAAGACTCTACATTCCTTAAACACGTATGGGAAAAAGATCTGAATTCACAATTTACTGATGTTGAATGGGCAAATATTTTAAAGAATGGGAAGAAAGTGTCTAGGGAATTGAAAACCAGACTTGTTCAATTTAAAATTTTGAATCGATTTTACTGGACACCTCGTAAAATGTTGAGAGCGAATCTCATTCACTCTTCAAGCTGCTGGAGATGTCTACAGGGGGAGGGGACATTAATCCATATGATTTGGAGTTGTTCGGTTATACAAGACTTTTGGTTGCAGATCCATAGACATATTATGACAATTGTTAAGCAAGAAGTGCCATTTACTCAGAGACTTTTTGTCCTTGGGGATCCATCAGTGATTCAGGACCCAATCTCTGATGCCGAGTGGATTCAGACTGCTTTGATGCTGGGCCGAAAGTTGATCACTTTTTACTGGAAATCTTCCTCTGCCCCACCCATAGCTCAATGGCTCAGGGAGTTGGGCAAGCTTGCTGCACTAGAACGCCTTTCATATAAACTTTTGGACAAGATGGACAGCTTCTATAATAAGTGGGGACCCTTTCTTACCTTTATAGGTGTAGTAGATTAAGCTAATCATCTTAAGAGTATTAGGGTGGAAATGGAATGTTTTATCCTCTCACTGGGTATACTTCCTTTTTTTTTTTGTTTGTTTGTTTGTTCCTGTTTTATTTTCTAAATTGAAAACCCAATAAAAATTCAAATTACTGGAAAAACTGATGGATATTAACAAATGAAATGTAGTTGACTAGACTAAACATGAAATATCTTGGGTTCACATTGCAATGAAACAAGTGAAAGAAAATTCAAGAATCACTGCATTTATTAAAATTTTGCATCTTCAATACAATTCCAGCCTTTTCTCATTTTTGGTTGTATACTAGGATGTATAATTTTATAACTTCCTCTCATGAATTTAAATTGAGACATCCTATCTGTTAAGTGAGGAGGGATTGGACTCCAATTGAAAGCTTTAGGTATTGGCTTAGGATTCATTAAGAATGGCTAGCTCTTCAAAAACAACCATTAAAATTAGCATGTAATTATTAAGCAAGTGATGTGAATTCCTAATCCGGCAAGCTGCAGGGCTTCCAGCGCCTATGGCCAAAAAGACACAGCAGCCCAGCTATACAACACGGCTCACTTAAAGATGATCCAGCAGTGTCCACATCAGAGTGCACACACAGCTGATGGTGCTCAGCAGGTATTTGAAGCAGAGGAAAAAGTACAAATTATCCTCATCTTTTGTATCTTATAGTGTGAAGTTTATGTGGCAGCAATAACAAAGACTGTTGTTGGCTAGTTATGCTGTTATGTTTATCCTTTCAACTAAAGCTATGGTCACAAAGATTCTTACGAGCCATGGATTCGTAAGAATCTCCCAGTTACTATGAATTGTGGGGTTTGCAGACATTTGTGGAGGGGGGCATAGTTTCTAACGGCTGCTGTTCAATTCGCAAGAGCAACTTGCGAATTGAATTGAATTGAATTGAATTGAATTGTCAAGAACACTTTAAGTTGTTCTTGAGAACACCTTAACTTGTTCTTGAGGCATACTTACGGCCAATATCTTGTGTAGTTCTTACATTGTTCCTAAGGCATTAGTATGGCCACCCTACGATGAGGGTTTTTTGTGGGGTCTTGGACAAGACCATCAACCTGGCCATGAACTTACAAATGGTCTACAAACACTGTAGTCTCTTTTACAGCTGCCTTAAGAAGGTCATACGAAATGGCCCAAAAATAGTTCATACGGTGTTCGCAGCGGTTCATAAGGGTATTTTTGACCGTAGCTTAAATAAAGCGAATGTAAATAATTTCTTTCATGGCCTGTGACTCTTAGTTCATCTACAAAAGACACCATAAAGTTACTGAATAAGACTGTTCCTCAGTAAACTGTACATTATATTCACCAAGAGTTCCTGTAAGCTTGTTATACATACACCATACATTATTCAGCAGATGAACTGCATGTTATACAATTTATCATCTGCCTCGGTAAACTGAAATTAAGACAGTTGCCTTCCTACCAGGCTGAGGAGCACAGTCAAGTGAAGATTTTGTTTGTCAAAGCAGGGATCTACAGTCAGTCCATGTTCACTCAGATGTCAAATATTCTGTTTAAAGCTCAACCTGGCATCCTCTTTCCACCTCCCTAACCTTACACTCACTGCATTATTCATAAACCTTTCATAGACAACTGAATAGGGAGGGGATCTTCACTTTTTCCTGTTTGGCTGTGTATCCAGCGGCAGCAGTTTTACGTCTTCATAGTGCATAATGCTTATTTTTTTGGATCTATATTCAAGTAGAGTATAGGTTCAGGGGCAAAAACAAGTAATACAACCATAATTTGCATATATTTAATCCTAACATTTGACAGCCATCAGCCCTCATTTTGGCATTTGTTCTCACAAAGTAACAAATGCTGTGAAAATGTTAACAAGTAGCAGAGAATTAGAAAAGATTCACATTGAAGTTGTAGCAACTACTGTATTACTGTGGTAGTTTAAAAATTTAGCAAATCAAGTGGTTTTACTTTTTAAACCAGTGTTGCTGAGATGTGTACCAAGACTGGGCCTGTCTGAAGCGCTTTAAATATTTTTGCATAAGGAGACAATATTGCCTTACAGGCAAGTAGCTGCTTGAACTGAAATCATATGAATATTTTTTTCTTTAAAAAAAAAAACACTTATAATGCATCTTTGTAGCTTGCATCTAGTCACAGAGGCCATCTAGGTCACAGTCTGAATAAAGGCTTTGGTTTAATGTACATGCATAGATTGTTGTAATTTGGACTGCAGATTGAAGTGTGATGCGAAAATAAATCACATTTAATGTAATAAAACTGATCCTATCAATAGCACAGTCTGGATTTTGTAGTATTCAGGTAAAGCACACTTCACATACGCTGGCAATAATTAGACCATCCACTTCATCAATGGAAGCTGGACTTTTCTTCGTGGGAAAATAAAATGGCAGTCTCCATCCCTGCATCAATTTCCATGAACTCATCATCACCGTGAAAGATAAATATGCCCTACCTCTTATCAACTTGGCATTCAACTTCCTTTAGAGAGTCACTATCTTCACCAAACTCAATCTCCACAACACATGCCACTTGGTGAGAATCCGAGAGGGGGACAAGTGGAAGACTGGGTTTCATACTCCAATTGGTCATTGCGAGTACTAGTGATACATTTCGGTCTAACTAACGCTCCCACTGTTTTTCAGAGGCTAATCAAAGATGTAGGTTGTGACTTCTTTCACAACTTTATCTTTGTCTACCTAGATGATATCCTAATCTTCTCATGATCACTCGAGGAACATTGCCTCCATGTCCAGACCATCCTTCAGCAACTATTTTAAAACCGCTTGTGAAGGGCAAAAAATATGAGTTTTGCATCACCTCAACCACATTCTTAGGCTTCATCACTGCTGAAGGACAGGGAAAAACAGACCTAGAGAAGACTAAGGCAGTCATTGATTAGCCTACCCCCTCCAATCACATGAAGCTTCAGCAGCTCTTGGGGTTTAAAGGAGGCTTACAAACTACTGTGTAGTTCGGTCCCACACACAGCCCTTGGTCTAATGTCGCTTCAGAGTTTGTCACAGGGTTACCTCCCTCTAATGGTCATGCCGTTATTCTCACCAAGATTGAGCAGGTCTCTAAAGCAGCTCATTTCATCCCTCTACGTAAACTCCCATCTGCTAAAGAGACTGCAGCTCTACTTACCCTCCACGCTATCCATCTATATGGTATTCCAACTGATGTTGTGTCTGATCATGGTCTCCAGTTTGTCTCACAGGTCTGGCAATCCTTTTGCAAATCCATCAGTGGTATGGTCAGCCTGACCTCTGGGTACCATTTGCAAAGCAATGGACAATACAAGAGGGTGAATCAAAAGTTGGAGCCAGGTCTACGGTGTGTGACCTCATCTAATCCCACGATGTGGAGTTCATACCTTTCCTGGGTTGAGTACGCCCACAACTTATATAAAGTTATCTAGGCAGGTGTACTTTCTGTCATGTTGGCTGGACAAGCAACCTGAGTGCAATGTGCAATCACCAAACAAACACACAAAAAATGTTTGACCTTTCATTAGAATATTCAAAATAGCAATCTTGAGGAAAAATGCCAGTAACTCGCTAGATAAGCAGGAAACCCTGCAGAGGATAGACGAGGCTGGTTAGAGAGGAATGGAGAATGAATGGGAAAACAAATAGTACCACTCATGTGAGAGATAGGAAGAGACCGGCACAGAACCCAGCGAAGGAGATGAGCCAGCAGGCAGAACTGCCGGACGGGTATGATGAACGGGTCTGACCGGGCGGAGAAGGAAGGCTACTTAGAGCTGGGGCAACAGGCTGGCGAGCGCACCAAATCCCCGCAGACACACTGCTTTGTTGGCAGCAACCTGGAAAAGGTGGAGGAGAGGAATTTGTTAGATAATTTCATAGGAGACACAACCGCTTAGTAAAGAGCTGTCTGCTGAGCAGTATACCCAAATGAGCCAGAGCTGAATCACTGAAGATTGCTTCCTTATAAACGCTGGCCAAGCAGGAATCAGCAGGTGCGTCTGATGAGAGAGCTGGTGCACAGGAAGGAGGGGGTGAGCACTCGCCAGTACATGACACTTTCCTGGGCAATTCCTTTGTCTATTATGCTGTGTGTTTTTCTGTCATTTTGGTTGTCTACTGACATGCTGTTGTTACACTGTAATTTCCCAGTTTGGGATCAATAACTATCTATCTATCTATCTATCTATCTATCTATCTATCTATCTATCTATCTATCTATCTATCTATCTATCTATAACGTGGCTAAGTCTCTTTTCGAGACCTTGTTGGTGTATAACCCTCCTCTGCTCCCTATCTCAGAGAAGGAGATTGTGGTTCCCTCCATCCATTATCATATTGAATGAGAAATCTTTGGCAGGCTACCGGGGCTGCTCTCCTCCACATGGCTGAGCGGAATAAGACCTGATTGAATTGCTGGAGGGCTCCTGCATCCAACTTTGTTGTCTGTCAAAAGGTATGGTCTCCACTCATAATATACTGCTTAAGACTGATTCAAAAAAAGCTCTCACCTCATATTATTGGTCCTTTCTCCATCAACAAAATCATTAATCCTTCTGCCGTCCTACTCAGCCTCCCTACCTCACTTGGTATACATACCACCTTTCCCGTCTCCCAGGTTAAACCAGTCTCCTCAAGCCCTCTTTGTCCTCCCTCCAAGCCTCCTCCTCCTCAAAAGATGGTCGATGGTGGTTTGGTCTGCACTGTTTGGCGGATTTTGGACAGACATCGCAGGGGGCACGAGTTTCAGTACTTGGTGGACTGGAAGGGGTATTGACCGGAAGAGAAGTCATGGATTCCGAGGGCCTTCATCATCGATGATCGGATGGTCCAGGATTTTCATGGGGCTCATCACAACAAAACTCCAGTATTCATTCTGTCACAATTTTCCTCTCCTCTCTCAGGACCCCTCCTACCTGGCTTCTCCTTGAGGCGGACCTAGGACTTCTGTGGCAGACATCTGGGCTCACTGTGGCGGACCTCCTTCTCTACCTGGATCCACTTTCTCCTCCTGTCAGTCTTGAGCACACACACACACACACACACACATATAAATATATATATACGTATTTACATACATTCAATTCAATTCAGCTCTATTTATATAGCGCCATATCACAACAAAAGTCATCTCATAGCACTACCAAATGCAGGGATTAAGGGATTAGCACTATCAAATGCATATATATATATATATATATATATATATATATATATATATACAGTATATATACAGTATATATATATATATATATATATATACTGTATATATGGGCGCATATGCACACAGCGACCGGCAGCGGGTGAAAAAAGTTCGATATCTGTGTCTCTGTTTTTATGCACTTTAATGTAAGCGTGATCGCGATCATGCCGGGAAGAACACAGTATTCCAGAGAAACGTTACTGCATTTAAACATGGATAATGCAGCATCTGTGTTTGAGTCTGTGCCGCAACTGCCAGACTTTATTTTAAGAGATTTTCATGGACACAGCAATGAAAAGAGAGACAAGAAGAGGAAAAGCGGAAAGCGTGGCGGCGTAAGATTAAACCTGAGGAGGCGTCAGCTTAACCGCATTCCTCTTCCTTCCATTATTATGGGGAACGTACAATCCCTGAGAAATAAAATGGATAAAATTCAACGAAATGTACGATATCAGAAGGATTTCAAGAACTACTGTGTCATGGCTTACACGGAAACGTGGCTTACGGCGCATGACCAGGATGCGGACCTGTGGATTGATGGCTTTGGAGCCCCAGTTCGCTCGGATCGGCAGGAAGAGGTAACGGGGAAATGTCAGGGGGGCGGCGTATGTTTATATATTAATAAACAGTACTGTACATCTGTCACGGTCAGAGAGTGCATCTGTACACCAGATGTGGAGCTTCTGTCCATGTCACTACGCCCCTTTTATCTGCCCTGCGAGTTCCCCCAACTTTTCATAACGACTGTGTACATTCACCCGAGGTCAGACGCTGCCTCCGCCTCCAGCACCGTCTTTGATGTGGTATAGTGGTTGCAGTCAATTTCCCCAGAGGCTCCAAATTTTATCATTGGGGATTTCAACCATGTGTCTTTAAAGAAGACACTTAAAAACTTTTATCAGTATGTCTCCTGCCCAACCACGTGAAAAAAGACATTGGACCTGTGCTACAGATCCATAGAGAGGGCCTTTAAATCTCTTCCCCTTCCTCCTTTAGGATCCTCAGATCACAAATGTATACATTTGCTGCCCACATATAAAATTGCTCTCAGAAGAGGCAAGGTGAAGACCAGAGACATAAATGTGTGGAGAGAGGATTCAGTGCACTGCCTCCAGGAATGCTTTAACTGTACGGACTGGGAGGCGTTCAAGCTCGCCTGCGGAGAAGATTTGGACTCTTTAGTGGACGTGACATGCTCATACATGGCTTTCTGCAGAGACATGATCGTTCCACATAAACGTGTCAAAATACATCCCAACAACAAGCCATGGGTTACAAAATCAGTTAAATCTTGCTTACAGAGAAAAGCACTTGCCTTTAAACAGGGGGTTGTTTCTGAGCTACAGGTAGCCACAAAAGAGCTGAAGGCCAAAATTTTAAGAGCAAAACAGAATTATAAATCAGAGTTGGAAAGCAAGATGGCAACAAAGAAGTTTGGTTCCGCCTGGGCCAGTATGAAAACTATTCAATTCAATTCAATTCAACTTTATTTATATAGTGCCATTTCACAACAATAGTCATCTCATAGCACTATCAACTGTAGGGGGAACCCCCACAGTTGGAGAAAGACCCCAGCAATCAGGCGATCCCCTGTGAGCAAGCACTTGGCGACGGTGGAGAGGAAAAACTCCCTTTTAACAGGAAGAAACCTCCAGCAGAACCAGGCTCAGGGAGGGGCAGTCATCTGCTGTGACTGGCTGGGGGGTGAGGGGATAGAGAAGAAGAAAAGAATAGACATGTAGAGAGCAAACAGCACGATGGGGACTCAATCTATGGGAGAGAACAAACAAATGTTAATGACCAGCAAAAAAAATATTTCATTGAGAGTGAGAAAAGGAGTGAGGCCCAGTGCATTACTGGAGGTCCCCCGTCTGACTAAACCTATTAGCAGCATAACTAAGGGAGGGTTCAGAAACACATGATCCCTCCCTAATTGTAGGCTATATCAAAAAGGTAGGTTTTAGCCCTATTCTTAAAAACAGAGATCAAGTCTGACTCCCGAATCCAGATTGGCAGCTGATTCCACAGGAGAGGAGCTTGATAACTGAAGGCTCTGCCTCCCATTGTACTTTTGGAGATTCTAGGTATTACAAGTAATCCTGCATTTTGAGAGCGTAGTGCTCTGTTAGGATAATACGGTAGTATCAGATCTTTTAAATAAAAAGGAGCCTGATTGCTTAGAGCTTTGTAAGTAAGAAGAAGGATTTTAAACTTAATTCTAAACTCTATGGGAAGCCAATGAAGGGAGGCCAGAACCGGAGAGTATGATCTCTCTTTCTAGTACCTGTTAAAACTCTTGCTGCAGCATTTTGGATCAGCTGAAGACTTTTTAAAGATGTTTTAGGACAGCCTGATAATAAAGAATTACAACAATCTAATCTCGAGCTAACAAAAGCGTGGATCAGTTTCTCAGCATCACTCTGAGACAAGATGCTCCTAATCTTGTCAATATTACGCAAATGATAGAAGGCAGTCTTAGAAACAAATTTAATATGTGAATTGAAGGACAAATCCTGATCAAAAATAACTTCAAGGTTCCTCACAGAGCTATTAAGAGAAAGAGTAACCGCATCCAAACTGAAAGGATTGCAGGCCTTGCAGGCCTTCAGAGCACAGAGCGCAGTAATTGTGTGTTTTTAGATGGTTTTAGTTCAGACACAGAGCTGGCTAATGCTCTTAGTTGTTTTTATGGTCATTTTGATTCCTTTGATTTTAGCACAGAAGCCCAAGATTTGAAACAGAAACTCAAAGACAATCAGCACTTTAATATTGAGGTGCAGGATGTTAAAAGGGTGTTCTGTGCTGTCAAAGTGAACAAAAGTCAGGGCCCTGATAATATATGTGGGCGCTTGGTAAAGTCCTGTGCACATGAACTGCGTCCTGTGTTTCACTATATTTTCAATAAGTCCTTACAGACACAACATGTGCCTAAGATCTGGAAAGATGCCGTGGTTGTCCCCATTCCAAAATCCAGCTGTCCTAAAAAGGTAAATGATTTTAGACCAGTTGCTTTGACTTCAATTTTAATGAAAATATTTGAAAAACTGGTCAGATTTGAGGTCCTAAAGCAGACTGAGCATGCATTGGATTCTTTGCAGTTTGCCTATAGGCCTCACAGAGGAGTGGAGGATGCAACTGTCACTCTGTTTAACATGCTTTTTAAACATCTGGATTTTAATGGGACACATGCCAGGCTTTTATTTGTGGACTTTTCTTCTGCCTTTAACACAATACAATCTCATATTTTAGATGAAAGGCTCCTGCAACAATTTGATTTGAATAATAATCTGGTGGGTTGGATTCTGGATTTTTTAACCAACAGGACACAGAGAGTAAGGGTCAATGGTACATTGTCTGACCAAAAGTGTTCTTCTACTGGCTCTCCTCAGGGGTGTGTGTTGTCACCACTACTCTTCATCCTGTACACAAACATGTATCGGAGCAGACATGACAACAGACACATTATAAAGTATGCTGATGATTCAGTTGTTGTCAGTCTCCTCCAGGATGGGGAGAGTCGCCACGGCCCAGTAGTTGATGATTTTGTTCACTGGTGTGAGGATTCCTACCTGCAGCTGAATACGACAAAAACTAAAGATATGATTATTGACTTTAGGAGAAAAACTCCCAGGCACAAAGTCACTGTACTAAAAGGCCAGACCATTGAATGTGTGCAATCCTACAAATATCTTGGGACGATTATTGATAGTAATTTAAACTTTGAAGAGAATTGTGAAAGGGTGTGCAAAAAGGGTCAGCAACATTTGCATTGTTTAAGGAAACTTGCACGCTTCCAAACTGACCGAACCATAATGACAATGTTTTATCAGGCTTTTATTGAATCTGTTTTATCCTTGTCTTTAGTGTCATGGTTTGGTCAGACAAAACTAAAACAGAGGAAATCCTTGGATCAGGTTGTTAGATGGTCCAGTCGTTTGTTTGGTGAGTCACAGCTGAGCCTGACATCCCTGTACACCAGACAGATACAGAGGATTTCTACCTCCATTTTAAATGATGACTACCACCCTTTGCCCTGCCACTTTCAGCTTCTTCCCTCCAGATGGAGGTTTGCTGCCCCAAAATGTAAAACCCAGCGCTACAAAAACAGCTTTGTTCCTGCTGCTGTTAAAGAGTTGAACAAGATGTAACAATATATTGTACATAATTTAGTTACCTATTTATTAATTTTATTTTATATTTACTTATTTTTGTAGGTTTTTTATTTGGGTTCTAAATCTTTTATTGGGTTTTAGACTTTTGAATTTAACCTCTTTGACTAGTCTTTAACTTTTTAATATGACCCTTCTCTCTTATCTCTGTTTTTCTCTTATCTCTTTGTCCTATGTCCTGATTGATGGAGCCTTGAGTACTTTTATCATGTTTATAGTCAGCTTCATGTGTGCCTGTGTTTGTGTTCATGTTGAATGTAATTGTGGTTTGTAAATATGGATGTCACCTGACTGCAAAGCAAATCTACCTACGGGTACAAATAAAGGAACCTGAACCTGATATATATATATATATATATATATATATATATATATATATATATATATATATATATATATATGATTTTAATTGATTTTGATTTTAATTCAAGATGGCGGAGTGAGTGGTCTCAGTCTTAGAGGCTCAGCTTAAATTAATTTTTTTAGTTGTGGTTCAGCCGGTCTGGATTCGGGGGCCAGACTCGATCTCTGTTTTAAGAGTTGTTTTGAGCTCGCTGTGAGAATTGGACTTTTGTGACTGCTGTCATTCATGAGTGAACTGATTGGCGTTTCTTTTCATGGTTCGCTGCTACGCTTTACCTGAAGCGTTTGCTAGGCTAATGCTATAGCTAACGCCATAGCTAGTCGTAGCACCTAGCACCGACACGGAGAAGCGACTCTGTCCCCGGTGATAGGGGCTCGCTGGAGGAACTAGCCGAGGCAGCAGTTGGATGGGAGCCGGATCAGAGCTCAAGTGCAGCGGTGGTGGGAAACGTGGACCAGTGAAGGACCACCGGGGCCCAGCCGGATAAGAGCCGAAGTCGGAGCCCAGTTGCAGCGGCGGGGCGTGGCGGAGGAACTCCTGAAGCAGACGGCGTTAGGTGGTGGGGCTCAGCGGAGGATCTACGGGGACCCCAGCTGGACAGGAGCAGGATCGGAGCTCGGCTACAGTGGCAGTGGGACTCGGTAGAGGAGCTGCCGGTACCCCAGCTGGACAGGAGCTTGGTTACGGCGGCAGTAAGCAGCGGGACTAGCAGCGGAGGGGGCTAGCTGAGTCCCAGCTGGATTCGAGGTCGGTCGGATCGGATACTGGCGACACCAGCAGAGATTGTTTTACTATCCACAGGTCAGTAAAAATGCCACCAAAGAAGGAGGAAATGGAAAAGATCAAAAAATCTCTGAATTTCTTGTCAGAAGAACTGACCAAAGTGGCTAGTCAGCAGACCAAAATATTAGGGCTAATGGAAGAAGTCCGAGAATTAAAATTACCAATTAAGGAAAAAGACAAAAAAATTGCAGACTTGGAGCGACATGTCGAGGATCTTGAACAATATTCTCGTATGGATGATCTAATTATAAGTGGACTAGACATTAAATATCAATCATATGCTCATGCTACAATAGGAATGAGAGGTGAGGATGTTCCCTGGGGCGAATCAGTCTCCCTGGAAAACCAGGTGCTTCAGTTCCTTAATAGTAGAAATATAAAGGTCGAAGCAAATGCAATTTCAGCCTGTCATGCTTTACCCAGAAAGGATAATAAAACAAAGAAATCAATTGTGATGCGCTTTGTGAACAGAAGGGTAAAGAATGGCATACTGAGGCACGCCAGAAAGCTACGGGGAACAGAAGTTTACCTAAATGAACATCTAACAAAAACTAATGCTGAAATAGCCCGGCAAGCACGGATGCTGAAAAGACAAAATAAGATACAGGCAACATGGACAAGAAATTGTAGAGTTTGGATCAAACTAAATGGAACACCTGAGGAAGCAAAGAGTATAATAATCAGAGAGATTACTGACTTAAATAAATATAGATGAACACTGATTAAGAAAATTAAGAGACTATGATAATCCATATCCACACACATGGCAAGAATAGTTCTTTTGACATACCATGTCAATGTCCTTTAAAAAAAACTAACTGAACAAAACAAACAAAAAAGCTAATGACTGACTTTAGTAGACATCAATTATCCCCATTCAGAGGAAGTCATTTGACAAAGAGTGAGGAAATTCAAACTCAGAAAATATGTCATTATGCTGAGCATAAACTACAAGAGATGGAGAATGATATTGATCCTGATAACCACTTTTTCAATAATATCCATAATCATTGTGAATATTACACTGAAAAGCAATTCAAAAGTCAAGTGCAACTAGATGGTAAACTATCAATAATGCACTTCAACAGCAGAAGTCTTAACAAAAACCTTCCACAGATTCAGGACTATTTAAAACAGCTAGACAGAAAATTTACAGCCATCGCAGTCTCTGAAACTTGACTTAATGAAGAGCAGGCTCCCCTGATGGCAATAGAGGGGTATCAGATGTTTCATATTAACAGATCTCAAAAAAGGGTGGTGGTGTTGCACTGTATATTGATGACCTGTATAGGTGTAAACTTGTAAAAGGAATGTCCTTTGCACTACCAGGGATTTTAGAATGTGTTACTGTTGAGATTGACCAAGATAAAACAAAAAATCTAATTATAAGTTGTATATATAGAACGCCGGGAACTTGCATTGAGACATTCAGAGATAAATTAGTCGAGCTGTACAATAACATTACTAGTAAGAAAATGGTAGTAATTTGCGGAGATTTCAATATTGATTTACTAAATCCATATCAACAAAATGTAATTACAGAGTTCATGAATTCTATGTACAGTATGAGTCTATATCCCACAATAACACATCCCAGTAGAATCACAGTTCACACTGCTACACTTATTGACAACCTGTTTGCTAATATTATTGATAAGAAAATAGAAAGTGGATTGCTGATAAATGATATAAGTGACCATTTGCCAACCTTTGCACTTATCCATGGCCACACGGAGGCCAATACAGAAAAAAATTTAAAATCGTTCAGATACAAATCACAAAATGCGATCAGTTCTTTTAAAGAAGACTTGCTGAAGCAGGACTGGACAAAAGTCTATGTATCAGATGTAAATGAAGCCTACGACACATTTATGAACATTGTAACCACTCTTTATGAAAAAAAAATTGTCCATTAGTAAAGAAAAAGCCTAAACATAAATTTGTCGATAAGCCATCGTTAACCAAAGGATTACAAAAGGTGTGTAAAAAGAAAAATTTATTATATAAAGCTTTTCTAAAGAAAAGGACAAAAGAAGCAGAGCAGCGGTATAAAACATACAAAAATAAGTTAACATATATAATGAGATGTAGTAAAAGAGACTATTACAGTAAAGAACTGGAGAAAAACAGAGACAATATTAAAAATACATGGACAAAACTTAACAATATTCTTGGAAATAAAAACAGAAATACAAGCTACCCAACCAATTTTTCAAAAAATAATACAACGACTCAGAGTGTGAATGCAGTTTCACCTGCAGATGAATTTAATAACTTTTTTGTTAACATTGGTCCTAATTTCGCTTGAGAAATACCCATTACGGCACCTACGGGTGATGCAATAAGCAAAAACACTGCTATAAAAGACTCCATTTTTATAAAGAACACAGACGAGAGAGAGGTAATTGAAATTGTTAAATCAATTAAAAGTAAGACATCTACAGACTGTGATGGTATTGACATGCTCTTAGTCAAAACTATTATCAAATGCTTAGTGAAACCACTGACGTATATTTGTAACCTGTCTCTCCAAACAGGTATATTTCCCAATGCAATGAAAATAGCTAAAGTAATTCCGATATACAAGACGGGTGACAGAGGGGAACTTTCAAACTATAGAACAATTTCACTATTGCCGCAATTTTCCAAGATACTTGAAAAAATATTCTGTGAGAGAATTGACAACTTCATAATGAAGAATAATTTATTGTGTGAGCAGCAATATAGGTTCAGACACAAGACGACAACTGCATTTGCTCTAATGGAATTTATAGAAAAAATATCAACTGCCGTTGAAAATAAAGAGTATTCAGTTGGGGTATCCCTGCATCTTAAAAAAGCATTTGATACAGTGGATCACAATTTATTATTAAAGAAACTACAAAATTGTGGTATCAGGGGGGTAGCACTGTCCTGGTTAAGTAGTTATTTAAAGAACAGATATCAGTATGTATGTGTTGGTAACAAAAACTCACAGTTACTGAAGGTTACTTGTGGAGCCCCACAGGGTTCAGTTTTGGGGCCATTGTTATTCAATATATATATAAATTGTAGAAGAGCTTGAAATGATGAGGCGATTTGATATATAAACCAAAGTTTATTTATCAGCTCTCCTAACAAGTCTCATCTAGTGCAGAGGTAGCAGAAGGAAAAAAAGAGACCGAATATCTCCGGCTCACTGACTTTATACTTGCACATAACAAAAGACATGCATAACAAAGGCTGACATCCCTCATTATCTTAATCCCCCCATTGTCTTGGTATTTCCTCTCCTCACCTTAGGGGGTGAGGGTAGCTCCTCCGGTCTCCACCGCAGTGTCTGGGAACGTCTTTGTTCTTCACTTGGCAGTTGAGAGCCTTTGTCCTTTCAGAGGTGTGAAGTTGCTTTACATATGTAATTACCAAACATTTCCACATGCTTCAACATATGTAGGTTATGGAATATATGATTAATATAGCCCACAGCCCCCCCCCCCCCAAACGACTAAGAAAGGACAATAGAAAGATTCACAGTCTAAGATAATTACTATGACATACTAAGTGTTACATCTCTTGCCACAGAAGAAACTTTCCAGCAGCCATGCCCCTAAAAGAGTTCAGTGGTAATCATAAGAACATAGTAAAATCATAAGTCAGTCCTAAACTGTTGCAGCACAATTGGTGAACAATTGTGGAGTACTTTGCATCAGTCCCTGTGCTGTCTGGATTTTAATCTTCTCCCAAAACTGCTGTGGGTTCATTTAGGCGTCCTGCTGGGACCTTCTTGTGAGGAATCTGCAGCGTGGGAAGGAGAGTGGTTAATTGTTCCCTGCAGGGGGGCTGAGTCTTTTCTCTTGGGGGGTCTACCCCGCCGAGGTGCTCTCGCCAATTGTGCAGGCTTGTCTTTCAACAAGAAGGCAGGTTTAAGTCTGTCAATGCTGACTGTTTCTTTTCTATCCCCAAAATCAAGCACAAAGTGTTTATCACCAGGTTCCAGCACTCTGAATGGCCCATGGTATGCTGGGCGGAAAGTTGGTTTTAAAGCTTCATGCCTAACAAAAACGAACTCAGCGTTTTTTAAAGCTTGAGGGACAAAAACCCGTGGAAAGGAGTGATGAGCTGGACCGGGGAGAGAGTCCGGTCCGTTGCTGCCTAAAAACCTTGGGACTGGAAGATGCCCTGGCTCTGGGTTCTCTGGTAAAAATTCACCTGGGAGCCTGAGAGGTTGTGCAAAAACTAATTCTGCCAGAGAGGCGTCTAGATCCTCTTTAGGCACAGCACGCAACCCCAATAAAACCCAGGGAAGTTTATTTACCCAATTTGTATCCGTTAGTGAGGCTCTGAGGGCGGCCTTTAAAGTCCTGTGAAAACGCTCGCATAACCCATTAGCCTGAGGGTGATAAGCGGTGGTGAGGTGAATTGTTGCCCCTAAGCTGCTGGACATGGCTGACCAAAGCTCTGAGACAAATTGAGGCCCCCTATCGGACGTGATGTCCGATAGGACGCTGAAACGTGCCACCCAGTTTGTCAAAAAGATGCGAGCGACTTCCTCCGCTGTGGTTGCCGCTAGAGGGACTGCCTCTGGTCAGCATGTGGTGCGGTCTATCATTGTTAACAGGTGTGTGAAACCTTGGGAGGAAGGTAGTGGCCCCACGAGGTCGACATGAACGTGGTTGAACCTTCTAGCAGGGATTGGAAAAGGCTCCAGAGGGGCTTTTGTGTGTCTGTGTATTTTGGCGCGCTGACAAGAAATGCAAGTTTTTGCCCATTCTTTTATGTTTTTGCGCAGGCCGGGCCACACAAACTTTTCGGCGACCATTTTAACCGAGGCGCGCACACCTGGGTGCGCGAGGGAGTGAATTGCGTCGAAAATACGGCGGCGCCATGTAGCTGGTACTAACGGGCGAGGTTGGCCGGTTGAAACATCGCATATTAGGGGGGGGGCACGCCGTCGCGTAAACCCTTTTTCTCTAGCCTTAACCCTGTTGGTCCAGACAGGAGTGCGCGCACGTCCGCGTCACTGCTTTGTTCCTCTGCCATGGCTGCATAATCTATCCCTGCATGGATAGGTGCTGCGTATGTGTCTGCGTTAGTGAAGAGTTCTGCTGCTGAGGCAGAATAATCTGTCTCCTCGCGCTCTGGTGATGTCACAGCGCGAGAGAGGCAGTCTGCTACCACGTTAAGTTTGCCTGCCACGTGTCGAATGTCTGTGGTGAACTCTGAAATCGCAGCCAGCTGTCTTTGTTGCCTGCCTGACCATGGTTCTGAAATTTTAGCCATAGCAAAGGTGAGCGGTTTGTGGTCTACAAAAGCCGTGAAACTCCGCCCTTCCAACCAGAACTGGAAGTGGCGGATGGATAAATGAAGCGCTAGCAGCTCCCTGTCAAAAGTGCTGTATTTACGCTCAGTTTGGTTTAGCGATTTGCTAAAGAATGCTAAAGGTTGCCAGATCCCGCTGACATGTTGTTCTACAACTGCCCCTATAGCCAGGTCTGAAGCGTCTGTGGTTAGCGCGATGCGGGCCGAGGGATCTGGGTAAACTAACAATGTGGCGTTAGCTAGAGCGCTCTTTACTTCCGCGAAGGCGTGTTCGCACTCCGGGGTCCATTCAACCGCGTTGGAAGCTTTCTTTTTTCTGAGCGAGTCATATAGGGGCTGCATGAGCTGAGCTGCGTGGGGGAGGAAACGGTTGTAAAAGTTAACCATTCCTAAAAATTCTTGTAGCGGTTTGGCCGTCTGTGGCCGTGGGAAACTTTTTATCGCGTGAACTTTGTCTGGAAGTGGGACTGCTCCTTTCGGAGAGACTTTGTGTCCTAAAAAATCAATTTGTGACACGCCGAATTTGCATTTGGCTGGATTGATTATTAGCCCGTGCTCTTCTAGTCTCTGAAAAACCGTAGTGAGGTGCTGCTCGTGTTCTTCCTCAGACGAGCTGGCTACCAGCATGTCGTCGAGGTAGACGAAGACAAAAGGAAGGTCGCGTAAGACCGCGTCCATCATTCATTGAAAAGTTTGAGCAGCGCCTTTGAGGCCGAAAGGCATTCGCAGAAATTCAAAAAGGCCGAAAGGGGTTATTACAGCTGTTTTAGGAATGTCCTCCGCTCGGACTGGGACTTGATGATAACCGCGGACTAGGTCTATTTTTGAAAAAATGCGCGCACCCGCCAGATGTAGTGAAAAATCTTGAATGTGAGGAATTGGGTAGCGGTCATGCGCTGTTGCATTGTTTAATCTGCGGTAATCTCCGCACGGTCTCCAAGAACCGTCGGATTTCAGAACCATGTGAAGTGGTGAGGCCCAAGGGCTCTTCGAGCGTCTAACAATGCCCAATTTTTCAAGGGTAGTAAACTCGTCCTGAGCTATGTTGAGCTTGGCCGCGTCTAAGCAGCGAGCTTTGGCAAAAACGGGTGGGCCCGTTGTGGGGATAAAGTGTTCAACCCCGTGTTTAGCCACAGTGGCTGAGAATTTGGGAATTGTGAGTGCTGGAAATTGGGTGAGGAGTTGCTCAAACTTACCTCCTGCCGTGGTGACGTTAGCCTGCACAGGTGGTGGAGAAGCTCGAGCTGAGCATGGAATAGAAGCAAAGGACAGTGCATTAACCAAGCGCCTATTTGCTAGATCCACTAATAACCCATGTGCACACAAAAAATCTGCGCCTAACAAGTTAAAACTCACCGCCGCTACAACAAATGTCCATCTGTAGTTGCGGCCGTGGATGTGGAGGTGCAGGCTCTTTTCGCCGAAAGTGTCGATGTTATAGCCGTTGGCTGCCACCGCTCCGTTGCCCCGGGTGCCCATGGCTCGATCTGCTTGGGAGGGCGTGACGAAACTCAGCTGAGCTCCTGTGTCGATGAGGAACTGCTTGCCGGTGTGTCCATCCGTCACATATAACAGCTTACTCTTCTCGCCGAGAACCGCTGCCGTTAATGGCTCTCGGCTTTGGCGTTTCCCGAAATCGTAAATTTGCAGGGGGGAACGCATTTGCGGGCCTTCTCAGCGAAGCGGTGGTGATAATAACAGACGTCGCTCTGTCTGTTACGTTTTGGCCGTGTCGCTGTCACCGCGGGCTGGGTCTGCTCAGTGGGTTGTGGCTCTTCGTGGTCCCGGGCATCAGCGCTGAGGTCTGCGGATGCTGCTGTGGGTGTCAGCTCCTTGCAGGCGTTGATGAGCCGTTGAGCTTCATTGGTGAGCACGCGGAAGTCTTGGTGGTTGCTGCATCTCATGTTGGCGAGCGTCCCTCTCATGTGTGGCGGCAGCGTGCTGAGGAATATGAATTGGAAGAGGAAGTTGTCATTGTCCTCTTGTTTAAGCTGTAGCAAATCCTCCATGAGGGCTTTAGGTTTGCACCCTCTGTGGCCGTAGACCGCCAGGATCTTCTCGGCTCTCTCTTCCGCTGAGGGGACGTAATTTGCCACGATGGTTGCTTTCAGCGTTTCATATTTGTCTTGGGCAGGCGGCCGCCTGATCATGCTCCGCACACACCTCGAAGTGGCGGCGTCGAGTTTGGAGACGATATGGTAGAATTTGGTATCGTCAGCCGTGATGCCCGCCAGTGTAAACTGGGCTTCAGCTTGCTGAAACCACGAGACGGGGTCTTCTTGCCAGAAGTCTGGCAGCTTGACAGCGACGGCATTCGTGTATACCATCACTGCTGTGTCCGCAGGGTGAGAGTGCCTTGCTTCGGCTCTCACAGCGGTGCTGGTGCTCGGTTGAGCCCTCTCAATCTCTTCTGCCGGGGGGGAAAGTCGTCCATCTGTTCCCTTGTCTGCGTGGTCACTGGCGTCTGCCTGGGTCGCCACGGATGAGTCGATTGCGGGGGTACGCCTCAGGACCATACTCGCGTCAGGGGTCACCAGTGTAGAAGAGCTTGAAATGATGAGACGATTTGATATATAAACCAAAGTTTATTTATCAGCTCTCCTAACAAGTCTCATCTAGTGCAGAGGTAGCAGAAGGAAAAAAAGAGACCGAATATCTCCGGCTCACTGACTTTATACTTGCACATAACAAAAGACATGCATAACAAAGGCTGACATCCCTCATTATCTTAATCCCCCCATTGTCTTGGTATTTCCTCTCCTCGCCTTAAGGGGTGAGGGTAGCTCCTCCGGTCTCCACCGCAGTGTCTGGGAACGTCTTTGTTCTTCACTTGGCGGTTGAGAGCCTTTGTCCTTTCAGAGGTGTGAAGTTGCTTTACATATGTAATTACCAAACATTTCCACATGCTTCAACATATGTAGGTTATGGAATATATGATTAATATAGCCCACATAAATGATATGTGTAAAGTCTCAGAAAAATGGATTTAATATTGCTTGCCGATGACACTAATCTATTATGCAGTGGAAGCAATTTGGAACAACTTTTGGATACACTCGGAAAGGAATTAGGAAAGCTTAAACTGTGGTTTGATTCAAACAAATTAACGCTCAATTTAAGTAAGACAAAATATATTGTTTTTAACAACCATCACAACAGCTTAGTATCTAAACTCAGTGTAAATGGTGTAGAGATTGAAAGGGTATCTGAAACTAAATTTCTTGGAGTTATAATTGATAATAAACTGTGTTGGAAGTCACATATTAATTATATTAAAGGTAAAATATCTAAATCAATCGTAATACTACACAGAGCGAAATATTTGCTGAATCAACCCACATTATATACTTTGTATCATTCATTAATACTCCCATACATGACATATTGTACTGAAGTATGGGGAAATACATATAAAACAAACATATATCCAGTCTTTATGCTTCAGAAGAGAACTATTAGAATAATAAACAAAACTGCTTACAGGGAACCAACAAACCCACTTTTTCTTAAATTAAAAGCTCTCAAGTTGAGAGATCTGGTTGACTTTAAAACTGCAGTAATAATGTTTAAAGTTGTAGAAGAGCTTGGAATAACGAGGCGACGTGACTTATAAACCAAAGTTTATTATCAGCTTCGCTCCTCTAACAAGTCTCATCTAGTGCAGCAGCAGAAGAAGTAAGAGAGCGAACACATTCGGCTCTGTGTACTTATACTCACACACAACAAAAGACATGCATAACAAAGCTGACATCCCCCATTAACTTAATTACCCTCCTTTGTCTCCGTACCCCTCCACCTGGCCCTGGGAGGTCAGGGCGACCTATCTGGTCTCCACCGCAGTGCCTCGGATGCTCTTTGATCTTCACTGGCGGTTGAGACCCTTTGTCCTGTTCTGAGGTGTGAAGTCGCTTTACATATGTAATCACCAAACATTCTCACATGCTTATACATATGTAGGTTATGGGATATATGATTAATATAGACCACAAAAGTGAAGAATCTATCACTGCCCGCAAATATCCAAAAGCTGTTCCAAATAGGGAGAAACAATATCATTTCAGAGGAACATGTATATTTCAAAAACGTTGAATGAGAACTACAACCAAGCAACACTGTGTTTCAGTGCAAGGAGTCAGATTATGGAACGCTTTTGGACCTGAATTAAAATCATGTACAACGCTTGGACAATTTAAACAAAAACTAAAGGAAGAAATTCTCCAAACATATATACAAGATGACATGTAAAATCACCTAAGGATTGTCATATCCAGTCTGTGTTGTGTTGTTGCTTAGTTTTCTTTTGTCACATTTTTTTGTCTTAGCTTTGTTCCGAATTGTAATCGGTTTTGTTTTGTTTTCTTTTGAATTCTTGGATGGAATATGGGTGGGCAATATAAGCTGCGGCTTCAGCCATCACCCATTTCGGATAACTTATGTTGAACTGTATAATCAGAGGAGTTATTGTTTAATTTGACTTTGTTGGATTTTTTCCCCTTTGTTATATTATTTTGTTTCTTTTAATCTTTACTTTTAATCTATCCAAAATAAATATATATATATATATATATATATATATATATACGTATATATACAGTATATACACTACCGTTCAAAAGTTTGGGGTCACCCAGACAATTATTTTGTGTTTTCCATGAAAAGTCACACTTATTTACCACCATGAGTTGTAAAATGAATAGAAAATATAGTCAAGACATTGACAAGGTTAGAAATAATGATTTGTATTTGAAATAATAATTTTTTCCTTCAAACTTTGCTTTCGTCAAAGAATCCTCCATTTGCAGCAATTACAGCATTGCAGACCTAACATGATTGCACATTAGCAATGTATAGAGTGTATTTCTGATTAGTTTAAAGTTATCTTAATTGAAAAAAGTGCTTTTCTTTCAAAAATAAGGGAATTTCTAAGTGACCCCAAACTTTTGAACGGTAGTAGTTACTTAGAAATTTCCTTATTTTTGAAAGAAAAGCAGTGTTTTTTTCAATGAAGATAACTTTAAACTAATCAGAAATACACTCTAATATCTAATATGCATTGCTAATGTGGTAAATGACTATTCTAGCTGCAAATGTCTGTTTTTTGGTGCAATATCTACATAGGTGTATAGAGGCCCATTTCCAGCAACTATCACTCCAGTGTTCTAATGGTACAATGTGTTTGCTCATTGCGTCAGAAGGCTAATGGATGATTAGAAAACCCTTGTGCAATCATGTTAGCACAGCTGAAAACAGTTTAGCAGTTTAGAAAAGCTATAAAACTGACCTTCCTTTGAGCAGGTTGAGTATCTGGAAAAAAATATGATTTCAAATACAAATCATTATTTCTAACCTTGTCAATGTCTTGACTATATTTTCTATTCATTTTACAACTCATGGTGGTAAATAAGTGTGACTTTTCATGGAAAACACAAAATAATTGTCTGGGTGACCCCAAACTTTTGAACGGTAGTGTATATACGTATATATATATATATATATATATATATATATATATATATATAATTCTGATGGAGCCAGTGACCTGAGATTTTCACCAGATACCAGTAACAATTATATTCAATTCATTCATTCAATCATTATTTATTTATATAGCGCCATTTCACAACAACAGTCATCTCATAGCACTTTCAACTGTAGGGGAAACCCCCACAATTGCAGAGAAACCCCAGCAATCAGGAGATCCCCTTTAAGCAAGCGCTTGGTAACGGTGGAGAGGAAAAACTCCCTTTTAACAGGAAGAAACCTCCAGCAGAACCAGGCTCAGGGAGAGGCAGTCATCTGCTGCGACTGGCTGGGGGGTGAGGGGATAGAGAAGACGAAAAGAACAGACATGTAGAGAGCAAACAGTACGACGGGACTCAATCTATGGGAGAGAACAAACAGATGATAATGACCAGCAAAAATATTTCATTGAGAGTGAAGAAAGGAGTGAAGACCAGTGCATTATTGGAGGTCCCCCGGCTGTCTAAACCTATTAGCAGCATAACTAAGGGAGGGTTCAGGAGCACATGATCCCTCCCTAATTGTAGGCTATATCAGAAAGGAAGGTTTTAACCCTATTCTTAAAAACAGAGATCGAGTCTGACTCCTGAATCCAGATTGGCTGCTGGTTCCACAGTAGAGGAGCTTGATAACTGAAGGCTCTGCCTCCCACTGTACTTTTGGAGATTCTAGGTATTACAAGTAATCCTGCATTTTGGGAGTGTAGTCCTCTGTAAGGATAATACGGTAGTATCAGATCTTTTAAATAAAGATGGGCCTGATTGTTTAGAGCTTTGTAAGTAAGAAGAAGGATTTTAAACTTAATTCTAAACTCTATGGGAAGCCAATGAAGGGAGGCCAGAACCGGAGAGATATGATCTCTTTCTAGTACCTGTTAAAACTCTTGCTGCAGCATTTTGGATCAACTGAAGACTTTTTAAAGATGTTTTAGGTCAACCTGATAATAGTTAAAATAATCTAATCTACAGCTAAAAAAAAGAAGCATGGATCAGTTTCTCAGCATCACTCTGAGACAAGATTCCCCTAATCCTGGCAATATTACGCAAATGATAGAAGGCAGTCTTAGAAACAAGTTTAATATGTGAATTGAAAAACAGATCTTGATCAAAAATAACTCCAAGGTTCCTCACAGAACTATTCAGAGAAAGAGTAACCACATTCAAACTAAGAGTTTGATTTGGAAAGGTATTTCTAAGGTTTTTTGGACCAACAACAATGACTTCAGTCTTATGTGAATTTAGTAGCAATAAATTACATGTCATCCAAGCTTTGATTTCCTTAAGACAGGCCTATAACTTGGCTAATTGATTACTATCATCTGGCTTCATTGACAGGTATAATTGTATGCCATCTGCATAACAATGAAAATGTATACAGTGCTTTCTAATAATGTTGCCTAGTGGAAGCATATATAAACTAAAAAGAATAGGGCCTAGCACAGATCCCTGTGAACTCCATGACTGAGCTTCAAGTTGGAAGAAAACTCATTACTGACATGAACAAACTGGAACCTTTCAGATAAATAAGATCTAAACCACTGCAACAAAGTTCCATTAAGTCCAACATGGTGTTCTGATCTATCAAGTAGAATATTATGATCGATAGTATCAAAAGCTGCTTTAAGGTCTAAAAGGACAAGTACAGAAACAAGTCCATTATCAGATGCAATAAGGAGGTCATTAGTGACCTTCACTAAGGCTGTTTCAGAACTATGATGGATTCTAAACCCTGATTTAAACTCTTCATATAAACCATTTCCCTGCAAGTGGTCAAATAATTGTGTAGCAACAACTCTTTCTAAGATTTTTGAAATGAAAGGGAGATTAGAGATTGGTCTATAGTTAGCTTAAACTCCTGGATCCAGTGTTGGCTTTTTGAGCAGTTTTAAAAGCCTGCGGTACATGGCCTAATGTTAATGAAGAATTGATTATTTGAAAAATAGAACTACCAATAAATAGGAAGACTTCTTTAAATAACCTGGTAGGAATAGGGTCTAAAACACAAGTTGAAGGCTTGGATGAGGAAATTATTTTATCTAATTCTAAAAGGTCAATTGGAGTAAACTCATCCAAACAGATATCAATTGAAGGAGTTGTAGTAGTTACTGTATTTAAGTTCACGGTGGAAAGAATCTGACTGATTTTATGTCTGATAGATGAAATTTTATTATTAACCTCCTAACTCTGTTTGTCGCCAAACTGTGACATAACCCCTAGTGGTAACAGTGGTAAAGATTTTTTTCAAGAAAATACTTAGATCAGATGTCAGAACTTCCCAAGGCTATAATTTGAAAGTGGTAAGTGATAATGGCATACTGTCAATTAGAAAGATGTAGAATATGATCCAAAGTTTCAGATAGGAGTAAATTTACGCATCTAACTTGCATGCAAACAAACAAAGACATTCGTCATTTTCCGCTGGCAAGGTGGCGTCCTTTTGCGGCATTCTAGTCGTTATTTTGTCCTCTCCCGGTCATTTTAGCTTTCTCTCCTACATCCAGAAATTGTTATTGATTATTCCACCTTAATTTCGCTTTTATTCTGCAGCAATTTATCTTATATGACGACATGCAACCGGCGATTGCTCTACAGCCACATGGCGCTCCTGGCGCCGGCAGGTGAACTCAACGAGCTTCACACTCCCTGTGTTATAAGAACATGTAAACATTTGTCTTCATAAGCTAAATAATCTCTTTTTAGAATCATAGTTGGCAAATTCAGCACCAAATCCTCCGAATTTGCTCCTCCGTTTGCAATCGCGTAAGTCCACAACGATGGGTACTGTTCATTTTGTTTTGTAATCTCAAAGAAGAAGAAGAAGAAGAAGAAGAAGAAGAAGAAGAAGAAGAAGAAGAAGAAGATGATGGATTTCTTCCTCTTTGGTGTATTATGTGTCATCCATGACTCTGGCATGATCAGTACAAATCCTCAGTCCAGCTTAATGGTTAAAAAAGTTAATAAAGTCCTGACTAGTAAGCTCTAAGGGAATGCTAGGATTAACAGAGTCCTGACTCTTTGTCAGCCTGGCTACAGTGCTGAAAAAAAAAAAAAAACAAACAAACCTGGGGTTTTTCTTATTCTCTTCTATTAATGCATAATAATAACTTGCTCTAGCTTTTCTAAGAGATTTTTTATAAATTCAAAGATGATTTCTCCAAGCTAAATAGATTTCATCTAATTTAGTGGAGCATCATTTTCTTTGTAACTGACAAGTCTCCTGTTTTAAGCTACGAGTTCTGTGTTGAACCAAGAAGATAGAAATCTCTGATTAGACTTTTTCTTTTTTAAAGGAGCCAAAATGTTTTGAGTCTGATGCAGAGAAGCTGTAACACTATCTATCATGCTATCAATTACAGAAGGAGCAAGCTCTCCATAGCTTATTTCCATTGTGTTGACACATGGCATAGAGGAAACAATCTGCATAAACTTGGTAGCAACCCAAGTAATACATACATACAAAGCAATCAAGGCAGCTGTGTTCACAAAACAACTTATATTTAATGAAGTGGAATAACAGGGAATAAGTATTGAACACATGAAGAAAAAGAAGAGCAAAAAGGCAAAAAAAAGCCAAAAAAACAGCTGAAATCCATCAGAATTTAGAAAGCCATCACATCCCCCATCACTGCAAATTAATTTTAGGTGGTTAAGTCCTAACTGATAGCCTTTAAAAAGGTCTGTGAATATCAGATTGTCACACCACAACAAGCTCATGATGGGTAGAAGCAAAGAGCTCTCTCTAGACCTTTGCAACGTTTTTGTTGCAAAACATAATGGTGGCATTGGTTACAGGTGCATTTCTAAACTGCTGAATGTTCCAGTGAGCACTGTTGGAGCCATCATTTGGAAGTGGAAAGAACATCATTTTACCATAAACTGGCCACGACAAGGAGCTCCGCACAAGATTTCTGACAGAAGAGTCAAAAGAATTTTCAGAAGAGTTATCCAAGAGCCAAAGACCATTTGTGGAGAGCTCCAGAAAGACCTGGAGTTAGCAGGTACTGCTGTTTCAAATAAAACAATAAGTAATGCATTCAACTGACATGGGCTCTATGCCTGCTCACCTCGCAAGACTCCACTGCTGAAGAAAAAGCATGCTGAAGCTCATTTAAAGTTTGCTTCACAACATTTGGGCAAGCCAGTAAAATACTGGGAAAATATAGTCTGGTCAGATGAGACCAAAATTTAACTTTTTGGATGTCACAACACACAGCATGTCTGGAGGGGAAATAGCACTGCACATCCCATCATGGTGTGGGGGTGTTTTTCAGCACATGGTACAGGCAGACCACATATAATTGAAGGAAAGATGAATGGACAAATGTACAGAGACATTCTTGATAAGAACCTGTTGTCATATGCCAAGATGCTGAAGATGAAACGATGGTAGACATTTCAGCAAGGCAATGATCCAAAACAAACAGCCAAGGAAACTCAGCTGGCTCCAGAGAAGGAAAATACAGCTGCTAGAATGGCCCAGTCAGTCACCTGACCTGAATCTAATTGAAAATCTATGGAACGAATTAAAGATCAGAGTTCATAGAAGACAACCACAGAACCTTCAAGATTTGAAGACAGTTTGTGAGGAAGAATGGGATAAAATCACTCCTGATCAATGCCTGCACCTAATTTCTCCCTACAGGAGGCATCTGGAAAATGTTATTACCAACAATGGCTTTTCTACTAAATATTAAATGAATTTCACCAAGTGTGTTCAATACTTATTCCCTGTGTCATTCTACTTTATTAAATACAACTTGTTTTGTGAACACAGTTGCCTGTATGGATTACTTGGCTTATTACTGATATCTGGTGAAAATCTCAGGTCAATGGCTCCATCAGAAATATGGTTAATGAGAAAAATGTTGACGTGTTCAATACTTATTTTCCCTGCTGTATATACAGTGATGTGAAAAAGTGTCTGCCCCTTCCTGATTTCTCATTTTTTTGTATGTGTGTCACAATTAAATATTTCAGATCATCAAACAAATTTAAATATAACACAAGTAAACACAAAATGCAGTTTTTAAATGAAGGTGTTTATTATTGGGGGGGGGGGGGATCCAAACCTACATGGCTGGAGCAAGCCAAGGCTTACATTCCAGCAAGATGTCAGTTTACAGTATGTGAGGACCGCCTGCCTCCGCTCCTCCTGCTACAACACGTCTTCCATCGTGGCTGATGGAACGACAGTGGCCGTAGGTGGCGGTAGGAGCGATGGGGAAAGCAGGAGGTGACACACTGGAGGCAGGAGTGGAGCCAACGGCCCGGAGCCAACTTGGACTGAGCAAAGCAAATGGCCAGTTCGTATCAGCTCATCCCTCATCTGGGTGACGTGGGAGCAAAGCTTGGCCAACTCCAGACATTTTAACAGGGCCGATGAACAGAGGACTGCTCTTGCTTCCACCAAGTCAGCGTTCATCTCCCACCAGTTGGACTGACCCATAGTCTGGTCCAAAAGGCGAAGCACCCAGTTGAGATCCTTCTCTTCGGAATTCTGATTGAGTCCTTTCCTCCTGCCTGTCCTTCCTGCTGAGTCCTTTCTTGGTGGCGTCATTCTGTCAAGGTGGGTAACACAGGCTCAAATGCAGGCAAGAGTTCAGTGCAAAAATTATGATTTTTTTTTTTAACAAAAACTGAGACGGGGGCTGAGGACACATACAGGACTTACAGACTGATGGAGAACACGGAAGAAACAAAAATGACACCACACCTGACACAGACTGAGAATGCACATATGTAGACAGGGGAGTAATCAATATAACACATGACAGGTGGGAAACAATCAAGGGTAATGGAGAAGCACCGGACGGTGGGGCGGAACAGACAGTGCACACTGGGACCAAAAATACAAATAATAAATACAGCACCGAGAAACATAATGACAAAAGACGAGGACATGGCTGAACTAATGTGCTGAAGATAACAGAAAAACAAACATAAACACAAAGCAAGGACATGAGCACAGTCATGTCCAAACCTTTACATCTCCCTAAAAAGTTCAGACAGCTGCAGCTAGTTCAGAACGCTGCTGCTCAAGTCCTCACAAAGACCAAGAAAGTAGATCATATAACTCAAGTCCACAGATCTTTACACTGGCTTCCTGTCTGTCAAGGAGTAGATTTCAAAATACTGTTATTGGGATATAAAGCTCTGAATGGTTTAGGGCCAAAATACATTTTAGATCTTCTGGTCCATTATGAACCACCCAGAGCCCTCAGGTTGTCAGGGTCAGACCTACTATCTGTGCCTAGAGTTAGAACCAAACATGGTGAGGCAGCATTCAGTTTTTACGCTCCTCACATGTGGAACAAATTCCCAGGAAGCATCAGGGCTGCTGAAACTCTCAGCTGCTTTAAATCAAGGTTTAAAACTTTCCTATTTGCTGCGGCCTTTTAGTAGAACAATTGTTAATCTTCCACAATGCACTGTAACTCTTTTTTCTTGCACTTTATAAGATAAGATAAGATAAGCCTTTATTAGTCCCACAATGGGGAAATTCCAGGATTGCAACAGCACAGGGATAGCAACACTCAGAGCAACAGTCAGAAGGCAAGAAAAAAAAAGCAAGAGCAGCTAATATACATATGTACATATTACTATAAATATATATATATATATACACAGACACACAGTGCAGAGCATTGTAGCTGGATGGAATAAATATGCAGATATATAAAACACCCACAGTATGGAGCATTGCAGCTAGGTGGAATAAATATGTAAATATATAAACACACAGTGCGGAGCATTGTAGCTAGATGGAATAATATGTAGATATATAAACACACAGTGCGGAGCATTGTAGCTAGATGGAATAAAAATATAGATATATAAATATAAACACACCCAGTGCGGAGCATTGTAGCTAGATGGAATAAATATGTAAATATATAAACACACACAGTGCAGAGCATTGTTGCTAGATGGGATGAAACAGCACAACCGTCTACTTAGTTATCCTACATGGTATGATTATGTGCCCATACAAATTCTCACCCTCCATAGCGACCGGTATTTTCCTAGTTGTATGCCGGAGGGGACCATTGTGTAAGTCTATTACATCTTTTGCATTCATAACTATTAGGTTGTTACCTCTTTTTGCTATCTCTGCGAGCAGCCCTGCTTAGGTTGTACAGTCTGACAGCCGTTGGTAGGAAGAACCTGCGAAACCTCTCGGTTGTGCACCTGGGATGATGTAGTCTGCTGCTAAATGAGCTCCTCAGTGCATTCAGTATGTCCTGCATAGGGTGGAACTCGGACTCCAGCAGAGATGACAGTTTAGCCACCGTCCTTCTCTCTCCTATCTCCTCCACCGGGTCAAGGTGCTGTCCCAGGACAGAGCTAGCTTTCTTGATCAGTTTGTTCAGTCTCTTCCTATCGGCTGCGGTAATGCCACTGCCCCAGCAGACCACTCCAAAAGTGATGGCTGATGCCACCACCGTGTCATAGAATGTCTTCAGCAGCGCCCCTTGTACACCAAAAGACCTGAGTCTCCTCAGTAGGAACAGCCTGCACTGTCCCTTCTTGTAGAGTGCGTCAGTATTGTGTGACCAGTCTAGTTTATTGTTCAGATGAACACCCAGGTACTTGTAGGATGTCACCATCTCGATGTCTGTTCCCTGTATATTTACTGGTGCTGTGAGGGGTTGTCCTTGCCTGTGGCAGTCCACCACCAGCTCCTTAGTTTTCCTCGCGTTGATCTGGAGGCAGTTCCGATGGCACCAGTCCACGAAGTCCTGGATAAGCCCTCTGTACTCAGCTTCATCTCCATTGGAGATGAGGCCAACGATCACAGAGTCATCAGAGAACTTGTGTAGATGGCAGTGTGTTGTGTTGTGTGAGAAGTCCGCAGTATAAAGAGTGAACAGGAAGGGAGCCAACACCGTTCCCTGGGGGGCCCCCGTACTACCGATGATCATGTCGGACACACTGTCCCGGGTTCTCACAAACTGAGGCCGGTTCGTGAGGTAGTCCAGGATACATGATGACAGGTGCTGGTCCACCCCTGCGTTCAGCAGCTTGTCCTTCAGGATCATCGGTTGGATGGTGTTGAAAGCACTGGAGAAGTCAAAGAACATGATCCTCACCACATTCCCGGGCTTCTCCAGGTGGGACAGAGAACGGTGAAGGAGGAAGATCACCACATCCTCCACCATAATGCCATGCTGGTAGGCGAACTGGAGTGGATCCATCGCTGGTCCCACCAGGGGGCGGAGGTGAGCAAGGAGCAGTCTCTCCAGGGTCTTCATCAAGTGGGACGTCAAGGCCACCGGTCTGTAGCTGTTCAGGTCTTTGGGGTGGGAAGTTTTTGGTACAGGTATCACACAAGATGTTTTCCACAGCTGTGGTACCCTCCCCAGCTTCAGGCTCAGGTTGAAGATGTACGCCACAATCCCACACAGCTGGTCTGTACAGGACTTGAGGAGCTTTGCGCTGATACCGTCCGGTCCCGACGCCTTCCTCGCCTTGATCTTCCTCAGCTCTGTCCTCACCTGGGTCTTGGTCAGGGTCAGGTTGGGGGGGCTGTGTGTTGGGAGTGGGGGGGTGTTCGTGGAGTGGGGAGTGGGCAGCAGGACTTGATGTCTTTAGAGGCAGCAGTGGTTGTTGTGCAGTCAGGGGGGAGGGCGGTTGGTCAAACCTATTGAAAAACAGATTCAGATTGTTCGCCCACTCCCTGCCCCCCGTGGCCTGGGGGGAGGTATTCTGGAGCCCAGAGATGGTTTTGAGGTTTCTCCAGACCCCGCTGATGTCGCTCTGTTGCAGCTTGTCCTCCATCTTCTTCCTGAAGCTGTCCTTGCCTTCTCTGATCTTTCTCCTCAGCTCCCTCTGTACGGACTTCAGCATCTCCCTGTTCCCTACCTGAAGATCCTCTTCTTCTCTCTCAGAAGTGTTTTTATCTCAGGGTTGATCCAGGGTTTGTTGTTTGAGCAACACCGTATGGTCTTGGTGGGAACGGATTTGTCCACACAGAAGCTGAGGTAGTCCGTGAAGGTGTGAGTGAGGCCATCGATGTCCTCCCCATGTGGATCGCAGAGCTGCTTCCAGGCGGTGGTTTCAAAACAGCCCTTTAGAGTGTCCATTGCCTCCTCAGACCATAACTTCACTGCGCGCATGGCCGGAGGTTGTCTGTGCGCTAGGGGTTTGTACACCGGCCGGAGATGAACCAAGTTGTGATCCGATCTCCCGAGTGGGGGGAGTTGTGATGAGGTGTACGCCTCCTTAGTGTTTGCGTAGAATAAGTCCAGTGTTTTATTGTCTCTAGTGTGGCATGTGACATGCTGGGTAAACGTGGGTAGAATGGAAGATAGTGAAACATGGTTGAAATCGCCTGAGATGAGGAGAAGAGCATCTGGGTGTTCTGTCTGCAGCCTGCTGGTTACTGAATGGATGACGTCACGCGCTGTCCCAGCGTTCGCCGTCGGATTTGCATAAACAACAATGCAGATCACGTGTGAGTATTCCCTCGGGAGATATGTAGGCCGCATGCTAACAGCTAGCAACTCAATGTCTTTGCTGCAGTGTCGTTGTTTAACAGTGATAAGATAAGATAAGATAAGATAAGATAAGCCTTTATTAGTCCCACAATGAGGAAATTCCAGGATTGCATCAGCACAGGGATAGCAACGCTCAGAGCAATAATTAAGAAGATATGAAAAGTATAAATAAGAGCAGTGGATATACATATGTACACATAAATATATAAATATATATACAAAGTGCGGAGCATTGTAGCAAGATGGAATAAACAGCATAACCGTCTACTTAGTTATCCTACATAGTATGAATATGTACCCATACATATTGTCACCCTCCGTAGCGACTGATATTGTCCTAGTTGTATACTGGAGGGGACAATTTGTGTAAGTTCAATTCAATTCAATTCAACTTTATTTATATAGTGCCATTTCACAACAACAGTCATCTCATAGCACTATCAACTGTAGGGGGAACCCCCACAGTTGCAGAAAGACCCCAGCAATCAGGCGATCCCCTGTGAGCAAGCACTTGGCGACGGTGGAGAGGAAAAACTCCCTTTTAACAGGAAGAAACCTCCAGCAGAACCAGGCTCAGGGAGGGACAGTCATCTGTTGCGACTGGCTGGGGGGTGAGGGGATAGAGAAGACAAAAAGAACAGACATGTAGAGATCAAACAGCACGATGGGGACTCTAGTACCTGTTAAAACTCTTGCTGCAGCATTTTGGATCAGCTGAAGACTTTTTAAAGATGTTTTAGGACAGCCTGATAATAAAGAATTACAATAATCTAATCTCGAGCTAACAAAAGCGTAGATCAGTTTCTCAGCATCACTCTGAGACAAGATAAGATAAGATAAGATAAGATAAGCCTTTATTAGTCCCACAATGGGGAAATTCCAGGATTGCAACAGCACAGGGATAGCAACACTCAGAGCAACAATCAGAAGGCAAGAAAAAACAACATCTAGTAAACATATGTCCATATTACTATAAATGTATATATATAGACACACAGTGCAGAGCATTATGGTTGGTTGGTGAATGTGCAGCAGAAAGTCTAAGCTCTCTCTCCGCGGATGTGGCGGGCCAGCTGGAAGTCTTTGGGCATGATGCGACTTCGGGCGTAGGTATTTCATCCCTACTGAACATTATCTCGTCGCATTCAAGGAGAGGAGGGAGGTCTAAGCGTGGGCCTCCACTTACTGGCTCGATTTGGAACCTCACTGCTTCCCTGCCAAGCATTTCAGTTAAACCAGCACATGTTCTCATGTAGTATGTCAGAGGGCTACCCTTGATCCCAAACAGCTCGAAGAATTCAGGACGGGCCAGCGATTTATTACTCTGATCGTCAAGGATTGCATACATCTTAACAGAGCGTTCTGGTTGGCCTTTAGGGAAAACTCGAACTAGACATACCTTTGAGCAAGAACGTGGGGGATTACCTTCGCCGCAGATCTCAGTGCACCGTGACGTTACCTCAGGTGGCGTGTTGTCTCGGGGCTGAGGCTCTGGTTCAGGTGTGTGTTCTGGCTGGGGTTGCTGACTTGAATCGGGATGCATGGCAGAGCCATGCCTCTCACTTTGGCACTCCTCGTACTTGAGTTTCATGTCACAGTCCTTTATTGTGTGTAAGGGAGAGCAGCAGCGAAAACATCGTTTGTGTTCTTTAAGTATGTTTTGCCTTTCCTGTGGCGGTTTATTCTGAAAAGCTCTACATTTGGCTAGAGGATGCATTTTCTTATGGACTGGACAGTGGCATGTTAAATCGTCCTCTTTAGTACTAGTGGGATCAGTTGTGTCGACCTCTGTTTTGTTTACAGTTAGAGGCATTCTGTAGCTAGTTTGTTTGAATGGTGGCCTCTCACCTTTGCTGAGGGGTTGGCTGCTACATGTCGTAAAACTTGGGTCATTTCTTGCTTTAGCCTCGTCTTGGACAAACTTTACAAAATATGAGAAGGGAGGGAAGGTTGCATCATATTCTTGTTTGTATTTTGATCCCATGTGCAGCCATTTATCTTGTAAACTTGGAGGCAACTTTACAACTATGGGCTTAACCCCACGGGGTGTGTCGAGGTAAGCGAGACCTGGGAGATAAGCTTCATCTTTAGCGACCCGCAGCTCTAAGAATAAATCTCCAAGTTCCCTAAGTTTTACATTGTCTCTGTTTGTAAGGCGAGGGAAGTTATCTAGTTTTTTGAACAAGGCGTTTTCTACTACTTCTGGCATAGCATAACACTCTTCTAACCTGTCCCATGACAATTGGAGAGCAGCTTTGGGGTTAGTGGCGTAGACAGCTCTGATTCTTTTAACGTGCTCTGAGGACTCTTTACCAAGCCACTTGACTAGGAGATCTAACTCCTGGCTATATGTGAGACCAACGTCTTCAGTTGCATTTATGAATGATGACCGCCATGCTCTAAAGTTTTCGGGGGTGTCGTCAAACTTAAAGAGTCCGGTTGTGATTAGCTCTCTGCGCGCGAGGAACCTAGCAAAGTCTGCCATAGGTGGGTCACCATTGTGGGAAGCATGGTAGCTGTTTGGCCTGACATAGTCTCCCGGTATGTCGATGGATTCATTTTTCACGTACATTTTCTTGAATGTTGGTGGAGAGAGAGTTTGTTCGGGTCTCCTCGGAGTGAATAATTGCGCCCTTTGTGCAGGTTCGACTTGAGGTGTTTCTTCTTCAGCTGGTCACGCCTGTGACTTCAGCTGGATTTGGTGGTGCACATACTCCATAGTTCTCTGTCTGACAACTTGTAATGGAATTGCACTCCTTACACTCTCTCCTTCGTCTGGCTCGGCAGCTGCAGCAGCTTCTAGAACTTCTGCTTTTGCTGTGGCGGCCGCTGTTTCCTTCTCTATCTCCAGCATCTCTAGATCCAGTTCTAGCTTTGCTTGTTCTAGCTTTGCTTGTTGCTTTGCTTGTTCTAGCTCTGCTTGTTGCTTGGCTTGTTCTTGTTCTAGCTTTGCTTGTTGCTTTGCTTGTTCTAGCTCTGCTTGTTGCTTGGCTTGTTCTTGTTCTAGTTTTGCTTGTTGCTTTTTAATTTCTAGTTGTTTCTTACTGTACAAGGCTCTAGCATTCGCAGCTTCAGCAGAGGCTCGTGCCATGATGGCTGCTTCCATTACGTTGGACTTCGAGGACAACCTGGAGCTAGAACGTCTGGAGCTGGAGCTAGCGTTGTGTGATGATTTGGCTTCGGTGTTCGCCTTTTCTTCTGCCCTCTTCTCTTGAGTGTCGTCCATCGCTGTGTCATGAATCTTAACTTCACCAACTGCTGACGTGGCTTTTCACTCTTGAGTGTCATCCCTCGCTGTGTCGTGGACCTTATCTTCACCAACTGCTGACTTGGCTTTTCACTGTACTGTTATCCCTACGTGTTGTATACACTGTGTATGTTAACGCAGATCAACAGCAAGCCAAACTCGTTTTTCACGAGCCAGGAAACCGAGCATCCTGCTCCTTTATTTCCAGTCTTCTTAGACAGCTTACAGTTGTTTTTAACTGTGGCTTGAAGCTCAATGAAAAGCCCGAGTGAAAAGCCATTGCTTTCGAAGGTGTAGAAAGGCGTCTAACACACAGGAGGAACATTTCAGACATTCGCGGGCAGGTTATGCACTTCTGCCTTTTTTTTCTTTCTCCTTCACCAAAGTCCGCTTCTTCTACCCACAAATCATAGCGGCAACTGGCTGTGCTTTCAATATAAAATACATGTAAATTACCGCTAACTGTACAAAGTTACTCTTAACCTAATAACTAATTTTAACGTGAATTATTACAAATAAAATTATGACATTTTGATATGAACTTGTGAACTAATTTTGACTTTCTACAAACACACACTACTGAGGGCAGAACAGCGGGATTAATATATATGTCAGCTTTATCAAGCGTGCGCTATTGCGCGTGATCACAGACACTCAGAGTGACGGAAATGTGGCTGCCAATCCGTGCCAACGGCCTCTCCGGCCACCACAGAGCATTTAAACATTTTTACACATTCATACCCAGTGTTATGGGCACTGGAGGCAATGCGGGTGAAGTGCCTTGCCCAGGGACACAACGGCAGGATATCTGGGGAGAGCGTGATGCGAACCGCCAACCATGGGGTTATTAGACAACCTGCTCTACCTCCTGAGCCGCTGCCGCCCCCACTTTTTCCTCAACTTTCCCTCTTTAGGAAAGCTATGGAGGCTTACCCCGCTTTCTTTATTTCCCTTTGACTGGAAATTACATCCAAAAGCCGCGCAATGTGGCATTTTCACTGACAAATGGCAGTAGTTAGTAGCTTCGCTTCTTGGCTTGTATAAGACAGAAAAAACGGCTTCAACCATTCTACGTCACTACCCAGAATGCATTGTGACGTAAACAAAAATGGTGATTTACATCGTAATGAATGATACATACAGAATGATATATGATATATGATATATGATATATGATATATGATATATGATAAATACATACAGAATGATACACTGAATGCACTGAGGAGCTCATTTAGCAGCAGACTACATCATCCCAGGTGCACAACCGAGAGGTTTCGTAGGTCCTTCCTACCAACGGCTGTCAGACTGTACAACCTAAGCAGGGCTGCTCGCAGAGATAGCAAAAAGACGTAACAAACTAATAGTTTTTTGAATGCAAAAGATGCAATAGACTTACACAATGGTCCCCTCCGGCATACAACTAGGAACATACCGGTCGCTATGGAGGGTGAGAATATGTATGGGCACATAATCATACCATGTAGGATAACTAAGTAGACGGTTATGCTGTTTCATTCCATCTAGCAACAATGCTCTGCACTGTGTGTGTTTATATATTTGCATATTTATTCCATCTAGCTACAATGCTCAGCACTGGGTGTGTTTATATATTTATATATCTACATATTATTCCATCTAGCTACATTGCTCCGCACTGTGTGTGTTTATATACTTGCATATTTATTCCACCTAGCTGCAATGCTCCGTACTGTGGGTGTTTATATATTTACATATTTATTCCATCTAGCTACAATGCTCTGCACTGTGTGTTCATATATTCATATATTTATTCCATCCAGCTACAATGCTCTGCACTGTGTGTCTGTGTGTGTGTGTATATATATATATTTTATAGTAATACGTACATATGTTTATTAGCTGCTCTTGCTTGCTTGTTTTTTTTCTTGCCTTCTGATTGTTGCTCTGAGTGTTGCTATCCCTGTGCTGTTGCAATCCTGGAATTTCCCCGTTGTGGGACTAATAAAGGCTTATCTTATCTTATCTTATCTTAATAAAGTTTTTTTAAAAATATATAAAACTGGGAATTATTTTCAAAAAAATTATATTATAGTTATGTTACTAACATAAAAAATAAAGCACATAGAGCTAACATGCCAATATAATCGGGGTTCCTTTTAAAGTCCCCTACTATAATTATTCTATCAGATTTCAGCACTAAATCAGCTAAGAAATCAGCAAATTCGGATAAAAATTCTGAGTAGGTTGATGGGGGACGATAAACTATGGCAAATAAAATTGGGTTTAACCTAAAATTTCTAAAGTGCCCAATACTGAGGACCAGGCCCTCAAAGGAATTATAACATGTTTTTTGCTTTACATTAACTAGTAATTTGGAATGATAAATTGTTGCTACTCCTCCTCCATGACCAGAACTTCTGGGTTTTTGACAGTTTAAATAACCAGAGGGAGTTGATTCATTTAAACCAACATAATCCTCTTGCCCTAACCAAGTCTCTGTAAGGGATATTAAATCAATCTGATGATCAATTAACAGATCATGGACTAACAGAGACTTGGGAGTTAGAGACCTAATATTTAATAAACCACATTTAATTTTTAAATTATGAGGAGGAACAGAGGCCAAATCATTCAATTTAGAGGCTTTATGTTTAATTTGAGTTTTACCAATATTTTGCTTAATCACTTTGGGATGCTTATATATTATATTTTTATTTACTTTGGAGGGAGCAGACAACGATTCTCTGATGGGGAAGACAGGGGCTAAGTTGAGGGGTGGCGGATGAAGAGGAGCTGCAGAGAGGCGTGTAAGACTGCGACTCTGCTTCCTGGTCCCAACTCTGAGTAGTCAAGGTTTTGGAAATTTGGATAAAAAAGATGCCAGATTGTTAGATAAATGAGAAGCACCATCCAAAGTGGGATGAATGCTGTCTCATCTCATAAGACCAGGTTTTCCCCAAAAAGAGCTCCAATTGTCAATGTAGCCCATGTCATTTGCAGGACACCACACAGACAGCCAGCGGATCAAGGATGACGAGCGGCTAAACATGTCATCACTGGTCAGAGTGGGGAGGGGCCCAGAGAATGCTACAGTTGCAGACATCGTTTTTGCAAAGTCACACACAATTCTACATTAAGTTTCGTGACTTCCGACTGCCGGAGACGGATGTCATTAATGCCAGCGTGAATAACAATTGTGGAGTATTTACAGTTACTTTTAGCCAGCCTGCGCTGTCCCTTCTTGTAGAGTGCGTCGGTATGTGTCGGTCTTATTCTATTTCAGCTTGTTCCTGTTTCTCTTTAATTTAATTTTGAGTTTGCTTTTCAATTCTTATGTCTTTCTTTAGCAACTTGCTGTAATGCTTTAATGTTTTATGTACAGCACGTTGAATTATTTTGTACATGAAACGTGCGATACAAGTAAACTTGCCTTGCCTTGAGCAATTCAATATTGTTAACCCTCTGACTGCCCACATTAAATGGATGGGTCGTGCGCCCCCAGTGGCACAGCGCAGCAACTGCACGTGTCAACTTATTGACGTCCCCGGGCTATACTGAGAATTTGTACTAATCTCTATTGACCTGACAGTTTAGAAGGTGGCAGACACGTGCCGAAGGAATCATGGCTGACATGGAATATAGCAAAGAAGAAGAAATCTGTCATGAACCGAGCCCGGATTTCCTGTGGGCTCGGTTCTGATCGATCCTGGTGGCTCAGGCAGTGGGTTTATTATGTGGAGTCATGTTTTGATTTCTTGTTGTTTTCATTTCCGCGCACTGTTTCTGTTCCTGCCTGTAGCTGCCACTCTGGCCTGTCCGGCCACGCCCCTCTCTTTCTGACAGCCAGCTGTTCGCCCCGGTAACCATTTTTCCCTCGCTCGCCCAGGTGTTCCCTATTTGTCACGCCAGCAGCGTCTGTATTAAAGGAGCTGTTTGCTAGACAGATGCCGCTGGATCATTGTGTGCATCATTGTGTGTGATCATTGGATCATTGTGTGCCTCCAGATCAACGCGAGGAAAACTAAGGAGCTGGTGGTGGACTGCCACAGGCAAGGACAACCCCTCACAGCACCAGTAAATATACAGGGAACAGACATCGAGATGGTGACATCCTATAAGTACCTGGGTGTTCATCTGAACAATAAACTAGACTGGTCACACAATACTGACGCACTCTACAAGAAGGGACAGCGCAGGCTGTTCCTACTGAGGAGACTCAGGTCTTTTGGTGTACAAGGGGCGCTGCTGAAGACATTCTATGACACGGTGGTGGCATCAGCCATCACTTTTGGAGTGGTCTGCTGGGGCAGTGGCATTACCGCAGCCGATAGGAAGAATCTGAACAAACTGATCAAGAAAGCTAGCTCTGTCCTGGGGCAGCGCCTTGACCCGGTGGAGGAGATAGGAGAGAGAAGGACGGTGGCTAAACTGTCATCTCTGCTGGCGTCCGAATTCCACCCTATGCAGGACGTACTGAATGCACTGAGGAGCTCATTTAGCAGCAGACTACATCATCCCAGGTGCACAACCGAGAGGTTTCGCAGGTCCTTCCTACCAACGGCTGTCAGACTGTACAACCTAAGCAGGGCTGCTCGCAGCGATAGCAAAAAGACGTGACAACCTAATAGTTTTGAATGCAAAAGACGCAATAGACTTATACAATGGTCCCCTCCGGCATACAACTAGGAAAATACCGGTCGCTATGGAGGGTGAGAATATGTATGGGTACATAATCATACCATGTAGGATAACTAAGTAGACAGTTGTGCTGTTTCATCCCATCTAGCAACAATGCTCTGGACTGTGTGTGTTTATATATTTACATATTTATTCCATCTAGCTACAATGCTCCGCACTGGGTGTGTTTATATATCTACATATTTATTCCATCTAGCTACAATGCTCCGCACTGTGTGTTTATATATCTACATATTATTCCATCTAGCTACAATGCTCCGCACTGTGTGTGTTTATATATTTACATATTTATTCCATCTAGCTGCAATGCTCCGTACTGTGTGTGTTTATATATCTACATATTTATTCCATCTAGCTACAATGCTCCGCACTGTGTGTTTATATACTCATATATTTATTCCATCCAGCTACAATGCTCTGCACTGTGTGTCTATATATATATATATATATGTATATATATATATATATATATATATATATATATATATATATATATATACACACTACCGTTCAAAAGTTTGGGGTCACCCAGACAATTATTTTGTGTTTTCCATGAAAAGTCACACTTATTTACCACCATAAGTTGTAAAACGAATAGAAAATATAGTCAGGACATTGACAAGGTTAGAAATAATGATTTGTATTTGAAATAATAATTTTTTTCCTTCAAACTTTGCTTTCGTCAAAGAATCCTCTATTTGCAGCAACTACAGCATTGCAGACCTAACATGATTAAACAAGGGTTTTCTAATCATCCATTAGCCTTCTGATGCACTGAGCAAACACACTGTACCATTAGAACAATGGAGTGATAATTGCTGGAAATGAGCCTCTATACACCTATCTAGATATTGCACCAAAAACCAGACATTTGCAGCTAGAATAGTCATTTACCACAGTAGCAATGTATAGAGTGTATTTCTGATTAGTTTAAAGTTATCTTCATTGAACAAAAGTGCTTTTCTTTCAAAAATAAGGAAATTTCTAAGTGACCCCAAACTTTTGAACGGTAGTGTATATATATATATATATATATACATATATACTGTATATATATATACATACATACATACATATATATATATATATATATATATATATATATATATATATATATATATATATATATATATATATATATATATATATATATATATATATATATATATATATATATATATATACTGTGTATATATATATATATATATATATATATATATATATGTATACTTGCTGCTCTTGTTTCTTTTTTTTCCTCTTGCCTTCTGATTGTTGCTCTGAGTGTTGCTATCCCTGTGCTGTTGCAATCCTGGAATTTCCCCATTGTGGGACTAATAAAGGCTTATCTTATCTTATTAGAGGATTGCTCTCCGCCGTCTAACTACCACGTCTAGGAAGGACTGTGTTCTGTGTGTGCTCGTGATATCGCTGTGACGACTCGGCCTGCCCCCACACTGTGAGTATCTGTCTGTGCGCTGTCCGCCGCTGTATACCTCCAGTGTGTGTGTTGGGTGGCCTAGAGAACTTTTAGCGTACCCGAGATGTTGTGTCTGTTGTACGTGTCACTGTGTGTTAACAAATGTGTGTTTGGGGTAACCCTGCACTTAAATCCTCTCGTCCTTTTTCTCCTCACCGTGCGCCGTTGGAGAGGCGCACGGAGAGCTCATGACAGAATGATCCAGCCAACTATAGGATTTAGCGGGTTACACCCACACATCACTCTCTTTTCTTTTTTGAACTGTTTTTCTGGACATACCTGTAACTGGAGAGCGTCATGCCCCGGTCTCGCCAAGGAAGAGGAACGGTAACGGGGTTTCCCACAGTCAAAGGGAGGTGGGCTGCCGAGTTCATTCGCAGCCTGGTGAATGAAGCTCTCGCCGCCCGTGGACCAAAGAAGGTGCTGGAATGCCTGGGCGGAGTAGTCAGGATCCTGGAAGCAAATCCGGAGTTATGGAACTATCCCCAGTTCGCCGACCTGCTGTCCACGGTCTGCTCGCTCCAGCGTTCTTTCCCCGGATTGGCGTGGCCCACGGCGCCAAGGCGGAGGACTGGTAACACGCAGCCCGTCATCTTCCGTGACGCTTCGCCCATCCCTCCTCCCGCTCCAGCATGGTCAACTCCAGGAAACAGAAGACAGCGTCACCCCGCGTGGAGATGCCGGGAGAGGCCTCCCTCATCGTCAGCTACCATCACTCTCCCAGCTGCTGTGAGGCTAGATGGGGCCGCCTCGGGAATGCCCACCTCTGTTGCCACGGAAAACGGCTCCTCCTCCATCCATTGAAGAGGGCCATATCACCGTTGACACTTAGAGGGATGCCTGTCTGCTATCTGCAGCTGTCAAAACCAGTGACCAGGGTGACAGGCAAGTACTTTATCCGTCTATTCCACCTAACAGTATTAAATCTTGCCTGTCTCCCAAGGGAGAGACCTGGTTTAAACAGTCTGCTGGGTCCTGTCCTTCAGCTGCAGACATTAATCCACTTTTTCTCCTCTCCATGTCTCCTCCCATTTCCCCTGAGGGCCTGCTGGCCCAAGGTCAGGGCCGTCAGATGGTGGAGGAGCCAGTGGCCTCGGATGATCCATTCCCAGAGCCAGCGTGGAGAGGCTCCCCTGCAGCCACGCCGGAGGATTTCCCTGCATTGGAGCCACTGCAGGAGGAACATTGGACTGATATCACCATCTTGCCAGCTGTGGAGGCATCTGCAGTGGACTGGGAGCCTGAGCTGGACTTCCTGGAGGCCGGGCCCCAGTGTTCATCGCCAGGATCGACGGAGCCCTGGACAGCGGTGGATTCTGTCCACCAGACCTTTTGATGGGCTTGGGACTCTGGGCGGCCTCCTAATCCCCAACGCCCGTGAACTTGGGGGGGGGTAATTGTGGACCCTGGGCAGGGTATTGTGTTCCCTCCTTTCCTGTTCTCCCTACCTCCCACCCGGGTTCATGTGTTATTGTTTTGCCTGTGGGATTGGTGGTGGTGGTGGTGGTGGAGAGGTGTGACAGAGAGCTCATGACAGAAATCCTTGTTATTCTTCTTCCTTTTTCAGCTTTGAGCTCACACACCAATGTGGATGCCGCCATGATGGTCATCGAGGCAGCGATGATGACTGAAACTGCATGAAACGGGGAAAAATAGCCGCGTTATACAAACAAAATTCACGTTGGATAATCATAAGAGTTTGTAGATGTGGTACACGGGTGTAAATTACTAAGTAAGCATGTTACATTGACCATGATGGACGAAAAACTGAGCTCCCATTACCAAGATGGCGGCGCCCACGGGTGGCATGGATTCCCACAGGAATAATGCACCAAACAAAAAATAGCCACGTAATACAAATGAAATTCACGTGGGGTAATCATAAGAGTTTGTAGATGTGGTACACAGTGTAAATGGCTGAGCAAACACACAGACATTGACAATGATGGACAAAAACGGACCGGTCACGTGGGAGGGTTAGCCCCCCCCCCCCCCCGCTCCCGGTAACAGGTAAGAGAGAAATATGTTTTTTTTGACATTTTATTGATTTTCTGGTTCATATACTTTGAAGATTAGATAAAAACACACCCCTGTAGACAAATCGGCGTAAAAAAAAAGTGGATCATTCTTTGTGTAAATGTGTCCAAAGTCAACTTTTGACTGAATTATGTAATTTATATAGCTGCCGCGACATTATGCAAATTAGATGCGTACATTTATTCCTATCTGAAACTTTGGATCATATTCTACATCTTTCTATTTGACAGTAAGCCATTGTCTCTTGTAACTTTCAAGTTATGGCCTTGAAAATCGGAACTATTTTATTGACAAATTTTTTTACCACTTTTGACCACTAGGGGCCTTACGTTGCCCCTTGGCAGTTAAAAAGTTAAGGTGCGTTCAGACCAAACGCAAACGTGCGGCGCGACTCCATACAAAGTGAATGGAAAGAGGTGAGCACACGTGAAATTGCACATTCACGCATTTATGTCTGAGTTAATATGCTAGCTTTGAGATTCTGCTGTCACCGGAGTAAAAGTATCACCATTGCAGAGTAAACTAGTTTGAAAATGAGACTCACTCACCTGGAGATAGGAGGTTCAGGTTCAGGTTCAGGTTCAGGTTACTTTATTTGTGCCCGTAGGTAGATTTGTTTTGCAGTCTGGTGACATCCATATTTACAAGCCACTAATTACATTCAACATAGACACAAACACAGGCACACATCTTACAAAATAGGACGGGAGCTCTTCAGCTGAATCGGCATTTCAAAGTTATTTACCCATGATTTCCTGCTACGGACCTGCTAGCAAGCTAGCAGTGGAAACACTCATCATCTTATAAAGTTTTGGAGACAGGGACAACTTTTTCAGGTGAGCCCTCCGTCGGATAATGTAAACCTAAAGCATGAGGTTATTTTGGGGATTTCCACAGTAGGCTGAACACTGCTGGAGAAGTTATAAAGGCAACTTCACCTGTCTGCCTTTCACTCAGACACTGAATTCATGTTTATTTACACATTTACATTGAGTTATAACATAATCGCGCCGCCCGAAAAATTTGTCTGTTTGGTGTCAACGCACCTTTAGGCTTACCTTAAGTCCCCGGGGCCCAGAACAGCCTCTTCTCACCCTGCCCTAATCACCAAGAAGACACTGGAATGAGAAGAAGACTGGAGCTGCTTCATCTCAGCATATTCCCCTGCCCCTGTGAAAGTAAGCTAAGAGATAAGCAAGTTTATTAGTGGTTGCCTAAACATTATATCCACCCATCTTCTTTCTCCTCAGGGTTGCCAGCACCAGTCTCCTTCTGTTGTTTTACTGTTTCAATAAAAACTTCCCTTTTCCCACCTTGAAAAGTTCTCTGTGTCTTCATGTTGGACCCCTTTAGCAAAACATGTCAGATTTTTATACATATGCATCACATATACTCCCACAGCCACATATGGGGGCGGCTGTGGCATAGGTATAGTGTAGCCGACTACTGACCGGAGGGTCAGGGGTTCGATTCCCACTCTGTCTGCAGTCTGCATGTTGAACTGTCCTTGAGCAAGACACTGAACCCCCAGTTGCTCCTGGTGGGTGAGGCTAGCACCGCTGCATGGCAGCTCCGCTGCCGTCAGTGTGTGAATGGGTGAATAGCAGGATCTGTAAAGTGCTCTGGTCATCTAGAGATGAGAAAAAGCACTATATAAGTGAACGCCAGCTTTTGCTGGACTAGTGGCACATTCTTGGCAGATAGAGGTATTATCAGTGGCAAGGACAGGCCAAGACAAACTGACTCCAGTATCTGTTGCAGTGACTGACCAGATGATAGGTTTGTTTATCTCTGCTCTTTGTGTAGTGCATGTCACAATGCACCGACTGGCAAAAGTCCACCACAGACCTTGTGACAGATGTGCTTATCTGCCAGGATGTCCAGTCTCACCCCGTGTAACGGGGAGTGGTCCACCACAGACCTGTGACAGAAATTGTTTTTAGTTCTGCCAGGTGGGGTTGCTGGTTGAGTCGCCGACGGCCTGACCCATGAGACAGGTAGTACCGGTTTTCATGGTTATCCGGTAGCGGTACTCAAATACTTTGCAAGCAGTTTCATGAAATGGTCAGTCAGAGAGCAACTCATACCAGCTCGGATGTCACCCGGGTTAACAAGGTCAGGAGTTCCTGGCAGCGGAGGGCGAAGGACAGAGCTGCGCAGAGGAATCTGATCAGACCTAGATGAAACAGTCATTGTCGCCCACGACAGACTGCTATGATGATGATGAAGTGAACGCCATTTACCATATCAATGAGTATCACAGTTGCTGTTTTTAAACTTCTTAGTTTGACATTTTAAACATGCATTTCCCCATGAATCATTACCATTTTGGAAAATAATATGCAAATCATGCTTTGTTCCCTGATAGCTATCTGCAGGAAAGGCCTGAAATTATACAAACCTAAAGCAAAACAATCAGAATTTTTTCAAAAGACCAACTCTCAAAATAATGAAAGACAACTTTCAGTTATTTACATTAATCTGTTGTTGTTTGGACAAACAGAGTGACAGAAAAAATGGAAAATACCAGCAGGACATTATGAATGAGAGATGAATATTTTTTAGTCTAAATAGTAAAATGTCAAATCTAAACACAACATGATTATTGAATTTGCTTAAGTAGACACGCATTTTTCAAATGTTTTCCACACCAAGTATTTTTACATCTGCTTCTGTCCCTTTGCCTAAACATTTCTGGATTTTCGTCTTGTCATGTAAATTTCCAACTTTCTATTTGTAGCTTTGCAACTTTGCTCTTTTTGGAAGTATTTTTTCTCTTAAATGCATTAGTCTGAAAAAATGAAATATACAGTAGTCTATCACATATAAATTTTAATACAAGAGACTGTAATAACTATTTCCTGAGCCAGAATTGAAGAGTATTTCAACACTGATTTTAATAAAGCAGAATTAAATAGGAAAAGATTAAGATGTTCTGAGCATCTTAATCTTTTCAGGTTGTGGATGAACTGGAAATAATAAATTCACAAAAATGACTAAAGATTCAGTCATTTTGTCATAAACTTCCCCGTGCACTTCTCACAGCGCACGGAGGAAGAGAAAAATGGATGGATTTACATGCATGGTTACACCAAACACACATTTATTGACATAAACAGTTCAAAAGGTAACAACATACAGAAATGAAACAGATGTGCACATAAAGGCTGACACTAACAGCTTACAGCAGGCAGACCACTGTGCACTGTGTGCACAAAAACTGACAAGACAAAAATGCTTGTGTGAATTAGAAGTACTCAAGGACGCTTGACTGGCACGTGAGAAGAGCCGGGCAGCAGTGCCCGAGCGTAGCAGTTGTGCTGCAAGGGGAAAACGCTACAGACAAGCGTAGCAGCCCAACTGCAAACAGAAACGCAGAAAAGTTCTTACTCACCGTGCAGGAGCAGTCCGAGTCGTCCAAGGCTGACAGCAAGCACAAACACAAAAAGATCCCTCGGGACGTAACGGTTTGACGGCGAACAGCCGTCCAACGTGTACAATGGTCCACCGGTGTTTGTCTAGCAAGGAGCCACTTAAATACAAACACTGCTAGCCACACAAATTGGGCACACCTGGGCAAGGCGCGGGAAAGATAATTACCAGGGCCGGGAACAGCTGATGGAAATAAGAGGGAGAGCGAGGGGCGTGGCTGGACTGACAGACTGTCAGCAGCGTGGGAGAAGTAGGTCACAGAGGCTAACTAACAGCTGCCGGTCAGGCAGTGGCTATGGAGATGGAAATGAGTACAAACTACGCATAATGTACATATACAGCAGAACCAAAACCCACAGAGAGATCAGGGCCGAGCCGGGGAAAGCCAAGCCAGTTCAGCTCATGACAAAGCCCCCCTTCTAAGGGGGGGATTCCCAGACACCCAAGGTAAGATTAAGAAGACCCCTCCCCCCAACAGCAGCAACAACAACAAACAACACGAACCCAGGTGGGAGGTAGGGGGAACAGGAAGGAGGGAACACAATGCCCCGCCCAGGGCCCACAATTAACTCTCCCAAGTCCATGGGTGTTTGGGCTTAGGAAGCCACCCAGAGTCCCAGGCCCAGCAGAAGGTCCGGTGGACCGAGTCCAGCGGCCTGCTGGAAAACATGAGCCACCTGACCCGGGGAGTCAATTCTTCTGGCGGCCGGCCAGTGTAGTCTAGCCACCAGGACCGAAGGGGTGAAGCAGGAGGCGGCCTGCCCACCGGAAGGCTCACTGGTGGGTAACTGGACCGGGGAAAGGGGACCTCCATAGCATTGGGCAGGGATAAGGGGACCACGACGTTGTCAGGGTGGTCCTCAACTGCAAGCGCGGTTGACCCCGACTGGGCCAGCTCCACTGCACCCGCGGTGGACCCTGACCGGGCTGGCTCCACTGCACCCTCGGTGGACTCCAGTGGGAGCCTTGCAGCACCTGCAATGACCTCCGGCTGAGGCTTTGCAGCACCCGCGGTGACCTCCGGCTGAGGCTCCGCAGCACCCAAGGTGGGCTCCAGTTGGAGCACTGTTGCACCAGTGGTGACCCGCATTGGGGGCCTCATTGCTCCCGCGGTGGCCTCCCCAGCGAGGGAGGTGGTACTCCAAACGTCACCTGGCACTGCATCCTGATCCTCGGTGGCTTCCACCGAAGTCAGCTGCCCTCTGGAGACCCTGGCAGGGGGCTCCGACCACAGAGGGAGAGAAAAAGAAACCGGGTCAGGGTTGTCGGCAGCGGCAGAGCCTGGTGAGGCAGCCCCGAGGGCTACTACGAGCTGCCCAGGGCCCTCCTTGCCATGAGTCAGGCAGCGTGACTTTGACATATGCAGAATTGACACAATGGAACACACTTGCCTGAACTCGGGATCCACCGCCGTCCAGGACTCTGGCAATTTGGGGTGCGTAGCTTCTGTCGTCACCCCTGGTGCTGTGCCCCCGTTGACCTCCTCTTTGACCGCCAACCACCCATCATCATCAGTAGGCAACCCCGGTGATGGCGACTCCTCTCGGGCAACCCTAGTGAGGGGCTCGACAGGCATGGGAGAGAAGGAAAGGTTTGGGTCGCCGGAAGCGGCAGAGCCCGGCGAGGGGAGCTCAGGATCAGCCGAGAGCTGCACCCGACTCTCCTCCCCAAGAGCCAGACAAGATCTCTCAATCACAGGCAATTGAACTACAGGAGAGATAAGTTGCCTGTGCTCGAGCTCTACCGCCGTCCAGGACTCTGACGCTGTCGATGATGACGGTCCAGGTCCCGTCGGCTGGGGGTCTGGTCCAGGGGATGACTCTGCTGCGGTGATCCCCGCAACAGGCGTGATGGTGGTTGCAGTCCTGGTTCTCTGATGCTCCTCTTCGACCTGGCCGCTGACTATGGCGAGCAGGTTTGCCCACTCCTCACCCGAAGGAGAGTCCGAGGGTTGAGCAGGCATAGGGGGAAGAACCCTCCCAGCCGAGGAAGCGCATCCTCGGACTTCCCTCTCACAGTGCTCCTCCTCGACCCGGCGGTTGACTAAGACTAGCAGATTCACCCACTCCTTGCCCACCGGTGTGACTGCAGGGGAACGCCTCCGTGCGGGCTCCTGGGCAAGATCATCCAGGGCCTCAACCTCCTCCATCATCAGGTGGCCCAGTTCTTGGACCTGCAAGCCCTCAGGGAAATGGGAAGAGACACGGAGAGGGGGAGAAATCGTCAAACCTCGTCGAGTTTGGTTGTCGTATGTTCGTCAGACCTTCATGTCAGGTTTGTTTTATCCTCGTCATGTCATAGTCTAGCTCGTAGTGGCTGGGGTTAGCCCTACGAGCCCCTGTATCTCATAGTGTGTGTGTGTTTTTGCCCTAGCGGCTCACAGTTTTGTGTTACATCCTGTTTTGTTAATAAATACCATCATTGCAAACTCATCGGTGGACTCTTGGCGTGTTATGGTGATCCGCGAGGATCACCGTATGACAGTATACTCCTGCCACAGACATCTAAACGCAGACGCCACACTGAGACGCCTTTCTTCCGTGAGTTTTGCTATTGTGTGGAGTTTTTTTCTCCTGTAGTTGGACTTGGGAGGGAGATGCCCGACAGCGAGTGTGATTATTGCCCGGAGTGGCTCGAGGAGATTGACGGCTATCTGGCGGAAGCCGCCCGTCTCATGCCCTCTGAAGCGGCTGATTATCCCTTATACCTTGCCCAGCGGGTTGTGCACCGTTACCATCTTACCTATATTCCGGAAGGAGAAAAGAGGTTATCATGGAATTTTGCACAACGCACACTGAGGGAGAAGGTGCTCCTGGGAACCCCTCCACCTCCTTCAAGGACAGCATCCCTGGCAAGAGTGGAGATTCGTCGGCTGGAGGGAAAGCCCGGCGAAGGTCGGCGAGCCTAGGACATCATGCTCCAAACAATGGGTGAGTAAAAGGACAGTCCAAAAAATAAAAAATAATTAGTGTGGGTGTAACCCGCTAAATCCTTTTACTCGGCTGAACCATTCTGTCATAAACTTCCCCGTGCGCTTGTCACAGTGCACGGAGGAAGAGAAGGATGGATGGATTTACGCGCAGGGTTACACCAAACACACATTTATTGACATAAACAGTTCAAAAGGTAACGACATACAGAAATGAAACAGATGTGCACAGTCGGTGGCTATGGAGATGGAAATGAGTACAAACTACATATAATGCACATATACAGCAGAACCAAAACCCACAGAGAGATCATGGCCAAGCCAGGGAAAGCCAAGCTGGTTCGGCTCATGACACATTTCTGGTAAGAACAACTTATAGGAGTATCAAGAAGCACATTTGTATTGAGATTTTAATGTTACTGAAATCAAAAGTTAAGACCAGATGCAATGGAGCAAAAGTATTTATTTACAGCGGTTCTACACCGCTGTAGCAGTTCTACAGCGGTTCTACAGTTCTAAAATGTGGAGGAGCAGCGGTTCTAGAGAGTAGAACCGCTGCTCCTTCACATTGAAAGGAGTCAGTTGAGGTGGTATGGGCATTTGATTAGGATGCCTCCTGGACGCCTCCCACTTGAGGTGTTTCGGGCATGACCCACTGGGAGGAGACCCCGGGGCAGACCCAGGACTCGGTGGAGAGACTATGTCTCCCAGCTGGTCTGGGAATGCCTTGGTATCCTCTCTGAAGAGCTGGAGCAGGTGGCTGGGGAGAGGGAAGTCTGGGCTGCTCTGCTTGAACTGCTGCCTCCGCGACCCGGACCTCCGGAAAAGTGGTAGAAGATGGATGGATGGATGGATAGATGGATGGATGGATGGATGGATGGATGGATGGATGGATGGATGGAAATTGGAATGACGCGGGGAATAGGTATTGAACACATGAAGGAAAAGAGGAGCAAAAAGGCATAGAAACCCAAGAAATCAGCTGAAATCCATCAGAATTTAGGAAGCCATCCCATCCCCCATCAGTACAAATAAATTTCAGCTGGTTAAGTCCTGACTGATAGCCTTTAAGAAGGTCTGTGAATATCAGATTGTCACACCACAAATAACTCACTGTTATGAATGCCCCTTGCAGGGCATTAGTGAGACACCAGATGCCAAACAGTAAGTTTTCTTGCTTATTCACAAAAAGACAAAATGACAAAATAAACAGCCACGTGGGGCAAAACACAAACATATACTAAAGCACAAAATAATAGACTCTGAAGACAAACAAGGAGGTGCAGCAAGGACGGAGCCTGCGCTGTACAAAAACACTTACAAAGACGAGCACGAAGAATCCAAGACACAGAAGCAAGACTGGAGTGTTATGATCCGAGCGCTGATCTCGTCTGCGCTCGGGTCATATGTCATCTCCTGCAGGCTTGACAGCAATGATTACCCTCTGGCTCTCCGGGCTCTTATTGTGACAGCGCTCGGAGGAGCTTCCTGCTGTCAAAGCCTGCCAGCTGTGCTGCATTCAGGGCTCATTAGTGGCCGGCATTTAAGCGGACGCTGAATGCAGCCCAATGCAGCAGCCTCCGTCAAAACTCCTCATTGTCTGACGCATCGGGAATTCCCCGGCTCTGACGCTGTCTATTTCATCATCTACGATTGTAAGTTTACCCTGTTGTGTTCCTGTTTTCATTATAGTGTGTTTTAGCCCATTGAGGCTCATTCCTTTCCATTACTTTGTTACTCTGTGTTATCCTCTGTTCCTTCGTCCTAATAAACATCATTGCAGACTCACCGGTGACTTGTTGGCGTCTTATGGTGGCTCATGAGGGCCACCGTGACATGGAGTCAGAATAGGAACTCCAGTCCAACAACACAGAGGTGTTTGAGCATGTAGGTTGCAGGTGTAAGCCTCAGCTGCTCCCTTAAATATATAACAAAAAACAATAAGAAAAGGGGAATGTGATCAACGAAAATGACAAACAGCTGTCATGACGCCGGCTCATCTGGACAGCCGGAAGTGCCGCCGTGACGCTGTCATAATAAGAGCCCTAGAGAGGTCCTAATGACAAACCCCGGAATAAAAAGGTGGAAAAGGGGAAATACTGAATAACCCGAGCACGGACGGGATCAGCGCTTGGATCAATTCAATTCAATTCAATTCAACTTTATTTATATAGCGCCATTTCACAACAACAGTCATCTCATGGCACTTTCAACTGTAGGGGGAACCCCCACAGTTGCAGAAAGACCCCAGCAATCAGGTGATCCCCTGTGAGCAAGCGCTTGGTGACGGTGGAGAGGAAAAACTCCCTTTTAACAGAAAGAAACCTCCAGCAGAACCAGGCTCAGGAAGGGGCAGTCATCTGCTGCGACTGGCTGGGGGGTGAGGGGATAGAGAAGATGAAAAAAACAGACATGTAGAGAGCAAGCAGCATGATGGGAACTCAATCTATGGGAGAGAACAAACAAATGTTAATGACCAGCAAAAAAAAAAAAAAATGTATTTCATTGAGAGTGAAGAAAGGAGTGAGGCTCAGTGCATTATTGGAGCCCCCCCGGCTGACTGAACCTATTAGCAGCATAACTAAGGGACGGTTCAGAAACACATGATCCCTCCCTAATTGTAGGCTATATCAAAAAGGAAGGTTTTAACCCTTTTCTTAAAAACAGAGATCGAGTCTGACTCCTGAATCCAGATTGGCAGCTGGTTCCACAGGAGAGGAGCTTGATAACTGAAGGCTCTGCCTCCCACTGTACTTTTGGAGATTCTAGATATTACAAGTAATCCTGCATTTTGGGAGCATAGTCCTCTGTTAGGATAATACGGTAGTATCAGATCTTTTAAATTTTATTTTTTATTTTATTTATTTATTTATTTTGGATAGATAAAAGTGCAGATTAAAAGAAACAGAATAATATAACAAAGGGGGAAGAAAATCCAACAAGGTCAAATTAGACAATAACTCCTCTGATTATACAGACATACACTACCGTTCAAAAGTTTGGGGTCACTTAGAAATTTCCTTATTTTTGAAAGAAAAGCACTTTTTTCAATGAAGATAACTTTAAACTGATCAGAAATACACTCCATACATTGCTAATGTGGTAAATGATTATTCTAGCTGCAAATGTCTGGTTTTTGGTGCAATATCTACATAAGTGTATAGAGGCCCTTTTCCAGCAACTATCACTCCAGTGTTCTAATGGTACAGTGTGTTTGCTCATTGCGTCAGAAGGCTAATGGATGATTTGAAAACCATTGTGCAATCATGTTAGGTCTGCAATGCTGTAATTGCTGCAAATGGAGGATTCTTTGACGAAAGCAAAGTTTGAAGGAAAAAATTATTATTTCAAATACAAATCATTATTTCTAACCTTGTCAATGTCTTGACTATATTTTCTATTCATTTTACAACTCATGGTGGTAAATAAGTGTGACTTTTCATGGAAAACACAAAATAATTGTCTGGGTGACCCCAAACTTTTGAACGGTAGTGTAAGTCAACATAAGTTATCCGAAATGGGTGATGGCTGAAGCCGCAGCTTATATTGCCCACCCATATTCCATCCAAGAATTCAAAAGAAAAACAAAACAAGAGCGATTACAATTCAGAACAAAGCTAAATAATTAAAAGAAGACAAAATGAACCTATTTGACGTAAGACAAAATGTGACAAAAAACTAAGCTACAACACAACGCAGACTGGATATGACAATCCTTATGTGACTTTACATGTCATCTTGTATATATGTTTGGAGTATTTCTTCCTTTAGTTTTTGTTTAAATTGTCCAAGCGTTGTACATGATTTTAATTCAGGTCCAAAATCGTTCCATAATCTGACTACTTGCACTGAAACACAGTGTTGCTTGGTGGTAGTTCTCACTGAAGGTTTTGGAAATATACATGTTCCTCTGAAATGATATTGTTTCTCCCTTATTTGGAACAACTTTTGGATATTTGCGGGCAGTGATAGATTCTTCACTTTAAACATTATTACTGCAGTTTTAAAGTCAACCAGATCTTTCAACTTGAGAGCTTTTAATTTAAGAAAAAGTGGGTTTGTTGGTTTCCTGTAAGCAGCTTTGTTTATTATTCTAATAGCTCTGTTCTTAAGCATAAAGACTGGATATACAGTATGTTTGTTTTATATGTATTTCCCCATACTTCAGTACAATATGTCATGTATGGGAGTATTAATGAATGATACAAGGTATATAGTGTGGGTTGATTCAGCAAATATTTCACTCTGTGATAACACACTCTGTGTGTTAAATAAAGTGGGGCCTGATTGTTTAGAGCTTTGTAAGTAAGAAGAAGGATTTTAAACTTAATTCTAAACTCTATGGGAAGCCAATAAAAGGAGGCCAGAACCGGAGAGATATGATCTCTTTCTAGTACCTGTTAAAACTCTTGCTGCAGCATTTTGGATCAGCTGAAGACTTTTTAAAGATGTTTTAGGACAACCTGATAATAAAGGATTACAATAATCTAATCTAGAGCTAACAAAAGCGTGGATCAGTTTCTCAGCATCACTCTGAGACAAGATGCTCCTAATCTTGGCAATATTTTGCAAATGATAGAAGGCAGTCTTAGAAACAAATTTAATATGTGAACTGAAAGACAGATCTTGATCAAAAATAATTCTAAGGTTCCTCACAGAGCTATTAAGAGAAAGAGTAACCACATCCAAACTGAAAGTTTGATTTGGAAAGGTATTTCTAAGTTTTTTTGGACTAACAAGAATGACTTCAGTCTTATCTGAATTTAATAGCAGGAAATTACAAGTCATCCAAACTTTGATTTCCTGAAGACAGGCTTCCAACTTGGCTAATTGATTATTATTATCTGGCTTCATTGACAGGTATAATTGTGTGTCAGCTGCATAACAATGAAAATGTATACAGTGCTTTCTAATAATGTTGCCTAACGGAAGCATATATAAACTAAAAAAGAGTAGGGCCTAGCACAGATCCCTGTGGAACTCCATGACTGAGCTTTGAGTTAAAAGAAAACTCATTATTGACATGAACAAACTGGAACCTATCAGATAAATAAGATCTAAACCACTGCAACAAAGTTCCTTTAAGTCCAACATAGTGTTCTAATCTATCAAGTAGAATATTATGATCAATAGTATCAAAAGCTGCACTAAGGTCTAAAAGGACAAGTACAGAAACAAGTCCATTATCAGATGCGATGAGGAGGTCGTTAGTGACCTTCGCTAAGGCTGTTTCAGTACTATGATGGATTCTAAACCCAGATTGAAACTCTTCAAGTAAACCATTTCCCTGCAGGTGGTCAAATAATTGTGTAGCAACAACTCTTTCTAAGATTTTTGAAATGAAAGGGAGATTAGAGATTGGTCTATAGTTAGCTAAAGCTCCTGGGTCCAGCGTTGGCTTTTTGAGTAAGGGTTTAATTACAGCCGTTTTAAAAGCCTACGGTACATGGCCTAAAGTTAATGAAGAATTGATTATATGAAGAATAAAGTTACCAATAAGTGGGAAGACTTCTTTAAATAACCTGGTAGGAATAGGGTCTAAAAGACAAGTTGAAGGTCTGGATGAGGAAATTATTTTGCCTAACTCTAAAAGGTCAATTGGAGTAAACTCATCAAGACAGATATCAATTGAAGGAGTTGTAGTAGTTACTGTATTTAAGTTAACGGTGGGAAGAATCTGATTGATTTTATCTCTGATGGATGAAATTTTATTATCGAAAAAGTTCATAAAGTCCTGACTAGTAAGCTCTAAGGGAATGCTAGGATTGACAGAGTCCTGACTCTTTGTCAACCTGGCTACAGTACTGAAAAGAAACCTGGGATTATTCTTGTTCTCTTCGATATATGCAGAATAATAACTCATTCTAGTTTTTCTAAGAGATTTTTTTATAAATTAAAAGATGATTTCTCCAAGCTAAATAGATTTAATCTAAATTAGTGGAGCACCATTTTCTTTCTAATTGACGAGTCTTCTGTTTTAAGCTACGAGTTTCTGTGTTGAACCAAGGAGTTAGAAATCTCTGATTAGACTTTTTCTTTTTTAACCTCTTGCACTCCGATGTACCGCAGACGGGCATGTCTCTGTGTCCTAGAGCGCACGAGGGCACACGAGGGCACACGAGGGCGCTCCGTCCAAGAGTGCACTGAAAAAAAAAGCTGCATTTCCGTTCTTCCACTACAGACACAGCCGCGAACAGATTAGATATGATTGACCTCTCATTCGACTAATAAGAGCCTTGAATTGGGTTTCTGAAACCTTGAAGAACCAATGACTGAAAACCTAGCAAGAAGGACCCGCCTACCAATGCTGCGAATGCAGTGAGCCAATTGAAGCACAGAAGTTTGAAAACTGTTTTGTGTAAGGCTGGGTGAAGAGAGACTGACTGCTTCAGCAGATGAAAAAAGGACCCGCAGGAAGAACCGCCATAGACCCAGCAGCACGGAGACCACCCACAAGTGCGACCTGTGTGATAGGGACTGCCATTCGCGCATCGGCCTGATCAGCCACAGGCGGTGCTTTTTTAAAAAAATTCCAGCAGAATGGACGTTTAGGATTTTCTTCCATGGTCATCATAGACCGACGGAGGCCGACGACGAAGGCTGGGTGACACACACGCGTTCGCCAGTCTTTTTTAATTACTACTGTTATTTGTTTTGAAAAATCGTTCACCAAAACCGCAATCATGGAAGCGCAAAACTGCAATAATGGAATTCTGTTTTGACCAGGTCGCGAGACCAGAACCATGAGTCTGTAACAAGCGGACCAGCGTCGCGTTCGTCTGACAATGAGGAAGAGAAGTTTGCCAGCTACGCTGCTTCTGTGAACAGGTAAGTGTTATAAGCTAAATTATTCTTTATCCCTGAAAATTGTAATCAAAAATGACTTTTGACCGATCGGTAAATTACAACTGTGCGGCGCACGAAGTCCGAAGTCCGTGTGCCATGGTACACGGTTCGTGCGCCGCGTCCGGACCATGACCCCCCCCGGTGATTGTGCGCCGCGGTCGCCACATCGCCACATGACTATTCCGTCATGTAGCGATGGCCGATGTCCGTCCTCTGTAGCGGGGGGTGGGGGGTGGGGGGGGAGTTGTTATCTTCTACATTACAAATATTTTAGAATAATTTTTAGTGCACTGTAGGTTATTTTTTCTTGTAAAAAAAAGCCACACATTTTTTACGTGGCATGCTTCTTTGTGTGTGAGGGCTTGTTTGTTCATTCATTCATTCATGAAGGAATAAACAACCCCCCCCCCCACACGCACACACACACAGCCCTGAGTGTCACCTTTCATTAGAGCCCAAGATCAAGCTTCTATATTGAATCATTCAAAAGTTACAGACGTTTTTCCAAACTGTGCCATTTGGCACAATTTGGCACAGTTCAAAAACGCCTGGGAACTACCTGAGAACAAAGCTGTGTAATATATTCATTTTTTTGTGGTATTGTTACAAAATTTTGACCTCAGCTGGATAACACTTGGTTCTACATTTCTGTTGCATTTTCCAGCCCGGATCTGAAGCTGTGTGTTATTTGCAAGCATTTGTATCCAAAAAAACACCCAGGCGAAATTTATTTTCTTCAAGTTCAGTATGTTTAGATGACTGTTACTCAGTGGCCGGAGCACTTAGAGAGATTATGACTGTTTTGCCAAAAACTTCAAAGTGTTTTCTTTTAAATGAGACCAACCCCATGAAGATGCTGCAAAGGGTTGAAGAACAGCTTTTGATTTACTTTGGGCACTTTATTTTTTGGCGTTTTTAGGGAAATTGACCAGAGTGCAAGGGGTTAAGGGGGCCACCAAGTCTAGAGTCTGATGCAGAGAAGTTGTAACACTATCTGCCATGCTATCAATTACAGAAGGAGCAAGCTGTCTATAACTTATTTCCGTTGTGTTGACACATGGCATAGAGGAAACAATCTGCATAAATTTGGTAACAACATCATCTGAGAGGCATCTACTGAAGTAATATTTTTTTTTTTTAGGAGCCAAATCGTCAGAAATAGTAAAATCAAAGGTCAGACAATTGTCTGACAGACCCTGTACTGTCAGACAATTGTCTGACAGTACAGGGTTGTGAGGAGACACTGCCAGATTTTCTATTTCTATGCCATATGGCAGAACAAGGTTCAACGTATGGTGGAGATAATGTGTAGAATTTCCTACTTTCTGAGAAAACCCCACCGAGTCTAATATTGAAATAAATGCCACATTAAGGCAGTCACTATCTACATCTACATGTACTGTATATTAAAGTCCCCTACTATAATTATTCCATCTGATTTCATCACTAAATCAGCTAAGAATTCAGCAAATTCGGATAAAAATTCTGAGTAGATTGATGGGGGACGATAAACTATGGCAAATAAAATTGGGTTTAGCCTAAAATTGCTAAAGTGCCCAATACTGAGGACAAGGACCTCAAAGGAATTATGATATGTTTTTTTGCTTGACATTAACTAGTAATTTGGAATGGTAAATTGTTGCTACTCCTCTTCCACGACCAGAACTTCTGGGATTTTGACAGTTTAAATAACCAGAGAGAGTTGATTCATTTAAACCAACATAATCCTCTTGACCTAATCAAGTCTCTGTTAGGGATATTAAATCAATCTGATGATCAATTAACAGATCATGGACTAAAAGAGACTTGGGAGTTAGAGACCTAATATTTAACAAACCGCATTTAATTTTTAAATTATGAGGAGGAAGAGAGGCCAAATCCTTCAATTTAGAGGCTTCATGTTTAATTTGAGTTTTACCAACTTTTTGTTTAATCACTTTGGATTGTTTATACATTTTTATTTGCTTTGGAGGAAGCAGACAATGATTCTCTGATGGGGAAGACAGGGGTTAAGTTGAAGGGTGGCGGATGAAGAGGAGCTGCAGAGAGGCGTGTTAGACTGCGACTCTGCTTCCTGGTCCCAACTCTGAGTAGTCAAGGTTTTGGAAATTTGGATAAAAAAGATGCCAGATTGTTAGATAAATTAAATGCACCATCCAAAGTGGGATGGACGCTGTCTCGTCTCATAAGACCAGGTTTCACCACACTCATGATGGGTAGAAGCAAAGAGTCTCTCTCTAGATCTGCACAAACTTATTGTTGCAAAACATAATGATGGTATTGGTCACAGCCCATTTCTAAACTGCTGAATGTTCCAGTGAGCACTGTTGGAGCCATCACTTGGAAGTGGAAAGAACAATAATTTTACCATAAACTGGCCATGACCAGGAGCTCCTCGCAAGATTTCTGAGAGAGGAGTCAAAAGCATTATCAGAAGAGCACTGTGGCAGCACAGTAAGAACGTCACGGGATCGATTCCACCCCTGACCATTGTGGGTTCGATCGCACCCCTTGACCATCGGTGACCCTTCTGTGTGGAGTTTGCATGTTATCCCTGTGTCTGCGTGGGTTAACCCCGGGTACTTTGGTTTCCTCCCACAGGCCAAAAACGTGCAAGTTAGGTTAATTGGAGACTCTAAGGTGGCCCTAGGTGTGAATGTGTGTGAATGGTGAAGGGATTGGCGCCGCACCTTGGCTACCTCATCCATCCAGATGGATGCCCTCAATTTCCCTCTGGGATTAATAAAGTATACAAAATTAAAAAAAAAAAATAGTTGTCCAAGAGCCAAAGACCACTTGTGGAGAGCTCCAGAAAGATCTGAAGTTAGCAGGTACTGCTGTTTCAAAGAAAACAATAAGTAATGCACTCAACGGACATGGGCTCTATGCCTGCTCACCTTGTAAGACTCCATTGCTGAAGAAAAATTATATTGAAGCTTGTTTAAAGTTTGCTGCACAACATTTGGGCAAGCCAATAAAATACTGGAAGGATATACTCTGGTCAGATGAGACCAGAATTGAACTTTATGAATGTCACAATACACAGCATGTTTGGAGCAGAAATTGCACTGCACATCCCATCATGGTGTAACCCAGCTGAGAAAATGACCCTTTTTCTCACATTTCATTTGCGTTAATGCATTTGTGTGATTTTATTTTGAAAAAATGTTTATTTTGAAAAGAGGAAGCATGATCCTCGTTATCCAACTTTTGTTTTCCTGTTTCATGGTCACGTTGGGTAATCTTGACCTTTTTATTTGTTAAGAGAGATATTAGTCCCGCCTTCCGAGCAGAGCACTGAGTCACGTACCAGTTTTTCAGTTTTTTTTGCACTCTGAGAATGAACGAGAGAGGCTGTAGACGGTCCATGTAAAAACCTATGGGTCGTCTTGGTGAGTTTAATGTAGAAAAGTGTTATAAATAAATCTAAACACTGTCCAGATGCTAATTTGAAACATTTATTGTCCTAAGTTAATGGGAGCACGAGCTTGAGAGGCCGTGTGGCTGTGTCCCTTGCTGATGTGCAGCATGTGCGGCTGGGAAAGACTGTCTCAGACTCTACTAGCATCAGCACCGGATCACCCCAGGGCTGTGTACTTTCCCCCCTACTCTTCTCCCTTTATACCAACTCCTGCACCTCCAGCCACCAGTCAGTCAAGTTGATCAAGTTTGCGGACGACACCACCCTCATCGGGCTCATCTCCAACGGCGACGAGTCCGCCTACAGGAGAGAGGTGGCCCAGCTGGCGTCCTGGTGCAACAACAACAACCTGCAGCTGAACGCTCTGAAGACAGTGGAGATGATTGTGGACTTCAGAAAAGTCACAACCCCTCTGCCCCCCCTCACCCTCACAGGCTCTCCCATCACCACTGCTGATTCCTTCCGCTTCCTAGGCACTACCATCACCAGGGACCTCAAGTGGGAGCCGACCATCAGCTCACTCATCAAAAAAGCCCAGCAAAGGATGTTCTTCCTGCGGCAGCTGAGGAAGCTCAAGCTACCCACCAAGATGTTAGTGCAGTTCTACACAGCCATCATCGAGTCCATCCTCACCACCTCCATAACCGTGTGGTACGCAGGAGCCACTGCCAGGGACAGACTAAGGCTGCAGCGCGTCGTGCGCACTGCTGAGAAGGTGATCGGCTGCAAGCTCCCATCTCTCCAGGATCTGTACATCTCCAGGACCCGGAGGCGTGCTGGCCGGATCATAGCCGATCCCTCACACCCTGGTCACGTACTGTTTGCCCCCCTCCCCTCAGGTAGAAGACTTCGGTCCATCCAGACTAAAACCTCCCGTCACATGAACAGCTTCTTCCCCTCTGCCATCAGACTGCTGAACACTAAGTGACTTATTGACTCTCGTGCACTATGTACAGCAGCTCAACCAGACTCATGTCAATCATCACTGTTTTCTTCCTGCATTACCGACTGCACTATATGGTTCTCCACAGTATATGCTGCTCGCTAATATATTTTAACTGCTGACCAGTATCACTCACTCTTATTCTACACTTTATTGCATGTATAGTTTATTTCTTTTATTTTATCATGTTTAATGTTGCAGCATTGCACCGAGACAAATTCCTAGTTTGTGTACTACATGAACAATGGCAATAAACCTGATTCTGATTCTGATTCTGATACCTCATCTTGGTGAGTGAAAACCAAGTGCGTGCTAAAGAAAGCATGTTAGTGCCATGCTAATGTTAGTGTTATGCTAATGCAAATTGCTAGTCGATCTTTTCTGTTTAAAAGTAATGGAAAAGGCTATTTTTTTTTGTTTTGTTTTCTGTATGGTTTTTCCAAATGTGATTTCAGTTCACAACAGTATAATGAAGTACTTTTAGTTCTTTTTGCATTATTTCTGGTCGAATGTAATGTTTAGTTCAATGTTAAAAGCATATTTTTGTTGGCTTTCTATGTAAATTCATAGGTTATGCTAAACCCAGTAGCTCAGACAGGGTTTTACTAATTTTAAAAGGGAATATTGGAAGTAATGGGACAGTATATTCCCTGGTCATGTGATAAATTAATTGTATTTCATTTCATGATTTACAAAGAAAAGGTTAAAAAGTCAATAATTTAATTGGTTAAAAATATTAATCATAATTTCATGGTTAAATAATGTAGAGATAAAAAGAGAAATTCATTTATTTGGTTACATGAGTTAAAAAAAGTATTTCATGTGCTACAAGAGAGATTTTGAGTTAAAAAAACATGCATGTAAGATGTAAAATGTAAGATATTACTATATTACTGGATTGTAACAATGGTAATATGAGAGAAGAATTTAAACACTAAGCTATAGTGATATATGAGAAGAGATTGAAAAATGCATTACTTTAGCTGTATACAACAATACCATTATTGTTGTGCAGGCTAGGTTTTTTGTTGCCGATTAAGAAACTTCTGGATCCTGGATTCTCTCTGGAGGGAGATGGCGAGCCTGAACCAAGACATGAACCAAGATCTCGATTGAAGAACATCCTTCCTCTCTTCAGTGCACAAAAATCAAAGTGGTAACAACTTAAACTGCTGCTTTAAAAAAGGAAAAGAAACCTGAACTTGGAAATAAAAGATATCTTGACTGGTCAAACGACTAAAAAAAAGACAAACAAACACTGAGCTCAGTAGGACATTTTTGGGGTTTTATTTCATGCCGGCTGTTGTTATTACTGTGTATTTGTAAATTGTTTTTATTTTGTTTTTTTTATCTTTAAAAATAACAACCATCAGTGCTCATTTCTTGCCTCCAGCCATTTTATTCCACACTTATTTTATTTCCTATTGTAATCCTTACGAACCTAGCAACTGGTCTACACTTAAGAATTACTTTTACCTAATTAACGTAAGGCAAGGGTTACAATAAGCTGTGGCGAGCCAGCCAGGTGCCTTTTTCTTCTTTCCCTTACGTTATTTCAAGCCTGTAACCTACCCAAAATGGATATTGTTGAGCATGAATCTGTGAAAGTTCCAAATGCAGTGATAGTGAGTGAAATCGCTGGAGATGAGCAACTTGATGAAGTGAGTTTTTGAAATGGTATGGATCAATTTCAGGAGTCATGAAAGTAGCAGATAGTAAGTCTGAGTTTTCCCAGAGTGCTATTTTTGAGTATAACTCGGGTATTGCTGTTGAAGCTCTTGACCCATTACCATGTACCCATGTATCTGATAGTGGAGCTAGCTATATGATACAATCTCTTGCCAGTGTTTACACGCACCGTGTAGGGAACGATATGACCAAGTCATATCTCACTGACATTAAAAACCTCGCGAAGATGAGTGGCAGAGATTTTGCAGATGTCCTGAAAGACATGATGTCACAGATATCTGAGTCAATCCAAGAACCTGAAAATGATCAGTCAGAGCAAGTTAAGTTACCTGATAACTTACCTGAAGCTTCCTTGGATGAACCTCAACCTCAGCCCTCTGCAGCTGAGCCCAGTATTCAAAGTGCACAACCAACTAACCAGTCAAATCACACTGCGAGCACCCCAGCTCAAAGTATGCCCACCATTTCTGCACATGATTTAAATCCCCCAGAAGTGCAACGTGTGGTAGTTGAGCACATTTTAAAAAGGGAAAATTTTTCCGTGCAGCCATTTTCACAAAAGCTCAGAGCTTTTTCTGGCAAAGACCTCCGACCAACTTATGAGCCAGATTATGATACTTGGCGCTCCAGTGTAGAATTTATCTTGACTGATCCTGCTACGTCCAAACTGCAACAATCCCAAAAGATCATTGAGTCTCTTTTACCCCCAGCAGCTGATGTAGTCAAGCACTTGAACCCCAACAGCTCACCATCAGAATACCTTCAGCTGTTAGATTCTGCTTATGGTACAGTTCAAGATGGCGGAGAGCTTTACGCCAAGTTTCTTGACACCTTCCAAAACACAGGTGAGAAACCCTCGTCATACCTACAACGTCTCCAAGTAGCTTTGACTCACACTGTAAAGCGTGGTGGTGCTTCAAGCCAGGATTTTGACAGGCTGCTTGTCACACAGTTTTGTTGAGGTTGTTGGGATGATTCCCTTTTAACTGCACTCCAGTTAAAACAAAAACAAACAAATCCCCCAGCTTTTCCTGATTTGCTTCTCTTGCTACGTACTGAAGAAGACCAAAATGCTGCCAAAAACTTGCAAATGAGACAACATTTGAGCAGTTCAAAACAAAAAGTGACATCCCACGTGCAAACTGTGCAATGCAGTTCAGATGAAAATGAGAACAATATCACGTTAAACTCAATTCAAGAACTCTCAGAACAAGTTGCAGAAATTCAAACTCAACTAGTAAAACTAACTGCAAAACCAAAAGCTCAAAACTCAAAAAGTACACCCAGTACAAAGCCAAAAGAGAAACGAAAGCCGAATAAAGTGACAAAGGAACCCACAGAACAAACGGTCAAAACTCAAAGTACCCCACCCAAACCGTGGTACTGTTTCCAATGTGGAGAGGATGGCCACATCAAGCCGAACTGCAAAAACGAACCAAACCCAGCTTTAGTTACCAAAAAGCATAAGCTGTTTGAAGAGAAACAAAAGAGATGGGAGTCTGAAAATCCCGCAGCTAATAAAGACCGGTTAAACTAAGAACAGTCTCTATTACAGGGCAAATGGGGACTGTAGCCAGACAATCATGTCCCACTAAGTACAAGCAACGCGCTAACCTTAAGCAGTCTGTTACTAACCCACCTAAGTATAGTCTACCAAAAGGGTTAGTTGGCTCCAAATGCACAGCTGTAGTTAGCATTTCTGATGTTAATGTGCATTGTCTTCTTGACTCAGGGTCACAAGTGACTACAGTCACCGAGTCATTTTACAAACAGAACTTTCCCGATCAAAACCTTAAACCACTCTATGACCTTTTAGAAGTAGAGGGCACTCCGGGTCAGCCCGTCCCCTATTTAGGTTATATAGGGATGTGTATTACCTTTCCAAAAGACTTCTTATACACAGAGATTGACATACCAACCTTAGCTCTGGTTGTTCCAGATGCCAATCCTAATAGTCAGACACCAGTGTTAGTGGGAACAAACACACGATGTTCTTTATGAAAAGTATTTAGACATCAAGAATCCTGATTACTTACCTAGTCCTTACGGTTTTAGGACACTGTTGAAAACTCTCGAACTAAGACATACAAAGAACAAAGATGGGAACATTGGATTAGTTACCTTGTCAGGCAAAGCTCCAGCTGTAGTTCCAGCAGGTAAAACTGTAGTTTTAGAGGGGTCTGCCAACGTTCACTGTACTTCTGACACCTGTGCTATAGTTGAACACCCCTTTCAGTCTTCCTTGCCTGGTGGCCATTGTGTTAAAACTTGCCTGATAACACTTCCTCCCTGAGCTCCACACAAAGTGCCTGTAATGATTACAAATGAAACAGAGCAAGATGTCACAATTCCGTCCACTTGTGTCATCGCAGAACTTGGAGCTTTCCATTGTATCCTGTCCCAGTACAATGCCATCAGTGCAAATGAGTCAACCACAAACAAGACACAACTGAGTTTCAACTTCGGTGACTCACCGATTCCACAGGAGTGGAAAGAGTGAATAACCAAACAACTAAATGACATCCCGGAAGTATTGGCTTTCCATGATTTGGACTTTGGGTGTACGAGCAAAGTGAAACATTCCATCAATCTTCACAATCCGACTCCCTTTAAGCACCGTGCACGCCCTATACACCCTCAAGACCTTGAGGCAGTGCGTAAACACCTTCAAGAGCTGCTTGCTGCAGGTGTGATAAGAGAGTCCCAGTCTCCCTACTCGTCCCCCATTGTCATGGTGAGGAAGCGAAACAATGATGTGCATCTATGTATGGACTTTCGCAAACTCAATTTGCAAACAAGAAAAGACTCTTACGCTCTTCCAAATCTAGAGGAGACGTTCTCGGCGCTCACAGGATCCAAGTGGTTTACAGTCCTCAACCTTAAGTCTGAATATTACCAGATTGAGGTAGAGGAAGCAGACAAAGAAAAGACTATTTTTGTAACACCACTTGGATTCTGGGAGTTCAACCGCATGCCACAGGGCATAACCAACGCCCCAAGCACTTTTCAGCAGCTCATGGAGCGCTGCGTCGGTGACATGAACTTACATGAGGTGCTAGTGTAACCCAGCTGAGAAAATGACCCTTTTTTTTCTCAGATGTCAATTGTATTAATACAATTGTGTGATTTTATTTTGAAAACCGATTATTTTGGGAAGAGGAAGTGTAATCCTCGTTATCCAACTTTTAAATCCCCGTTTCATGGTCACGTTGGGTGATCTGGGTCTTTTCATTCGTTAAGAGCGATACTAGCCCCGCCTTCTGAGCTGAGTGCCGAGGTGCTCTGCTGGTCATCGGTCTTTCACGATCCGAGAGCGGATGAGAGAGGTTGTGGGCGGTCTGGTTCACACTGATACCTCTTCTTGGTGAGTTAAATCAGAAAAATGCTATAAAAGGATCTAGACACTCTCCAAACGCTAATTTGCAACCTTTATTATCCTGAGATGATGGGAGCATGAGCTTGAGAGGCCGTGAGGCTGTGACTTTTGCTGTGTTCATACTGATACCTCATCTTGGTGAGTGAAATACATGCTAATGTTAGTGTTATGTTAATGCTAATCGCGAGTGGATTTTTTTCTGTTTAAAAGCAATGGAAAAGGCTGTTTTTTGTGTCTGTATGGTTTTCCTGAATGTGATTTCAGTTCCCAACAGTATGCTGAAGTACTTTTAGTTCTTATGCACTATTTCTGTCGAATGTAATGTGTAGTTTGATGCTAAAAGCATATGGTGTTGGTCCCCTATGTAAAAGCATAGGTTATGCTAAACCCAGTAGCTCAGACTGGGTTTTACTGATTTTAAAAAGAGAATATTGGAAGTAATGGGACAGTATATTCCCTGGTTATGTGATAAAGTAATTGTATTTCATTTCATGATTTACAAAGACAAGGTTAAAAAGGATTAATCATAATTTCATGGTTAAATGATGTAGAGATAAAAAGAGGAATTCATTTAATTGGTTACATGAAAAAAGGGTATTTCATGTGCTACCAGAGAGATTGTGAGAAAAGAACACATGCATGTAAGATGTAAGATGTGAAATGTAAGATATTACTATATTGTTGGATTGTAATAATAGTAATATGAGAGAAGAATTTAAACACCAGGCTATGGTGTTATATAAGAAGGAATTGGAAAACGAATTACTCTAGCTGTAAACAATAATACCATTATTGTTGTGCAGGGTAGGTTTTTTTGGTTGCTGAAGAACGTTCTGGATCCTGGATTCTCTCCGAATGGAGATGGGGAGCCTGACCCGAGACTGAACCGAGATCTGACCAAGATCTCGATTGAAGGGCATCCTTCCTCTCTCCAGTGCACAACGCTGAAGTGGTAACAACTCAAGCTGCCGCTTTAAAAGAGGAAAAGAAACCTGAGTCTGGAGAGACAAGAAATCTTGACTGGTCAAACGACTAGACCAAAAGGACAAACAAACACTGAGCTCAGTAGGACATCTTTGGGGTTTTATTTCATACCGGCCGTTGTTATATTTGTATAGTTGTAAATTGTTTATATATATTGTTCACTTTATCCCTACAAATAACAACCGTTATTGCTCATTTCTTGCCTCCGGCTATTTCATTCCACACTCATTTTAATTCCCTATTGTAACCCTTACGAACATAGCAACTGGTCTACACTTAATTATTTCCCTTACCTAATTAACATAAGGCAAGGGTTACACTAGTCTTTCTAGATGATCTCATCATCTTTTCAAATAGTTTGGAAGAACATGAACGACGACTCATGTGGGTACTCCATCGTCTTAAAGAGTACGGGCTAAAGTTATCGCCGGAAAAATGTAAATTTTTTTCAAACAACAGTCCGGTACCTAGGTCATGTAATCTCCGAAAGCAGTGTCGAGACAGATCCCGAAAAGATTCAGGCCCTTAAGACCTGGCCACAGCCTAAGAATCTCAAGGAACTGAGATCCTTTTAAGGGTTCTCAGGGTACTACAGACGCTTCATTGAAGGGTACTCGTCCATAGTACGCCCTCTTAATGACCTCACATGTGGTTACCAGCCACTCAACAAAAGGTCAAAATCCAAAGTCACCAACCAAACCTACCTTGATCCCAAATTGCCATTTGAGAGTTGATGGACTACAGACTGTCAAAAAGCTTTCGACTCCATCATCGAAAAGTTAACATCACCTCCTATCTTAGGCTTTGCAGACCCGAAGCTGCCTTACGTACTCCATACCGATGCCAGTACCACCGGCTTAGGTGCAGCACTCTATCAGGAGCAGGACAGTCAGCTTAGGGCCATAGCTTTTGCCAGTCGTGGGTTATCAAGGAGTGAAGCACGTTATCCAGCTCACAAGTTAGAGTTTTTAGCTCTAAAATGGTCAGTAACTGAAAAGTTTCACAATTATTTGTATGGTGGTCAGTTCACGGTAGTAACAGATAGTAACCCACTCACATACATATTGACCTCTGCTAAATTAGACGCCACAAGCTACAGGTGGCTTGCAGCTTTGTCTAACTACAACTTTAAGTTACAGTATAGAGCAGGCAAGTAAAACCTAGACGCAGATGGGTTGTCTAGACGTCCTCATGGTGAACTCGTTAACGATGTCCAGTCTGGGAAAGAGCAGGAGCGTGTAAGCCACTTTGTAGAGCGTCACCTAGCTGACAGTGACACCACAGAGCTTGTAAATGGTGAAGCTGTCCAATCCATCTGTCAAAACCACCTTGTTAAAATCTGTGATGACAGTCAGGATAGTGGTGTTACAATTGTAGAGTCACTTACCATCTCAGCTGACGCGATCCCAGACCTGTATGTTTTGGAGCAACACAATGGCTTACCAACTATCCCTGCCTTGTCTCAAACAGAAATCAAAGACAAACAAAGAGCGGACTCGACAATCAGACAAGTTATTGAACAAATCGAACATGGCCAAACACCCCCACCGACTGCTAGAAAAGAACTCCCAGATCTCCCTCTTTTACTCAGAGAACTCAATAAATTGGAGATGTACAATGAAGTGTTGTACAGAAAAAGGCAAACTGGAGACCAAGTGACCCACCAGCTCGTTCTTCCTGAGGAGCTCAGAGCTCCCGTACTCCAAAGTTTGCACAATGACCTGGGCCACTTAGGTATTGACAGAACCCTTGATCTGGTCAGAACACGATTCTATTGGCCACGTATGGCAACAGATGTCGAGCAAAAAGTAAAAACATGTGATCGGTGCATACGAAGAAAGAGTCCTCCTGAAAAAGTGGCTAGCCTGGTCAACATAACCCCCACACGACCTTTAGAGCTAGTCTGCATGGACTTTCTCAGTCTGGAACCAGACAGCAGCAATACCAGCAATATTCTCGTAATGACTGATCATTTTACTAAATTTGCCCTTGCATTGCCTACTCCAAATCAAAGGTCCAAAACGGTTGCCAGGTTCTTGTGGGATCAACTCATCGTTCACTACGGTATACCTGAGCGCCTGCACAGTGATCAGGGTCCTGATTTTGAGGCAAAACTAATAAAAGACCTTTGTGAGATCTCAGGCATAAAGAAAATAAGAACAACCCCATACCACCCCAGGGGTAACCCCACTGAAAGATTCAACCAAACGCTACTGAGTATGTTAGGAACACTTGAGTCCAAACAAAAGTCCCACTGGAAAGACTGTTATGCCGTTAGTACATGCATACAACTGCACACGCAGTGATGTAACCGGGTTTACTCCCTATGAATTAATGTTTGGAAGAAAACCCAGATTGGCAGTTGATCTAGCATTTGGACTTCCTCTCAACAAAGATCAGAAAGTTACTCACTTGTAATATGTTGAAAATCTCAAGAAAAGGCTTGAAGCTACAAGTTAGCTTCACAAAATGCACAAAAGATTGCAGACAAGAATAAGGCCAGGTTTGACCGCAAAATCACTGTTTCTGAACTTGAACCTGGGGATAGGGTTTTAGTTAGAAATGTGAGGCTGCGTGGAAAAAAAATAAGCTTGCTGATAAATGGGAGGCCGACATTCATGTGGTAGTCAAACGTGCAGGTAATTTACCCGTTTACACGGTTAAACCCGAGTCAAAGCAAGGTCCCTCAAGAACTTTATACAGAGACCTTTTGCTTCCTTGCAGTTTCCTCCCTGTTGCCACAGCAGAAACACCTGAGCCAGAGCCTATTCACCGTCCTAAGACACGCCAAACAACTGTTACAGAGAACAATGATCACGAAGAGTTAACTGAAATTGAAAATGAATTTTTGATTCCGTGGGTTGAGGATTCCCCATGTGAGGATATAACCAGATTTATTACTGTACATGAGTATCCAAAACCTTTGCAAACACCGGAAATGACAAACCCTCCTGATTGTGACTTACCTGAAACCACTGCCAATGCAGAACTGGATATGGAGCATAATGCAAATGAGATTGAACTTTCCTATGATTTACCTGTGGAAATGATACGGGATGGAGACAATACTGAAATTGACAACCTTGTGGAAAACATATTGGATGAAGACAATACTGAAAATGACAAACCTGTGGAAAATGAAACAGTAACAATACTAGAAGAACCTTCTGACAATTCAGTCAAGGAACAAGAACACCAATTAAATGATTTACCTGATGAAATGGACAATAATGATCCCATTACAACTCAACCAATGTGACGATCCGAAAGAATCAGACAACTTCCAAAAAGACTCGAGTATTCTGATTTAGGAAATCCTCTAGTAACTGTTAAGTCCCTTTTTCAAGGTTTGAGTACAACCTTCTCAGAGTTTCTAAATACTAACGATGGACAGTCTTGGTTACACATGCAATGAGACGTGCATGATATTTAGCGCGGGAGGGTGTAACCCAGCTGAGAAAATGACCCTTTTTCTCCCATTTCATTTGCGTTAATGCATTTGTGTGATTTTATTTTGAAAAACGTTTGTTTTGAAAATGAGGAAGCGTGATCCTCATTATCCAACTTTTGTTTTCCTGTTTCATGGTCACGTTGGGTGATCTTGACCTTTTTATTTGTTAAGAGTGATATTAGTCCCGCCTTCTGAGCAGAGCACTGAGTCACGTACCAGTTTTTCAGTTTTTTTTGCACTCTGAGAATGAACGAGAGAGGCTGTAGACGGTCCGTGTAAAAACCTGTGGGTCGTCTTGGTGAGTTTAATGTAGAAAAGTGTTATAAATAAATCTAAACACTGTCCAGATGCTAATTTGAAACATTTATTGTCCTAAGTTGATGGGAGCACGAGCTTGAGAGGCCGTGTGGCTGTGTCCCTTGCTGATACCTCATCTTGGTGAGTGAAAACCAAGTGCGTGCTAAAGAAAGCATGCTAGCCCCATGCTAATGTTAGCGTTATGCTAATGCTAATCACGAGTGGATCTTTTCTGTTTAAAAGTAATGGAAAAGGCTATTTTTTGTTTTGTTTTCTGTATGGTTTTTCCAAATGTGATTTCAGTTCACAACAGTATAATGAAGTACTTTTAGTTCTTTTTGCATTATTTCTGGTCGAATGTAATGTTTAGTTCAATGTTAAAAGCATATTTTTGTTGGCTTTCTATGTAAATTCATAGGTTATGCTAAACCCAGTAGCTCAGACAGGGTTTTACTGATTTTAAAAGGGAATATTGGAAGTAATGGGACAGTATATTCCCTGGTCATGTGATAAATTAATTGTATTTCATTTCATGATTTACAAAGAAAAGGTTAAAAAGTCAATAATTTAATTGGTTAAAAATATTAATCATAATTTCATGGTTAAATAATGTAGAGATAAAAAGAGAAATTCATTTATTTGGTTACATGAGTTAAAAAAAAGTATTTCATGTACTACAAGAGAGATTTTGAGTTAAAAAAACATGCATGTAAGATGTAAAATGTAAGATATTACTATATTACTGGATTGTAACAATGGTAATATGAGAGAAGAATTTAAACATTAAGCTATAGTGATATATGAGAAGAGATTGAAAAATGCATTACTTTAGCTGTATACAATAATACCATTATTGTTGTGCAGGCTAGGTTTTTTGTTGCCGATTAAGAAACTTCTGGATCCTGGATTCTCTCCGGACGGAGATGGCGAGCCTCAACCAAGACCTGAACCAAGATCTCGATTGAAGAACATCCTTCCTCTCTCCAGTGCACAAAAATCAAAGTGGTAACAACTTAAACTGCTGCTTTAAAAAAGGAAAAGAAATCTGAACTTGGAAATAAAAGATATCTTGACTGGTCAAACGACTAAAAAAAGACAAACAAACATTGAGCTCAGTAGGACATTTTTGGGGGTTTTTTCATGCCAGCTGTTGTTATTACTGTGTATTTGTAAATTGTTTTTATTTTGTTTTCTTTATCTTTAAAAATAACAACCATCATTGCTCATTTCTTGCCTCCAGCCATTTTATTCCACACTTATTTTATTTCCTATTGTAATCCTTACGAACCTAGCAACTGGTCTACACTTAAGAATTACTTTTACCTAATTAACGTAAGGCAAGGGTTACAATGGTGTCAGGGTGTTTTCAGCGCATTGTACAGGCAGACTTCATATTATTGAAGGAAAGATGAATGGACAAATGTACAGAAACATCCTTGATGGTAAATGGCACTCATTTATAGAGCACTTTTTACTCATCTCTGGATGACCAAAATGCTTTACAGATCCTGCTATCCACCTATTCACACACTGATGGCGGCAGAACTGCCATACACACAGGTGCTGGCCTGACCCACCAGGAGCAAATGGGGGTTCAGTGTTTTGCTCAAGGACACTTCGACATGCAGACTGCAGACAGAGCAGGAATCGAACCCCTGAACCTCCGATCAGTAGTCGGCCACACTACACCTGTGCCACAGCCGTCCAGGTTGATCAGAACCTGTTGCCATCTGGCAAGATGCTGAAGATGAAACGAGGGTGAACATTTCAGCAAGATGATGATCCCAAACGCGCAGAAGAGGAAATGCTCAACTAGCTCCAGAGAACTAACTAACTAACTAACTAACCTGCACTTATATAGCGCTTTTCTAGTCACAAAGACCACTCAAAGCGCTTTCATTAATACTAACCCTCTATTCTAAGGGCCTATAGGAAACAGATATCTAGGGACAATTTAGAACAGCCAATTAACCTAACATGCATGTTTTTGGCATGTGGGAGGAAACCGGAGAAATCCCGGAGTAAACCCACGCAACACAGGGAGAACATGCAAACTCCACACAGATCACTGTTGGTCGGGGGCTGGGATCGAACCCACGATCCCACGATCCCCACAATCCCCCGGCCAAGGGTAAACTGTGCTGCCGCAGTGCTAACCACTGCGCCACCGTGCAGCCCAGAGAAGGAAACTAAAGCTGCCAGAATGGCCCAGTCAGTCACCTGACCTGAATCCAGTTGAAAGTCTATGGAACAAACTGTAGATCAGAGTTCATCAAAGGCACCCATGGAATCTTAAAGATTTGAAGACAGTTTGTGTGGAAGAATGGGCTAAAATCACTCCTGAGCAATGCTTGCTTCTAGTTTCTCCATACAGGATGCATCTGGAAGCTGTTATTACCAACAAAGGCTTTTCTACTAAATATTAAATGAATTTCATCAAACATGTTCAAGACTTATTTCCTGTATCATTCCACTTTATTAAATATAACTTGTTTTGTGAACACAGTTACCTTGATTTCTTTATATGTATGGATTACATGGGTTGTTACTGATATCTGGTGAAAATCTCAAGTCAATGGCTCCATCAGAAATATGTTTAATGGGAAAAATGTTGACATGTTCAATACTTATTTTCCCCGCTGTGTGTATGTATATACTGTATATGTACTTGACTTCGGGCTTGCAGCCACATGGAGTAGAAGCAGCTTCAAGTGCTCCTGCAATTTTTCACCCTTTTTGTACTCTTTACTCAACAATACTTCAAGTAAAAGTGTGACATCTTTCGCTTAAGTCATTTATTCCACATTATCACTAAAATGGCTGCAAAAAGCACGAAAACAGCCAAAAAAGACATATTGTCCAGACTGACAATGGAGGCTAAAGCCAAGCTACTTGACCAGCACCATGAAGCACTAGCTGCTGACTTTAAAAACTCTTTCACCTCGCTGGAAACAAAGTTTGACCAGGTCCAATCCACTATGCAGGAACACAGTTAACGAATCTCCTCCTTGGAACTTGCAATAGACGGCCTGAGCCAGCGTGTAAGCAAGTTAGAAAATTTGTGCTGTATCCTACGTGAAACTAACACCAAGCTAACAGTTAAAATGACTGACCTCAAAGGACGGAGTCGGTGGCACAACCTGCATATCCTTGGCCTGGCAGAGTCCACTGGAGCTGGTCGCCCTACCAAGTTCTTCTCTGATCTGCTACGTGAGGTTTTTGGCAGCGAGACACTTCTATCTCCACTGGAGATTGATAGAGCTCACCGCACCCTGGCAGCCAAGCTGAGGAAAGGACAGCAGCCGCGTCCAGTTATCATCGGCCTACACCGTTACCAGGTAAAGGAGCTGCTTATCCATGAAGCCTGGTGGAGAGGGAGACTGGGGTACCCTAGACAGCAAATTTGTGTGGTGGAGAATTACTGTCCCGAACTCTTTAGCCAGTGAGCGGAGTACAGAGAAGTGATGTTGAAACTGTATAACCGAGGACTCAAGCCATCCCTTCTGTATCTCACATGGCTCCGTGTCACCCTTTCAACTGGAGAAAAAAAGTGGCTTTGCTAGGTAGACAAGGTGAACAAATTCATAGCCGGATTACCTGCTACAACGCAGCCGACTGACTAAATGGTAACTCTGGCTGTTTACAGCCAACTGCCTTCTGAGAAACACCTGCCATACAGGTATGAGCTGATGGACCAGTGCATAACACCAGCCGGTCCTCACGCTGCTGTGCCTGTTACCGATTATTGCCCACTTGCATCAACATACGGTTAAATGTGTAACTCTAATGTAACACTCGCGATAATTTGCCACCTCTGATGGTGTTAATGTTTCTAACTACAATGCTGTATACCCTTTGAGTTTAGTTTTAAGATAAGATAAGACAAGCCTTTATTAGTCCCACAATGGGGAAATTCCAGGATTGCAACAGCACAGGGATAGCAACACTCAGAACAACAATCAAGAAGACAAGAAAAACAAGAGCAGTGAATATATATATGTACACATAAATATATATATTTTACACTGAGTATTGAGTGAGTTTCTTTTTCATTTATGGAACAGAAGACTTGTGTCTCAACGGGAAGAGGGTTTTTTTGTGTGCAATGGATATTTTAAAGAGTTTGCTGCTATGTTCTTGGGCAGCTGTCTTGTTTTTTTTTTTCCACAATATCTTTATTGAACCTTTTTTTTTAACAAACATGACACAAACAATCAAACACTAACACTAAAGTACTACAAAAACAAACACTAAAAACACCAACAACCACCAACAAAATTAAGTCTTCAACAATGCTCCTCTGTTTAGTCTAGGCAATCCATTACATAAGTATACATATTATATTCACCAGTTTGGAATTTACAAGGTCCACACACATCATTCACCTTGTCATGTATTTTGGTTTACTACGGCACCCGTCGTAGTGCCTTTGCTAACAATGCATTATGGGTAATGTAGTGTATGTTGAGTGTGTTGTCGTTGGCTGTGTGCTATGAGTTGCTGCTCGCCAATAAACCGTTAACGGTACGTCGATGGTCCGAGTTATTATTTGTTATATTAAGTAACGTAACGGGTGAAAGATATAACAAAAAGTGGCGACGAGGACGTCTGGACCGACGCTGCAGTCCGCGACGGAGGAGAGTTTTTTTGTCGTTTTTTTTTTTCCCGCCGCTACTTCGTGCTGACAGGGTGATACACCACGCCACTGTGCTGAGGTGGATGCTGCGGGCTGTCTGCTAAGCGGGGAGGAGCGGAGCAGTGGAAATCGTTAAGGACAAAAAAAACTCCGTAACGCCGGAGGGAAGAAACGACGTTACAGAAAGGAGCCGCGAGGGAAAGAGCGACATTCAACCAGGAGTGTGAAAATGGCTGGAGTCATTGGCTCTATCAGGCCCTTTGATGAGAACGCGGAACAATGGAGCTCCTATACTGAGCGCTTTGACTATTTCATCACGGCCAATGGAATAATGGATGAAAAGTTAGTGCCCACTTTTCTGAGTGTGATGGGTCCCAAGACATTTAACCTACTACGTAACCTCCTACAGCCAGCAAAGCCAGGCTCTAAAACCTACAAAGAACTGGTGGACACACTGACCCACCACTTCTCACCCAAGCCTCTAGTGATTGCAGAAAGATACAGGTTTCACAGACGTAACCAAGAAGAGGGTGAGTCTGTTAACATGTTTGTTGCAGCGCTACGCAAGTTAGCCGAACACTGTGAATTTAAAGATGTTTTAAATGACACATTAAGAGACAGGCTTGTGTGTGGACTACGAAATGAAGCAGCACAGAAGAAGTTACTCACAGAAAGTGATCTGACGCTTGAAAGAGCCATTAACATTAGTGTGATGATGGAGATGGCTTCCAAAGAAGCACACCAACTGCATGCTACAGGCAGAGTACATAAGCTCAACAGTGGTAAAACCAATGCAACAGGTCCATGTTTCCGCTGTGGGAAGGTGGGACACCTTCCTAATGACTGTTGGTACAAAGAGATGGACTGTAACAACTGTGGGAAAAAAGGCCACGTGCAGCGGGCATGTAGAAGCAAAAGGAGCAAAGACAAAGGCCCAAAGACAAGGAATAAAAGTGACATGGTAAAATACAAAAAGAAAAGAAATGTTCACACAGTTAAACATGGCGAGGACAGAGTGAGCGACTCCTCAGAGGAAGAGGTGTCAACTGCAATAAATACTGTCCGGATATTGAATGTGAATGAAGGCTCAGAAGGCTTTTGGATTAAACCAAAAGTGGAGGGACATTTTATTAAAATGCAGATAGACACCGGATCAAAGGCATCACTTGTGTCGCATGGCATTTATAAGAAGTTTCTGAAACATCGTCCACTCCGACCTTCAGACACCGTCTTCAGGGCGTATACTGGACACCGAGTGCCCATGAAAGGGATGACAGAGGTAACTGTTCAGTACAATGGCCAAACTGCTGAGCTTCCAGTTTATGTTACCAAGAACAACTGTCCAGCTATAATGGGGCGTGTGTGGCTAAAGAAAATCCAACTTGACTGGCAAGAAGTAAGGAAGCTGTCACATAGTTCCACTCAGCTGCAGGCCATACTGGAAAAGCACAAAAAGGTTTTTCGCGATGAACTAGGCAGTATGAAAAAAATTATAGTGAAGCTGCATGCCAAACCTGACAGTAAACCAGTGTTCATGAAAGCCAGACCAGTGCCGTACGCCATCAGACCAAAGGTGGAGGCTGACTTGGATGCTCTGGTCAAGAATGGAGTTCTGGAACCTGTGACAACCAGTGAGTGGGCCACACCCATAGTTCCAGTACCCAAAAAGGACGGAGGAATCCGGACCTGTGGAGACTTTAAGGTAACAGTAAACCCTGTACTAACAGCAGAGCAGTATCCCTTTCCACTGATTGATGACTTATTTGCGGGGCTGAGTGGGGGACAAAAGTTCAGCAAAATAGATCTCAACCAAGCTTATTTACAAATGCATGTAGACGAGCAGTCACATGAAATGCTGACTATCAACACCCATAAAGGACTCTTCAGATACAGGCGACTGCCTTTTGGCATCACATCTGCTCCAGCACTTTTTCAGCGAGCTATGGATCAAATCCTGAGTGGATTACCAGGAGTGCAGTGCTACCTGGATGATGTCCTGTGTACAGGAGCAGATGATGAAGAGCATCTGCGCAACTTGGATGCAACTCTCACGAGACTGGAGGAATATGGATTGAGAATCCGCAAGGATAAATGCGAGTTTTTCCAGTCATCCGTGGAATACTTAGGTCATGTGATCGATGCTAAGGGACTACACACTGCACCATCGAAAATCACAGCCATTGTGGATGCACCTCCACCCCAAAATGTCAGTCAGCTGAAGTCTTTCTTAGGACTGCTGAACTATTATGGACGTTTCATACCAAATTTGGCATCACTATTAAAACCACTGCATAACCTGCTGCGCAAAGAGGAAGCATGGAGGTGGACAGCAAGCTGTCAGGAAGCTTTTCAGAAGGCAAAGGATGCGCTGACTGCATCAGAGGTTCTGACCCACTTCAACCCATCACTTCCGATCCAGCTTGCCTGCGACGCCTCTCCTTATGGCGTAGGGGCGGTGATTTCCCACGTAATGCCAGACGGTGAGGAAAAGCCAATCGCTTTTGCGTCAAGGACATTAAACAAGGCAGAAGCTAACTATGCTCAACTAGAAAGAGAGGCTCTGAGCATTGTGTTTGGTGTGAGAAAATTCCACCAGTACTTGTATGGACGGAAGTTTACACTTTTTACTGACCACCGACCTCTCACAACCATCCTTGGACCATACACAGGAATACCATCTCTTGCAGCGTCCCGATTGCAGAGGTGGGCGTTGCTGTTGTCAGGACACTCCTATGACATCAGGTATCGAAAGTCAGACTGTCATGGTAATGCAGATGGGTTATCCAGATTACCACTTCCTGTCATGAAGCCAGAGTCAAGCACTGTGGACATCTTCTACTTCACAGAGGCAGAAAACGCACCTGTTTCAGCTGTGCAGGTGAAAAAGGGGACTAGAAATGACCCTGTGTTGTCGGCAGTCATGGACTTGGTCATTAAAGGACAACCTGCGGGTGATGACGCAAACTTGAAGCCCTTCCTTGGGAAGTGGACAGAATTGTCTGTTCAGTCGGGTTGTTTGCTGTGGGGGAGGAGAGTGATTATTCCCCTGTCATGTCGAACAAAAGTGGTACAGCAACTTCACGCAGGACATAGTGGAATCGTGAGAATGAAAGAAATAGCGAGAAGCTATTTTTGGTGGCCAAATATTGACAAGCAGATTAAAGAAATAGCCAAAAGCTGTTCATCTTGTCACAAGGTATGGAACAACCCACCATTGGCTCCTCTCCATCCCTGGGAGTTCCCACAGGAGCCATGGCATCGTGTGCACATTGACTTTGCAGGTCCGTTTGAGGACAGAATGTTTCTCATTGCTGTGGATGCACATAGTAAATGGCCTGAAGTGGCTATTTTGAGGTCAACCACCACAGAGAAGACCACAGAAGCATTAGGAGAAATGTTTAGTCGTTCTGGGTCTCCTATACAACTAGTTTCTGAGAATGGACCTCAGTTGGTTTCACAAGAAATGGATGCTTTTCTACAAGCTAATGGAGTACAGCACATTAAATCAGCTCCATACCATCCTGCGACGAACGGCCTTGCAGAAAGGTTTGTGCAGACAATGAAACATGCATTGAAAGCATCACAAGGTCAAGGAACACTGCATCAGAGGCTGCACAAATTCCTGCTAAACTACCGCAACACTCCACATGCAATCACAAAGACAACCCCTGCTAGTCTGATGTTCAAGAGAGATCTGCGCACTACCTTTGACCTTTTGACACCCTCAGGATTAAAGGACACTGTGCAAAAGCAACAAGAGAAACAAATTATGCACAGAGGACATCGGGCAAAGGACAGAGCGTTCACGTCAGGAGAATCTGTGCTGGCCAGGAACTACAGAGGTGAACCTAAGTGGGTTCCTGCAACTGTTATTGCACAAACTGGACCAGTCTCATATACAGTTCAAACCACTGACAGTGTTTGGAAAAGGCACGTGGATCAACTCCTGCAGACACCGCCAGCGCCTGCAGAACCGTCTCTTGGATATCCTAAAGATGCACTCACCAACTCACCACTTTGTCCACCTACACCAGTACAGAACTCAACCACTTCAGAGACCGGAGTTCCAGCTGGAGATGTGACATCTTCTTCTGCATCAGCACCAGAAGTAACCTCCACATTAGAAAGAACTCAGACTCATGTTCCTGCAGAGCGCCGATATCCTACCAGGGAGCGACGACCTCCTGTCCGTCTGAGTTATTAGACTAGATAGCAACTGACCCACATTTATGGGGCAGAATAATCCCCAGGGGTACAGTTATGGGATGAGGTAGTCTACCCTCACTCCTAAGGTAGCATAATAATTAAAGAAAAAAAAAGAGACAAACAAAGACACAAGAACTGCAGCAGACACTTGATATCTCCTGTAGGACATCTATTGTAAGAGGGGAGGAGATGTCATGTATTTTGGTTTACTACGGCACCCGTCGTAGTGCCTTTGCTAACAATGCATTATGGGTAATGTAGTGTATGTTGAGTGTGTTGTCGTTGGCTGTGTGCTATGAGTTGCTGCTCGCCAATAAACCGTTAACGGTACGTCGATGGTCCGAGTTATTATTTGTTATATTAAGTAACGTAACGGGTGAAAGATATAACACACCTTCTTCTTCAAAAGTTATGTTTAAATTCTTTACATAATCAATAAAAGGTCTCCATATATTCTCAAACACAATTTCCTTTGATTTCAGTATATATGTTATCCCTTTCTAGTGGAAGGTTTGTTAACATCTGTCTTATCCACTGAGTCACATCTGGTCTATGAGTCTTTTTCCACTGTAGTGCAATACATTTTTTGGCATTAAGCAAACTGAGGTCTATGAATGTTCTTTCACTTTTATTAAAGTTTTGCTTTTCTGGGTACAGATCCAACAAAAACAGTTTAGGATTCAATATGATTTGTTATGAAATTATTTTTTCAATTGTTACCCTCACCTCTTCCCAAAACATTCTAATTATTCTACATTCCCATACACAATGAAATAGGGTTCCTTTACTTTCCATGCATTTTGTGCACGTATCTGGTATGTTTTTGTTATATCTATTTAACTCCACCGGTGTAACATACATCCGCATTAACCATTTAAAATGTATCAATTTAAGACGTACATTTATTGATTTGGTTTGAGCTTCTGTACAAGCCAATTCCCATTGTTCCTCTGAAATTTCAGTTTGCAGATCTTCTTTCCAGTAGTTTAATCTTTTCTGTGAGTTTTCACTTGAGGATAGTGTCAATGAGTTATAAAACTCTGAAATAATACCCTTTCTTTTACTATCTTTCATCAACATTTTTTCCAAGGATGAATAAATAGGTCGAGTGAGAGCTTTATTTTGATTTGATCGAATAAAGTTCCTAAGTTGAAGATATTTTAAAAAATGTGTTCTATTAAGATTAAATTTGATCCTCAGCTCTTCAAAAGACATTATGTTATCTGAACGTGACAGATATAAATCTTGAATCTTTTGAATCCCTTTTAAATTCCATACTTTAAATACAGCATCCGCTCTCCCTGGTTTAAAATATTGATTACCCCATATTGGGCTAAATTGTGACAATAAGTGTGGTTCTTTTAAATAGTTTTTAGTTTCACACCATATTTTGATCATATGCTTTACAAATGGATTTTTAACTTGTTTTTGTAATTTTTTTGCCGAATCTGAGTATATGAATATGGGAAGAGGTAAAGGTAAATTTTATGATTCCATTTCAGTCCAGTGAGGGAGATCATTTGATGAAAAATAATATGTCATAGACCTCAGTTGTGCCGACCAATAATACAACATAAAGTTTGGACATTTCAGACCTCCACGATCAAATGGTAAATATAATAAGGACAGATGTAATCTAGCCCTCCTGTTGTTCCATATAAATTCCACTAACTTTTTTTTAATTCTTGAGAATAGATCTAAAGGTGGTGGTAAGGGAATGTATTGAAATAAATAAAGTATTTTAGGTAAGATATTACTTTTAAGTATATTGATTCTCCCGATCATCGACATTGGTAGTGACATCCATCTCTGAAGTAACTCATTAATGTCTGTCATTAAGGCTTCATAGTTGACACTGGCGACTGATTCTAGCTTAGGCAGGCAGCTGTCTTGTTGCTGGGGTGGGGGGAGGGGTGTTCTTTAAATGCCGGTATCTGTAAAGTAATGTCTATGAAAAATAATGGTGTAAAGCTTTTCCATGCTACCATATCAGACTCTTTTATGTTCATCACCTGGAGTTTTGAAGCCATTTGTGCCAATGAATCATATATATCAACCACAGGCAATGCATAGTCCTCTTAACCTCTTGAGCTGGAATGTCAGAGGATTAACCCACCCTGTTAAAAGGAGGAAGGTGTTTTCATTTATAAAACAATTGAGAACAGGAATTATTTTCCTACAGGAGACATATATTTATGGCTGTGACAATTTATGTCTCATGTCTTAGTGGGTGGGGCAGCATTTCCATTCACAGACTGACGGGCAGACGGACAGACGGACGGACGGACAGACGGACAGACGGATGGATGTACTTTATTGATCCCAAACTGGGAACTTACAGATTTCCAGACCAAGGTCAGGGGCGTCTCAATTCGTATTGATCAAAACATACCATTTAAACAACACGGCATGATTTCAGATCCAAATGGGTGATTTATTATTGTTTCAGGAAAGCTGGGTGACATTAAAGTAGTGCTGGCCAATGTGTACGCTCCTAATTTTGATGATGCAGAATTTTTTTGAAAAGTTCTTTTCCTCTTTACCTGATCTCAGTTCATATTCTGTCATTCTCTGTGGGGATATTAATTGTTGTCTGGATCCTGTGCTTGACCGGTCTTCCTCTAAACCTGGCATATTGAGTAAATCGGCCTCTATAATTCAGTCCTTTATGTCAGACTATGGTATCTCTGATGTGTGGTGCTGCCTTTATTCACAAAAGAGAGAATACTCTTTCTTCTCCCATATACAGTGGTGTGAAAAAGTGTTTGCCCTCTTCCTGATTTCTCATTGTTTTGTATGTTTGTCACACTTAAATGTTTCAGATCATCAAACAAATTTAAATATTAGACAAAGATAACACAAGTAAACACAAAATACAGATTTTAAATGAAGGTGTTTATTATTAAGGGGAAAAAATCCAAACCTACATGGCCCTGTGTGAATTAAAGTGATTTACCCCTAAACCTAATAACTGGTTGGGCCACCCTTAGCAGCAACAATTGCAGTCAAGCATTTGCAATAACTGGCAATGAGTCTTTTACAGCACTGTGGAGGAATTTTGGCCCACTTATCTTTGCAGAATTGTTGTAATTCAGTCACATTGGAGGGTTTTTGAGCATGAACTGCCTTTTGAAGGTCATGCCACATCTCAATTGGATTCAGGTCAGGACTTTGACTAGGCCACTCCAAAGTCTTCATTTTGTTTTTCTTAAGCTATTCAGAGGTGGACTTGCTGGTGGGTTTTGGATCATTGTTCTGCTGCAGAACTCAAGTACGCTTCAGCTTGAGGTCATGAACAGATGGCCGAACATTGTCCTTCATGATTTTTTTGGTAGACAGCAGAATTCATGGTTCCATTTACCACAGCAAGTCTTCCAGGTGTAACACTCACTTGTGTGTAACACCTCTTTGTAGCACTTTAGGTGTGTAATACTACTTTAGGTGTACAATCTTGTACCCTTTTGGTAGTGTTGTGTTATGGCAGTGTAGTTACATTAACTTTACTATCTGGACAAAAGGGATAATTGGGCCAGATCAGACAGATTACAGGTTCGTAGGAGCCTGGAGGGCGTAACAACAGATGACACAACACAGAAGGTGTATGGACTTGCAGCTATGTATATATTTTTTTTTTTACAAATGTGTATTATTTACAAATGTGTACACTTAATAATAATAAAAAAACACAGCACCTGTCACATTAATAGAAAGAAAAAAAAATAAAAATAAACTACCCCAAAATATATTTACAAGATGTTCAGTCCTTTTGTATCTGTCCCAGGTGACCAATTGGATCACCTTTACCAGTCAATTGGGTTCGGGCTTTGGCTCGCCATCCAGATCTGGAGAATCCACGTTCTGGTCAAACCAATCCAAAGAAAAAACCTGACCTACAGAATAGGCCAGACACAACAAATAAGCTATGGTCTAAAGCTTATCACTTGGGTTTCAAATATAAATATTCTAAGTTGTACAACAATATTTTTTTAAACACCTTTAAACCACAGATGTAACATTCACTCTTAAATAACAGTCAGTAGTAGTGAAATGAACCTTTTTCTAACCATTACAGCTCTGAAAAAACAACCTCCTCCTGTGCAAAACCTAGCCAGAATTAGCATCGGAGGGTTAGCATGTTAAGCTAGCACAAAAAATTATCACAAATTTGCACTTTAAAACACATATAAACCACAGGTTCAACATTCACCATTAAGTAGCAATCAATGGCAAGGGAATTGGGACCTTTGCTAACCGTTACAGCTTTGGAAAATAGCTTTTTCTGATGAAAAAAAACTAGTGGAAATTAGCATCAGCGGTTAGCATTTCAAGCTAGCGATTAGCATTTCCCATACACACTAAATGGCACTTACCAAGCTAAGTGACACGTAGGTCATGGGGTTCCCACGCTCAACGTGCGTTTACAGCCTTTGGATCCAAATCTTAAAATTTAACAAACGGGGCATTAGAATTTGATAATACAGCAATGTCTCATTGCAGGTGTTTGTTCAGGCTTACCAATCTCAAGTTTTATCCGAGACAAAGACTGCTATTAGCACGTTAGCGTCTCCATATCATCAAGGACTGTCTCTCTCTCTCTCTTGATCGGAGTCTTTCGGCGTCTGGCGTGACTGAGCCAAAAAATGCAAGTCATACCCAGACCCGGAGAGAGAGCGCTTAACCCATTGGCTGGCGCTGCCAAACAACAGTGCAGCCATTGGTTGCTCAAAATACCAAATAAAAACATTTGGAACTTTATCAAAACTTCCCAGAAAATGTTCCCTACTGTTTTATGAATATACTGTATATTTATTTAAATATTCATCTTTAAATTATTTACTCCCATTGTGAAATGGGTGTTTTTCTTTTTAAAAGCGGTATCAACATTCATATTTTTACTCGCGTTTTTAACACTGGGTTACACAGGTCATGAAGCAGCAAAACAGCCCCAGACCATCACACTACCACCACCATATTTTACTGTTGGTATGATGTTCCTTTTCTGAAATGCTGTGTTACTTTTACGCCAGATGTAATGGGACACACACCTTAAGTTCAACTTTTGTCTCATCAGTCCACAGAAGTATTTTCCCAAAATGGAATTGGGGATTATCTGTCATGAATCCGGGTTTGGAGGCCAAACCCGATTCTGGCTCATTGTTGTGCTCTGTGCGCCGTGTTATGGCGCACAGAGGTTTATGACAGAATGCCCCGAACAGTGTAAAAACCCAGCGGAGAGGTGGTGCATGAGTGTGTTTGTTCTCTTTCTCCTTAGTGCTTTTTCCCCTAGTCTTCCGTATGGATTTCTCCATTTTTGGACTGAGCCCCGAGGAGTGTGGAGTGGCTGATCGAGCTGTGGTGTTCGTTTCATGGGCTCGAGCCACCAACTCCCCGGAGGAGAATTTCTTACTGTTCTTACTGACATCACTGTCAGGGTGATCCAGACGTGCCCCGGTCTCTGGAAATATCCAGGGCTGACGTCGTTTCTCACCACGGTCCACGAGTTATGCCGACAGCTGGAGGAGATTACAGGAGGAGCCATTGGAGCTCAACCGCAGCTTCCCACGACGCACTCCCGGAGGACCGGAGCCAGCTGCTCACTGCCAGAGCCAGAGTGCTCCTCCCCCCACTGGATTTCTCATCCTACTCCTGGGAGGACGAAGCAGGACACCGAGGAAGCAGCGGACATTATCACCAGTCAGGAGTTCAGGCAAGTTCATCTCCATTCTCTTGCTATGTCTCCTGATGTAATTAATCAGATTTCTGTGGAGGAGCTTCAGAAATTGTTACCCGCTGAAGCTCCGCAAACAGCTGCTGTCACGGCTCCTCATTCCCTGTCTTCTGCCTCCCTTCACTCCCCGCTGGTCCCAGGAGAGGATTGTCAGATACAGGAGGAGTAGGAGGAGTCAACCACTTGGCGGGAAGTTAATACTAGGTGTAAGCGATGGAAGAGGCCCATCACCTCATCGGTGGTTCCTAATCGGACGTCAAGCCCGATCGCTGCCGTCGGCAGCTGCCAACATTCAGACCCGGGAGGCCAGGCAAGTGGGTTTTCATGTAACCTTAGTCATTAAGGATAAGCCTTGTCTATCCCCAGGAGAGAGCTTCAGGCTGGGCAGTCGCCTGAGTGCTCTCCCCCTGCTGCTCCTGTGATGAACTCACCTATTTCCTCTGTGTCTCCATCCCCTGCCTGGGAGCATCCACCAGCCATGGAGCTTGATGATTGGGGGAGGAGGGAATGCGCGGTGCTGGAGGACCGCACCCCGCAGATCCGCTACGACCAGAGGAGGAGCGTTGTGACCAACCAGAAGTGGGTGCCAGTGAAGGAGCATCCTCCTGCTTCAGTCTCTATGGACACAGTGCCACCCAGGTCTCCACCTCCAGACTTCATGCCGGGAGGATTACCGGCATTAGGGGCTCTACTGGAGGAGACCACGACTGCCGAGACCATCATGCCTGCTGTGGGGGCCGCCATGGTGGAGCCATTCCCCGGACTGGATCTCCAGCCGATTGGGCCCCAAACATCATCGTCAAAGTCCTGGACGGTGGTAGAACTCGAGCACAGGCAAGTAATCACTCCTATCGTTCACCTGTCATGTGTTGAGAGTTCTTTCCTTGCTCTTGGGGAGGAGAGTCTGGTGCAGCCCCCAGCTGCATCTGAACTTTCCTTGCTGGGCTCTGCCGCTGCCGGCAACCGTAACCGTCTCCATTCTTCCGTCTTCTTCAAGCTCCTTCCTCGAGTCGCCGGAGAGGAGCTGCCGCAACCGGTGTTGCCCATGGACGACAAGGAGGGTCCAGTTGTCCCGAGGGAAGTCAACGGGGGTGCAGCACCCGACGGACTGAAGGAACCTCTGCACCCAAAATCGCCGAAGTCCTGGATGGTGGTGGAGCCAGAAGTCAGGCAAGTGTGCTCCATTATGTCAGGAGTGTCAATATTAATGTCCCACTGCCCAACTTATGATGAGGAGGACCCGGGGCAGCTCACAGTAGCCCACGGGACTGCCACATGGGGCTCTGCCGCTGCCGGCGACCCTGACCCAGTTACTCTTTCTCTCCATTTGGGTTCAGAGCCTCTGGCCAGGGTCACCGGAGAGCCACTGGAGGCAACTAAGGATCGGGGTCCAACACCAGAGGACGTGAGGAGCATCACCTCCCTCGCTGGGGAGGCCACCGCGGGAGCAATGAGGCCCCCGATGGGGGTCACCACAGGTGCAACGGTGCTCCAACCGGAGCCCACCGTGGGTGCAGCAGAGCCCCAGCTGGAGCCCACCGCGGCTGCAGCAAAGCCCCAGCCGGAGCCCACCGCGGGTGCAGCAGACCCCCAGCTGGAGTCCGTCGCGGGTGCAGCCAGGTCCCAGACCTGGACTGTCGCGGGTGCTACGGTCCCCCTGCCCCAAGCCTCAAATGGCAGGGGGGCTCCCATTCCTTGGCTTCACCGCCGAGGTTCCCGAGTTTGGAGGCTGCCTCTCCGTCCTCCTTTCAGGTCCTGGTGGCTCCACCACACTAGTCGGCCACCCGAAGGACTTGGCTTATGGGTTGGGTGGCCCATCGGCCCGGGCAGGCCGCTGGACACTATCCCACGGGCCACCTGTTGGACATGGGACTGGGGCAAGCCACCTGATCTGCCACTCCTCACAATACTGGGGGCCTGGGACTCAGGTCGACCCCCTGACCTTTGGACTTCAGTGGAGGGGTGTTAGTGTTCCAGGTTCGGGGTCGTTAGGAGGGTTTTTGCTCTTTATTCTATTTTTGTTCTGATTGTGTTTCCACTGGTTGCTTCCCTCCTACCAGTTTTCCCCCACCTCCCACCCTGGGTTAGTGTTTGTTGCCGAGAGGGAGGGGTTCCCTTGAGGGGTGTTGTTTCTTTTCTTTTTTGCTGATTGTGCTGGGGTGTCTGAAATCCACCCCTTGAAGGGGGGCCCTGTCATGAATCCGGGTTTGGAGGCCAAACCCGATTCTGACTCATTGTTGTGCTCTGACCTAGTTTCCTCCTGACAGCTCGGGCATGCCCCCTCCTCCTGTCAAGCCCCGTCAGCTGCACTGTCTGGTGTTCACACACATACACACACCCACATGCACACATACATGCACTTGCCCCATTCATTCTCATTTCACACACTCGCACACACCTGGTGTTAATCAGTTCGGCCCACACATTCACACACTGGTAATCTCTTTCCTCGTTAGCTTCTGGAGTATTTGTTGAGAGCATCAGAGGAAAGAGATTGTCGGGGCATTCGCCTCCATACGCGGCAGTTTGTTCCCCCGCTTTAGTGCAGCGGTTAATTGCATATTTCATAAGAATCCTTCAAATGGTGACACAAGCATGAAATTCTCCACAAATATGCTTTAATGTCCTCTCTTTCAGAAAAGGGTCCTGGCCACGCCCAAAATTCAAGATGGCCGCCATTTTCCAAGATGGCTGCCAGAATGTGTCAATTTTTTGTTATTTTTCCTCTTTTCTTAATTTAATTTTCCAAGTGAACCATGTTTATGCTCTTATATACTAATTTTACAGATTTTGTTGTCTCTGATATAAATTTAAGAAGGTTAGCCTTCAATGTGGTGCCCAAAATGGCTGCTACTCCTTGAAAATTATGATTTATCCATCGTAAATTGAGCATATTTAACACACACATGTAATCGTTTCTGGATGTGGATCTTGGTTGGTGTGGTGCAGATCCCATTCAACCGTTTTTATAAACTACAGTTGTGACTGTGATTGCAATTAAAAAAAAACAAGAGTGATTGTCAGCACACAACCAGGGCACACTGGTGTCAATCACTGCTGTGTAACTCGGCATGGGGTTCAGTGTCAACTGATCTAGCTTTACTAACACTGCAGTATTAGACTAGTTGTAGTAGTATATGCATAGTTTAGTGTCCCAAATGCTTTCTAACAGCCCCATATCATGTAGCTACTAAACTGTAGTTTTTTAGTTATTAGATACTAGTTAGAGAGTCGCACCTGAATTGACAGGATGTGCCAGCGCGGGAGAGCCGAGCCAAGGGTAAGGGGGTTATGCATGTCTCGCCAAATGTTCATGTACTTACCCGGATGGTGTACAGATCACACGGGACTTAAATGGCACTGGATGAATGATCGGGCTAGGTGTAGGGCAACCGAACCTAGTTGAATCCCATACAGTAATGTGTGCACAATTTGATTAGGGTGGTAAAAGGATAGCCCCTCGGCCTTAATCAAGACACATCATGGCAGAAGCGAATGTGATATCTGCCAATCGGAAAACAAATTGGAGCTTGTGTTGCCTTTGCCAGAAGGACAAAATAGGTGAGGGCCTGACATCCACTCCAAGTCATCATTCCCCAGAACATGATGGATACAAAATGCTGGCAAGGAACATTCCCATGTTCAGCGAAATCAATGACATGCCATTGAGAATAGATCCAACGAGGCTGGATGAAGGTGATGGCATAGAAGCCACACTCAGGAAAAATATGGCAAAATACCATGTGAGCTGTCGCTTGTTGTTCAACAACACTAAATTGCAACGGGCACAAAAGCGCCATTCCAGTAGTCAAACCAGTGAAACTGAGACTGGAGCTTGTCAGTCAAAACTGCGGCGAAAAAGTCATGACAGTCAGACATGCATTTTCTGTGAAAAAGTGGCACCTGCATCAGACCTCAGAGAGGCCAGTACAACGGGCCTAGACAAGAGGCTGCGCGACATTGCAGAGATGCTTGGTGATGGTAAGCTTCTTGCAAGATTGACTGGTGGTGATGTCATTGCACAGGAGTTCAAGTACCATAATGTTTGCCTTCGGGCTCTCTACAACAGGGAAAGGGCGCACCTGAGGAACCTTGAGAAACGTGACACTAAGTCACAACCAGATGTGTATCCAATGGTGATCTCAGAATTGGTTGCATACCTTGTTGAAAGCAACCTATGTTCAGAAGGACCAGTTACATTTCGCATGCCAGATATCTGCCACATGTACCAAAAGCGTCTGGAACAGCTGGGGGTGGACTCACCAAATGTGAATTCCACTAGACTGAAAGAAAAGCTATTGGCTGAAATTCCAGGACTTGAGGCTCACAGATCTGGCGCAGATCATAGAGAAGTGATACTTACATTTCAGGAAGATGTAGGCAAAGCGCTTGCTCAATCCACAGATCTTTCAGATGCACTTATCATTGCTAAAGCAGCAACGATCCTCAGAAGATGTATACTTGACCACAAGTCTAGATTTGAAGGTACATTTTCTCAGGGTTGTGTGCAAAATGCTATACCTCCCCTTCTGCTTCAATTTGTGGGGATGGTTGATCATGGTGCTGACATAAAATCACAGCTGAGATTCGGGGCATCAAAGTCAGACCAGGCAATTGCTAAGCTCATGCAATTCAACTGCTACACCCGCTACAAGGAAGGAGCAGCAACTCACAGGCATTCTAAAGACAGAGAGACCCCATTTCCCGTGTACATGGGGCTCTCTGTTTATGCCAAAACCAGAAAGAGGAATCTGGTTGAGATGTTGTTCGATCATGGTCTCAGTATCTCTTATGACAGAGTGCTGGAGATCTCTGCTCAACTTGGAGATGCAACAGTCAGCAAGTATGTTGAGGAGGGTGTGGTTTGTCCTCCAGTGCTGCGGAAAGGGTTGTTCACTACTGCAGTGATGGATAACATTGATCACAATCCCTCTGCAACAACTGCCACTACCTCCTTTCATGGCACAAGCATCTCTCTGTTCCAACATCCCACAAAGGATAATAGTGGACAGGAACGAGGGCAACTCAGGTTTGGGCCTGAGAAAGTAAAGTCAGTTCCTGAACTTCCTGATACATTCACAAATATCTCTCCAGCTTCCTTCCGGACAACAAATCCTGTTCCACCAGGTACTGCAATGCCAAAACCACCCACAGATATTCTGGGGCCACAACTAGCACTAGAGTACCAGTGGCTGGACAAGGTCTCAGTGACACAAGAAGTTGATGATGCATTGAACCTAACATGGTCAGCACATCATGCTTCAATGAAGAGAAGCCCTGAATTTGAAGTTACCATTACTTCTTTGCTTCCTCTCCTGCGGGATCCAGCTCATTCAGTTGCTGCAGTCAAACATGTAATGAACAAAGTAAAAGATGTTGTTGATTTCCTCAACCCTGGCCAGGTACCTGTCATCACAGCTGACCAGCCAATCTACGCCATAGCAAAGCAGGTGCAGTGGCAGTGGCCAGGTCAGTATGGTGAGGACAAGTACCTGGTCATGTTTGGTGGTCTGCACATTGAGATGGCAGCACTGAGGTCGCTGGGTACTATCCTCCAAGCCAGTGGATGGACAGGAGCTCTAGTTGAAGCTGGTGTGGCTTCATCTGGCACTGCAGAGTCCTTCCTGTCAGCTGCAAGTGTTACCAGGACGCGACAGATGCACCAAGTGACAGCCTCCAGCTTGTACAAACTCTTGAAAGCTGCATATGATGAGTACTGTACTGAGCAGGAAAATCAAGATGAAGAGGCACTGGACTTTGAGAAGTGGTGTGACTCCCGAAAACAGGATAGTCCACAGTTTCACTTCTGGCACATGGTACTATCCATGGAGCTTGTTGTCTTTCTGCTGATTAGATCTTTCCGCGAGGGAAATTTTGCTCTCTACTGCCAGGCACTACATGAACTGATACCCTGTTTCTTTGCCAACAACAATACAAACTATGCTCATTGGCTGCTCATCCACCTCAGGGACATGCTTATGCTAGAGATTTCACACCCAGAGTTAGACAAAGAGTTTAAAGCTGGCAACTTTGTGGTGCACAAGACCCGTCGTCCTTTCTCAGCAATGGCTCTAGATCAAGCCCATGAGCAGACCAATGCCATCATCAAGGCTGATGGTGGAGCCATTGGGTTGACAGAAGATCCATCTGCACTCAGGCGATGGATGTTAGCTGGCCCAGAGGTCAGTCGCTTGTTATCTGTTTATGACACAGAGGCCCAATGCAAAGAAATTCCCGAGCAAGCAACACACCATGAGCAAAACCCACAGGCACAGAAGACTTTTCTGGACAAGGTCAACAAGCTTTCTGCAGCCTTGCATAACCTAGGCAGTCCTTTTCAGGAAGAAAGTTCTGACTTGTATTCCATTGACACCAAGGATATTGCCCACCCCAACACAGCAGAGCTTCTCAAGACACACATGAACAGAGGCCATGCCAAGTTCCAGGAGTTCTCAGATGCTCTGGCAAGCCGCCCTGCCTCCATGTATGAACCCATCAAGAAGAATGTGACCGACTTCTTCCAACAAGAATCGGCTAGTCCTGTACAGTCAAAGCAAAGGCTATTGAAAGAAGACTGTCAGTTATTCTCCTGACAGTCTCTCTCTCTTGTGAGAAACAGTTCATGATCACAATCCCATGATTTAAAGTTCATTTAAATGAAAAAAGCATGTTTATTTCAACATATATACTGTATGGTCTCGGTGTGAGATTGCCAGATACTGATGACGGCCATCTTGAAAAAAGGTCGCCATCTTGAATTTTCACGTGGCCAGGACCCTAATCTGAAAGAGTATATCCAGGAGGGTATCTGTGCAAAATTTCATGCTTGTGTCACCATTTGAAGGATTTTTTTAGTTATCTGCTCCACTACTTATGGTTTCACTCCCTGCATTATTCTCCAGCCCGTCTCTGCTACCTGTCTCATCCATTGGTGTTTCGGCTGGCCCTGCTTCTCCATTTCATCTACCAGACTGCATGTTGCGCCCCGGATCCATCCCAGCCTTGTAAGTCTTTCTTCACCTTTCCTTCTGAGCATTACAGCCCTGCAGCACTAGGCTGCTCCCCTTTTTACTTTCCCGTGCTTTACGCAGCTCTGTACCTCGGGGCTCCATTTTAGACCAGGCTGTTGTGCATTCGGCTGGGGCCCTGTAAGTTTGGTGGCCAAATCCAATCATTGCATCCCTCCGTATATTGTGTGGTACTGAACTGCATCTGTGATTATTAAACTTGTTATTTTTGGTGAACTGAAATAAACCTGACACTCTCCACTCCTGCAATTGGGTTTTATTCTCTGTCTTGTGCGCCGTGTTATGGTGCACAGAGGTTTATTACATTACCAAGATATTTTCTGGCAAAACTGAGACAAGCCTTTATATTCTTTTTGCTCAGCAGTGGTTTTCGTCTTGGAACTCTGCCATGCAGGTTCTTTTTGCCCAGTCTCTTTCTTATGGTGGGGTCATGAACACTGACCTTAACTGAGGCAAGTGAGGCTTGCAGTTCTTGGGATGTTGTTGTGGGGTCTTTTGTGACTTCTTGGATGAGTTATTGCTGTGCTCTTGGGGAAATTTTGGTCGGCTGGCCACTCCTGGGAAGGTTCACTACTGTTCCATGTTTTCCCCATTTGTGGATAATGGTTCTCACTGTGGTTCGGTGGAGTCCCAAAGCTTTAGAAATTGCTTTATAACCTTTTCCAGACTAATAGATCTCCATTGCTTTGTTTCTCATTTGTTCCTGAATTTCTTTGGATCGTAGCATGATGTCTAGCTTTTGAGGATCTTTTGGTTTACTTCACTTTGTCAGGCAGGTCCTATTTAAGTGATTTCTTGATTGAGAACAGGTGTGGCAGTAATCAGACCTGGGTGTGCCTAGAGAAATTGAACTCAGCTTTCCAAAGATGTGATAAACCACAGTTTATTGTGACCCGTGCTTGCAAAATGACTCGGAATGCGCACCATGTCATTACGAGCTGCAGGCAGAAGAAGTCATAAATCATGACTCTTTTTTTGTTTGCTAGCGGCAAGTCCCAGAAAAAAAAACCCATGAGTGCCTGGTATCATTGGAAAGCTTAGAAAACATACTTTCTAAAAATATGTTTTTGCGGAAGACATAACTCCCAACCGATTGAACACGAGTTTTAAACCTAGCCAAAATATAAACAAATCGTCTTTTTCCAGTGTCCATTTTTGCACGCTTCCTACAAATTAAATATCATTTTGAATGTCTTTCAATCCAGAATATGGAAAAAAACGTTACCTCAGTTTTGATAATTTCCTCAAAGTGACTCACTTTGCCAGACTTCGCCCCTCCCGTGGTAAGACGGTGATTCTCACCATCGTGGATCGCTTCTCCAAGGCGGTGTAACTGGTGGCCCTCCCGAAACTCCCCTCGGCCTTGGAGATGGCGGTCCTCCTCACCGACCAAGTGATCCGGGTCCATGGCATCCCTATTGACATTGTGTCTGACCGGGATCCACAATCCATGTCCCAGGTCTGGAGTGCCTTTTGCCGAACCCTGGGAACTATAGTGAGTCTCTCCTCTGGAAACCATCCACAGAGCAACGGGCAGGCGGAGCGCACCAATCAGTCCTTGGAGGCCACCTTGTAGTGCGTAGCAGCCAACAACCCGTCATCTTGGAGCACACATCTGACCTGGGTTGAGTACTCCATGAACTCTGCGGTCTCCTCGGCAACTGGACTCACCCTGTTCAAGGCGTCGATGGGGTACACACTGCCTCTCCTACCCATGGCTGAGAAGGAGGTCTCGGTTCCATCCGTAGGGGCCCATGTTTGTCGCTGCTGACGTGTCTGGAGGTCTACTCGGGCTGCTCTGGCCCGCACCACAGAATGCACCGGGGCTGCTGCTGATAGGAAGCAGGTTCCGGCTCCCAAGTACGTCGTTAGGCAGCAGGTCTGGCTGTCGGCGAGTCAGATCCCTCTGAGAGAGAAATTGAAGAAGCTGTCCCCCCGCTTCCTTTGGCCACACACCCTCTCCGGGTGATAAATGACGCGTCGGTCCAGCTAAAGTTGCCTCTGACCCTACGGCTGAACCCTACATTCCACATCGCCCACATTAAGCCCCTCTTGGCCAGTCATCTCTGCCCCCTCCCCCCCCAAAGCCGCCTCCTCCTCCTCGGATCATCAACGGCCACCCTGCCTACACTGTACAACGTGTACTGGATGTTTGCCATCGGGGCCGGGGCCTGCAGTATTTGGTGGACTGGAAGGGCTACAGCCCGGAGGAATGGTCCTGGGGCCCCTCATTGTGAATGCTGGACAAGGGGGTGCTCCGGGCCTATCACCGTGCTCACCCTGAGAAGTCCTCCAGACCGCCAGGAGGCACTCCTAGAAGGGGGGGCCCTGTCATGGGCAGCGAGAGCGCACCCCTCCCATCCAGCCTCACATTCACAAACTCATCATTGCACCTGAGGCAGAAGACACACCTGCACCCGCTCATCAGCCAGCATACTTAAGGAGGCTCTCTCCGCGCAGTCAACACTGGCTCGTCTGGGTATACTGCCCGTGTATAGGCAAGCAAATATAAAGTTATAGGTGTTGACACTTGGGCGCATGCGCACGCAGCGACCGGCAGCTGGTGAAAAAAGTCCGTCGTCTGTGTCTCTGTTTTTACGCACTTTAATGTGTTTAAACGAAATTCTCTGTGTAGTTTTTGTCCTTGAATGTTTGTGGACTGTATAACGAAGAGCTCCCTGGTTCCATCAATATGGATTTCCTCCTTATTTTTGCACTGCTGCTTCTTTCACACCGGCTCTTTGTTTTGGAGGTAAGCGCAATCACGATCATGCCGGGGAGAATACAATATTCCAGAGACATGTTACTGCATTTAAACACGGATAACGCAGCGTCTGCGTTTGAGTCTGTGCCGCGACTGCCGGACTTTATTTTAAGAGACTTTCATGGACACAGCGATGAAAAGAGAGACGAGAGGAGGAAACGCAGAAAGCGTGGAGGCATAAAATTAAATCTGAGAAGGCGTCAGTTTAACAGCATTCCTCTTCCTTCCATGATTTTGGGAAACGTGCAATCCATGAGAAATAAAGTAGATGAAATTCAAGGGAATGTACGCTACCAGAAGGACTTCAAGAACTGCTGTGTCATGGCTTACACGGAGATGTGGCTTACGGCGCACGACTGGGATGCGGACCTGTGGATTGATGGCTTTGGAGCCCCACTTCGCTCGGATCGGCAGGAAGAGGTAATGGGGAAACGTCAGGGGGCGGCATATGTTTATATATTAATAAACAGTACTGTACATCTGTCACGGTCAGAGAGTGCATCTGTACACCCAATGTGGAGCTTCTGTCCATATCGCTACGCCCCTTTTATCTGCCCCGCGAGTTCCCCCAACTTTTCATCACGACTGTGTACATTCACCTGAGGGCAGACGCTGACTCCGCCTCCAGCACCGTCTTTGATGTGGTACAGCAGCTGCAGTCAGTTTCTCCAGAGGCTCCAAACTTTATTCTTGGGGATTTTAACCATGTTTCTTTAAAGAAGATACTTAAAAACTTTTATCAGTATGTTTCCTGCCCAACCAGGTGAAAAAAGACCTGTGCTATGGATCCATTGAGAGGGCCTATAAATCACTTCCCCTTCCTCCTTTAGGATCCTCAGATCACAACTGTGTACATTTGCTGCCCACATATAAAACTGCTCTCAAAAGAGGCAAGGTGAAGACCAGAGACATAGATGTGTGGACAGAGGATTCAGTGCACTGCCTCCAGGAATGCTTTCGCTGTACGGACTGGGAGATGTTCACACTGTCTTGCGGGGATGATTTGGACTCTTTAGTAGACGTCACATGCTCATACATGGCTTTCTGTAAAAATATGATCGTTCCACGTAAACGTGTCAAAATATATCACAACAACAAGCCATGGGTTACAAAATCAGTTAAATCCTGCTTACAGAGGAAAGCACTTGCCTTTAAACAGGGGTCTGTTTCTGAGCTACAGGTTGCCAGAAAAGAGCTGAAGTCTGAAATTTTAAAAGCAAAACAGAATTATAGATCAGAATTGGAAAGCAAGATGGCAACAAAGAAACTTGGTTCAGCCTGGGCCAGTATGAAAACTATTGCAGGCCTTCAGAGCACAGAGCACAGTAATCGTGTGTTTTTAGATGGTTTTAATTCAGACACAGAGCTGGCTAATGCTCTTAATTGTTTTTATGGTTGTTTTGATTCCTCTGATTTTAGCACAGAAACCCAAGATTTGAAACAGAAACTCAAAGACAATCAGCACTTTAATATTGAGGTGCAGGATATTAAAAGGGAGTTCTGTGCTGTAAAAGTGAACAAAAGTCAGGGCCCTGATAATATACACTACCGTTCAAAAGTTTGGGGTCACCCAGACAATTATTTTGTGTTTTCCATGAAAAGTCACACTTATTTACCACCATGAGTTGTAAAATGAATAGAAAATATAGTCAAGACATTGACAAGGTTAGAAATAATGATTTGTAATTGAAATAATATTTTTTTTTTTCCAGATACTCAACCTGCTCAAAGGAAGGTCAGTTTTATAGCTTCTCTAACCAGCTAAACTGTTTTCAGCTGTGCTAACATGATTGCACAAGGGTTTTCTAATCATCCATTAGCCTTCTAACGCAATGAGCAAACACATTGTACCATTAGAACACTGGAGTGATAGTTGCTGGAAATGGGCCTCTATACTCCTATGTAGATATTGCACTAAAAACCAGACATTTGCAGCTAGAATAGTCATTTACCACATTAGCAATGTATATTAGATATTAGAGTGTATTTCTGATTAGTTTAAAGTTATCTTCATTGAAAAAACAGTACTTTTCTTTCAAAAATAAGGACATTTCTAAGTGACCCCAAACTTTTGAATGGTAGTGTATGTGGGCGCTTGGTAAAGTCCTGTGCACATGAACGAGTCCTGTATTTCATTACATTTTCAATAAGTCCTTACAGACACAACATGTGCCTAAGATCTGGAAAGATGCCGTGGTTGTTCCAGTTCCAAAATCCACCTGTCCTAAATGACTTTAGACCAGTTGCTTTGACTTCAGTTTTAATGAAAATTTTTGAAAAACTGGTCAGATCTGAGGTCCTAAAGCCAACTGAACATGCATTGGATCCTTTGCAGTTTGTATATAGGCCTCACAAAGGAGTGGAGGACGCCACTGTTACTCTGTTTAACATGCTTTTTAAACATCTGGATTTTAATGGGACACACGCCAGGCTGTTATTTGTGGACTTTTCCTCTGCCTTTAATACAATCCAACCTCATATTTTAGTTGAAAGGCTCCTGCAACAATTTGATTTGAGCAATAATCTGGTGGGTTGGATTCTGGATTTCTTAACCAACAGGACACAGAGAGTAAGGGTCAGTGGTACATTGTCTGACCAAAAGTGCTCTTCTACTGGCTCTCCTCAGGGGTGTGTGTTGTCACCACTACTCTTCATCCTGTACACAAACATGTGTCGGAGCAGACATGACAACAGACACATTATAAAGTATGCTGATGACTCAGTTATTGTCAGTCTCCTCCAGGATGGGGAGAGTGGCCACGGCCCAGTAGTTGATGATTTTGTTCACTGGTGTGAGGACTCCTACCTGCAGCTGAATACAACAAAAACTAAAGATATGATTACTGACTTTAGGAGGAAAACTCCCAGGCACAAAGTCACTGTACTAAAAGGCCAGACCACTGAATGTGTACAATCCTACAAATATCTTGGGACGATTATTGATAGTAATTTAAACTTTGAAGAGAACTGTGAAAGGGTGTGCAAAAAGGGTCGGCAACATTTGCATTGTTTAAGGAAACTTGCACGCTTCCAAACTGACAGAACCATAATGACAATGTTTTGTAGGACTTTTATTGAATCTGTTTTATCCTTTTCTTTAGTGTCATGGTTTGGTCAGATAAAAATGAAACAGAGGAAATCCTTGGATCAGGTAGTTAGATGGTCCAGTCGTTTGCTTGGTGAGTCACAGCTGAGCCTGACATCCTTGTACACCAGACAGGTACAGAGGATTGCTACCTCCATTTTAAATGATGACTCCCACCCTTTGCACTGCCACTTTCATCTTCTTCCCTCAAGATGGAGGTTTGCTGTCCCAAAAAGTAAAACCCAGCGCTACAAAAACAGCTTTGTTCCTGCTGCTGTCAAAGAGCTGAACAAATTGTAACAATATATTGCACATAATTTAGTTACCTATTTATTAACTCCATTTTATATTTACTTATTTTTGTAGGATTTTTATCTGGGTTCTAAATCTTTTATTGGGTTTTAGACCTTTGAGTTTTTAACCTCTTTGACTAGTCTTTAACTTTTTAATATGACCCTTCTCTCTTATCTCTGGTTTTTCTCTCATCTTGTTGTCTTTATATCCTGATTGATGGAGCCTTGAGTATTTTTATCATGTTTATAGTCAGCGTCATGTGTGCCTGTGTTTGTGTTTATGTTGAATGTAGTTGTAAATATGGATGTCACCAGACTGCAAAACAAATCTACCTATGGGTACAAATAAAGTAACTTGAACCTGAACCTGACACATCGTCTAACCTTATTTCTCCTCTTCAGGTTCCTGCCACTGCGTAGGTGTGTCTCTAGGACTGTGCACGTTCTCCTGCCACATCTCACCGTCCTTCAGCTTCCTATTCCACCCGGTCAGTCACCATCAGCTCATCTCCCCCCACCCTACTGGTTCGTCTATTCTTCACTGGGTTCTGCCGGTTCCCAATGGATTTCCCAAGTAAGTGGCAATTTGGCTCGCCCATTTCCCCTTACTCCATTCCTCTGCTCACGGCTCTCGTCTTCTCTCCACAGGGCTATTCCTCTGGCGAATGACTATTTCTGCAGCTGTGCGCTTGTATTTTTGCTATTTAATAAAACTTTCAAACGTGCCCCTCTGTGTGCTTCCTTCCTGTGTTTTGACATCGTGCACGTGAGCTGTCAAGCTTAATTAATGATGACAGGTGTTGGATGATTAAAATTTCGTATCGCGATTGATCTTTTGGAACATTGAGTTAATCGTGATTAATAATGTGTTAATCGCATGTTTTTCCATTCAGATACAATATACCTTAAGTTGGTAATTTTTTAAAGTTTCTCATACTGTTATAAACATGGGAGTGGACAAATATACTTGCTTTCTTCACCTGCAGGTTTATTAAAGCTCTCAACATACCCAAAATGACAAAAACTATCCAGTATATTCTTCAGAAATTATATTTCTGGTGCGCACCGTGTCATTACTAGCTACAGGTGCGAGAAGTGCATAAATCATGAATCATGACTCTTTCTTTGTTTGCTAGCAGCAAGTCCCGGGAAAACCCCATTGAGTGCCTGGTATCATTGGAAAGCTTAGAAATCATTCATTCATTCATTCATTCATTCATTCATTCATTCATCTTCTTCCACTTAATCCTTCTCGGGTCGCGGGGGGGCTGGAGCCTATCCCAGCATCTTTGGACGAGAGGCAGGGTACACCCTGGACAGATCGCCAGTCCGTCACAGGGCCAACACAGAGACAGACAACCATTCACTCTCACAGTCATACCAAAGGACAATTTAGAATCCCCAGTTTGATGCCAATTAACCTAACTTGCATGTTTTGGGCATGTGGGAGGAAACTGGAGAAATCCCGTACTTTTTAAAAATACATATGTTATGGGGGACCCATGCTGTGGTATTCATCTCAGACTGGAAGGAAGGAAGGAAGATGCAGTAAATTCCTCTGCCGGAAGAGCATGGGGATTAAGCAGCTGGGGGACAATAGGAATTGTGATGCGAGAATGAAATGTGATGCAAGACCTCAGGCAGCAGGGGGTGTGAAGTTATAATATAAAGGAGAGGCCCTGCAACATGAGGTCAATGTTTTTTCTGATTCTGAGAGATGTGAGAGAGTAAATAAAGTTCGTCTGCTGTGAATGCTTGGCCTGATTGTTCCTCTCTCCACACTGGTGACCCTTGACGAATAATGGAACACGAGGCAAACACCCCGGAGATGACCCAGACAGGAAGCCCCAGCAACGCGTGTGCCATTTCGGTCAAACTACCAGACTTTTGGCTTCATGACCTGAAGTCTTGGTTCCTCCACACCGAGGCCCAGTTCGCACTCCGGGGAATAACGGCAGATGACACCAGATATTACTATGTGGTCACAGTGCTGGACGCTCGCATGACTCAGCAAGTAGCGAGCCTGCTCCAACAGCCCCCAGCCCGCGACAAATACGGGGCTCTCAAAGCCGCGCTGACCCGGCGCTACACGCTCTCGGACTGCGAGAGAGCAGAGAGGCTCCTGAGGCGCTCCAAGTTAGGAGATGGGTCGGCGGTCGAACTGATGGAGAAGATGTTGGCGTTGATGGGCACGGACGACGGGCATTTTCTGTTTGCTCACCTTTTCCTCCGGAACCTCCCAACGGAGGCCAGAGCGGTTCTTGCCAACTCACCATTGCTGGCCGCGCGTGACTACCGTGCGCTAGCCCAGGAGGCAGATCGGATCATCCTCACCACCAGAGCTCTCACAGTGAACGCAGCAGCATTGGAACCCAGTGAGACGGCCAGTGGAAGCGAGGAGCCAGCGATGGTAGCAGCAGCGGGGGCCAGGAAGTGCCAGAGAGACACGCTGTGCTCCTACCACTGCTGTTTTGGAGAGGATGCACGCCGATGCGTGCCACCATGCCAATTCAAGCATCGGGAAACACCAAGGCCAGCAGTTGGTAGCAGCTGCGACCACCGGTGAAGAAAGCAAGCTGCTCTAGGTGACAGACTCGCGCTCGGGGAGACGGTTCCTCATGGACTCCAGCTCCCAAAAGACCCTCATCCTGCCGTCCTACGCCAACCGGCTAGCGGGTGCTAGTGACCCCAAGCTGACGGCCGCAAACGGCTCGGACATTAAGACTTTTGATGAAAAGACAGTGACTATCCCTACACGGCTGTATGTACCAGTGGACATTCGTCATAGCGGCATGCAGTTTCCCAATCTTAGGCGCTGATTTTTTGTGTGCACACGGACTACTAGTCGATGTTGCTAACAGATGCCTGATTAATGCAATGTCTTTTGATTCCCTCCCCTGTACAGCTTGAGGAGCCGGGCTAACAATGCTAGCCAACGTCACAGCTCGAGGTGGTAAGTTCCACACACTGCTCACCCAGTTCCCAGCACTCACGGTGCCGAAGTTTTCGGTGGCCATCACTAAACACGGGGAGGAGCACTTTATTACCACCACCGGGCCGCCCGTTTTCGCACAACCTCGGCGTCTGGACACAGCTAAACTGGCCATAGCGCACGAGGAGTTTGCCAACTTAGAAAGGCTGGGCATCATCAGGCGCTCAAACAGCCCATGGGCATCCCCACTACATATGGTTCCTAAGGCCGAGGGATCGTGGCGACCGTGCAGAGATTTCCGCAGATTAAACAATGCCACAGCGCACGACCGCTACCCGATTCCCTATATTCAGGATTTTTCCGTTCACCTCGCCGGGGCACATATTTTTTCTAAGATAGACCTCGTCCGTGGTTACCACCAGGTCCCGGTGCACGTGGAGGACATACCGAAAATGGCAGTAATAACCCTGTTTGGTCTGTTTGAGTTTTTATGCATGCCTTTTGGATTAAAAGGCGCGGCACAGACATTCCAACACGTGATGGATGCGGTGTTGCGCGATCTGCCGTTTGTGTTCGTTTACCTGGATGACATCCTGGTGGCCAGCGCGTCTGAGGACGAACATGTAACCCACCTCAGGACAGTTTTCCGGAGGATAGAGGAGCACAGGTTAATAATCAACCCGGCGAAATGCCAGTTCGGCATGACGGGGATCGATTTTTTGGGACATCGCATCTCACCGGAGGGAGCGATACCCTTGCCGGACAAGGTGCGCGCAGTGGCGAATTTTCCCCGGCCTCAGATGGTCAGGGTGCTGCAGGAGTTTTTGGGGATGATAGACTTTTTTTTTTTTTTCCTCTTGTCCTGTCAGGCAGCTAGGCAAACAGAACAGGGGTCTGTCACCCTTATTGTGCCAAAACAGATTTACTTTGCCAAGACAAGCTTATACAGTACCTAACTGTGTATTGTATATTGTTGTAAACTCCTCCTGTAATAACTTTTAATACTTTATTTTAATTGTTTTACCCATGGAAGACCCAACAGGATGGGGAAGAGGGAAAGGAAGTGTGTGAAGGGGGAAAGAAAAGGGAGGGGAACAGACAAAAAAACAACAACAAACAAACCAACAACTAAAACAAACAAAAGACAAACTGCTTCTTCCACCGAAGATGTCTCAACATGAGTCTGGTTTCCGCACCTGTTAAAGGAGAGACACTTGTGCGTGTATGTCTGTGTGCATATATATGAGAACCCATGCAAAATAAGTGTGTGCATGTGAGTAGTTTGTCAGGAAACATACGAAGTGGAGGGCCGGTCGGAGCAGCTCTCCCCCTGGGAAACCCGAGCAGGCAAGGCAGTGCCACCAACCCCCAGCTCCAAGGTCAGCAAGCCCCAGGAAAGCCAGGCATCCGCCCCCGAAGGGACAATCAAGGGAGGCCAGGCTGCTCAGCGGCTGGCGCGGTGAGCCCACACCCCCGGACCCGCCCGACCCACCCCCCCAGCGGGGCCAACGTCTGCCCCCTGGCCCCAGGCATCAGGAGACCAGTGACCCCACCCCCCGGGGCAGAGACTGGCCCACGCCCCCTGTCGCAAGCCCCCCCAGGCACCCCCAAAGCGGGCCCGCCCCAGCACCTCTGTCGCATACTCTGAGGACCCCCACGTCCAAAGAATTCCCCCCACCAAGAGGAGCTCACGTTGCCGAGAGGCACTACCCCCCTTAATCCAGCACCTCCCGACTCACAGACACACCCCTCCCCACACCTTCACACCCACACGCTCCCATGCACACCCTTCTCACTCACCCAGACCGACCCATTCTCTCTCACTCCTGTACCTATTCAAACTCACCCCTCATTCACCTTTGTTTCATAAGGCGGCTGTGAAGCAGATGCAGCAAGCCTGAACACCCACCAGTGCCCGGCAGTGACCAGGGAGACCATCGGTGCAGGCCAAAGAAGCAGACCCCCACCCTCGGCGCCCATCTGAGCGAACAATCAACAGACCACCGCAGGCGCCCCAAGATGCCACCCGGCATGCAAAGCGCCGCACAAAACCGACCCACCATTACCACCTACATTCATCACCCCCTCACTCTCACTTAGACTCATATTCAGCCCCCCTCTCACTTTCTTGGTTGTATTTATATATTCAGTAGCACCCAGGGATTTTGACGATATGATAGGTCCCAGGCTCCCCGCCAGGACCCCACACCCCCAGCAAGAGCAGGGCAACAGTGGTGGAGAAAGACCTCCACCCCCTCCCCCCGCACAGAACATGGTGGGTGGGTGTCGATTATATGATATAATTGTGTGTAAATGTGTGGACTACCAAAGTGCAATTAAAATTGGAGGGATAGTGATTGGAGCACCGCTACCCACTGCGATGGGCAGCAGGGCCCCCATCCCCCCAAGCCCTCAGTGTCTAAAATGCAATTAAAATTGAGGTGAGTGCAGCCCTACCATGCAGCAAAGGTGTCCCCTTCACCGACACAGTGCGGCACACCCCCACCCCAAAGCCCTAAATGTAACAAAAAAGATGTATATTCCACCCAGAGTCAGGGGGAGTGAGAGGGCGGAAAATAAGACTGGGAGGTAGGCGGTCTAAAAGCGAGGCTTCCCCCCCCCAGAAGCCAGCTTGCAGACTGGTTCATGAGGGCACCAACTGCCCCCAAATCCCAACCCAGGGCGAGGGCCACCAGTGGAAGCAGCCCAGGACCCACCAGCATCAAGTCTCAGAGCTCCCAGCACCACTAACATGATGGGGCAGCCATACACATTTCCACTCATCTTACACACACAAACATGGACAACAACAGTCACAATAGTGAGCAATGGGCCGGACCCACATGGCGCCCAACATGCCAGGCGACACCCCCGAGCACCCATGCAGGCCCACGACCACCCACCCCAGACGCACACCGACAGCCGCAGACCGTCCTGCAACCACAGCCACCCCGGAGCAACCCGATAGAAACACGGCCATCAACCCTCACCAATGGCCCCCCAACCACCCCCAAGCACCAACATACACCCGCCGCCAATGACACCAGGGGCGATGCGACAAAGCGCCTCACCCCGCAACACAACAGCAGGGCGGCCAGTACAAGCAGGCCCCGAAACGTCAGCCCCCATGCCACTAGATGGACTGCTCAACCCCTGTCACCCAACAAAGTTCTCCTACCCATACACACATCCTCCACCCCCCAGACATCTACCCACAAGTAACCGCTTCCATACACACATATACCCCCACCCACCATCACACATGCCCATCTACACCCACACACAGCCCCACCTGCCCACTCAACACACACCCACTTCCGCATCCGCTCATACACAAGCCCACACTCACACCCACTCTCACACACACACACACGAACACCCACACCCACACCCAGACCCCAGTGGACGGGGAGGGTGATCCAGGACGCAGGTACCAACCCCAGGGTGCCACCAGGGCCCCAGGGAAAACACGACCCCGCCGTGCAAGGATGCACCGGGGACAACCCCCACCACTGGCGCACACCCGACCCCAGCCCGGGGGGAGGACGCCCCCTCCCCCAGCACCAGGGGCCCAGGGCCAGGCCCAGACCCCCCCTGAGGGGGAAGGCCAGGCGGCCGGGGGCCACAGCCCAACCCCCCCCCCCCCCGCAGCCCCCCCAACCAATCCCCCCCCCAGGGCCAGACAAATGGCCACCCCGGAACAGGCCCCCCCAGACAACCGCGGTCGGGGCGCAGCCAGCCACCAGAGGTGCCAAGGAGAGCGAGTCACCGCCCGCCACCCCTCAGATTATAGAATTAATAAGTGGGGACCAGAGAGAATTGAATTCCGCCAATTGATTATTTGAGGAAGCTGACATTCTCTCCAGGCTAAAATAATCCAGTAGTACTGTAAGTTATTATAATAAGTCATGCATAAGTTATTTCTTGATTTCCAATTCATGAAGATAGTTTTCTTTGCGATGCATAAGACAGTGAGAACCATGTGTGACATCCTTGCATCTATATTTATTTCACTTAAATCACCTAATATGCAAAGTGTGGGTGAGGGTGGGACACTATACCCAAGCCATGCCGACAGGTCTTCACATGTCTTTTGCCAGAACTTTTGAACCGGTGCTCAGGACCACATAGTATGCATATAGCTATCCAGGACGTTGCTGTTGCAGTGAGAGCAGATATTTGTGTGACTCAGGCCCATTTTGAACATCCTTTGTCCTGTGTAATGCATTCGACTTTATACTGTATAAGTTGTAAGTTAGAGTTTTTAGTCATCTTAAAAGTGTTTAAACATATTTGTGTCCAGAAATTTTCCTCCTTATTAATCGATAAGTCTGTCTCCCATTTTGATATTGGAAGAGACACGGACTCATCCAACTTTGATAATAGTCCATGTATTTTCGATATCAATTCAGGGGAATGGAGATTGAGAAACTCTGCCACCTTAACTGGTACCTTTAAATCTGTCTGATAAAGATTAAATCTTGCTTTTATTATGGATTTAAGCTGTTGATATTCAAAATACTTTTTATCACTGATTTCGTATTGCGACACTAGTTCCTGAAATTGGATAAAATTTCCACCTTGAATAAGATGTTCTAAGTTATTTAATTCCTTCTCTTGCCATAGTGGAAATTTTAATGTCCTCTTTTGTTGCAGGATATCAGGATTATTCCAAATGGGCGTGAGTTTTCAGGGTACAAGTGAAGACCCTGCTATTTTTAAAAATTTCCACCAAACCATCAGAGAGGAGCTGATATTAATACTTTTAAAACAGTCATGGTGTTTAATACAGGGACTTATAAAAGGTAAGTCAGAGATATTTAGCGACCCACAGAGAGCCTGTTCAGCATCTAACTATGGGTTTCCTAGAGGGGTTGATTTTGTCCATTTTGAAACAAACTGCAGTCTATTGGCTAAAAAGTAATTAAAAAAAAAAATTGGTAAATCTAAGCCTCCACACTCTTTCGCTTTTTGGAGGGTTTTTAAACTAATCCATGATAGTTTATCCTTCCATAAAAATTTACTTATATTTGAGTCTAGAGACTTAAACCAGGCCATTGATGGTTGGGTAGGGATCATTGAGAACAAATAATTGATTTTAGGAAGGACCATCATTTTAACAGTTGCAACTCTTCCCATTAATGATAAAGGTAGTGTCCTCCAGTGCATAAGGTCGTCTTGTATTGTTTTTAAAAGGGGAATATGATTTAGTCGAAATAACTCTGAGAGCCTGGGGGAAATATCTATTCCTAAATATTTAACATTTCCTGATTGTATTGGAATAGTAGATGTATTTGAGAAATTGCAATTTATAGGTAAAACTATTGATTTTACCCAGTTAATAGAGTAGTCTGATAATGATGAAAATTTATCAATGAGCACCACTGTCTGAAGAAGAGATCTTTGTGAGTTTTCAAGTAAAATCAATACATCATCAGCATAAAGACTTATCTTGTGTTCCTTTTCTCCAGTTTGAATACCTCTGATATCAACATTTTGTCGTATGGCTGCTGCTAATCGTTCAATAAAAATGGTAAAAAGTGAGGGAGAGAGTGGACACCCCTGCCTAGTACCTCTCTGGACATTAAAGCTTCAGGAAGTCTGATCATTTGTTCGGACAGACACAGCTGGACACCTATATAGTGTTTTAATCCAGTTTATGAAAGATGAACCAAACCCGAACTTGTTTAACACCATAAAAAGAAATTTCCAGTTAACACGGTCAAAGGCTTTCTCTGCATCCAGGGACAAGATTGTAGTTTCTATGTTATTGATCTTGCAGTAGTCTATTAAATTAAATAGCCTACCTGTATTATCAGCCGAGTGCCTACCCTTGATGAAACCTGTTTGATCTGGGTGTATAATAAACAGAATTATCCTTTCCGGTCTTTTGGTGAGAGCTTTGCAAATTATTTTAAGATCGACATTCATAAGTGAGATGGGACGGTACCTGGATGGAAGCGTAAGTTCATTTCCAGGTTTAAGGAGCAGGATAATACTAGCCAAATTCATATTTGGAGGAATTACATTATCTTCTTTAATTTGGTTCACCATTTTTTAAAAAAAAAGTAGGTGCCATCACAGGCCAAAATTCTTCATAAAATTCTACTGGAAAACCATCTGGTCCCAGGGCTTTGTTGTTTGGGATGTGCTTAAGTGCCTCCTGGAGTTCAGATACCTGAAGAGGTGCATCCAGAGCTGCAATCGGTTCATTATTTAATTGTGGTAAATTAATATCGTCCAAAAATGTATTTATCTCCGAGTCAGATGGGTTAACCTGAGATGAGTAGAGGTTTTCATAAAACTTTCTGAAGGAGTTATTTATTTCTTCAGGCTCATGGATAATATTTCCAGTCATATCCTTGATAGAGTGGATAGTTGTTTTTTTTCTTTATTCAATCTAAGCTGGTTTGCAAAATATTGCCCCGATTTATTACTGTGTTCAAACTTCTCAAGACACAGTCTTTGTATTAAAAACTGTGCTCTTTGTTTGTAATTTCTTTTAATTCCATTTTTAATTTTCTCAGATCGTTAAGTGTCTGTTCCTGTGGGGAAATGGCACAGGTTGTCTCCAGTGGTTTAATTTTCTGTTCTAAGTCCAGTACCAGTGCTTTTTCTTTTTTATTCTTATATGAACAGTAAGAGATTATTTTACCTCACATGACCACTTTTGCTGCTTCCCAAAGAACACCTGGGGATATTCCTGGCACATCATTATATTCCAGATATGATTCCCACTCTTTATTAAAGCAGTTAATACAGTCTTTGTCTTTCAGTAGTGATATATTAAATTTCCAGCTTCTAGTTTCCCTTGTAGCTTTCTTATTTACTAGTGTAAGAGATACTGGATGGTGATCGCTAAGAGCTTGATTTGAACATATTTCAGTGTCTGTGATGTCCCTCACAATAGAGTTACTGGCTAAAAAGAAATCTAGACGCGAATGTGAACTATGAACTGATGAAAAAAAGTGTATTCCCAAAGAGTTGGGTGAAGAGAACGCCATTCATTGCAAAGACCAAAATCATTCATGTACTGTTTGAGCGTGTCAGTAGCCTGCCATTTTCAGTAATTCCCCGATGTACTGAGCCTGTAGATTGCATGGTTTAATACCAGGTTGAAGTCCCTTCCTATTATAAGTGTAGTGTCCAAGTGCTCAGAAAGAGAAGTGAAAAAAGTGTGAAAATAGGATGGGTCGTCAACATTTGGGCCATAAACGCTTGCAATACATAGATCCAAATTTTGGGCTGAGATTTTTAGTATTATAAATCTACCTTCCGGATCTGTTATGGTGCTATTCACAACAAAGTGTATTCTTCTGTTTACCAGTATAGCTACCCCCCTTTGTTTAGAATTAAAGCCAGCTGAGTACATGTGGGGGAATTCCAGGGAGGTGAGCGCATCTACAGACGACTTAGAGACATGTGTCTCCTGCAATAAGAAAAAGTCTGCCTGTAGATCGTTCAGTCAATTAAAAACTTTTAGCCTCTTCTCCCTGGCTCCAATTCCACTTATGTTCCACGTGACAAACTTAAATGTGGACATGTTTTTACTAACTGGTTGTGTACTAAAGACTAACTAAATGTGCCTATGTGATTATACTGTATGTCTGTAATGTATGCATATATGTGTATATACAGTGGGGCAAAAAAGTATTTAGTCAGCCACCAATTGTGCAAGTTCTTCCACTTAAAAGATGAGAGAGGTCTCCAATTTTCATCATAGGTATACCTCAACTATGAGAGACAAAATGAGAAAAAAAATCCTGTTTATGGATGAAACTATAATGCCCTGGTTATTCTAGAGCCTATTTTGTTTTTTGTTGAGTTATTTTTATTTATTTATTTATTTATTTATTTTAGCTACAGGTGGAAAAAGAGTGCGATTGTGCGCAGGTCTCTTACTTAATCTCAGTTTAATTTGTTAACATTTGTCAAAATGTTTATTTCTTTGTTGCTGAGGTTGTTGTTTGTTTGTTTGTCTGTTGTAGTTAATTTTTTTTTTGGAAGTTCTTAGGTCATTGTTGTATTACACACAACGTTGTGTGTAAAGTATACACCTACGCATATATAATTGAGTGTGCGTGCGTGATGTCTCTGTGCCATTTGCCTGCAATTGCAAGCAACGAATTCAACGAATTCAACGAATTAAAAAAAACGAGGTTATCTCTCATGCTGAGTGACTGTAAACTGAGAACTGTTTCCTTCATTTTCCAGTTTTCTCCCTCAACAACGCCAAGCCGCGTAATTAGTGTGTTTACTGACTTTTTCAGGCTGTTATTTTCCTCTACGACAGAGATAAGATAAGATAAGCCTTTATTAGTCCCACAACGGGGAAATTCCAGGATTGCAACAGCACAGGGATAGCAACACTCAGAGCAACAATCAGAAGGCAAGAAAAAACAAGCAAGCAAGAGCAGCTAATATACATATGTACATATTACTATAAAATATATATATATACACACACACACACAGACACACAGTGCAGAGCATTGTAGCTGGATGGAATAAATATATGAATATATGAACACACAGTGCAGAGCATTGTAGCTAGATGGAATAAATATGTAAATATATAAACACCCACAGTATGGAGCATTGCAGCTAGGTGGAATAAATATGCAAGTATATAAACACACACAGTGCGGAGCAATGTAGCTAGATGGAATAATATGTAGATATATAAAAACACAGTGCGGAGCATTGTAGCTAGATGGAATAAATATATAGATATATAAATATAAACACACCCAGTGCAGAGCATTGTAGCTAGATGGAATAAATATGTAAATATATAAACACACACAGTGCAGAGCATTGTTGCTAGGTGGGATGAAACAGCATAACCGTCTATTTAGTTATCCTACATGGTATGATTATGTGCCCATACATATTCTCACCCTCCATAGCGACCGGTATGTTCCTAGTTGTATGCCGGAGAGGACCATTGTGTAAGTCTATTGCATCTTTTGCATTCAAAAAAAAAAAACAAAACAAACAAACAAAAAAAAAACTATTAGTTTGTTACGTCTTTTTGCTATCTCTGCGAGCAGCCCTGCTTAGGTTGTACAGTCTGACAGCCGTTGGTAGGAAGGACCTACGAAACCTCTCGGTTGTGCACCTGGGATGATGTAGTCTGCTGCTAAATGAGCTCCTCAGTGCATCCAGTATGTCCTGCATAGGGTGGAACTCGGACTCCAGCAGAGATGACAGTTTAGCCACCGTCCTTCTCTCTCCTATCTCCTCCATCGGATCAAGGCGTTGCCCCAGGACAGAGCTAGCTTTCTTAATCAGTTTGTTCAGTCTCTTCCTATCGGCTGCAGTAATGCCACTGCCCCCAGCAGACCACTCCAAAAGTGATGGCTGATGCCACCACCGTGTCATAGAATGACTTCAGCAGCGCCCCTTGTACACCAAAAGACCTGAGTCTCCTCAGCAGGAACAGCCTGCGCTGTCCCTTCTTGTAGAGTGCGTCAGTATTGTGTGACCAGTCTAGTTTATTGTTCAGATGAATACCCAGGTACTTGTAGGATGTCACCATCTCGATGTCTGTTCCCTGTATATTTACTGGTGCTGTGAGGGGCTGCCCATGCCTGCGGCAGTCCACCACCAGCTCCTTAGTTTTCCTCGCGTTGATCTGGAGGCAGTTCCGATGGCACCAGTCCACAAAGTCCTGGATAAGCCCTCTGTACTCAGCTTCATCTCCGCTGGAGATGAGACCAACGATCGCAGAGTCATCAGAGAACTTCTGTAGATGGCAATGTGTTGTGTTGTGTGAGAAGTCCGCAGTATAAAGAGTGAACAAGAAGGGAGCCAGCACCGTTCCCTGGGGGGCCCCCGTGCTACTGATGATCGTGTCGGAAACACAGTCCCGGGTTCTCACAAACTGAGGCCGGTTCGTGAGGTAGTCCAGGATCCATGATGACAGGTGCTGGTCCACCCCTGCGCGCAGCAGCTTGTCCTTCAGGATCATCGGTTGGATGGTGTTGAATGCGCTGTGTTTGACTGAACTCTAAACTCTCCCGCAAACTCTGGAACTCTTGATGAAGGAGTTTGACCAGCGCCAGTCTACCATCCATGCTGGTAAGTTTATTCTCAATGGAGAAAAGGATGTCACTAACCTCGGTGCCCTGCTGTGATTTCTCGGGTGTTATTTTTGGTGAGTCTGCGGGTCTCGGTCGTTTAGACTGAGAAGCAGCAGTGGAACACACACTCGCCTGCTCCATGACACAGCAACGGTAATAGAACTCGTCGATGTAGTTCTCTAGTTCCTCCAGCTCCGTACGAAAAAAAGAAAGATAGGGACAGACAATTAGTTAATGAATTAATTCCAAAAAAAAAAAAAAAACCTACCTGTGGAAAGTTTGTTATTAAGCTCGGTCGACAGCAGTCGCCGTTTGGATTATTGCGCAAATTGTCTCGAGACGTCTTGTGATCACAGCATCGGCCCCCTCATCGCACAAGGACGAGGTGCTTCTGATGGATGGTTAACTTTTATAACCGTTTCCTCCCCCGCGCAGCCCAGCTCATGCAGCCATTGTATGCCGCACTCAAGAAATGGAAACCGGTGGACAGAGTCGACTGGACTCCTGAGTGAGAGCAGGCATTTTCTGAAGTTAAAACAGCCCTGGCAAACGCCGCACTACTGGCGCACCCGGACCCGGCGGCTCGGATAGCGCTCACTACCGACGCCTCGAACGTGGCCATAGGGGCTGTCGTGGAGCAATGCGTCGCCGGTTCTTGGTAGCCGCTCGTCTTTTTTAGCAGGTCTTTGCGCGACAGTGAGCGTAAATACAGCGAGTTCGACAGAGAGTTACTGGCTCTCAACCTGGCCATACGCCACTTCCAGTTCTGGCTGGAAGGGCGCAACTTCACTGCATTCGTGGACCACAAGCCACTAACGTACGCGATGGCCAAGATTTTGGAACCATGGTCGGGTTGGCAGCAGAGACAGCTGGCTGCGATTTCGGAGTTTACGACCAATATTCAGCATATGGCCGGTAAACTTAATGTGGTGGCGGACTGCCTCTCGCGAGCAGTAGTGGCCCCAGTCTACGTAGGAATAGATTACACGGCCATGGCCGCAGAGCAGATTGGCAATGCGGACGTGTGCGCACTCCAGTCTGGACCAACAGGGTTAAGGCTGGAGAGTAGAGTACTGCAAGATGGGGGGCCCTCCATAATCCGTGACGTCTCTACAGGACGCCCGCGCCTGGTGTTCCTATGTGCTTGGTGCCGCCACGTTTTTGAGTCCGTTCACTCCCTGGCACACCCAGGAGTGTGCGCATCAGTCAAAATGGTGGGAGCGAAGTTCGTCTGGCCGAGCCTGCGTTAACAGGTGAAAGAGTGGGCTGCAGCCTGTGTAGCGTGCCAACGAGCCAAAGTGCACAGGCACACAAAGGCCCCTTTGAAGCCGTTCTATATCCCGGCTAAGAGGTTCAAACACGTTCACGTGGACCTCATGGGCCCCCTCCCATCATCGCAGGGGTTCACGCACCTCCTGACAGTGGTGGACCGCACCACACGATGGCCAGAAGCAGTCCCGCTAGCTTCCACCGCATTCGCAGACATGGCACATGCCTTTTTGACAACATGGGTGGCACATTTTGGCACCCCTTCGGACATCACGTCCGATCGGGGCCCTCAGTTTGTTTCCGATCTCTGGTCCGCAATGGCCCGGAGCCTGGGCATCTCAATTCATCGCACAGCCGCGTACAACCCACAGGCCAATGGGTTATGCGAGTGTTTCCATAGGTCACTGAAAGCAGCGCTCAGGACTTCACTTATGGATGCAAATTGGGTGGACTGGTTGCCATGGGTTCTATTAGGGTTGCGTTCCGCACCAAAAGAGGATTTGGAGGCTTCCCCAGCAGAGCTGGTTTTTTCTCAGCCGCTGCGGCTCCCCGGGGAATTTTTACCAGATAACCCCGCGCCGAACACCCATCCGTCCCCGCGTTCACGGCATAGCGCAGACGCAGGCACGCTACCTGCCCAGCCCACCACTGTTTTCCACGCGCCTTTGTACCAAAAACTTTGAAGAACGCGGCGTTCGTGTTTGTCAGGCACGATGCCCACCGGACCCCATTGTGCCCACCCTACGATGGCCCGTTTAGAGTGCTGGAACCAGGGGACAAACATTTTGTGTTAGACTTGGGGGGTTGCCGGGAGAAAATCTGTATAGACAGGCTTAAGCCCGCCGTTGTAGTGACAGACAAGCAGGTGATGTTGGCTCGAGCTCCTCGGCGTGGAAGACCCCCAATGAGAACTCCCCAGGTAAATGATTTATCAGAGCAGTCACATGAGCATGCTGAATGTACCCCCCCCCCCCATTGTCCACCCGCAGACGGACACACCCCCAGGAATCCCCACCGGCACAGCAGCGCCGCGGAGCCGAAGACCCCTCGTTACAGCAGATATGGAAGGAGGCTGAAGCCGAGAGGATGTGAGAGCTAACGCTCAGTCTGAGACTCTGGGGGGGGGGGATGGGGGACCCATGCTGTGGTATTCATCTCAGACTGGAAGGAAGGAAGAGGCAGTAAATTCCTCTGCCGGAAGAGCATGGGGATTAAGCGGCTGGGGGACAATAGAAATTGTGATGCGAGAATGAATTGTGATGCAAGACCTCAGGCAGCAGGGGGTGTGAGGTTGTAATATAAAGGAGAGGCCCTGCAACATGAGGTCAATGTTTTTTCTGATTCTGAGAGATGTGAGAGAGTGAATAAAGTTCATCTGCTGTGAATGCTTGGCCTGATTATTCCTCTCTCCACAATGTTTTTGCGGAAGACATAACTCCCGATGATCAAATGTGAGTTTTCAACCTTGCCAAAATAGAAACAAATCGTCTTTTCCGGGCCGTTTTGGCACACTTTCTACACATTAAATATCATTTTGAAGGTCTTTCAATACAGAATATGGAAATAACGTTACATCAGTTTTGAAAATGTCCTCAAAGTGACTCATTTTGCCAGCACCAGTCATTTGTTTACAGTGTTAGCATCTTAGCAGTGGCGCTAACAGACGGAGCTCATGACGACACCCCAATGTGCTACAAAAATGGCGAGGGAGTGAATGGACATTCCGAACACAGCTTGAGAATTTTTTTTAGACTGGTACTCACCAACAGTTGGACCTGTGGGTATGAAAACAGGCAAATTTCTGTCCGTCTCAGCAGAAGAAGATCAGCTATAACCTAGCATGTAGCTAGTAGCTACTAGCTATGAGCTAGCTAGCTTCCACAGAAGAACAACACAACATCCAGGTGAAGTTTTGGAGGAGGCTGTAACAATTATCCAGGTGAGAGCTCCGACAAATAACGTTGCAAACTTAAACATGACAACACTTTGGTGATATCCATGGCTGTAATCAAGTTTGTCTGCATGGCGCACACAGTGTCAGTGGCCACAACGGCCTTGGTACGGAGAGTGGCTAGGCCAAAAAGTACTGTTTACGCTTTCTGCCGTTAACTGTGATCACAAAATTTGTCGCTGTTAACGGGGGCAACGCTTTAACGGGTGATTAACACGATAAGGCCAACACCACTACTACATATACATACATATATTTTTTTTTTCAAGATGGCACCCACCGTTGGCGAACGTCTTTGCTTTTTCCACTCCCGAATGTCAACTTTTCTCCTGTTTTGCATAATTGCTGTTCTTTCTACAGTGCATGGAGGTCATACACTGCTAACATATGACCAACAGACACCATTGGATATTGTCCAGTCAAGCAGCCACACGGAGTGTACTGGCTTTATATCACCCGACCTGCAATGCATCGTCCGCCCCATCTGGTGATCATCAGCACCCCCAGCAAGGCCCCGAAACACCGAGCCCGCATGAGCATGCAGACTCCAAGAGAACGCGTCCGAGGCGGGGCCGAAGGCACCGAAGGCAAGGCAAGAGAGGAGGCTACATGCTAGGCTAAAGGCTCGCTTCAACCGACCACCGCTACCCAGTCTCTTAATGGCAAACGTGCGGCCTTTGGAAAATAAGTTAGACGAACAAAGAGCAAGGATTGAAGATCAGCAGGAGACAAGAGAGTGCTGTGCCCTAATTTTCTGCAAGACCTGGCTTTCAGCTTTCAGAGTCCCGGAGAATGCTGTTCAGCTACAGACACACTCAACACACAGGGCAGACAGAACAGGATACTCTGGTAAGACGAGGTGTGTGTGTGTGTGTGTGTGTATTTATAAACCACTTTATTTATTTATTTAGCGAATGCAAAGTCCTCAAGCCAAGCAGTTGCCCCCTGGTTTGCTGTATGGAGAGTGTGTAATCCTTCTTCCAGTCTTTGGAGCGGGCAAGCCTCTATGATGTGTTCCATTGTTTGCTCCTCTCCACATGCGCACAGTGGGCTAGGGATACTGCCCCGTGTGTGAAGGCTGGCCAAGCAGGGGCCATGCATCTTTGGCTTTTTGAAGCATCCTTTGAGTTAGTGCTGCTCGCTGGATATGTGTGGTGGTGGTGGGGGGGGGGGGGGCTATGTTTGACAGTACAGGGAGCCAGGGGAGTGGTGTTGAGCGGATTGTCCCAGTTATGGTTCTCAGAATCAGAATCAGAATCAGATTTATTGCCATTGTTCATGTAGTACACAAACTAGGAATTTGTCTTGGTGCAATGCTGCAACATTAAACATGATAAAATAAAAGAAATAAACTATACATGCAATAAAGTGTAGAATAAGAATGAGTAATACTAGTCAGCAGTTTAAATATATTAGCGAGCAGCAGATAATGTGGAGAACCATATAGTGCAGTCGGTAATGCAAGAAGAAAACAGTGATGATTGACATGAGTCTGGTTGATCTGCTGTACATAGTGCACGAGAGTCAATAAGTCACTTAGTGTTCAGCAGTCTGATGGCAGAGGGGAAGAAGCTGTTCATGTGACGGGAGTTTTTTTTTTTTTTTCCACAATATCTTTATTGAACCTTTTTTTTTTTTTAACAAACATGATACAAACAATCAAACACTAACACTAAAGTACTACAAAAAAAAAAAAAATGCACTAAAAACACCAACAACCACCAACAAAATCAAGTCTTCAACAATGCTCCTCTGTTTAGTCTAGACAATCCAATACATAAGTATACATATTATGTTCACCAGTTTGGAATTTACAAGGTCCACACACATCATTCACCTTCTTCTTCAAGAGTTATGTTTAAATTTTTTACATAATCAATAAAAGGTCTCCATATATTCTCAAACACAATTTCCTTTGATTTTAGTATATATGTTATTCTTTCTAATGGAAGGTTTGTTAACATCTGTCTTAACCACTGAGTCACATCTGGTCTATGAGTCTTTTTCCATAATAGTGCAATACATTTTTTGGCATTAAGCAAACTGAGGTCTATGAATGTTCTTTCACTTTTATTAAAATTATGCTTTTCTGGGTACAGACCCAACAAAAACAGTTTAGGATTCAATATGATTTGTTTTGAGATTATTTTTTCAATTGTTACCCTCACCTCTTCCCAAAACATTCTTATTAATCTACATTCCCATAAACAATGAAATAGGGTTCCTTTACTTTCCATGCATTTTGTGCATGTATCTGGTATATTTTTGTTATATCTATTTAACTCCTCCGGTGTAACATACATCCGCATTAACCATTTGAAATGTATCAATTTAAGGCGTGCATTTATTGATTTGGTTTGAGCTTCTGTACAAGCCAATTCCCATTGTTCCTCTGAAATTTCAATTTGCAGATCTTCTTTCCAGTAGTTTAATCTTTTCAGTGAATTTTCACTTGAAGATAGTGTCAATGAGTTATAAAACTCTGAAATAATACCCTTTCTTTTACTATCTTTCATCATCATTTTTTCCAAGGATGAATAGATAGGTCGAGTGAGAGCTTTATTTTGATTTGATCGAATAAAGTTTCTAAGTTGAAGATATTTAAAAAAATGTGTTCTATTGAGATTAAATTTGATCCTCAGCTCTTCAAAAGACATTATGTTGTCTGCACCTGGCAAATATAAATCCTGAATCTTTTGTATCCCTTTTAAATTCCATACTTTAAATACAGCGTCCGCTCTCCCTGGTTTAAAATATTGATTACCCCATATTGGACTAAATTGTGACAATAACTGTGGTTCTTTTAAATAGTTTTTAGCTTCACACCATATTTTGATCATATGCTTTACAAATGGATTTTTAACTTGTTTTTGTAATTTTTTTGCCGAATCTGAGTATATGAATATGGGAAGAGGTAAAGGTAAATTGTATGATTCCATTTCAGTCCAGTGAGGGAGATCATTTGATGAAAAATAATATGTCATAGACCTCAGTTGTGCCGACCAATAATACAACATAAAATTTGGACATTTCAGACCTCCACGATCAAATGGTAAATATAATAAAGACAAACGTAATCTAGCCCTCCTGTTGTTCCATATAAATTCCACTAACTTTTTTTTTATTCTTGAGAATAGATCTAAAGGTGGTGATAAGGGAATGTATTGAAATAAATAAAGTATTTTAGGTAAAATATTACTTTTAAGTATATTGATTCTCCCGATCATCGACATTGGTAGTGACATCCATCTCTGAGTTAACTCACTGATATCTGACATTAAGGCTTCATAGTTGACACTGGCGACTGATTCTAGCTTAGGCATAATTTGGATTCCTAAATATTAAACTGATTTACAACATTGAATTGATTTACCTCAGGGGCTGGGTAATTTCTCTGGGTCTCATTTAGCATTAATATTGAAGATTTAGTTTTATTTATTTTATATCCTGATATTTCCCCAAAATTCTTTATTAAATTCAACAAGGTTGGAATTGATTTTTTTAGATTCGACATAAACAAAATTATATCATCGGCGTACAGGGAGATTTTATGTTCTGTTGGTCCAACTTTAATTCCATATATTTGTGAATGTAAACGTATCGCTATCGCTAAAGGTTCAATTGCCATAGTAAACAGTAAAGGTGAAAGTGGACAGCCTTGTCGACATCCTCTATTGATTTTTATTGGTTTTGAAATATTGTTATTTGTTAGGATTTCTGCTGTAGCATTATTGTATATTATTTGAACCCATTTTATGAAATTATTTCCAAGTCCAAACCTTTGTAGGACTTCAAAAAGAAAGGGCCATTCAACTCTATCAAAGGCCTTTTCGGCGGCCAAATGATAGGAGAGCTGTATCCGGTGCTTCTTTATTAAAATAAATAATATTAAATAGTCTTCTTACATTATGGAAGCCTTGTCTACCCTTTATAAAGCCATTCTGATCTCGATTAATAATATTTGGTAAAATTTCTTGTATTCGTCTTGCTAAAATTTTACAGATTATCTTAAGGTCGGCGTTTAATAGGCTTATTGGTCTCATATTTTCACATTTATTAGAGGGCTTACCTGGTTTTGGCAGCAGTATAATTAAGGCATTATTTATGTATGATGGTAAATTATTATTTTGAAATGCTTCTAAAACCATTTCCAAAAAGGTTTTATTAATTTATTCTTAAATTTTTTATAAAGGTCAACTGGAAGACCATCTGGTCCTGCACTTTTTCCTGATTTCATATTATCAATGGCTAGCCCAACTTCTTCTTGACTAATTTTAGACTCCAATATCTCCCTGTTTTCATTTGGAATACACGGTATAGATAGTTCGTTCAAAAACCCATTTAGTTTTGTTAAATCAGGTTCATTTTTGGTATCATATAATTTTTCATAGTAATCTCTAAAGGCTCTATTAATTTCTAAAGGATCTATAACTACCTGTACATTACTTATAATACTGGTAATTGGTGTTTTAATTTCCAATTGTTTAATCTGCCATGCTAATAATTTTCCTGATTTTTCACCTTGTTCATAAAAAGATTGTTTCAATCTTAGAAGACTCGAGGCAGCTCTATTCGCTGATTTTTTGTCGTATTTCAGCTCTCAAAATCAGTAATTCATTCTCCAACCTTGGGTCACTTCCTGCATACACTTTTTCCTGAAGATTTTTTATTTTATGTTCCAATTTAGCTCTCTCCTCTCGAGTCTTCTTAGATTTTGATCCTGTATAACTAATAATATGTCCCCTAATAAAAGCTTTGAAAGCCTCCCACTTTACACATGCTGATGTTTGTGTAGTATTGATGTCAAAGAACTCGTCTATCTGTTTTTCTATATACTTGACAAATTCCTCATCCTGAAGCCATTTATGCTGAAATTGCCATCTACCTGATTCCTTTGTCAATTTTTTATCTACATATATTAGACAACAGGGTGCATGATCAGAGATCACGATGTTATCATAAAAGCAGTTTTGAATCTTGGACCTTAATTCTGTGGAAATCAAAAAATAATCAATACGTGAGAATGTCTTGTAGGTACTGGAATAACAAGAATAGGCTTTAACTTGTGGTTTCATTTCTCTCCATATATCTAACAATCTCAATTCTTTCATAAAATGATTAATAGTCATCCTACATCCAATGTGCGTACAATCCAGTCCTGTTGATCTATCCACACCTGGATTCAATGTACAATTAAAATCCCCTGCTATTATATGTTGCCCTGTAAGTGATGATAAGATGAGAAATAAATTAGCAAAGAACTTCTGATCATCTATATTGGGACCATATAAGTTCACAAGATTTATATTTTCTAATAGCAAAGAACCTTGAATGATTACATATCTTCCATTTTGTCTCCAATTACATTTTTCACTTGAAAAGGAACTGATTTATGTATGAGAGTCATAACTCCCCTGGCTCGGGATGAAAATGAAGAGGTGAATACACTTCCCTGCCATCTACTCCTAATTCTTTTTAACATCCTCCTCTATCAGATGAGTTTCTTGTAAAAACACAATTCTTGAACCCATGTCCTTTATTTTATTCATAACTTGTTTAAGTTTTTTTAAATTTTGTAGACCTCTGCAATTCCATGAAGTTAAATTAAGATTAACACTTTGGTCCATGATCAATAGAGAGTTTAGGATTACCTTGCAGTGTAAACATGCTCATACAGAGAAGCAAAAAACATGAGTGGTTGAACATTCATCCTACAAACTACACACAAACAAATTTCCCCTTCCCACACTTGTGGCAAAACCCCCCAAAATCAAAAGAAAAAATTCTGTCTCCCGATATAGCCATCGGACCGTTCCACACCCACGGGGAACAGCCTAAGCCACTCCTTCTTCATCCTCCCAATCACCCTAACTCTACTACTTTTAATGACGTAACATTAACTCTCCTCTGTAGTTTTCCAACTTAACTCCAAGATTTTTAACAACTTTGTACATCATAGTTTTTTTTTTGTTTGTTTTGTTTTTGTTTTTTTTTAATATATAATACAATCTATATTTTGTAAACTTACTATTTACTTCAAGTCAGTCAGATGCCTGTGCAAATGCTTAATTATTCTACCTTATATTTTGTTCATGCTTAGCTCCCACCAGTCTCTTCTTCTTCTTTGATCTTCTTGATGAACTCCTGCCGCCTCCTCTGGGGTCTTGAAGATGTGGGTTCTGCCCTCATACGTGGTCAGCAGTCTCGCAGGATAGATTACACCATGACGAATCCCAAGGTTGCGCAGCTCCTTACGTACGGGATCAAACTGCTTCCTCAATTGTTGGATTCCTGTGGCCAAATCTGGGTAGAACCGCACCTGCTGGTCCTGGTGTTTAATCTCTCCTTTAGCACGTGCAGCGTTGAAGATCTTCATCCTGTCTCTGTTGCTAAGAAACTTCATAATTAAGGTCCTCGGCGGTCCCTTATCTCTCCGTGGGCCAATACGATGTGCTTTTTCCAGAACCACTGCTGATTGCAACTCCTCGCTGCCCAGCACCTCCGGAATCCACTTTTCCAGAAAGGAACATACGTCCCGACCTTCTGATTCCTCTGGAAGACCCACCAGCCTCAAATTATTCTGTCTCGACCGAGATTCCAAATCCAAAATATTATCTTCCAGAGATTTATTTTTTTTTCCAAAGTGCGCACCTTTAATTGAAGACGGGTGACGTCATCTTCAGCACTAGCGAGACGGAGCTCCATCTGCGCCGTTCGTTCTACACAGTCACCCAATTCCTTTCTTATTCCTTCCAACGCTGTCATAATCCCATCAAATCTAGAGGAAAAGTCCGCTCTCATTGAACTCATGGCAGCCATCAGCGCAACTGCGCCATTCCCCGCAGAAATCGCACCGCCGCCAGCCTCCTCCGCCATATATGGAGCCTTGTTTGCTGCGTCACAGACCTGAAAGTCCGTTAATTTGGACTGTTTCGGCGGCTCGCTTTTTCCTTTTCCTGGTTTTCCAGCCTTAGGCTTCGCCGACATATCCTCGCTCCAAATGCTGGGATACGTTCTGTCCCAAATGAGAGAGTTATTTGCCGATTTTTTTCTCCAGGAGCAGAGCAGAGCGAGTCACGTCCGTCCTACGTGGCAGCCATAACCGGAAGTCTGACGGGAGGTTTTAGTCTGAATGGACCGAAGTCTTCTACCTGAGGGGAGGGAGGCAAACAGTACGTGACCAGGGTGTGAAGGATCGGCTATGATCCGGCCTGCACCCCTCCGGGTCCAGGAGATGTACAGATCCTGGAGAGATGGGAGCTTGCAGCCGATCACCTTCTCAGCAGTGCGCACGACGCGCTGCAGCCTTAGTCTGTCCCTGGCAGTGGCTCCTGCGTACCACACGGTTATGGAGGTGGTGAGGATGGACTCAATGATGGCTGTGTAGAACTGCACTAACATCTTGGTGGGTAGCTTGAGCTTCCTCAGCTGCCGCAGGAAGAACATCCTCTGCTGGGCCTTTTTAATGAGGGAGTTGATGGTCGGCTCCCACTTGAGGTCCCTGGTGATGGTGGTGCCTAGGAAGCGGAAGGAATCAGCAGTGGTGATGGGAGAGCCTGTGAGGGTGAGGGGGGGCAGAGGGGTTGTGACTTTCCTGAAGTCCACAATCATCTCCACTGTCTTCAGAGCGTTCAGCTGCAGGTTTGTTGTTGTTGCACCAGGACGCCAGCTGGGGCCATCTCTCTCCTTGTAGGCGGACTCGTCGCCATTGGAGATGAGCCCGATGAGGGTGGTGTCGTCCGCAAAACTTGATCAGCTGACAGACTGGTGGCTGGAGGAGCAGGAGTTGATATAAAGGGAGAAGAGTAGGGGGGAAGAAGTACACAGCCCTGGGGTGATCCGGTGCTGATGCTAAACAGAGTCTGAGACAGTCTTTCCCAGCCGCACATGCTGCCTCCGGTCCGTCAGGAAGTCGGTGATCCACCTGCAGAGGGAGTCAGACACGTTGAGCAGGGACAACTTGTCCCGGAGCAGAGCGGGGCGGATGGTGTTGAATGCGGAGCTGAAGTCCACAAACAGGATCCTGGCATAGGTTCCCGGGGAGTTCAGGTGCTGCAGAATGGAGTGGAGGGCCAGGTTGACTGCGTCGTCTACGACCTGTTGGCTCGGTAGGCAAACTGCAGCGGGTCCAGGAGGGGAGTGGTGATGGACTTGAGCTGGGGCAGGACCAGGCGCTCAAAGGACTTCATGACTACAGAAGTGAGCGCTACAGGTCTGTAGTCGTTAAGTCCAGTGATCCGTGGCTTCTTGGGGACAGGGATGATGGTGGAGGATTTGAGGCAGGTCAGCACGTGGCATAGCTTAAGGGAGGTGTTAAAAATGTCTGTGAAGACAGGAGCCAGCTCTTTCGCACAGTGTCTCAGGGTGGAGGGAGACACGCCGTCTGGACCGGGGGCCTTGCGCGGGTTCAGTCTGGAGAACTGTTTGAGCACGTCCTGCTCACTGATGACCAAGGGCGGGGGGGAGGAGGGGGGGGCGCCTTTGATGAAGTAGGGACCGTGGAGGCTGTGGAGCTGGAGGGAGGGGGGAGTTGGACACAGCTGACGAGGTGTCAAAATGGGCATAGTGTTGGGACAGTCTTTGACAAAGGGCTTTGTCATCCTGACCTTTAGGAGCCTGAGGCCGATAGTTGGTGATTTGCCTCAGTCCTCTCCACACAGAAGCCGAGTCGTTAGCAGTGAACTGCTACACTCTCATGGTTGTGTTGAGCTGGGTGTCTCTACGTGGTGTGTGTAGGATGACCTGGACCAGACAGGGTCACAATATTCTGCTACAGAGTATGAAAGGGCCAGTGCTGAGGTGCGCAGGGTGGAGGCTGCCGCCCCCCATTTTGCACCAGCGAGCTTGCAGAGCAGGTTGTTTCGTGCCTTCACCTTAGCAGCCGTCCCCTTTAAATGTTCTTTGAAGGATAGGGTCCTGTCAAGGGTCACTCCAAGGTAGGTTGGATTCGAGGCATGCTTAAGCTTAAGTCTGCTCAGGTGGATGTTTAGTTCTCTGGCAGCTTTTACATTGTGGAGATGGAATACACTGGAGACGGTTTTTGCTGGGCTTGGTTTTAGGTGCCAGGTTTTGCAGAACTGGTCCAGTTTGGCAAGACCCGTTCCAGTGGCTCAAAGTCTGGTGCTTGGACTGCCAAACAGATGTCGTCTGCATAGATGAATTTGCGGGATTTTGTAGTGGGCAGGTCGTTTATGTAGAGGTTGAACAGGGTTGGAGCTAGAAACTGAGCCTTGTGGGAGTCCGTTTTTCTGCGTTCTCCATGTGCTTGTGTTCTGACCGAGGTGGACTCTGAACCTTTGGTTGGTCAGCAGGGTTTTTATAATTGCTGATGCCCCAGGCAGGGATTGCCTTTGTAAGTTTCAGGAGGAGGCCTTTGTGCCAGACCGTATCATAGGCGGCTGTAAGATCGAGAAACACAGCCCCTGTCTTCAGTCTGCTCTCGAAACATTTTCGATGAAGGTGGTTAGGGCCAGTACTTGCTCTCCTGTGCTGCGGTCCTTGCGGAAACCTGCTTGATCCCACACTTAAAATTTCCTCTATTCCTGGGGAAATACGTTGCAGTATCAGGCGCTCCATGATTTTATAAGGAACGCTGAGTAGGAGATTGGGCCGGTAGCTTGCTGGTAGTTTGTGGTCTTTGCCAGGTTTTGGTATAGCATGACCTTTGCTGTCCGCCATTTCTTTGGGATCGAGTTTGTTTGTATGATCCTTGTGTAGAGTTGTGTCAACCAGGTTAGGGCTTGGGGGCCAAGATTTTTCATGAATTCTGGGAAGATGTTGTCATATCCTGCTGCCTTTCCATATTTCAGGCCATGTAGGACTTTCTCCAGTTCAGCAGCCTCGAAGGGTTCAGGGTTCGTTTCCTCTACGGGCATTTTTTGGTGGTTTTTTTAGCTCAGTTGTAACTGCTCTTCTGGTGTCTTTGTCTTGGGGTGCTTTAAACCACTCATGGTGCGGAAATGTACAAACCACCTACAAGCACTGCTCATCCGACGTGGAGTTTTTACTGCTGAAATGCCATCCCTATTATCTACTGAGGGAATTTACCGCTGTTTTTTGCCACTGTATACATTTGCCCACAGAGCAACTACACAGTAGCGCCTAAACAAACTCCATGACATCATCAACGCAGTAGAGACGAAACATCCCGATGCTGTTTTTATTGTTGCTGGCGACTTTAACCAGTGCAATTTACAGACTGTACTCCCCAAATATTACCAGCATGTGGACATTCACACCCGCGATAAAAGCACATTGGATCATGTTTATTCCAACATACGTGGCGCCTAAATAGCGACACCCCACCCCCACTTCGGACAGTCTGATCACATCTCACTGTTTATGTACCCAGCCTACAGACAAAAGCTGAAACAAACATACCCTGATATTAAGCAAATTAAGCACTGGACTCCAGAGACTGAGAGCACCCTACAAGATTGTTTTGCCTGCACTGAATGGGATGTGTTTAAAGGCCTCGGACGGTGACATTTTTTTATTGAACCATTAAACTGATTGTATGAAAATATTCCATTCTGGCCATTCCCGTGATTTAAAATGTGTCACCAGCCTCCATAAATGACTTTATTTGTTAATAGCCCATATTTCACTTAGTGATGCTGCAGTACCGCCATCTCTCGATAGGGGCGTGCAGCAGTGACGTCAGGTCAGGGAGAAACAGGAAATGGCTGCAGGAAATGGATGATCACCTGCCTGCAAAAATGGGTGAACGACAGCAGAGTGATTCGGACAGCGATTATTTTATCGAGTATGACGACTGCAATATAAGTGATGATATTGAAACTGACGAATCTGATGATGAAGTAGTTTTGGGTGGTGCTGATGGGGTTATTCAGCCGTATTTGTTCGAGCCTGAGGGTGCGGCGTAAGACGCGGACGAAACAGCGACCGGAGCAGAACGAGAGGACGAGAGGCAAGAACGAGAGGCTCGCCGATTTATATTGGTAAAATATGCTTTGAATTTTTTTTTTTTAGGCGATATGCATGGTCACACACTTAATTATCAAAATAAAACTGCCAATTTTTCCCTCGCTGCCTTACTTGGCGACTTATAAACATTCTCTTTCTGCTCAAAATTTTTTACATGTTTTAAATATTTTCTAATCAAACTTCATAGACCAATTTATATAGCACTCCCACGAGCCATTAGTTTATTATAAGCATCTGATTATACCATTTTTTTAAACAGGTGCACTTGTGAGAAATGCAACATTATGCCAACATCAACTGAATCTCGGTGCTGCCAGGAGGTACTGAAGGTGAAGAAGTGAGGGTTATGTTGCCTGCCTGTGCTGTGAGCCTCATCAGAGAAACATTCCCATCTGATCACTACAAGGGATTTTGCCTACCAAGATTAGATTTGTGATCAATGTTATTTAAATAAAGTTTTTTAAAATCATATATTGAGTTTATTAATGTGCATGTCAATTTTATAATTCTAATATTTCAGCATTCATCAAAGTCGGATCTCATATACATTAGAGTAATTTTTCTACCATTTTATGGTGTAAAATTCGTGTGCAATTTTTAAAAGCACATTTCTCTAAAAATCTTAGGCTTAGTTTTTTGTCTTAGCAAAATATGTTGCTTCCCTAACAATTGAAAGCTGAACTTTCATTGCTAATTGGAAATTTATTCTACTTTTACATGTTTGATTTTGAAAATCTAGATACATGTTGCTCAACAGCATCAGCTTTGATGGGACGCTGAAATTTGGCACTCAATGTTGCGGGAACTCTGGCTTGTACAGAGTGCCACTGCTCCAATAAGTGGGTTGGATCAACCAAGGTTTTGTCGAAAAGAGTATTCATCAGATCATCCACATATTCTGAAATAAAATTAATTTAATAAAAATTAGAAATCGAAAGCTCCTTGTAAGTGGTCGTGGAAATTCCAACGATACCGGCTGCATTTAGAACTCTGAGGACCTTGACATATGACGCACCAGTGAAGAGAATGGCGGATGAAAGCTGTATGTTACCAGCTGGCATGTCCCTGATCATTGGCTGGCTGTGCCAGGATAGATCCTCAACACAATGTGGACAATGTTGTTTGATCACCAACAGAGAGCCTTTAGTGTGACTTGTTACCTCACATGGATGACTGCAATGAGGACAATTGCTGAATAATCAAATTAAAAAAAAAATCCACAGTATTTGAAGGTTGAGTGACAGTGGATAACATCTGCAAAAACAGTAGATCAACATAATTTCATTCCAGAGGTGTCAAATTGGATTACATATATAGAAATATAACTTGAGCAAAGAGGCACAACCACCCCCCTATACAGCACTGAATATTTCATATTTGATTAGTATGAATACCCTAAAATTCTAATATTTGATAAGTTGTTAAGGCAATGAAATTCATTGCTTGTAAATAATTTTAGTAAATATTGGCAGTGAATATTTAAAAAAGAAAAATTACCCTGTTTACTTGTCTTTCTGACAGCAGATCGCATCGGTAGATCACCCTTGCTTTTCACGCCACTTCACTGACACTTGTCTGAGAGTGGGACTTTGAAATGAACGGATATATAGTTGGAACAGCCGATTTTTTTATCAGCAATCTTTTTGCTAATTTCATTTCAAATTGCATCTTATTCTCAAAATCGCTGTCAACAAAATGTCTAATGCACATGTTGGGTGATTTTGCGACATAATTCCAATTTTTTAGCGTTTTCTGAACGAAATTCACCCATGCGGTTCTGATTTTCCCAGGCAGGGGAAGTTCCTAAACACTCACCGCGTGCTCCTCAGCGTGCTCCTCCTCCTACTCAGGTCGCTGCCTGACCTGACGTCACACAGTCAGTGGCCATTTTAGCCGCTGATCGCTTGGCAGACAGACAGCTCTCAAGGAAATCATACTTCAATAGCGCATTGTCACCTTATGCGACATTTGTTGACACCAAAACATGTGCGGTTCAAATTAGCTCGTCTCACACACAAATTTAAGATATGATTTAGCGATATTGTAATTTCGTCCGGCCGAGGCCTTTAAAGCTGCAGCCACCCGAGAGGACTCTTCTGTAAACATACAGGATTATGCTCAATACGTGACTGGGTACATCAGCACGTGTGTTGATACCATCGTACCCACCATACAGGTCAGGAAGTTCCCTAACCAGAAGCCCTGCATCAACAGTCAGGTACGTCAGATGCTGCATGCTTGCTCTCATGCATTTAAATCAGGTTGTGAGGTTGAGTATAAAGCTGCAAAGTATGGACTGAGAAAGGCTATAACAACAGCCAAGAAGCAGTACATAGAAAAGCTGGACAGCCTCTACTCCACTCCTGACCCAGAGCGCATGCGGCAAGGCTTGCAATACATCACAGACTACAAGAGGACCAACAGCAGCACCACTAGTTATACAGACAGCCTGCCGGACGATCTCAACATCTTTTACACCCGCTTCGAGACCACCAGCCACCGCACAGAGAAGAGACACACACTCACGCCCCCCCCCCCACCTCCACTAACAGTCTCACCAGGCCAAGTAAACAAAGCACTGACTAATATCAACCCCCGCAAGGCAGCAGGACCAGACAACAAACCTGGGCGGGCCCTCAGAGCATGCATGCACTGCCGAGCTGAGTGATGTTCTCACAGCAATCTTCAACCTCTCCCTCAACCAGAACATTGTCCCCTCCTGCTTCAAAACGACAACCATCATCCCCCTCCCCAAAAGGAGCCTGCCGACCTGTCTGAATGATTACAGACCGGTAGCACTCACTCCAATCATCATGAAGTGCTTTGAGAGAGTGGTGCTGTCCCTCATTCAGGACAGCATACTGGATACCCTGGACCCCCTGCAGTACGCCCACCGGTCCAACAGGTCAGATGCTATCACTGCAGCACTCAATTACTCTCTCTCCCACATGGAAGATAAAGACTCCTACATTAGGATGCTCTTTGTCGACTACAGCTCCGCCTTCAACACGGTCATCCGCCACAAACTCACCGACAAACTGTCTTTATTTGGCCTGCACCCCACCCTCTGTGACTGGCTACTGGACTTTCTAACTGGCAGGCCCCAATCTATCAGAATGGGTAACAGCATCATCACAGCCAGCATCATCACAAACACAGGTGTCCCACAGTGTTGTGTTCTCAGCCCCATCCTCTACAGTCTCTTCACCCATGATTGTGTTTGACATGGTATTAGTGACCCACAGAGCAGACACGACTCAGGATAGATACAATGTGTGCGTGCAGGGTGTGTAGTGTAGTGTAGTGCGATCTGTATCTCCAGCTGGGGCTGGCAGAGCACCATACAACCTGGCAACCCTGGAACAAGACAAAGGCCGTTAGTTGCAGCTTAGCACACAAAGCACTTGGGATGTTAGTGTGCTTACTGTCAGAGATGGTCGAGCAAAGCCCAGGTAGCGCCGAAGCTGCAGCCAGGAAGATAGTGTCCGCTGGAGGCCGAGGAGCTGGAGGTGAGGAAGTAAGTCCACCGCCTGGAAAGGAGAGAGGACCGCCGCCACGGATCTCCGCCTGTGCACAGGGGAAGCAGACAGCGTGAAGGAAAGCGTAGAGGCTTACTTGTGATGGTTGGTCCTGGAGGTACAGGCCCAGACAGGGTTCAGCAAAGGCTTGGAAGCCAATGAGTAGAAGCACAAAGTGCTGGGAAGCACGAAGATAGGCATAGCAGGATTCTGGGAATGGAACCAGACGACTCCGCACCGAGCACTGGTCCTGATGAAATAAATAGGCCGCTGGAGATAGCAGGCAGGTGCGCGCACAGGTGCGGTGATTGGCAGCCATGACAGTGTTGCCTTCCACAAGGACAATATCATCCTAAAGTTCACGGATGACACAGCAGTGATAGGACGAATCACTGATGATGATGAAGCATCCTACAGGAGGGAGGTGGCCAACCTGGTGTCATGGTGTGAGGACAGCAACCTCACCCTCAACATGGACAAGACAAAGGAGATGATAGTGGACTTGAGGAAAGGGAGGAGGAGACCCCATTGGCTGCTGTTAATCTGGAAGCTTGAGGAGGAGAGGGTGAGCAGCTTTAAATACCTGGGTATCCACATCAGCGAGGACCTTAAGTAGACACACAACACCACAGAGCTGGTTAAGAGAGCTCAACAGTGGCTGTACTTTCTGAGGAGCCTGAAGAAGTTTGGTGTGTCCTCCAGGATCCTCAACAATTTCTACAGCTGCATCATTGAGAGCATCTTGACCAACTGCATCACTGCGTGGTATGGCAGCACCACTGCCCTGGACTGCAAACACCTGCAGAGAATGGTTAAGACAGCGGAGAAGATCATCAGGACTCCAGTCCCCTCTTTACAGAGCATCTACCACTGCAGAGTCCAAAGGAGAGCTGACGCAATCCTCCGGGACCCCACCCACCCCCAGCACAGATTGTTCACACTTCTACCCTCAGGCCAGAGGTACAGAAGTGTGAAATGCAGGACATCCAGATTGAAGAACTCCTTCTTTCCCACTGCCATCAGACTTCTGAACATACATAAACACATACATACAGTATCTCACAAAAGTGAGTACATCTCTCACATTCTTGTAAATATTTTATTATATCTTTTCATGGGACAACACTGAAGATATGACACTTTGATACAATGTAAAGTAGTCAGTGTACAGCTTGTATAACAGTGTAAATTTGCTGTCCCCTCAAAATAACTGAACACACAGCCATTAATGTCTAAACCACTGGCAACAAAAGTGAGTACACCCCTAGTGAAAATATCTAAATTGTGTCCAATTAGCCATGTTCCCTCCCCGGTGTCATGTTACTCGTTAGTGTTACAAGGTCTCAGGTGTGAATGAGCAGGTGTGTTAATTTTGGTGTTATTGCTCTTACACTCTCTCATACTGGCCAGTGGAAGTTCAACATGGCACCTCATGGCAAAGAACTCTCTGAGGATCTGAAAAAAAAAATGTTGCTCTACATAAAGATGGCCTAGGCTATAAGAAGATTACCAACACCCTGAAACTGAGCGGCAGCACGGTGGCCAAGACCATACAGCGGTTTAACAGGACAGATTCCACTCAGAACTGGCCTTGCCTTGGTCAACCAAAGAAGTTGAGTGCCCATGCTCAGCGTCATATCCAAAGGTTGTCTTTTGAAAATAGATGTATGAGTGCTGCCAGCATTGCTACAGAGGTTGAAGGGGTGGGTGGGGGTGGGGGTGGGGGGCCAGCCTGTCAGTGTTCAGACCATACGCTGCACACTGCATCAGATTGGTCTGCATGGCTGTCATTCCAGAAGGAAGCCCCTTTTGAAGATGATGCACAAGAAAGCCCACAAACAGTTTGCTGAAGACAAGCAGACTAAGGACATGGATTACTGGAACCATGTCCTGTGGTCTGAGGAGACTAAGATAAACTTATTTGATTCAGATGGTGTCAAGCGTGTGTGGCAGCAACCAGGTGAGGAGTACAAAGACAAGTGTGTCTTGCCTACAGTCAAGCATGGTGGTGGGAGTGTCATGGTTTGGGGCTGCATGAGTGCTGCCGGCACTAGGGAGCTACAGTTCATTGAGAGAACCATGAATGCCAACATGTACTGTAACATACTGAAGCAGAACATGATCCTCTCCCTTCAGAAATTGTGCCACAGGGCAGTATTCCAACATGATAACGACCCCAAACACACCTCCAAGACGATCACTGCCTTCCTAAAGAAACTGAGGGTAAAGGTGATGGACTGGCCAAGCATGTCTCCAGACCTAAACCCTATTGAGCATCAGTGGGGCATTATCAAACAGAACATGGGTACTAAGGATGTTCCACATTATTAAGCATGCCACAGGTTTCAAGTAATATGGGAAAGAGAAGGTGGCAGCGCGGTGGAAGAGTGGTTAGCACTGCAACTCACCCATGGCCGGGGGATGCTGGGTTCAATCCCAGCCCCCGACCAACAGTGATCTGTGTGGGGTTTGCATGTTCTCCCCGTGTCTGTGTGAGTTTACTCCGGAATTTCTCCGGTTTCATCCCACATGCCAAAAACATGCAAGTTAGATTAATTGGCATCAAACTGGGGATTCTAAATTGTCCTTAGGTATGACTGTGAGAGTGAATGGTTGTCTGTCTCACTGTGTTGGCCCTGTGATGGACTGGTGATCTGTCCAGGGTGTACCCTGCCTCTTGCCCAAAGATGCTGGGATAGGCTCCAGCCCCCCCCCCCCGCGACCCGAAAAGGATTAAGCGGAAGAAGATGGATGGATGGAAAAAGGATCTCTCTGCTGCCAAAAAGCATCAAACAGTGCAATGGCTTGGACAAGGCATAAAAACAGAAATTTCACAAAAACTTAAGCGTGATCATTGTACTGTGAAGAAATTTGTGTCTGATTCACAGCACAGATGACCTCATGTGGATAAAGGCATAATGAGGAAGATTTCTGCCAGACAAATTCACGGGATTCAGACAGCAGCTGCTAAAATGCTATTACAAAGCAACAAACAGGTATTTGAAGCTGCTGGTGCCTCTGGAGTCCCACAAACCTCAAGGTGTAGGATCCTCCAGAGGCTTGCAGTTGTGCATACACCTACTATTCGGCCACCCCTTGTCATGACTGATTAACTAATTCAGCCCACGTGCAAGGTACAGCAACAAAGAGACAATCATGCAGATCACAATCGTGATCTGCATTATTATTTATGCAAATCCGCCGGCGAACGCTGGGACAGCGCGTGACGTCATTCACTCAGTAACTGGCAGGCTGCTGACAGAACACCCAGATGCTCTTCTCCTCATCTCAGGTGATTTCAACCATATTTCACTGTCCCTCATTCTACCCACGTTCACCCAGTATGTCACATGCCACACTAGAGACAATAAAACATTGGACTTATTCTATGCAAATACTAAGGAGGCGTACACCTCATCACCACTCCCCCCACTTGGGAGATCGGATCACAACTTGGTTCATCTCCTGCCGGCATACAAACCCCTAGTACACAGACAACCTCCGGTCATGCGCACAGTGAAGATATGGTCTGAGGAGGCAATGGACGCTCTAAAGGACTGTTTTGAAACCACTGCCTGGGAGCAGCTCTGCGATCCACAGTGAGGACATCGATGGCCTCACTCACACCATCACTGACTACATCAGCTTCTGTGTGGACAACACCATACCCACCAAGACCATATGGTGTTGCTCGAACAACAAACCCTGGATCAACCCTGAGATAAAAACACTTCTGAGAGAGAAGAAGAGGATCTTCAGGTCGGGGAACAGGGAGATGCTGAAGTCTGTACAGAGGGAGCTGAGGAGGAAGATCAGAGAAGGCAAGGACAGCTTCAGGAAGAAGATGGAGGACAAGCTGCAACACAGCGACATCGGTGGGGTCTGGAGAAACCTTAAAACCATCTCTGGGCTCCAGAATACCTCCCCCCAGGCCACGGGGGGCAGGGAGTGGGTGAACAATCTGAACCTGTTTTTTAATAGGTTTGACCAACCGCCCTCCCCCCCGACTGCACAACAACCACTGCTGCCTCTAAAGACATCGAGTCCTGCTGCCCATACCCCACTCCACCAACACCCCCAACTCCCAGCACACAGCCCCCCAACCTGACCCTCACTAAGACCCAGGTGCGGATGGAGCTGAGGAAGATCAAGGTGAGGAAGGCCTCGGGACCGGACGGCATCAGCGCGAAGCTCCTCAAGTCCTGTGCAGACCAGCTACAGTGGGGCAAAAAAGTATTTAGTAAGCCACCAATTGTGCAAGTTCTCCCACTTAAAAGATGAGAGAGGTCTCCAATTTTCATTATAGGTATACCTCATCTATGAGAAACAAGATGAGAAAAAAAATCCAGAAAATCATATTGAAGGATTTTTAATGAATTAATTGGTAAATTCCTCGGTAAAATAAGTATTTGGTCAATAACAAAAGTTCATCTCAATACTTTGTTATATACCCTTTGTTGGCAATGACAGAGGTCAAACGTTTTCTGTAAGTCTTCACAAGGTTTTCACACACTGTTGCTGGTATTTTGGCCCATTCCTCCATGCAGATCTCCTCTAGAGCAATGATGTTTTGGGGCTGTCGCTGGGCAACAAGGACTTTCAACTCCCTCCAAAGATTTTCTATGGGGTTGAGATCTGGAGACTGGCTAGGCCACTCCAGGACCTTGAAATGCTTCTTACGAAGCCACTCCTTCGTTGCCCGGGTGGTGTGTTTGGGATCATTGTCATGCTGAAAGACCCAGCCACATTTCATCTTCAATGCCCTTGCTGATGGAAGGAGGTTTTCACTCAAAATCTCACGATACATGGCCACATTCATTCTTTCCTTTACACGGATCAGTCGTCCTGGTCCCTTTGCAGAAAAACAGCCCCAAAGCATGATGTTTCCATCCCCATGCTTCACAGTAGGTATGGTGTTCTTTGGATGCAACTCAGCGTTCTTTCTCCTCCAAACATGACAAGTTGAGTTTTTACCAAAAAGTTCTATTTTGGTTTCATCTGACCATATGACATTCTCCCAATCCTCTTCTGGATCATCCAAATGCTCTCTAGCAAACTTCAGACAGGCCTGGACATGTACTGGCTTAAGCAGGGGGACACGTCTGGCACTGCAGGATTTGTGCGGCGTAGTGTGTTACTGATGGTAGCCTTTGCTACTTTGGTCCCACCAATCTACAGGTCATTCACTAGGTCCCCCCATGTGGTTCTGGGATTTTTGCTCACTGTTCTCGTGATCATTTTGACCCCACGGGGTGAGATCTTGCGTGGAGCCCCAGATCGAGGGAGATTATCAGTGATCTTGTATGTCTTCCATTTTCTAATAATTGCTCCCACAGTTGATTTCTTCACACCAAGCTGCTTACCTATTGCAGATTCAGTCTTCCCAGCCTGGTGCAGGTCTACAATTTTGTTTCTGGTGTCCTTTGACAGCTCTTTGGTCTTGGCAATAGTGGAGTTTGGAGTCTGACTGTTTGAGGTTATGGACAGGTGTCTTTTATACTGATAACGAGTTCAAACAGGTGCCATTAATACAGGTAACGAGTGGAGGACAGAGGGGCCTCTTAAAGAAGAAGTTACAGGTCTGTGAGAGCCTGAAATCTTGCTTGTTTGTAGGTAACCAAATACTTATTTTCCACCATAATTTGCAAATAAATTCTTTAAAAATCAGACAATGTGATTTTCTCGATTTTTTTTTCTCATTTTGTCTCTCATAGATGAGGTATACCAATGATGAAAATTGGAGACCTCTCTCATCTTTTAAGTGGGAGATCTTGCACAATTGGTGGCTGACTAAATACTTTTTTGCCCCACTGTATGTGGGATTGTGGAGCACATCTTCAACCTGAGCCTGAAGCTGGGGAGGGTACCACAGTTGTGGAAAACATCTTGTGTGGTACCTGTACCAAAGACTTCCCACCCCAAAGACCTGAACAGCTACAGACCAGTGGTCCCTACATCTCACATGATGAAGACCCTGGAGAGACTGCTCCTTGCTCACCTCCGCCCCCTGGTGGGACCAGCGATGGATCCACTCCAGTTCACCTACTAGCATGGCACTGGGGTGGAGGATGCAGTGATCTTCCTCCTTCACCGTTCTCTGTCCCACCTGGAGAATCCCAGGAATGCGGTGAGGATCATGTTCTTTGACTTCTCCAGTGCTTTCAACACCATCCAACCGATGATCCTGAAGGACAAGCTGCTGACAAGCTGTGCGCAGGGGTGGACCAGCACCTGTCATCATGGATCCTGGACTACCTCACTTACCGGCCACAGTTTGTGAGAACCCGGGACTGTGTGTCCGACACGATCATTGGTAGCACGGGGGCCCCCCAGGGAACGGTCTTGGCTCCCTTCCTGTCACCCTTTATACTGCGGACTTCTCACACAACACAACACACTGCCATCTACAGAGGTTCTCTGACGACTCTGCGATCGTCGGCCTCATCTCCAACAGAGATGAAGCTGAGTACAGAGGACTTATCCAGGACTTCGTGAACTGGTGCCATCGGAACTGCCTCCAGATCAACGCGAGGAAAACTAAGGAGCTGGTGGTGGACTGCCGCAGGCAAGGACAACCCCTCACAGCACCAGTAAACATACAGGGAACAGACATTGAGATGGTGACATCCTACAAGTACCTGAGTGTTCATCTGAACAATAAACTAGACTGGTCACACAATACTGATGCACTCTACAAGAAGGGACAGCGCAGGCTGTTCCTACTGAGGAGACTCGGGTCTTTTGGTGTACAAGGGGCGCTGCTGAAGACATTCTACGACACGGTGGTGGCATCAGCCATCACTTTTGGAGTGGTCTGCTGGGGCAGTGGCACCACAGCAGCCTATAGGAAGAGACTGAACAAACTGATCAAGAAAGCTAGCTCTGTCCTGGGGAAACGCCTTGACCCAGTGGAGCTGATAGGAGAGAGAATGATTGTGGCTAAACTGTCATCTCTGCTGGAGTCCAAGTCCCACCGTATGCAGGACATACTGAACGCAGTGAGGAGCTCATTTAGCAGCAGACTACATCATCCTAGGTGCACAACCGAGAGGTTTCGCAGGTCCTTCCTACCTACGGCTGTCAGACTGTATAACCTAAGCAGGGCTGCTTGCAGAGATAGCAAAAAAACGTGACAACCTAATAGTATTGAATGCCAAAGCCGCAAGAGACTTACACAATGGTCCCCTCCAGTATACAACTAGGACAATATCAGTTGCTACGGAGGGTGACAATATGTATGGGTACATACTCATACTATGTAGGATAACTAAGTAGACGGTTATGCTGTTTATTCCATCTAGCTACAATGCTCCACACTGTGTGTATTAAATTAAACTAAATTAAATTAAATTAATTAAATTAAATTAAATCACCCTTATTGTCATTCAACCATACAACCAATCATGTACAGTAGAACGAGATTGTGCTTTACCTATCTCCAGTGTCAATCACACACACCCCAGTGCAGAGTCAGACAGATTTCCCTCCTCCATTCCATTATTGCTGAGCACCAAGCTGGATGGCAGGAAGTTCCACTTTTATATGGTCTTCGGCTTGACCTGGCCGGGATTTGAACCCCTGCCTCCCGGGTGTGGGGCGGATGCTCTACAAACTGAGCCACCACTCCGGTAGTATATATATTTATATATTTATGTGTACATACACTACCGTTCAAAAGTTTGGGGTCACCTCAGACAATTTTGTGTTTTCCATGAAAAGTCACACTTTTATTTACCACCATGAGTTGTAAAAGGAATAGAAAATATAGTCAAGACATTGACAAGGTTAGAAATAATGATTTGTATTTGAAATAATAATTTTTCCTTCAAACTTTGCTTTCATCAAAGAATCCTCCATTTGCAGCAATTACAGCATTGCAGACCTAACATGATTGCACAAGGGTTTTCTAATCATCCATTAGCCTTCTGACGCAATGAGCAAACACATTGTACCATTAGAACACTGGAGTGATAGTTACTGGAAATGGGCCTCTATACACCTATGTAGATATTGCACCAAAAACCAGACATTTGCAGCTAGAATAGTCATTTACCACATTAGCAATGTATAGAGTGTATTTCTGATTAGTTTAAAGTTATCTTCATTGAAAAAAAGTGCTTTTCTTTCAAAAATAAGGAAATTTCTAAGTGACCCCAAACTTTTGAACGGTAGTGTATGTATATTCGCTGCTCTTGTTTTTCTTGTCTTTTTGATTGTTGCTTTGAGTGTTGCTGTCCCTGTGCTGTTGCAATCCTGGAATTTCCCCATTGTGGGACTAATAAAGGCTTATCTTATCTTATCTTATCTTATCAAACTGTACACACTGTAGCAGCAACTTCTCCTCAGGCCCATCTAGGAGATCACTTTTCTTCATTTTAAAGCAACTGTAACTCAAGGTCTGGTCAAGAATGCTGTGTGTCTTCAACAGGGCCCCAGTGTAGACAATTTCACTTTTGTGTCACTTGAGTGCATGTCTTAGGAATGTTATATTTTCATGAGTGTTATTCAAATGAATGTTAAAATTATTAGTAATGGTATAAATGCATGGTCACTGAATATTAGCCTTGAGTCACTTAAATTAGTTAGATTTTATACTGAGTATATAATTCCATAGGAACTGAATGTGTTATGAATCTCTGTCCGTCTTCCCTCTCGTGATAGCCATTCACCATGCTGCCTTTCTGCTGGATAATGTACTGGCATTTGATTGACTGTTCACAAACAAAGGAATGTTCCCTCATGGGACAAAAGCCCATTCATACTCTTTATGGAAGATGATTGGTCCGTCTTGCGGCTGGTCACGTTTTATAACCAAGCAGTGCACTTCAGTTAAAGGCTTCAGAGCCGCCCTGCATACTCAGAGAATTTTTCCGTTCTTTGTACTTCTTTGCAGTTTTCTTTTGTCTAAATTGTTCTGTGAGTTTTAAGAAGTCTTTTGTGTGTGTGAACCTTGTCAAATCCTACGTTAACTTTCCTAAATCGTCTTTTGATAAGTTTTACTTGTTTTCTGGTTAACTGAGGAGAAATCATCTTTTTCTATGAGCTTGTCCTTAAAGAGAGTTAAACTCTCAAATCTTTTTTTCCTTCCCCACAGAAGCCATTCTTCTTATTTGAATGCTTCTTGCCTCCACATCTGACCCTGTAAAGAAACTAGGAGCTCGTGGGTGAAAGTGACTAAAACATTCTCCCTTCAGTCTTTGGTTTTGTTCTGTGGGCCGGAGACATCTTAAATTCAGACTGGTTGCCAATGGACTCCACGCCTGGTCCGGGGCCAGCCCTCACTCTGTCGCCAGCCTTCGCTGCCTGCCCCATGGGAGCCCCAGCCGAGTCTATGCTTCTCACAGCTGTGAACGATCTGAAAGCCGACCAGCAGTTGCTTTCCCCCAGTGTTCCGAATGCTGTCTGGAAGAGCTGCTGAGCCTTCCCAAACTTATACCACCGGCTGGCACTGACCGCCACTGAACACCTGGACCTACAGCTGTTCGTAAGTGAGACTCCCATTTTCCTATCTGCTGGGTTTAAACAAAATGTCCTAAAGATATCAATTACAATTGAGCATAACCAATATTTCATGGTACAATTAGTCCCTCAGCTGTAGGACAAAGCTATTGTAGGAAAAACTCAATTTTGGACAACCTCTACAAAACCCCAGAAAACATTCTTGATTAGATGCTGATGGCTAATATAAACATTTCTAATACATTTATCTGAAAGACTGTAATTTAGATGTTGATGGTAAAGATGAGCATTTATAGGAAATGTAACTAAAGGGCTGTAAATTGGACTGTTTTAATTTAAACTGTTTGTCAGTGAAAGCAGTAGCGCTTTTGCGCCACAGGTGGCGCTCGGTAGTGATGAGACGCTGTTAAGTGTTAGAGCACGAGAGAAAAAGAGTTGAGAATGTTCTCGAGTGTGAAGGAAAAATGGTGAAGAGTGATGTGGCCGTTATCGGGTGATGTCCCATGTCAGAGTGCCATGCCTGGTGGTGTGAAAGAAAGTCAATAAACCGCTGAAAAGTCCACCACTTGGCCTCTACTTCGCCTTCCGGGTTTAACACTATAAACTGAAGGAAAATTCTTATTCATTTTTAAGTAACCTCCTTTCATTTTTGTAGACTAATTCAGAAGTTCCTTTTTAGTTAATCAGCTTATGGAATTTTTCCCCATAAAATTGCATTCTGGCTGTTAGATACTTCAGCCTTCCATTGCAGTACAGTTGAAACTAAAATCTGGTTCTCTTGGTTCCTCAAAGGTTTAACTATAGATTTTATGCTCAGGAATCCACTAACAGTTAATGTGATACTGAACACCTGTTTATCATTTGAATCTGCTTATTCATCATTTGAATGTCATGTCACGTAACCTGAATGAGTTCATTTAATAAAATTGTAAATGAGAGAAGTTGAAGCGTTTTTCCTTTGCATATATGTTTTCTGGGTCACGGCAGTAAAAGAACTCACTAAATTTTGAGACTGATTCATTAAGTAATTGAAGTTATGGAAATTAATTAATTGAAATTAATTCATTAACAAATTGTTCTTTTAGAACTGGCGCCCCCTTTTTACGAGTGCTTTCCTATTTTATTTAGTGAGTTTTGGGGTGACAGTTTAACTCTGTCCTCTTGCACACCCACTATTAAATAAAATAAATAATTCCTGTACCTTATTATACTATATTTTATTAAATATCACTACATATTGTGGGGCCCCACGCGGGCCTGTGTGCAACAGCTGGCAGAATATATGCAAAAGAAAAAAATCAGTGAGACAAAAACTGTATGTTTTTTTTGTTTTTTTTTTTTGTTCAAATATTGATCCACTTTTTATGGTGAACCTGTGTGTGTGCTGGTGTCTTGGAGAGCTGCAGCAGGCAGGTCTGTGTCTCCCTCTGTGTGTGTTTGTTTACCCCACCTCCTGCTGAGGTGTCTGTGTTTCTGATAGTGACAAAGGGGGGGGGGGGGGTTGAGCTGATTCACCCCACTTCCTGAGTTGAGCAGAAGAGCTGTTAATGCATGTAGGAAGTTTTAAGCAGTATTATATGCTGAGTTAAGAAAAATAAAGGCCTAGAGTGACAGAAACGTGAAGAAAGCCGTTCTGTTTACTCGTCAGTCTAACCTCCCAGCGAATTATCCCAGTGGGATGAATTATAATTGTGTATAATTGACACACAGATATACCTGTCAATGAAGCCAGATGATAGTAATCAGTTAGCCAAGTTAGAAGCCTGTCTTAAGGAAATCAAAGCTTGGATGACTTGTAATTTCCTGCTGTTAAATTCAGATAAGACTGAAGTCATTCTTGTTGGTCCAAAAAACCTTAGAAATACCCTTTCAAATCAAACTTTTAGTTTGGATGCAGTTACTCTTTCTCTTACAAGCTCTGTGAGGAACCTTGGAGTTATTTTTGATCAAGATCTGTTTTTCAGTTCACATATTAAATTTGTTTCAAAGACTACCTTCTATCATTTGCGTAATATTGCCAAGATTAGGAGCATCTTGTCTCAGAGTGATGCTGAAAAACTGATCCACGCTTTTGTTAGCTCTAGATTAGATTATTGTAACTCTTTATTATCAGGTTGTCCTAAAACATCTCTAAAAAGTCTTCAGTTGATCCAAAATGCTGCTGCAAGAGTTTTAACAGGTACTAGAAAGAGAGATCATATCTCTCCGGTTCTGGCCTCCCTTCATTGGCTTCCCATAGAGTTTAGAATTAAGTTTAAAATCCTTCTTCTTGTGGTTTATATTAATCATATATCCCATAACCTACATATGTATAAGCATGTTAGAATGTTTGGTGATCACATATGTACAATGACCTCACGCCTCAGAACAGGACAAGAGGTCTCAACCGCCAGCGAAGATCAAAGAGCATCCGAGGCGCAGTGGTGGAGACCAGATCGATCGCCCTGACTTCCCAGGGCCAGGTGGAAGAAACAGAGGACAATGGAGGAGATCGATCGCCCTGACCACCCAGGGTCAGGTGGAGGAGTAGGAAGACAAAGGAGGGGGGATTAAGCTAATGCAGGATGTCAGCTTTGAGGTGCAATGTCTTTTGTTATGTGTAGGTATAAGTATGTAGGTCTGGATGTGTTGGACCTCTTATTCTGCTTCTGCACTGAGATGAGACTTGTTAGAGGAGCGAAGCTGATAATAAACTTGGGTTTATAAATCACATCGCCTCATTATTCCAAGCTCTTCTACACTGGTGACCAGACGTGAGGATGGAACAGAGACGTTCTCCTGCGATTGACTCATCGGAAGCGACCCAGGCAAGCGCCGGCGCCCATGCAGACAGGGGAACGGATGGAAGACGTTCCTCCACGGCAGAAGAGAGGGCTCAACCGAGCACCATCCCCAGCCCCACCGTGAGAGCAGAAGAAAGGCACTCTCACCCGGCGGACACATCAAGGACGGCCCACACAAGCGCCGTCACCGTCAAGCTGCCAGAATTCTGGCAAGAAGACCCGAGCTTGTGGTTCCAGCAAGCTGAGGCTCAGTTTGCACTGGCGGGCATAACGGCGGACGAGACGAAGTTTTATCACATCGTCGCCAAACTCGACGCTGCCACGTCAAGATGCGCGCGGAGCATAATCCGACAGCCGCCCGCCCATGACAAATACAGAGAGCTGAAGGCGACCATCGTCGAGAACTTCGTCCCCTCAGCCGAGGAGAGAGTAGAGAGGATCCTGGCGATCTACGGCCACAGAGGATGCAGACCCAAGGCCCTCATGGAGGACATGCTGCAGCTCAAGGAGGAGGACAACGACAACTTCCTCTTCCAACACATCTTCCTCAGCACTCTGCCGCCACACATGAGAGGGACGCTGATCAACATGCGGTGCAGCACCCAGCAGGACTTCTGTGTGCTGGCCCAAGAAGCGCAGTGACTCACCAACGCCTGCAGGGAACAGGTGGCCACAGCAGCATCCACAGACGCCCAGAGCAGCGGAGAACCACAGACAACCGAGCAGAGCCCACCCACCATGGTGGCAACAAGACGCAGCAGGCGGAACGACATCTGTTATTACCACCACCGTTTCGCCGAGGGGGCGTAGAAATGCGTTCCCCCCTGCAAGTTCAAAAGTTCGGGAAAACGCCAAAACGGAGAACCGTTAACGGCTGCGGTTCTCGGCGAAAAAAATAAACTTCTTTATGTGACTGACGGACACACCGGGAGACAGTTCCTGATCGACACCGGAGTTCAACTGAGCTTTATCACCCCTTCCCACACAGATCGGGCCATGGGTTCCCGGGGAAATGGGGCGATGGCAGCCAACGGCTCCATCATCGACACTTTTTGGTGAAAGGAGCCTGCCTCTTTGCATTCACGGCCGCAACTATAGATGGTCATTTATTGTAGCGGCGGTGAGTTTTAACATGTTGGGCGCTGATTTTTTGTGTGCACATGGGTTGTTAGTCGATCTAGCAAATAGGCGCTTGGTTAATGCACTATCATTTTATTCTATCCCCTGCTCAGCTCGAGTCTCTCCACCACCCGTGCAGGCCAGCGTCGCAACAGCAGGAGGTAAGTTTGACCAACTCCTCACCCAATTTCCAACACTCACAGCTCCAAAATTTTCAGCAACAGTAGCGAAACACGGGGTTGAACACTTCATCCCCACAACAGGCCCACCCGTGTTCGCCAAAGCTCGGCGCTTAGACGCGACCAAGCTCGCCATAGCACGGGACGAGTTTGCCACCCTGGAAAAATTAGGCATTATTAGACGCTCGAAAAGCCCCTGGGCATCGCCACTCTGCATGGTCCCGAAAACCGACGGTTCTTGGAGACCGTGCGGTGATTACCGCAGATTAAACAATGCGACAGCGCATGACCGCTACCCAATTCCTCACATCCAAGATTTCTCACTACATCTGGCGGGTGCGCGCATTTTTTCTAAAATAGACCTGGTTCGCAGCTATCACCAAGTCCCCGTTCGAGCGGAAGACATTCCTAAAACGGCTGTAATAACCCCTTTCGGTCTTTTTGAATTTTTGTGGATGCCGTTTGGCCTCAAAGGCGCTGCTCAAACCTTTCAGCGGATGATGGACGCGGTATTACGCGATCTCCCTTTCGTGTTCGTCTACCTCGACGATATGCTGGTAGCCAGCTCATCGGAGGAAGAACATGAACAACACCTCACTACGGTTTTTCAGAGACTAGAAGCGCACGGGTTAATAATCAAACCAGCCAAATGCAAATTCGGCGTGTCACAAATTGATTTTTTGGGACACAGAGTTTCACCAGAGGGGGCAGTCCCATTGCCAGACAAAGTTCGCGCAGTAAAAAATTTTCCACTACCACAAACGGTCAAATCGCTGCAAGAATTTTTGGGAATGGTTAATTTTTAAAACCGTTTCCTCCCCCGCGCAGCTCAACTCATGCAGCCCCTGTATACCGCGCTCAGAAAACAAAAGCCTTCCAACGCCGTCGAATGGACCCCGGAGCGCGAACGCACCTTCGCGGAAGTAAAAAGTGCTCTAGCGAATGCCACATTGTTGGTTCACCCTGATCCCTCGGCCCGCATCGTGCTAACCACAGACGCTTCAGACCCGGCCATAGGGGCAGTTGTGAAACAACACATTGGCAGAACCTGGCAACCTTTGGCATTTTTCAGCAAATCATTAAACCAAACGGAGCGTAAATACAGCACTTTTGACAGGGAGCTGCTAGCACTTCGTTTATCCATCCGCCACTTCCAGTTCTGGTTAGAAGGGCGGCGTTTCATGGCTTTTGTAGACAACAAACCGCTCACCTTTGCGATGGCTAAAATTTCAGAACCATGGTCAGGCAGGCAACAAAGACAGCTAGCTGCAATTTCAGAGTTCACCACAGACATTCGACATGTGGCAGGCAAACTTAACGTGGTAGCAGACTGCCTCTCTCGCGCTGTGACATCGCCAGAGCGCGAGGAGACAGATTATACTACCTCAGCCGCAGAACTCTTCGCCAACGCGGACATGTACGCGGCCCCAATTCACGTAGGGATAGATTATGCAGCCATGGCAGAAGAGCAAAGCAGTGACGCGGACGTGCGCGCACTCCTGTCTGGACCAACAAGGTTAAGGCTGGAGGAAAGGGGTTTACGCGACGGTGTACCCCCCCTAATCTGCGACGTTTCAACCGGCCGACCTCGCCCGGTAGTCCCACCTGCATGGCGCCGCCGTATTTTCGAGTCAATTCACTCCCTCGCACACCCAGGTGTGCGCGCCTCGGTTAACATGGTTGCCGAAAAGTTTGTGTGGCCCGGCCTGCGCAAAAATGTAAAGGAATGGCCAACAACTTGCATGTCTTGTCAGCGCGCCAAAATACACAAACACACAAAAGCCCCTCTAGAGCCTTTTCGAATCCCAGCTAGAAGGTTCGACCACGTTCATGTCGACCTCGTGGGACCACTACCTTCGTCTCAAGGTTTCACACACCTGTTAACAATGATAGACCGTACTACGCGCTGGCCTGAGGCGGTCCCTCAGGTGTCAACCACAGCGGCGGAAGTCGCTCGTGTTTTTTTGACAAACTGGATGGCACGTTTCGGCGTCCCATCCGACATCACGTCTGATAGGGGGCCTCAATTTGTCTCAGAGCTTTGGTCAGCCATGGCCAGCAGCTTAGGAGCGACAATTCACCGCACCACCGCTTATCACCCTCAGGCTAATGGGTCATGCAAGCGCTTTCACAGATCTTTAAAGGTCGCCCTCAGAGCCTCACTAACGGATACAAATTGGGTAAATAAATTCCCCTGGGTTTTATTGGGGTTGCGTGGTGCGCCTAAAGAGGATCTAGACGCCTCCCCAGCAGAATTAGTTTTTGCACAACCTCTCAGACTCCCAGGTGAATTTTTACCAGAGAACCCAGAGCCTGGGCATCTTCCAGCCATGAGGCTTTCAGGCAGCAGCGGACCGGACACTCTCTCCGGACCGGCACACCACTCTTTTCCACAGGTTTTTGTCCCCCAAGCTTTAAAAAACGCCGAATTCGTTTTTGTTAGGCACGAAGCTTTAAAATCTACCCTCCGTCCACCATACGATGGACCATTCAGAGTGCTGGAACCTGGTGATAAGCATTTTGTGCTTGATTTAGGGGACAGAAAAGAAACAGTCAGCATTGACAGACTTAAACCTGCCTTCTTCTTGAGAGACGAACCTGCACGGTTGGCGAGAGCACCTCGGCGGGGTAGACCCCCCAAGAAAAAAGACTCAGCCCCCCTGCAGGGAACAAATAACCACTCTCCTCCCCAAGCTGTAGATTCCTTACAGAAAGGTCCCACCAGGACGCCAAAGCGGACCCACAGCAGATTCGGGAGAAGACTTAAACCCAGACGGCACAGGGACTGACACAAATTAACCTAAAGTTGTTAACTATTTTATCAGATTGTGCTGTGACAGTTTTAAGACTGATTTGTGATATTACTACGCTGTTATGATTACCACTGAATTCTCTACAGGAGCATAGCTGCTGGAAAGTTTTTTTTTTTTTTTCCTTGTCAAGAGGTTTAACAGTTGGTATGTCATAAAAATTATCTTAAACTGTGGACTTTCTTTTATTGTCCTTTTCTTAGTCGTTTGGGGGGGGCTGTGGTTTATATTAATCATATATCCCATAACCTACATATGTATAAGCATGTTAGAATGTTTGGTGATCACATATGTACAACGACCTCACGCCTCAGAACAGGACAAGAGGTCTCAACCGCCAGCGAAGATCAAAGAGCATCCGAGGCGCAGCGGTGGAGACCAGATCGATCGCCCTGACTTCCCAGGGTCAGGTGGAAGAGACAGAGGACAATGGAGGAGATCGATCACCCTGACCACCCAGGGTCAGGTGGAGGAGTAGGAAGACAAAGGAGGGGGGATTAAGCTAATGTGGGATGCCAGCTTTGAGGTGCAATGTCTTTTGTTATGTGTAGGTATAAGTATGTAGGTCTCAATGTGTTGGACCTCTTATTCTGCTTCTGCACTGAGATGAGACTTGTTAGAGGAGCGAAGCTGATAATAAACTTGGGTTTATAAATCACATCGCCTCGTTATTCCAAGCTCTTCTACACTTCTCACTTTTAAAGCTCTAAACAATCAAGTCCCTTTTTATTTAAAAGATCTGATATTACCCTATTATCCTAACAGAGCACTACGCTCCCAAAATGCTGGATTACTTGTAATACCTAGAATCTCCAAAAGTACAATGGGGGACAGAGCCTCCAGTTATCAAGCTCCTCTCTTGTGGAACCAGCTGCCAATCTGGATTCGGGAGTCAGACTCGATCTTTGTTTTTAAGAATAGGGTTTAAACCTTCCTTTTTGATATAGCCTACAATTAGGGAGGGATCATGCGTTTCTGAACCCTCTCTTAGTTATGCTGCTATTAGGTTTAGACAGCCAGGGGATCTCCAATAATTGCACTGGGCCTCACTCCTTTCTTCACTCTCAATGAAATATATATATTTTTTTGCTGGTCATTAATATCTGTTTGTTCTCTCCCATAGATTTAGTCCCCATCGTGCTGTTTGCTCTCTACATGTCTGTTCTTTTCATCTTCTCTATCCCCTCACCCCCCAGCCAGTCGCAGCAGATGACTGCCCCTCCCTGAGCCTGGTTCTGCTGGAGGTTTCTTCCTGTTAAAAGGGAGTTTTTCCTCTCCACCGTTGCCAAGTGCTTGCTCATAGGGTATCGCCTGATTGCTGGGGTCTTTCTGCAATTGTAGGGGTTTCCCCTACAGTTGAAAGCGTTATGAGATGACTGTTGTTGTGAAATGGCGCTATATAAATAAAGTTGAATTGAGTTGAATTGAATTGAATTAAACCGACCAGTTCTGTATTGCCCAAGTGTTTGGTGATGTCAGATTAGGCTGGACGCAGCTGATCAAGTCACTGAGTAAATTGTTTGGGAGTAGCACTTAACTATACCCGGAATTAAAAGGGTAAGATTATTTGTGCATAAATAAAGGAAAATTGGAGATTAAAACACTCCAGTTTTTGAAAAGCAAGGCGTGGTGTTGTCAATAGACTCGTGCCCACATCCACGTGTCACGTGCACGCTCACAGTCACGTGACCGACAGGCTGTGCACGAAAAACTGTGCATGAGCAGAGTCAGCGTGCAGACGCCATTTTGAAGGCACTAAGAGGGAGTCACCCTAACCGCCATTTTGAGTGAGACCGGTAGACCCGCCCAGAGTGACGTCACTTGTCTCCTCCTCTTTGAAGTGCAGAGATAAGTGCCTCCATCTTGTGGTCAACTATAGGAGTTACATTTCTTGTATGAGTGCACACCCAGAGTAAAGCGGAACAAATCTATTAAGCTGTTTTATAATCAAATCGAGCTTCTAAACTAGCTTCAAATCAACCCAGATTATCCGGAACAACCTAAATTTAAACCACATTCAAAGTTTTATGCCAAGAACAAAAGAAAAAAGAAACTTGTTGGTTTTAGAGGTTGTTCTCATTGGTGGAAGACCTTTTGACTGCATATATACAGTATATACACAGTGAAAGAACATAAAAGCATAGACCTTGCATTTACTCACGCATGTTAACCACATATTTTAATCTTTAAAATTAAAAGCATATATTCACACATCTTTTGCTAAACTTTGCAAACTTTTGAAACTATATATCTGTGTTTTGTTTTCAATGCTACTTTGTATGATTCCTTTCACAGGAAGCCAACTTAGGGACTCAAATAAATAATGTTTATTTAAACTTAATTTAATACTAATCCTGTGCATGTTGGTAAAAGATTTAGTGATTTACTAAATATCTACCAGAATTCTCCAAAATTAGGAAACCACATTCAGCAATTAACACTTGAAAGCTTTAGTTTATTTACAGTCAGTGTGTTGCTTTTGATTCATGTTCCCTCCACAGGAGAAGGAAAACATTTAACCAACTCACTATTTCTCACCAAGATTTAAAACAAGAAGTCAAAAGGTGAAAACACTGATTAGTCTGTAAATATTTTTTGTTTTCATAAATCACAACCCAACCTTGAGGAATCTCCTACTACAAGGGGGGGGAGGAGATACCGAAGACACAACTGAACATCCTCCACCCGAGGCTCCGGAGGGGCCTGAAAATGCAATGCCGCCCACTGCCATTTTGGTAGTCCGGGTACCTGAAAAACTAATTTGAATCACACCTGTCACATTGCTTATGACTCCACTGACCGGAGGCACGATGACACCCCTTACTCAGTGAAGGCAAGGTTAATCTCACCGGGGAATTTCTCTTTTTGTCTTAAAGGGTGTGGAAACATCTCTTTGGGCAGTTTACCACTTTCTAGGTGTGCAACGGTGCATAATGCGTCTCGCCCCTGTACTGCTACCTGCTGGACCAACAAAGTGGACAAAAGTTGTCCTGAAGATCCTTTTTGTCAGTCTAGAAGCCTGGAAGGAAATGTCACCCTGCAGGAGCTCTGTAGTGCTGCCATTTGTGATTCTTACAAACATGGCATACATATGGTGACAGGGGGTTGGTGGCTGTGTGGCCATCGTGCCTACTCACACCTGGCCATGAATTGGGGAGGGGTGTGTGTCCCGTAGTTGTGACTGACCATACCATCATATTGTCGGCAGGACAGGTGGGCAGGGTGAAGAGAGATGTCTCCTTTGCACCACATGATCCCATCTGGGGCACAGATGTGCTGGAAGAATTCAAGTTTGAAACCATGGGGCAGGAGGTATTCAACCCCTTGCTGCCTTTGGTGGGAGTGGCTAAGAACACCTTATGGATTGAAACAACTAGTTATAGACTACACACATTTGTGAATTTTTGTTTATCTGCTTTTTCTGGTATACATGAGGAATTAACAGCGTTTAGCCTTATGTTGGCTCAAAATAGAATGGTTCTTGTTCAAATAACTGCCGCCCGAGGGGGCATATGTGTAATTGTAGGAGATTATTGTTCTACTTTTATCCCTGAAAATGATGCAGATGGTCACGTGATTGCCTCAGCCATACAGCATTTGACTGCTTTGCAAGCTGCTATGGCCAGAGACAACATCACTAATGAACATACCTGGTTAAGTTGATTATTCTCTTCATGGAGAGGTCTCATCATGAACTTGTTAAAGATTTTTGTGGTATTATTTTTGGCTTTTTCTTGTGTCCTTCCCTGCATCCGTAATATGATGATGAGATTGGTGCTTGTTAATTTAGTGATGTACCATAGAGCGATTGCCGGGGATGGTGGCGATGATGAACAAACAGTGTGAGCTCAAGGTATCTCTCCATGACCCGAGTACAGAATAAAAGTATGACTGACATGCAGAAAACCAAAAGGAGTTGCATAATCATGATGTGAAGTTTTAAACATTATTTTTACTTTATTTTATGTTACTCTTATTCTGTTTTTACATTTTATCATTACACTTTACTATTAGGATTATTGTTTTGTTTAGATTGTTTTGTTTTATCCTTTATGTTTGGTTTTTTTTATATAAGCTGCAATGACCATGTTTACATGGACACAAGTAACTGGATTAAAAGCCTGATCGGAATAAAAATGCTTAATGTAAACATGCCAGTCTGAATATTCTGACCCGATCACACTCATTTGGATCACAGTTTCATTTCAATTGAGACGGGTGGGTTATGCCGATTGTTCATCCAAATGGCGCGCATGAAAACACTTATTCCAAAGGGTGGGCAGAAAATATGTTTACTGCACATGTCTGTACGTTAACCACATGTCAATGTGACATATTTCTGCCTTTACAGCAGCTAGCGGAAGACATAGCGGGAGTAAAACAAACCTGGTCTGTATCGTCCTGCTGTCTCCCTCTGTTCGTCATATGCAGAAGTATGTACTTGTAGCTTCATTACGGAGACCAGCAGAAGCAAAAGTACAGTCTGAATAATACGATACAGGTCCATTTCAAAACGAGAAAGACACAAAGCGGGGCTTGCTAACACCGGAAGTTGACTTCTTCTTCTACTATTTTTGGAATGTCGAAATGTCGACGTGCACATGTCAAAATGATTTAGTCCGTTCAAATGTGTGACACATGGAAACGCACGTCCTAATCGGATCAGCTTTTTCAGGATCCATGTAAACAGTAAAGTTCTGATCTGAATTGTAATCAGATTGAAGAAATTTTGCCCATGTAACCGTGGCTAGTGACACATAACTATAACACAATATACCCTTATTATATCCTTTTATAATTGTTTTGTCATCATTTTGTTTTTCACTGTTTTACCATTGATGATTTTCTTTATTGATTAATTAGTTTATTGTTCCATTTTTCCTCATAAAGGACTAAAATATTTAGCCGGTGCCTGGAGCAACAGGGCGGATGGCGGACTTTCTCCGTCGTTAGCTAGTTAGGATCTGTTGCAAGCAAATGCATTGGAGCTTAGCATAGCTGCCAGATGGGGTTTTAGATGTCATAAATCGTTCTTTTTTTGATGTCTTGCATGGCATCAAAGGGGGGAGAATGATAGAAAAGTTTCATATTTGTTTCATACATGTGATTTGCTTTGTCTCAGAGTCTGCCTCAGAGTCTGTGTGAAATGTACAAGGTTGTGGCAGCTGGACATTTATCTCTTTGTTTTTGTTTTCATGTACTGTATTGTTATGACCCCCTCATGAATCGTCGCCTTATCGTGGTGGGGGGGTTTGCATGCCCCAGTGATCCCAGGAGCTATGTTGTCTGGGGCAATTTGCCTCTGATAGGGTCACCCAAGACAAACTGGTCCTGGGTGAAGGGCCAGACTAATAACGGTCCAACAGACTCTCATGATAAATTCTATATCAAGGATTCATTGTACCCCGCCCAGTATGGGGTTACCGGGGCCCCACCCTGGAACCAGGCCTGGGGGAGGGGCTCGAAGGCTAGCATCTGGTGGCCGGGTTTCCAACCATGGGACCCGGCCGGGCTCAGCCAGAAGGAGTTACATGGGTCCGCCCTCCAGTGGGCTCACCACCTGCAGGAGGGATCATGGGGGTCCGGTGCTATGTGGATTAGGTGGTGGTCAAAGGTGGAGACCTTGACGGACTGATCCCAAGCTTTCTAAACTGGCTTTTGGTACGTGGAATGTCACCTCTCTGGTAGGGAAGGAGCCTGAGCTGGTGTACGAGGTTGAGAGATACCAGCTAGATATAGTCAGCCTCACCTCAACACACAGTTCCAGTTCCGGAACCAGTCTCCTGGAGAGGGGCTGGAGCTTGGCCTTTTCTGGAGTTGCCCCGGGTGAGAGGCGACGAGCAGGGGTGGGTATTCTTGTATCCCCCCACCTTGCTGCCTCTATATTGGAGTTTTCCCCAGTGGATGAAAGGATTGCTTCCCTGCGCCTTCGGGTTGGGAAAAGGGTCCTGACCATCATTTGTGCCTATGCACCAAATGATGTTTCAGAGTACCCACCCTTTTGGAGTCTGTGACTGGGGTGCTGGAGGGTGCTCCTCTTGGAGACTCCATTGTCCTACTGGGGGACTTCAATGCACGCGTGGGCAACGACAGTGAAACCTGGAGGGGGGGGGGGGGGGAACTGGGAGGAACAGCCTGCCCGATCTGAACCCGAGTGGTGTTCAGTTATTGGACTTCTGTGCTAGCCACAGTTCGTCCATAATGAACACCATGTTCAAGAATAAGGGTGTCCATATGTGCACTGGCACCAGGACACCCTAGGTCGCAGGTCGATGATCGATTTTGTTATCATGTCATCAGACCTGCGACCATATGTCTTGGACACCCGGGTAAAGAGAGGTGCAGAGCTATCAACTGATCACCACCTGGTGGTGAGTTGGATCCGGTGGTAGGGGAGGAAGCCATTCAGACCTGGTAGACCCAAACATATAGTGAGGGTGTGCTGGGAACATCTGGCTGAGGCCCCTGTCCGGGAGGTCTTCAACTCCCACCTCCGGAAGAACTTCAACCACATTCCGAGGGAGTCTGGAGACATGGAGTCTGAATGGGCCATGTTCTCCACCTCTGTTGTTGAAGTGGCGGCACAGAGCTGCGGCCGCAAGGTGGTCGGTGCATCTCGTGGTGGCAACCCCCGAACCAAGTGGTGGACACCAGTGGTGAGGGGGGCCATTAAGCTGAAGAAGGAGTCCTATCAAGCTTGGTTGGCTTGTGGGACTCCCGAAGCAGCTGAGGTGTACCGGCAGGTCAAGCGGAGTGCAGCTCGGGTGGTTGCTGAAGAAAAAACCCGGATATGGGAGGAGTTCTGTGAGGCCATGGAACAAGACTTTCAGTCGGCCTCAAAGAGATTCTGGCAAACTGTCCGGCGGCCCAGGAGGGGAAAGCAGCTCCCTGTCCACACTGTGTATGGTGTGGATGGGACACTGTTGACTTCGACTGGGGATATCATTGGGTGGTGGAAGGAATACTTCAAGGATTTCCTCAATCCCACTGATACGCCTTCCACAGAGGAAGCAGGGTTTGGGGATGTGGGGGATGACTCGCCTATCACAGGGGCCGAGGTCGCCAAGGTGGTTAAAAATCTCCTTGGTGGCCAGGCCCCGGGGGTGGACAAGATTCGCCCTGAGTAACTCAAGGCCCTGAATGTTGTTGGGCTGTCATGGTTGACATATCTCTGCAACATTGCATGGAGGTCGGGGGCAGTGCCTTTGGCATGGCAAAGCGGGGTGGTGGTTCCTCTCTTCAAAAAGGGGACCGGAGGGTGGGCTCCAACTTTAGAGGGATCACACTCCTCAGCCTCCCTGGGAAGATCTATGCCAAGGTACTGGAGAGGAGAGTCCGGCCCTTGGTCAAACCTCAGATTCAGGAGGAGCAATGTGGTTTTCGTCCTGGCCGTGGCACATCGGACCAGCTCTTTACTCTCTTGAGAATTCTTGAGGGTTCGTGGGAGTTTGCCCAACCAGTTTACATGTGTTTTGTGGACTTGGAGAAGGCATTTGACTGCATTCTTCATGGTTTTTTGTGGGGGGTGCTTCGGGAGTATGGGCTATCGGGCTTGTTGCTACGAGCTATTCGGTCTCTGTACGACCGTTGGGAGAGTTTGGCTCATATTGCCAACACTCGGTCGGACTCATTCCCAGTGAGAGTTGGACTCTGCCAGGGCTGCCCTTTGTCACCGATCCTGTTCATAATTTTTATGGACAGGATTTCTAGGCGCAGCCATGGAATGGAGGGTGTCATGCTTGGTGACCACAGGATCTCATCTCTGTTGTTTGCAGATGATGTTGTCCTGTTGGCTTCATCCAGCAATGACCTACAGCTCTTGCTGGGACGGTTTGCCACTGAGTGTGAAGCGGCTGGGATGAGAATCAGCACCTCCAAGTCCGAGTCCATGGTCCTCAGCCGGAAAAAGGTGGATTGTCCTCTCTGGGTTGGGGACAGGCTCCTGCCCCAAGTGGAGGAGTTTAAGTATCTTGGGATCTTGTTCTCAAGTGAGGGGAAAATGGAGCGAGAGATTGACAGACGGATTGGAGCAGCATCTGCAGTGATGCGGACGTTGTACCGGTCTGTTGTGGTGAAGAGGGAGCTTAGTTCTAAGGCAAAGCTGTCGATTTACCAGTCAATTTACATTCCTACTCTCACCTATTGGCACGAGCTTTGGGTAATGACCAAAAGAACGAGATTGCGGATACAAACGGCTGAAATGAGCTTTCTCCATAGGATTGCTGGACTCACCCTCAGAGATAGGGTGAGGAGCTCAGTCATCTGGGAGAGGCTCAGAGTAGAACTGCTGCTCCTCGACATTGGAAAGGAGTCAGTTGAGGTGGTATGGGCATCTGATTAGGATGCCTCATGGACGCCTCCCACTTGAGGTGTTTCAGGTGGGTGCGTCCCACTGGGAGGAGACCCCGGGGCAGACCCAGGACTCGGTGGAGAGACTGTCTCCCAGCTGGTCTGGGAACGCCTTGGTATCCTCTCTGAAGAGCTGGAGCAGGTGGCTGGGGAGAGGGAAGTCTGGGCTTCTCTGCTTGAACTGCTGCCTCCGCGACCCCGACCTCCGGAAAAGCAGTAAAAGATGGATGGATGGATGTATTGTTATGAGTATGTCTGAGAAGGAGACAGCTTGGAAGAACCAGCCTTAACTAGATATTCTCTCATGGACAGTCTTGAGATAGCAGGATGCTTAAATGACTGAAAGTTGTGTGTGTGAATCAGAATGGTGCGCGAATAGGCTCTGAGACTACTTTTGTATTGTTCTCCACTGGCCAGTGTAATTAAATTTGTTGAAACTCTGATCCAGCCTGGTTTTTGACTGAAGGTTAAGAAGGATTTTTCTAACAAGTGCATGTTGAGGTTTTTATTTTATTATTTTTGCAAAAAATAAATCGTTATCATTAGGAGATTTGTTCAATAAAATCTGAATTATGCTCTAATGGTCGATGACTTGAAAATTATACTGACTCATTTGCATCGACTATTTAGGAAAATTAGAGACAAATATTGTCTAAATAATTTGGAATGTGGTGTTAGTTAAATGTAAATATAGTTTTGGTGTCCCAGAACCCAACAGTATTCCTGTACCTCTGTCTCCCTGTCAATCCACAATGCCTGTATTGTGGAGAAAGACCTGCGGATCCTAAACTCCGCCGACTATGTCAGGTGTGCTTGATTCTTCCCCCAGTTTATACCTCCACTGGTAAAGGTTGATTTAAAAAAGTCAGCTTTGGCCTCTTTTATGGTCAAGCAGTCAGTGAAACCATGTCAAGGTCACTCTTCAGGTGTTGTAGCATCGCCATGCAAGAGATGAGAGCCCACGGTCAAGTGGCTTCTGAGTTAGTAGGGGGACAAAGTTTGCCACATACCCACACCGTAGAATCTCTTTTATATATCTAGATAATAGGCAAGTAGCTAAAATATCTTCCTCAAAGGGATGCATACTGGTAGATATCCAGCCTGATAGATCAGAGTCATAACACAAAAATGTTGTGAAAAGGCTGTAAATGAATTTAATGAAGACAATTTGTTTACAGCATTTATCATTTAAATTAAAAAAACTGGTACCATTAACTCCAGCAGTTCTTTCCACCCTCTTGAGCATTGATTTTCTGTCATGGGGGACACACTGCTCTGAATAATTTCACTCTAGGATTTAGTGCATGTTACACTGTAGCTCAAATAAATGTTATTTAATCAATAGGGAAATATAGTGTCATAATAAAAATCCTGAGGTCCCCACATATACAGTGCACTAAATCATTTTTCTATTTGCTGGGTTCATCAGTGTTATCTGCCAGGACAAATGCAGCATTTTCCAAAGTACAATTCAAGCTGAAGGCTCAGCAATTGTTTTAGTGGTGACATGCAGTATTTAGTAAATTAGCTAACAAGCACATGTGATGATAGGTGGAAAATGTGTGAGTACCGTGGATTAAGTTACAACCCACCAGTTAATGGCATATAAGACAGCAGACTGTTAAAAAATGATTTCATCTGGTTGCTATGAACATGGTGAAAAAATTGGACGAATACTTGCCTATCAGCTGAGACAAAGGACTGCCAATCAGACCATCTCTGCAATTAATGAGCAAGGTATCAAAATTACAGATAATCTTAAAATTAACTCCTGTTTTAAAACTTTTTTCGATCATTTTACGCATCAGAATCTCAGGCAGACCCAGTTGAAATTGAGAATTTTTTTCAGCATCTGCATATTCTAAGCATAGACTCGGATGTGGCTGAGGAGCTGGAGAGGGACTTTTCAATCCAGGAAATAACCTCAGCAATCAAGTCCATGCAAAGTGACAAATCTCCAGGGCCAGATGGCTATACAACAGATTTTTTAAAAAAAGTTTCTGACTCAGCTTTCCCCTTTACTATTGTCAGTTTTTGAAGAGTCACTCTCAACCACAACCTTGCCCCCCAATTATGCGTCAGGCAGTTATTTCTTGAATTTTCAAAAAAGGGAAAAACCCACATGAATGCAGCTCTTTCCGTCCAATCTCCCTTTTAAACACTGACACAGAAATTCTTGGCAAAATGCTGTCACGTCGCTTGGAGAAAATTCTTGCTTCAATTATCTCACCTGATCAAACAGGTTTTATTAAGAATCACCAGTCCTTTAAATGGTCCCCCTCCAGTATACAACTAGGACAATATCAGTCGCTATGGAGGGTGACAATATGTATGGGTACATATTCATACCATGTACGGTAACTAAATAGACGGTTATGCTGTTTATTCCATCTAGCTACAATGCTCCGCACTGTGTGTATATATACAGTATTTATGTGTACATATGTATATTCACTGCTCTTATTTTCTTATCTTATAAATTATTGCTCTGAGTGTTGCTATCCCTGTGCTGTTGCAATCCTGGAATTTCCCATTGTGGGACTAATAAAGGCTTATCTTATCTTATATCAGACACCTCCTTAATATCCTCTATAGCCCCTTGCTGCCACCTTTGTCGGAAATAGGGATCTCACTTAATGCTGAAAAGGCCTTTGACCGAGTGGAGTGGGGCTACTTTTTTAGCGCGTTGGAGAGGTTTGGGTTTGGTCACAAATTCTTAACATGGGTTTGACTTTTATACACATCGCCATTAGCTGCTGTCCACACAAATAACAATCTGTCCTCCTATTTTGAACTCTGTTGTGGTATGAGACAGAGGTGCCCTCTATTCCTGCTGCTGTTTGCAGTAGTGATGGAACCCCTTGCCCTAGCCCTCAGACAACATGATGATATTAAAGGAATGCAACACGCTGGCGTAATACATAAGGTATCACTCTATGCGGATGATATGCTGGTATATATATCACAACCCTCTTTGGGTCTCCCTAAACTATTGGCTTTGTTAAGAGATTTTGGCAGAATATCTGGCTATACGGTTAATATCCAGAAAAGTGAGCTGATGCTTATCAGCCCTGGGATTGATGAGATGACCTTAAACTCATTTCCCTTTAAGGTCTGCCAAAAAATATTAAAATATTTAGGCATATGGGTGACATCAAACAATAAAGATTGTTACACAGCTAACTATCAGCTGTTATTAGCTAATTTGAAGCAGGATTTGGAACGCTGGGATCCGCTACCCCTGTGTCTAGTTGGAAGAATAAATGTGATCAAAATGAATGTTCTGCCTAAATTTTTATACATTTTTCAGTGCCTGCCAGTTTGTTTGTTTTTTAACAAAATCCTTTTTCTCCAAATTAAATAATCAGATATCAAGTTTTATCTGGAACAAAAATACACCCCAAATTAAAAGAACTATACTACAGAGACCCTGCTCACTGGGTGGGATGGCACTCCCAAACTTTCTATATTACTAGTGGGCGGTCAATATTAGGGCATTATTATACTGGATGAGTAGTGACATTGTAGGCTTCAAATGGATAGGCTTAGAGGCAGCATCGGTTAAATCCACCTCCTTACAAGCTTTATTATGCTCAAAGTTACCATATGCATAACCTATTCCCAGTTTCTCCTCCAATCCAGTTGTATTACACTCAGTTAAGATCTGGAATCAATTTAGAAGATCCCTCTCTCTTAGAGGCTTGTCCCTGGCCACTCCAATTTCAAAAAATCACATGTTCACCTCTGCAACAGGGATGCTTTCATTATCAGATCTCTTTATTGATGGCAGCTTTGCATATTTCGAACAGTTAGTACAGAAATACAATATCCCCAAATCACTTTAATCAGTATTTGCAGCTTTGCAGTTTTGTCACCTCAAATCTAGATTTTTTTTCCATCATGCCCTCCCGCTTCTTTCATTCATTCATTCATTCATTCATTCATCTTCTTCCTCTTAGTCCTTTTCGGGTCGCGGGGGGGCTGGAGCCTATCCCAGCATCATTGGGCAAGAGGCAGGGTACACCCTGGACGGATCGCCAGTCCATCGCAGGGCCAACACAGAGAGACAGACAACCTTTCACTCTCACAGTCATACCTAAGGACAATTTAGAATCCCCAGTTTGATGCCAATTAACCTAACTTGCATGTTTACTAGACTCTATTTTTAATTGTAAACCGGCAAAAAAAAAGTCTGTCAGCACAATTTATAATTTAATTTACACCTATAACTTGGCATCATTGGAGTCTCTTAAAAACAAATGGGAGAGAGATCTAAATGAACAAATATCAGAGGAAATTTGGTAAAAAATACTGCAGGGAATTTCATCTTCATCAGTCTGTCTTAGACATGCTGTCATTCAGTTCAAAATAGTACACCGATTTCACTGGTCTAAGGCTAGGATCTCTAAGATAAAACCGAGTGTTGATCCCATTTGTGATCGTTGCAGGCGGGATCCAGCCACTCTGATACAAATGTTTTGGACGTGTCCAAAATTACATACTTATTGGAGTACTATCTTTGAAACGTTCTCTAAAATCTGCAAAAGGACAATAACTCCGTCACCACTTTTGGCCCTGTTTGGGGTGAATCAGACAGACACTCCCCTTCAAAAGCGAGAAATCAGTATGCTGGCTTTCTGCACTCTCCTGGCTAGGAGACTGATATTACTCAAATGGAAGGATCCTAAGCCACCAACATACGGTCACTGGATCAGAGAGGGTCTGTACCTTCTTAAATTAGAAAAAGTAAGATATACTGTCAAGGGATCCACTGAGAAATTTTATGTCATTTGGGAACCCTTTCTAACTTTTCTTGAAGATGCGGAAGCCAACAGCATAACGATGTAAATCTTATTATTACGCTTTAATTTATTAGATTATTCTTTTTTTTATATTTGTTATACATGTATTTGTCCATTTTATATTTATTCATTTATATATGTGGGTAAATGCATTGTTTTTATATGTCTGGCAGTTTGGGGAGGGGAGTAATGTTTTTGTTTTCTTTTTGTTCATATTTTATTTTTCTGTGGGAAAAAACAAATAAAAAGACCAGAAAAAATGATTTCATCATGAAAAACGTGATTTCACGAATGCCCACAGTTCAAAATGCAGTCCAGCCAAATATTTGCTGAATCACAGCAACATTTCTGTCCACGCTTGTCCAGTCTGTGACTTTCCCTGAAGATTTGGTCAATAAACCCAGTGCGATATTGCTCCACCTTTCCCTTCACTGCTCCACATGAAAATCTACAGACTCTTTCAGGGAGGGAGAACTCTCAGACACCTGAATTATCAGACTTACTGAATCACAGCATCTTGGTACACAGTTACCAAAAAGCATTTGCATTACTTCTCATAATGCCACAGCAGGAAGAAAACATAAAATCTGTGTATCATCGTTGCCACAAAGTGAAGAGATTCCATATGAGAATCAGTGCCTGCTGGCAGCAATCTCACTTGTTATTATCCCTTTCCAACTCAGTGGTAGACAGGAGCAGCTGCAACCAAATCACCTGACTATTTTTATTGCTTTCCTTTTTTCACTGACTGGAATTTTCCAGTAGCAAATGTAAAGTGTTGTGGAAGTTGTGTTCAATGACGAGACTTGAGTTTATTCCTCAGGTTCGGCTTTATTGCAGAACACAATCATCCAACATTCTCAAATAGCAAGAAGAGGCAGAATCATGTTACATCACATTCTTATACCTCCGGGGGATTAAGAACTCAAGTCACATGGTGCTTCTGCAAACATTTAATCACAATGCAAGTCTCTGAAGATTCACCACTGTCTCTTATTCTCCGATGTTCCGGGGATCCCCCCAGGGCCTCTTCTCTGAGACAAGGGTCCGACTTCACACCTCCTCGACCTCTCCTGTCGGCCCCCATCGGTCCAGACTCTTTGTTCCTCCAGACGTGAAGCCCCAATCCACATAAGCCATACATTTGTGGGAGATATGAACCAGACATATGTGCCACACTCTTGTGGGAAATATGAACCAAACATATGTGCCACATGACCCCCCCCCCAAATGTCCGCATGGGACAAACATACTCTTAAATGCATAACATAAAAGACATTACCACATAACCAACAATCAATCCCCCAATCTCTTAGGTCTCAACTTCCTGCCGAATCTGCTGTAAGCCGGCTCCGCTGTGTCTGCAGCGCCTCCTCGCACCTGGGGATTAGATTTGTTAGCACATCTCTGTGGGAGCTCTGGAGCCTGCCTTCTCGGTGGCCTGCCCCGGCGGGGGGCTTTCGCCAACTGCACGTGTTCACCAGCCAGAACAAAAGCGGGCTTGAGTCTGTTTATGCAAATTAGCTCCCTTCTGCCCCCCAAATCTAGCAAGAAATGCTTCTCATTTTTTTCCAGCACCCTGAACGGTCCATCATAAGGCGGACACAGCCCTGGGCGTTGTGCATCATGTCTAACAAAAACAAACTCTGCGTTTTTTAAAGCCTCTGGCACAAAAACGCGTGGAAAACTGTGATGCACTGGGCCAGGCAGCGTGTTTGATCCTTTGCCGCTCTGCAACAGCTGAGCGGGGGGACAATTTGGCGCAGGATTTTCCGGAAGAAATTCCCCCGGCAAACGGAGAGGTTGTGCGAAAACTAATTCCGCTGGGGAGGCCTGCAAATCCTCCTTAGGTGCAGAACGCAACCCCAATAAAACCCATGGCAGTTTGTCCACCCAATTTGTATCCGTGAGCGATGCTCTGAGGGCTGCTTTCAATGACCTATGAAAGCGTTCACATAAACTGTTGGCCTGCGGGTTATACACGGTAGTGCGGTGTACCTTCACCCCTAAGCTGCGGGCCATAGACGACCACAGTTCGGAAACAAATTGAGGGCCTCTGTCGGACGTTATGTCCGACGGAACTCCAAAAGGCGCGACCCAAGTTGTTAAAAACGCACGCGCAACCTCTTCCGCCGTTGTTGACGCCAGAGGTACCGCTTCCGGCCAACGCGTGGTGCAGTCCACCATCGTCAAAAGGTGTGTGTGCCCTTGAGACAAGGGAAGCGGGCCCACCAGATCAACATGCACATGATCGAAACGCTTAGCCGGGATGTGAAAAGGCTCCAAAGGAGCCCTCATGTGCTTGTGTATCTTAGCCCTCTGGCACGCTACACAAGCTGCTGCCCATTCCTTGACCTGTTTGCGCAACCCCGGCCAGACAAATTTCTCCCCCACCATCTTGATCGATGCACGCACCCCCGGGTGCGCCAGCGAATGGACCGAGTCAAAAACGCGGCGGCGCCACGCGGCTGGAACCACGGGACAAGGCCGTCCCATGGAGACATCGCATATTAAGGGGGGCATACCTATTTGCTGCACCCTGTGCTCCAGCCTTAACCCTGTTGGTTCAGACTGGAGCGCGCGCACATCCACGTCACCAACCTGCTCTGCAGCCATGTCTGCATAATCCAAACCTACGTGGACCGGGGCTGCGCGCGCTACCACGTCACTGCCCTGGCCCACAGCCATCGAGTCCACCCCCACGTGGCCTGACGTTGCCACAGCCCGTGAGAGACAGTCTGCCACTACATTGTGTTTACCTGCGACATGCTGGATATCGGTGGTGAACTCCAATATTGCGGCTGGCTGTCTTTGCTGTCGGCCTGACCAAGGTTCTGAGATCTTGGCCATCGCAAAAGTTAACAGTTTGTGGTCCACGAAAGCGGTGAAACGACGCCCTTCCAGCCAGAACTTGAAATGGCGGATGGCCAAGTGTATGGCTAAAAGCTCCCTGTCAAACGCGCTGTATTTACGCTCGTTATCGTGCAAGGATTTGCTAAAGAACACGAGCGGCTGCCAGGTCCCTGCCACACACTGTTCAATGACTGCCCCCACCGCTAGATCAGAAGCGTCGGTGGTGAGTGCCAAACGGCCTGTTGGAATTGGGTGCGCTAACAAAACGGCGCTTGCAAGGGCTGATTTGACCTGGGAGAAAGCGCGCTCCCGCTCCGGAGACCATTCAACCTTATTCGTGGGTTTTTGTTTTTTTAGTGCCGTGTACAGTGGCTGCATGAGCCGCGCTGCGCTCGGAAGGAACCGGTTGTAAAAATTAACCATTCCTAGAAACTCCTGCAGCGCTTTTATCGTTTGAGGTCGGGGGAAATCTGTTATTGCGCGCACTTTCTCAGGCAGGGGAACCGCTCCTTCTGGCGAAACGCGATACCCCAAAAAATCGATTTGCGCCACCCCGAACTGGCACTTTGCTGGGTTAATTATCAACCCGTGCTCTGCCAGTCTCCGAAAAACCGCTGTGAGGTGGGTTTCGTGTTCGTCTTCGGACGTGCTGGCTACCAATATGTCGTCTAAATAGACGAACACGAAAGGCAGGTCGCGTAAAACTGCATCCATCATGCGCTGGAAAGTTTGCGCGGCGCCCTTTAACCCAAACGGCATGCGCAAAAACTCAAAAAGCCCAAACGGAGTTATTACCGCTGTTTTAGGAATATCCTGCGCGCGCACGGGGACTTAATGGTAGCCGCGCACCAAGTCTATTTTAGAAAAAATGCGCGCCCCCGCCAAATGAACTGAGAAATCCTGGATGTGCGGAATCGGGTAGCGGTCGTGTGCCGAGACGTTGTTCAACCTGCGGAAATCGCCACAAGGTCGCCACGAGCCATCAGCCTTTGGGACCATGTGTAACGGTGAGGCCCAAGGGCTGTTCGAGTGTCTAATTATGCCCAGTTTTTCCAGGTTTGCAAATTCCTCGTGCACTATTGCCAGTTTAGCTGAGTCCAAGCGCCGGGCTTTTGCAAAAACGGGTGGCCCAGTGGTGGTGATAAAATGCTCCACCCCGTGTTTAGCCACTGTCGCCGAAAACTTTGGGACTGTGAGTGCTGGAAAGTGAGTGAGCAGAGCATGAAACTTATCACCCGCAGCTGTGACGTTGGCGTGTGCAGTCGGCCGGGCCACCCGAGCTGTGCAGGGGATAGAATGAAAAGACAGTGCATTAACCAGACGTCTATTAGCAAGATCAACCAATAAACCATGTGAGCACAAAAAATCAGCCCCTAACATGTTAAAACTGACTGCCGTTACAATAAAGGTCCACTCAAATGAACGGCCCTGTAAGGACAGAAGCATGGTCCTCTCACCGAATGTCTTGATCGCTGAGCCATTCGCTGCTGATACTGACACCCAGGGAGCTTTAGACGGCATCAGCCGTTCCGCGTAGGTAGGCGTGACGAAACTCAGCTGGGAGCCCGTGTCCACGAGGAATTGTTTCCCCGAGTGTGCATCTGTCAGGTAAAGCAGCTTGTTTTCTTCTCCGAGGGATGCAGCTGCTACCGGCCCCCGGTCTTGGCGTTTCCCTGACGCTTGAAGCGGCACGGTGGGAGACATCTGTGTGCCCTCTCCGCAAAACGGTGGTGGTAGAAGCACAGGCCGTCTTCAGCTCCGCGTCGCCTGACGCCTGTCGCTGCCATCGTCGGTTCGTCTGGCGCCACCACCACTGGCTCCAAACCATCTCCGGGCGCCGTCCTCTGCTCAGCTGCCGCGGCCAAAACCGCGCTCCGCTTGTGGGCGTCGATGAGTTGCTGCGCCTCCTTGCTGAGCCCGTGGTAGTCCCGCTTGGCCAATCAGGGTGAGTCTGCCAGGGTCACTCTCACTGCTGGCGGCAGAGTCCGGAGGAAAAGGTGGGCGAAAATAAATTCGCCATCCTCGGAGTCTTTCAGTCTCAGCATCTTCACCATCAGGTCCACCAGTCTGTCGTTCTCCGACTCCGTCAATGCTAGGAGCCCCTCTGCTCGCTGTTGCACCGAGGGGGTGAAATGGCTGATCAGCGCCTCCTTCAATGCGCCGTACTTGTCGGTGTCCGGTGGGTGGTTAACCAGGTCTTCCACCCTCTGGACTGTGTGACTGTCCAGCTTCGCTACCACATGGTAGAACCTTGTTTCATCCTTTGAGATTCTCCGGAGGTTGAACTGTGCCTCAACCGCGCTAAACCAGGAGCACGGGCTGTGCTGCCAGAAATCGGGCAGCCGGAGCGTGGAGGCAGCCATCAGGCTGGCCTCTGATGAGCTCCGCTCGGGAGAATTCTCTCTGCTCATTCTTTGTCGTGGGTCACCAGTGTGGAAGTTGTGTTCAATGACGACACTTGAGTTTATTCCTCAGGTTCGGCTTTATTGCAGAACACAATCATCCAACATTCTCAAATAGCAAGAAGAGGCAGAATCATGTTACATCACATTCTTATACCTCCGGGGGATTAAGAACTCAAGTCACATGGTGCTTCTTCAAACATTTAATCACAATGCAAGTCTCTGAAGATTCACCATTGTCTCTTATTCTCCGATGTTCCGGGGATCCCCCCAGGGCCTCTTCTCTGAGACAAGGGTCCGACTTCACACCTCCTCGACATCTCCTGTCGGCCCCCGTCGGTCCAGACTCTTTGTTCCTCCAGACGTGAAGCCCCAATTCACATAAGCCATACATTTGTGGGAGATATGAACCAGACATATGTGCCACACTCTTGTGGGAAATATGAACCAAACATATGTGCCACAGTGTCACCATATGAAGACAACCCAAACAAGGGATTATTCATACATATTCTGTACCTCTGCCACACTTTGCAGCCCATGGTTGAAAATCACACACTTTCCTCTTTGTCTCAAACTCCATTTACAGTTGCACTAGAACTATTCCACTACCATTGTAAATCGTGTTTATTTTTACATTTTACAAACTGATCTTTGATAAAACAAAAACATTTAAATAGTTAAACCGCTGAACTAATAAATGTTGGGTAGTACTTTATAATACAGCCCAAAAATTACAGGGCAAGTCATGGAAAAAACAGGGGAAAATGAAGAAAAAAAACAGGGCAAATACCAGAAAAAACAGGGTAAAAATAGGGACAAAAGCTAAAAACAGGGAATGTACTAGGAAACCAGACCATCAATGACGAAGTAGCTCATTCCGGCCTGACAAAATCACCCCAAGGGTGTTCAGATCTCCTGATCGCTGACCTTGACCAAGCAGAGCCTAGGCCTAGTAGGAGTAACGTTTTTCGTGAAATGATAAATGCCCAGATCTCCTGACCTTTGACCTTGAGAACAACTTGGATCACAACTTCGATGCAGACCCACCTGAGCATCATTGTGAGTGAGGTTGGTGAGCACCAGGGCAAATACCTAGGATGAGTAGCATTTCCAGTGAAATGGGGACAGACAGGCAGATGGACAGATGGACACCACGTCATTGCATTAGTTCCTTTCGGTTTGAGATTCAAGATTCAAGATTCAAAGGCTTTATTATCATGTGCACAGTTAAGAAATGCAACATTTCCTGAGCAATGAAATTCTTACTCTGCTCACCGAATGAATGCCAAGGTAATAAATACACATCATACTAATAAAGGTAATAAACAAACCTTAACACTAAATACTAATACTAATAAATGCACATTAAAAGCAAATAGGACAATTAAAGCAGTTAAAAACTAGAGGAAACAAGAAGAATGAAAATTGGAAATTCACTGGATGACTATAACATGATCCTGGGTAAGTGAAAATTCACTGAATGAGTATGACTCACCTCTGATAACACACAAAAGACTGTACAATGGTAATTTTAATATCAGAGGTTATATGAACCTGAGATGGCATGAGACTATGTACAATGTGCAAATGAGCAATGTACAAATTAGCACCCAGTGTGAGAATTTCTCTGTTTAAAACCGTGTGCCCTGATAATACCCAATACCCAGTAGACTGTTCAGGTTCAGGTTCAGGTTACTTTATTTGTACCCGTAGGTAGATTTGTTTTGCAGTCTGGTAACAGTACAATGATAATTTAGCAGCAGAGATGATATGAACGTGAGACGAGGTGAGACTATATATAGTGTGCAAATGAGCAATGTGCAAATTTAACATCCAGTGTGTGAATTCCTATTTGCAAAACTGTGTCCGGAGTTTTGTTATTTATTCACGAGTCTGATGACAGTGGGAAAGCAGGACTTTTTTAGTCTGGATGTCCTGCATTTCACACTTTTGTACCTCCGGCCTGAGGTTAGAAGTGTGAACATTCTGTGCTGGGGGTGGGTGGGGTCCCGGTGGATGGAGGCAGCTCTCCTTTGGACTCTGCGGCGATAGATGCTCTGCAGACAGGGGAGTGGAGTCCTGATGATCTTCTCCACTGTCTTCAGCACTCTTTGCAGGTGTTTGTGGTCCAGAGCAGTAGTGCTGCCATACCACGCAGTAATGCAGTTGGTCAAGATGCTCTTGATGATGCAGCTGTAGAAGTTGTTTAGGATCTTGGGGGGGGGCATGCCAAACTTCCTCAGCCTCCTCAGAAAGTACAGTCATTGTTGAGCTCTCTTAATCAGTTCTGTGGTGTTAAGTGCCTACATAGGGTCCTCGCTGATGTGGATGTCCAGGTATTAAAAGCTACTCACCCTCTCCACCTTAAGCTCCCAGATGAACAGCGGCCGATAGGGTCTCCTCCCCTTATTCATGTCCACTATCATCTCCTTCGTCTTGTCCGTGTTGAGGGTAGGTTGTTGTCCTCACACCATGACACCAGGCTGGCCACCTCCCTCCTGTAGAATGCTTCATCACCACCAGTGATACGTCCTATCACTGCTGTGTCATCAGCGAGCTTTAAGATGATATTGTCCTTGTGGGAGGCGACACAGTCATGGGCGAAGAGACTGTAGAGGATGGGGCTGAGAACACAACCCTGTGGGACACCTGTGTTTGTGATAATGCTGGCTGAGGTCCTGTTACCCATCCTGACAGACTGGGGCCTGCCAGTCAGAAAGTCCAGTAGCCAGTCACAGAGTGTGGGGTGCAGGCCAAGTGAAGAGTTTGTAGGTGAGTTTGTGGGGGATGATCGTGTTGAAGGCAGAGCTGTAGTCGACAAAGAGCATCCTGATGTAGGAGTCTTTATCTTCCAGGTGGGAGACAGAATAATGGAGTGCAGCAGCAATGGCATCTGAGGTGGACCTGTTGGGCTGGTAGGCGTACTGCAGGGGGTCTAGAGTATCTGGTATGTTGTCCTGAATGAGGGCCAGCACCACTCTCTCGAAACACTTCATGATGATTGAAGCGAGTGCTACTGGTCTGTAATCATTCAGGCAGGTCGGTGGGCTCTTTTTGTGGAGGGGGATGATGGTCGTAGTTTTGAAGCAGAAGAGGACTATATTCTTTGCCGGAATGATCTAAAAAAAAAGGTAAAACAGGTAAAACAGGATAAAAACTAAAGAAAAAAAACTAAAACAAAATAAACACCGGGTAAAAACAGAGTATACACCAGAAAAAATGGGCAAGGAAGGGGCCACTTAGCTGTAGTATGCCTCAACTTTAATCTGACATAATTACCCTGCATACACAAAAAGAAAAAAAAGAAAAAAATGAGTAGAAAATAAGAAAAGGGTTAAAAAAAACCCTGCTCCTTAATTACTGTATTTTTACAGACGTTTTTTTTTTTTTTTCCAGTTTTTATACTCTTGTTTTCCTTTTTTACCAGTACTCACCCTGTATTTGCAGGGTGTATTATAAAGTGTAACCAAATGTTTTAAAAACAATAAGATTTTTGGAGTTGGAAGAATGGTACATAGACCCACATTAACCATAACACTGTGAGGCTAAAACAATGTACGCATATCGGTGGCGCAATGGTTAGCACTGTGGCAGCACAGTAAGAAGGTCACAGGATCAATTCCACCCCTGACCATTGTGGGTTCGAGCCCACCCCCTAACCATTGGTGGCCCTTCTGTTATGTCTGGAAATGAGGCACTGACAACGGACATGAATCGAACTAGAACTTACAAGACACAACGATTAATACACGTGTTGCAGTGTTATAGCAAACAAGCTAACACAGGCTACTGCCGGCACGGAGGCGGAGCGCCAAAGAGGCAGTCTCCTGCCGTTAGTCCTCCTTTATATCCACGGCGTGATGATGTCATCCGGGCCGGCTTTCTCAAGTCCATGGCGTCTGCTGTGTATTTCCAATATACCCACCCACCCACCCAGCCAGGAAAAAACAGAACCTTCCTGGTGATAGTTAACCCCTTGCACTCCGGTCAATTTCCCTAAAAACGCCAAAAAATAATGTGCCCAAATTAAATCCAAAGTTGTTCTTCAACCCTTTGCAGCATCTTCATGGGGTTGGTCTCATTTAAAAGAAAACATTTTGAATTTTTTGACAAAACAGTCTAAATCTCTCTAAGTGCTCCGGCCACTGAGTTACAGTCATCTAAACATAGTGAACTTGAAGAAAATAAATTTGGCCTGGGTGTTTTTTTGGATACAAATGCTTGCAAATAACACACAGCTTCAGATCCGGGCTGGAAAATGCAACAGAAATGTAGAACCAAGTGTTATCCAGCTGAGGTCCAAATTTTGTAACAACACCACAAAAAATGAATATATTACACAACTTTTTCCTCAGGTAGTTCCCAGGCGTTTTGGAACTGTGCCAAATTGTGCCAAATGGCACAGTTTTGAAAAACGTCTGTAACTTTTGAATGATTAAATGTAGAAGCTTCATTTTGGGCTCTAATGAAAGGTCACACTCAGGGCTGTGTCTGTGTGTGTGTGTGGGGGGGGGGGGGTTGTTCCCCCCCCCCCACTACAGAGGAAAGACATCGTCCGTTGCGCCACGGTCCGTCATGCAGCGATGACGCAAAGCTGTAATTTACCGATCGGTCAAAAGTCATTTTGATTACAATTTTCAGGGATAAAGAATAATTTAGCTCAGAACACCTTACCTCTTCACAGCAGAAGCGGAGCTGGCAAACTTCTTCCTCATTGTCAGATGAATGCGACGCTGGTCTCGCGACCCGATCAAAACATAATTCCATTATTGCGGTTTTGCGCTTCCATGATTGCGGTTTTTGGGGAACGATTTTTCAAAACAAATAACAGTAGTAATTAAAAATAGACTGGCAAACGCATGTGTGTCACTCAGCCTTCGTCTTCGGCCTCCGTCGGTCTATGATAACCATAGAAGGCAATCCTAATGTCTATTCTGCTGGGACAAAAACAAAACAAAACAAGCACCGCCTGGCCGAACATGCCAATGCGCGAATGTCAGTCGCTGTCACAGAGGTTGCACTTGTGGATGGTCTCTGTGCTGCTGGGTCTGTGGGGTTCTTCCTGCGGGTCCTTTTTTTCTCTGCAGCAGCAGTCTGTCTTCACCCAGCCTTAAAAAAAACAGCTCGCGAACTTCTCTGCTTCAGTTGGCTCACTGCATTCACAGCGTTGGTAGGCGGGTCCTTCTTGCTAGGTTTTCAGTCATTGGTTCTTCAAGGTTTCAGAAACCCAATTCAAGGCTCTTATTAGTCGAATGAGGGGTCAATCAGATGATCTAATCTGTTCGCGGCTGTGTCTGCAGTGGAAGAACGGATATGCAGCTCCCGCAGCTCCATCATGCGCCCTCGTGCGCTCGAGGACGCACGAGAGCACCCTCGTGCGCTCTGGGACGCAGAGACTTGCCCGGCCGTGGTACAATGGAGTGCAAGAGGTTAACCTTAGCTGGGTACTTCTATTGTGACATTATTACTAGTACAGCACATACTCAACCAGACCCACATAATGTAAAGTAGCACAAAGCTAACTAAAGCCCCATTTCCACCAGTATCGCCTGGGCTTTACTTTTTTTTACTTGTTTCGGTTTTTCGCCATTTCCATCCAAGTCCTCACGGTTTAACCGTTACGATTTTCGTGCCTGTTCAGAGGCAGGGTACAAGCGAGCGAAAAGCGAGGTGTGAATTGACGTCAATCGACTGCTAAACGCTGATTGGTCAGGGCGTAACGTCACCAAACGCGTCCGTTAGTTTTCTGTTGAAGCTACACATCCGCCATTTGTAATTTCAGCGAGTAACCGCGGTGACTGGATTCAAAATTGTGTTTTCATATAACGATGTCCACGCGCAAGTTTATTTCATGAACAAACGAGGAGGTGCGGACTTTTCTGTCCCTCGTAGCCGATGACTACATCCAGAGCGAGTTGGTGGGGCAACTTGCAATGAAAAAATATACCAGGAAGTGTCCGGCCTGCTATTATTGGCAGAGAATTTGGACTCGACACGGCCACGGAATTGGAAAACGGTGACGGTGAGTGTTGTTTTGTTATTGTCCGTCTTCTTGCCTTTCGGTCAAAAGCGCACTTTATTTTAGCAATAAAGAAAGTTGTTTGATTGTGGGCAATTGTGGTGATGGCTAGCCCGCTAATAGCTAGCTACCTCTGTACCTTGCTGCTACCTGGCATCAAGCTGCAGAATCGTGCTTTTATTTCAGTATTCACGTGAACAAAACGCTGACGTAAGCTTATTGTATTCTGGTTAAAAAGTTTTGTGTTTGCGGTACATGTTGCACTTTGTTTGTGAGCGTTATTGTGTGTTTTTTCCTTCTATACACAGTTTTCAAATCCCTTGGGTCCGCCTCACTGGACTGCCCCGGCATCTCCCAGTCAAGTGCTGGTAAGGCACAACAAACTGAAAATTACCACCCGGTTGTTTTTATATGTGATTGTTTTCTATAGACGCATAACAAGGAATTTAAAATGTCTTTCTACGTTTATAAAAATACTAGATTCAGGGGTGTTCATAGCCACAGTGGCCCAGTGTTATAGGTGTGTTGGTGGTGGAAATACTGTTGTATTTTCACAAAAAAAAAGGAGCACATGTACAGACTTCAAATCAAAATGCTTGATTGAAATTCTTCAAGTCAGCTAACACTATTAACCCATTCTGATTTATGAGGCCACAGTACAAAGAAATTCTTTTAAAAATAACCCATTAAATCAAAATACTTTTTACAATTAATCCTTTTTGAAATGAAGGGGGGGCCTAACCACATCACCACAGAAGTTTCTAGTCCACTCTACTGAGGGGCAACAACATGACAGTTGAGCTTAAATACAGCAACGAAGCATCCCACCACAGGCTTTCAACAGTTTAATTCCATAATATTTTTTCTGACATGTTTTGATCCGGTGTTATCTAAATACAATGACTTCTGTCTTTCATATAGGCAAGCTGAAAAGCAGCAACATTGCAGACCTTGCATCACTGATGGCCCAGAATCATGCTGAGGAGATGCGGATCCATGAAAGGATGCTTGAACAGCGCGAAAGACACCTGCAGTTAGCCGCATTAAGAAGGGATGAGCTGACAGAGACGGCTTCCTTCCACGGAGCCTTCCTAAACCATTTTGGCAGTCTGGTCGAAGTACTGAAAGCTCCCCATTTGTTAACATGTTTTGGGAATATTTGTAATGTAATAAAATGTTAGTCTTTTGGATAAAAGTGTGGTTTGTATATTATAACACTGGATGATAAAGGCGAATAATTACATACACATTCCATTGCCTCATATGACCCTAATCCTGCTGTTCAGCCATAAAGGTGTCAAGATTTTTAATGGTAATGTAATTATTGTTAAATTTAGTAAATATTACCACTGCTGTATCCATTGCTCTACATTGGGTACAGTTTTTAAGTAAAATTGTAAGCAGTTGCACAGGTGTAATTTACATTCAGCAGTAGACACTGATAAAGGTAAAAGTCGAATTGGGTAAAAGGTAAGTACATGTGAATTGAATGTTATATCGGCATTCCAAATTCTGAGAATTCCAATAAATTATAAGCAGTCTAGTATAATATAAAGCGAAAATACCCATACATGTAAACCCAAATATAACATTTTCGATGTTGTAAACGTTGACATGTATATGATAAACCTATGCGATTGTGATTCAATAGATCCATAGTGATCTTTGGTTTGAAAAAGAAAATTATAATTTGGTGTTGGCAGTGTGACAATGTCAGTGTATTTAGTAGGATTAAAAAAAGTTTCATCATAAAATTTCTAGGTTCAATGGCAATTCCATCAAACCAAAAGTGAGTTGTCTAGCTGCAGCATATTTTTTTTGAGTCATTTCTACGTTGTTTTAGTGTGTAATTAGCCACCACTGAACAGATAACCCTTATAAATAACAATAGATTGGAAAAATGACACACAACGGGCCTAGATTTGGATTGGCTTTTTTTATAATATCAATTATTTGGTAAGTTAAAGTTAACTGGAAGTATAACAAGTTTCCACATATAATTCCAAGGTCAATTGGCAATTCCATCAAATCAAAAGTGACTTGGCTAGCTGCGGCATTTTCTTTGCAGTCATTTTCTACGTTGTTTTAGTGTGTAATTAGCCACCACTGAACAGATAACCCTCATAAATAACAATAGATTGTACAATGATACTCAAATGATACACAATACAAAAAATGGGCATAGATTTGGATTGGCTTTTTTATAATATTTTTAATTATTTTGTAAGTTAAAGCTAACTGGAAGTATAACAAGTTTCCACATATAATTCCAAGGTCAATTGGCAATTCCATCAAACCAAAAGTGCGTTGTATAGCTGCTGCTTTTTTTGGGAAGTCAGTTTATCATCAGTGTATCATTATTACACAATATACAAAATGGGTCTAGATTTGGATTGGCTTTTTTTATAATATTATAAATTATTTGGTAAGTTAAAGGGGTTTAGGATTAAGCTTCTGCATAATTTTAAATTACCCCGGTGTTTCAGCATTTAATTAACCGTCTGTTAACATTTAACCGTTTTGAACAACAGAGGCGACGTAGTTTAAAAGTGCACAACATTTTATTTAAAAAAGACGTTTGACATATGTATGCACATGAACACTGAACAAATGAAATGATCTCTGAATGATCTCTGCTTCATATGCAGCTGCTTCAGATTCCTCCTGGGCAACCGCTATTCTCCTCTCCTGCTCCAACGTGTGTTGTCTCAATCCACGTCGTCTTCTCCTGTAAAATTCTCTTGTCTCGTTAAAGACATTCATTGTGTTAAAAACCGTGGAAATCCTCCGCTCGTAATCCGCTATTTTTTTCTGTGTTGTTGAGGAGTCAGTCTCGTCCTTTATACGTCAGCAGTGTAGCGCCACCTCGATCCCGCCCACCCCAGCAATTCTCGGCTTTCCGCGGTTGTGATGGAGGCGCAGCCGCGGGAGAAACAAGTAGTAAAGAAAAGAAAAGAGTAGCGCAGAACTATATAGTGGAAATGTGGCTTAACATACAAATGTGGCCTGGCTATCGGCAGGTGTTACCACTGTTAAAGCAGTAAACATAATGTTTAAGGCACACACACGTGCTTGATGCTAAAAGCACAACATGGTAGCATTAACAACTCAACCCATAACCAAAGGTTTAATGGACCAAATCCAAAACCATTATCTTAAACCAGGGGTGTCCAATCATGTGCCATGGAGGGCTAAGACCCTGCAGGCTTTACCTCCAACCAGTGTCTTCAACAGCAGATTTCACAGAATTTCTTCCCACTGGTTGCTGATAAGTGAAAACACCTGCTGAAGAGACTGAGTAGAAGAAAAAACCTGCTGGGTCTTGCCCCTCCATGGCACATGATTGGACACCCCTGTCTTAAACCAATATGAACCTGGGCAACCAGGTAGACTGCTGGTAACACCCTGCATTGTTAAGTGGATTATTCTGTCACTGCTGTCAACCATGCTCTGCCTAAACATTTTAAAAACAGAGTCATTTCACAGTTCACCTTCAGGGTCCTCAGTCGAGCCCGCAGTGGGCGTGCCCCTGGAGGCGCCGGCGGCAGCAGACCTGGGTGCCATCCTGCTGGAGTGACGGCTCGCTCGTCAGCAATGTCCGAGCCCTGGTCCCACACCAGGTAGGTCGGCTCCAGCGTTGCGTCTTGATCTGAGGCAGCTGCGCTTACCTTCCGCAGACGGCTGGCATCCCATCTCAAACCATTGGCCATCTGGACGCTGGCTGACCTCTTTTGTGCAGTGACTCTCATCTGCGATGACGGGACCATCTGTGGGTCCAGGCGGTCAGATCGTTGAACCCGAACCCAATCACGTAGTGTGAGCGGCAATCTGTTCGGCTGCACTCGGCGCTGCTGCTCTCCTGTTTCTGATGCTGTTTGCTGCTATGGCGGCATGCCATTCACGCCGACAGTAGGACATACCCTCAGTTGGCGATGCTCTGCTGAGTCCTGTTGGGCCACCAACTCCCCATCCTGCTGCGCTGCGACAGCTCCCTGAGGCTGATGCCGGGCGAGGATACGTTAAGCTATCACAGGCTACTGCTGGCATGGAGGCAGAGCGCCAAAGGGGCAGTCTCCTGCCGTCAGTCCTCCTTTATACCCATGGCGTAGTGACATCATCCAGGCCTGCGTCCTCACATCCATGGCGTCTGCTGTAGGATTTCCAATATGCCACACCTTCTGTGTGGAGTTTGCATGTTCTCCCTGTGTCTGTGTGGGTTAACCCCGGGTACTTCGGTTTCCTCCCACAGGCCAAAAACATGCAGGTTTGGTTAATTGGAGACTCTAAAGTGGCCCTAGGTGTGAATGTGTGTGTGTGAATGGTGAAGGGATGGACGCCACACTGTGGCTGCCTCATCCATCCAGGTGGATGCCCTGAATTTCCCTTTGGGATTAATAAAGTATATAAAATACAAAAAAAAATAATAAATAAATCCTTGCAGTGACACAGCAGAGAAACTGGTCTCACTCACGTTACAATTAACAAAAAATGAGCCAATATGATGGTCTTTATTTATATTAATACTACAAAGCATTAATTTTACAGCATTTTACAACAGTAACCGGAAGTAAAATGCAACATCCAAATGTAAGACAAAAACTGATTTAAAGACTGCAGAAAGAGTGGTGATTTGTAAGCATGCCAATAGCAAAGACAGAATTTTCATGAGCCTAAAGTTTTTGTATTAGAGAAGACAAACGTACAAATTTAGCAAGAAGAGAAAACCAGAATGAGTGAGCTGAAAGGTGTAAACATAAAGGAACATGGCAGGTGCATGTTTGAGGGTGAAGTTAACCAAGTTACAATGCTTATGTATGAACAGCTGGAAAAAATCACAACATAGAGACACAGACACACACTCAAGGGTGATTTATGAGGGTCTGAAGAACAATTGAAAATGAGGCACTGAACCATGTATGACAGGTCTATGGGGATGAGTATCTGGCTGCTCCTGAAGGCAGCATAGCTACCATAACTCTGAGTGATGGAGAGTGCAGTCAGAGGGATCTTGTGTGTGCCCATGTATGCAATATGTAAACGTGCCTAATGGCTTTACAAACATCCACATTTGTTGCACAGGTGTGTCTCTGTGGAAGCCAAAACCAAAATTATAAAGAAAAATATTTTGGATTAGAGTTTGGATTATGTTTTGCACTTATTTCACATGTTGACATGGTTACCAGAAGTTCTAAAGCAATGCCTGTGACACACTTTGGTCAAAATACCCTAACAAACAGCTGTGAACACCGTGCTAACAATTTTTGGACCATTTTGTATGGCCTTCTTAAGGTGGCGTTAGGAAAATCCAGTGTTCGTAGACCATTCATGGCCATGTCATTTTTGTCCAAGATTTCTACAAACGCTCCACAAAAACCCCTCATTGTAGGGCAGCCGTAAGAATGCCATAGAAACAATGTAAGAACTATGCATGATGTTGGCTGTAAGTATGCCTCAAGAACACCTCAAGTTGTTCTTGATGACCCCTCAAGGGCTGTTCAGAGTCCCTCCAAGGGGATAACGTTTGCGTTCTGTAGACTGTGTTTGTGTACAGGGCAATATTCAGAGTAGTTTTTGAGCCACTGCAGCTATCGTTCAGCAGCTGCATTTTGCACATGTGCAGTGAAAATAAATTTAAACATTTTAACAGCTGCAATCAAAACACAAAAGAAGAGCTCGGTGGCAAAGGTTAGTAATCTGTGGTTTAAATGTCTTAGACATATATTACCATAAAGTGACTAAAACAATTTTCCCCATCCCCAAATCATACCTGTAGCAGCTGCTGTCACAAGCTGGAGAAACACAAAGTAATTAAACAGGTAGGAATATAATTTAGTGTTTTGGTGTTCTGGGTGAAAAATTGACAGACAAGCCACTTCACAGTAGGAGAATGCACAACGTTTATTTCGAGGTTACGTGAAAAGCATGTTTTAATAGCGAAACACATGCAAATCCGTTTACCATCACCAACACTTCCCTGTCCGGGATGGCAGTGTCACCATGGGTTGAGATGCCGTCTCGGCACTGAGCCCATGTTTTCCCTCATCCCTGCCTCCCATTGAGCAGCGTCTCAGCTGGCCCCCAGCTGGCAGCATTATGGACGGCTGGGGCCAATTAGTCTTCATCAGCTGGGGCGCTGCCAATGAGGATAAATAGGAGCAGCCTCGATGACTCGGGGCTGCGACATAAGCATTGCTAGGCTGAAGCCCCTTCGTCTGGTGTCAGCCTCAACTCCCCTTGCAGCATTCCTGTGTTTGTATCCCGCTGTGAGGATGTACGTCTTGCTACCCCCACGTCCGGTACGAGCTGCTTACCTCTGCGCTGTGCAACCTGTGAGTGTACCTCTGCATGAGTATCTGTGCTCTCCTCATCCCTTATCCCTTACCCAAAATAAACCATCTCGACTCACTGGCTTGTCCCTGGCTCTGATTGCCCGGCTCCCTAGAGCCGGATATGACAGTATGTCGCAGCCAGAAGAGTTGCCGGCGGCCGTGGGTCGCTGTGGAAACGTACCTTTCTGTCGGGGTGTCAGCGCTGCTAGCATGCCGTTTCCCAGGAGTCACTTCCGGCGCCAGGGCGACGAGCTGAGGTCCATCTCGGAGGCTGTCGACGGGACGCTCTTCACCCTGCACGACGCCTCCAACGCGAGACGCTGGCATCCGGGCCGTGCTGAGGAACTCCTGGACTGTCACCCTCACTCTCTGTACCATCTGGAGGACAGTGCCAGGATAGACGCTGCAGGTACACAGCGAGAGAAGCTCCACGGGGTGGATGGAAATCCCGGCAGGGAGTCGAAGTGGGCGACGTCTTTCCCCGCTTCGGAGTCCCGTTCCTGCCGCCATTCCAGTCCGGGAGTTCGCGCCAACCAGAGGACTTCCCCCGACCTGCGCCACGTCACTCGGGATTCCCTTCAAGGAGCCGCAGCTGACAGCAGTTATGTCCGGGGTCGAGTGGCTGTCGCGAGCTCTACTGTGTTTCCTGTCACCACCTTCAGGCATGTGGCGGCGGCAGTGAGATTGATGGTGAGGACTTCAGGGCTACGAAGCCTTCCCGTGCTCGACGCCTTCCTCGTCTCGATCTCCGATCTGGAGCGGCGAATCCTGGGTTTCCCCCTCGCTTCGTCCCCTGGGAGTAGTCGTCATCACATCGCCGAGTCACCTCTGCACGAACCTCGTCCGGATCCAGTTCTGGGTCATCGTCAGGACCGTTCCTCCCACGCAGCTGTCATCCCTTCGCCTCGTCAGTGTGGAGATTCTACAGCCCCGTCCCCTGAGCCTCGTTCCCCCGCTGTCATTCCTGGACATTCGGGCTGGCTCACCCCGGCTGTTTTCCCCTCCTCCTCGACGCGCTTCCTGACCGCTGTGTGTGCCTGGAATTCCGGCCTGGTGAGCTCTCTGCTGGAGACAACGCGAGCGACCCTCAGACGAATTCCCGGGGGGTCCTCCGTTATCGCCGGGCGGGGAGAGGAAGAAGCAGATTCCACTACAGCAGGCGATACTCAACCTCCAGGGGGCAGGCAAGTCATTGTTTTTTCACACCTGCTTAATGATTTGCTCTGTCACATCCCTGGAGGAGAAGTTCAGGGTTCGCAGCTCCCTGAACTCTCCCCACCTGCTGTAACCTGTATTCCTAATCCCGCATCCTCTGTGTCTCTCTCCGCCGAGCGGTCCCCGGCTCCGGGTCAACGTGGTGGGATATGGAGAGGGCCTGTGGTTCCGCAGCTACATTGCGGACGGAGGAGGGGGACTGACTGCTGCGTGGAGTCTCCGCCGACGACTGAGCGTCCCCGGGTCTCCACGGAGGAGCGGTTCGGTCCAGCGGGACGAGATTCTTCTGGCTTCACGCCGAGTGGATCGTCGGCGGGGTTACCTGAGCTGGAGGGATCTCAAGCTGCGCTGACCATCGTGCTGGCTGCGGGGCCCGACGCGGCTAGATGGGAGCCTGACAACGACCTCCTGACGACGGATCCTGGATCTTCGCAGTCCTGGACGGCGTCAGAACCCGAGATCAGGCGAGTGCTCTCCTTTCTTTTCTCTCTTTTTATCCCCGAGCACTTCAGCCTATCTCCAGGGGAGACGAGCCGGGTGCAGCCGTCCGCTGCGTCTGAGCTCGTCTCGCCGGGTTCTGGCGCTGCCGGTGATCCTGATCCCGGTTCTGTTTTCTCTTCTGAGCCTTCTTCCAGGGTCACCGGCAAGGAGTTGCTGTTCCTCGTGGTGCTGGAGGGTCCGGGTTCAACGTTGGAGGTCGGTTCTGGTGCAGTAGTCAACGTGGGATCGCCCGAGACCCAGTCGGGGTCCAACGTGGGTTCGCCTGAGGCCCGATCGGGGTCCGACGTGGGTGCTGCCCCAGTATTGTCCAGGTCCGGTGAGGAGGTGGCCGTTTCCCTGAGGCCCGCCGCCCTCGTCATCGGCTCTCCCCTGAGCCTCTTCCACCGGGATCCGCTCTGACCCTTCGTCCGTCTCAACGGTCCTGGTGGTTGAGTGATGCGGGTCGACGACCCGACCCGCAAAACTTTCGGTTCGGTGATCTGGTTCCCCCCACTGGTCTGTGTTTCCCTCTGGGCAGCCTGGTTCGGCTGCCGGTGGACTGGATTCCTGGGATCTGGGTCCAGAGTTCGCCGTCCGAACACTTCTTCCCCTGATTCGCCAGCTGGACAATGGGCGGGGAGATCTCCGGAGCCATCTCGGCTATTTTTGGACTCTGCCTGCCATACACCTCGGGTGTCACTTTTTCTTTTATCGTTATTAAGGTCACTTGGGTGTAATGTCTGTCCTGTTGGTGGATGTGTATTTATAGTGCTGTGTGTTTTCCTTCCCTCGTACCCAGCATTTTATTTTTTGTACCATGTTTTTAGTCTCGTTTTTGCATTGTAGAGTTATGTTTTGTTCCCTTTCAGACCATACTCTGCAGTTGCCCATTCATTCCAGTCACTTTCATTTCTTTAGGTGACTGGGTATTTATATATTCATGTGTGTGGGTTTTTCTTTGCCTGCACTCAGTATTTCTTTTTTATGCCCTGTTGGTTCATTATAGAGTCATGTGCCTTGTTTTCCGTAACACCATGCTCTGTAATTGTCCATTTGTTCCAGTCACCCTCACTTTTCTTGGTGACTGTGTGTATGTACTTATATTGGTGCTGTGTATTGTGTTTTCCCTTTATTTGACCATACTCAGCATTTTTTGCCCTGTACCTTTTTGGTGGTTCTTTTTTTTTTTCTTGCTCTGGGTCACGCATGGTTGGTACTCTCTGGGTAGTATGTAACCGGCGTGCTGACCCAGTTCTTCTCCCCATCTGTACCTGGGTTAATTATTCTGTTGTCAGTATTGTATTTGGGTTTTTCTTTCCCGCTACCCTACATTGCCCCATTGGTGTTGTCCTTCCCTTGGCTTCTTCCCCTCCGGTCCGCCTCCCTTCCTCCCACCCTAGGTGGGGGGGGGGGGGGGGGCTGGGATGTTCCTGGTCGTTCAGGAGCCCGACCTTGAGGGAGGGGCTCTGTCACCATGGGTTGAGATGCCGTCTCGGCACTGAGCCCATGTTTTCCCTCATCCCTGCCTCCCATTGAGCAGCGTCTCAGCTGGCCCCCAGCTGGCAGCATTATGGACGGCTGGGGCCAATTAGTCTTCATCAGCTGGGGCGCTGCCAATGAGGATAAATAGGAGCAGCCTCGATGACTCGGGGCTGCGACATAAGCATTGCTAGGCTGAAGCCCCTTCGTCTGGTGTCAGCCTCAACTCCCCTTGCAGCATTCCTGTGTTTGTATCCCGCTGTGAGGATGTACGTCTTGCTACCCCCACGTCCGGTACGAGCTGCTTACCTCTGCGCTGTGCAACCTGTGAGTGTACCTCTGCATGAGTATCTGTGCTCTCCTCATCCCTTATCCCTTACCCAAAATAAACCATCTCGACTCACTGGCTTGTCCCTGGCTCTGATTGCCCGGCTCCCTAGAGCCGGATATGACAGGCAGGAGTTTCCCAGCGCATGTGCAGTTCACTGCGACCATTGTGTGCTTGCACATACGGTCACTTTTTGGGGCCTGCATGCGCTTGGTCAGTGCTCATCCTCTGCGTAGCAGTTTGCACATGAATGTGTCCACTGCACTCGCTCACGTACGAGCGCATTTTTGCCACTATGAATTGGGCTTTACAGCGGTCATAGGAAACGGCGTACAAATCCCCATTCGTCTAGAGATTTGTACTGTGTGCATAAGGTGGTAGTGAGATGCTCGTAAGGTGGAAGTACGTCATTCGTGCGACATTTGTGCTGACAAAATGTGTCGAAAGCCGTAAGATCTTCCTACCAACAACTTGAGAGTGGCATGAGTTGCAAAAAAATTTTCATAAGATGGCATAAACTGAGGGCACATGCGCTTCTGGTGCATAATTTGGTGATTGAGGGCCAGCATATCCTGCATACACTAGGGGCTTCTGACTCATATGAGGATGTGGTCGAGTTGCTAGCGTGCCATTTCAGCACCCCGGACAGCGTGACCGTCCGGAAGATTAGGTTTCAGTAGCGACACCAAAGGGCGGATGAACCTGTCCACCAGTTCATCCCTGACCTGAGGCAGTTAGCTAGTGAGTGTCGTTTTGGGCCACTGGAGGAAGAGAAGGTATGTGACCAGCTGGCGGAGCACACAACCAGCAATGCTTTACGAGCTAGGCTACTTTTGGCGCCCAGTGACCTGATGTTATCCGAGGCTGTCGAGCTAGCTCTCCGAGACCACAGACAAGCTAGCTTCAGAGCTAAAGTGGCGCCAATCACAACGACAGCTGGGGCCTGCTGCCGCAGCATTAGTAGCAAACCCAGACAGCGAGGATAGCGCGACTGACGACAATGCGGAAACCAACACTATCAGCTGAAGGTCTGCCCCAAAAAAACCCTTGGGTATGGGTTGTGGGTCCGCGAAGCACCAACACAAGGCTAGGGAATGCCCGGCTAGAGGGAAGCACTATAGCAAGTGGGGACACTTGAACCATTATGCCAGGGTGTGTTGTATGTCCAAGCCAGAGAGTCCACGGAGAAAAACAACTTCACCTGCCACGACAACTGTCCATGCAGTGTCCCCGAGTACCAGCGCGTTCACGTTCTGCAAGATGATGCTGAATGGTAAGGAGGTGTCACTGCTGGTTGACACGGGGGCAGAGGGATCATTATTGAATTGGGCCACAGTGAGGAATTTTTTTCCCCACTACAGAATAAGAGGTAACCCAGCGCCGCTCTATGGTTGTGGCGGTAGAAGGCTGCGCACGGTTGGAACACTGGAATTAATGGCTTGGTACAAGTGATGGCTGACTTCACGTTCCATGTGACGGCCCGAGGTAACAACATCATGGACTGTGACCTGTTTTATGACTGGGGTTTGCATTAAAGGTGACGCTGGGGAAGAGTGGACTGGTTGTGGCCAGCGGAACCATCTAGTTCCGGTGGTGGAGGACGACGCTGTGTGGGACAAAGATTTACTGGGCACCAAGGTGGTCAAGCAGGACCAGCCTCACTCAAGTTCGATACAGGAAAGTCTCAGTGCCAGTGCTCGGGGTACTGTGGAAGATGGTACTGAGCGTGGTGGCGAGACGCCTGCGTCGGCAAGTGACGCCGATGAGCTAGTCTCAGTTTCCTCCGGAGCTCAGCCACTGTGGGCTGGAGGATCTGGAGCTACAACAGCGACTGCTGCAGCAGCTTTGCAAGAGTCGGGGCCAGACCGACAGGCATGGAGGGACCGCGTGCCGATCAGAAACACTGCAGGCCGAGCAGAGCTACTCAGAGTTACGGACATGGTCTGGGCTTGAGGGGAGGGACATCCACGGCGGATGTAGGCCAAGCAACAGCCAGAGGAACACCAGGAGCAGCTGTGCATTGTGGCTAAGCGTGGGGCAGCCTACTTCCAGCTGTCAGACGGCTTGTGGAGGCATGCCAATGAGCTGTGGCATGTCCGGGAGGAGGCTTTGGATGGTGGGTCCAGACGAGAAAGACGACCGATGGTGAGGAGAAGACGCACCCTCGTCTATGAGGTCAGCTGCAGCCCCGGAAGCATGCTGCTTCCAGGGGCGGGTCTACTGAGGGGCTGCCCTGTGCCTCCACAAGCCAGTTCTACCCCCTTTTCTGCCAGAAGGACAGTAGTGTGAGCTTTGAAAAAAAAAAAGAAGAGAGTTCTAATATTCCAATACTCATATGTTTGTATGTGTAAAAAAAAAAAAAAGAAAGATAAGAAATTTTGGAATTGTCTTGTACAATAAGTTTGAGAAAATGTCATCGTCTGGTGTGGTTGCAAATATTGAGATGAGAAAAAAAATGCTAAATTGACTGTATTAAGGAGCATTTACAGGTCCCTATTGCATGCTAATGCTGTATGAGATGACAAACCCTATATGTGTAGTACATGTTTCTGGTTTTTCATGATTCTCTCTGTGTGGTTTAAGTTGCTAATTTTGCTTTGCATGACTTGGAAAAAATTGACAAAATAACTAAATTGTTATTGTTCTGGGTATGCTTTATTTTAGGAACACAGCAATGTTCTTGTTATAGATGGATTTGTAGCCTGTTTTACAGGTGGCAGAATAACCCACTTTGCCGTGTGGGGTGGGACACTAGTCCACCCGTTCCCCCTAGTTTAGGTTTGTTGTGTGAATGTGTTAGGCCATTTGTTGTTTTCAGTCCTAGCTTTAGTGCATGATTTGGGTCCTAAATTGGGGAGTGTCTCAATTGTATGTGTGGTTTTGGACTTTCTATGGGGGGGGGGGGGGTGATGTTGTGTTTTATTATGAAGTGCAGCGAAGCGGCAGCCACTTCCTTTCCCGCCACTGCACCACCCTATAAATACCAGCAGCCATCTTTATCCGGCCTCTTTGGTGATGCCCCTGCCTGGTGGCTGTATTGTGTGTGACCACCCATTAATAAAGTGAAGTTCAACTGTGCACCTGGCCTTGTCATTAAGGAGGTAATTCCATATATAACAATTACACCTTTTTCTAGGTCATATTCAAGCATTTTTCATATACTTTCAAAGTCTATTTCAAGTTTTCCACTACTTTAAGCCTGTAGTACTTACCTTAAGCCTTAAGCCTTAAGCCTTAAGCCTACCTTAAGCCTCTTTACTTCCGGCGCCACACGAGTCGGCTGCCTTTTGCAACAGCGGCTCAATTCTGAGTCTTTTTTTTTCCTCCTCTCTCTTTTTGATCCAGTTTTCACTCCATTTATATCACGGACACACAGATCGTCCCAAATGTCTCCCGAGCTGGTGGACAGAGCCGCTGTTTATAGCAGGAGACGGTGCAGCAGGGAAGAGCTGCTAGCACTCAACTGCCACCCGGCGCTAACGGAAAAACTCGACATACCGGGAGAACTGAGGCGAAAACGCCGTGGTTGCCGGGCTGGAGTAAGGCGGAAGACAAGAAATACAAGGTACAGACCCTCCTTTCCATCCGTTGTCATGGGGAATGTACGGTCGTTACTGGGAAAGGTAGATGAGCTAGCGGCTATCTCCCGCTACGATAGCATATACCGGGAATGCTCTCTCCTTTTGTTTACTGAGATGTGGCTATCTGAACTAGCAGCAGATGCTAACATTGAGCTGGAGGGTTTCCACGCGATACGGGCAGACCAAACACCAGACAGTGGCAAAGCAAGGGGTGGTGGAGTGATAATGTATGTTAACAACAACTGGTGCAGACCGGGACATATCACTGTTAAACAACGACACTGCAGCAAAGACATTGAGTTGCTAGCTGTTAGCATGCGGCCTACATATCTCCCGAGGGAATACTCACACGTGATCTGCATTGTTGTTTATGCAAATCCGACGGCGAACGCTGGGACAGCACGTGACGTCATCCATTCAGTAACCGGCAGGCTGCAGACAGAACACCCAGATGCTCTTCTCCTCATCTCAGGCAATTTCAACCATGTTTCACTGGCTCCCATTCTACCCATGTTTACCCAGTATGTCACATGTCACACTAGAGACAATAAAATACTGGACTTATTCTACGCAAACACCAAGGAGGCGTACACCTCATTACAACTACCCCCACTCGGGAGATCGGATCACAACTTGGTTCATCTCCGGCCGGTGTACAAACCCCTAGTGCACAGACAACCTCCGGCCATGCGCACAGTGAAGTTATGGTCTGAGGAGGCAAAGGACACTCTAAAGGGCTGTTTTGAAACCACCACCTGGGAGCAGCTCTGCGATCCACATGGTGAGGACATCGATGGCCTCACTCACACCATCACGGACTACATCAGCTTCTGTGTGGACGACACCGTTCCCACCAAGACCATACGGTGTTGCTCAAACAACAAACCCTGGCTCAACCCTGAGATAAAAACACTTCTGAGAGAGAAGAAGAGGATCTTCAGGTCGGGGAACAGGGAGATGCTGAAGTCTGTACAGAGGGAGCTGGGGAGAAAGATCAGAGAAGGCAAGGACAGCTTCAGGAAGAAGATGGAGGACAAGCTGCAACAGAGCGACATCAGCGGGGTCTGGAGAAACCTTAAAACCATCTCTGGGCTCCAGAATACCTCCCCCCAGGCCACGGGGGGCAGGGAGTGGGCGAACAATCTGAATCTGTTTTTCAATAGGTTTGACCAACCGCCCTCCCCCCTGACTGCACAACAACCACTGCTGCCTCTAAAGACATCGAGTCCTGCTGCCCACACCCCACTCCACCAACATCCCCCCACTCCCAACACACAGCCCCACAACTTGACCCTGACTAAGACCCAGGTGAGGACGGTGCTGAGGAAGATCAAGGCGAGGAAGGCGTCGGGACCGGACGGCATCAGCGCAAAGCTCCCCAAGTCCTGTGCAGACCAGCTGTGTGGGATTGTGGAGTACATCTTCAATCTGAGCCTGAAGCTGGGGAGGGTACCACAGCTGTGGAAAACATCTTGTGTGGTACCTGTACCAAAGACTTCCCACCCCAAAGACTTGAACAGCTACAGACCAGTGGCCTTGATGTCCCACATGATGAAGACCCTGGAGAGACTGCTCCTTGCTCACTTCCGCCCCCTGGTGGGACCAGCGATGGATCCACTCCAGTTCACCTACCAGCATGGCATTGGGGTGGAGGATGCGGTGATCTTCCTCCTTCACCGTTCTCTGTCCCACCTGGAGAAGCCGGGGAATGCGGTGAGGATCATGTTCTTTGACTTCTCCAGTGCTTTCAACACCATCCAACCGATGATCCTGAAGGACAAGCTGCTGTGCGCAGGGGTGGACCAGCACCTGTCATCATGGATCCTGGACTACCTCACTAACCGGCCTCAGTTTGTGAGAACCCGGGACTGTGTGTCCGACACGATCATCGGTAGCACGGGGGCCCCCCAGGAAACGGTTTTGGCTCCCTTCCTGTTCACCCTTTATACTGCGGACTTCTCACACAACACAACACACTGCCATCTACAGAAATTCTCTGATGACTCTGCAATCGTTGGCCTCATCTCCAATGGAGATGAAGCTGAGTACAGAGGGCTTATCCAGGACTACGCGGACTGGTGCCATCGGAACTGCTTCCAGATCAACGTGAGGAAAACTAAGGAGCTGGTGGTGGACTGCCGCAGGCAAGGACAACCCGTCACAGCACCAGTAAATATACAGGGAACAGACATCGAGATGGTGACATCCTATAAGTACCTGGGTGTTCATCTGAACAATAAACTAGACTGGTCACACAATACCGACGCACTCTACAAGAAGGGACAGCGCAGGCTGTTCCTACTGAGGAGACTCAGATCTTTTGGTGTACAAGGGGCGCTGCTGAAGACATTCTATGACACGGTGGTGGCATCAGCCATCACTTTTGGAGTGGTCTGCTGGGGCAGTGGCATTACCGCAGCCGATAGGAAGAGACTGAACAAACTGATCAAGAAAGCTAGCTCTGTCCTGGGGCAGCGTCTTGACCCAGTGGAGGAGATAGGAGAGAGAAGGATGGTGGCTAAACTGTCATCTCTGCTGGAGTCCGAGTTCCACCCTATGCAGGACATACTGAATGCACTGAGGAGCTCATTTAGCAGCAGACTACATCATCCTAGGTGCACAACCGAGAGGTTTCGCAGGTCCTTCCTACCAACGGCTGTCAGACTGTACAACCTAAGCAGGGCTGCTGGCAGAGATAGCAAAAAGACGTGACAACCTAATAGTTTTGAATGAAAAAGACGCAATAGACTTATACAATGGTCCCCTCCGGCATACAACTAGGAAAATACCGGTCGCTATGGAGGGTGAGAATATGTATGGGTACATAATCATACCATGTAGGATAACCAAGTAGACGGTTGTGCTGTTTCATCCCATCTAGCTACAATGCTCCGCACTGTGTGTGTTTATATATTTACATATTTATTCCATCTAGCTACAATGCTCCACACTGTGTGTTTATATATCTACATATTATTCCATCTAGCTACAATGCTCTGTACTGTGTGTGTTTATATATCTACATATTTATTCCATCTAGCTACAATGCTCCTCACTGTGTGTTTATATACTCATATATTTATTCCATCCAGCTACAATGCTCCACACTGTGTGTGTGTGTATATATATATATATATATATATATATATATATATATATATACATATGTATACTTGCTGCTCTTGTTTCTTTTTTTCTCTTGCCTTCTGATTGTTGCTCTGAGTGTTGCTATCCCTGTGCTGTTGCAATCCTGGAATTTCCCCATTGTGGGACTAATAAAGGCTTATCTTATCTTATCTTATCTTAGTAAATTATATACTGTATTTATGCAAATATATACTTCAGATGATCATTTCACTCCTTTATCATTATTAGAGATGGTTTTATGCTACAAAGGAATGCATTTTCATAATAGAAGGAAAAAAATAAAAAACAAACTTTTATGTTTCAAATATATAACCTGTCTGTAAGCAGACTTTGCTGCTGTCATGAATCCCCATGCGCTTTTATGCAGCGCACAGAGGAAAAGAGACGGATTCATGCGTCGGTTCCACAACAGACTGTCATGTCCGCTGTGTAACCTCGCAACGGACAATTGAATTAGTATGAGCCCAAACCGCAGGAGAAGTGAACGTGTTTATTAACAGAAAGGGGAAACTCAAAAATACACAAAATACAAGAAAATGTTCAATGGTTACACAGTCTGGCACACAAGCAATGGACGCCAGAGCTCAGTTGGCAAAGTAGGAAGTTCCCACGTACTCCCAGGGCAGAAATGGGCAGCGGATTAAGAAGGGCGAGTGAAACAAGAGACTTACATGGGACGTCGGAGCTCAGCGGGCTCTGGGGGAACAACATCGTAGAAGTCCATAGGAAAAGTGTGCCAACAGCTCCAGGGAATAACATAAGCCAGTGGCTACAGACTGAACTGTGTAGCATAGACCTACGCCACGACACCGAATGCTCCCACTGTCACCCAATAAATACCAAGCAGGCTAATGAGTGACAAGTGGACGCAGGTGTGTGGCGGGAGTCTGTGTATGAGTAAGTGTGTGTGCATGCGTGTGTGTGTGTGTGTGTGTGTGTGCAGGAACAAATGAGAAATAACTGACAGCTGGTGAGTGTCTGGCAGAGAGAGGGGTGTGGCTGTAGACTGGCAAGGGCTTAAGCTCAACCTGCCAGCTGAGGTATTTTGACCAAACCCAAGGGCAGACCACGGCGTAATGTGGCAGAGACAGCAACACCATGGCATAACATGGCAGCAACAGAAACAATCATTCAGCAAAGAAACAAAGAACATGAGTTGGTTAAATACACACACTGAATGAACAAATGATTGGGAGCACCTGAGCGCGGGAGCAGGGCAGTAATCACCAAACAGGGAACAGCTGAGTGTCAAGAGAGGGAGGGGCATGGCCTGGCTGGCAGACTGACAGGCAACGCCCACACCAAGTGCAGACTTCCAAGGGGGCCTGACAGCCTGTCAGTCAGAACCCAAAATAATACAACAACACAGAAAGGATAGCCAAAATAACACAAGACCTGACAAGAGTAAACTAGACAATACACAGATGATAACATAAGACACACAGAGGAGAGTCATGGAACCGAGCCAGGAGGACAGTTCATGACAGCTGCATTTTAACCTGAGAAAAACAACTAACCCCCAAATAGAATAAAAATATATCACCTAACAGATAACAACTTCAAATTAATTCTTTACTGAAAATGTTATAAACATTAGTCTTTGGGGTATAGGTAATCTATCAGCTGATTGACTTTCTTACACAGTATTGTGCAACTCAAGGAAAAAAAAAACAAAAAACTCAAACAGAAACAAAAAAAAAACTTTAACACCATAAAATAGTGCAAAAAAATATTATACCATAATTCATCTTTTGGTTAGACCAAATGATGAATTATAAGCATGCACTGGATTATCTATTTAAACTCAATGCATATATCCTTTTATGTTAACTCTGCAAGAACACACCTCATATTCACCTACATATTCTTTATGAAGGAGTAGATGTGTCCCAACATTTGACTGGTAGTTTGTACATAATATATATCGTCCTCAACACTATCATGCAGCAAATGAAATTTGTCAAGTCCTAAGTTATCACTGTTATAGTGTTTTATCGCTTCATGGTAATGAGATGACATACAGTTAAACGGGCATGGAGAATAGGAGCAGAGGGAGAAATTTTGAGCCAAATGACATCTGCAGTTGTCCTTTAATGTCAAATCAAGAAGACTTTGACCATGCACAAGGGCTTGCCTAATATTCTTTTATAGAGAAAGAATTATTTTATCTAACATTGCATTGATATTATTTGTATACAGCAGGGAAAATAAGGATTCTCTAGAGGGTAAAGAGCTGGTCCAATGTGCCATGGCCAGGACGAAAACCACATTGCTCCTCCTGAATCCGAGGTTCGATCAGCAGTTGGATTCTCCTCTCCAGTACCCTGGCATAGACCTTCCCAGGGAGGCTGAGAAGTGTGTCCCCCCTAAAGTTGGAACACACCTTCCGGTCCCCTTTTTTAAAAAGAGGAACAACCACCCCAGTTTGCCATGCCAAAGATACTGTCCCCAACCGCCACACAATGTTGCAGAGGTGTGTCAGCCATGACAGCGCTGCAACATCCAGGGCACTCATAGTACTCAGTGTCATTCCACTTTATTAAATATAACTCGTTTCGTGAATACAGTTGCCTTGATTTCTTTGTATGTATGGATTACTTGGATTGTTACTGATATCTGGTGAAAATCTCAGGTTGTCATGTCTGGCCCTCACGAGCCAGTATAAGATGCCAAGAATCACCGGTGAGTTTTGCAATGATGTTTTATTTGCAGGATAGGATACAAGGCTGTGAGCCGCTAAGGGCAAAAACACACACTAAGAGATATAAGGGCTCGTAGGGCTAATCCCAGCCACTACGAGCTAAACTACGACAAGACAAGAATAAAGACGAACCTGATATGAAGGTCTTACAGGGTATCATGAGGGTAGGTTGACTTCGGTTGACTTAAGGTCGACTTAAGTTGACTTATGCTCCCGCAATCTCACTGCCGTCAGTGCCAGCCTTATAAAGGTGAACACTAACGAGCAGTGATGACAGACAGCTGACCAACCTTGACAGGCGGAAGCCCCACCGAGCGCCTTCACAATAAGAGCCCGGTGAGGCCAGAATACAACCCACAGCTGTCAAGGCCGGCAGCGAATTGTGTGTGGGCCGAGCGCGGACAGAACCCAGCGCTCGGGTCGTAACAGTACCCTCCCTCCAAGGGCAGGCTCAGAACGCCCACGGACCACCCTGCCCCCCCACCCCCCAGGGTGGGTGGCTGGGGGTAGGTCCGGAGGGAGAGAGACCAAACCCAGAAACAGTGCAATTACAAAGCCAAAACCCGGCAAGAAAAATAAATAAACACAGGACAATGACAAGAAATACCAAATACTCAGATTAAATTAAATATTCAACTAACAATTACAGAAAATAGCACAGGATATCATGGAGAAGAAAAAAAAAACAGAATTACTGGGTCAGAGTAACTAAATACAGGACAGAAAGAGAAAATTAAATCCTTGCCCACATTTTTCACAAGAAAATGGTTTCTCACCTGTGTGAATGTTCAAGTGAATCTTCAAATAACCAAATACGGGAAAACATAACAATTATTGACTCATACTTAACTATACGCAAAACAAAATAGAGCAACTGCAAGACATAGGGGAACACAGAATATCAAGAAAAAAAACAGCACAATAACTGGATCAGGACAACACCAGAAAGTAACCACTACCCCCGCCCCCCGACAGTTTATACCGACCGGTGGAGACCAGGTGCCATAGGAACAGTTCAGTGCGGTCTCCCCGCGTCCAACGGCTGGCGGGTGGTCATGGGAGGCGGAACGTGACCAGGCAGCTCACCACAGTCCAACACCCAGCACGTCCGCTCCTCTGGTGGCCGAACCAGGTCACCCAACGAAACACATAACACGTCGGGTGGCCGACCCGGGGCGCCAAACCAGCGAAGCAGTTCCTCAGGCGGCCGACCTGCGTCCCTCCACCACCAGTCCCGGGGGAAAACAGCCCGTGGCGGCCTTTCTGATGAGGACAAATCTCGGGAGAGCCGGGGCAAGCGAACAGGAACCCCCACGGCCCCCGGCGATGATGCGCAGGGGCGGTGACTCAGTAGAGGGGAAAGAGGGCAAGGATGAGCCCGTAATCCATCCGACGGCGAAAGGTCTGCAGCTCCTCCCCCGTCCGCGGACCACACCGGCGCTACACCTCCGCTGGACCCCGATTGAGTCCCAGCTGCACCCACGTCGGACCCCGATTGGGCCAAAGCAGCTCCTGCGATGGACCCCGATTGGGCCACAGCAGCCTCCACAATGGACCCCGACTGGGTCGGTGCAGCTCCGCTGACGATCTCCACCCCCGAACCTGGGACCTCCAACTCAATGACTCCGACTGGCTCCATGCCGGCGACACTGCAACGAGGATCACAAACAACAAGAAAACCGGGATCAGTATCACCAGTAGCAACAGAACCCAGCGAGACGAGCTCGGGCGCAGCAGGCGGCTGCTCCTCACTCGCCTCCCCGAGAGGCAGGCAAAAATGCTCCAAAACAGGGGACAGAGACACAAGAGGGAGCACTTGCCTGCACTCGGGTTCTGTTGCCACCCAGGACTTCGACGATCCAGGATCAGGGCGGCGACTCTCATCAGCAGGCTCCAACTCAGCTGCGTCGGGCTCCGCAGCTGGCAAGATGTCGTCTGCAGCTTGAGGTTCCTCCCGCGCTGCTGTCCACGCCGATGAGCCGTGTGGCATGGGGGCAGAGGACACTCGACCCACCGCTTAGGCGAGGAGACCCGGGGAAGCTTCATCGTCGGCTCATGCTCCGGGCCGCAGTCCGCTCTTCTCCTCCATCCACGACATGGCTGCAGGGCCGGATCCAGGCTTTCCAGCCGCGCAGGCCCCCTCTTCATCCAACGACGTTGGCCTAGCGTCGCGGACCGCTCAACAGGGGGGGACACAGACAGCAGGTTTAGTCATTATCTCTACAGCAGGTGGAGGGAGCTCGGGGGGCTGCGAACCCCGAACTCCGCCCCAGAAGTCAGACAAGGCAGGTTACATTCATGAGGTAATAAATTAACATGCACTTGCCTTTCTCCCAGAGGAGAGATGGTTCCTGCTGTAGGCGACGCTGTTCCTCCTTCTCCCCGCTGGATGGCGACAGAGGGCCCCCTGGAAGGACAAGGTGGAGCCGCTCTAGGAGGTTCGCTGACGGGCTTCGTCGGCAGCGGGTCCAGCTGGGGATTCTGCTGAGGTCCATTGTGGAGGTGACGGCGGTTTCTGGCAGAGGGCGAGGCGAAGGTAAGGTTCGGGAATTGCCGCTCCTGTGCCGAGACCGAGGCGAGGAGGTCGGCAAACTCCGGGAAGTCACTTAATCTAGGATTCCTCTCCACCAGTCTGACTGCCGCCGTCACATGATCCAAAGCCAGAGAGGGATATGTTGCTGAACGAGCAGCCGCCATGTGGTCCCAGATGGAAGCAGCTGCGAGCTGGAGCTTCTCCAGGGGATTCCCGAATGACGAAGCTCTCTGGTGGGGATCACCCCTGGGCAGAGCGAACTCGTGGACCGGAGTGGAGGCAGGAATGGGATCCGGACGTGAGGAGCGTGGATGCCTCCTCTTCAGCTTCCTGCCAGATTTTTCCACCAGCCCACGGAGTGTCTTGCGCTGCGCGGCGAGTTCAGCCCTCCTCATCCTAACCTCCGGGTGGACGTCGTAGTGGAGAGGAAGGTCGTCCAGCAGAACCTCAGCGTAGTCCAGGTGCCAGAGCATGTCGTAAGGGTTGTCATCAAAGGTAGCGGCCAGGAGCGACCCATCAACATACTCCAGGGCGCTCGCTAGCTCCTTGCCCAGGCGCCGACCGCGGCCCCTGGATGACGGCATTCTCCCAGGAATTGACACTTGACACCTAGACAGGAAGAACAACAGTCCAATAACTGCAAAAACTCACGGTGAAAAAGGCGTCTCAGTGTGGCGTCTCCATTTAGACGTCGGGCGGCGGGAGCATACTGTCATGTCTGGCCCTCACGAGCCAGTATAAGACGCCAAGAATCACCGGTGAGTTTTGCAATGATGTTTTATTTGCAGGATAGGGTACAAGGCTGTGAGCTGCTAAGGGCAAAAACACACACTAAGAGATATAAGGGCTCGTAGGGCTAACCCCAGCCACTACGAGCTAAACTACGACAAGAATAAAGACGAACCTGATATGAAGGCCTTACAGGGTATCACGAGGGTAGGTTGACATTGGTTGACTTAAGGTCGACTTAAGTTGACTTATGCTCCCGCAATCTCACTGCCGTCAGTGCCCGCCTTATAAAGGCGAACACTAACGAGCAGTGATGACAGACAGCTGACCGACCTTGACAGGCGGAAGCCTCACCGAGCGCCTTCACAATAAGAGCCCGGTGAGGCCAGAATAGAACCCACAGCTGTCAAGGCCGGCAGCGAACTGTGCGTGGGCCGAGTACGAACAGAACCCAGCGCTCGGGTCATAACACAGGTCAATAGCTCCATCAGAAATATGTTTAAATAGAAAAATGTTGATGTGTTAAATACTTATTTTCCCCACTGTATTTGTAGTGGTGTAATAAGTTTATCTGCTCTCCACTGCCATTGTAAATGTATTTATTTTCCTTGTATTTTATTTTGGTAAATGGGTTTCTGTCTCTCCGGGGGGTTGGCATGGTAAGGGATGGGATGGTGAACTTGAGAAGTGAGGGGAGTGTCTCAGCTACCCCTGCAACTTGGGTTGTGAGCCCCCTTGTCTCCTCTTTCTGGTCCATGGCCCACATGTGGTGAGTCGTGTAAAATTCTCCTGTTAAGCTAGCTTGGTTAAATGATTATTTATTGTATTCATTTATGGTTTCATAAGGCTGTTATAGCCGGGAAGCGGGTTATGAGGCTGGGCTCTCACAACCTCTTGAAATGCTTCCTATGGCTAGACAAAATGCCCAGCCTGGAAGAGCTCAGCAAAGCCATCGACTGTCTTAGCAGTGGTAAAGCTCCAGGCAAAGACGACATCCCCCCTGAAGTCTTAAAAAGTGGTAAAGTAGCACTCCTACAGCCTCTTCACAAACTTCTCTGCCTCTGCTGGGAGCAAGGACATGCTCCTCAAGATATGCATGACGTAAACATAGTCATATTGTACAAGAACAAAGGGGATCACAGTGACTGTAACAATTATCGTGGAATTTCATTACTCAGCATTGTTGGTAAAGTCTTCGCCCATGTCAGTCTGTCCCGCCTGCAGAGTCTTGCTTCACAAGTCTATCCTGAGCCACAACGTGGCTTTAGAGCTGAAAGGTCCACAATGGACATGATCTTCTCCCTCAGTCAGCTGCAGCGTTAAGAGCAGCAGCAGCAGCCAGTATCCATCGTGTTTGTGGACCTTACAAAAGCCTTTGACTTAGTTAGTCGAAGTGAACTCTTTCAGCTTCTGCAGAAAATAGGCTGTCCTCCAAAATTTCTGGGGATGATCACCTCATTTCACAAAGATATGCATAGCACTGTCCTCTTCGACGGTACAACTTCAGATGCCTTCCTAGTCAGCAGTGGAGTGAAACAGGGCTGCATCCTGGCACCAACCCTGTTTGGAATCTTCTTCTCAATGCTCCTCCATCAAGCTTTTGATGATTGCCCTGAAGATGTCTACATTCCCACAAGATCGGCCGGAAAACTTTTCAACATCGCACGACTGTGTGCAAGAACCAGAATGACAGAGGTCCGAAGCTGAGAGCTGTTCTTTGCGGACGATGCAGCCCTTACATCACACAGCGAAGACGGCCTCCAGTGCATGATTGACCGGCTATCCCACGCATGGAAAGAGTTTGGGCTCACCATCAGTAGCCTATAAAGAAAACCAACATCATGGCACAAGACGCTTGTACTACCCCTGTCATCACCATTGACAATATTCAGCTTGCTGTGGTCGACAGCTTCATCTACTTGGGGTTCACAGTTACCAACTCCCTCTCCCTAGATGCTGAAATTAATTCCAGAATAGCCAAAGCAATTGCTGTGATGGCGAAGCTCAACAAATGAGTGTGGAACAATGATCTGTTAATAATAATAATGCATCAGATTTATATAGCGCTTTATCAAAAACACTAAAAGACGCTTTACAAATAGATACATTATTCATTCACTCCAGACAGACAATGGTAGTGGCAAGCTACTTCTGTAGCCACAGCTGCCTTGCGTCAGGCTGACGGAAATGTGGCTGCCAATCTGCGCCAACAGCCTCTCCGGCCACCACCGAACATTTATACACATTCATACCCAGTGTCATGGACACTGGAGGCAAGGTGGGTGAAGTGACTTGCCCAGGGACACAGCAGCAGGATATCTGGGGAGAGCGGGATTTGAACCACCAACCATCCGGTTATTGGACCACCTGCTCTACCTCTTGAGCCGCTGCTGCTCTGTTGAGCGAGAGGATCACGCTCTGCATCTACCAAGCCTGTGTCCTGTCAACTATCCTGTACAGCAGCGAGTCCTGGACAACCTATGCCAGACAGGAGAAACAGCTCAATGGATTCCATCTGTGCTGCCTTCGACGCCTCCTACGCATCAAATGGCAAGATAGAGTCACCAACATGGAGGTACTTAACCGTGCTGGCCTAACCAGTATGCCCACACTTCTCAACCAAAGGCGTCTTTGATGGCTTGGCCATGTGCATCGCATGGAGCCACACTGCCTGCCCAGAGAAATCATGTACGGTGAACTGCAGGAAGGCGTTCGTCTGGTAGGACGACCCCTGTTGAGGTACAAAGACGTCTGCAAATGTATCTCCGATACGCAGAAATAAACACCGACCACTGGGAGGAGGTGGCCAAGGAACGTGACGTTTGGCGCTACTGTGTAAGAGAAGGAATGAGCAGGGCTGAAGCAAGTTGGAGGGAAAAACAGGAGAGGAGGCGTACTGCAAGACACGAGCGCGCACGGGCGGAACAACATCCATTAGCCTTCATCTGCGCCAACTGCAACAAAGACTGCCACACAAGGATTGGTCTACACAGCCACTCCAGGCGCTCCGCCAATCCTTGACAAGACGCGCTTCACCATCGAATCTTAGAGACGAGGATACCAGAATGAATGAATGGCATTCCTTTATGTACAAAACTTTGTAATTTTATGCTTATGTTATGTACAGTATAATGTGCCTTATTTGTATTACATGTGTTTTAAATACTTTATGCTCAGTTTATTATTATATTATTTTGGGTTTTAAGTTTGGCGGCCCTTTTTCTTTTAGTGTCTTGTTGAGCCTCAGCGGAGGCTTGAGCTTTTCGCATTTTTTTTTAAATTCATATGCAATAATAAAAGCACTGAAAAGAGAGGACAGCTTCTTCATTTTGGAAAAAAAAAAAGACAATGCAGAAGTATGACTGTTAATTGTTCTCCATTTTAAATTAATGTGCACTCTACGTATATCTAAAATATCACAAGCATCAAAGATAACATCTAATTTATTAAGACACTGAAGGCCTGTTTCATTTGAAGTGTTGAAATTATTCTTCTTTTCAGGCTTAGTTGCAGAAGAATAAGAAAAAAATACATGGAAAAAGGCACAATTTTATCAGTAAAAAAGTTACAAAGTTAGGTGGAAAAAGTTACAAGTTTATGTGGAAAAATTGTATTAATGAGAAAAAAAAACAAAAAAAACCCCCAGCACCTGTGTGTCTTTGTGGGGTGTGGTCACATGTGAAAACTGGCTGATCGGTACAGAACCCAGCTGAGGCAGGTTGCCACCCGTCCTGTAAAATACAGTATTGTCCTGTTTTTATACTAAAATCATGTGTCCTGTATTGAATCAGTGCAGGATGCTGTTTGCCCTGTATTTACTAGGTGCCTTTAACACAGCACCATCTCATCCGTATTCTGCATGTTGCCCTCCTACTCAATAGTTGTTGGATGATTTGTTTACTTTTATGCACTGTATGTGAAGTCATCGCTCAACAGTGATTGGGCAAGAGATAGCCGGGTGGGCTCAGCACCAGCTGCAGTGGCTTGTCAGCTTCTCACAGACCAATGTGTCTACAGTTGAACTGTATCCCGATAGACCGCCCCGTGCATCAGTCAAATGTAAATGCTTGCAAAAGTACTGACATGAGTGGGAAAAACTCAATGATTGGCTTGACAGTGTCAAAGACAAGTACAAGGCAAACTGCAAAGTACTCTCAACTTTAGGGAGTCCAGTTCAGAGTTCTACTGTAATGTTTTGAAAGACAAACATGACTCCCACCCTTTGCACTGCCACTTTCAGCTTCTTCCCTCAAGACGGAGGTTTGCTGTCCCAAAAAGTAGAACCCAGCGCTACAAAAACAGCTTTGTCCCTGCTGCTGTCAAAGAGTTGAACAAGCTGTAAAAATATATTGCATATAATTTAGGTACCTATTTATTAACTCCATTTTATATTTACTTATTTTTGTAGGATGTCACTTGGGTTCTAAATATTTTATTGGGTTTTAGACCTTTGAGTTTTTAACCTCTTTGACTAGTTTTTAACTTTTAATATGACCCTTCTCTCTTACCTCTGGTTTTTCTCCCATCTCTTTGTCTTTTTATACCCTGATTGATGGAGCCTTGAGTATTCTTATCATGTTTATAGTCAGCTTCATATGTGCCTGTGTTTGTGTCTATGTTGAATGTAATTTGTGGCTTGTAAATATGGATGTCACCAGACTGCTAAACAAACGGGTACAAATAAAGTAACCTGAACCTGAACCTGAACCTACTCATGGCTGCAAGATGTGACAAGAAATACACGTGGAAAAAGAAGTAACACAGTTACAAAGCAAGAAGGCCGTGGACTGTTTAACCATGGTTGTACTCTACACAAATAGAAAAAAAGTTGATAAACAAGTTGTACGGTTCTAATGTTAAATTGTTATTTGCACCCCCAGATTTTTTGAAATGGTTCTTTCATTTGTTGTAAACAGGAACATTTTGACTTTTCAGCTTGAAAATTATAAACATTGTCAAAGAAGCACTTCAAACTTTGACCTATGAATACTACTTTATTTAAACAATGATTAATTTATGATAAACCACAACTAGCACCCCACACATCACCTTGGGGTGGGCCTGAGGAGGGGGGCTTTATTTTTTCTGCATTGAAGGTGGTAACCTTAATCTAGAAGGTAAGAGGGCTTCACATCAAATGTTTTTTTTTTTTTCACCTCAAAATTACTTTACAGGAGGGCCCTCTAAAATAGGAACTGGTCACACATATTAACTGTGTAAACTATCCTGATTGGTTTCATTTCCACTTGTTTCCATCTGACATTTGACCCCAAAGCCTGCCCTGTTATTCCAAGTTTGTCACTGCAATTGTTACCATAAAAACTAAACCTGTTAGAGTGGGAAAATTTAGGAGTTCAGTTCTTCAACTATGATGTCATCTGCTGTTTTTGGTCCACTGTGTTTTAGCGAGTCCAAAGTCAGTGCAGGTGTCTACCAGGAAATTTTAGAGCACTTCATGCTTCCTTCTGCTGACAAGCTTTATGGAGATGTTGATTTCATTTTCCAGCAGGACTTGGCACATGCAAACTCACCTGACCTAAACCCCGCAGGGTAAGGATTCCTGCCTGCTGTGTGTCTGTCTCCCTCTCTCCCCACTGATTAGCACTCTCCCTGCAGCTCTGATCATCACCTGTCGCTAATCAGAGGAGCCCTTTATAAGGGAAGCGCTCCCACTTCTCTGTCTGGTGGCGTAGACTTTCAACTCATCTGTGTTCTTGCCTTGCCTGCATTTATTGTACTTCATCTTGCCTGCCGCGTTTGACCTCTGCTTGACCTAGGCCCTGCTACCTGCCTCACGCTTTAGACCTCAGTTTGTCTAGTTTCGCCTGCCGTGCTCTGACCCTCAGCCTGCTCTTGGATTCAAGATCTCGCCTTACAGATTTGGATATGCCCGGATAAGTGCACATCACCACCTCTCCCCAAGTAAGTTGACACCATCTTTAATATTCAGTGCTCCCTGTACCATCTCCCCTTCACCCAGGCCTGGCCAGCCTGCCTCCTGCATTTCCCCTTAAGCTCTCCTGCAGCACCACAGCACCCTCACCTCTGGCAACCTGCTCTCCAGCTCTGGAGAATCCTCACCCAGTCAGTATTGCTTTCCTCCCAAGTGCCTGTAAGCATAAAGGAATATTGACTTAATATCATTATTCCACCCATTGATACTTACTCTGTTTCTGATCCCTCCTGCAGGGTTGCCAGATCCTCACCGCACATTATTCATTGTTGCACAGTTATTGTAATAAAGATTATTGTTCAATTCCATTTATCATTTCCTTCCGTGTTGCTTTTGGGTACTTGATCTCAGATTCCTTGTCAGTACACGACCAGCAGTTAGACCCAGTGACTGGGATGGAAGCAATAATTTCTTGGCTTAGTGGACTTGAACAGTGTTCTGACCAATCAGCTAACCAGAACCATGCAATTATGAATGAGTTGGCTATACTAACCGAGCGTGTTACTAAATTCGAGGAAACAATGCAAAACCTTGTTGTAGCTGCGGTTCCCTATTGGTTCCCACACCTCCCCAGTATGGTAGCAAGCTAGGTGAGGCCCATGTATTTTTGTTACAGTGCCAACTAGTTTTTGATAGCATTCCCTGCGACTTTCCCACCGACCGGAGCCAGATCAATTTTTTAACGGGCCTTCTCAATGGACTCCCCCTCTTCAGAGCTCAGGCGATAATTCAGGGGCCGGATTATCACTCTTACACCTATGATCACTTTACAAGTGAGTTTTTTCGCGTGTTTGATCACACTGACTGGGAGGGGGGCATGTCCACTCATTTGATGAGCATCCACCAGGGATCAAGGACCGCGGTCGAACACGCCGTAGAATTCCAGGTTCTTGCGGCTGAAGCATAATGGGATGACGCTACCTTGCATTCTGTTTTTACCGACAGTCTTCATGCTACTCTCCGCGGCAAGCTTGCTCGTCTCCAAGATGAACCGGAGTCCTTTGACAAATTAATCTCCCTTGCTGTGAAGCTTGACAATAGACTCTGCCAACGCTTGAGAGAGCACCAGTCCAGCTTCCGTACACCCTTCCATTCCACGTCAACTGGGTCGCAGCTCCTTGCACTTCCACAAGCTGCCACCTCCCCTGACTCACCTGAGCCCATGGCGGTGGGCCAGTCCAAGATCGCCCAGCCAAGAAGCAACAACATTTCAAGGAGGGCCCACAAAGTAAAAGACAAAGCCTGCCAATCACTGTGGAGGGATTGCCAGGTGAGGCAGCTAACCCCTCTATTAATCGTCTCAGTTTACCCATTCGTTTGCTGCTCAAGTCCATTGAATATGTTGGCTCTGCTTTGATTGATTCGGGAGCCAAGCAAAATTTTATTTCTGAGGACCTGGCAACCCAATTTAACATCCCTTGCTCAGACCTACCTCAGCCTTTGAAAGTTACTGTATCACCCTCTCTGGTCGGCCCCTTTGCTGGGCTTCCAAACAAACTGCACCCCTTGCTTTGCTAGCATCTGGCAATCACCATGAACATTTGACCTTTTTGGTCCTCCCACTTTCCATGTCCCCCATTGTGTTAAGATTTCCCTGGTTGAGGTCTCACAACCCCATTATTAATTGGGGCAGGGGGGTTATCACTTCTTGGAGTCCTTATTGCATGTCCAAATGCCTCCGTTCAGCCGCCTGCTCGCCCTCTATCCCAATTCAGCCCGTAGCCCCAAGGCCCCCAACCTGTCCAATGTTCTCCCTGAGTACTATGATTTAGTTCTCATGTTTAGCAAGGCGAAAGCCCTGTTGCTGCCCCCACACTCATTGTACGACTGTGCCACTGAGCTTCAGTCAGGGCCCCCCTCACCTCTCGCTGGTTGTACAGCCTGTCAGCCCTCGAGAGCGAAGCTATATATAAGTACATTAAAGAATATCTTAATGCTGGTATCATCATCCAGCCCTCATCATCTGCTGTGGGTGCAGGGTTCTTCTTCATGAGCAAGGAGGATGGCTCTCTGCACCCCTGCACTGACTATCAGAAGCTGAATAATATCACTATTAAGGATAAGTACGCCCTCTCCCTCAACAACTCGGCGTTCGATCAGCTCCAAGGCTCTGTCATCTACACCAAACTGGATCTGTGCAATGCCTGTCACCTCAGGATTCGGGAAGGCAATGAGTGGAAGATGGAATTTCATACGCCTAGTGGCCACTTTGAGTACTGTGTTATGCCTTTTGGCCTCATCAACACCCCTGCCGTGTTTCAGCATCTCATTCATGATGTACTAAGGGATTTTCTGGGTTTGTTTGTGTTTGTTTATCTTGATGATATTCTGGTTCTCTCCCAATCCCTAGCTGAGCACAAAACGCACATTCGAGTGGTTCTCCAGCGCTTCCTCGAGAATCAACTCTATGTGAAGGCTGAAAAGTGCGAGTTCCATACAGTCACCACTACTTTTCTGGGCTTCATCATCTCCCAGGATCAGATCGAACATGACCCCCCAAAAATCTAAGCAATCACGGATTGGCCCATTCCCTCTTCATGTAAACAGCTCAAGCAGTTCTTAGGATTTGCAAACTTCTATAGACGCTTTATCAGAAATTACAGCTCCATTGCCCACCCACTCACCTCTCTCACATCTGTTTAGGTCCCTTTTTGCTGGACATCGAAGGCCAACAAGGCCTTCTCCTTGTTAAAATCCATGTTCACCGAGCCCCCCCATCCTGATTCAAACTGATCCAGCTCAACAGTTCGTGGTGGAGGTGGATGCCTCCGATGTCAGGGTGGGAGCCATGCTCTCACCCACTGATGACAAATTACACCCTTGTGCATATATCTCTCACCGCTTGTCACCAGCCAAGAGAAATTACGACATCTGTGGCCAGGAGCTGCTAGCAGACAAGCTGGCTTTGGATGAGTGGTACCACTGGCTGGAGGGGGCCGCTCAGCCCTTCTTAGTTTGGATGGCTAACAAGAACTTGGAGTACATCAGATCAGCCAAACGACTGAACTCCCGACAGGCCACATGGGCCATACTCTTCACCAGGTTCCGCTTTTCCCTCACATATTGACCCGGCTCCAAGAATACAAAACCAGACGCCCTCTCCTGCCAGTTCCCCACCAACCTGTCGGTCTCAAGGGAGGAGACCATACTGCCAGAATACGTTGATAGTGGGGGCACTCACCTGGGACATTGAGCGGCTGATCACCAAACTGGATCCTGGGAGAGGGGGGGGTCCTCGAGATTGGTTGTACGTTCCAGCGGCAGTGAAGAGGGAGGTCATCCACTGGATTCACACGACCAAGCTCTCCTGCCACCCAGGGGTCACCAGGACCCTCTCCTCGCTTCGTTGCACCTTCTGGTGGCCCTCGTTGGACAGCGACTGTTTGAATAATTTAAGCTCAAAATTATTCTAAGTCAAATAATCAGGTGGAAAGTTGAATTTATGTACATTTATTACAAAAATATGCGCAATCACCCCATTGGCCACCTTGGGGGAGAGGTTACCAGGCATGAAATTCAGACACACCTAAAATCTCTAAAGGATCCATTCTTCTAAGTCTGATATATACTGTATATACGTATATATATATATATATATATATATATATATATATATATATATATATATATATATATATATATATATATATATATATATATATACTGTGTATATATATATATATATATATATATATATATATAGAGAGAGAGAGAGAGAGAGAGAGAGAGAGAGAGAGAGAGAGAGAGAGAGAGAGAGATACACATGTAGGAGAAAGGAGAGGGAGGATGAGGATAAGGGAAGGGACAGAACGGGACAGTCCTGATAACTGAGCTTATCCACGCGGACGTCAGACACTCTGGAGACATGGGTCATGAAGACATGAGAGCCATAAAACTAACAGAATGTCCATGAAACACTAATCTATAAGATAAGGAGTTCCTCTGTATTCCTGTGACCCAAAACAGGACATGTCAGAGAGATTATAATAAATGGCTTAGATCATTCCTTACGCATGTACTAACCCTGTACTGGCCCTCAGTCTGAACTCTCTGAAATTGCTCACAGAAACAGGCCAAAAATATATAAACTTATCCTATATGGAATGCACATATAAACCTTAAACATGGCATATGAAAGGTATGATACTTCTCAAATATAATAATACATTATTAATGTCAATAGTATAGATAATATGAAATGTTTCTATCAGCGACGTATGCAATCACATCAGGGCCTGTCCTCAGTGCTCCATGGGGAAGACCCCCACCTCCCCTCCCGCCGGCCTGCTCCAGTCCCTTCTTGTCCCAGGTAGACTGTGGTCCAACATCACCCTTGACTTTGTTACAGGACTACCCCCCTCGGGCACACGTTTATAATCGCCATAGTGGACCATTTCTCCAAAGCCGCGCACTTTGTTCCCCTGAAGAAGCCCCCATCGGCCTTGGAGATGGCCCAGCTCCTCGCAATCCATGTGGTCAGACTGCACGGCATCCCGTTGGACATCGTCTCTGACTGTGGTCCCCAGTTCATCTTCAAGGTGTGGTGAGCCTTCTGTAAATCCATTGGGGCCACGGTCAGCCTGTCCTCCGGCTACTATCCGCAGAACAATGGGCAGTGTGAACGGGCTAACCACGAACTTGAGTCCGTGCTGCACTGCATCACTGCCTTGGACCCGTCATCATGGAGTTCCTTTCTGCCATGGGTTGAATATGCCCACAATTCAGCCACCTCCACTGCCACCGGGTTCTCTCCCTTTGGGGCCTCCTTGGGTATAACCCATCTCTCCTCTCAATCACCGAGGAGGAACTATTTGTCCCGTCCATCTTGGCGCATGTTGCATGGTGCAAATGCTTCTGGAGAGACATGAAGGCTGCTCTGCTCCGGTGCACTGAGGAGAATGCCAGATGGGCTAACAGGAGAAGGTGTTCTGCACCAGTGTGCAAGATCAGTCAGAGGGTGTGGTTGTCCACGAGGAACTTTTCCCTCAAGACCAACTCCAGAAAGCTCGCTCCTTGACTTGTGAGTCCCTTCACTATCATTTCATGTGTCCTATATTAAGCCCATTTTCACCAGCATTCTCTGTCCACCATTCAAGCCACTGCTACCACCCAAAATGGTAGATGTTAGGCTAGTGTGCAGAGTGATCTACATCCTCAATTCCCACCACAGGGGACGTGGCATCCAGTTCTTGGTTGATTGGCAAAGGTATGGGCCAGAGGAACGATCCTGGATCCCTAGGTCCTTTATTATGGACATCTCCCTCATTAAGGACTTTTACCAATGTCATCTTGACAAGCCCCATGTGACGCCAGGAGGTGTTCGTGAGGGGGGGTACTGTAAGGATTCCTGCCTGCTCTGTCTGTCTGTCTCCCTCTCTCCTCGCTGATTAGCACTTTCCCTGCAGCCCTGATCACCACCTGTCACTAATCAGAGGAGTCCTTTATAAGGGAAGCTCTCCCACTGCTCTGTCTGGTCCCATAGACTTTCAACTCACCTGTGTTCTTGCCTTGCCTGCATTTATTGTACTTTGTCTTGCCTGTCATGTTTGACCTCTGCTTGCCCTAGACCATTCTACCTGCCTCATGCCTTGGACCTCAGTTTGCCTAGTTTCACCTGCCGTGCTCTGACCCTCAGCCTGCTCTTGGATTCAGGATCTCACCTTACAGATATGGATACGCCCGGATAAGTGCACATCACCACCTCTCCCCAAGTAAGTCGACTTACCACCTTTAATATTCACTGCTCCCTGTACCATCTCCCCTTCACCCAGGCCTGGCCAGCCTGCCTCCTGCACTTCCCCTGAAGCTCCCATGCAGCACCACAGCACCCTCACCACTGGCAACCTGCTCCCCAGCTCTGGAGAATCCTTGCCTCTGGAGAATCCTTGCCCAGTCACCGCTGCTTTCCTCTCAAGTGCCTGTAAGCATAAAGTAATATTTACTTAATATCATTATTCCGCCCATTGATACTTACCCCTGTTTCTGCTCTCTCCTGCAGGGTTTCCAGATCCTCGCTGCACATTATTCATTGTTGCACAATTATTGTAATAAAGATTATTGTTCAATTTCATTTATCGTTTCCTTCCATGTTGCTTTTAAGTCTTGGTCTCCTTCCTTGATTCCTTGTCACATAAAGAATCTATGGAGTATTTGTCACGGGTGCCCCTCCTTGGCGTAAAGGAGCACTCAATTGCAGGGTGAAATCTAAACATATGTGGCCGACACACATTGTGGGCTCACGCTGCCACAGAGACAGGACTGAATGTGTATTGTGGGGTGTCACGTCTGCAAGGACTGAGGACTCAAATCTACAGGAGGTAACAAGGAAGTGTGAGATTTGTCTCTTTGTCCCACAGAAGACGCCCCGGAGGGTATTCTGGTTCATCAAGAAATGAGAGACAATGGTGAAGCTTCAAAGGGATGCTTTGTAACTGTATGTTGACTGAAGACACCATGTGACTTGAATTCTGATGCTGGAAATGTATAAAAGGGGGTTGAAGTATGATTCTTTCTCTTTCCTGCTTTGAGAATGCTAGAAGCTGTGTTCTATCAAATAAAGCTGGTTTTATGACTGAAACTCAGCCTCGTTATTTGAGCATGCTTCTACACATAATTTATTGCAAAGCAATGCAGCACAAAGGCTGAAAACAGAACATACGCCATAATGGCAGACAAACTTACTTCAAGACATGATAAGGGTTTGTGGTTCAGGCAAGAATGATCAGGACACCATAGGGAGAGAAGCCAGTAGCAAACATATATAGGAAACTAATTAGTGTGAAAATGAGGAATAACTGTGAACAATAATGTGAGGGCAAAACCAAAAACAGGGAAAGAACTACTGAAACTTGACAATGGTAAGGTGTGACAACAAAACACAAACCCTTACCAGAGTGATAATAATACTGAAAGTGACGAAAATAAATGTACAATAACAAAAGGCATGGTGGACATGGTCACAGACCATGTCCCAACCCTGTCAGTATTGTCAAGAGGAAGATGAGAGACCAGACCCAACCATGCAGATCAAAGCTATCATAGCAACCTGGGCTTCCATAACACCTCAGCAGTACCACAGGCTGATCACCATCATGCCACTTTGATGCAGTAATTCATGCAAAAGGAACTCCGACCAAGTATTGAGTCTACACATGGACATATTTTTCAGTCAGGCATCATTTTTATTAAAAATCCACTTTTTTTAAATTGATCTTATGTAATTTTCTTATTTTTTGAGAAACTGAATTTTGAGTTCTCATTAGCTATAAGCCATAATATTCATTCATTTATTCATCTTCTTCCGCTTAATCCTTTTTGGGTCGCGGGGGGGCTGGAGCCTATCCCAGCATCTTTTGGGCGAGAAGCAGGGTACACCCTGGACAGATCACCAGTCCGTTGCAGGGCCAACACAGACAGACAGACAACCATTCACTCTCACAGTCATACCTAAGGACAATTTAGAATCCCCGGTTTTGATGCCAGTTAACCTAACTTGCATGTTTTTGGCATGTGGGAGGAAACCTATAATCATCAAAATTAAAACAAATTAATACTTGAAATATATCACTCTGTGTGTGATGAATGCATATACAATATGAATTTCACTTTTTGAATTGAATTGCTGAAATAAATTAACTTTTTATGATATTCTAATTTATTGAGATGCACCTGTATCTGGAGAAATAAAATGGAGAGTCTAAAATGAAGACTGCTCTGGTCCCTACTCTAGATGGATGACACTAGAGCAATATGGTCTGGTTTTTTCTCCATATTGTGTCAAGGTGAAGGGGAAATGAGGACCATTACAGCAACACTGCTGCTCCAAGCTCTGTCTTATCTGTGCTGCTGTATTGAGGCTGTCTTCTTTTTAATAAGCACCACAAGTACATCACAAGTAGGAGCATGTATTCTCAATAAACATGTTTCCCCTGTAGAAAACACAGTCTCTCCAGTCAAGGAAGAAAAAAAAAAAAAAGACTGTCACAAAACAAACACTCAAATTTGCTTTATATGTTGCAGAGAAAAAATATAAAGGATTATAAGTCTACAACAACCTTTTGTAGGAAAATATGAAATTTAATAAATATGATCAGGTATAAAATTATTTAATTTATATTGATGTATTCGAATCAGAGATTGAATCTTGTTTCATATACACCAGAAAAGTTAATAACACTTGTAGGGGCACCAGCTTCTATCTTTAAGAAGCAATTTTAATTTCAATTTCAATTTATACCTGTTTAATCACTCAATAAATTAATTAATAATCAGTCTCAAAAAATGTTCCATGAATTCGATACCTGGGCTTGAAACAGACTCAGAATGAAATAAATGCTCAACAACTTCTCTCATTTTTACATATTTATTAAATGAAATGATTAACAGATTTTTCAGTAATTTCATTAATCATAAAATCAATCTTGTAAATGATAGATTAACAATGTCAATATTTTTGGAACCAGGGTTAACTGAGAAATCAATTTCTATCAGTTTGAGTTAACAGATTATGGAAACAACACAAATTTATGGAGAAAGTTTACTAATTATATGAAAAGTCCTGGATTAATCTTAAGAAAATAAAAACGGAATTTTAATGAAAAGAAGAGTTATGTTAATGGCTTCTTAATTTGCATCTGATTAGATATACAAATTATTACCGAACCTCAGACGTTTAATTCAGCAGATGAATTAAAGTTTGCAGCTCACGTGATTCCTCGTTCGGCATCGTCCTCAGCCCAAGATTTTGTGGATGTTAGGGAAAATATCTGCCCGCAGATATTTCAGGGTCCACAGTTCGACCTTTAAAGTCAAGCGGTCGAAGTGGCTGGATTTTGGCTGAATGACCCACAGTTGTAACTTGGATCGGAGCCAGATGGTGCCGACGTTTCTTCAGCGTGTGGTGAAGAGCTGCGCGTTTTCTCCTTCGTAGACAAGCGGCTCCAGAGGTCTTCGAGAATAATTAGATCTAATCAGATCTCAAATTAGAAAAAGATTTTCGGACTTTAGATAAAATAATAGCTTCTGGTGTGTGATTGGTCAGGAAAAATATTATGAAAATAAAGTCAAGATTAAAGTTTACATTAAAATTAAAACAAACGGTGGTTTTACAGAAAGTTTAACAAAGAAAACGAGATAAATAAAAATTGGAGTTTAACTCCGATTAAGAATTGAGCTCAAAGAAATAGGAATTCTTAGGCATTTAAGAGAAAAAAGAAAAAAAAACATTAAAATACAAAGTTACATAAACAAATTACGAGTTATCTGCTCTGTGCTCGGAAAAGCAACACGTGGGAGAAGTCTTTGTTCAGGCAGTCCTTTGTTCTTCCCAAAGTTCTTTCTTGTTGTGTGTAGACAATGGACAAAGAAGAGCGAGACAAAAGAGAGCGACGAATGGAGGCAAAAGAGCGTGTCAAAAGAGCGTCCAAAAAGCGACGCTAAAAGAGACGAAAGGGAGAGGTAAGAGGAAGTAGCAGGGGGGTCTTTCTCCTTTTATAAGTTCTGTTGAGTTTTCGCGGGCTTCCGGGTTGACAGCAACCTCAGCCAATAAGCCTTCTTCGTGGGCGGGCTTGATGAACTTTAGTCCAATGACAGGCTTTGTCTGTGAGGGACCAATAGGATGGAGAAGCTGGAGCTCAGTAAAGGCTGGGTGACATTTGATACCAGTCCACATTGACACACAATTCCAATACACTGGAATATGCTTTTATACACTTATGTATGAACTAAGCTAACCTTAGTGATTAATGTAACTTGTCAGCAGTGCTTCCAAATCAACATGCAGGAATAAACATTCATTTAAACATTTTTAACATGCATATATATAAAATCACAGATTAATGCATTTCACACGTATTATTGATTTTCCACATTAAAAACATCAGAGTCCATTTGCTTTTCATGGTCCTGAAAAGAAGGGAAGATTTAGAATTGAGTTTGTAATAATGTACTTTAAAGTTCACTGGTTAAATCCAGCATGTCCCAGAGTTTAAGGAAATTAACTGAGTTGTGGATCTGTGTAGGCCATGAGGGCTCCATGTCTGTTCCATGTTTATGGGGGCAATAAAGGGGCGCAGGAGGAAATAGGTTGAATTCTTTTAGACTGTTTTTAGCAAAGGAATGGGATTTCAGCTGTGGCCTGGGGAAGAAAATCAGTTCTTGACTGTCTTACTCCTGGGTGAAACAAAATGTCTTTAAGCAGAAGAATAATTATTGCTGAGCCAAAGTGAGATGATGCTACAGTCCCCCCTCTGGTATCAATAGTGACGTTGATTCAGCATTGATAGCAATCCTAGGCATCAAATCCCAATTTGGCGAGGCTTGATCCAAATGCTGAACTAAAGTTCTGATGTCGATAAGTCTTAAGCTTGTAAACAGTATCTATTCCAAAGTGTAGGTCCTTAAATTTGGTTTTCTGAAAAACTTCTAGAAATTTTCAAAAATAATTTGGGCATGACCAAATATAAACATTGTATAATTGTCTAGGATATACTAAAGTTCTGTATATACCTGTAAAGACTTAAAAATTCTGGGTACAAAAAGGGTGAACTAGAAGTATGTGGGTTTTGACATACTTGATATAAATGTTTTGGGTTTGCTGAAAAATATCTATTCAAAATTTCAAAAACAGTTTAAATGTGCATAAAATCTAAATAAGGTATAGAGGATTATTTGTATATACACATGCATGTATCCAAAAATCTTAATCAAAAGCAAAAATAAAATTCTTTCATATTTGAGGTAGAGGTTCAGACTAATCAATATTGAGGTGACTCAAGGAGGTTCAAATTGAATTTGTTTATTTAGCCTAAACCATGGTTCCACAGATGTCCAAATCATAGGGTGTTCGAGGCTTTTGTTCAGAAAAACTGAGTGGGCATAGGATGTCGTTTTCATTCTTTGGATGGCAATGAGAAGTAAATTTGGATTTACTGCAAAAAGGATATGATGAGAGAGCATATTCATTGCTAAAGCGTTAACTGAAAAGCTAATGTTTCTAGCTACTTCTGAGAGTAACATAGACATTGGCTGTGTGTGAGTATAGTCAACCTTTAACACAAAGAGCAAAGAGTTAAAGACCTTGTTGAGTTTGATTGAAGCTTCGGAGCAAGCATTCAAGACCAACACAGTGTCTTGTAAGATTTTGGTAACGATTTGTGGTTCGGCGACCAGGCGTTTCGGTTTAGCGGTATTGACCGAGTTAACAGTGGGCGTGCTAAGGTTAACAAGAGGCTCTAACGATGAGGCTGTTATTAAGAATCCACCCGAGGATCTTTGACCTTTGGTTTTGGCTTGGCCCAATTCTGACTGGGTAACAGTGGGTGTGATTGCTAGGCAGATGGCTAAACTGATAAACAGGAGGGCCATCATCTTGGCAAACATAAAAGTGAGTGGTTTTGGATCTTAATCTTCTTGTTGATCTTTCTTTAGATACCTGGTTGGCAAAAGAAAATTCCTCTCAGAGGTGGAATGATTTCTTTTAGATGGATGTACTTTATTGATCCCAAAACTGGGAAATTACAGAATAGAGCTTAAGAGATTGAACTCTAAACCTTGTGCTTGTTTTTCACCTTTGATGAGAGTTTTAAGATTATTAGCTCAAGCCTTGTCTTGTGTATACTATTTGGTAATAGGTTGATTGAAGTTTATTAGATTTTACAGAGGTCTTTGAAATTAGTTTAAGGGCTAATTTGGTTTTAATATACCCTTTCCTTTCTGGAAGTTTTGATGCAGTTAACTAATTGTTTGGAGAAATCTGACTGAGTGCACCTGAGGCTAGTAGTTAGCTACCGTTATTTCTCAGACGTAGGTTTGATTTTAATCTTATTTATGGACTTACTTTGACAGTGTTGTACCCGACAAGTCCCATGGGGTTTTGGTAAAGATTACTCTGATTTTGGTGAGCCCATTTGAAAATGGGGTCCTGGATTTGGCACTTGAGTGGCCAAAGTTTGTTGTTGACAATGTGTGGATTCATCCACTCGGGCAGGAATTTAGGAGTGATTTTCCTTTCCTGTAAATTTATTTCAGGTGTCTGCGGTATAAATGTGGGGTGGAAGACCTTGTCCCCCCTTCGCAGTTTGTCATGCGAGAGTTTTTGATCGTTGTACGCTTTGTGCCGTTTAGCGAATCGGTCCGAATGTTTTTGAAATACAGCCTTGGGAGCTTTGTTTGTCGTTTTGACGCTTTTGTACTCTGCAGCTGGAATGTTATAGGCATTGGCAGTCATCACCCCCCTCTGGTTTCGAGGAACTATGAGAGGTGGCAATGATGGTTTGTCGGAAGCATGAACAGGAGTGCCAATGTATAGCTGCAGAGGAGATTGTGTCGCATGAAGTGGTTTCAATTTTGGTATGCCAAAGGGTTTAGATGCGGGCAGCGCATGTACCGTTCTATCCGACCAGTGTTTGACGGTTTTATGGATCATTTGGTTGCAAGGTTGAGTGACTGTGTGCCTTGCGTTTGCAAAAGTTGGGTTCATTGTCGCAAAAACTTGAGGTTTCAGAGGGTCTAGAGAGCCGGTTGGTGTGGCTCTTGTGATCATGCAGGCCTCATGGGCGGGTGGGTGGGTTTCAAAATGTGTCACCACCATTGAATCATGGATATCAAGGGTTTCAAGGAGGCCGTTTGGAGTTTTCTGCTCGGCCGTTGAGTTTTCATGGTCATTTGAGTGTTTGGCTTGACCTTGTATTTGAAGGTGACTTTTGACTTCTTTAGGACAGTACTCACCTTGGTCTTGGCGGTCGCTTTCACTCGTTTGCAGTTGTTCCAACAGTGCTAGTTGTGTGAGGCTTGGGGTGTCTAATGTGTTCAGAACAAAGCACTGTGATTCAGTTGTTCTTGCTGGGTCAAATGGGTGAGGGTGTTGCGTTTGAGCCCATAGTTTGAGGTTCTTGAAATCAATCAGTGGCTCAAAACGGTTCAGTAGGTCTTTGCCAACAAGCAATGGAATGGCGTCAAGTTTGGACATGCAGACCGGATGTGTCAAGGTCATGGGTCCAATGGACATGTTTAGTAGTGATACGCCCAACAGTGTTGTTTTAGTGAGCGCATATGGTCGCACGGCTAATGAACAGGGTTCCAGTTTCAAATATTTGTTAGCGCAGTTAGCAGCTACACATAGTTTGTCAAAAAGGGTGTGTGACATGAGAGTGATGTCAGCAGCGGTGTCTAAAACAGCGTCCTGGCACACCATGTCTTCAAGGGTCAGTGGAAGGTAGAATTTCCTTGCCACCCCCCTCTCGTTTAAATTGCATAGAAATTGTGGAACCGGTGGTTCGACACAGAGTTGCGAAACGTTGTTAGAGGAGTGGTCTGTGACCTGTGGTTGGGCTGCCATAACAGCACTGGACTGCGTTGAGTCCTTTGGTCCTTCCTCATTTGCATGAGGGATTTACTTCTTGCGTTTCCTTCGTTTGGAACGCTTGTTTTGAGTTGGCACAGCTGATATAGCTAGAATGTTAGCAGTTTTATTCTCTTTGTAGCTTTGAATCTCTGCTAGGAGGTGTTTGACAATTTCAATATCTTTTCTACTGAATGTAGGAGTTTCTTCTTCCTTCCAAGGTTTGTGATAGGTCTCTGCTTCTGAGCTTCTGTGATGGGATGGAGACCATTTGTCGCGGTTACGCGTGTCTTCGTATCGGTATCTGTCATCATGGTAGTCCGTATCGCGTTCTCGTGACCTATCCCGTGGATATGGTCTACGACGGTAGTCGGGTTTTCGCAAAGTTGGTCCAAAGTGATATCCAGAGGACCTAGTTTGGTTTTGACCTTGATGAGGTCGCTTGGAAAAATGCTTTGGCTGTTTATGTACTCGCAGTGTTGGAGGTGGAGAAGAGTGAGGAGCTCCTTCCAACTCCAAGGTGTTAGATGCATCGCTAATAGCTAGCACTGTGGCAGGCTCAGCGTGCTTGTTGCGACTTTGTTGCTGTTTTTGGAACGCATAGTGTGCAAACTCTCTCAGCTGACTTATTGAGTTTGACCTTGGGTTAGCTGTAACTCCCAGGTAATGACTCACAGTGGGATGGAGGTTTTGGATGAAGAGGGTCTTGAAATTGTGGTCTTCTTCCATCCCCGGTGTATTTTGAGATCTAAAATATGCAAGTAGATAAGATAAGATAAGATAAGATAAGATAAGATAAGATAAGATAAGCCTTTATTAGTCCCACAGTGAGGAAATTCCAGGATTGCAACAGTACAGGGATAGCAACACTCAGAGCAACAGTCAGAAGGCAAGAAAAAAACAAGAGCAGCTAGTATACATATGTACATATTACTATATATATATATATATATATATATATATATATATATATATATATATATATATATATATATATATATATTTAAGGCAAAGCTGTCGATTTACCAGTCAATCTACGTTCCTACTCTCACCTATGGTCACGAGCTTTGGGTAATGACCGAAAGAACGAGATCGCGGATACAAGCGGCTGAAATGAGCTTTCTCCGTAGGATTGCTGGACTCACCCTCAGAGATAGGGTGAGGAGCTCAGTCATCCGGGAGAGGCTCAGAGTAGAACCGCTGCTCCTCCACATTGAAAGGAGTCAGTTGAGGTGGTATGGGCATCTGATTAGGATGCCTCCTGGACGCCTCCCACTTGAGGTGTTTCAGGCACGTCCCACTGGGAGGAGACCCCGGGGCAGACCCAGGACTCGGTGGAGAGACTATGTCTCCCAGCTAGTCTGGGAACGCCTTGGTATCCCCTCTGAAGAGCTGGAGCAGGTGGCTGGGGAGAGGGAAGTCTGGGCTTCTCTGCTTGAACTGCTGCCTCCGCGACCCGGACCTCCGGAAAAGCGGTAGAAGATGGATGGATGGATGGATGGATATATATATATATATATATATATATATATATATATATATACTGTATATATATATATAGACACAGTGCGGAGCATTGTGGTTGGTGAATGTGCAGCAGAAAGTCTAAGCTCTCTCTCCCTCCGCGGGTGCGGCGGGCCAGCTGGATGTCTTTGGGCATGATGGTGGTGACCCTCTTAGCGTGGATGGTGCACAGGTTGTTGTCCACGAAGAGACCCACCAGGTAGGCCTCGCTGGCCCCCTGCAGAGCCGTGACGGCGGAGCTCTGGAGCGCAGGTCGGTCTTGAAGTCCTGAGCGATCTCCCTAACCAGGCGCTGGAAGGGCAGCCTACGGATGAGCAGCTCCGTGGATTTCTGGTAGCGACGGATCTCTCTCAGAGCCACGGTACCGGGCCTGTAACGGTGAGGCTTCTTCACTCCGCCGGTGGCCAGAGCGCTTTTTTTCGAGCAGCCTTGGTGGCTAGCTGCTTCCTGGGGGGGGGGTTTCCTCCAGTAGATTTACGGGCGGTCTGCTTGGTTCTTGCCATTGCTCTTTATTATTCTGTCTTATATTTCTTGCACGCCGCCTAAACTCCAGCCCGTCACCCGCATCGTTTTCGCCACAGTTCCTCGGTATGTTGAGCTTCTCCGCTAGCACCGGGTGGCGGTTGGAGCTAGCTAGCCAGCTAGCTAATTCTTCCCTGCTGCTATATATATATAGTAGGAGTCTCTGGTAGTAGGCTTGTGTTGGCTCTGAGCGTCCTTGCTTCACAGCTAGGGCTGCGGTTAGCCCTGCCAGTAGGCAGTCGTCGGAGAACTCCTTTTTGATGGCTTCACGGAGCAGCATGTAGTCTGCTTTGATGTTTGTCGGCTGTCTGTCTATGAATTTTGATACTGACCTGTTAGATGTTAGTTTGATCAGATAGATGCGATCGTCAGTCGTAGCATCAGGATACTTACGCAGGTAGTAATCAATGTCCTGTAAATACGCTTTGGCATCAGGTGAACCCATAGGTCCTGGATCAAATTTGGTGATATTTTGCACGATCTTGTCAAGGTCACGGTCTGAAGGGGCACACGCACGCTGTCCATGCGATCGTCTGTATTCGAAATGGGAATCGGGCGAGGGAGTGCGGTGGATGTCCCGGTGTTCATGTCTTTCCTTTAGGAGCAGTTGACATTCCTTGTAGTCCTTCTTTACATTTTCCAGTTGACCTTCAATTCTTCTGAGTTCCTTCTTTGTGTCTTGAAGGGCATCTTCAAGTTCATTGTTGTCTTGGTGAAGCACGTCATTGTTATGTATCAACCGTTTATTTTCTGACTCTGCACGGTCCAACTCTTGTAATGCTTCATCCACTTGATTTTGAGTTTTGTCATTGTCCTCTTGAGATTGTTCCAAATTTTCTTTCAGTGTTTCATTCTCTTCTTGGAGAGATAAGATCGTTGTTTGTTGATTTGCTAGCTCGTTCTCGGCTACCTTTAATTTTGCGACTAATGTTCGCGCAAACTCACCTAACACACTGGTGAGGTCCTTGCCTCCTGGTGGCTTTTCAGTGTGTTCATTCAAAAGTTCTTCAGTGAGTTGCTTCAATTCTTCGGGCTGTGTTTCCTTGATCCGTGTTGCGAAGCTAGAAATTAAATTAGAAGTCCATGCTTCCAATGTTGTTTGAAGGTCATCCAGTTTGGTAAATTGGTCGGTTGTCTGTTGACTCATCATGTTTTATCATTGTTGTTATTCAGCCTTAAAAATAAAAATGTTCAGCTTGATTATTCTTTAATTTGTTTGACAAGGTTTAACCGTGAGTGTTTTATTTTACAACCGTGATAGTTGAAAGTTCCTTTAGAATTTGTTTCAACTTGTAGAATTGCAGGATGGGGAATATAATTTTGAAATTATTTAGAAATGTAGAGATACTTCAATTAATTCATTCGTTGAAACTATATGTTGATAAAGTTTAAACAAAATTGGATTGAATTTGTTTCACAAAACAAAACAGGAATTTCAGTTGTGTGGATTGACTTCTTTACTTTGATTTTCAAAGTCTAGTATTGGAATTTGTCATCAATAACTAGGTTTGGGATTTTGCAGAATGTCACTTTGAAAGTGAGGATTTTATTTACAAAAAAATACAAAAACAAAAGAGGCTAAATGTTTTAAAGATTTAAGATTATAAGTTTCCACTTTCTTTTAAAGTTAAGGTTTTCCTTTGGTTTTATTTGTTAAAGCCTATTTTCATTTGAAGCATTAAATATTTAAAATATTTACAAATTAGAAACAAGTGAATTGTTTGAATATTTGGTATCCAAGGATTTCTTAGGATTGAAGCCAATAGTGATCTGTTTTGACTGTTATCTATAAATTTCTTATTTACAGAATAATCAATGTTTGCACCTTTTGTCTTTCTCTTAAATCCTGGGAAAAAATTTAAAATTATGCCAGTTGGTTAAATGTTTTTCTTTTCCTGTGGAGAAAACATGAATCAAGAAATGACAATGAGTTTAAATAACACCTAGAGATTCTCTTAAGTGTTAATTGCTTAATGTGGTTTCCTACATTTGAGAAAGAGGAAAAATTATAAATATTCAGTAAGTCTGTAAATTTCTTAAAATGCACAGGTTTAATCCTACTTTAATGTTATTCTTGAGTAAACATCAGCATTAGAATCCTTAAGCTAAAACTGGGTTTCTGTGGGAAAGGAATCACACTATATCACATTTAAAAACAGCAAAATAAGCACACATATAGCTTCAAAGTTTGCAACTTTTTGCTTAAAAGTGTGTAAATATGTTTGCTTTTAGCTTAAAAGATTAAAATATGTGGTTACATAAGTGATTAAATACAATAGGGGTGTTTGTAAATGTTCCTACTATAGGTATCTACGTATGCAGTGAGTGGGGGTTTCACCACTGAGAAAAGCTTTCAGAAGCCAACAGGTCCTTTTCCTTTCTGTTCTTGGCATAAAAGTTTGGATTAGTGTTAAATTTAGTTTATTCCGAATGATATGAATTGCTTTGAAGTTACTTTGAAGACTTAATTTGGTTATAAATTGTCTTTAAAGATTAGAAGTTTAAATACAAATTGCAGTCCCTATGTTTCACCATAAGATGGAGGCAGTTTTCGTCTGCACTTCCGGAAGAGGAAACCCAATGATGTCACTCAGGGAGTCAAGGATTTCTACTCATAATGGTGGCTACAGGGAACTTGCTTTACCTAGACTTAAAATGGTGTCGCTTGGCCGATCTACACATGCGCAGTTTTCGTGCACAGCTTGACGGTTGCGCGTGCGACTGTGAGCATGCACAAGTGACACATGGATGCAGCGCGAGCTTCAATCCATAAAACCACGCCTTGCTTTCCAAAGGTGGGAAAACTTCGGTCTCCCTAAACTTTATTCAACAAGTTTATACAATGGTTAATTCAATTAAATCCCCCAAGGGTTTGCTTCGCCTGCAGGACTTTGAAATATAGGATTTCTTTGCTATTTTGTTCCCAGGCCTATTTTAATTATTCAGCGTATAATCACGCTTCTTAAGCATGCATTAAACAACAAGTAACTGAACAGGATGGTGGGGTCTCTTCACCCCCCCACCTCTCTTGGTCACACACACACAGCAGTAATCAGGGAGCGGGCGAATTCACCCCCTCCCCCTTGTGACACAGAGACAAAGACAATAGACTGGCTGCAGACAAATGAACCACCTTTGTAAGTTATAAGTCAACAAAAATCACACACAGCTTATGTATTAATTTCTTTAATTCTGAGTGAGTCAAGTTCAGCCAGGCCTCACACGGGGCACATAAATATATAGGAAAATATGAAATTTGATAAATATGATCAGGTATAAAATTATTTAATTTATATTGATGTATTGGAATCAGAGATTGAATCTCGTTTCATATACACCAGAAAAGTTAACACACTCGTAGGGGCACCAGCTTTAAGAAGCAATTTTAATTTCAATTTCACTTTATACCTGTTTAATCACTCAATAAATTAATTAATAATCAGTCTCAAAAATTTTTCTGTGAATTCGATACCTGGGCTTGAAACAGACTCAGAATGAAATAAATTCTCAACAACTTCTCTCATTTTTACATATTTATTAAATGAAATGATTAACAGATTTTTCAGTAATTTCATTAATCATAAAATCAATCTTGTAAATGATAGATAAACAATGTCAATATTTTCGGAACCAGGGTTAACTGAGAAATGAATTTCTATCAGTTTGAGTTAACAGATTATGGAAACAACGCAAATTTATGGAGATGTCACATGTGGCTCTAGGGAGCCAAACACAATGAGAGCCAAGGGCGAGCCAGTCAGTTGTGATGTTTATTAGTAACAGGGGTAAGGGATGAGGAAAGCACAAATGCTCATACATAGTAACATACGTGAGCAGTACAGCACCAGAGTTAACAATTGGCACCGGGCGAAGGGGTAACAGCATGAAAACTCACAGCGGGTACACTCACGGGTTTAGCAGCCAGAGAGCTGACACTGGCATAGGGCTCCAGTACTCAGATACTCATATAAGGTGATACACCCAAGTGATACAATAAGTAGCAGCGGGCTAGCACCGGACAAGGGGGTACAGAGGCACAACAGCTCCTTACAGGGTAACACTTACAGGTAATGCTGCAGATGAGTCAAGGGCTGGAACCGGACGAAGGGACTCCAGCCTAGCAGTGCTTATGTCGCAGACCCGATGATCGAAGCTGCTCCTCTTTATACTCATTAGCAGCGCCCCAGCTGATGAGGATTAATTGGCCCCAGCCGTCCCGTGACACTGACAGCTGGGAACCAGCTGAGGCGCTGCCCAATGAGAGGCAGGGATAAAAGGAGCATGGGCTGAGCGCCGAGCTGGCGTCTCACCCCATGGTGACAGAGCCTCCCCCTCACGGTCTGGCTCCCGAACGACCAGGAACATCCCAGCCCCCCCCCCCACACCTAGGGTGGGCGGAAGGGAGGCAGGACCGGAGGGGAAGATGCAAAGGGAAGGACAAAAAAAACCCCAAAAACAATAGACCAATGTAGGGCAGCAGGGCAGAGAAAAAAAAAAAACAACCCAAATACAATACCCTACATCACAGGGAAAAAGATTAACCCAGAGCACAGTTGTGGAGAAAGCTGAGTTAGGACACAGGTAGGGAAAATACTAAATATGACTACAGACAACACACAAATAACGTGTAGATCGGGGCAAAGAAAGAAAACCAAAAACCCACCAAAAAGGTGGCAGGAATGAATAAAGCAATCACAGAGTATGGTTAAGGGGAACAAAACACATTACTCCATAATGCACCAACAAGACAAAGGTCAGGACAAAAAATGATGAAAAACGCTGTGCATGGATAATAAAGAAAACAAAATACACAGCACTGAATATATAAAAGATCACCTAAAGAAACAGAGGTGACAAGGACAAATGGGTAATAATTAAATACAGTTAAGTGGGAACGAAACACATTACTTCAAACAATAACACACACAGTCAATGTTAAAGTCGGGGCTAGGGAAGGACCCCCACGAGGATAATAAGACAGAATGGGGTGATCACAGAGTATGGTTGAACAGGAAACCACACACACACTCGATGCACCGACGAGGCCAAGGCTAAGGTAAGGATGAATGAAAACGCTGAGTAAAGATAAGAAAATGCAATACATAGCGCAATACATAAGGTGAGTCACCAAGAGGAAAAAAAGGTGACAGGGTAACAGGATAACAATAAGATAAAAATGCTGAGTATGGTTAATAAAAAAAAAAACACAACACACAGCACAAAAACATATATTCCCCTAATGGACAAAGAAACTACACCCGAGTGACCTCAATAATAATAAAAGAAGTAAAGGACACCCGAGGAGACGGCAGGCAGAGTCCAAAACGGCCGGAATTGTTCTGGTAATCTCCCCGCCCATTGTCCAGTTGGCAACCCGGGGAAGAGACAATGTTCGGGCGGCAAAGTCCAAACCCAAGTTCCAAGAAACTAGGCCACTGGTAGCCATGCCAGGCCACCCAGCAACAATACAGTTCGTCGGGAGGTTGGACCAGCTCGCCGAACCAGAAGACTTGCAGGTCGAGCCGTCGACCCGCATCACTCAACCACCAGGACCGTTGAGACGGGCGAAGGGTCAGAGCGGACCCCGGAGGAAGAGGCTTAGGGGAGAGCCGATGATGAGGTAGACGAGCGTCAGGCTGCAGGGGAACAGCCACCTCCCCACCGGACCTGGACAACACTGGGGTGGCACCCGCGTCGGACCCCGATTGGGTCTTAGGCGAACCCACGCTGAACGCCGCTGGAGCAGCACCCGCGTCGGACCCTGATTGGGTCTCGGGCGAATCCACGTCAAGCACCGCTGGAGCAGCACCCACGACGGACCCCGACTGGGTCAGCACCGCACCAGAACCGACCTCCAACACTGAACCTGGACCCCACAGCACCACGAGGAACGGCAACTCCTCGCCGGCGACTCTGGAAGAAGGCTCAGAGGAGAAAACAGAACCGGGGTCAGGATCACCGGCAGCGCCAGAACCCGGCGGAACGAGCTCGGATGCAGCGGGCAGCTGCACCCGGCTCATCCCCCCTAGAGACAGGCTAAAGTGCTCAGAGAAATAGAGGGAGAAAAGAGAGTGGAGCACTCGCCTGATCTCGGGTTCCGATGCTGTCCAGGACTGCGAAGATCCAGGATCCGTTGTCCGGAGGTCGTTGTCAGGCTCCCATTCGGCTGCATCGGGCCCCGCAGCCAGGACAATGGTCAGCGCAGCTTGAGGTTCCTCCAGCGCAGGTAGCCAAGCCGACAGTCCACGCGGCATGATGGTAGGAGAACCTTGTCCTGCTGGACCGAACCGCACCTCCGTGGAGACCCGGGGACGCTTGGTCGTCGGTGCAGACTCCACACAGCAGTTGGTCTTCCTCCTCCGCCCACAACGTAGCTGCGGAACCGCAGGCCCTCTCCTCGTCCCACCACGTTGACCCAGAGCCGGGGAGCGCTCGGCGGAGAGAGACACAGAGAATGCAGGATTAAAGGCACAGGTTACAGCAGGTGGTGGGAGTTCATGGAGCTGCGAACCCCGAACTCCACCTTCAGGAGTGTGACAGAGCAAATCATTAAACTGATGTAAATAAACTGAGACTTGCCTGCCTCCTGGAGGTTGGGTGGAGCCTGCTGCGGTGAACATTGCTTCCTCCTCTCCCCGCCAGGCGATAACGGAGGACCCCCTGGGAAATCGTCTGGGGACCGCTCGCGTTGTCTCCAGGAGAGGGCTCACCAGGCCGGGATTCCAGGCACACACAGCAGTCGGGGAGCGCGTCGAGGAGGAGGGGGTAACAGCCGGGGTGAGCCAGCCCGAATGCCCTGGAGTGAAAGCGGGGGAATGAGGCTCAGGGAACGAGGCTGTAAAATCTCCACACTGACGAGGCGAAAAGGTGACAGCTGCGTGGGAGTCCTGGTGGAAGGACTCCGAGCCCAGAACTGGATCCGGACGGGGTTCATGCTGAGGTGACTTGGTGAAGTGATGACGGCTATTCCCAGGGGACGAAGTGAGGGGGGAACCCAGGAATCGCCGCTCCTGAGCAGAGACCGAGGCGAGGAAGGCGTTGAGCTCGGGAAAGCTTTGCTGCCCTGGAGTCCTCTCCACCAATCTCACTGCCGCCGCCACGTGCCTGCAGATGGTGAATGGACGCACAGCGGGGATCGCGTCAGCCGCTCGGTCCCAGACGTAACTGCTGTCAGCTGCGGCTCCATGGGGGGAATCCCGAGTGACGTGGTGCAGAACGGGGGAAGCCCTCTGGGTGGCGCGAACTCCCGGGCTGGAATGGCAGCAGGAACGTGGTCCCGAAGCGGGGGGCAACGTCATCCACTTCGGCGTTCTGCTGGGGTTTCCATCCATCCCGCGGAGCTTCTCTCGCTGTGTGTCCATGGCGTCAATCCTGGCACTGACCTCGAGATGGAATAAGGAGCGAGTGTAACTGTCCAGGAGATCCTCAGCACGGCCCGGATGCCAGCGTCTCGCGTTGGAGGCATCATGCAGGGTGAAGAGCATCCTGTCGACAGCCCCCAGGATGGACCTCAGCTCGTCGCCCTGGCATCGGAGGTGACTCCTGGGAAACGGCATGCTAACGGTGCTAATACCCGGACAGGAAGGTACAAGTCCAAACCATTTACGGCCGCCGGCAACTCGTTCTGGCTGCGACATACTGTCACATGTGGCTCTAGGGAGCCATACACAATGAGAGCCAAGGGCGAGCCAGGCAGTTGTGATGTTTATTAGTGACGGGGTAAGGGATGAGGAAAGCACAAATGCTCATACATAGTAACATATGTGAGCAGTACAGCACCAGAGTTAACAATTGGCACCGGGCGAAGGGGTAACAGCATGAAAACTCACAGGGGGTACACTCACGGGTTTAGCAGCCAGAGAGCTGACACTGGCATAGGGCTCCAGTACTCAGATACTCATATAAGGTGATACACCCAAGTGATACAATAAGTAGCAGCGGGCTAGCACCGGACAAGGGGGTACAGAGGCACAACAGCTCCTTACAGGGTAACACTTACAGGTAATGCTGCAGATGAGTCAAGGGCTGGAACCGGACGAAGGGACTCCAGCCTAGCAGTGCTTATGTCGCAGACCCGAATGATCGAAGCTGCTCCTCTTTATACTCATTAGCAGCGCCCCAGCTGATGAGGATTAATTGGCTCCAGCCGTCCCGTGACACTGACAGCTGGGAACCAGCTGAGGCGCTGCCCAATGAGAGGCAGGGATAAAAGGAGCATGGGCTGAGCACCGAGCCGGCGTCTCACCCCATGGTGACAGGAGAAACTTTACTAATTATATGAAAAGTCCTGGATTAATCTTAAGAAAATAAAAACGGAATTTTAATGAAAAGAAGAGTTATGTTAATGGCTTCTTAATTTGCATCTGATTAGATATACAAATTATTACCTAACCTCAGACATTAAATTCAGCAGATGAATTAAAGTTTGCAGCTCACGTGATTCCTCGTTCGGCGTCGTCCTCAGCCCAAGATTTTGTGGATGTTAGGGAAAATATCTGCCCGCAGATATTTCAGGGTCCACAGTTCGACCTTTAAAGTCAAGCGGTCGAAGTGGCTGGATTTTGGCTTTATGACCCACAGTTGTAACTTGGATCGGAGCCAGATGGTGCCGACATTTCTTCAGCGTGTGGTGAAGAGCTGCGCGTTTTCTCCTTGGTAGACAAGTGGCTCCAGAGGTCTTCAAGAATAATTAGATCTAATCAGATCTCAAATTAGAAAAAGATTTTCGGACTTTAGATAAAATAATAGCTTCTGGTGTGTGATTGGTCAGGAAAAATATTATGAAAATAAAGTCAAGATTAAAGTTTACATTAAAATTAAAACAAACGGTGGTTTTACAGAAAGTTTAACAAAGAAAAAGAGATAAATAAAAATTGGAGTTTAACTCCGATTAAGAGTTGAGCTCAAAGAAATAGGAATTCTTAGGCATTTAAGAGAAAAAAGAAAAAAAAAAATTAAAATACAATGTTGCATAAACAAATTACGAGTTATCTGCTCTGTGCTGGGAAAAGCAACACGTGGGAGAAGTCTTTGTTCAGGCAGTCCTTTGTTCTTCCCAAAGTCCTTTCTTGCTGTGTGTAGACAATGGACAAAGAAGAGAGAGACAAAAGAGAGCGATGAACGGAGGCGAAAGAGCGTGTCAAAAGAGCGTCCAAAAAGCGACGTTAAAAGAGATGAAAGAGAGAGGAAAGAGGAAGTAGCAGAGGGTCTTTCTCCTTTTATAAGTTCTGTTGAGCTATCGTGGGCTTCCGGGTTGACAGCACCCTCAGCCAATAAGCCTTCTTCGTGGGCGGGCTTGATGAACTTTAGTCCAATGACAGGCTTTGTCTGTGAGGGACCAATAGGATGGAGAAGCTGGAGCTCAGTGAAGGCTGGGTGACATTTGATACCGGTCCGCATGGACACACAATTCCAATACATTGGAATATGCTTTTATACCCTTATGTATGAACTAAGCTAACCTTAGTGATTAATGTAACTTGTCAGCAGTGCTTCCAAATCAACATGCAGGAATAAACATTCATTTAAACATTTTTAACATGCATATATATAAAATCACAGATTAATGCATTTCACACATATTATTGATTTTCCACATTAAAAACATCAGAGTCCATTTGCTTTTCATGGTCCTGAAAAGAAGGGAAGATTTAGAATTGAGTTTGTAATAATGTACTTTAAAGTTCACTGGTTAAATCCAGCTTGTCCCAGAGTTTAAGGAAATTAACTGAGTTGTGGATCTGTGTAGGCCATGAGGGCTCCATGTCTGTTCCATGTTTATGGGGGCAATAAAGGGGTGCAGGAGGAAATAGGTTGAATTCTTTTAGACTGTTTTTAGCAAAGGAATGGGATTTCAGCTGTGGCCTGGGGAAGAAAATCAGTTCTTGACTGTCTTACTCCTGGGTGAAACAAAATGTCTTTAAGCAGAAGAATAATTATTGCTGAGCCAAAGTGAGATGATGCTACACTATTATCTAATAAATATTTTTGAGATTATTAAGATGGCCCATATTTAGGTTAAAAAAAAAAGAATAAGACTACCATACTGTAAATCCAGGATATGTCTGTATCTGATAAATCTGGATAAATTTTGGATAAATCTAATGTTTTTACCAATGATAATATCCATGGCTAATTGGGCATTAGGGTAAATGTCTAAAAGAAGCATAGCTTTATAATTTGTTATTTTATAAACTATGAATCTTACACTACATGCTATACCTGTAAAATACAGTGTGCTGAAACAATCTTGCATTACGGATCCTGGACTGATCAAGCATAATGCAGTGGCATTTCCCCAGAGGACACCAACACCCTTTCGACAAAGTGACAGAACTCGAGCAAGTGAATGGCACCTTTGAATAAACAACACAGTGATAGAACAGCTAAAGCATAAATTACTGGATTCTTGGAAATCCCTGTTAATGTAAGAAACATTTCAGTGGCATCACCAATGAATTAGAAACAATGAACCACTGGGCCAGTTCAGCAGCGTCATATACATCTATCAAGGATGTTCGCAGTTTTTGCCTGGTAGACTGTAATACCTGCTAATTATTTTTGTTTTGCAGCCAATCATTCAACACAAAGTATAAAGCTACTATATAAAAATATTTGAAGTGATCTATATTGATGAAGCTATTTGTTTGCCCTGCCCTGTGTCCAGGTTGTTTATAAAATGAAATGATAAAAAAAAAAGCCCAAGTCATTCTTCTTCTGATGCCCTTACTTCTTTTTTCCCTCCATCTGACAAAAAGGGAAGACCTCTTCATGGATACACAATGCACTTAAAACGCACTATGGCAGCTCTAAAACCACCTCAAAAACAAATGTGTATTGCCCAAAATAGAATACTGTGGCTTTTTATCCACAAAAAAACTTTAATTGCCTTAGAATTGCTTGGAAAGAGCTTTTACATCTTCCACCTACATGAGTATGCGTGGATTCTAATTAGCTTCACCCATACTCCTGCCCACCAGTAGCGGATGCTGCAAGGCCAGCCCTCCACTGTCCTCTGACCTGAGAACACTGAAGCCTGCCTCGCTAAACAATGGCTAGTCAAAACATCGGTGTGATTCAGCCATACATGTACAAGCCGCCAGCCCCTGTTAAAGAAAGCTGGCTCTCGGTTGTCCCACTTGGGGGCTGACGGATGCTCGCCGGGCAGCTCGCTGGGGCCTGGAAGTCCAGTGCGCCCGCTGGTCACAGTGAAACCATGACCTCAGCATGGTATGCGCGCCCTCACCCTGACCATTGCTCCACGCGCCCCCCGGTTACCCAACTCGCTTCCCTCCTCCAGAGGGAGTGGGGGGGGGGGGTTAATGTCTCCTCATCCATCCTCCCTGGTGAAGGCGGAATAGAGCACCTGGGGGGAGGGGGGTGTCCCCCCCGAAAACCTCTTCACCGAAATGAGTCAAACGAATACAAAATGGACGGGTGGCGGTCTTGGCGCCTTCATCCCCCTAAGAGCAGATGTCTTTCTCTGGTTTGGCCTTCTGACCATGTGCCGCCCATTCCTCCATGGACATGGCAGCCTGTGGAATCTGGTCTCCAAGCTGATCACGCACTGCATGCACTACAGGGTTCCAGAATACGGTGGCCCCAGTGATGGAAAACCTCGGGTGGCCGCGGTCAGTTTCACTCTGTCCTCAGGAAGGGACGCTGACTGTCAGTGTGGTCAGTGGTAGGTACACTGTGAACCCCTGTCCGCAGAGCCACACCGGCTCCTCCCTCTTTCCCTTTGAACTCAGGTGTTTAGCCATGCCCAGTGCTTAGCCTGGTTGGTTAATATTATAACCAAACAGGCTGACACAAATGCTTATGTATCTGTAACAACAGAAAAAACACGATTGCTGGCGAAGTGTCACTCTAAGACCTCAACATATGTTGCACAGCCTGCTTGTTTATTTGCTTGCATTTATTCATATTGTTTGCCAAATGTGAGCAATGCTCTCTTCCGCTATTGCAAGACGACTGACTTCCTGAATGATTTGCATGATAAGAAGGTTTTTAAATTAGCCCTGGGAGTAGAAGTGGCTTTCAGACAAAGGTCCGTATTACAACAACGTGGTCCATAATCAGTTGTCACTGACGCAGAATGGATTTACGGGCATTTCAAAGTTCATTTCCTTATCACAGCAATGCATAAACAAATTTTCCACTGGGTGCATAAAGTGTCTGGTCTAATTATTCAGAGGTGTGTTTTGGCTAATCCAATCCAAAGCGACTCCTGCCTATCCCTTTAATGCACAGCGGTGCATTATTTAAAGTGAACTCTGATCATGATGGCTTGTTTAAGATGGGTTTGTGCTGGCTAAAGGCCGTGCATGTGTTAGTTAGTTAGTTATTAGTTATTTTAGAGAGAACGGGAAGCTATAGCTAATGCTGGGCTGAAAAATCAGCTGTAAGGTTCAATGTAGTGCACACAAATGCAACACACAGACATGAATGCGTTTGAAATTTCAGGAAAAGAGGATGATGCCCGTGCAAACTTTCATAAAAGGATTATTAATGGTGGCACGGAAGTCACTCCTGGCCTGTGGGGAGATGGAGGGCTTCCTCTCCTGTTGCTTTTGCCAACTGAGGGTCTCCTCCTTCTCGTGCTTGGGTCTGTTGAGTAGGGCTGAAACGATTTGTTGACGTCAATAACATTGATCATAAAAATGTGTCGACGCAGATTTTTATTATCAGTAAATCATTTAATTTTATAGTTCATATGCATGCTGCGGAAATGTTAAGTTTAACTGTTCCAGCGAAGAAGAAGAGGAAAGCATCATGGCGACATGGAGAGAAAATCACGGAGAAGGCCAAAAGTTTCAAAAGTATGGGAGGATTTTACTGAAAATTAATAAATAAAACAAGTTAAATGTACACTGTAAAGCAGTGCTGTCATATCACTGCTGCACTACAGTTAGAATATAGATAGAATAATTTTCGGCATAATTATTCTGAATCAAAAATCAGGCGGAGAATTTGGATTTAAGTATATTTATTAAACCCCATGGCCATTGGCGGAGAGGTTACATGAGTGTGAAACTTAGTCACACACATCTAACCTCTGAACATACATTTCTGAGTCTGGTGTTTTTATAACTGTGAGTAAACAAGGGGGAAGAAGTCCTCAAGCTATTTGAGCTATCTGGGAGACATCTCGGAGACAGAGTGTCTATAAATCTAATCTCATGAACTGAAAGTCTTTAGCACATTCCTCGGACACAAAACTTAGCAGGGCATGTTAATAGAGCAAAGAGACTAGCCTAGGTCATTATTCATGTCTCTGCTGACCTGCAGTCTCAGGCATTCGTACGCACATCCTGAAGGCCACAGATAAACAATAATTGCTCACAGAAACACACCAAGAATATATCAGACATATAATATTCATATATATATACAGTATATATATATATATATATATATATATATATATATATATATATATATATATATATACACACACACACACACATACAGTGTATGTACAGTATACTGTACATATATAATATGAAAGAATAATATAATGGAATATATGAACTTATCCTACATGGAATGCACATAAACATCGGACATGAAATGGGAAAGTCATGGAATAATATAATAAGAATAATACAGATAATATGGAATTTCACATTCCCCCCTTGATGCTTAATAAAGCATCATGATTAAAAGAAAAATAATCAAAGTGGCAGTAAAATAAATTGATTGAATGATATAAAGATATATGTGTAAAGATTTACATGTTGTTACGTGTCTTTGCAGACTAGCACCAATCTTATGAGGTGGTTTAACCCTCTGAGTGTGTGAATTTGTGTGCCCCTAGTGGCAGAGCGTGGCACTGCACCTTTCAACTCACTCTGACCTCGCTGGCTACATTGGGATTTGTACTGATTTATATTGATTTGCCAGTTTCAGAAGGTGGCAGGCATCTGTTGGAGGACTCATTGGATGACACGTAATACACCAAAGAAGAAGAACTCCTCATTTCCTTTTCCTGTATTCCCTTCTTTTAGCTCAGAAAGCTAATATGGCCAAGATCAGTCATTGTCACCGTCACTTAGTCGGCTTTGTACATGGAAAGTAGCCACGGGATACAAGCAAAATTTATGTGGGCTAATTACAAGACTTTGTAGAAGTAGTAGAGAGTGTAAATGACTGACGGGACGCAAATTAACAACCATGATGGGTGAAAACACAGTGACCACGGCAGCAAGCAAGTCCGATTAGCAGCGGGTAAGTGAAGAATTTCTTTGTTTTTTTTCATATTGTACTGATTTCTTGTTCATATACAGTACTTTGAAGATAAGATGATGAGGTACCGCTGTACAAAAATGGTGTCAAAAGACTGAACCATTCTTTGTGTAAATACGTCTTAAGTCCAGTTTTGACTGAGTTATGGAATTTAAAGAGGTGCCACAACATTTTGCAAATTAGACGCTGTTGAGAAGTGTGGAAGGACGAGGCTGAGTTTATTTCTCAAGTCCAGTTTTATTCACATTCACATTCTCCAACATCCAAAAACAGAAAGAGAATGGAATCCCCCAACATCTGTCCCTTTAATACCCCAGGACATCAAAGCACACAGTCACATTGTCTCTTAATCCCAAATAACAATTCATCCCCCTCCAGGTCTTCTCGTCTCCACCTAAAGTCCTGGTGGTCAGGAAATCTCTCAAGGCCATCTCTCTGCATACAAAAGGCCAGACTTCACATCCTCCTGTCACCCCTAGGAGGTTCAGACCTTTTGTTCCTCTGAGACGTGAAGCATACAATAAGCATACAGTAATACATATGTGAAGCATATGAAACCCACATATGTGCACCACAATGCGTAAATTTATTCCTATTTGAAACTTTGGATCATATTTTACATCTTTCTAATTGACAGTAAGCCATTATCTCTTACCACTTTCAAGTTATAGCCTTGGAAATCTGAACTATTTTATTGACAAAAATATTTACCACTCTTGACCACTAGGGGTTATGTCACAATTCGGGGACAGAAGAATCAGAATCAGAATCAGAATCAGCTTTATTACCAAGTATATTTACAAGTAAACACACAAGGAATTTGACTTGACATTGGGCGCGCACATTAGGCGCATCCAATGACACGGCAGCCATAGGCGCCTGTCTGCAGTGGGGGTAAAGGGGGGAAGGGGGGGGGGGAAACACAATAGGCAGAGAGAAAAAACATAGTTATCAGAATCACGCTCGTATAAGCTCATATAAGCTCATGAGCCAAATTTTGATTACACAGAAAAAAACCCTCTATGCACATTAGCAGACAATAGATACAATCACACAGCAGAGGGAGGGAGAGCAGTGTGTGTATATTTGCATGTCATTGTGTAGTGTGAGTGTAACAGTTGTTAGTGAGCAGCAGAGGGCGCCTCCAGGCAGTGGATAGATGTTATAATCATGTGACTTATAAACAAGTCAAAGATCAGAGTCTGTCTCTCTTTTCCTCTTCCTTGCAGAAGGCACATGGGCAATGTCCTTGAGAGACCAATCCGCTGACGACAACAACTGATTGTTGATGTATGGGTAGACATAAGCCACTTCCCAGCGTTATCTTCATCGAGGAGGAATGTAAACAAAGGCACCAAAACACAAGGTCAAATCTGCACAGTGCACTCAGAGAATAAAAAATTTCTCTCTCTTCGATTCTGTGCTTCAATTTCATACAGGCTTGAATCATACTTTAGATCATTCTCTGGAGAGCACTCAGCGATCCACAGATGTTATCCACCTACCGAAACATAGGTAAAACATGTCCAGAGAGTTCGTTCTCTCTTCAATGCATGCCAGATAGTAAATTCCATGTTAATCCTGCCGCTGACAGTCAGTGCTCCCCCCAGCTGGACGAATTGTTGAATTTGTTAAGGGAGCTACGCCGGGGTCCGCATTTGATTAGCTCACCCAGATAATTTCGATACACTAGGAAAACTCCAGGGGCCAAACAGAAGATCCTGTGATCAGTTCAATCTCAGTCGAATCACACAGACACATGAATTCCAATACCATGAGTCTCCCTTGGGTTCCCCCTGACCCGATCTTCTACTTTTTAAAGTGGTGACAATCGCATATAAGTCGCTTTCCAGATCCATAATTTCCATTTGGATTAAGATTCAGCCAGGAGAAGAGTGACATTGCAAGCTGGGATCAGAAGGGAGAGGATTAGGAGGGAGAGGGAAGAAAAGCGTCTGCTCTCTCTCAGAAGCGGACACACTCAAAAGGTTAAAACGTGTGTAGAATATGTCATTAAAAGTGAATATGCGTAATATAATCAAAATCAATCCTAGACCGTGTCAAATAAGAGAAACAAAATAGATTTAGACTATACTGCAACCTTCATACTCAGGCTAGTATTGCCCCTTTCACCATCTTCATCATCTGCAGCAGTTGTATGAAGACATATCACTAAGTTTACAATAACCAGCCTCATCATCATCATATTACAGACACAAGGACTCACTTACGAAAAGTCCAGAGTTATCACTACAAAAATCATTACCGAGGTCATGATGAGACTTCTCCATGAAAAGAATCACTAACTTAATCAATTTTGTTATTATTGCCTGCAAAGCAATGAGGCTGTGTGTAACCGAAGTATTAATATGAACATCTGCGTTATTTTCATTGGTAGAAGTACGACAATAACCTCCTATAACAGGCCACACACCCCTATGGGTGGCAACTGATTGACCAAGAACCATTCTATCTTATGTTATAATTTTACAAATAATTGTAGTCTATAATTAAGTGTTTCAATCCCGAAGGTTTTCTTGCCCACTCTCACTCAAGGAAACAGTGAATGAAAGACCCTCACTCCTATGCTTTCCATCGTGCTCCAGAATGGCATCATGTGGTAAAAAAGCATCTCTCTTCACCCTGCCCACCTGCCCTGCTGACATGATGAGGGTAAGGTCAGCCACCAAAATGGGGTACACAACACTGCCCAGTTTCCTGGCCAGGTGTGGGTACATCCAATGACCACTAACCCCCCTTTGACAATGTAGATCCTTAGTATAACACTTGCTCGCTTCGTTGGTCAAGCAGGGTATCAGTACAGGGGAGGGATGCACTGTAAGCTGTTGCACACTTAGAGAGTGTTCAGCTGCCGAAAAGGACATCACCGCTTCAGAAAAGAGGAGTTCCCTGATTAAATTAACCTTGCCTTCACAGAGTAAGGAGTGTCATCATGTTTCCGATCAGTGGAGTGATAAATGTTGTGGCAGGTGTGATTCAAAGTGATGTTTGCTGTGTTATTTCTGTATATAAGATAAGATAAGATAAGCCTTTATTAGTCCCACAATGGGGAAATTCCAGGATTGCAACAGCACAGGGATAGCAACACTCAGAGCAACAATCAGAAGGCAAGAAAAACAAGAGCAGCAAGTATTCATATGTACATATAAACATAAATATATAGACACACGATGCGGAGCATTGCAGCTAGATGGAATAAATATATAGATATATAAACACAGTGCGGAGCATTGTAGCTAGATGGAATAAATATATGAACATATAAACACACAGTGCGGAGCATTGTAGCTAGATGGAATAAATATGTGAATATATAAACACACACACTGTGTGGAGCGTTGTAGCTAGATGGAATAAATATATGAATATATAAACACACAGTGCGGAGCATTGCAGATAGATGGAACAAACATGCAAATATATAAACACACAGTGCGGAGCATTGTAGCTAGATGGAACAAACGTAAATATATAAACACACACAGTGCAGAGCATTGTAGCTAGATGGAACAAATATGCAAACACATAAACACACACAGTGCGGAGCACCGTAGCTAGATGGAATAAATATGTAAATATATAAATACACACAGTGCGGAGCACTGTAGCTAGATGGAATAAATATGTAAATATATAAACACACAGTGTGGAGCATTGTCGCTAGATGGAATAAATATATAAATATACAAACACACACAGTGCGGAGCATTGCAGCTAGATGGAACAAATATGCAAACACATAAACACACACAGTGCGGAGCACCATAGCTAGATGGAATAAATATGTAAATATATAAATACACACAGTGCGGAGCACTGTAGCTAGATGGAATAAATATGTAAATATATAAACACACAGTGTGGAGCATTGTCGCTAGATGGAATAAATATATAAATATACAAACACACACAGTGCGGAGCATTGCAGCTAGATGGAATGAAACAGCATAACCATCTACTTAGTTATCCTTCATGGTATGATTATGTACCCATACATATTGTCACCCTCCGTAGCTACCGGCATTTTCCTAGTTGTATACCGGAGGGCACCATTGTGTAAGTCTATTGCATCTTTTGCATTCAATACTATTAGGTTGTCACGTCTTTTTGCTATCTCTGCGAGCAGCCCCGCTTAGGTTATACAGTCTGACAGCCGTTGGTAGGAAGGACCTGCGAAACCTCTCGGTTGTGCACCTAGGATGATGTAGTATATAGCCTTTCTTAAGAAACCAAACAGCCTGTGGTAGCTGCATTATTTTAGCAGTAGCAGATAATTTGTCCAGCTGTTAGTGGCATTAAGGAACAAACATAATTCTCTATTGTGTATTGGCAGCGGAACAACTTGAAAACAACCAACACTAAGGGTTACTACGAGGATGATGAGGATGATAAGAAAATAACACCAACCGCACCTTTCTTTCCCTTGCATTTTTGCCTCGTCATGATAAATAGCCTGCTTTGTTATGCAAAAGCCGTTACTGGATGCCAGGGGTGCCGTCAGCTGACACTTGCATAGAGAAACAGTTAAACATTCACTTATTGGGTTTTTTCCCCTCTCTTTAATTAGTATGCAATGTATATTAAACAGTCTCTTGCTGAGGGTTTCAAGTGGGGTTAAACGTTAGCTGCACCCAAGTGTCATGTCCTTTGTTTTTCCCAGCTGTTGGCATCGCCAGGATAAACTTTGTGTTGTCCTTGCCAGGGAGTTTTGGTACAGTTTTCTTTGATGACCCGATCCCCTGGTTCGGCCAAGAGATGAGTGCACCTCCCACGGTTCCTTCGTCACATGGTTACAAATACTGTAAGCGAGTTGGTGAGTCACACAGGCGAGGTCCTGAAGGCTCCGCCCGGAGGGACAGTGTCTTCGGCCCCGGTTTCAGAGGAGGTGAGAGGTGAACTTGGTGCAGTGCAGGGAGTACTCGGTCTGCCGCCAGGAGGAGGAGGTCCGCCGCCACGGATTTCCACCTGTGCACAGGGAAGCAGAGCAAAGTGTGGAGATGAGGTTAGGAGTAGGCTTACTTGGAGTTGGGGAGCTAGGACTCCCAGAAGGACGACGAGGCAAAAAGGAATCACAGGAGATGGAACTCCGGAACATGCAGGTGATGAAGAGGTGAAGAGGTCTTGCCAGACCAGGGAGCTTGACATCTCCGTGCAAACCTGAGGGCAGCACAGCTTAAGTAGGCAGGCTGATGAGGAGAGCAGGTGTGAGTGCAGCTGTGGAGGAAATTAGGCAACAAGCAGGCAGAGTGGATCACTACATATTTGGATTAGTGCAGGGGAAAGCCTTTGTCTATTCAGTAAGTATGACAATAATTTCTAAACAACATTTTTGCCTTCACACTTATTTAGCTCAATGAGATCCATGAAAAGGTTTTGAAAGGAATAAGTTTATGCAGGGAAGGTCAAATTATTTTGCTTTGAGCTCCCTAAAGCATTGTTCTCTTCTTACATAATTGAGTAAGAATCTATGTTGTCTTTATAGTAGATTCTAAATTGAGTCCCACAGTAAGCTTAAATTCAGCATAAAGTGGCCCTTCCTTAGACATCTGGAACTTTTCTCATAAATTTGCATGGTTTTCTGCTTCCATATCAGTTTACCTTATTTGTTTTATAAACATGATATTTTTCCTTTACAATAATCTGCAAATATTTTCCAGCACATAATTTTCTTAAATACCTGCAAATCTATTGATGTAAATTTAACTTCTCCTATTGAATGTTGTGATTCCATTACCAAGCGGTTTCACCTGTATTTTTCTTTCTTACATTATTGATCATTTATTGATAATTTTTATTTATTATCTATTTTTCTGAGGATTTTTTCAAATTATTTTTTTTGTTAATTAATTGTTGTAGTACACCGCCCCCCCCCCCCCCCGATGCATGGAGACGCACATGCATCAAAGTTATGGCATACTTGCGTGGTGGGTAGTGTCCTTTTTCACTGGAAAAAGGAAATGTTGTGTGCCATTTATATGTGTTACATTCATCTTCTTCCGCTTAATCCTTTTCGGGTCGCAGGGGGGCTGGAGCCTATCCCAGCATCTTTGGGCGAGAGGCAGGGTAAATCCTGGACAGATCGCCTGTCCATCGCAGGGCCAACACAGAGAGACAGACAACCATTCCCTCTCACAGTCATACCTAAGGACAATTTAGAATCCCCAGTTTTGATGCCAATTAACCTAACTTGCATGTTTTTGGCATGTGGGAGGAAACTGGAGAAATCCCAGAGTAAACCCACGCAGACACGGGGAGAACATGCAAACACATGGTTAATTTTGATGAAACTTTGTGAGTGGTGTAACTCCCTCAAAATGAGGTTTCAGTAATCATGGCTTCTTTTGTGAGTGTCCTCCCTTGACCTAGTTTACAAATTTCAATTAGGGCAATTAATCCAGCTGTCTGTGCAGATGTAATGTGATTTAGCATTTATTTTAACCAATTCTGAATAAGTCATTAAGGCCCCATCTGTCTGTCCCGTTGAACACAGGCAATTTGAATTTGTGTAAGTGCATCTTTGTGAAAGGCTATGTCCCACTCCTTCTGTTAATGGAAAGGTGAACATATTGCTTAATCAGAATATGGCTTCATTTTGCAGAAGGATTGTTTTATTTTCTGTTTCTTCCTAAATTGTGGTGTGGTCTGTAGTCATGAGCCCCGGCTCGGCCGAGGCCAAGCATTGGGAGCACAGCCCAGCTCTTTAGCACATCATTATCATACAACACAATTATTCCTTATTCCTGTCACATTTCTGAAATTTGATACTGTCATACCAATATCTGGTGAGATGCATCAGTGCAATGTGTCAGACCTGCAATGTAATACCATGTAAACACTGCATTTTCAAAGTCAAAGTCAGTCAAATTGATATGCGTTATGGCATTGTCAAAGTCATTTGTTTCACTTAGCTTCGGGTCTGCTTGTCCCCTGTGAGGTGCGTCCCCCTCCCACTCCGCCACTGCCCCCAGCCAATGAGCCTGATGTCCAGGTTGATGACAAACGTGGTGTTCCCCTTGCCACAGCCAACCTGCCCCACACTGCTGCCTATCAACCACAAACGTGCAATGCCAAGGCCATCCTGTAAAAAAAAAAAAAACAAAAAAAAACAAAAAAACAGGGGAAGCCCGAAGCTACCCCCTGTCTGTGCGTCAGAATTCACACCAACAGGAGTGCAAATTTTGTCTCCCCATAAATTGTTTATGCAAATGTTACTGTGATAGTCATTCAACATTTGTCCTTTCAAGTTTTTACAGTGCTTATTCCACTGTTGATTAAAAAATTTGTAATGTTAGGAAACACAAGTGATTTATTTTTGTGTGTTTTGGTCACCAAGGATTTGTTAAAATTAAAGCTAATGGTGATCGTTTGACTGTTAGTTTTCACCTTTTGAGTTTTCAATTTTAAATCCTGGTGAAAGATAAGTAGTTTGTTAATGCTTTCCTTTTTCTGTTGAAAAACAAAAACATGAACATGAACCCAGAATAACACAATGAGTTTAAATTAAATGAGTTTAAAGCTTCCATTACTTGAATAATGTGATTTTCTAATTACAACAACTGTCATGCGGGGACCCTCGCGGATCACCATAAGACGCCAAGAGTCCACTAGTGAGTTTTGCAATGATGGTGATTTATTAATAACACAAGACAAGACAAGACTATGCGCCGCTCACGGCAAAAACAAACGTTAAGCAATACAAGGGCTCGTAGGGCTAACCCCAGCCACTACGAGCTAAACTATGACATGACATGAAACACAAACCTGACATGAAGGTCTAACGAGGTTTAGACCATATCTGACGATGTCTGACGAGGATAGTTTGACGACGTTTTGACAATACTCCTGCAATTTAACTGCCGCTAGTGCCCGCCTTATAAAGGTGAATACTAACGAGCAGTAATGACAAACAGCTGACCAACCTTGACGGGCAGAAGCCCCACCGAGCGCCTTCACAATAAGAGCCCGGTGAGGCCAGAATACAACCCACAGCTGTCAAGGCCGGCAGCGAGCTGTGCTTAGCCCGAGCGCGGACAGAACCCAGCGCTCGGGTCGTAACAGTACCCTCCCTCCAAGGGCGGGCTCAGAACGCCCAAGGACCACCCTGCCCCCCCACCCCCCAAGGTGGGTGGCTGGGGGTAGGTGCGGAGGGAGAGAGACCAAACCCAGAAACAAACAAAACCCGGCAAGAACAACTAAATACAGGACAGTGACAAGAATACCAACTACTCAGATTAAATCAAATGTTTGACTACAATCACAAAAAATTGCACAGGATAACATGGACAAAACAAAAAAAAACAGAATCACTGGGTCAGAAAAACTAAATACAGGACAACACGAGAAAATTACATCTTGGCCCACATGTTACACAAGAAAATGACTTCCTACCTGTGTGAATTCTCATGAGAGTTTTCAAAAAACCAAATACAGAAAACAGAGCACTTACTGGCTCATACCTGACTACACACAATACAAACTAAGGCAACTGCAAGACATAACCATAACACAAAGCACACAGGATAGCAAGAAAAAAAAAAATAGAACAATCACTGGGACAGATCAACACCAGAAAAATGACCACTACCCCCCCAACAGTTTATGCCAACCGGCGGAGACCAGCCGCCATAGGAACAGTTCAGGTGGTCTCCCCGCATCCAACGGCCGGCGGGTGGTCATAGGAGGCGGAACATGACCAGGCGGCTCACCACAGTCCAACGCCCAGCACGTCCGCTCCTCTGGTGGTCAAACCAGGTTGCCCAATGAAACACACAACACGTCGGGTGGCTGACCCAGGGCACCGAACCGGCGAAGCAGTTCCTCAGGCGGCCGACCCGTGTCCCTCAGCCACCAGTCCCGGGGAAAAACAGCCCGCGGCGACCTCCCTGACGAGGACAAAACTCGGGAGAGCCGGGGCGAGCGAACAAGAACCCCCATGGCCCCCGGCGATGATGTGCAGGGGCGGTGACTCAGTGGAGAGGAAAGAAGACAAGGATGAGCCCGCAATCCGTCCGATGGCGAAAAGTCTGCAGCTCCTCCCCCGTCCACGGATCACACCGGCGCTGCACCTCCGCTGGACCCCAATTGGGTCCCAGCTGCACCCACGTCGGACCCCGATTGGGCGAGAACCGCACCTGCAGTGGACCCCGATGGGGCCTCTGGCGCACCCACGTCAGACCCCGATTGGGCCAGAACCGCACCTGCGGTGGACCCCGATCGGGCCTCTGGCGCATCCACGTCAGACCCCGATTGGGCCAGAACCGCCCCTGCGGTGGACCACGATTGGGCCTCTGGTGCACCCACGTCGGACCCTGATTGGGCCACAGCAGCCTCCACAATGGACCCCGACTGGGTTGATGCAGCTCCGATGACGATCTCCACCCCCAAACCTGGGACCTCCAACTCAGTGACTCCCACTGGTTCCATGCCGGCGACACTGCAACGAGGCTCACAAACAAGAAGGAAACCGGGATCAGAATCACCGGTAGCAACAGAACCCAGCAAGACGAGCTTGGGCGCAGCAGGCGGCTGCTCCTCACTCGCCTCCCCGAGAGGCAGGCAATAATGCTGCAAAACAGGGGACAGAGACACAAGAGGGAGCACTTGCCTGCACTCGGGTTCTGTTGCCACCCAGGACTTCGACGATCCAGGTTCAGGGCAGCGACTCTCGTCAGCAGGCTCCAACTCAGCTGCGTCGGGCTCCGCAGCTGGCAAGATGTCGTCTGCCGCCTGAGGTTCCTCCCACGCTGCTGTCCACACCGATGACCCGTATGGCGTGGGGGCAGGGGACACTCGACCCACTGGCTTGGACCGCTCTGGCGAGGAGACCCGGGGACGCTTCATCGTCGGCTCAGGCTCCGGGCCGCAGTCCACTCTTCTCCTCCATCCACGACGTGGCTGCAGGGCCGGATCCAGGCTTTCCAGCACTGCACGCCCCCTCATCATCCGACGATGTTGGCCTGGCGTTGCGGACCGCTCAACCGGGGGGGGACACAGAGGCAGCAGGTTTAGTTATTATCACTACAGCAGGTGGAGGGAGCTCGGGGGGCTGCGAACCCCGAACTCCACCCCCAGGAGTCAGACAAGGCAGGTTATAATTATGATGTAATAAATTAACTTGCACTTGCTTTTCTCCCGGAGGAAAGGTGGCGCCTGCTTTAGGGGACACTGTTCCTCCTTCTCCCCGCTGGATGGCGACAGAGGGCCCCCTGGAAGGACGAGGTGGAGCCACTCTCAGAGGCTCGCTGACGGGCTTCGCCGGCAGTGGGTCCAGCCGGGGATTCTGCCGAGGTTCTCCTTGGCCGTGGCACCGACGTCGTCGATGACCTCCAGATGGCACAACCTCCTGGACCGGGTCAGGGACAGGAACCCAACACGGGGAGCGAGGATGCCTCCTCCTCTGCTTCCTGCTTTCCTCCTCCAGTCCGTGGAGTATCTCGCGCTGCGTGGCGAGTTCATCTCTCCTCGTCATCACCTCCGGGTGATCGTAGTAGTGGAGAGGAAGGTTGTCCAGGAGAACCTCTGCATAGTCCAGGTGCCAGCGCATATAGCTGGAGTTGACGTCAAAGGTAGCGGCGAGGAGCGTCCCATCGATGTACTCCAGCACGCTCGCTAACTCTTTGCCCAGGCGCCGACCGCGGCCCCTGGATGACGGCATTCTCCCAGCAAATGACACCCAGACCGGGAAGAACAATAGTCCAATTACAGCAAAAACTCACAGTGAAAAAGGGCGTCTCGGAGTGGCGTCTCCGTTTAGACGTTTGGCAGGAGTATACTGTCATGCGGTGACCCTCGCGGATCACCATAAGACGCCAAGAGTCCACTAGTGAGTTTTGCAATGATGGTGATTTATTAATAACACAAGACAAGACAAGACTATGCGCCGCTCAGGGCAAAAACACACGTTAAGCAGTACAAGGGCTCGTAGGGCTAACCCCAGCCACTACGAGCTAAACTATGACATGACATGAAACACAAACCTGACATGAAGGTCTAACGAGGTTTAGACCATATCTGACGATGTCTGACGAGGATAGTTTGATGACGTTTTGACAATACTCCTGCGATTTAACTGCCACTAGTGCCCGCCTTATAAAGGCGAATACTAACGAGCAGTAATGACAAACAGCTGACCAACCTTGACGGGCGGAAGCCCCACCGAGCGCCTTCACAATAAGAGCCCGGTGAGGCCAGAATACAACCCACAGCTGTCAAGGCCGGTAGCGAGCTGTGCTTAGCCTGAGTGCGGACAGAACCCAGCGCTCGGGTCGTAACAACAAGAACGTTTTGCTAAATATTCAGTGAATCACTAAATATTTTACCAATATGCATGGGTTAGGATTACTTTACGATCACTCTTGAATAAAACGGTGTCATTTATTAAAATCCTTAAGTCTAATGGGTTCCTGTAAAATAAATCACAATGCAGCATTTAAAAAAAACAAAACACACATATAACTTCAAAAGTTTGCAATTTTTGCAGCAGCCTCAGGTAAATCATATGCACAAACATAGTCATTATCACCTTGTTCTGTGTTTTAAATCATGTTAATTTGTCATTGTGATACTGGTTGCAGTGATTGATATGCATGCAATTTTACTTAAATTATTGGCTTATCCGGCATGGCTTGGTTGTCGACGGGAGGAGTGCAGTGAGCAGGGGCGAGGCAACATTGTTCGCTGGGCTCCTGGGACAGGGTCATGGCTGAGCAGCAGAAGAGCGTTGCAGGGGAATGGAGAAACCCAGGTATTGTCATGTCAGACCCGTAGGCCGTCATCCTTTATCTCTGTAAAGTACACTGTTATCCCTCGGTCAGGGAGATAATGCAACTCATTCATTCATTCATCTTCTTCCGCTTAATCCTTTTTGGATCGCGGGGGGGGGGGGGGGCTATCCCAGCATCTTTGGGCGAGAGAAAGGGTACACCCTGGACAGATTGCCAGTCCATCGCAGGGCTAACACAGAGAGACAGACAACCTTTCACTCTCACAGGCATACCTAAGGACAATTTAGAATCCCCAGTTTTGATGTCAATTAATCTAACTTGCATGTTTTTGGCATGTGGGAGGAAACCGGAGAAATCCCGGAGTAAACCCACGCAGACACAGGGAGAACATGCAAACTCCACACAGATCACTGTTGGTCGGGGACTGGGATCGAACCCAGGATCCCCCAGCCAAGGGTGAGTTACTGTGCTGCCGCAGTGCTAACCACTCCTGCACCGTGCCGCCCGATAATGCAACTGATTTAACAAAAAACTGATTTAACAAAAATTACAGTAATACTGCAAAAAATTGAATAAAAATAGCCCAATGTTGTTCATCTACCCTCAGGCGTCCCAAACATTAAAAACCCAAAATATGGGAAAAAATCTGGTAACAGAAAATGTTGGCTCCAAAAATATTTACCATTGACGCAACGTTAGATTGAAAATCCACATTAGATTAAAAAAAAAAAAAATAGAAACTGTAAAACTCCTAAGCTTTGCAAAAATACCCATATAGAATTTTTTTTCCCTTCTTCTCACTCACTCACTATCAGACACAAGGGCCCACACATACACACACGCAGCTCATTCCTGTTTTCTCTCCGAGGTTACTTTTGGGCAGCTGCTCACACAGAGAAACAGTAAGATAGCCTTAAAACAAGCTTGAAATGGCAACCCAAATTACTTGTAAAAACAAATCTGGCAATCCAATGTTCTTGTGTCAACTTCTTGTCTGCTGCTATAAAACAATTCAATTTCTTACCCAAAAGTATTATTTGCAAGCTCCCCCAATTTTCATCATTACCCCAGAGAACAATAATTATCTAACCATCTCCTTTATACTCCACAATGACCACAAAAAATCACAACAACTTTAAAGCTCCGTGCAACCTGCTTCTTCCGCCTCCGTGGAATGTCCCGTGTCTCTCTCACCGGGGCAGGTCCCAAAACACAAACAGAAATAGACAAACAAATGGACAAACTGCAGTAACTTTATTCAAATCAGCGCTATAGCAAAATTTAAAAATTACCGGTTCACTCAAGTCAGTGCTCACTGCAATTCCTTACAGAATCTTGCATCGATTTTTTTTTTTTTTTTAAATCAAACGCTCACTGCAGCCGAACGGCAGAATCTTGCCAGACTTCATATTAACGCTCACTGCAATATTGTAGCAGAATCTTGCCCTATTAATACCTCAGGGCTCATTTGACAATATTGAAGTCACTTGCATTAATTTCTGCAAGTAACAACACACCTAAGCATCCACCTCGCCCACTCGAACGTACTGACCCAGACCAAAACCTCAGATCAACCAGAGTTAAGGCGAGCAGAAGTTAACCAGGCTTTGTGGTGTTCAAGCGCTTAGGAAAACATTTCACCCTCAGAGAATCTTTCACCCCAGGAAACACAAGCTTTTACACAACAAATAAATTTACTCACATCCAAGCCACCTTTAGGGTTCTTAGACCCGTCACCCAGTCCGTTCCAGCGCCCCGGTTCTGAAATGACTTCACTGCAGCAACACTGAGTCTCGTACCCAGCCTGGGAAGGTCTTTCGTCAGCTGTGCACTTGCTGAAATTGGGAAGAGGCGCCAGAAAGACGGAGGTATGTGGATCCGCTGTTCAGTGCGCCAAATGATAGTATGACGTTGTGAGGGTTCACACAAGAAAGGAGAGATGACTGTGACGAAACAGGCTTTATTTAAACACACTTCCTCAACACAGACAGGAGGGGAGGTCATTCACACAGACCTCCATCTCACTCGTCGTCGGCCTCCGTCGGTCTATGATGACCATGGAAGAGAATCCTAAACGTCTACTCTGCTGGAACAGCACCGCCTGCGGCTGAACAGGCCGATGCGCGACTGGCAGTCCCTGTCACACAGGTCGCACTTGTGGGTGGTCTCCGTGCCGCTGGGTCTGTGGCGGTTCTTCCTGCGGGTCCTTTTTTCATCTGCTGCAGCAGTCAGTCTCTCTTCACCCGCCTTGAGCTGTCTGGTCAGGGTGCCTCTCCATTTGGAGCGGTCCATTGCAAGGTCCTCCCAGCGCTCTGTGTTGATCTCCAGTTCCTTCATGTCTCTCTTGTAGACATCTCTAAAGCGCAGCTGTGGGCGGCCAACGTCTCTCCTGCCAGTTGCCAGTTCTCCGTAGAGGACGTCTTTGGGGATTCTGCCATCCTCCATACGGTGAACGTGGCCTAGCCAGCGGAGCCTGCGCTGCCTGAGTAGAGTGAACATGGAGGGAAGGCCGGCGCGGGACAGAACTTCTGTGTTGGGCACTTTGTCCTGCCAGGATATGTCCAGGATGTGGCGAATGCAGCGCAAGTGGAAGGAGTTCAGTCTCTTTTCCTGCCGGGCATATGTTGTCCACGTCTCACTCCCATAGAGCAGTGTGCTGATGATGCAGGCGTTGTACACTGCCATCTTTGTCTTGACAGAGAGTTTGGGATTCTCCCACACTCGTGTGGTGAGGCGAGCGAGTGTGAAGGCTGATTTTCCAATCCTTTTGTTGATCTCTGTATCAAGGGAGAGGTTGTTACTGATCGTGGACCCCAGGTACGTGAACTGATTCACGACCTCCAGCTCGTAGTCGTCGATGGTGATGGTTGGTGGTGCTTCCGTGCCTTGCGCCAAGACGTTAGTCTTCTTCAGGCTGATGGTAAGCCCGAAGTCCTTGCATGCCTGGGAGAAGCGGTCCATCAGGGTCTGAAGCTCCTGCTGTGTGTGGGTTGCGACTGCAGCGTCGTCTGCGAACAGCATGTCTCTGATTAGAGCCTTGTGTACTTTGGTTCTGGCTTTCAGGCGGGCGAGGTTGAAAAGCCTGCCGTCAGATCTTGTGTGCAGGTAGATTCCCTCTGTTGCTGTGCTGAAGGCATGCCTCAGGAGCATAGCAAAGAAAATCCCAAAGAGGGTTGGCGCAAGTACACAGCCCTGTTTCACTCCACTGCGTATGTTGAATGGCTCTGAGACATTGCCATCGTGCTGCACTATCCCCTGCATGTTGGTGTGAAACAATTCGATGAGGCTTTGCAACTTTGGTGGGCATCCTATCTTTGGCAGGATCTTGAAAAGGCCCTCTCTGCTGACCAAATCGAGGTGCAGTGTCTGCTCACTGCATTGTCAGTCAAACGTATCCAGCGCGAGTTAGACGGAGCCACCCAGAATGAAAAAATATACCCGGAGGTCTCGACATCGGAGTCCTTTAACGGTGAGTTTTAATTTTTTTTTTATTGTGCGTTTTTTCGCAAATATATTCGGTAAGACGCTCAGTTTATTTATGCAATAAAAAAGCTGTTCATTTGTGGATGATGATCACTGCTTTATCACAGCACACTGCGGACTCGCTTTTCTTTTAATTATTCATGTGAACAATACGCTGAAATAAGCTTATGTAATCTTGTTAAAAACTATTGTCTTTTCTGTATATCTTGCACTTTCGTGCTGTATTTTATTGTGTGCATTTTTCTTGTAGAATCATCCCACGCGTCCGCCGCGCCAGCACGCCCGGATTCTCCAATGTGAATCTGTCCCGCCACCAGGCGCAAAATGTATTCAATGATAAATATTTGCAACATTTAAATGAGGCTGCAGAAAACACGAGTGTATCCCAGGAGCTGGCAGAGACGGCTTCATTCAACCGAGCCTTCCTGACCCAGAGCTGGCAGAGACGGCTTCATTCAACCGAGCCTTCCTGACCCAGTTTGGGAAGCTGGTGTAGAGGCACTCAGTGGTCGGCGTGTATAAAATGTCGATTAACCTTCATGTTGTGTTGCAAAGTTTTTTTTTATTTTAATATTTTGTATATAATAAAATGGAATTGTTTTGGAAAGTGTGGTTTGTCTGTTATAACACTGAATTATGAAACAGTATAATTACGTAGAAATTCCATTGCCTAGTCTGATGAAAATGATGCTGATCATCCTGTCAGGGGTCAACCATTGTAAAGGTAATGTAATTTTTAACTAGACCAAAAAACAAATGTTTTTGTAAGCTTTCTGTTCTTTTTATTGAAATATCATAAAAAATTAGCACCACATGATACAGTTCTAAACTTTGGGTAAATTTTTTATGTTAACTTATAAAAAGTTGCACAGTTGGACTTTAAAATGCAGCAGGAGAGACTGATCAAGCTTACAAGTCAAAGTAGGTAAAAAAAGTAAGTATATGTAAATTGAATGTTCTATCGGCATTCCAAATTCAGAGAATTACAATACTTTCGAAGGAGTGTAGCATCATCTAAACAGAAAATAATAATACTGTTGTTCCAAACGTTGACCTGAAGGTGAAAAACATGAATTTTTTTTATTCAGTACATCCAAAATGCCCTAGGATGTAAAAAATAATACAATTTGGTGTTGGCCAGTGTGCCACTGTCTCATTATTTAATACGAATAAAAACAAGTTTCAGCTCATTATTTCTAGGTCATTTGGCAGTTAATTCAAAACAAAAGTGACTTGTGTTGTTGCAGCTTTTTTATCAGAGAGTTTCTCCAGTTTTGGAGCATATAATCATCCGTCCCTTAACTGTTAAACATTAAATAACAGCAGACAGATTGGCAAAGGATACACAATTGTGTTGCTGTTGCCCAAAACCGCTGTGACCCACTGCTTGTGGTGCTACCTTTCATGTGTGTGCTTTTTATGAATATTCACACGTTTTTGTAAGTACAAGTGGGATAGTATTAAATTGAAATATTCATTCATATTTCATCTCTGAAATCGCTGCCTGTACCCTTGTCTGGCGGTCCTTTTTGGCGTTTACGGTAAAAAAAGCCACATACCGAGGAGTGGCCTTGTACAGCTATGTGTTATGTTTTGCTTGGGTCTTCTCAATAAAGTTTTGGAAAAAAAAATGTTTTGCTTGGGTCGTGTGCATTACGTCACGGGAGTGTGGTACCGCCTCGCTGTTATAAACCCACCCACCCCAGCACAACACCCATGCCAAACACCGTGCTAATGGAGACAGAAGCATTCCGAGCCGTACTGAAGTGAATCGAGCCGTACCGAGGTGTGCTGGGCTAGTGGAAAAGAGGCTTTGCAGTGCTTGATCAGGTCAGGGGGTATGCCGTCGTTGCCGGGTGCCTTGCCAGCGGCCAAGCTATCAATGGCCTTGCTGAGTTCGTCGATGGTTGGCTCGGCGTCAAGTTCGTCCATGGATGGCAGGCAGTCGATGGCATCAAGGGCTGACGGTGTCACAGTGTTCTCTCTGGAGTAGAGGTCGGAGTAGTGTTCCACCCATCTCTCCATCTGCTTGTTCTTTTCTGTGATCATCACCCCAGTGGAGGATTTGAGGGGGGCCGTCTTGCTCTGAGCCGGACCAAGTGCTTTCTTGATGCCATCGTACATACCACGAATGTTCCCTGTTATGGCAGCGGTTTGAATGTCTTGGCTGAGCTGAGTCCAGTACTCGTTGGCACAGCGCCGAGCAGTCTGCTGAACTTTGCTTCTCGCAGCCCTGAGAATCTGGAGATTCTTCTCGTTTGGGTACTTCTTGTACTCAGCAAGTGCTGAGCGCTTGGCTTCAATGACGGGGGTCATCTTGGTCAACTTGGCATCAAACCAGTCCTGTGACTTCGAGGTCTTCCTCCCAAAGGTAGCCAAGGCTGTGCGGTGGATGGTGTTTCGCAGCTCCTCCCACTTCTGCTTTGCAGATTCTCCTTCTTGTGGTACACCAAGTTCTTTCTCAAAGGTGGAGGCAAACTGCTCAATAAGTTCTGGTTGAGCCATCTTGCTGGTGACAATCCGTGCCTTTCCAGATTGTCTAGCACGATGGAATTTCTTCAGCTGCAGCTTGACCTTGCAACACACCAATGAATGGTCTGTGTCGCAATCTGCACTCTGGAACGAACGGGTGATTAGCACGTTCTTCAGTAAGGTGCGCATGGTCAGGATCAAGTCCAGCTGGTGCCAGTGCTTTGAGCGCGGATGTTGCCAGGAAACCTTGTGTTGGGGCTTGGTCTTGAAGAACGAGTTTGTGATGCAAAGATCGTGATATGTGCAGAACTCGAGCAGCCGCTGTCCGTTGTCGTTCATTCTTCCCACGCCAAAAGGTCCAAGACAGGAGGGCCAGGAGTCGTGGTCAGCACCCACTCTGGCATTGAAGTCTCCAAGGAGAATGAGTTGTTCAGAGTTGTGGATGGTCCTGACAGTTGTTGCGAGATTCTCGTAGAACTCGTCTTTGGCCTCTGGTGTGGCTGTCAGTGTTGGGGCATACACACTGACGAGGGTGACTGGGCCTTGAGTGGTGTTCAGGCGGAGGGTAAGGAGTCGTGCAGAGCCAGTGCTGCCCGGTTTCACCATCTTCAGCAAGGTGTTCTTCACTGCGAAGCCCACTCCGTGTTCCCTGTGTTCGTCACTGCCCTTTCCCTGCCAGTAGAACGTGTAGTCCTTCTCTCTTAGTGTGCCTGCGTCAGCCAACCGTGTTTCCTGGAGAGTGGCGATATCCACTCCCAGTCTCTTCAGCTCATTATTGATGATGGCCGTCTTCCTGGTGTTGTTGATGTCCTTGAGGTTAGCAGCGAGTCCTGTCATCATAGTGCGGACGTTCCAAGTTCCCAGTTTTAGAGTTGGTCTCTTGTTTTATTGTCTTGCCTGGTGCGAAGGTTCTCAGCCTGCTGTTCGGACTTCTCCTCATCCCCATGTACCCAATGAGGAAAGCAAGCTGTGGCGGGACAACACCTTATTGGCTGGGGGCTGCCCAGCTTGAGGTGGGCGGTAGCTGTCCAGTGAGATCCGATGATCCCTCCCACCGTCGGGAACAACCCCTGGCGCCGCGCTCTACGCCAATTGAGCGGTGGCTTATAACCGGTAACTGTCATTCCCTGTGTTTTTTCTACACCAAAGGCGAAGCTGGAGTGTCCTCTCCAGTCATCTGGTGTTCTACCTTCCAGCGTTGGCGTTGGTAGGATTCAAGCATGGGCAGGAAGATATGGAGGACAAGATGTTGCCCATGCAGCATGTCCCCCCTCTCCACGTCACTGATGAATCCAAAGGAACAGCAGGGCTGCTACAGTTTGGCACCAGCGCCATTGCAGGAGCTGCCAGAACGATATTGAGCACAACATAGAACTGCCTCAGGGGCTCCGACTCCGGATTTTTCCTCAGGGTTGACTCCCGAAGCCTTTCCCATGACCGGGTATGCCGCAAGACAGTGGAGGTTTGAAATCAGGGTTTACCTTCCCCTAGATGGGCTACCTTCGCAGGCTGACGAGCCACCATCTACCCGAAGCATCTGGTTTTAAGGCACCAGAGATCCGCCCTCGCCCCTTCTCCTATTAGTAAAAGCAGTTCCGCCGGGCTTAGAGACTAAACCACACGGGCAGGCTAGGAGTTGGACTTAGTTGTCAGAGGCTTTTCGAGACGCACGCCATAAGGAGCATTTTATGAGCACTGGGAGCTTAACCCCAGTGCCGCTCCTGGCTATGACAACCTTGGAATCCGTCTTACTAAGGGTGACACAAACGCATGATCAGTCACTGCTCTGACTCTTCTTATAACACTTATAACACTTATAACACAAAAGCACTTTAGAACACACAAATGATAACACCCTTTGAATCCTCCGCTGCCAAAGCATGCCGGGAGAATCCCCGCCCCCTTAACACTGCCCTGACATTACACTGCCCCCCCCCCCGGATTGGTTTCTGTCCCCAGAAAAATAAAAGTCCAGCTCAAAAGTCCAACACGAATCCGTCCAGGTGTTGGGGCGGCCTCCGTTGTCAATGACCAGCCCGCACAGGCCCGCTAGTGTTCATCTGTGCCTCGGTCGAAGTGTCTGGTCGGGGTGAAGGCTCCGGCTCGACCACCCACAGGGCGGATGGCTGGTACGGGGCAAGACGGTCACGGTGGAGTACCACAACCCAGTCCCTTTTCTGCAGCCTCACCCTGTACACCACATCCGACAGTCACTGTAGGACCTTGCGCGGTCCCGACCAATGGCTCGCCAGTTTTGGTGACAGTCCCCTTTTTCGCTCCAGGCAGAAAACTCAGACTCGATCTCCTGGTGCAAAGCCCCTCCCCTGGCAGCGGGAGTCATATGCCTGCTTCTGCTGGCTCCCCGCTGCTGCCAGGGCCTCCCGAGCCAGTCCGTGCAACGTGTGGAGACGTTCCTTCAAGCAAAACAAATAATCCAACCCCGGTTTGCCCTCCACCTTCAGCTCCGGGGGGGGGGGGGGGATACCAAATCCACCGGTGTGCGCAGCTCATGTCCATACATCAGCGCTGCAGGAGTGCACTGGGTGGATTCCTGTGCTGCCGTCCGGTACGCCCACAGAACAAAGGGCAGATGCAGGTCCCAGTCACACTGTTGCTGGTCCACTAGGACAGCAAGCTGAGTGGTAAGGGTCCGGTTGAACCGTACGACCAGGCCATCGCTCTGTGGGTGCAGCGGGGTGGTCCGGCTGCCCAGCCGCTTGCAGACCTCCCCGAAGACCTCTGTCTCAAAGTTCCGACCCTGATCTCTGTGCAGCTCCTCCGGTGCGCCAAACCGACAGAACATCTCGTCCACCAGTTTTGATGCTGTGGTGGCGGCGCTCTGATCAGGGACCGCGTACGCCTCTGGCCATTTGGTGAAATAATCCGTTGCGACCAGCACGTAGCGGTTCCTCCTGTCCGTGGCCGGGAAAGGGCCCAGAATGTCCACCCCTACCCGCTCCATCGGTGCTCCCACCCGGTACTGCTGCAAGGAGGCGTGGGATCGCTGAGTCGGCCCCTTCTGAGCCATGCAGGTGTCGCAGCGATGGACGTGGAGCTCTACATCTGGGTGACATCCAGGCCAGTAGAACCGTGCTCGAAGACGCTGCAGAGTCTTTGTCACCCCGGAGTGGCCCGCTTCTGCCGCCCCATGGACCAGCTGGAGTACATTGGGCCGGAGCTGCGGGGGAACCAGCAGCTGCCAGACATGACGCTGCCCAGCTGGAGTCTGCCACTGCCGATACACAACACCCTCGTGACAGCGAAGATTGGTCCACTGGGAGTGTAGGGCCTTGGTCTCTGGGTCCAGCGCAGACACAGCCTCCCAGGCGGGCCGCTGGACCCAGAGACCAAAAATCAGGTGGAGAATTTGGATTTAAATATATTTGTTAAACCCCATGGCCATTGGCAGAGAGATTACGTGAGTGTGAAACTTAGTCACACACACCTAACCTCTGAATGTACATGTCTGAGTCTGGTGTTTTTATAGCTGTGGGTAAACAAGGGGGAAGAAGTCCTCAAGCTATCTGAGCTATCTGGGAGACATCCTGGAGACAGACAGAGTGTCTATAAATCTAATCTCATGAACTGAAAGTCTTTAGCACATTCCTCGGACACAAGACTTAGCAGGGTATGTCAATAGAGCAAAGAGATTAGCCTAGGTCATTATTCACATCTCTGCTGACCTGCAGTCTCAGGCATTCGCACGCACATCCTGAAGGCCACAGATAAACAATAATTGCTCACAGAAACACACCAAGAATATATCAGACATAATATGAAATATAATATGAATATGTATATTTAGATAGATAGATAGATAGATAGATAGATAGATAGATAGATAGATAGATAGATAGATAGATAGATAGATAGATAGAATATGAAAGAATAATATAAAGGAATATCTGAACTTATCCTACATGGAATGCACATATAAACATCAGACATGAAATGAGAAAGTCATGGAATAATATAATAAGAATAATATAATAAGAATAATACAGATATTATGGAATTTTTCTATCGCATCCATTCCCTCCTCCTCTCTGTTCCTCTGTCTCTGACTACTTGTCAGTGGACTGCACCGGTTAGGTTAGCAAGTAACGTTAGCGCTTCTTATTTTCAATGAGAGACTCTCTCAGCTTTAGAAAACTGACCACACTATTAATACATGCTAGTACTAACTTTTTTTTTTTTTTTTTTTTTTTTTTTTTCCTCTCGGCGCCACACCAGTCGGCTGCCTTTTGCAACAGCGGCTCGATTCCGAGTTTTTTTTTCCCTTCCTCTCTCTTTTGATCACTTTTTTTTTTCACCCCACTTATATCACGGACACACAGATCATCCCAAATGTCTCCTGAGCCGGTGGACGGAGCCACTGTTTATAGCAGGATACGATATAACAGGGAAGAGCTGCTAGCATTTAACCGCCACCCGGTCCCACTGGAAAAACTCGACATACCGAGAGAACTGAGGCGAAAACGCCGCGGCTGCCGGGCTGGAGTAAGGCGGAGGACAAAAAATATAAGGTACAGACCCTCCCTTCCATCTGTTGTCATGGGAAATGTACGGTCGATACTGGGAAAGTTAGATGAGCTAGCGGCTATCTCCCGTTATGATAGCACTTACCGGGAGTGCTCTCTCCTTTTGTTTACTGAGACGTGGCTAACTGAACTAGCAGCAGATGCTAACATTGTGCTGGAGGGTTTTCACACGATACGAGCTGACCGAACACCAGAGAGTGGCAAAACTAGGGGCGGTGGAGTGATCATGTATGTTAACAACAACTGGTGCAGACCGGGACATATCACTGTTAAACAACGACACTGCAGCAAAGACATTGAGTTGCTAGCTGTTAGCATGAGGCCTACATATCTCCCGAGAGAACACTCACACGTGATCTGCATTGTTGTTTATGCAAATCCGACGGCGAACGCTGGGACAGCGCGTGACGTCATCCATTCAGTAACCAGCAGGCTGCAGACAGAACACCCAGATGCTCTTCTCCTCATCTCAGGCGATTTCAACCACGTTTCACTGTCTCCCATTCTGCCCACTTTCACCCAGTATGTCACATGCCACACTAGAGACAATAAAACACTGGATTTGTTCTACGCAAACACTAAGGAGGCGTACACCTCATCACAACTCCCCCCACTTGGGAGATCGGATCACAACTTGGTTCATCTCCGACCGGTGTACAAACCCCTAGTGCACAGACAACCTCCGGCCATGCACACTGTGGAGTTATGGTCTGAGGAGACAATGGACACTCTAAAGGACTGTTTTGAAGCCACTGCCTGGAAGCAGCTCTGCGATCCACATGGTGAAGACATCGATGGCCTCATTCACACCTTCACGGGCTACCTCAGCTTCTGTGTGGACAAATCCGTTCCCACCAAGACCATACGGCGTCACTCAAACAACAAACCCTGGATCAACCCTGAGATAAAAACACTTCTGAGAGAGAAGAAGAGGATCTTCAGGTCGGGGAACAGGGAGATGCTGAAGTCCGTACAGAGGGAGCTGAGGAGAAAGATCAGAGAAGGCAAGGACAGCTTCAGGAAGAAGATGGAGGACAAGCTGCAACAGAGCGACATCAGCGGGGTCTGGAGAAACCTCAAAACCATCTCGGGGCTCCAGAATACCTCCCCCCAGGCCACGGGGGGCAGGGAGTGGGCGAACAACCTGAATCTGTTTTTCAATAGATTTGACCAACCGCCCTCCCCCCTGTCTGCACAACAACCACTGCTGCCTCTAAGAAATCAAGTCCTGCTACCCACTCCCCACTCCACCGACACCCCCCCCCACTCCCAACACACAGCCCCCCATCCTGACCCTGACCAAGACCCAGGTGAGGACGGAGCTGAGGAAGATCAAGGCGAGGAAGGCGTCGGGACCGGACGGCATCAGCGCAAAGCTCCTCAAGTCCTGTGCAGACCAGCTGTGTGGGATTGTGACGTATATCTTCAACATGAGCCTGAAACTGGGGAGGGTACCACAGCTGTGGAAAACATCTTGTGTGGTACCTGTACCAAAAACTTCCCACCCCAAAGACCTGAACAGCTTCAGACCGGTGGCCTTGACGTCCCACTTGATGAAGACCCTGGAGAGACTGCTCCTTGCTCATCTCCGCCCCCTGGTGGAACCAGCGATGGATCCACTCCAGTTCGCCTACCAGCATGGCATTGGGGTGGAGGATGCGGTGATCTTCCTCCTTCACCGTTCTCTGTCCCACCTGGAGAAGCCCGGGAATATGGTGAGGATCATGTTCTTTGACTTCTCCAGTGCTTTCAACACCATCCAACCGATGATCCTGAAGGACAAGCTGCTGCGCGCAGGGGTGGACCAGCACCTGTCATCATGGATCCTGGACTACCTCACGAACCGGCCTCAGTTTGTGAGAACCCGGGACTGTGTTTCCGACACGATCATCAGTAGCACGGGGGCCCCCCAGGGAACGGTGCTGGCTCCCTTCTTGTTCACTCTTTATACTGCGGACTTCTCACACAACACAACACATTGCCATCTACAGAAGTTCTCTGATGACTCTGCGATCGTTGGTCTCATCTCCAGCGGAGATGAAGCTGAGTACAGAGGGCTTATCCAGGACTTTGTGGACTGGTGCCATCGGAACTGCCTCCAGATCAACGCGAGGAAAACTAAGGAGCTGGTGGTGGACTGCCGCAGGCATGGGCAGCCCCTCACAGCACCAGTAAATATACAGGGAACAGACATCGAGATGGTGACATCCTACAAGTACCTGGGTATTCATCTGAACAATAAACTAGACTGGTCACACAATACTGACGCACTCTACAAGAAGGGACAGCGCAGGCTGTTCCTGCTGAGGAGACTCAGGTCTTTTGGTGTACAAGGGGCGCTGCTGAAGTCATTCTATGACACGGTGGTGGCATCAGCCATCACTTTTGGAGTGGTCTGCTGGGGCAGTGGCATTACTGCAGCCGATAGGAAGAGACTGAACAAACTGATTAAGAAAGCTAGCTCTGTCCTGGGGCAACGCCTTGATCCGATGGAGGAGATAGGAGAGAGAAGGACGGTGGCTAAACTGTCATCTCTGCTGGAGTCCGAGTTCCACCCTATGCAGGACATACTGGATGCACTGAGGAGCTCATTTAGCAGCAGACTACATCATCCCAGGTGCACAACCGAGAGGTTTCGTAGGTCCTTCCTACCAACGGCTGTCAGACTGTACAACCTAAGCAGGGCTGCTCGCAGAGATAGCAAAAAGACGTAACAAACTAATAGTTTTTTGAATGCAAAAGATGCAATAGACTTACACAATGGTCCCCTCCGGCATACAACTAGGAACATACCGGTCGCTATGGAGGGTGAGAATATGTATGGGCACATAATCATACCATGTAGGATAACTAAGTAGACGGTTATGCTGTTTCATCCCATCTAGCAACAATGCTCTGCACTGTGTGTGTTTATATATTTACATATTTATTCCATCTAGCTACAATGCTCCGCACTGTGTTTTTATATATCTACATATTATTCCATCTAGCTACATTGCTCCGCACTGTGTGTGTTTATATACTTACATATTATTCCATCTAGCTACATTGCTCCGCACTGTGGGTGTTTATATATTTACATATTTATTCCATCCAGCTACAATGCTCTGCACTGTGTCTGTGTGTGTGTGTGTGTATATATTTATTTTATAGTAATATGTACATATGTATATTAGCCGCTCTTGCTTGCTTGTTTTTTTCTTGCCTTCTGATTGTTGCTCTGAGTGTTGCTATCCCTGTGCTGTTGCAATCCTGGAATTTCCCCGTTGTGGGACTAATAAAGGCTTATCTTATCTTATCTTATCTTACATTAAATAGTTTACCTGCAGCAGGTAAACTATTTAAACATTATATAAGCTATTTTGTGATGTTTATAGTTATAAACATCACAAATAAATTTAAAACAGCTTAAATATGTCACTGTATGTGTAGTGAAGGCTCACATTCCTGCACTGATATTTAAAGTGGGGGTTTTTTTTGGACCGGAAGAAGTTCTTTTAATTTTCATCTGAAGCCTAATAAAACTATTAAACTTCAAGACCCAGCAAGGTTTCAAACAGGATGGACTAGTTTGTTATTTTCTTTTTTTACTTTAATGAAGTTGAATATTAGTCTAATTTGTTTTTAACACGCAGTTATAACAGTTATAGCAGTTATGGAACAGCAGAGCTGTTATTTGAGTTTTTACACTTTGACATCTATTATTTAATTGCGTTGCAACAAACACTTCTGATTAAGCTGTCAAGTTCAAGTTTCCAACTCATGTTTGATGGATCATTATTTTATATAGGTATGGGAACTTTTTTATAATAGGCTACATTATATTAAGGCAGAGACTGACAATAAAGTGATTTTCACAGGTGTGCAGGCTTAAACAGGTGAGGTAAAACATGACCTAGAGCCCTGAATAGGAACTGTGCCAGTAGGAAGCTGAGCTGGCGGACGTGACAGATAGTCGACTAATCGAAAAAATAGTCATTAGATTAGTCGACTACTAAAATAATCATTAGTTGCAGCCTTGCTGTTGAGGATTGTCCCTCTCTGTGTCAGTCCCTCCCAGGTGGGAGAAAGGTAGGAGATCCGGCACAGTGTCCCATCCACCGCTGACCCCCACCACAAAGCGAGATCACTGTCGACGGTTCCTCCCAGGAGCTGATGGGTGGCCATAGGGGCACCCACAGCTTGAGAACCTCGATCAATGGAGTACGGTGTGGCCAGTCTCGGCCCAGCTAGAAACACTGGGGCACACGGCTGCTGGCAGATGTGGGCTCATCTCCTATCTCTCTGAGGAGTTACAGTGAAAAGTAAAACCCTGTTCGTTCATTCCTTCATTCGTTCCTTCATTCCCCTAAAAATAAACACATTAATGCCTAATAAGTCCATGAAGAAAACAAAAATGTGGATGGAATGAAAATTTTCATACTCACACATCTCCCCCATGCGCAGCATCCAGACAAGAACGCATATGCTCCCTGTTCATTCATTCATTCCCCTAAATAAATCTCATACATTAATGCCTAATCTTTACACCATGTTCCAAATTATTATGCAAATAGGATTTTAGTGTCATAAGCATTCAATTTTTTTGTTTTTCAATTAAACTCATGGATGGTATTGTGTCCCAGGGCTCTTTGGATCACTGATCTCAATCTCAGACACCTGTCATAATTAGTTTGCCAGGTGAGCCCAATTAAAGGAAAACTACTTAAGGAGGATGTTCCACATTTTTAAGCATGCCACAGGTTTCAAGCAATATAGGAAAGAAAAAGTATTTCTCTGCTGCTGAAAAGCATCAAACAGTGCAATGCCTTGAAAAAGGTATGAAAACATTAGATATTTCAGGAAAACCTTTTAACTGTGACGATTTCATGGACAGATTGTGCACCCCTAGTGGCACAGTGCAGCACTGCGCCTGTCAAGTGACATGACGTGCCAAAACACTGCCCAGCTGTACTGAGGATTTGTACTGATTATGCTTGTTCACAAGGTGGCATACACACGTTGGAGGAGTCATGGCTGACACAGAATACACCAAAGAGGAAGAAATTCTTCTTCTTCTTCTTCTTCTTCTTCTTCTTCTTCTTCTTCTTCTTCTTCTTCTTTGAGAAACTGAGAGAAGAAGAAGAAGAAGAAGAAGAAGAAGAAGAAGAAGAAGAAGAAGAAGAAGAAGAAGAAGAAGAAGAAGAAGAAGAAGAAGAAGAAGAAGAAGACAAACGAATATGGACACTACCCATCGTTGTGGATGTACTGAAATCGCAGATGGAGGAGCATTTGCTCCCGAATTTGCCAACTATGATTCAAAAAAGAGAATATTTAGCTTATGAAGGGAAATAGTTAGCTTTTGTGACAGAAGAACACAGTCTGGACCATGTCCCATGTCCAGTTTTGTCTGCCATCGATGGAGCTGCACGTGACGACAGAGAACAATCGCCGCTGCATTTGCTGGAACAATTGCGGTGGTTCAGCGACGTATTGTAACCAAAATTGAGGTGGAATAAATTACAACATTCATGTGAGACTTTCTGGTTGTGGGAGTGAAAGCAAAATTGCCTGGAAGAAGACGAAACAAGGATCGTGGATGACGAAAATGGACGAATAAAAACGCGACGAAGTTATAGCCTTGGAAATCTCTGATATGGCTGCCGTGGCATTATACACAGCATTATGCAAATTAGATGCATAAATTTATTCCTATGTCAAACTTTGGATCATATTCTACATCTTTCTAATTGACAGTAAGCCATTATCTCTTACCACTTTCAAGTTATAGCTTTGGAAATTTCTGACATCTGATCTGAATATTTTCTTGAAAAAAAATCTTTTCCACTGTTGACCACTAGGGGGTTATGCTGCAGTTTGGCGACATTCACAGTTAAGCGTGGTCATTTTATTGTGAAGAAATCTGAGGCTGATTCAGAGCACAGATGAGTTTGTGCAGATAAAGGCATAATGAGGAAGGTTTCTGTCAGACAAATTCATCAGCTTAAGAGAGCAGCTGCTAAAATGCCATTACAAAGCAGCAAACAGGTATTTGAAGCTGTTGGTGCCTCTGGAGTCCCACGAGCCTGAAGAAGTAGGATCCTCCAGAGGCTTGCAGTTGTGCATAAACCTACTATTCAGCCACCCCTAACCAATGCTCACAAGCAGAAATGGATGCAGTGGGCCCAAAAATACATGAAAACTAACTTTCAAACAGTCTTGTTTACTGATGAGTACCGTGCAACCCTGGATGGTCCAGAAGGATGGAGTTGTGGATGGTTGGTGGATGACCACCAATTCCCAACAAGGCTGCGACATCAGCAAGGAGGTGGTAGAGTCATGTTTTGGGCTGGAATCATGGGGAGAGATCTGGTAGGCCCCTTTAGGGTCCCTGAAGGTGTGAAAATGACCTCGGCAATATATATAGAGTTTTTGACTGACCACTTTCTTCCATGGTACAAAAAGAAGACCCGTGCCTTCTGTAGCAAAATTATCTTCATGCATGACAATGCACCATCTCATGCTGCAAAGTGTGTGGAAAAGTGTGCCTCTGTGTCATTGGCTGCTATGGGCATAAAAGGAGAGAAACTCATGGTGTGGCCCCCATTCTCCCCTGACCTCAACCCTATTGAGAACCTTTGGAGCATCCTCAAGCAAAAGATCTATGAGGGTGGGAGGCAGTTCACATCAAAACGACAGCTGTTTGAGGCTATTCTGACATCTTGCAAAGAAATTCAAGCAGAAACTGTGCAAAAACTCACAAGTTCAATGGATGCAAGAATTGTGAAGGTTATATCAAAGAAAGGGTCCTATGTTAACATGTAACTTGGCCTATTTGTCATAAACCTGGGCTTGGTGGTCCCAAACCCAGTTCTGACCCTGTGGCTATTTTGGCCCGTTTCATTATTTGTTTTCTATCAGGTGCTTCAGGGAGCCCTTTGGGTCCTCGCTCCCTGACAGCTCAGGCATGCCTCCTCCTCCTGTCAGTATCACCAGCTGTGTCTTATTATTGGTGTCACACACACACATACACACACACCTCATTCACGTCCATTCACATGCTCAGACACTCACTCATGCACATATGGTTTCAAGTATGTCCAGCCCACGCTTCTTCACACCGGCAGTCTTTTCCCTCATTAGTATTGTGATCACTTAAGTTCAGTTTGAGTGGGAAGAGATTGCCAGAGCATTACGCTTCATTCACAGCAGCGTGTACCTCTGTGTGTGCTAGCCGTCATTTCCTATGCTTATTTTCAGCCTGACTTATGTAGTCTTCTCTAACGCTACTTGACTGTTGCTAGTTTTTTGGTGTTAGCGGCTGTTCCTGCCATGCTCCCATCCACCGGACTGCACGGACGACCTTGGATCGCTCCAGCTCGTAAGTTAATATTTGCCTTTCTCCTCATGCCGTCAGCAATTCTGTGGCACTAGGCATTCCCTCCTTTGGGCTGCTGAGCATCCAGGTGGCGTCCCTGTATGTCTGATGGTGTCCCTGTATGTCTGGCGGCCTCAATTTCAATCATATCAACTCTCTGTTTATTATGTGATTGTTTGCTGGACAATATTTGGGTTTGAGTTTAATAAACTGCACAAAACAACTTCTGTGCGTGGGTTTTCCATTCCTCCCTCTGTGTGCTGCGTAATGGCGCATGAGGGGTCATCACACTATTAAGATGTTTTTAATTGAAATAGCTTTTGATTTCAGTAAATATGACCTCCTAATGCTGCAAATTCAACAAATGACCATTTTCAGTTCTTTACAACAAATAAAATGTTTTGGAACTCTGCTGTGCATAATAATTTGGAGCAGTGCATTTTGAGTTTTTTTTTTATTTTTTGCAAAAAAATAAAATGGTATGGCCCCCATTCTCCCCTGACCTCAACCCTTTGGAACCTTTGGAGGATCCTCAAGCAAAAGATCTATGAGGGTGGGAGGCAGTTCACATCAAAACGGCAGCTGTTTGAGGCTATTCTGACATCTTGCAAAGAAATTCAAGCAGAAACTATTATCACTATCAGGTTTGTTCAATAAAGTTTAAATTATGCTCTAATGATTGATGACTTGAAAATTATGCTGTCATTTGCATCAACTGTTTAGGAAAATCAGAGACAAATATCATTTGCATAATAATTTAGAACATGGTGTAGACTCCAACGTTAAGTCAGCAATTAAAATGAGAGTGTGAACAGAATTTTAAAATTTAGTGCATCATAATCTAAAATGACGGGTCATGTGGTGGGTTGATTCAACCCCCCCCCCCCCCCAACACACAGAGACAGTCAGCTCGTTACTCCTGGGTTTTTTCCGCTGCATGCTGTGTTTATAGCTGTGAGGTTAAAGTGTCATCCATGCATTGTGTTCATGCATCCTGTCTGTACCTCTGATATGCAAATGCCCAGATCGACTGCTGTGAATGTATTTGATGTATTGTCTGAGTTGGGTATATATGCTGCACTGTTCTGTAAATCTGCCTCTCATTCACTGACTCCTTCAACTGCTGCAGACACGCACTTTGTGTTTCCTCTCTGAGAGCCTGAGGACATCACCTCAGCCCGCAGCACGAGGGCTGGGGAGGTGTTCCGATGAAGGCGGTATGATTCAATAAACCAACTAAAAACCCCATCGCTGCCTTTATTTTATCATGCCGCTTCACTGGTGACCCCGAACATGCACATGCTTTGGGCAACACAACCTTCTGGTCTGGACAGCCACGCTGGCGACCTGACGCTGAAGAAAACGAGCTGCCGGCGAACGCAGCACCGGGCAGTGATGCTCCGCCGACGAGCGAATGCAGCAGCCTGACTGATCTGTCCTCCCTGCGGCTTCAGGGAGGCCTCAACACAGAGCCCACGGCTGGCGAGTTACTCTCCAGACATCGCCCAAGACCGGGTAAACGGCAGTAAACGTCGTGGCGCGACCCTCGCCGAGATCGGGGCGTCCAAGCGGGACAGCCTGAGGGACAAAGATGGTCTATCTCCCATCAACGCTCCAACGCACCATGACTAATCTGCAGCCACGGCTCATCATAGATGTTTTTCGGCGCCAATTGCGCCGATCTCCACCAAGTTTCCGACCCTGGTTTCCTCTCCAGCGGGCCCACCCACGCAAGGAGCCCCGGCACACGCACCGGGGGTGACGAGGACGGCGCAACACGCACGGAACAAGAATGGCTCCAGAGACCGCCATCGTCCTGCGCAGCTGCACGCAGAACCTTCAGGGCTGCGCGCTTACCTGAAGCAAGCACGCGCGCAGCGCGCTCACAGGATTCACTGATGGTTTCAGCCACGGCGCACAAAGGATTCAGCTGTCTGCTTTTCCCGAGGGCTTTAAGGCTGCGCACGCACCTAAAGTCAACACGCCAAGTTCCTCTGCTTTTGTTTACGCAACCTCGCCGCTCCTGTTTTTCTTCATGGCCACGAGAGGAGTCAGAGAATAATTTTTCTTCTGGTGATCTCCACAAGTTCAACGGGACAGCGCCTCGACATCGTGGAGCAGCAAACAATTTTTGGCGTGGCCCGAACGATTTCACCGCGCCCGGTCAGACTACCCCCCTTCCCCCTCCCCCTCCACCTGCACAGAGCTTTTCCCTGCTCGCTGCCCAAACTGCAACATTGAGGTCTCGGCCCCCTGCCGTGCCCTCTGGGGGGGAGCGTGTGGCGGATTGATTCAACCCCCCCACAACACACAGAGACAGTCAGCTCGTTACTCCTGGGTTTTTTCCGCTGCATGCTGAGTTTACAGCTGTGAGGTTAAAGTGTCATCCATGCATTGTGTTCATGCATCCTGTCTGTACCTCTGATATGCAAATGCCCAGATCAACTGCTGTGAATGTATTTGATGTATTGTCTGAGTTGGGTATATATGCTGCACTGTTCTGTAAATCTGCCTCTCATTCACTGACTCCTTCAACTGCTGCAGACACGCACTTTGTGTTTCCTCTCTGAGAGCCTGAGGACATCACCTCAGCCCGCAGCACGAGGGCTGGGGAGGTGTTCCGATGAAGGCGGTATGATTCAATAAACCAACTAAAAACCCCATCGCTGCCTTTATTTTATCATGCCGCTTCACTGGTGACCCCGAACATGCACACGCTTTGGGCAACGCAACCTTCTGGTCTGGACAGTCACGCTGGCGACCCAACGCTGAAGAAAACGAGCTGCCGGCGAACGCAGCACCGGGCAGTGATGCTCCGCCGACGAGCGAATGCAGCAGCCTGACTGATCTGTCCTCCCTGCAGCTTCAGGGAGGCCTCAACACAGAGCCCACGGCAGGCGAGTTACTCTCCAGACATTGCCCAAGACCGGGTAAACGGCAGTAAACGTCGTGGCGCGACCCTTGCCGAGATCGGGGCGTCCAAGCGGGACAGCCTGAGGTTCAAAGATCGTCTATCTCCCATCAACGCTCCAACGCACCATGACTAATCTGCAGCCACGGCTCATCATAGATGTTTTTCGGCGCCAATTGCGCCGATCTCCACCAAGTTTCCGACCCTGGTTTCCTCTCCAGCGGGCCCACCCACGCAAGGAGCCCCGGCACACGCACCGGGGGTGACGAGGACGGCGCAACACGCACGGAACAAGAATGGCTCCAGAGACTGCCATCGTCCTGCGCAGCTGCACGCAGAACCTTCAGGGCTGCGCGCTCACCTGAAGCAAGCACGCGCGCAGCGCGCTCACAGGATTCACTGATGGCTTCAGCCACGGCGCACAAAGGATTCAGCTGTCTGCTTTTCCCGAGGGCTTTAAGGCTGCGCACGCACCTAAAGTCAACACGCCAAGTTCCTCTGCTTTTGTTTACGCAACCTTGCCGCTCCTGTTTTTCTTCATGGCCACGAGAGGAGTCAGAGACTAATTTTTCTTCTGGTGATCTCCACAAGTTCAACGGGACAGCCCCTCGACATCGCGGAGCAGCAAACAATTTTTGGCGTGGCCCGAACGATTTCACCGCGCCCGGTCAGACTACCCCCCTTCCCCCTCCCCCTCCACCTGCACAGAGCTTTTCCCTGCTCGCTGCCCAAACTGCAACATCGAGGTCTCGGCCCCCTGCCGTGCCCTCTGGGGGGGAGCGTGTGGCGGGTTGATTCAACCCCCCCACAACACACAGAGACAGTCAGCTCGTTACTCCTGGGTTTTTTCCGCTGCATGCTGAGTTTACAGCTGTGAGGTTAAAGTGTCATCCATGCAGTGTCTTCATGCATCCTGTCTGTACCTCTGATATGCAAATGCCCAGATTGACTGCTGTGAATGTCTTTGATGTATTGTCTGAGTTGGGTATATATGCTGCACTGTTCTGTAAATCTGCCTCTCATTCACTGACTCCTTCAACTGCTGCAGACACGCACTTTGAGTCTCCTCTCTGAGAGCCTGAGGACATCACCTCAGCCCGCAGCATGAGGGCTGGGGAGGTGTTCCGATGAAGGCGGTATGATTCAATAAACTAACTAAAAACCCCATCGCTGCCTTTAATTTATCATGCCGCTTCAGGTGATTATAACAGTTACAACTCTCTCCATTAAAATTACAGAAAATCCCAGCGTATACTGTTTCCTCATGAGCTTGGGAGCTGCAAAATTTTAAAAGAAGCCACTGAAATAGCATTAAACAATGCGCATCTGACAACAGCCCTCCTTTTTCCTGATCAAAAGTGTATTGTCATAACATTCACCATAATACTGGTACTCATAAGACTGCATGTCGCCACACCTCTTTGAAATGACTCTCCACCTCCCAGCGCAAAGTGAGCGCACTATCTACTGGTAATTAGCTGGCGTGACACAAAGCATTAAAAACAGACAATGCGCTGACAGAAACTATCAAAAACACTGGAGTACGGAGGGAAGTCTGGCACAAAAGTTCGCTGATCACCATCAAAATAGGGCACAAAGTATTTAAACTTGTTAATATTGGACCAGTCCATACACATTATGTAAACCTTACCCTGCCCCATGGACATATTTACATCATATATAGTACGTACACAGGATTCTTCTCATTTTACCAAAACCTAGAAATAAAATAGGCCAGCAATTGCTGCTCTCTTTACCTCCTTTTAGGAAAATGCACTTACATTTCTAACCTAACATTTCTTTTTGACCCTGTACTGACATGGTGTATTGACCCAGTGACCAGACATAGACTCAGGTATAGATACAGTTAAGTTTATTAACAACAATGTGTGTGTGTGTATGCATGTGTGAATGTGTAGTCTGATGCCGCTGGGGGAGAGCAGAACACTGTACAGCCTGGCAACCCTGAGAACACACAGAAGCAGGGACAGTTAGAGATTATCACCGATGGAAATGAGTAGTTAAGTTCAAGGCTTACTGTTTGCAGAGATGTTGTGCTGCTCAGGTTCAGCTCGGCGGCTATGGCCAGGAATACAGTGTTCTCTGTTCTTGTCGCGGCAGCTGGAGGTGAAGGCGTGTCGGATGAGAGGTGCGGCGTAGTCCATGGCCAGGAAGGAAGGAAGGTGGTCCGCCGCCACAGAGAGAAAGAGGTCTGCCGCCACGGAGCTTCGCCTGTGCACAGGAGACTGATAGAAGGGTTAGAGGAATGAACGGGGCTTTCTTGGACTGACAAGGATTCTTCTAAGGTAGAAGCCATAGTCTACTAAGGTAGACTATGGCTGGAACTCAGGAATGAAGACGAAGGCAGGAGCAGGTCGTATGGAGTATAGACAGACAACTCCGCACTGAACCCCGGGCAGCGTGGTTTATATAGCCCAGGTCATGATGAGGAACAGGTGTGCGCACAGCTGAAGGGAATGAGCACTGAAGCAGACCATTACATGTATGAACTGCACAGCAAATCATCCTGTGCAGCACAAAATTATTCTCCTTCTGGGTTTCATTGCTTTTGCTCTGTGAGAGGTCCTAAAATGGGCTCTAAAATACGAGCAACTACAAGGGTACCAATACACTGGCTAGCTTTTGTATTACTGAACCACACATGAAGAGTAAATGGAGAATGTTCATTTGTAACAGTTGTAGCATCATCTCACTTTGGCTCAGCAATAATTATTCTGCTGCTTAAAGACATTTTTCATCCAGGAGTAAGACAATCAAAAAATGGATTTTCTTCCTCCAGGCCACAGCTGAAATCCCATTCCTTTGTTAAAACCAGCCTGAGGAATTTCCCCAATGTCCGGCTCTGGTTTATTGCCCCCATAAAACATGCAACAGACCTGGCCACACAGACCCACAACTCAGAAAATTTCCTTAAACTCTGGGACAGGCTGGATTTAACCAGTGAATTTTAAAGTACATTATTACAAACTCAATTCTAAACCTTCTTCTTTTTAGGACTATGAAAGGCAAATGGACTCTGATGCCTTTAATGTGGAAAATCAATAATATGTGTGAAATGCATTAATCTGTGATTTTGTATATATGCATGTTAATGTTTAAATGAATGTTTATTCCTGCATGTTAATTTAGAAGCACTGCTTATAAGATACACTAAGGTTAGTTTAGTTATACATAAGTGTGTAACAGTATATTCCAATGTATTTAAAATTGTGTGTATTCCTGTGGACGGATCACGTTTCACCAGTCTCCAGAGAGACCCCACCTTCTTCATCTCATTGGTCCCTTGTAGACTGTTTGTTCATTGGACTAAAGGTTCATCGGGCCTCCCACGAAGGACACTCATTGGCTGAGATCCCGGAAGCCCGCGAAGCTCAACAGAACTTATAAATAACAGAGGGACCCCTGCTTCAGCCTTTTTTCTGGATCCTCTTTTTCGGCTGCTCTTTTCTTTTCTCTTCTCACCTCTGATTCTTCTCCATTGTCTACACACAGCAAGGAAGAACAAGGGACCATCTAACAAAGACTCGACCACGTGTCGCTTTTCTGAACACAGAGCAGATAACTCGTAATTTGTTTATGTAACTTTGTATCTTAATGTTTTCTTTTTCTCTTAAATGCCTAGGAATTCCTATTTTTTTGAGCTCAATTCTTAATCGGAGTTAAACTCCAATTTTTATTCATCACTTTTTCTTTGTTATACTTTTCGTAAACCACCGTTTGTTTAATTTTAATGTAAACTTTAATCTTGACTTTATTTTTATAATATTTTTCTTGACCAATCACACACCAGAAGCTATAATTTTCATCTAAAGTCAGAAAGTTTTTTTTTTCTAATTTGAGATCGGATTAGATATCTTTAATTATTCCCGAAGACCTCTACAGCCGCTGGTCTACCAGGAAGAAAAGACGCAGCTGAGGAAAACGCGCAGCTGTTCATCACACCCTGAAGAAATGTCGTCATCTGGCTCCAAACCCAGTTTCAACTTTGGGCCATACAGCCCAGAATCCAGCCTCTTCGACCACTTGAATTTAAAGGTCGAAATGTGGACCCTGAAAATATCTGCGGGCAGATATTAATGTCCATGACATCTTGGGCTGAGGACGACAACAGAACCATCATCATCGACGGGAATCACGTGAGCTGCAAACTTTAATTCATCTGCTGAATTAAACGTCTGAGGTTCGGTAATACCACCTCTCCTTGTTGTGTGGATCGTCACTTCCTTGTGGTAACGTATCGTCACTTCCTGTTTTGCTGTCTGCCTGTGTGGTTTGCTTTGTGGTTTGCTCTCTAGCCACTAGCTATGGCTACTAGCTCTCTTTCCTCTCCTCCTCTGGTGTGCTCTCTCTGTCAGATGTTTAGCTACACCTCTGCCTCTTTTAGCGATAACGGTAAATGTAATAAATGTTGTCTTTTTGAGGCGCTCGAGGCGAGGTTGTCTGATTTGGAATCCCGGCTCCACTGCATTGAAACACCGTCTGCGCCAGTTAATCTTGACGGACGCCCATTAGCTGCAGCGGAGCTAGCTAGCTTAGGCCCCCCTGTCAGCGGTCCCTCGGCTCTCCTCAGCAGCGGGGAGACTGGGTGGGTGACGGTGAGAAGGAAGCCTAGTCCCAAAGCCCTGGTTCACCACCAACCTGTTCACGTTTCTAATCGTTTTTCCCCGCTCAGCGACACACCCGCTGAGGAAAAAACTCTGATCATTGGCGACTCTGTAGTCAGAAACGTGAACCTAGAGACTCCAGCGGCCATAGTCCAATGCATTCCTGGGGCCAGAGCAGGTGACATCGAGTCAAATTTGAAAATGCTGGCTAAAAGTAACTGTAAATATTCCACAATTGTTATTCACGCCGGCATTAATGACATCCGTCTCCGGCAGTCGGAAGTCACGAAACTTAATATAGAATCGGTGTGTGACTTTGCAAAAACGATGTCTGCCACTGTAGTATTCTCTGGGCCCCTCCCCAATCTGACCAGCGATGACATGTTTAGCCGCTCGTCATCCTTGAACCGCTGGCTGTCTGTGTGGTGTCCTAAAAATGACGTGGGCTACATTGACAATCGGAGCTCTTTTTGGGGAAAACCTGGTCTTTTGAGACGAGACAGCATTCATCCCACTTTGGATGGTGCTTCTCATTTATCTAACAATCTGGCATCTTTTTTATCCAAATTTCCAAAACCATGACTACTCAGAGTTGGGACCAGGAAGCAGAGTCGCAGTCTTACACGCCTCTCTGCAGCTCCTCTTCATCCACCACCCCTCAGCTTAGCCCCTGTCTTCCCCATCAGAGAATCGTTGTCTGCTCCCTCCAAAGTGAATAAAAATATAATGTATAAGCATCCCAAAGTGATAAAGCAAAATATTGGTAAAACTCAAATTAAACATAAAGCCTCTAAATTGAATGATTTGGCCTCTGTTCCTCCTCATAATTTAAAAATTAAATGTGGTTTATTAAATATTAGGTCTCTAACTCCCAAGTCTCTGTTAGTCCATGATTTGTTAATTGATCATCAGACTGATTTAATTTCCCTTACAGAGACTTGGTTAGGACAAGAGGATTATGTTGGTTTAAATGAATCAACTTCCTCTGGTTATTTAAACTGTCAAAATCCCAGAAGTTCTGGTCGTGGAGGAGGAGTAGCAACAATTTACCATTCCAAATTACTAGTTAATGTAAAGCAAAAAACATGTTATAATTCCTTTGAGGGCCTGGTCCTCAGTATTGGGCACTTTAGCAATTTTAGGTTAAACCCAATTTTATTTGCCATAGTTTATCGTCCCCCATCAACCTACTCAGAATTTTTATCCGAATTTGCTGATTTCTTAGCTGATTTAGTGCTGAAATCTGATAGAATAATTATAGTAGGGGACTTTAATATACATGTGGATGTAGATAGTGACTGCCTTAATGTGGCATTCAATTCAATATTAGATTTGATTGGGTTTTCTCAGAAAGTAGGAAATTCTACTCATTACCTCCCCCATACATTGGACCTTGTTTTGACATATGGCATAGAAATAGAAAATCTTGTAGTGTCTCCTCATAACCCTGTACTGTCAGACCATTGTCTGTTAACCTTTGATTTTACTATTTCTGACTATTTGGCTCCTAAAGAAAAATATTATTACAGTAGATGCCTCTCAGATGATGCTGTTTCCAAATTTATGCAGATTGTTTCCTCTATGCCATGTGTCAACACAACGGAAATAAGCTATAGACAGCTTGCTCCTTCTGTAATTGATAACATAGTGGATAGTGTTTCAGCTTCTCTGCATCAGACTCTAGACTTGGTGGCCCCCTTAAAAAAGAAAAAGTCTAATCAGAGATTTCTAACTCCTTGGTTCAACACAGAAACTCGTACCTTAAAACAGAAGACTCGTCAATTAGAAAGAAAATGGCGCTCTACTAATTTAGATGAAATCTATTTAGCTTGGAGAAATCATCTTTTAATTTATAAAAAAATCTCTTAGAAAAGCTAGAATGAGTTATTACTCTGCATTAATAGAAGAGAACAAGAATAATCCCAGGTTTCTTTTCAGTACTGTAGCCAGGTTGACAAAGAGTCAGGACTCTGTCAATCCTAGCATTCCCTTAGAGCTTACTAGTCAGGATTTTATGAACTTTTTCAATAATAAAATTTCATCCATCAGAGATAAAATCAATCAGATTCTTCCCACAGTTAACTTAAATACTGTAACTACTACAACTCCTTCTATTGATGTCTGTCTTGATGAGTTTACTCCAATCGACCTTTGTGAGTTAGACAAAATAGTTTCCTCATCCAAACCTTCAACTTGTCTTTTAGACCCTATTCCTACCAGGTTATTTAAAGAAGTCTTCCCACTTATTGGTAGCTTTATTCTTCATATAATCAATTCTTCATTAACTTTAGGCCATGTACCGCAGGCTTTTAAAACGGCTGTAATTAAACCCTTACTCAAAAAGCCAACGCTAGATCCAGGAGCTTTAGCTAACTATAGACCAATCTCTAATCTCCCTTTCATTTCAAAAATCTTAGAAAGAGTTGTTGCTATGCAATTATTTGACCACCTGCAGGGAAATGGTTTACTTGAAGAGTTTCAATCTGGGTTTAGAATCCATCATAGTACTGAAACAGCCTTAGTGAAGGTCACTAACGACCTCCTCATTGCATCTGATAATGGACTAGTTTCTGTACTTGTCCTTTTAGACCTTAGTGCAGCTTTTGATACTATCGATCATAATATTCTACTTGATAGATTAGAACACTATGTTGGACTTAATGGAACTTCGTTGCAATGGTTTAGATCTTATTTATCTGATAGGTTCCAGTTTGTTCATGTAAATAATGAGTTTTCTTTCAACTCAAAGCTTAGTCATGGAGTTCCACAGGGATCTGTGCTAGGCCCTACTCTTTTTAGTTTATATATGCTTCCATTAGGCAACATTATTAGAAAGCACTGTATACATTTTCATTGTTATGCAGATGACACACAATTATACCTGTCAATGAAGCCAGATGATAGTAATCAATTAGCCAAGTTAGAAGCCTGTCTTAAGGAAATCAAAGCTTGGATGACTTGTAATTTCCTGCTATTAAATTCAGATAAGACTGAAGTCATTCTTGTTGGTCCAAAAAACCTTAGAAATTCCTTTCCAAATCAAACTTTCATTTTGGATACGGTTACTCTTTCTCTTAATAGCTCTGTGAGGAACCTTGGAGTTTTTTTTGATCAGGATCTGTCCTTCAATTCACATATTAAATTTGTTTCTAAGACTGCCTTCTATCATTTGCGTAATATTGCCAAGATTAGGAGCATCTTGTCTCAGAGTGATGCTGAGAAACTGATCCACGCTTTTGTTAGCTCGAGATTAGATTATTGTAATTCTTTATTATCAGGCTGTCCTAAAACATCTTTAAAAAGTCTTCAGCTGATCCAAAATGCTGCAGCAAGAGTTTTAACAGGTACTAGAAAGAGAGATCATATCTCTCCGGTTCTGGCCTCCCTTCATTGGCTTCCCATAGAGTTTAGAATTAAGTTTAAAATCCTTCTTCTTACTTACAAAGCTCTAAACAATCAGGCTCCTTTTTATTTAAAAGATCTGATACTACCGTATTATCCTAACAGAGCACTACGCTCCCAAAATGCGGGATTACTTGTAATACCTAGAATCTCCAAAAGTACAATGGGAGGCAGAGCCTTCCGTTATCAAGCTCCTCTCCTGTGGAATCAGCTGCCAATCTGGATTCGGGAGTCAGACTCAATCTCTGTTTTTAAGAATAGGGCTAAAACCTACCTTTTTGATATAGCCTACAATTAGGGAGGGATCATGTGTTTCTGAACCCTCCCTTAGTTATGCTGCTAATAGGTTTAGTCAGCCGGGGGACCTCCAGTAATGCACTGGGCCTCACTCCTTTCCTCACTCTCTATGAAATATTTTTTTTTGCTGGTCATTAACATCTGTTTGTTCTCTCTCATAGATTGAGTCCCCATCGTGCTGTTTGCTCTCTACATGTCTGTTCTTTTCTTCTTCTCTATCCCCTCACCCCCCAGCCAGTTGCAGCAGATGACTGCCCCTCCCTGAGCCTGGTTCTGCTGGAGGTTTCTTCCTGTTAAAAGGGAGTTTTTCCTCTCCACCGTCACCAAGCGCTTGCTCACAGGGGATCGCCTGATTGCTGGGGTCTTTCTGCAACTGTGGGGGTTCCCCCCTACAGTTGATAGTGCTATGAGATGACTGTTGTTGTGAAATGGCGCTATATAAATAAAGTTGAATTGAATTGAATTGAATTGAATTAATAATTTGTGTATCTAATCAGATGCAAATTAAGAAGCCCTTAACATAACTCTTCTTTTCATTAAAATTCCATTTTTATTTTCCTAAGATGAATCAAGGACTTTTCATATAATTAGTAAACTTTCTCCATAAATTTGTGTTTCCATAATCTGTTAACACAAACTGATAGGAATTGGTTTCTCAGTTTAACCCTGGTTCCGAAAATATTGACATTGTTAATCTATCATTTACAAGATTGATTTTATGATTAATGGAATTACTGCAATGTCTGTTAATCATTTCGTTTAATAAATCTGTAAAAAATGAGAGAAGTTGTTGAGAATTTATTTCATTCTGAGTCTGTTCAAGCACAGGTATCGAATTCACGGAAAATTTTTGAGACTGATTATTGATTAATTTATTGAGTGATTAAAAAGGTATAAAGTGAAATTAAAGATTAAATTGCTTCTTAAAGATAGAAGCTGGTGCCCCTTATGAGTGTTATTAACTTTTCTGATGTATATGAAATGAGATTTGATCTCAGACTCCAATACATCAATATAAATTAAATAATTCATACCTGATCATATTCATATTTATTAATATTCCATATATTTCCTCCTATATATTTTGGTGCGTCCCGCGTGAAGGCCTGGTTGAACTTGACGGACTCAGAAAGAAATTAATATATAAGCTGTGTGTGATTTTGGTCAAATTTTAACTCAAAGGTTGTTTATTGTCTGCAGCAAGTCTATTGTCTTTGTCTCTGTGTCACAAGGGGGAGGGGGTGAATTCGCCCCCCTGATTACTGCTGTGTGTGTGTGTCTGCTGCCCAAGATAAGTGTGGGGGTGAAGAGACCCCACTCTAGTCAGTTTTAGTTTTTTTGTTCAATGCATGCTTAAGAAGCGGGATTACACGCTGAATAATTAAAATATGCCTGGGAACAAAATAGCAAAGAAATCCTATTTGTTTTCCCCGTTATTTCAACACCCCGCAGGCGAAGCAAACCCTTGGGGGATTTAATTGAATTAACCATTGTATAAACTTGTTGAATAAAGTTTCGGGAGACCAAAGTTTTCCCGCCTTTGGAAAGCAAGGCGTGGTTTTATGGACTGAAGCTTGAGCTGCATCCACGTGACATGTGCACGCACAGTTGCGCACGCGACCGTCAAGCTGTGCACAAAACTGCGCATGTGTAGATCGGCTCAGCGACGCCATCTTAAGTCTAGGTAAAAGTTCCCTGTAGCTGCCATTTTGAGTAGAGATCCTTGACTCCTTGAGTGACGACGTCATTGGGTTTCCTCTTCTGGAAGTGCAGACGAAAACTGCCTCCATCTTGGGGTGAAACATAGGGACTACAATTTTTATTTAAACTTCTAATCTTTAAAGACGATTTATAACCAAATTAAGTCTTCAAAGTAACTTCAAAGCAATTCATATTATTCGGAATAAACTAAATTTAACACTAATCCAAACTTTTATGCCAAGAATAAAAGGAAAAGGACCTGTTGGCTTCTGAAAGCTTTTCTCAGTGGTATCTCACTGCATAGATACCTATAGCAGGAACATATACAAAAGCCTCTATTGTATTTAATCACTTATGTAACCACATATTATAATCTTTTAAGCTAAAAGCAAACATATTTACACACTTTTAAGCAAAAAGTTACAAACTTTGAAGCTGTATGTGTGCTTATTTTGCTGTTTTTAAATGCTATATGGTGTGATTCCTTTCCCACAGAAACCCAATTTTAGTTTAAGGATTCTAATGCTGATGTTTACTCAAGAGTAACATTAAAGTAGGATTAAATCTTTGCATTTTGACAAATTTACAGACTTAGTGAATATTTGTAATTTTTCCTCTTTCTCAAATTTAGGAAACCACATTAAGGAATTAACACTTAAGCGAAGCTCGAGGTGTTATTTAAACTCATTGTGTCATTTCTGATTCATGTCTTCTCCACAGGAAAAGAAAAACATTTAACCAACCAGCATAATTTTTAAATTTTTCCCAGGATTTAAAAGAAAAGTCAAAAAGGTGCAAACATTGATTATTCTGTAAAAAAGAAATTTATAGATAACAATCAAGACAGATCACTATTGGCTTCACTCCTAAGAAATCCTTGGACACCCAAATATTCAAACAATTCACTTGTTTCTAATTTGTAAATATTTTAACCATTTAATGCTTCAAAGGAAAATAGGCTTTAACAAATAAAACCAAAGGAAAGCCTTAACTTTAAAAGTGGAAACTTATAATCTTATATCTTTAAATCATTTATCCTCTTTTGTTTTTGTATTTCCTTTGTAAATAAAATCCTCACTTTCAAAGTGACATTCTGCAAAATTCCAAAGCTAGTTATTGATGACAAATTCCAATACTAGACTTGAAAATCAAAGTAAAGAAGTCAATCCACACAATTGAAATTCCTGTTTTGTTTTGTGAAACAAATTCAATCCCATTTCAATTCAACTTTATTTATCAACATATAGTTTCAACGAATGAATTAATTGAAGCATCTCTACATTTCTAAATTTCAAAATTCTATTTCCCATCCTGCAAGCCTACAAGTTGAAACAAATTCTAAAAGGAACTTTCAACTATCACGGTTGTAACATAAAAATCTCAAGGTTAAACCTTGTTTAACAAATTTAAGAATAATCAACAAGTTGAATTTTTAAAAAAAAAAAAAAAAGGCTAAATAACAACAACGGTCAAACATGACGAGTCATCAGACAACCGACCAATTTACCAAACTGGATGACCTTCAAACAACATTGGAAGCATGGACTTCTAATTTAATTTCTAGCTTCACAACACGGGTCAAGGAAACACAGCCCGAAGAATTGGAGCAACTCATTGAAGAACTCTTGAATGAACACACTGAAAAACCACCCGAAGGCAAGGACATCACCAGTGTGTTAGGTAAGTTTGCGCTAACATTAGTCGCAAGATTAAAGGTAGCCGAGAACGAGCTAGCAAATCAACAAACAACGATCCTATCTCTCCAAGAAGAGAATGAGACAATGAAAGAAAATCTGGAACAATCTCAAGAGGAGAATGACAAAACTCAAAATCAACTGGATGAAGCGGTACAAGATGTGGACCGTGCAGAGAAAGAAAATAAACCGTTGACGCATAACAATGACGTGCTTCACCAAGACAACAAGGAACTTGAAGATGCCCTTCAAGACACAAAGAAGGAACTCAGAAGAGTTGAAGGTCAACTTGAAAATGTGAAGAAGGACTACAAGGAAATTCAACTGCACCACCGGGCTGCACGGTGGCGCAGTGGTTTAACACTGTGGCAGCACAGTTTTACCCTCGGCCGGGGGATCGCGGGGATCATGAGATCGTGGGTTCGATCCCAGCCCCTGACCAACAGTGAGCTGTGTGGAGTTTGCATGTTCTCCCCGTGTTGTGCGGGTTTACTCAGGGATTTCTCCGGTTTCCTCCCGCACACCAAAAACATGTAGGTTTAGGGCGCTCGCGCACGCAGCGACCAGCAGCCAGTGGCTTGTCACCAGACTGCAAACCAAGTCTACCTACGGGTACAAATAAGTAACAAAAAAAAAAAAAGGAATGTCAACTGCTCCTAAAGGAAAGACATGAACACCGGGACACCCACAGCGCTTCCTCGCCAGGTTCCCGTTTCAAATACGGACAACCGTGTGGACAGCATGCGTGTGCCCCTTCAGACCGCGACCTTGACAAGATCGCGCGAAATATCACCAAATTTGATCCAGGACCTACGGGTTCATCTGATGCCAAAGTCTATTTACAGGACATTGATTACTACCTGCGTAAGTATCCTGATGCTACAATTGACGATTGCATCTATCTGATTAAGCTAACATCTAACAGGTCAGTATCAAAATTCATAGACAGACAGCTGACAAACATCAAACCAGACTACATGCTGCTCCGCGAAGCCAACGAAAAGGAGTTCTCCGACGACTGCCTACACGCAGGGCTAACCACAGCCCTAGCCGTGAAGCAAGGACGCTCAGAGCCAACAGAAGCCTACTACCAGAGACTCCTACTTGCATATTTTGGATCTCAAAATACACCAGGGATGGAAGAAGACCCCAATTTCAAGACCCTCTTCATCCAAAACCTCCATCCCACTGTGAGTCATTACCTGGGAGTTACAGCTAACCCAAGGTCAAACTCAATAAGTCAGCTGAGAGAGTTTGCACACTATGTGTTCCAAAAACAGCAACAAAGTCGCAACAAGCACGCTGAGCCTGCCACAGTGCTAGCTATTAGCGATGCATCTAACACCTTGGAGTTGGAAGTAGCTCCTCGCTCTTCTCCACCTCCTACACTGTGAGTACATAAACAGCCGAAGCATTTTTCCAACCAACCTCATCAAGGTCAAAACCACACTAGGTCCTCTGGATATCACTTTGGACCAACTTTGCGAAAACCCGACTACCGTCGTAGACCATATCCATGGGATAGGTCACGAGAATGCAATACGGACTACCATGATGACAGATACCGATACGAAGACACGCGCAACCGCAACAAATGGTCTCCATCTCATCACAGAAGCTCAGAAGCAGAGACCTATCACAAACCTTGGAAGGAAGAAGAAACTCCTACATTCAGTAGAGAAGATATTGAAATTGTCAAACATCTCTTAGCAGAGATTCAAAGCTACAAAGAGAATAAAACTGCTAACATTCTAGCTATATCAGCTGTGCCAACTCAAAACAAGCGTTCCAAATGAAGGAAACGCAAGAAGAAAATCCCTCATGCAAATGAGGAAGGACCAAAGGACTCAACGCAGTCCAGTGCTGTTATGGCAGCCCAACCACAGGTCACAGACCACTCCTCTAATGACATTTCGCAACTCTGTGTCGAACCACCGGTTCCACAATTCCTATGCGATTTAAACGAGAGGGGGGTGGCACGGAAATTCTACCTTCCACTGACCCTTGAAGACATGGTGTGTCAGGACGCTGTTTTAGACACCGCTGCTGACATCACTCTCATGTCACGCACCCTTTTTGACAAACTACGTGTAGCCGCTTACCGCACTAACAAATATTTGAAACTGGAACCCTGTTCATTAGCCGTGCGACCATATGCGCTCACTAAAACAACCCTGTTGGGCGTATCACTACTAAACATCTCCATTGGACCCATGACCTTGACACATCCGGTCTACGTGTCCAAACTTGACGCCATTCCATTGCTTGTGGGCAAAGACCTACTGAACCGTTTGGAGCCACTGATTGATTTCAAGAACCTCAAACTATGGGCTCAAATGCAACACCCTCACCCATTTCTACTATGAAGAAATGGACCAGTGAAGCTGAGGAGAAGCTGGAAACGTGCATGGAAATAACTGACTGGGGCATGTTTAAAGGAGCCACGCATGATCTGGATGAGTACACGGACACTGTGAACTCATATATCCACTTTTGTGAGGAGAGCATTCTTCCATCGCGCACCAGGGTGAGGTACTCCAATGACAAGCCCTGGTTCACAGCTAAGCTCAGACATATCAGGAAGGAGAAGGAAGCAGCGTTGAAAAGTGGAGACAGGGACTGCTACAGGGAGGTCAAATATTGGTTTAACAGAGAGCTGAGAAGAGCTAAATCTGTGTATTCTGAGAGACTCCAGCAGCAGTTCACTGCTAACGACTCTGCTTCTGTGTGGAGAGGACTGAGGCAAATCACCGACTATCGGCCTCAGGCTCCTAAAGGTCAGGATGACAAAGCCCTTTGTCAAAGACTGTCCCAACACTATGCCCATTTTGACACCTCGTCAGCTGTGTCCAACTCCCACCCTCCCCCCAGCTCCACTGCCTCCATGGTCCCTACTTCATCAAAGGCACCCCCCCCCCCCTGCCCTTGTCATCAGTGAGCAGGACGTGCACAGACAGTTCTCCAGACTGAACCCGCGCAAGGCCCCCGGTCCGGACGGCGTGTCTCCCTCCACCCTGAGACACTGTGCGAAAGAGCTTGCTCCTGTCTTCACAGACATTTTTAACACCTCCCTTAAGCTATGCCACGTGCCGACCTGCCTCAAATCCTCCACCATCCTCCCTGTCCCCAAGAAGCCACGGATCACTGGACTTAATGACTACAGACCTGTAGCGCTCACCTCTGTAGTCATGAAGTCCTTTGAGCGCCTGGTCCTGCCCCACCTCAAGTCCATCACCACTCCCCTCCTGGACCCGCCGCAGTTTGCCTACCGAGCTAACAGGTCTGTAGACGACACAGTCAACCTGGCCCTCCACTCCATCCTGCAGCACCTGGACTCCCCGGAAACCTACGCCAGGACCCTGTTTGTGGACTTCAGCTCTGCATTCAACACCATCCGCCCCGCTCTGCTCCGGGACAAGCTGTCCCTGCTCAACATGCCTGACTCCCTCTGCAGGTGGATCACCGACTTTCTGACGGACCGGATGCAGCATGTGCGGCTGGGAAAGACTGTCTCAGACTCTGTTAGCATCAGCACCGGATCACCCCAGGGCTGTCTACTTTCACCCCTACTCTTCTCCCTTTATACCAACTCCTGCACCTCCAGCCACCAGTCTGTCAAGCTGATCAAGTTTGCGGATGACACCACCCTCATCGGGCTTATCTCCAATGGCGACGAGTCCGCCTACAGGAGAGAGGTGGCCCAGCTGGCGTCCTGGTGCAACAACAACAACCTGCAGCTGAACGCTCTGAAGACAGTGGAGATGATTGTGGACTTCAGGAAAGTCACAACCCCTCTGCCCCCCCTCACCCTCACAGGCTCTCCCATCACCACTGCTGATTCCTTCTGCTTCCTAGGCACCACCATCACCAGGGACCTCAAGTGGGAGCCGACCATCAGCTCACTCATCAAAAAGGCCCAGCAGAGGATGTTCTTCCTGCGGCAGCTGAGGAAGCTCAAGCTACCCACCAAGATGTTAGTGCAGTTCTACACTGCCATCATCGAGTCCATCCTCACCACCTCCATAACCGTGTGGTACGCAGGAGCCACTGCCAGGGACAGACTAAGGCTGCAGTGTGTCGTGCGCACTGCTGAGAAGGTGATCGGCTGCAAGCTCCCATCTCTCCAGGATCTGTACATCTCCAGGACCCGGAGGCGTGCTGGCCGGATCATAGCCGATCCTTCACACCCTGGTCACGTACTGTTTGCCCCTCTCCCCTCAGGTAGAAGACTTCGGTCCATTCAGACTAAAACCTACCGTCACATGAACAGCTTCTTCCCCTCTGCCATCAGACTGCTGAACACTAAGTGACTTATTGATTCTCGTGCACTATGTACAGCAGCTCAACCAGACTCATGTCAATCATCACTGTTTTCTTTTTGCATTACCGACTGCACTATATGGTTCTCCACAATATCTGCTGCTCGCTAATATATTTAAAACTGCTGACTAGTATTACTCATTCTTATTCTACACTTTATTGCATGTATAGTTTATTTCTTTTATTTTATCATGTTTAATGTTGCAGCATTGCACCGAGACAAATTCCTAGTTTGTGTACTACATGAACAATGGCAATAAATCTGATTCTGATTCTGATTCTGATTCATTTGACCCAACAAGGACCACTGAATCACAGTGTTTTGTTCTGAACACTTTGGACACCCCAAGTCTCACACAACTAGCACTGTTGGAACAACTGCAACCGAGTGAAAGCGACCGCCAAGACCAAGGTGAGTACTGTCCACAAGAAGTCAAAAGTCACCTTCAAATACAAGGTCAAGCCAAATACTCAAATGACCTTGAAAACTCAATGGCCAAGCAGAAAACCCCAAACGGCCCCCTTAAAACCCGTGATACCCATAATTCAATGGTGGTGTCACATTTTGATACCCACCCACCCACCCATGAGGCCTGCATGGTCACAAGAGCCACACCAACTGCCTCTCTAGACCCTCTGAAACCTCAACTTTTTGCGACAGTGACCACAACTTTTGCAAAGGCAAAGCACACAGTCACTCAACCTTGCAACCAAATGATCCATAAAACCTTCAAACACCGGTCGGATAAAACGGTACATGCGCTATCCGCGTCTAAACCCTATGACATACCAAACCTGAAACCACTTCATGCGACACAATCTTCTCTGCAGCTATGCAATGGCACTCCTGTTCATGCTTCCGACGAATCATCATTGCCACCGCTCAGAGTTCCTCAAAACCAGAGGGGGGTGATGACTGCCAATGCCTATAACATTCCAGCTGCAGAACACAAAAGCGTCAAAACGACATACAAAGCTCCCAAGGCTGTATTTCAAAAACATTCGGACCGATTCGCCAAACGACACAAAGCGTACAATGATCAAAAACTCTCGCATGACGAACTGCGAAGGGGGGACAAGATCTTCCACCCCACATTTGTACTGCAGACACCTGAAATAAATTTACAGGAAAGGAAAATCATTCCTAAATTCCTGCCCGAGTGGATGAATCCACACATTGTCAACAACAAACTTTGGCCCCCCAAGAGCCAAATCCAAGACCCCATTTTCAAATGGGCTCACCAAAATCAGAATAACCTTTACCAAAACCCCATGGGACTTGGAGGGTACAACACTGTCAAAGTAAGTCCATAAATAAGATTAAAATCAAACCTACGTCTGAGAAATAACTGTAGCTAACTACTAGCCCCAGGTACATTCAGTCAAATTCTCCAATCAGTTAACTGCATCAAAACCTCCAGAAAGGAAAGGGTATATTAAAACCAAATTAGCCCTTAAACTAATTTCAAAGACCTCTGTAAAATCTAATAAACTTCAATCAGCTTACTATTATCAAATAGTACACGCAAATACATTCAACACCATTAGCTTGAGCTAATAATCTTAAAACTCCCATCAAAGGTGAAAAACAAGCACAAGGTTTAGAGTTCAATCTCTTCAGCTCTATTCTGTAATTTCACAGTTTTGGTATCAATAAAGTACATCCATCTAAAAGAAATCATTCCACCTCTAAGAGGAATTTTCATTTGCCAACCAGGTATCTAAAGAAAGATCAACAAGAAAATTAAGATCCAAAACCACTCATTTTTATGTTTGCCAAGATGATGGCCCTCCTGTTTATCAGTTTAGCCATCTGCCTAGCAATCACACCCACTGTTACCCAGTCAGAATTGGGCCAAGCCAAAACGAAAGGTCAAAGATCATCGGGTGGATTCTTAATAACAGCCTCATCGTTAGAGCCTCTAGTTAACCTTAGCATGCCCACTGTTAACTCGGTCAACACCACTAAACCGAAACGCCAGGTTGTCGAAGCACAAATGGTTACCAAAATCTTACAAGACACTGTGTTGGTTTTGAATGCTTGCTCCGAAGCTTCAGTCAAACTCAACAAGGTCTTGAACTCTTTGCTCTTTGTGTTAAGGGTTGACTATGCTCACACACAGCCAATGTCTATGTTACTCTCAGAAGTAGCTAGAAACATTAGCTTTTCAGTTAACGCTTTAGCAATGAATACGCTCTCTCATCATATCCTTTTTGCAGTAAATCCAAATTTACTTCTCATTGCCACCCAAAGAATGATAACGACATCCTATGCCCACTCAGTTTCTCTGAACAAAAGCCTCAAACACCCTATGATTTGGACATCTGTGGAACCATGGTTTAGTCTAACTAAACAAATTCAATTTGAACCTCCTTGAGTCACCTCAATATTGATTAGTCTGAATCTACCTCAAATATGAAAGAATTTTATTTTTGCTTTTGACTAAGATTTTTGGATACATGCTTGTGTATATACAAATAATCCTTTTATACTTTATTTAGATGTTATGTACATTTCAACTGTTTTTGAAACTTCGAATAGATATTTTTCAGCAAACCCAAAACATTTATATCAAGTATGCCAAAACCCACATACTTCTAGTTCACTTTTTTGTATCCAGAATTTTTAAGTCTTTACAGTCTTATACAGAACTTTAGTATATCCTAGACAATTATACAATGTTTATATTTGGTCATGCCAAAATTATTTTTGAAATTTCCAGAAGTTTTTCAGAAAACCAAATTTAAGGACCTATACTTTGGGATAGATACTGTTTACAAGCTTAAGACTTATCGACATCAGAACTTTAGTTCAACATTTGGGTCAAGCCTCGCCAAATTGGGATTTGATGCCTTGGATTGCTATCAACGCTGAATCAACGTCACCATTATACCAGAGGGGGGACTGTAGCATCATGTCACTTTGGCTCAGCAATAATTATTCTGCTGCTTAAAGACATTTTTCACCCAGGAGTAAGACAATCAAAAAATGGATTTTCTTCCTCCAGGCCACAGCTGAAATCCTATTCCTTTGTTAAAACCAGCCTGAGGAATTTCCCCAATGTCCGGCTCTGGTTTATTGCCCCCATAAAACATGCAACAGACCTGGCCACACAGACCCACAACTCAGAAAATTTCCTTAAACTCTGGGACAGGCTGGATTTAACCAGTGAATTTTAAAGTACATTATTACAAACTCAATTCTAAACCTTCTTCTTTTTAGGACTATGAAAGGCAAATGGACTCTAATGCCTTTAATGTGGAAAATCAATAATATGTGTGAAATGCATTAATCTGTGATTTTATATATATGCATGTTAATGTTTAAATGAATGTTTATTCCTGCATGTTAATTTAGAAGCATTGCTTATAAGATACACTAAGGTTAGTTTAGTTATACATAAGTGTGTAACAGTATATTCCAATGTATTTAAAATTGTGTGTATTCCTGTGGACGGATCACGTTTCACCAGTCTCCAGAGAGACCCCACCTTCTTCATCTCATTGGTCCCTTGTAGACTGTTTGTTCATTGGACTAAAGGTTCATCGGGCCTCCCACGAAGGACACTCATTGGCTGAGATCCCGGAAGCCCGCGAAGCTCAACAGAACTTATAAATAACAGAGGGACCCCTGCTTCAGCCTCTTTTCCGGATCCTCTTTTTCGGCTGCTCTTTTCTTTTCTCTTCTCGCCTCTGATTCTTCTCCATTGTCTACACACAGCAAGGAAGAACAAAGGACCGTCTGAACAAAGACTCGACCACGTGTCACTTTTCGGAACACAGAGCAGATAACTCGTAATTTGTTTATGTAACTTTGTATCTTAATGTTTTCTTTTTCTCTTAAATGCCTACGAAATTCCTATTTCTTTGAGCTCAATTCTTAATCGGAGTTAAACTCCAATTTTTATTCATCACTTTTTCTTTGTTATACTTTCCGTAAACCACCGTTTGTTTAATTTTAATGTAAACTTTAATCTTGACTTTATTTTTATAATATTTTTCTTGACCAATCACACACCAGAAGCTATAATTTTTATCTAAAGTCCGAAAGTTTTTTTTTTTTCTAATTTGAGATCGGATTAGATATCTTTAATTATTCCCGAAGACCTGTGCAGCCGCTGGTCTACCAGGAAGAAAAGACGCAGCTGAGGAAAACGCGCAGCTGTTCATCACACCCTGAAGAAACGTCGTCATCTGGCTCCAAACCCAGTTTCAACTTTGGGCCATACAGCCCAGAATCCAGCCTCTTCGACCGCTTGAATTTAAAGGTCGAAATGTGAACCCTGAAAATATCTGCGGGCATATATTAATGTCCACGACATCTTGGGCTGAGGACGACAACAGAACCATCATCATCGACGGGAATCACGTGAGCTGCAAACTTTAATTCATCTGCTGAATTAAACGTCTGAGGTTCGGTAATAATTTGTGTATCTAATCAGATGCAAATTAAGAAGCCCTTAACATAACTCTTCTTTTCATTAAAATTCCGTTTTTATTTTCCTAAGATGACTCAAGGACTTTTCATATAATTAGTAAACTTTCTCCATAAATTTGCGTTGTTTCCATAATCTGTTAACACAAACTGATAGAAATTGGTTTCTCAGTTTAACCCTGGTTCCGAAAATATTGACATTGTTAATCTATCATTTACAAGATTGATTTTATGATTAATGGAATTACTGCAATGTCTGTTAATCATTTTGTTTAATAAATCTGTAAAAAATGAGAGAAGTTGTTGAGAATTTATTTCATTCTGATTCTGTTCAAGCACAGGTATCGAATTCACGGAAAATTTTTGAGACTGATTATTGATTAATTTATTGAGTGATTAAACAGGTATAAAGTGAAATTAAAGATTAAATTGTTTCTTAAAGATAGAAGCTGGTGCCCCTTACGAGTGTTATTAACTTTTCTGATGTATATGAAATGAGATTTGATCTCAGACTCCAATACATCAATATAAATTAAATAATTCATACCTGATCATATTCATATTTATTAATATTCCCTATATTTCCTCCTACACAGTGCTGCTGCTAAATGACAGTGACCAGAAAGCCCTTTGTCATGATCAATTGAGCGCACATCCTCCCCGCTTCCTGCGAAAGATTTCCCGGGTCTGCAGGTAATCATCACATCTGCATGAGTGGACGCATGTGCCGTCTCTGCCCTGCCAGCAATTATAAGGACCAACCTGTGAATGCTTCAGCGCTGGCTCGTTGGGTATACTGCCTAGTCAACAAGCAAGTGCGTTTGTATTTATACATTGAAGATTCAGTGTTTAATTCCTCTCCTTTCTCTCTTCTCAGGTTGCTGCTATCTGTGCAATGCGTCTCCGGGGATCGTTGTGCGCTCACCTGCTCCATCATCTCTCACCTCCGCTTCAGGTGCCTGTCTCCACCCTGTCAGACACCTACCCAGCTCCTCTCCTTCCCTACTTCCTGCCAGCCTCATCCTGCTGTTTTGTCTATTTCTGCTGGGTCTCTCTGCCGGGTTCTCTGCTCAGCTCCCGTAAGTGACTAATTTGTCTTCCCTTCCACATTTTTCCCAATCTCCCTCCTCCTATTAACCAGCTCTCATCTCCTCCCCACAGGTTGAGTCCTCCTCTGGCAAGTGGCGTCTTTCCCTAACTGTGCTCCCCTTTTTTGGATTAATAAATTGTTTAAACATAGCTTCTCTGTGTTATGTGTGTTTTTTCTGGTATGGCACCCTGCACGTGAGCTGACCATTCTTTCATCATGACACCCTTTTAGTTTACAGTTGCAATCAAAATTATTCAACTCCCACTGCAAATTAGGTTAAGTGGAAAAATGTACAGACTAGCAGCTGTTTTCAATGAACTAATAAAACAAGAGCAAATGAAATAGCTCAAAACAACTAAAATTACAAGTGGTTTCTCCAAATTCAACCCAAGATGCCACTTTTACTACTACTACTGCAGCTTCAAAATCATTCAACCCCTTTATGACAAGCATCTTTAGCTCTTTGTAGAGGACTCTTTTGCTGTTATGACCTGCTGCAAATGTGGTGCATAGACACACACCAGCTTCTTGCAGTGTTCTAAGGAATCGTGAACCATTCCTCATGGGCAAAGGCCTCCAGTTCACTAATATTCTTGAGTTTGTGTGCTGCAACCGCCTTTTTCAAATCCCACCAGAGATTTTCAATGGGGTTCAAGTCAGGCGACTATGATGGTCACTCTAGTATCTTCCAGGACATCTTCTGAAACCAAACCTTGGTGGACTTTAAGACATGCTTGGGATCATTGTCTTGTTAGAAGGGCCAATGATGCCCAGGCTTCATCTTCCTCACAGATGGCATGATATTTTCTCCCAGGATTTCCTGATATTTGATTGAATCCATCTTACTCTCCACACATTGCAGGTTTCCAGTGCTAGAGGAAGTGAAGCAGCCTGAACCACCACCATGCTTCACTTAAGGCATGGTCAACCTGTCAACCTGCAGTTAACTTGCTGTCAGATCCTGTCAGTCGGTGGATTTCTGTGTTTTGGTGCTCGGTTTTTCACTACTTTTTTTGGCTTTTGAGAACTGAATTTGGATTACGGACTGGACATCTTAGTTTCAACCCCTGCCTGACTTAAGACGCCAATAGCAGCATCTACGGATTGGGAAACGAGAGTGGAGTGGAGCGGCCCGCCATTCAGATAGCTAAACAGCTGTTCATTGGCTGTTTAGTCAACATACTTCATCCAGGATCATGGGTCCCAAGAAAGCTCAGCAGACTGAGGAGGTGGATGATATTAAAAGATCGCTCGACTTCTTGGCTGAAGAGATTTCTGCTGTTAAGCTGCAGCAAAAAAACATCCTGGGCCTGCTCGAGGAGGTGAAAGCACTGCGGATCCAGAATGCCGAGAAGGACAAGAGGCTGGAGTATCTGGAGAGCAGAGTGTCGGACCTGGAGCAGCATACCCGGGTGAAAAACGTGATGATCACTGGGCTCCACATTAAACCCCGATCATATGCTTGGGTGGTGGCCATGGACAGCGGAGGGAGGCTCGACGCACTGGAAGACAAATCCACGGAGCAACAAGTGGCGGCCTTCGTGCAGTCCAAAGGAATCCAGCTGGACTGTAACACCATAGAGGCCTGCCACCCCCTGCCCAGGAAAAACAGCAACAAACCGGCTGTAATCATGAGGTTTGTCAACAGAAAGCACAAGACTGCACTGCTAAAATAAGGTAGAAAACTGAAAGGAACGAACATCTATATAAAAGAGAACCTCACAAAAGAAAACACAGAAATAGCCGGAAAAGCAAGATATATGAGAAAGCAGAAAAAAGATTCAAAACACCTGGACATCAAACTGTAAAATATACATCAAATTAAATGGATCACCTGAAGAAGCCAAGGTCATTAACATCCAAAATATTATGGAACTGGACAAATATTAATGAATATTATGAACTGGAGTCGACAGCAACAAGAGACAACTGTAGGACACTGAAGGATTATACTCATCTGCAACAGGACATTTAACTACATGAAACAAAAGATCAACAAACAGGAACATCAGGAACTGAAAGTTTTTGAATATACAGATCACAACCCACAGGACGTAGAATATAATATAGACCCTGATAATAATTTATTTACCTCCATCAATAATAACTGTAGTTACTACACGGATGAACAGTTTAACACAATGGTCACATCTGATTTCAATATTTCTATGATCCACTTCAACAGCAGAAGTCTCTATGCCAACTTTAATAACATTAAAGATTATTTACATCAGTTTAAAGAGCCATACAATATTGTGACAATATCAGAGACGTGGCTAAGTAAGAGAAAGGAGTGGATTTTACCATGGATGGCTATGAATTAAATTATATAAATAGAAAAGTAAAAAAAGGAGGAGGAGTTGCAATCTATGTTGACAAGAGCTTGCAATACAAGGTTGTTGAAAATTTGTCAGTAACTGTGGATGATTGATTTGAATGTATTACAATAGAAATCTGTCTGAACAATGTGAAGAATATGGTTGTGAGCTGTGTATATAGAACACCTGGATCAAACATTGACTTATTTAAGGACTGGATGGAAAAAAATGTATTCAAAACTAACTCATAAAGTTATGTTCATCTGTGGGGATTTCAATATAGATCTTATGAATTCAAAACAACATAGTTTGACAGAAGAATTTATCAACACAATGTACAGTATGGGCTTACATCCAACAATCACCAGACCTAGCAGAATCACATCACACAGTGCCGCACTAATAGATAACATATTCACAAACATTATGGAAAATAATATCATGAGTGGGCTTTTATTGAATGATATCAGTGACCACCTGCCGATTTTTGTTGTCTATCAATGTGATTATAGGAAGAAAAAGTATACCAAAAATATTAAATATAAAAGAATAAGAACTGAAGAATCTATGTATTTACTGGCAAAGGAATTATTAATACAAGACTGGAAGATAGTTTGTGATGAAAATGATATAAATGAAGCATATGATAAATTTTTACAAATATTTCAATCATTGTACAATAAAAGCTGTCCTATAAAACAATACAGTGACAGACAACAAAACAAAAATATTCCTTGGGTCACCAAGGGGTTATTAAATGCATGTAAAAAGAAGAATACATTATATAAACAATTAATTAAGTGCAGAAAGGAAGAGGCTGAGATCAAATATAAAAATAAAAAAATATAAAAACAAGCTTACTAATATAATGAGGACTTGTAAGAAAGACTACTACAACAGAATATTAGAGGATAATAAAAATAACTTAAAAGGAATATGGCAAGTACTCAATGGGATTATTAGTAACCGATCTAAGAATGCTAATTATCCAGAATATTTTATTGAAAATGACAATTTGATAAATAATATGGAGGATGTGGTCAGTGGTTTCAATAAATTGTTTGTAAATGTTGGTCCTGAATTAGCAAAATTAATAGTGACACCAGAAACAAACAACAGTGGTTCTGTAAATGAAATAGAAGATAGAAATCCAAACACAATCTTTTTGGGTGCAGTTACTGAAGAGGAAATTATCGAGACTGTGAGTAAATTTAAGAACAAAAAATCAACTGACTGGAATGAAATTGACATGACAATAGTGAAAAAAGTAATTGAAGGAATTGTTAAACCACTCACCCACATCTGTAACCTGTCATTTCAAACTGGTAAACTTCCAAACAAAATGAAAATAGCAAAAGTAATACCACTATACAAAACAGGAGACAGTCATTATTTCACAAATTACAGGCCAGTCTCTTTACTCTCACAATTCTCCAAAATACTTGAAAAAATCTTCACTAAGAGACTGGATGATTTCATTGAAAAACACAACCTCCTTACAGACAGCCAGTATGGTTTTAGAACAGATAAATCTACATCTTTGGCACTGATCGAACTTATAGAAGAAATTGCTAGTTGTATAGATAAAAAAAAAAGTTTGCTGTAGGAGTATTTATAGATTTAAAGAAAGCTTTTGACACCATTGACCACAGAATTCTATTGAGGAAATTGGAAAGGTATGGGATAAGAGGGGTCGGACTGAGTTGGGTGGAAAGTTATTTAAGTAACAGACAACAATTTGTACAAATTGGTGAGCACAAATCACCCTTCATGGACATCACTTGTGGTGTGCCCCAGGAGTCAGTTTTGGGACCCAAAGTCTTTATATTGTATATAAAAGACATATGCCAAGTATCAAAAATTCTGAAATTTATTTTGTTTGCGGATGACACAAATATCCTTTGCACTGGTGAGAATTTGCAACAGGTTTTAGAGGTGGTCACAACTGAAATGAAAAGGTTAACGCAATGGTTCAACAAAAATAAATTATCTCCAAATCTGAAAAAAACAAAGATTATGTTGTTTGGAAATTATAAAATAAATCATGAAACAATGGTAACGATAGATGATACCAGAATAGAAACAGTACAGGAAAACAAGTTTCTGGGGGTGACGCTAGACAATAAAATCTGCTGGAAACCTCACATCAGTCACATCTGGGCCAAGTTGGCAAAATGTATAGGGATACTGGGGAAGACAAGACACATCTTGGACTATAAATCATTGTTCTTACTGTACAATTCACTGTTTCTACCTTATCTTAACTACTGTGTAGAAGTCTGGGGAAACACCTACAATACCAACCTACAGCCAATATGCACATTACAAAAAAGAAGTTATAAGGATAATAAATAATATAGGATATAGAGACCATACCAATTCGTTGTTTTTAAAGTCACATGTCATAAAGTTCATGGATTTAGTTAAATTTAAGACAGCACAAGTCATGTACAGGGCAATTAATAATCAATTCCCAACTAATATACAAAAAATATTCAAAAAAAGAGACAATGATTATAATTTGAGAGGAGACAAACTTTACAAAACCTAAGATACGAACTACTAAGAAAAGTATGTGCATATCTGTCTGTGGGATGGATTTGTGGAACAGTCTGGAGCTGGAACTGAAACTATGTACAAACAGAAATCAATTCAAAAATAGGTATAAACATTATTTGCTGAAAGAATATATGTTAGAAGGGTAGTAATTATATGTACGATTCACTATGCTCACTCTGGGACACTATGGAATGGGGGGGTGGGACAGTGCTGTGTATATCTGTGTTGTTTGGGGTTGGTTTTGATGTATGGACTGTATGTATGTTAGGATGGGTGGGTATTAATGTTGATATGTACAAAATAAAGTTAATTGTTTACTTGGGGTCTTAAATGTGGTAAATTGTATATATTTAACATGGGTTGTATTTATGGAAAAGAGGAGTTGGAGATAATAAGTGTTCACTTCTTCCTTCTCCCTTTCGAGCACTGTACACTGTCACTTTATCGCACTTGTCATTTGTTTTGTTTTGTTTTCACTTTTTTGTTCGAAATAAAGTATGTGTCTATGGTGTTCTTTTCAGTTTATCCTTCATTCTTCATCCTTCAGACATATTGCTGATCCATACAAAGAGGTTTTGGGATTCTGTTCTGTGGAGTGATGAAATAAAACTGGACCTTTTTGGGTTAATGGATCAACAATATGTCTGGAGGAGAAAGAATGAAGCATACGCTGAAAAGAACACAATTATTCTGTGCATAATTGTGGCTACGATTGTGACAGGTCATAACAGCAAAAGGATGCTCTACTAAGAACTAAAGATGCTTGTCATGAAGAGGTTGAATAATTCTGATACTGCAGTAGTCACTGAAAATTGCATTTTGTGTTGAATTTGGAGAAACCACTTCTAATATTACATAGTTGTGTTGAGCTATTTAAATTGTTCTTGTGTGATTTGTTTATTGCAAAGTGTGTGTGTGTGTGTGTGTGTGTGTGTGTGTGTGTGTGTGCGTGTGCGTGTGTGTAATGACTTACAAAGCAGGATGTTTTTGTGTTTCTTTTTGGAGAGGGATGTCACAGAAAAAAAGAGGAGCAGAGGTGTATGTTACTGCGGGGTGAAACAAGAAGCAGAGCTGAACAGAGAGACTACCCTGCACAGAATCAGCATTGACTCCACAGCAGCTGGAAATAGTCAGAGTTGCTACAGATTCCATGGGAGTGTGAAGAAAATGCTCTTCTTTTCCTCACTGTGAACTACTGTGATATTTATGTAATTGTGGCACACACAATTGTCTATTGCATCTTAAAAATTAGTATAATCTTTCTCAATAATGACTGACAGCCTTCTGATTCATTTCCACTCTCTGTCAATGTGTAGTGATGTGGTGATGGTGACACCTACTTCATTGTGCGTTCATCCACATTGTCCTGTTCAAATTTAAGCTGAGGTGAGGTAGACACAACCCACATCGGTTGCATGATTATTTAACCCATGTCAACTAGTGCGGGTAACCCTATGTAGACAACAGAGACAGCCCAGATTGTACTAGGTTTGTCAGAATGTGGACTGGGCCCCATGTCCTCACTTTGAGTTATAGTCTATATTCCTTGCTTTAAGGACATGGGCCCCAGCCCACATCATTGCTTTGAGTTTTTATTTTGTTTTTTTCTGGGTTTTTCCAAACTCTGGAGCAGATGACTGATTAACACAATCATCCCCCAGCACCTAATACAAAAACTCAGACACTTGGGACTAAAAAGCTCTCTCTGTAACTGGGTGCTGGACTTTCTCACAGGGAGGCAACAGAATGTGCAGGTTGGTAGCAACACCTCCAAGACCATCTCACTGAGCACATGGGCCCCACAAGAGTGTGTGCTCAGCCCACTGCTCTTCACCCTGCTGACCCATGACTGTGTACCAGCCAACAACACCAACCACATCATCAAGTTTGCGGATGACACGATGATGGTGGTGTGATGACTCGCTTTCTGACATTATCTGCCACAGCTGCGCGCACACCTGTTCCCCATCACTCACGGGCTATATAACCCGCTCTGCCTGCAAGACCGGCACAGAGCCATCTGTCTCCCTGGCTACGTGAAGCTCTGCGCTCTTCATTCCAGCCAAACATTCAGCCCTCGTCATCCCTGCCATTTCGGCCTCAGCCTGGAAAGATTTTTCCTCATCTCCAAGTGAGTTCATTATTCTTTTTACCTGTTCTGCATTACCCCCTGTGCACAGGCGGAACTCCCAGGCAGCGGAATCCTTTCCTCCAGGTGGCGGACTTCGCCTACCTCTCTCCTTTGCACTGTCTCTCGTCAGCAGCGCTGGGTGGCAGACGCTGTCCTTCGGGATTGCCTCCGGGCCGACCTTCATTCTCCACCGCAGCTGTAACAGTAAGCCTCAGTAACTTCTCCCATACACTTTAGTGAGAAACTGCGGTAACACTGTGCCTCTGCTCCATTCTCAGGGTTGCCAGATTGCACAGTGCTCTGCTCATTCCCAGCTGTATGAGTCCACAGATCCACGCACTCACATCCACATTCACTACACATACGCGCATCCACACACTGACATTATTACAATAAACATCACTGAACCTACTCTTGAGCTTGTGTCTGTTCTCTGGGTCAGCCAATTATGTCAGTATGGCTCCGTCAAAACGACCCAGCGAACAGCGTGCTTTCGTGCCAAGTAAACAACTTAGAAGCTCGAGTAGACCAAATAGCTTAACAGCAGCAAGTAATTCTTTATCAGCTGGTCCAAATTAACAGCCAATTGGATCGCCTGGCTGGACAGCAGGCGTTTCTTCCGGCTTCAAGTAGCGCTCCGGCACCCGTTAGCTCTCCACATAGCCAGGCTAGTCAGGTTCCCTTGGCTCGACTCACACCGGTTCCAACACTCACTCAGTTTAATGGCAAATTAGGGGAGGCCCAGGGGTTTCTTCTCCAGTGTGAGGTTGTTTTTCAGCGGGTTCCTGGAGATTTCCCAACTGATCACAGCCGTATTGGCTATGTTGCTAATTTACTAGAGGGGCGGGCTCTTGCGTGGGCTTATGCAGTTATGGCTAGACCTAGCTACACTAACCTTACCTATACCCAGTTTGTTAGCGAGTTTAACGAGGTGTTTGACCACTCCAACCGGGAAAATGTGCTCACCACCCGGCTGTTAAATCTTCGACAGGGGGGCAGGTCCGTGGCGGACTATGCTGTCGATTTCCGGGTGGTGGCGGCGGAGGTGGGGTGGGAAGACGCCTCGTTATGCAGCATCTTTACTAGAAGTCTGAGCCCAAGCCTGCGGGATGAGCTAGCCCGCCTAGAGAAGCCAGAGAGGCTAACGGAGCTAATTTCCTTAGGTATTGTTTAGACAACAGGCTGAGGGAGCGGGCAGCAGAGCGGAAGATGTCCAGATGCTTGAGCGCCGTTTCGCCGCTTGTCTCAGTCACCCTTACTGGCCTTGCCTTCGGTTGAGTCGGCTGAAGGTTCAGAGCCTATGGTAATAGGACAAACTAAATTACCTTTGGCAGAAATACAGCGCCGTAGACTATGGTAGGGATGAACATGACATTACGTCCTACCCCGTTCGACCAAAAGAGGGAGCCCGTGCGTCGCAGTAGGGGGTCTCACGGGCTCACCTAAGTTAAATCCCCTCTCTAAGTGTCTTTTACCCATCAGGTTTCTATCCATTCCGGTTCCGGTTCTGCCGGACCGGTGGCGCCACACGAGTAGGCTGCCCGTTGCAACAGCCTTTTTTTTAATCTTCCTTCTTCTTTCTACACCTTTCACTCTGTATATATATCACGGACGCACGGATCGCCCCGGGGGTCTCCCGGGTCGGCGGACGGAGCCACGGTTTGCAGCGGGAGACGCTACAGCGGGGAGGAGCTAGTGCTAGCTAGCACTTGGCCGCTGCCCGGTGCTAATGGGAAACTCGGCATACCGGGAGCTGTAGCGAAAACGACAAGGGTGCCGGGCTGGAGTTTAGGCGGCGTGCAAGAAATATAAGACAGAATAATAAAGAGCGATGGCAAGAACCAAGCAGACCGCCCGTAAAATCTACTGGAGGAAGAAGCCCCCGAGGAGACAGCTAGCCACCAGGGCTGCTCGGAGAGGCGCTCCGGCCACCGGCAGAGTGAAGAGGCCTCATCGTCACAGGCCCGTGGCTCTGAGAGAGATCCATCACTGCCAGAAATCCACGGAGCTGCTCATCCGTAAGCTGCCCGTCCAGCGCCTGGTGAGGGAGATCGCTCAGGACTTCAAGACCGTCCTGCGTTTCCTGAGCTTCGCCGTCATGGCTCTGCAGAAGACCAGCGAGGCCCACCTGGTGGTCTCTTCTTCGCTAAGGGGGTCACCATCATGCCCAAAGACTTCAAGCTGGCCCGCCGCATCCGCGGAGAGAGAGCTTAGACTTTCTGCTGCACATTCACCAACCAACCATAATGCTCTGCACTGTGTGTCTATATATATACATTTATAGTAATATGGACATATGTTTACTAGATGTTGTTTTTTCTTGCCTTCTGATTGTTGCTCTGAGTGTTGCTATCCCTGTGCTGTTGCAATCCTGGAATTTCCCCATTGTGGGACTAATAAAGGCTTATCTTATCTTATCTTATCTTAGGTTCATCCACAATTGTACAGAATATTACACACATGCCTTGGTGGACTCGGGAGCTGAACAGAGTTTCATCTCAGGGGAACTAGCAACCCGGTTGGGGCTTCCCTGCCGTTCTCTGGAGACACCCCTGAGTCTCATTGCTCTATCTAAAGCCCCGTTGGCGGTAGTGTCTAAGCAAACTGCTCCTACCCCATCATCATTTCCGGGAACCATCGGGAGGACCTGAGCCTTTTTGTCCTGCCAGTCACAGCCTCCCAGTTATTCTGGGTTATCCCTGGCTCCAGCTCCATAACCCCTCCATCGACTGGCGCACTGGTAAGGTAGATGCCTGGAGCCCTTTTTGTCTAAGTGTGTGTCTGCAGTACGCTGCATGTTCACCGTCCAAGCCCTTGACTACTCCCGTCACCCCTCCTCCCGATCTCACTGGGGTTCCCCCTGAATATCATGACCTGGGGATGGTGTTCAGTAAATCTCAGGCATTGTCTCTCCCCCCTCATCGGCCCCATGACTGTGCCATCAACCTCCAGACTGGAGCCCCGCTGCGGGTGAGCTGCCTCTACAGCCTGTCTGTCCCGGAACGGGAAGCTATGGATACGTATATTAAGGAGTCCCTCAGCTCTGGCATCATCCGCCCATCATCTTCGGCAGTGGGTGCGGGTTTTTTTTTTCATTGGGAAGAAGGATGGCTCCCTGAGGCCATGCATCAATTTCCCCGCCCTAAATGACACCACCATTAAGGATAAGTACACCCTCCCTCTGATGGACACGGCCTTTGATTCCCTCCAGGGGGCCTCCTACTTCACCAAGCTGGACCTCCGCAGTGCGTACCATCTGGTGCGAATCAGGGAGAGGAATGAATGGAAGACTGGGTTCCGGACTCCAAGCGGTCACTTTGGGTATTTGGTGATGCCATTTGGACTGAACAACGCTCCAGCCGTCTTCCAATGCCTGATTAACGACGTGCTACGTGATTTCCTGGGGTCATTCATCTTCATGTATCTCGATGACATCTTAATTTTCTCCCAATCATTGGAGGAGCATCAAGTGCACGTGAGGCGGGTTCTGCAACAACTCTTGGAGAATAAACTGTATGTGAAGGCCGAGAAATGTGAGGTTCACACTTCTAAGACATTATTTCTTGGTTTCATCATTTCTCAGAACCAGATCATCTCAGATCCCGGCAAGGTGAAGGCAGTGGTGGATTTCCCCCTCCCCCCTCTAGGAAACAGTTCCAACAGTTCCTGGGTTCGCAAATTTCTACTGCCACTTTATTAACAACTACAGCATCATTGCTCTCCCCCTGACCTGCCTCACCTCTCCCAAGACGGTTTTCCGGGGGACTGAGGAGGCTGCTGCCGCATTCACTACCCTTAAGGAGCAGTTCTCATCCTCCCCCATCCTGACGCAGGTGGACCCCGCTCTTCAGTGTCTGGTGGAAGTGGATGCCTCGGACTCAGGGGTGGGGGCTGTGCTTTCCCAGCGTTCCCTGGTGGATGGGGTGGTCTAGCCTTGTGCGTTCTTTTCTCGCTGGTTGTCGCCGGCAGAGAGGAACTATGATATCGGTGACAGGGAGCTTCTCGCAGTAAAACTCGCGCTAGATGAGTGGCGCCACTGATTAGAGGGGGACGCCCAGACGTTCGTCGTCTGGACAGACCATAAAAACTTGGAGTACCTGAGGACAGCCAGACGCCTTAACGCCCGACAGGCCCGCTGGTTCCTGTTCTTTAGGTGCTTTAACTTTACCATCACCTACCGGCCCGGGCCGAAGAACACCAAGCCAGACGTCCTTTCCAGACAGTTCGCTCCGGACACGACGGAGGCACCCGAGTAGTCCATTCTCCCATTGTCTTACATCGTGGGTGCCCTCTCGTGGGATGTGAAGGAAAAGGTCTTGAGGGCACAGGAGGCCAAATCGGACCCAGGCGGGGGGCCAGCAGGTAAATTATATGTTCCCTCTCCTGTTCGGAGCGAGGTGATTCACTGGGCTCATTCCTCCAGGCTTACTTGTCACCTGGGGGGGGGGGGGGTCCCGCACGATCAGGGTTCTTCAGAGTCAGAGGTTGTTTTGGTGGCCATCACTCCGGAAGGACTTCGCCAACTACGTCTGCGCCTGTCCTCAGTCCGCTACTGGTAAGACACCATCCTCTCCTCACGCGGGGTTGTTCCACCTCCGTCCTACTCCCGGCAGACCCTGGTCGCACATTGCACTAGACTTTGTTACTGGTGTTTCTCCATCTAATCATTACACTGTTGTTCTCACTATAGTGGACCATTTCTCCAAGGCCGCCCACTTCATCCCCCTGCAGGGGCTGCCCACGGCAAAGGATACAGCGGATCTGCTTGTGCAACACGTGGTGAGGCTACATGGGATTCCCTCTGACATCGTCTCCAACCGGGGTCCCCAGTTTGTGTCTCGAGTTTGGAAATCGTTCTGTAATGCTCTAGGGGCCACGGTGAGCCTATCCTCCAGCTACCACCCGCAGAGCAATGGACAGTTTGAGACAGCCAACCAAGAACTGGAGGCCACGCTGCGCTGCGTCATCTCCTCCAACCCTGCGTCATGGAGCACGCACCTCCCGTGGATCGAGTATGCCCACAACTCCACAGTGTCATCAGCGATCGGCATGTCGCCTTTTGAAGCCTCCTTGGGTTACAATCCCCCGCTTTTTCCCAAGGAGGAGGGGGACATCGCCGTGCCATCTGTCCGGGTCCATCTACAATGCTGCCAACGGATATGGAGGATGGTCTGGGCGGCGCTCCAACGCATGGCGGAGCGGAACTCCAGGGTGGCTAATCACTGCAGGAGACCGGCCCCACCCTACCAGGTGGATCAACAGGTTTGGCTTTCTACACAGCATATTAACCTCAAGGCTGAAAATAGGAAGCTATCTCAGTGTTTCATTGGGCCTTTTCCTATTGAGCGGATTATTAATCCGGTGGCTGTGCGCCTGATTCTCCCCCCCCTCCCTCCGCATCTGTCCTACGTTTCATGTGTCACAGATCAAACCTTTTTTCTCCAGCCCTCTCTGTCCCCCTCCCAGGTCTCCACCTCCACTAGTGGTGATCGACGGTGACCCAGCGTGGAGGGTCAATTCCATCCTGGATGTCCGCCGCTGGGGTCGCAGCCTGCAGTATCTGGTGGACTGGGAGGTGTATGAGCCCGAGTGGCGCTCCTGGGTGCATCCATCCTTCATGTTGGATAGTCAATTCATCAGGGATTTCCATCGGACGCACCCAGGTAGGCTGGATCAGGTGCCAGGAGGCACCTCTCGGGGGGGGGCAGTACTGTGATGACTCGCTTTCTGCCATTATCTGCTACAGCTGTGCACACACCTGTTCCCCATCACTCACGGGCTATGTAACCCGCTCTGCCTGCAAGACTGGCACGGAGCCGTCTGTCTCCCTGGCTACACGAAGCTCTGTGCTCTTCATTCCAGCCAAACATTCAGCCCTCGTCATCCCTGCCATTTCAGCCTCAGCCTGGAAGGATTTTTCCTCATCTCCAAGTAAGCTCATTATTCTTCTTACCTGTTCTGCGTTATCCCCTGTGCACAGGCGGAACTCCCAGGCAGCGGAATCCTTTCCTCCAGGTGGGGCACTTCACCTACCTCTCTCCTTCGCACCGTCTCTCGTCAGCAGCGCTGGGTGGCAGACGCTGTCCTTCGGGATTGCCTCCGGGCCGACCTTCATTCTCCACCGCAGCTGTAACAGTAAGCCTCAGTAACTTCTCCCATACACTTTAGTGAGAAACTGCAGTAACACTGTGCCTCTGCTCTATTCTCAGGGTTGCCAGATTGCACAGCGCTCTGCTCACTCCCAGCTGTACAAGTCCACGGAGCCACGCACTCACATCCACATTCACTACACATACACGCATCCACACACTGACATTATTACAATAAACATCATTGAACCTACTCTTGAGCTTGTGTCTGTTCTCTGGGTCAGCCAATTATATCAGATGGGCCTCATCACCAACAATGAGGAGGCCAACTACAGAAATGAGGTGGGCCAACTCGTCCAGTAGTTTAAAGACAATAATCTCTTCCTGAACATGGGAAAAACCAAGGAGAATGTGGTCGACTTCAGGAGGGGACAGACACAGCATCCCCCTCTGATCATTGATGGAGCAGCTGTGGAGAGGGTGAGCAGCACCAAGTTCCTGGGGGTGCACATATTTGAGGACCTCTCCTAGTCCAACAACACTACATCACTGGCCAAGAGAAGGGCAGGGTCAGAGCAGCTCGGTGGTGCAGTGGTTCGCACTGTGGCAGCACAGTAAGAAGGTCATGGGGTTGATCCCACCCCCTAACCATCAGTGACCCTTCTGTGTAGAGTTTGCATGTTCTCCCCGTGTCTGTGTGGGTTTAGCCCGGGTACTCCGGTTTCCTCCCACAGGCCAAAAACGTGCAAGTTAGGTTAACTGGAGACTCTAAAGTGGCCCTGGTGTGAATGTATGTGTGAATGGTGAAGGGACTGGTGCTGCACCGTGGCTGCCTCATCCATCCTCGTGGATGCCCTGAATTTCCCTCTGGGATTAATAAAGTACACAAAATAAATAAAGAAAAAAGAAAGAAAGCTCAAACTCGCCTCCATTTCATCCACCAACTGAGGAGAGCACAAGTTCCACACCCATCATGTGCTCATTCTACTGGAGTACCATTGAGAGCATCCTCACCAGCTGCATCACAGTGTGGTATGGAAGCTGCACCGCATCCTGCCGGAAGAAACTACATTGCGCAGTGAAAGTTATTACCTCAGCTGTTGGCAAGTTGGCAAGTAACTACCTCAGCTGTTGGCACAGAAAGACTGGAACACCAACAGTAATACATCTGCTGCTGTATGTCTCTGCACCTTACTGCAACCATCTGCACAAATGCCATACCTGCTGCTGTTATTGCAGATCATGTGCAGTCCAATCTGCCACTGTCTGCACCTACACTACCATATCAAACTTGCAATTACGAGTATTACTGCTCTACCTTTTCTGTATATACAGTGGTGTCAAAAGGGTTTGCCCCCTTCCTGATTACTCAATTTTGTGTATGTTTGTCACACTTAAATGCTTCAGATCTTCAAATTAATTTAAATATTAGGCAATGATAACACAGGTAAACACAAAATGCAGTTTTTAAATGGAGGTGCTTATTATTAAGGGTAAAAAAAAAATGAAACCTACATGACCCTGTGTGAAAAAGTAATCCCCACCCACCCCGGTTAAAACATAAATTAACTGTGGTTTATCACATCTTTGGAAAGCTGAGTTCAATTTCTCAAGCCACACCCAGGCCTCATTACTGCCACACCTGTTCTCAATCAAGAAATCATTTAAATAGGACCTGCCTGACAAAGTGAAGTAGACCAAAAGATCATCAAAAGCTAGACATCATGCTGCAATCCAAAGAAATTCAGGAAGAAATGAGAAACAAAGTAACTGAGACCTATCAGTCTGGAAAAGGTTATAAAGCCATTTCTGAAGCTTTGGGATTCCAGCAAACCACAGTGACAGCCATTATCCACAAAGGGCAAAATCATGGAACAGTGGTGAACCTTCCCAGGAGTGGCCGGATGACAAAAATTACCCCAAGACCACAGCGACAACTCATCCAAGTGGTCACGAAAGACCTTACAACTACATCCAAAGAACTGCAGGCCTCACTTGCCTCAGTTAAGGTCAGTGTTCATGACTCCACCATAAGAAAGCAACTGGGCAAAAATGACCTGCATGGCAGAATTCCAAGATGAAAACCACTGCTGAACAAAAAGAGCATAAAGACTCGTCTCAGTTTTGCTAGAAAACATCTTCATGATCCCCAAGACTTTGTGGAAAATACTCTGTGGACTGATGAAACAAAAGTTGAACTTTTTGGAAAGTTTGTGTCCCATTACATCCGACGTAAAAGTAACACAGCATTTCAGAAAAGGAACATCATACCAGCAGTAAAATATGGTTGTGGTAGTGTGATGGTCTGGGGCTGTTTTGCTGCTTCATGACCTGGAAGACTTGCTGTGGTAAATGGAACCATGAATTCTGCTGTCTACCAAAAAAATCCTGAAGGAGAATGTCCAGCTATCTGTTTGTGACCTCAAGCTGAAGCGCACTTGGGTTCTGCAGCAGGGCAATGATCCAAAACACACCAGCAAGTCCACTTCTGAATGACTTAAGAAAAACAAAATGAAGACTTTGTAGTGGCCTAGTCAAAGTCCTGACCTGAATCTCATTGAGATGCTGTGGCATGACCTTAAAAAGGCGGTTCATGCTCAAAAACCCTCCAATGTGGCTGAATTACAACAATTCTGCAAAGATGAGTGGGCCACAATTTCTCCACAGCACTGTAAACGACTCATTGCCAGTTATTGCAAATGCTTGATTGCAGTTGTTGCTGCTAAGGGTGGCCCAACCAGTTATTAGGATTAGGGGGCAATCACTTTTTCACACGGGGCCATGTAAGTTTGGATTTTTTTTCCCCTTAATAATAAACACCTTCATTTCATTTAAAAACTGCATTTTGTGTTTACTTGTGTTATTTTTGTCTAATATTTAAATTAGTTTGATGATCTGAAACATTTAGGTGTGACAAAGATACAAAAAAACGAGAAATCAAGAAGGGGACAAACATTTTTTCACACCACTGTAGGATTGCTGGGTTTTATCATTTGTCTTTATTTGCACAATGAGATGTCTGGGTTTTATCTTTTACCATTATTTGCAGTATGGGTAGCATTACATAGTCCAAATGTACACTACCGTTCAAAAGTTTGGGGTCACTTAGAAATTTCCTTATTTTTGAAAGAAAAGCAGTGTTTTTTTCAATGAAGATAACTTTAAACTAATCAGAAATACACTCTAATATCTAATATGCATTGCTAATGTGGTAAATGACTATTCTAGCTGCAAATGTCTGGTTTTTGGTGCAATATCTACATAGGTGTATAGAGGCCCATTTCCAGCAACTATCACTCCAGTGTTCTAATGGTACAATGTGTTTGCTCATTGCGTCAGAAGGCTATTGGATGATTAGAAAACCCTTGTGCAATCATGTTAGCACAGCTGAAAACAGTTTAGCAGTTTAGAGAAGCTATAAAACTGACCTTCCTTTGAGCAGGTTGAGTATCTGGAAAAAAATATTATTTCAAATACAAATCATTATTTCTAACCTTGTCAATGTCTTGACTATATTTTCTATTCATTTTACAACTCATGGTGGTAAATAAGTGTGACTTTTCATGGAAAACACAAAATAATTGTCTGGGTGACCCCAAACTTTTGAACGGTAGTGTATATAAACTGCTGTTGTTTTTCCAGCCTTGTTCCCTTTTTTTTTTTTATATTGTGCATGCCACTGAAGCAAGAGAAACAGCATTTCAATTCTCCTGTATGTCATGTACGTACAATATAGTAGTATTGACAAATAAAATCTTTGAATTCAATCTTTGGTGCTCATGGTCTCATCTCCCCGGGTTCATTGTTATTGTGTCTCATGTGTATCTCCCCATCAGTGATTGTCTGCTCATCCCAGCTGTCCTGTTTTCCATACCTGTCATCATTGTTTCCCCAGGTGTGTGTTATGAGTCCTGATTGGTCTCCCCACCCATTGTGTGTTTCCTCAATTATATGTTGTCTATATATGTCAGAAAGCAACTCATTCCAGCTCGGACATAGCCCGGGTTAACAAGGTCATGAGTTCCTGGCAGTGGAAGGCAAAGGACAGAGTTGTGTGGAGGAATCTGATCAGACCTAAATGAAACAGTCATTGTTGCCCCCGACAGACTGCTATGATGACGATGATGATGATATATGTCCATTTCAGTTGAAGTTCCGTACTGGTGTCCTCGTCATACCGGCATGATCAACACGCTTCATGTCTTGTTCCTGCCTTGTCTAGCCTGTATCCTGCCAAGTCTTGTGTTGTTTGGATTTTGCCATGTTGTGCCGAGTTTTACTCTTTTCAGCCCTTGAGCTGTGTCAGTACTTAACCAGCTCTAATAAATATCATCTGAACTTGAGTCTCGTACCTGGATTCTGTATTTATAAACCGTGACAAGGTTTTCCTGGATTGCTGGGGTACTCTGACACGGGCTTAAAAAATCTTATATGGGAAAGGACATGTACATCAGTTCTGTGGAACTCTATAAATGGGACACCATGCTTCAGATAGTTATTCAGTATGTTGCACTGATGATAATGTCACAGTTGGCTGTCTAAACTGCAGATTCAAAAAAATCTCACACAGATGTTCAATTGGGCTAACTTTTGACACCTACAACTTTGCTTTGTTACTTCAGAAGATAAAGATGAACAATTGTATTTATTTGAAGTGATGTTTGCATCTTAAGGGGCTACGCAGATATGCCCATGTTGATATTTTCCTATAACCACATGAGCAAGGAAACTAAACAATTAACAATTTCGTAATGGTGTCCAGAGTAAAAAACAAACAAACAAACAAACAAACAAAAACTTTTTTTTCACTATTCTACCCAAAGCTGGGGTTGATGATAAGACAAGTTTTGAATTGCTGTCAATAATTTACAATGCAAACATTTTTATTATGTACTGTATAATTTATACATTTTTGCATACATTTTAAGCATGTTATGCACTTCCTATTATATTATAATGTTGTCCCAAAAGTTTTTGTAATGAATAGTGTCTTTGAAGCTCACTATACTTCTTTTCCCCTTTTCATGTTTAACTGAGACTAAAAATTCTCTAGTGATCCTTGGCATGTACTATATGCTTTTCTAAACTGCAAATGGGTAGAAATCTTTGTCCATGACAGTCTAGCTGTTCTGAAGTATTGTCACCTGTAATTGTGATTTGTTTTTATCAATATAGTCAAAATAGTGTCGGTTTTGTATAGGTTACCATGTTCTCACATTACTCAACAAGAAATAAGGACCCTTAAACTACTCTTGAAAGAGTATTATTTTGTAGTTGTGTCCATTAAACCAAACAAACTCCTCCCGTTTGATAATAAACATA